>OX387375.1:45652640-48152640 GCA_947563715.1 Lycia hirtaria | reverse complement strand
CGACCAGAGGTAAATATATATTTATAAAAATGCCGTCAGCCTAATGGGTACGTTTGGGCGCGGAGATACCTAACTTTTAGGTTGTCACGTTAAATTGTTTGTTTTTTTGACATTATGTTATTGATATTAAATAACTCTTAATTTAAAAAAAAAAAAAAAAAGTTAATTTTGTAAATCGTTAAAAAAAACATGAAGTTATTGTAAATTGTCTCCAATTTCTATAAATCTTGATAACAGTTTGGGGACAACTGATTTCACTGACAAACACAACAAATGGGTACATCTTTAATTAAGTTATTTTTAATATTCTATTTTATTTATGAGCTTAAGAAAGCTGACAGCTACAAAAAATCTTGAAACAAACTTACATTTTATACGAATTAAAATACATTTTGCATAAAAAAAACTTATTACCCGACTAAGGCGAAGCAAAAGGGAGGGTTATGATTTTGACCGGTATGTGGCTAATGTATGTAGGTAGGTATGTTCATCGGTTCCCTCATAACTTCTAAACTGCTTATCATAATCTGACAAATGAGGTGTCGTTGGAAGCGTCTTGTTTGTTCAATAGTTAAGGCTATGTAATGTCACATTAAATTGAATATGGCACCCTCTAAGGGCACGAAGTTAAGAAAAAAATCTTTCGGCCCACGCCATCATGTGTGTGTCATCGAATAGGGATTTAAAATAAATGTAGGGTTTGTTACATGATATTTTTGTCAAGCGTACCGTTTACGAGATATATCCCGTCAAAGTCATGAAAACCAACTTTTGCCCGACTACGGCGTCGTAAAGAAGCAAAAGGGAGGGTTATATGATTGTTGATCGGTGTATGTAAGTATGTATGCATCAATGTTCAATAGTCAAAACCTTAAAATACTTTAAATAAAAAAATAATTCAAAAAGTATGTAACAAGAATATGTAAGAAATATAATAAAATATTTATTATATTTTCTTGTTTTATACTTTTTATATAGATATACTTATTATATATTTTCTTGTTTTATTTTTCAGTAGTCGGGTTTTAGTTTTTGAACTTTTTTTATATTTTTTATTCTATTTTACGTGTGAAATATATTTAAAAGCTTTTTATCAAGCACTTACTTTTTGGTTTTCTTAGTTTAACGGATCCCCGACACTTTGTCCAAATAGCTTAATTAGGGTCTGCCCGATGGCGTACGTCTTTGAAGTCGGCCCGTATCCAACAAAGTGTGAAAACAAGCAGTCCTTTTTGTTAGATGGACATTTCATATGATTAAAGTAGAATTATTTAACGGCGTCGTGGAAATCGAGAAACATTTAAACAAATATTGAGATAGTAATATTATTTATTGGATTTTAAAAAGATTGGAAATCGTCTATCACTTTTTTTGACCAAGCTCCTTTTCTAGCATAGGAACATTATTCATAATATATTTTCATTTGACCTTCTTAGTCATGTCACATTGTCATGAACCAAAATTTAAAAAAGTTTATTTTTCTCTGGAACTTTTCTAGGTAAAAGTCTCTTCAAGAACATGTTTAAGTTAGAAAATTCAAAAACCCCCAACAAAAAAACGGGTAAACCGATTTTAATGAAACATAGCTAAGGACACTCGATGAAATCGTCTTAAAAAAACTAGATCGAAATAGGTCCGCCTGTTTTTGAGAGTTATGATGCCATAAAGGTATCATGACAGAAACACATATAATTATACATGTCAATCTTATGGTTAACTTATGTTCATGTCCCCTTTTGGGTTCATCATCATCATCATCTCAGCCATAAGAAGTCCACTGTTGGACATAGGCCTCCCCCATGGATTTCCAAAAAGACCGATTGGAAGCGGCTTGCATCCAGCGTCTTCCCGCCACTTGTATGAGACCTTTTGGGTTGGGGGTTAAAAATTATTCTTTGCGCGCCCCAGCCGATTAACTGCATGAGCAAGTTTGATATTTTCTTTTCTCTTACATCCTTTGTAAAAATAAAAACTTATTTACCCATGGCTATTATAAGTTGAACCATAATTATGTTATACTAGCTCCGATCAAAGAAATTCGACAGCAACATTCATAGGTTTGATCTCTCTTATGAACGCAGTTGGTATCTAAATATTTAAATGAAAAGTGTTCAAGGTAGCAATTTAAATGTACCCAAGCGATTTAAATGTAATTCACATTACCAAGGAAATAAAGGTACGTAAACGTATAAAGAAACGTTTTATTTAGTATACAATTTTCATCAAATTGAGGAGTACTTAATTATCAAAAAAAGCACGAAAATGTCTGAAGTGCTGAAATGTATCTCAAACACCTATAAATAAATATACCTACTTGTAAGTAAATAAGTACATATTTCTACATTACTATTTATTATGTTTGACTAGGAGCCTGTGAGGAAAGTAAATACCTAAGTTGAAGGCTATTACATCGTACTATGACATTTTTCCCAGTCCCTCAAGTCGAAAGTTTACAACCAGTGTGTGTTACCAGTGATGACATACGGCACTGAAACGTGGTCCCTAACTATGGGCCTTATAAGGAAGCTCAAGGTCACGCAACGAGCTATGGAGAGGGCTATGCTCGGAGTCTCTCTACGAGATCGAATCAGAAATGAAGAGATATACGTAGACGTACAAAAATCACCGATGATGATGAGGCACGTGTTTTATTTGAAAGTCAACATTCGCGTATGCGAATGTGAATATCTCATTCATTAACATCACTGGTAAATTAATTCATTATAATGTAAACCTTTTTACCCAACTGCGTAAGAAGGAGGGTTATGTTTTTCGAGTGTGTGTATGTATGAATGTGTCTATATGACAGCCTACAGCCTACACGGCTCGACCGATTTTGATGTGCGAGGTGTCGTAGATTCATCTTCACTTCCTGAGTGTCATAGACTATTTTTTTTAAATAATAATAACACGTCTCTCCCAAAAAATAAAAAATGTGTTTTTTCGTAACCCCCAACGAACTATTTCGTAATAAACAAGTGATTTTACTAGAATGATACTACAGAATGCGCCATTTATAATATTTTACAGCGATTGTACGCATACTTTCTCATTAAAAACGTACACTCAACAGCGGGTCATGCGTAACTGAATCGTAAGTTAGACTGCAAAAACAGCTTTTATACAGTCGGGTATTTTGTTCTTCCTACGTATTTTTTCTACGTGTGTCCTGCAATTGTAATGTTTGGTGTACAATAAAGATATATTTATTTATTATTATTATTCTTTAAACATATTTGTTAAGGCAAATAAAAGATATTTAAACCAAATACACGGCATCTTGTGCTCGCTTTGTTGTATTTTCTAAACATTCAAGTAGCGTCGGCCCCAGGGCACAGGTATATTCAATTCAATTTCAAAGTACGAGTAACTTTTCTTTTCTCATACTTGGAAAGTACGCTTGAAGTTATGACAAATATAAGTTCAGAAAACTTAATAACAAGATACATAGATAAGAATACTTTCAATGAAATCGTCTTTTAAATAAAAAATAAAAAAACCGGACAAGTGCGAGTCAGACTCGCCCACCGAGGGTTCCGTACAAACTAGTAGATAAAAGGGGGAAATTATATATATTTATATATTTTGTCCTTCATAAATCGAAAAATATACATCGTAAAAATATTTAAAAACTTGTTTTAGCTTGTCCTAATGAAGGTCTTTCATATGATGCTTCACATGATACGGCTAAAGCACTTTGATCTTTGGACCCTCCTTCCTTAAATAAAGACACTATTTTTGTGATTAAGTTAAAATTTCGTGTGTCACAAAAAAAAAACAATTTGTGAATGCGTAGATTGTTCGTTTATGTATGTCCAGAAAACTTGCCACAAACAAGTTGTTATGGCCCTAGAGAGAAACTTCATATAGACGTTAAGTTTCTATACAATATCTGGCCATAGATCTCAAGTCCTTAGGGAGCTTTCACACTTGGAAAGAATCTTACGACTTACTATACGACCGCCTCGCTCGGAGCCGCTCAATACATTGTCGTTACATGGACTTTGGATATTGTATTTTAAATAATGTAGGCTTAGTCGTAAGGGGTAAGTAACAAGTATGTATATTAATATTTTTTTTCTTTTGTGGTATGGAACCCTAAAAACGAGCTTTGTTTCTTTGCCTGTTTGTTATCTGTTTCAATTTCAAATGGCTGAACGGATTATGATAAAATCAAAACCATGGAGTATATAGGCGTATGCTATTATAATCAGCATTTTGTTAACACTATAATATGTGGTTGAAACTGAGGGCCATAGCTAGTTAATAAAGGTGATATTAGGCAAGCAGCATGCTATTTTCAAAACCAAAGTTTACCTACTAATGTTGGGAAAAATAAATTAAGGTGGGTATTTGCTTTCTGACGTCGAAACATAATTAATATTTTTTTTTTTTTTTTTTTTTTTACCTATGCTGTCCCACTGCTGGGCAAAGGTCTCCCCCATTTCCCTCCACAAGTCACGGTCCTGCGCCATCTGCTGCCAATCTTTTTGGAATTTGCCAAGATCGTCACGCCAGCGTTTCTTAGGTCTAATTAATATTAAGGATATTAAATATTAATACATCCACTATCACAGAAATCGTCTCCGACGTCAATTAACTTTTTTTTAAGTATAAAAATATAATAGGTAACATAAGTTTTCGTCTGCCAGATTGCGAATGTGAAATTGCAATAAAATCGGAACAAGCTGTAGTCTGACTGTCTGGAAGTCAAACTTTGACACTAATAAAATATAAGAATCTAGAGAAAGTTTCCGAATACAACGTTGATATTTGGCTGACATGGTCGTGAAGATTAGAAAAACCTTTAAAAAAATCTATTTATTATTGCTTTTTACAATATCTTCAATGCAAAGGCTATTGGTGTGAACCCACTCATAGCTCCGGGTCTTTTGAAAGGGTCTCAAGAGCGGAGACTATAAAAATGCCTACAACGCGGCCAATTTATTTTTGTAATCCGAAAGGGAGCCACAATCGTATTAAACGAATGTTTTCGCAGAATTCTGTAGCTTTTTTATTTGACCACCTATAAAGATAAGTTGGTCACATTGTAAGCGTCACACAAAACCTTTGTCGTGCCGTTCGAGAGGACTTGAACGTGATTGGTCTATTTAGTGATATAATGCGTCACATCACAGCGACATTTCGAGATCTTTCCAGATTTCTTATATATTTCTTTGCTATATTTTATATAAATATCAAATAATTGTTATGTTATTGGAACATGTTTTCCAATTACACGTAGACAAACCAATTTTATCGGTAGATTATGTATCTATATCAGAGTATTATGTACAAATAAACAAGGGACTAAAATCTTTAAATTATAATGACATTGTTACAAATAAAAATATGTAATATTTTAAAGTAATTATTGTATTTAGTAAGTATTTTATTATTGTACGATACAAAATTTGCCCTTAACTTAGTATACATAGTCATAGTCATAGTAATTTATTCATAACGGATAATGTTACATGTCAACAGGAATAAAAATATATATACAAATGTACGTTCACTTAACAAAACGAATCAATAAAAAATAAAAATATTGCAATAATGTCAAATAATTGAAATAACAATTCAAATACATAACATAATAATCAAATAATAATAATAAAAAAAGTCAATATTATAAAATCATCACAATAAAATTAAAAAAGGTAAATAATCAATAATAATTAATACAAATGTTACGAGTATGTACATCATACATAATATATATTACCTCTATGATGACGCCGTATATTCTAAATTTGCAAATTACAAATAATCATTGTTCTCAAGGTTTTGTGTAATCGGATAAGTGGTAGCGACTTTGACTATGGATTTATGGACAAGGTAATACTTATATTATAATTAGTACCTGGGCGACCGAGCTCCACTCGGATTTATTATATTATCTGAAAATGCGAGCAAACCCGGGTTCACTAAAAATGAAACCTAGCAAGATCGATTTACCGTCCCCTAATCTACCTACAAACCAAATTTCATTTAAATCGTTGGAGTCGTTTCCGAGATTCCGATTATATATATACTTATATATATATATGTAAATAATATACAAGAATTACTCGCTTAAAGGTACTCGTATTAAGTATATATTATTAATACATTATAATTATATTATAATTTTCACCACATTATTCCACTTTGCCATCCTCGTGCGTGTAAACACATAGTGGATAATACATCACTAATTTTACACAAAAAGACAGAAAACATTTATGACATGAAATATTTTTTTGAATTTTTTTTCGAATGGACCAATCAAAACAGTGACATGACTCCACTTTCGCACCAAAATTCCCCGTGATAGTTGAAAACAGAGCATGGTTAGCTACATTAATATACCCACATTTCATTTAATTAAGTAGTCACTTAAGCTACACTTATCAACCTAAGCCGTGAATTTTCTCTAAATAAGGTTCCAACTCTTGGCGAAGTGCATTTAAAAGCAATCTGACTTAAATTAGTTTATAACAAATCTCGTCCGGCAATCTAGCTCATTTGTAGCGACGTCGGGCACCTAGGGGCTGTTTCAAACAATATCTTTTGCGGGACTATTTGGAATAATATATTAAGTTAGCTGACTATACAATCCACTCCACTCCCATTTGTTCTTTTGATTTGTTAGACTTGCTTAGGATTTGTTTTGTTGACTCGGGCAAGTTATTTAACTTTTTGAGCTGGTAAGGTAACCTTTGTTTATGAATAATATTTGTAGTAAATCTGTATTTAAAAGTATCTAATTTATTGGAAATTGACGTCTCTAGATTTTTTTATATCATATAGGGGCAGACGGTAACATATTTACTAGTAGTTCTACGAACAGTAGAGTTTGTTAGTACAATTTTTTTCAAAATTACTTGTTGCAAAAAGTCTGTGCTCGTGAGGTCTACTGCTCGTAAACAATTTTTTTTTTTGAATTCTGTATTGAATATGACATGATGTTGACAAATATTATCAAAGTCAATTATTCTAGGCCAATATGGACATTTTGACAACCCTCCTCGCGGTAGCAAACAGTAATTGACTGAGTGAGCGATGCGAAATGCATCTATTAACAAATTCTTTCTTCTGTCTGAATGTTTGTAACGTATATAAAATCTACGACCGTAAACGTTAAATAAATTCTACAATAAAAAAAAAATCTCGTCGGGAAATGGGGTATTTCTCCCAAAAAAGGAGAAAGTTTATTCCGGTGCCATTTACTGACCGATTTATTTTGGGTATTTCCCCAAAAAGTTTGTGAATTTTGCTGTGGTGTCATTTACTGGCTGATTTCATATTTTCTAAAAACGTTTAATACTCAATACTAAACAAAAAAAAAAAAAAGTAATATCGGTCAAGTGGTTGTCTAAATTAAAGTTTGTGAAATCGAGGAGGATTGCTGCAAGGTTGTCTTATTTTGATAATATTTGACATTCCATACTGAATTCTGAACAAATATTTCAAATAAGAAAAGTGAACTCTACTATTCGTAGAATTACTAGTAAACCAATAGTTCAATGCCAATCTTAAATTGAGCATAATACCTACTTACATTTTGTTTAAAATACAAATTCGTCATATTTTCTTTTGTTTTTGTTGTTTTAGTTTTACGGCAGTAACACGGGCAATTTTTTATTGCTGTTCTAAAAACTTTCAACTGCAGTAATAAAAAGGGTAATTCAATTACCGGTGTTACTACTAGTAGTAAGATTGGTAGTAACACGGCAATAAACGAAGTCAAAGGTATTAAAGAATATTTTGACATAACAAGTGTTACAACGTTCCAACCATAAAAGCGTCATTGTTTTATGTTAATATATTCCAAAGACCCGAGCGTTACGCTTTAATTCTACTTTTATCGTGTCTGCTGAATCATGGGATACGCTTCAGTTGAGTCTTCTCCATAATTTGGTCTTTTTTACTCTTTAATGTGTTTTTTAACCAAGAGTTTATCGGTTTCTTCTATAAAGGTAAGCGCGCTCCGTCTTGTGTAACACAACTTTGCTTAATATCAGGTGAGTCAAGCAAACGTAAAACACAGCCTAGTATATTTAAATAAATATCTATATAAACGGCATTAATCTCAAAAATGTTGAATTTTTTCTTAAAATATTTCAACATTCTGAATAAAAGCATAAAATCAACCTAAAATAATATTTTATATACCACATTATTTTTTATTAAAGAGTAATTTATTGTTATTGTTTTTTAAGTTAACATAAATACTTATCATTATAATACGAGGAGCTAGTCGTATCCGGCGGTTTTACGTGCGATGGAAAAATCTTTTCTTATAATATGATAACTGCACTACGTATTGGAAACAAATACTCGTACCTACTTTTCAAAATTCAAGGACGTTTTCTGTTAGTCAGCCACATAGGACAGCATTTTATATGTATAGATTAGCCGCAATCTGCAATTTTTACCTAATATCGAGAAATACTTTATTATTGAATTTTCCAAAAACTCGTACGAAACGCTTTAGCTCCACTTTTATTGTGTGTACCGCCAAAGTGTCAGACAGTTTTAACCAGTCACTCAGGAAAAAGTCTCACATAAGTATACATACACATAGGTACATCATTTTCCCTGACCGGATAGGCAAAGCATCAAGATCGTACGGCCACTTAGATCTTACCCACCCTACATTTAGTCCATAAGTTGATGACTTCTGTGCCATTAATACTTTCAATTTTGTGAAATAGCAACGATTTTAAATTGAATTTAAGAAATAAGGTGAACATTTAAAAATACATCAGCGAATTCACAATCCAAGAAGTTAAACTCAGCAGACGACAATATAGCCGGGTCGAAACCATTTAAAAGGCATCTTTATTGAATTTGGCTTTATTAAGAAAGTCAAAAGCAAGTCCTAATTCAATCGCTGAAGCTTCGGTAATCCGATTATCTTAATGTCGAACGTCGTTGAAATAATTCTTTGTCGTTCGATGGAGAATTTATGTGCGATTTGTCCGGGATATTACACATTGAGATGAATAGTAAAGTTATTTTATAAGCACTCAAACGTTTATAGCTTAGGGCGTTTAGGGTAAGTTGTTTTATGTTCAAAATTATACACAATCAATAATAATACTTGTCGATACTTTAGATTTGTCAGGGCCAGGAGCTCATCTTTTTTAAAAACAAAATCTGAACTGGTGTATGATTATAACGATGATGAATCTTAACAGTCACTTGCTTAAATAAATAATAAAAAAAAAAAAATTGTGGACATTTCACACAACACCATCTAGCCCAAACTAAGCAAAGCTTGTACTATGGAACTAGATGGCTGATAGAATACATATATACTTTTTTTTTGTAAATATATACATATGATACATAGAAACACCCAGACACAGAACAAACATCCATGCTCATCACACAAATGTTTACCCTGGGTGGGGATTGAACCCACGACCTTTCAGTTCAGCAGGTACCAACTGAGCCACAAGGCCAGTCAAATAATGTAATATACTATTTAAATAATATGAAATTTTCGCCCGCTCCTTTTTTAAACACTTTTTTATTTTGTTATACCACAGAAGAAAATTGTTTTATATCCCTAAACATTTTCCGTATTCGAAAACCATTGACAGCCCCGCATCTAAGGTTTCTTTTTTTTTCAAAATTTTACTTTTAATTTTTTAACTTCGAAATGATAAAGAAATAAAAAAAAAGAAAGGTAGATGCCATTTTAGATTCAAATCAGTTTTTTCATTTTAGATTCAAAAATTAATCATCGAAATGGGATAACGTTTAGGGGTAGAAAACAGTAAACAGCGACAACGTTTCTCATAGCTCAACAGTAAACTTATGGAAGAAATTAAGTCTTTCGATTGTGAAGAAATTAACTTTACGTTGAAATTACCGGACGAAATTGTTCAAAATTTGATATGGTCTGTCTTATATAAAGTTACTGTACTATTTTATATCATAACCTACATACAACAGGACACCCACACCTAACCTTTACGACAATTAAACCAAAATTATCGTCATAAAACAAATGCCACAGTAAAACGAATGCATGCATAAATGAGGGAATACAAAATGGCGGCGGGGTTGTAATAAGTAGAATGTTTTCATTATGTCAAGCTCGTCAAATAAGGACGGGGTCGGCTGCCTTCGGTTTATACCAACACTTTTACCAACATTTTTATGCTAATTACTTTCTTAAGCTGGCTTTAGATACGTTATTTTTAGAATATGTGGTATACTTACGTTAAACTTGATTGATATTTTGTTTACGTTACGATTACGGCTTTATTTGTTTGTGTCACATATTCTATACAGAAGTGGAATATATTTTTGGTCTTAGGCTATTTGACGTGATAATAAAATATTGTGTCATTATACACAATATAGCGGCTTCTAAAGGACGTAAAGACATAAAGTCATAATTAGAAAAAAAATAAAGGCGTCTTTTTATTTAATTATTAAATATTATTATTTTTTCATTTTTGAAGGTTTAAACCTATTTCTGGAGTTCTGTGATCTAAAGTGCAAAATAATGTTCCAGTAGTGATGATGGTGATGAATTTTGTTTTGTTACATTACGGCAATTTAAAAAATGAAGAAAAAAATTGTTGTCCAGAAGTATTCTACGCAATCAAAATTATTTTTTAGGGTTCCGTACCTCAAAAGAAAAAAAACGGAACCCTTATAGGATCACTTTGTTGGCCGTCTGTCCGTCTGTCCATCCGTCCGGGTGTCAAAACCTTTATCTCGGGAAAGCGTGAAGGTATCGTGTTGAAATTAAAACCATCTAAGAAGATCCATAGTATCTTGCTGCAGAAAGAAAAATAAAATTTCTCAGTTTTCGTAAAATAAAGTTACAGCCAAATATGTCGTAAAAATGCACATTTCGACACTCACAAGGGAATCAAAACCTATGGGGTACTTCTCGTTGACCTATAACTTTGAAATTTGGCAAGAAGCATTGTGTTAGAGTACACATATAGGAAAAAACCCGAAAACTGGATATTTTTAATATAATCACAAAAACAAAAAAAGTTTCAAAGTTCACAAAAGTTTCCGGCAGCCTAGTCGGGAGACCGTCTGACTTGCGATCCGCAGGTCTTGGGTTCGAATCCCACGGCACGCACCTCTGTCTTTTCGAAGTTATGTGCGTATTTTTGATTGCCGCCAACTTCAAACGGTGAAGGAAAACATCATGAGGAAACCTACATGTCTGAGAGTTCTCAATGATCTTGAAGATGTGTGAAGTCTGCCAACCCGCACTTGGCCAGCGTGGCAGACTATGGCCTAACCCTTCTCACAATGAGAAGATGGCCCGCGCCCAGTTTGTATAAACAGGGCTGATAAAAAATTAATTAAAAAAATATATAAGAAAATATAAATAATTATATGATTTCCCCCTTTTATCTACTTGTTTGTACGGAACCCTCGGTGGGCGAGTCTGACTCGCACTTGTCCGCTTTTTATGTATTCTTTAAACATTAGCGTAGCGTTGTAATATAATTTAGTTTTAAAATGCAAATTCATATAACAAGCCTACAATCATATTACCTGTATAAATGGTAAAAATAACCAATAACTCAAGTTACCTGATTTTTTCATTGTCAGTAATTTCTTTAATCATCAAAATAAATTTCATCAGGGAAGATACCTATCGGTAAAAAAAAACAACAATTTCAGTCTAATTGAGACCATTTTTTGGAAGCGCGATAAGATAGCTCTTTGATTTAATTATTTTATACGTAGCTAAAAACAACATAAACCAATAATTATTGGCAACAAATGAAATGTTTGTACAAGGTTACTTTCTACGAAGTGCTAAGGCGCACTTTGCAACGACTTTCGTAGCTGTTGTAGCAAGATGAACTTTCAAAGAAAATTCTAACGCAATCAAAACAAATGTACAGAGCAAATACGAAAACATATTTCTCTTAATGCTCCTGTTTGCGATTTGCTTTACAATTTTAAGACTTTCGGATGAAATATGTCTAAATAACTTTTTATTTACTCAGCCAACATTTACCGAGCGCTAACAAGCAATGTGAATGATCGTTTTTGTGTATTTTTTTTATTTTTTTAGTAAAAGATATTTCATTTCATTTTGGATGTTGTATTTTTCAACATCAATTACGTCTGACCTTCCAACTCATTTTAGAAAAAACTTGCAGTTGTACAGGAAAGTCAATAATATTATACGATTGTCCAACAAGCATGTATATTAAAAGTAAACAAAATACCCGACTGCAAAAAAACAGCTTTTGTGGTCAAACTTAGAATTTCGTTACGCTTGATACGCTATTGAGTGTACATTTTTTGTGAGCAAGTATGCGTAAAATTGCTGTAAAAGATAATAAATGCGAAATCTTTAAAATAATTCTAGTAAAATCACTGATTTATTACGAAAAAGTGCGTTGGAAGTTACGAAAAACCGCATTTTTAACTATTGCGAGAAATGGACTATTATTATTACAAAAAAATATAGCTTATGACACTCAGGAAGTGAAGAAAGTGAATCTAACGACTTGCACATCAAAAACGGCCTAGCCGTTTTGATTGTAGGCAATCATATAGAAACATACATACATACCCACATACATACACTCGAAAAATATAGCCTTCCTTCTTACGCAGTCGAGTAAAAAGAGGGTAATATTATTCAGTTATATCATAACTAATATTAATAAAATGAAAGTAACTTTGTCTCTCTGGCCCTACAGCTTGTGTCTGTTTTAAAATACGATTTAATTAAATATTTTAAAAAGAGAAAAGTAAAATTTGTATCTTCTCAACTATCTCGGCACCAAATTTTATTACGATAGGTTCAGCTTTTCGACCGTGAAAAGGTAAAAAACAGATAGAGGGAAAGACAGGCAGAATAGAGTTACTTTCCCTTTCCCTTGCTCCACCTTAGACTTAGTCTTCGCTTTAGTGAGACAAAGTCAAGCGCAAGCCCATTCGATGTAAATATATATATATATATATATATTGCATTACTTACTTACATTATTACTTTCCCTAGTTAGGATGCTTGTTTACTCAGCACGGCGGGCTACGGATCTAAATCGATCTGAACGACCCCTAATTACTATATTCTTTGGTATGAAATTTACAAGCCAAGACAAGAGTAAATAAAATTAAAGATCTTCTCACATTCTTTCGTGATTTAAAGACATCTAGACTATAAATACAGGCAGATGGCGTTAACCCCCATACTTCGACATTACGAGCCAACACAATCAGTTGAATTAAGAACCTTTGAAGATACGCAAGCTTTTAGACAAAAGCCTCTTTAAACCTGCTTAATCAAGGATGTAAATATTGAATTAGTCACAAGTATCAATTTGAAAATGTGAGAAATCTATTAAGAGCAAATTCGACACTTCCAGGGGTTTAGATTCTATGTTTGGACGTCATTGTACAATATAAAGTGAGTATAGTATATAAATATATATATATATATATATATATATATATTCCTATTTTACATTATATAGGTACCTACAATGTGCGTTCTGAGTAAAAGAAAACAAGTTACAAGCGATTTCCCTCATCAAAGAACACTATTTGAAATACTTTTTAAGATGACAAAAATTTTACTATGAAGAAGACAAAATACTATTAAGATGTTCAAATATTATGCTTGAGTATTGACCGTATATTTAAGGTAATCTTGAGAAATGTATTTTTTTGGCGAAAAACTCGATATCTTCATTGGAAATACTGTTCTACGTAAGTAGACGAATGCAGCAATTCGCTAGGTATGTAGATACCTACAAATAAAATATATAGATACATATTGTAACTTATCTAGTTTATTTAAAGATAATCATTTTTCTCTCTGAAATTACGTACATTATATCTTTAATAGATTTAAGAATCATGCTCTCAAGGAGCCTTTCAAGTTTCAAATCACGTTCGCCGTGGAGTATGCATTAATGGTGTAACCAAGTAAAATTATTCATAAAGAAATTGACTCCAAGTTCATATAATAAAAGCTTGATATGTAAAATGCTCTTAAAATGTTGCAAACGGTAAAAATATATTTATTCAGGCTATTTTTTAACAAATCAGGTCATTGGTTACTAGCTTTGCCTTTTCTCTTATCGGTTGATTTTTAGATTCATTTGCATTTCGTCTAGCAGTCAGCTTGCGCTTGGGAGCAAAGTGGTGTGAAGCTCATCTCTGACAGTGTGGTACTGCAGCAGTTTATCAGCTTGATCACCACGCTTTATCCTGCTTCAAAATCAAGCACAACTGCAACATTGGCGATTGATGGTTTTTAAGCTATTGCATAGCTTCTATCGCGGTCCTTGAGCATGGAGACCGAATCCAGAAATTCCGTAACGAAAATAACCTAACGCACTAACGCCGATACAACCAATGCCACCTAGAGGCGATTTGCAGAACTAAAGAGACAAGCGTGATATTTCAAAAAGTCATTAAAAGTTCTGCTATTCATCGATAGCTGGCAAAACTAAAAACTAAAAAGTATCACCGCTGTGCCGGTCGGAGTAGGGGGTGTTAGGAATACTGCATAAATAAAATAAATGAATAATTATAATTACTTAAGTTGATAAAAAATGCTATGCAATAGCTTTACCGCGGCAGTCTCCGAGTGCCACACGTCTTTTTTTAACTTTAAATGCTTTGCCTATAATAACTTTAATATTATGTCATTCATATTTGAATTGAGCATAGTTGTACAACGCTTTTTTAAATACCAAACTACTTTTTTAATTCACTTTTTAAAACTTTTTTTATCAAGCTTACAGCGAGCCTTCCATGGTCAACTGTGCCCGCATTCCGTTGAGCCCACGATCTTATTTTAATATAACGAAGTTTTTCACTATTGCTATTTTTAATTTTCACGTCCAATTTTGTCTGACTACTCCAATACCGCACATTCCATTTAGTAGTTATTACGACATTTAACAAATTACATCGTGTCTTTGAAGTGCTCTAATTGCTCAAGGAAAACGTTTCATTCAACCCGCTCCCAAATTCTCTTCGAATACCTTTTCTCATAACGCTGTTCTACCTTAACACAAAATATGGCAATGCGATGCGATACGGTAGCTACACTTTTAATGGAAGTGAGTAACAAGACAGTATATATTGGACTACAATAACTTAAGTTGCGCATATTTTTAAATATTGATGGACATTTCACACAACACAATTGCTTATTACAACACACAATATCCGGTCATTTTTGGCCGTCGTCGCTTGGTCTATAGTATCACACTGCGTCGCAACTTATCGCTATTTAATTTTGTAGGACGATAGGGTAAAACAATTAAAAGCGATTGTGAAGACGCATAGCTGATAATTGTAATTATTTGAAGCTACAATGAAATCATAATTATAGCCGCGACATTTTTATACCGAATCAAACTTTTTTTTTGTCGGAATATCATGCTTATAAAGCAATTATTGATACTATTTTTGTCGGCAGTTTACCGTGTGTTACCGTGTTTACCGCGTTTTGATGTTGACACTAACGATGTTGTTTGTTGTTGTTGATGTCGACATTGGCAGTTAAAAAAAACAAAAACTTTTGACAACAACACAGTGATAATGTGAGCGTGTTTTGTCGGGACTATCAATCGCGTTCGAGTGCCAGTGATAACACTCTTCGCAGTAAAAGACAAAAAAAGAGGGTAGACAGATACGTCTGCTCTTAACCGTATCATACACCCGCATTCTTTAGTCGCCCGTGAACATGGTGCATGTAACTGTGCTGTGCCGAAATATCGAGAGCTCAAAATTAACGCGAACCATGGTAAATATCCCGTTAATAATAATAGTACATTTTATTATTCTTTACATACTTATTGTTAGGAACTTATAAATATATAAGTATATTCGTTAAGCTCGTCCATTTGTTGTGTCCAACTCGTCCATCTGTAAGATGTTAGCCATAATTTTATTATAGTATGTCGGCCGCTTCGTTAGACACAATACTAAAATATATATGCGCACACGCTACATGTTCGTGTATATACAAAAAATAGAAGCCTAGTTATTTGTGGTTCCAATAACATAATAGGTAATTATTTTTATAGTTTAAAAAAAATTGACATGCGACTTCAAAATACGCAATTTTGTTTACTTGGATGACATATTATTTTTGTTATTGTTTTAAAAATCAAACTACTGCACTAATTTTACTCTAAATTTCTATTGTTTCTGTAAAACCACCTATAACTGAGCTCAGATAGGCGTATCAAATAAATTGACGCCTCTTCAAAAAACCTAATGATCTTTTTATGGCGCTGAAAAGAATGTCAAGTAATGAAAGAAAGGGATCAACGTAAAACGGTCATTAGTTGGCACTAATTGCTGGGCTTGGAATTTCCGGGGATTCCAGTAGATCTCATTTACAAGGTGGAGAGTGAAAGGGCTTAGGGGCTAGTGCGGGCCTTTTGTATCTGGAAATATGCCAGTACCAGTACCTAGTGTGGTCTGATATAATGTAATAATACCTGCTTTATTTTAAGTAAAAGATGTATTTAATTTTTGGCGTGTAACTGTGAATTACGAAATAAATGAATATGAATATGAATATGAATATGCGTGTAATAATTGATATTTTGGAGATGACGTAGAAATAATGACGGTATTATTTAATGTGGGGCATAAACAGGTAGATAATTGCTGATCGGGAAAATAATCCTTTTCGATGTTACTTGTACTTTTTTCTTAGATTAGAAGATTTCAGTGTAACAGCCAGTCCACACGGCGCTTTGCGTCTTCGCAACGCATAGACGCCCACACGGGCGCTGCGCCATAGCAGCGTTACTACAACGCAGTCGTGACGTTCCGTCGTCGCAGCGGCGACGCCTATCAACTATCAACGCACAAACAACTGAGCGCTGCCGTTCTGGCGTCGCAATAAGAGACACCCCCGCCCGTTTCGTCTTGGGTGCTGCAGTTCAGTCGTGTGTGCGTTGCGTCGATGCAAGTCGCCGTGTGTACACTATGATCATTAGTATGTAAAACGACGCAGCAACAGCGCTACGTCGACGCAACGCCGACGCAACGCGCCGTGTGGACCGGCTCTAACTTTTGGGGAAAAAATCCGACGTGTCACAGTGTTGGTGTAACTACCTAGAAACTACATACAATCACGCCTTTTTCTCAAGAGGAAACACCTGGGAAGTAACTGAACAATACATTATTTATTACTTAAGATTACATGTTTACCTTACAATAAAAAAAATTTAAACATTCGATTCTAACATTTCAGAAACATCTGCACATTCTTTCCGTGTTATATTTGGACATTATTATGTATGTGTTGCAGCCAAGTCGTAGAATACGTAAATTACGGTGAGAGAATTTATAAAACGGCGCTGTTTTCTTATTCAAAATAATTTCAGGTTCGTTTGAATATTTTACGTATGCAATCCATCTGGATTGCAATTCGTCTGAAAAAAGTACGTCGAATTACTAGAACACACGTTTAAAAGTGCCTAAAATATACTGCTGGAATAACAATCAGTTGCGTTATAGTTACGCCGCTTTGAAATTCTTAGATCAATATATCGATATATACTTATCTATCTATATAATATATATATATCGATAATATTATATATATAAATATCAAAATAATCATAAGATAAACCATTTTTCTTTTGCATCTGCCGTTTATAGTTGTAGTTAGTATGATCCATCTACCCTATCAATAACAATACCGCTTAAAGTTGGTTGCTATTTTAGAGAACGTATCGCAATTACAAACCGTCTGAACACAAGAACGCCGTATTAGAAAACATCGCAGTTTTGTAAATTGACTTGCTGTAATGCGTATTTGTGGCGTAAGGCGTAAATTTAAATTATCAGCGTTAAATGCGATTCTAAAATATTAATAGAATCTGAGAAGGTGTCTAATTACTGTCTGTGGCATCGTAGCTGTCAAATAAATGGACGGATTAGATCCAGTTTTTTTGTATGAAAGAAGATTTCATCGAGAGTGTTCTTAGCTATGTTTTATCAAAATCAGTTCAGCCTTTTTTTGTCGGAGGTTTTTGAGTTTTCTAAACTTATACTTGTTCCCGATAAAGTATTAAACGCCAAAGTGAGAGATGCGAAGTGACTGGTCGCATCGCTTGTAACTAAGTTTCCTCCTTAATCCTCTATTACATCGTTGACGCCTCCAGAACTAAATTGAGGGGATGCAGCAAAAGTTAATAATATGAATATTGAGCTGAACTTGGAGACCACTGTATAAACTTAGATTAACTCCAGCTTGATTAAGATGCGACTGCAGGGGCTTAAATTGATAGAATCCTCTCTTAGTCGCGTTGCTTTAGATCCGTGCTTTGTTTTAAGGGTTCCGTACCTCAATCGAAAAAAACGAAACCCATATAGGATCACTTTTCGTAAAAAAAGTTACAGCCGAATATGTCGTAAAAAACGCACATTTCGACACTCACAGAAGAATCAAAATCTATGGGGTACTTCCCGTTGACCTAGAACTCTGAAATTTGGCAAGAAGCATTGTGTTAGACATTTTTAATTTAATCACAAAAAAATTATGTCGTTATGCAAAGAAGGTTGAAATTTTAAAGTGAATTAACCGTATCATGTGGGGTATCATATGAAAGTGCTTAATTAGTATTAGTTAAAACAGGTTCTTAAATATTTTTACGAAGTATATTTTTCGGTATAAGAAGGAAAATAAAAAAAAAATGATTTCCCCGTTTTATTTACTAGTTTGTACGGAACCCTCGGTGGGCGAGTCTGGCTCGCACTTGTCCGGTTTTTCATTACTGTCAGATTATAGTTTCAGGCATGTGAAGGTGGGTTTTGACTGCAATTTTGCAAATGCTTTAATGCGGGTCCAATACAAAAAAGAAGAAGATTTGTTTCAATCTTACAGAATTTAACAAATTACTTATAGAACTGTCAGGGCCCTTATTCCGTATGACATTCGGCCGCGTTACGTGAACGTGACGTGGGTGAATTGACAATGAAAATTAGCCGTTAAGTTTAAGAAGCCGAAGTCTAATTTTTATTGTAGACGCACCCACGTCAACTTCACGTTACGCGGCCGATGGACTTATTCCGTATAAGGGCTCTGATTCCACAAATTTTACTTGACTTGTTTCGTTTGCCCGAACAATTATTAGGTTAGGTTAGTTAGATTTATATTTTATTATATTCAGTAAACATTTAATTTAGAAGGTTCAGTTATCAGTTATTTATATTAATTACTAGATGACCTGGCGTACTTCGTATCACCTATCAATGAGTGGACCCGATATTTTCTCAACGTTTAAACCTTCCCTGGACTACGACAAACATTTCAAAACCAAAATCAGCTAAATCGGCCCAGCCGTTCTCGAGTTTTAGCGAGACAAACGAACAGCAATTGATTTTTATATATAGAGAAGATATCATATTTTTAATACTTATTATCCTATTCCGGAAGAAGACAAATCCAAAAACACAAAAATCATAAAAATTGGTCCAGCCGTTCTTGAGTTATAAATGGTGTAACTAACACGACTTTCTTTTATATATATATAGATTAAGTCAGGTTCGTCAGGTTTCTGTTTAGTATACACAGATTACAAATATTCAGTTATCAAGTGGTGACCGTCGGGCTGGCTATTTCCTAATGCAAAATATCTCCCTGGCCATCCAGAGGGGAAACGCCGCTAGTATGATGGGCACATTTGGACGGGGAAGGGGCGACCGCGGAGAATTTGTCGACTAAATCTGGATTTTCTTTATTTGACTTTTTGTTTAGACGTTCTTCATAATGTATTTATTATATAGACTTCACTTTTCAGTTATCATATAAGTTGTCGAATGAGCTTTCGAGATTTTGATAAAGTGTCATTTAAAAAGTATACATTTCGTTTCCGGGGAAATTATATTCGAAATTTCATAATTCGGTTCTTATTTAAGTAACATCTAGTAGCGCTCGTGGCGTAGCTTGATTAGGTGTTCCCGAACGATCACCAAAGTTAAGCAACGGACGGACCGGCCAGTCTTCGGATGAGTGACCGTGAGTGGCATTTCTTTCTGAGTGCTACCGTGGGTCGGATGACACGTTAAATTGTAGGTCCAGGCTATTTGTATTCAGCAATCGTCAAGCCAAGTCAGAGGCCTTTCGGCGGCTTTATAACTCTGACAATAGGGCTGGCTACTCAGTCCATACGAACTTACTTACTTAATTTATCTAATAGCCAATAGCCAAACTGCTAATAGCCAAATTAATAACTTTTTAGGACAGTAGTAAGGTTTTTAGCTAAGTTAAGTTAACGTCTATTAATATAAAGGTAAACTTTCTAATGTTAAAAGACAGCATTCACAACCCTTCATTCGCGGCTTGTTTTCCATATTTTACGAGTAGGTACATGCATATTATTAGCATATTAAAACTCGGAATAAATCTTCGAGACGGCGCCTGCTAATCCACTTCGCTTCTGAGCTTAGTCTGACTTCTAATTCTAACATAATGCAAGATTATTTGGTATGTTTGTCGTCCTCGACAGGACTTCATCTGTCTTTTGTTAAGCTTTGATATTCAAATTGTTTATCAGAAATTAGCGTGAGAATATTCATTCAGCTAATTAAAACAGTGTTATTGTAATACATTTATTAAAAGACTTAATGAAGTTGGTTAAATAAGAAATAGCCATTTTGACTATATTTTTTAGGATGTAATTTCCGTGACATTTTCATAGGATACTTATTTTTAACCGACTTCTAAAAAGGAAGACGTTCTCAATTTAACTGTATGTTTGATTTTTTTTTACCGACTTCAAAAAAGGAGGAGGTTATCAATTCGACTGTTTTTTTATGTTTGTTACCTCATAACTTTCGACTGGGTGAACCGATGTTGATGATTCTTTTTTTATTTGAAAGCTGGTGCTGGTGTTGCTGGTGTAGTCCCATTTCAATTTGGTCCAGTTCTGACAATGGCATCCATGTGTTGTCGGTTGCTTCAGTTTTTTAAACTATAATTATTATTTGTATAATTAACACCAGGTGAGTTGACAGTCAAGCGCAGGCCTATCGTCGAATTAAAAAAAAACGACAGCCACCGACATAGCACAACGTATTAGTCATGTCTTACGTATATAAGACAACTTCTGAGGTAGGCATATTCTAAAGCGGAAACTATGTGACGGCAAACGTAATATTATATATCGCCCTGAAACACGTCGGAGTGACTATATACGGAAGGCAGCTGGCAGTGACTCGAAACGAAAAGCTGAAGTTCGGGCTGAGTGTTGTTCTATGGGTGAAGCCTATGCCCATTAACCAGCAGCGGTGCTAAATTGAGCTGGTAATTGAGCGATTGAACAATGTCCCCTATTGTATTAAAACTATTTTAATCTGTGCTATAGACACACGATTTAGGCGTAAAACAAAATCAAAATTTAACACATTTATTAAATGTTGTTCCCAAAGTGTCCAAGCAAAAGTTGGGGACTATAGCATTTTATGGTAATCTATTATTCAACTAGATGTGGATGTTAACCTCACAATTTTCTAATTTTAACTGAAAATTCTCAAGCGGACGGAAAAAGATCGAAGAGGAGCTTAAGGAGACGTAGAGAAAAGATTAAATATAATTTTCATAACCTTTCCTCGGACGCAAACATTGTTGTAAAACAATTTTTATATAGTTACTTTTTAAAGTTAATAATATAAAGCTCTAAACTTTTACTCAGAGAGCTGAGCGGCTATCTTATTCCTACGTACCTATAGGCGTTTTTTAAATTATAAAATCACTCAGGATCATTAAAATTACAGATAATTTTGCAAGATACTTTAAATAAATTACTTAATGTTCAACAGTTATTTATTTTGTCAACGGAGTTTAAAAAAAATATCTGTTTGGAATTGCTTCACCAATAATAAATGAGAATACTTTAAAAAACTTTCATGGAAATATTGTTCGAGATGTCTTTATGAACGAAAATCACTCATTAATGTAAATAAAAATGTACCTATATTACAAGAAAGATAGAGAGATCTCCAAGAGGATGATTCGGTCATACGCGAGGCGTCGCGCAGCCTGTAGCCTCGATGACACTGGGCTAGTTTACAAGCTACAAGTCAGCGAGTTCGCGAGCAGCTTGTAAACTCGCTTCGTGTCATTGAGCTTTTTTACAATCTGCTTTTGATTGTGTCATCGACACTCGCTAGCTTTTAAACTCGCCGACTAGCAGCTCGTAAGCTAGCCCAGTGCCATCGAGGCTATACTCGTATCCATTTGCGGAGAGGCATCACACAGAGCGTTGCCCGATTTTTTTATCGACTTCCAAAAAGAAAGAGGTTTTCAATTCGGTCTGTATGTTTTTTTGTAAGTTTGTTCACCGATTACTCAGCCAATTGTACATTAATTTTAATGATTATTTTTGTATTTGGTAGGTCATACTTCAGAGTAGGTCCTTTATAAATGTTATCAAAATCTATGCAGTACTTTAATTTTTGTAACAAAATAACTCGTAAAGTATCATCCAAACAACTGTAGAAAAGTGAATAGCAAAGTCGTGTATCTCTAGTCACTTTTCTGCAGGCGTTATACATATTGCGTATTTTGAAGTCGGTTTTTCCAGTTTTTTAAACTATAATTATTATTATGCAGTTCAGGCAGTTCAAGTAGATTGTGTATCGTTTTGATCTAGATAATAAAAGTCACTTAACCAATAGAAAAAAATATATAATTATTACTTATCTATGTACTATCAATGATGGTAATAAACTACATTATACACAGTATTGAAATCTATTGTACATAAATATTATAAAGGAGGAACGCGCTGAATATGATAACTATGATTTATAGTTTGCTAGTTAGCAGTTAATTTTCGGTTCAAAATAATAGAAAACGTTAGTCATTTTCCGCGGCGATAAATAAGTAACTTGGCATGGATTGTTTGCTTCAGTCGCCTTGACATGGTTTCGAGTGTGAAATGGATCAAACAGCGAGGTCTAGCGGTCAGCCCACCATTCCTCATAATGAATGTTGCATACATTCAACCGGCCTTCGATTGTAACCTATACTTGGACGCTTTTTACATATCTGGAAGGAGAATATTTTTTTCCGGTGTATAAATTCACATTGTATATAAGCGGCAATAACACCTTGGAGAAAACATAATACTAGTAGCTCTACGAACAGTAGACCTCGCGAGAGAGCTTATTTGCAAATTCTTACCTTGCGATTTAAAATATAATGTATATTCTTATAAAAACAAATAATAATTTTATAAATGGAGATAACGTAAAATCAAGAAAATTATTCAGCGCTAAAATGCATCACGCACATCCACGCGTCCTCCTGTTACACAAGCAATCTCAAGTTGGTTGTCATAGCTCGACAACCACATAACCAATTCTGTTCATTTTTACCACAAGTTGTAATAATTGTGTCCTTTAGCTACCAAATATCATTAAAATTGGTTGATAATTAGCGCCGCAATAAACTTCCCCATTTTTAGGGTTCCGTACCTTAAAAGGAAAAAACTGAACCCTTATAGGATCACTTTGTTGTCCGTCTGTCTGTCCGTATGTCCGTCCGTCCTTTATCTCGGAAACGCGTGAAGGTATCGAGTTGAAATAAAAACCATATACGCAAATCCATAGTATCTTGCTGCAGAAAGAAAAATCAAATTTCTCAGTTTTTGTAAAAAAAGTTACAGCCGAATATGTCGTAAAAAACGCACATTTCGACACTCACAAGGGAATCAAAACCTATGGGGTACTGCATTGTGTTAGAGTACACATATAGGAAAAAATCCGAAAACTGGACATTTTTAATTTAATCACAAAAAAATTGTGTCTCTAAGCAAGGAATGAAGGTCCAAATTTTAAAGTGAATTAACCGTATCATGTGGGGTGTCAGAAAGAGCTTCATTAGCATAAGCTAAAACAGGTTTTTAAATATTTTTACGATATATATTTTTTGGTTTATGAAGGAAAATATAAAAAAAAAATATGATTTCCCCCTTTTATCTACTAGTTTGTACGGAACCCTCGGTGGGCGAGTCTGACTCGCACTTGTCCGGTTTTATTATGGGAAACACCCCTTCTATCAAAAATCGCCGACAACATACATTTTTAAATAATCCATAGAATCTATACGCCAAGATTTATCAAAATTGGTTCAAAATTACGCCCTCTACGCGAGTACAAACATACAAACTCACAAACTGACAGACGAAAGAAAATTTGGCCAGTTGATGCAGAGACGCTTCGTTCGCTCGGTCAATAATGGAACTCGTATTGCAATTTTGACCATTGGAGCAGCAGCATCCTCGTTCCGCTCTGGCCATGATCATCTCTAGTCGCATAATTAAAGGTGGCGTAAACACATAGCAGAGCTCTCAGTATTATTTTTACGTGACTACTAGTAATAATTTAATTAATAATACTATATACGTATAATTAAAAGCTTCTTCATCGTCCCTATCGTTTTACGTTATATGATGTAAACTAAACTTAATAAAACCCGAGGACATAAAATTACATAGAAGTATGTGTGATTTTATAGATTTTACTGCGTCGTTTCTATTCGTCTGTACATTACATGTGTACATTTAGGGCCTTGCCGAAAAACGTTACTTAACTTTAACCAACGTCTTAAATTCTCTGTCTTCTTTCCGCAAGTGTCATTACGTGTCAGCGAGAAGTTGACAAAATATGTTAAGCATTGCCTAAAGCCAAGTAACGTTTTTCGGTAAGGCCGTTACAGTCTACATTATCCCTTTGGTAGTTAGTGGCTCTTAAATGGCTTGATAGTGTTTGATATGGGCAATGAGATATGCAAGTATTCTTTGATTTCCCTGTAATTTCCAAGTGTAATAGGTATATTTTATGTCTATATAAAGACTAAGCTGCCGTTTGAGGGATTAAAATTATAAAAAAAGATATTTTGACACATAACTTTATTGATGCGACGAAAAGTGATCACAATTTCTAAAAAAGGAGTTCATATTTGACGGGTCATTTGTCACTTCATTAGAGTTACAATCACATTCATCTGTTCTTCTTTCAAACCTCGTCAACGCGTGCAAAATTGGGCTTAAGTTACAAAGCGATTTTTCTGACTCTAGCATATTGATTACATGGTAACATATTACATTGTTATAGCTGCAAATTTAGGTATATGAAATCTTTACGAGTTCATTTTTAACCCACGACCCAAAAAAGGGGTGTTATAAGTGACATGTGTATCTGTCTGTGTCATCGTAACTCTCAAACAGATGGACCGATTTTGATTCATTTTTTTTTTGTTTGAAAGAAGATTTTATCGAGAGCGTTCTAAGCTATGTTTCATCAAAATCAGTTCAGCCGTTTTTTTGTTGTAGGTTTTGAGTTTTCTAAATTTATACTTGTTTATAAAACAGATTTAAGTTTGCCCACCAACTCGCCTGATGTTAAAGTAAGCGACGATATGGCTGAAGACTTGAAAATTCCAACATTATAGTTGTCAGGAAACAGAAAAAAATGGCAGGGAGTTTTATTCTTGTAGAGTACGCATAAAAATGAGAATCTAAATTTTTTGTGTACGATTGAAATAGTAGAAGTAAAAGTTTATCGTTCCAATATCGTTTCCAATAATTTAAATTAATTTAAATTTTACTCGTAATTTACCGCGTAAACTTTAAAAAAACCTAGTATACTGTAAAAAACTTACCTTTAATACCGTAGAAGCACACGAACAATATTACAACATTTAATTTAAATAATACATTAAAAAAAAACTACTTGGAGTTAACTTTGATACTTTCTAAAACTACTTTTAAACTTCGTAATACTATTTGAGATATATGTATTGCTTTCCAGCCTCACGTTAGTTTCGGGATTATTATTTATTTAATAGTTTTTATTGTTTTTTGAAAGTTTATCCGGGTACCCATCCCGGTTAGGCTCACATTTTTGGCTCACGTGGTCACGGAGCGATGGCGCGTAGCGTTCTGCCGTGAGGCTACGCGCCCGCCTAAACTTTGTACGTAGCACCGTAGCAAGTTCGTAGCTACGTACTGGTGCGCAACTTTCCGCTTCATGCCTACTTGTTTGTCTATGAAAGGAATATTATGGTTGGTTGGAATATAATGGTTAATGGTCTTCATTATGTTGTGACTGGACACTGAAAAAAAGTTTATTAAATGTAACTTTTGTAAAAATATAAATTAAACTAGCGGTTTTGAGAGCAGTAGACTTCGTGAACACGATGCTGGATACCAAAGGATTAATTATGTCATGTCTGTTTTATGATATAATTTTTTATATAATATTTACCGATTTCAAAAAGTAGGAGGTTAACAATTCGGCTGTATTTTTTATATTTGTTACCGCATAGCTACGTCACTTATGAATCAATAAAAAATATTAAAGGATTACTTTTAGAATTATATTTTGTTTTTCGAATTGATCCCTGGTGATATGAATTTTATCATAATTGGATCAGTAGTTTGGGTTTACAACAAAATTGCAAATTATTAAATAATTTTTAAATATAATTTAAAGAACCTGTTTTCCAACCTGCTTAATACGAACTTTCGTTAAAATTTGTTAAAAAAATATTACCTGTAAGCAAATAATAACATCTGAACATCCGGAAAATTTAAAGTAATAATTTATAGTTTAAATAAATAACTAAATAAACGGGACCACACGAGAAGCATCAGCTTTCAAATAAAAAAAGAATCATCAAAATCGGGTCACCCAGTCGAAAGCTATGAGGTAACAAACATAAAAAATAAAACCGGACAAGTGCGAGTCAGACTCGCCCACCGAGGGTTCCGTACAAACTAGTAGATAAAAGGGGGAAATCATATATTTTTTATGTTTTCCTTCTTGTACCGAAAAATATACATTGTAAAAATATTTAAAACCTGTTTTAACTTAAGCTAATTAAGCTCTTTCATATCGTTTGCAATACGATACAAAATAGTTCGTTACGAAGGACGTTTTCGGAGGTAACGAAAAAACGCATTTTTTTATTTCTGCAAGAGATGTATTATTATTATTACAAAAAATATAGCCTATGACACTCGGGAAGAGAAGACGAATCTAATGACACCTCGCACATCAAAATCGATTAAGGCGTTTAGACTGTAAACTGTGATATAGAAACATATTATTAGATATATACATACACTCGAAAAACATAACCCTACTTCTTACGCAGTCGGGTAAAACATATTTATCATTGTCCCTCTCAATCTCGCTAAGGCTTGTATTGTAGTAAAAAATACCTATCGGAAGTAATTGAATAGGAAATATATGATAAAACTATTATCAAACTTCACAAGGTACCTGTTTAGTTCGCTTCGGCCGCGTACGTAACTATTGTTTTGACTCCAAACCTGTTACTGACCTTTCCGTCTCAGAAATTTTACAATAATATTATCTCTGTGTGGGTATTATTTACGGAGCCAAGCGTTCATTAAACACTATCAAACATTTTGTCTTTTATCAGAAATGAAAAGATCCGTAGACGTAAGAAACTTACCGATAAAGCACAGCGGGTTAGTAAGTAGAAGTGGCATTAGGCAGGGTACATAGCGCGTAGAACTGATGACCGATGGGGCAAGTTCTCCAGTGAAGTCCATGAAACGGCAAACGCAGCGTAGGAAGACCAGCCGCAAGATGGACAAAGATCTCGTACAAGTAGCAGGAAGACGCTAGCCACTTCTAAAAATTCCACTTTTTGGAAATCCATGGGGAAGGGCTATGTCCAGCAGTGGAGCTTGTAGCTGAGACGATAATGATGATGATGAAACATTTGGTTCTGTTCGCAAACAACATCATATCCATCAGAAAAAACATAATGTAATTTTAATCTAATAATTCATCCGCGAAGATTACCTAATATTCTATGAAAACATGTTTTTTGCGTGAAAAGTGATCCGCTGCGTAGATCCGCCGTCTTTGTTGTGACTAGAATGCTTTTGTCTGTGTAATGCGAGCCCGCATGACATTTTCATAGGCAGTAATTATGGACGGGCGTTAATATCTTCTTTGTAGATATATTATACGTATTATTGTGTGAAATACAATATCGCTGAACAAATAAACGTTGATCCCTCGCAATCATAAAAATGTTTAGTGAGCAATGCTGGTAATTAAACATGGTAACATTGATTTAGAATATTCTACAATAACAATATGCGTGAAGGAGTGAAACTAAATCTTAATCTTTATTTTAATCGTGATTCTTTTGATCAATCTTAACTCTAGCCAATTTACGGACTTTTACTGCGCCTGTAACTTCAATAACTGTTTTGATAAAAAAAAAAACTTAACAAGTGAAACAAAGAAAATCTGGAAAAAAAAACAATTCGGTTTCAATAGTGAGTTTGTTCAGAGAGTTGCTCTGAAAAAATCTCACGATGAAATGGTTAATAGTTATTTGTGCAACAAGAGAGCAAAGTCGTTTTTTGCTGCGAGTGCTGATTTTGAATCCTGAGTGTGGCGAGGGATTCAAAGGCACGAGATGCAAAAAACTTTGCTCTCGTGTAACACACATAACTTTTCACTTCAGCAGCGAGAACACTTTAGGAGATAATAAATATTTACAGGTTAAATATCAGTTTTATTCGCAGTAAATACTTATTTTCGTTTAAATACAACAATAAGTTAAAAATTCAATAAATTACATTAAAAGACATAATTATCCTTTTGCAAAATTTCTTTAGTTAGTACGAAATTCCGAACGTGTTTGTCTTTGAGGTCGAATTCAAAATCGGAACTTCGAAAGAGCTGGTCTTTGTCTCTCTCTCTTTCTAATGGCGGGAAAGAGATAGAGTGTGAATGTTTCGAAAGGCTGAATAAGATATTCGCGGCTTTCTGAAAAAAATTATTAAAAGTTACTTTGTCTCACTCAGTGAGCAAAATCGCATTTTGCTCACTGATTTCAGCCAGCAAAACCTACATGTTTGAGCTACTGAAGTGAAAAGTAAGTCAAAGTACTATTTTATAAGTATTTACTGTTATTACTGTCTGTAGTTGAACTTAAATTGGAAAATGCATATCGCTGACAATATTACTGTTTTTTTTGGCGGGAACGTCATCGAATCATGTTGTTGCTTTGTTTTATTTTCCTAAACTTGTGTTATTTTGAACAATAATGCTATAAAAATGGTGGTGTTTTATTCAATAAGTGTTCGATCAAGTGCGTGAGTGTGGGCAAGTGAAATAAAGCAGTGAAACATGTGATTTTACGTTGTCGGTAAAACTCCATAGAAGCTCCTAGTAATGTCGCCACCCCTTTACTGAAGCAGGACTCGACTTATAAATTGACTGTGTACGTGACTTAGATTGTGACTAGAATATTTACAGCTTGTTTTATTCAAGAAACTTGAAAAAAACCTAATACTTGACACTGGCAAATGCTTTAATGCGGGTCCAATACAAAAAAGAAGAAGAAGATATCCGTCCAGTGATAGTTTTATTTCCTTTGTTTCAGTTTGGATGATTATTTAAAACATGATCTCGGTTGCTATTACTCTATCAAGTTAGGTTATATATAATTATAGTTTAAGAATCTGAAAAAAGAAACGACTTCAAAATACGCAATTTGTTTACGTGGATGATATTTTCCCAGTTATTTTGTTACAAAATCCCAAGTACTGTATCGATTTTGATAAAATTTATATCTGATCATTTGTGAAGTATGGACTTACCAAACATCAAAATCAATTCACGATTGGCGCAATAATCGGAGAACAAACATATGAAAAGAACATACAGTCGAATAGAGAACCTCCTTCTTTTTGGAAGTCTGTTAAAATTATAATTCTGTAATATGAAACACGGCCTATTGAATTTCGTTCAATCAAAACATTTTGAATGATGAACTAAAATATTGAACTTTGCTTTAGGGTAACCTGTTTGAAATTACTTCAATTAAAATTGAGAACAAAGGGAACAAACGGCTCTAAAGTATTAATTTTGGCGTAAAACAGCGGTCGCTGAGCATAAATTACAAGAATTGGTACTTTCGAGACCTCCACAATCAAGACGGCGTAAATCACCGCATGTAGACAGTAAGGAAACATTCAGTTTTTAGGGTTCCGTAGTCACCTACGACTTCTTGAGTTTCGCCATGTCCGTTCATCTACCTTGTCCGCGGCTTGTCTATGGTAGAAAAAATCTTGAACAAAAATTTTTAGGGTTCCTCTCATACACGTGAAAATGTCTATGAATTATTTTTTTCTCGTCTACGTGTCAGGTAGTGTAAGGTGGTGTAATTTTGGACAGGAAATTAACCCTAGAATACTAAAATTATAACTGCTTAATACTTATGATCGCTTGGGAGGCTACTTTTTAAGGAACACGAAATATTCTTATACCCCTTTATTAAAATTTGAAATAAAAACAGCCAAATTAACGGGAATATTCAACCCTTTAAAAAAAAACATAAACTTTCTGAACTTATATTAATAACTTATATAATTTCGAATTACCAAGAAAAAACTTCTTGCGCGCGGCCTCCCAGGCTCTAGGGTTAAAAAACATTGTAGGTAGTTGTGTTATAATTTTTGTTGTGTGTCAGACAAGTGTCATCGTCGCATGAAGTCACTAGAGTAATTAACTATTACTGATGATGTATTATTGATGATAAAGCGTTTTGCAAACAATTCGATTGTATTTTTTTTTATTTGTTACCGCATAACTCAGTCATCATTAAGCCGTTTTGATTTTTTTTGTTTGAAAGAATGCACTTTCAGATTGAACCCAATTTCATCAAAATCACAAATTAAAAAAAAACAAATCAATATGTACTACTTATCTTCTGTGCAATTCTTTCTAAAAGAGTTAACAAAGGCTAGGAAATACGCTATGTTGGTCTTTTGGCTCAGATTATCGAGAATACTGATACTCTACCAATAAATTCGATAGGGCCTAATTTTAGGTTGTTTCCTGGAATCAAACGCTCTATAATTCGAAAGACAGCCAGATACGCCCTCAAAGGATAGCAATGTGGGGACTTGTATTAGTCTGTTGGCAACACCATTTTCGGAGAAAGCCAAGAGTCTAATTCGAATTACTTGTTCCTCTTCGGGGGAACAAGTAGGTAGATATAGGTTTATCACAATATATAGTATTACGTAAAAATAAGGTATATATTTATAATTAGAATTGATGGCAGTGGCATAGTCGAATATCTTCAAAACTCCTTAATAAAACAGTAAAAAAAAATAGGTTAGCGGACAGCCTCATAACAATTACAGAGCATCGGCATTTCCATAGTAACACACCTATTCCTATCAAAGGCTTTATTTATAGGTATTTACGTTCATTGTTATTTGTGCACATAATTACATTGTATAGGTTTTGAACGAGTCATATTATTAAAAGGAAACAAAATACCCTACTGCAAAATGTAAAACTGTCCCTGCAATTTTTCGAGGACAATAACGGAACAAGTGTATCCTTGAACTCTTCCACCCTGGAGCTAAGCTTCCTGTTTCCAATCCACTACCCAGCCAGCCAAAGGCAAGCTGGAGGTTAAGGGATCTTATGGAAACATCGGGGTACGCGGTGTCGCTTCACATCGACGGCTCGTCATAAAGCCACTGCCATACTATTCATTAATTAATATTATTAATACAACAATGCTGTTTATAATTACGTGTATTTATATATTAGATGAAACGTAATTTAGTTGACATACTGTTTATATTGAGATAAGATGCCAAACAACAATCTACTTAGAAAGGTCATAAACCACGTTCGCAGAGGCACGCAGGATCTTAGGAATGCATCTCGACGGGGCAAATGTGGGTGAAGTGTCGGAACACTGTTGCCAGAGGCATTACAATCTTGTGAGGCTGTCTTTTGTAGGTAAAGGGGTCAAATTATACTTCAAAATGTAACTAATATACCTAAAGCCTGCTACAGATAAGACAAGCTGACATTTACAGGTTTTCATACCTACACATCGGCAAGCAGAACTGCCACCGTCAAGGCAGATAGATTTCCTCATACAAGTGACAGAAATATCCTGATTACAGACTGCTTTTGATCGGTCTTTTTGGAAACCCTTAATGGATCTAATCCAATCTAAGCCTACGTACAGCAGCAGACTTCCTGTGGCTAAGATGATTTTGATGATACATAATAAAAAAGCAAAAATGATTAAGAATAAACGTATACGAAATCACTTTATTCTTATGTACATACATAGATTCGCTTAATAATTAAAATATAAATTTATTATTACAGTTTCATTTTTATTTATTTTTATAATAAATTCTTATTAAATAATTGTTAGATATTAATTTACATAATTTCACATGTCCTTAGGTACGTCATATACAAAAAAGCAATTTATCAACAACATTTCATTATTAAAATTGTTAATTATTAACTTTTTTTCTTACTTCAAGGAATGTTGCCTTATTTCAATCTCAAATTTCGCCGATCTTTCGTAGATCTACAAGAGTATTCTTATCATTTCGAATCAATTTTTAGTAGAGGATTTTCTACGTTACGCTTAAGAATACGGACTATACCTATACCTACTTAATCTTTAGCTGCCTTCAAAAAGGAGAAGGTTTTCAGTTCATTGGAACCTTTTACTTTATATACTATTAATGTAATCGATAATTTCTTATTAATTTTATCTTTAACATTAGCTTAAATCAAAACGATAACTTAGCGATTAATTTATCTACTAAGTAGAAGTAACATTTAACTTTATGTACAACAGTAGTAGTTTCATTATACACTACATTCAAAATTGGACAATTTTGTCCAATTTTTTTCACATTTTTTAAGTTGAAAAAATTAAAAAATTGGACGGTTCATTCCAATTTGTTCAACTAGTTGAAAATATTGGACGTATTTGTTCCAAGATTTTGAACTTATAAAAAAGGTTAAAAAAAATGATAAATGTCCATTATATTCAATTAGTTGAACAGAAAGTTGAACAAATTGGAATTAATCTTTCAAGTAGGTACTAATAGTATTTGAGCAAAGCCGCAGGTAGACGGACATAGGGTCTAAAACTATAAGGGTAACTAAAACTATAAGGGTTTCTTGTTCGCTACAGAACCCTAAAAATTGCAATTCAGAGTCTCTAGACTTCACCCTTCGATCTCCGCACTCAAACTTCTCACACACATACCATCTTGTGGCTGGCTAATTATCTGCTAGAAAGTCTATCACCAAAGCACCTAACGTAGTATCGACGGACTCACTCGAGAGCCAGTCATTCCAAGCTAGGTGTCGCATCTTGCACAACTACATCATTTACCGTTATGTGAGCTGTAGTTAAATGCCTAGCCTATTCACTATAGAAAATACCATTGCACAACGGTTTTTCCAATGTTTTTCTTTTACATGTAAATGTGTTTCTTTTCATTGGGGAAATTTGAATGCATTCAACGGCAAGTCAAGAAAGCCAGCAATTGTTTAGATTTAAAGTCCACCAATTACTGAATTTTGTTATTTAACCGTTTATAAGAACAGAAGAAGTTTCACTTATTTACACTAAATTTCACTTACAGAATAATCATTTATTTCTATTTTAGTTAGAACACATATTTTCAGTCGTTCATTTACCTAGTTACGAAAGTTTCGTATTTCTTGATCTTAAATGATTGTTGATTATTTTAGATTCGTTACAATCGTACAAATATTTACCGTTTACTAAACTCTACGTAATTGAGGAATCAAAAAATTCTGTTTAAAGTTCTATCTTCTATTTTTATATCTTCTTTTTGATATCTTCTATCGTTTTATCAAGTTATAACTTACGGTTTTTATAAAAACAGTTAGTAAAATGCAAGTTAGCAAAAGGACAAACTAACATAACTAACATTGGTTTCTTAATATTTCAATGCAAGTTAGCAAAAGGACAAACTAACATAACTAACATTGGTTTCTTAATATTTCGCGTGTTAATAATTCGATTAGTTTCAAGACCCTGTATAGCTAATACCTTGAAACAAAAGACTTTTAAGTAGGTATACTTTATTAAGTTATTCAAACTATAAGACAGCTACAGTAAATTACATTAATCAGGATTAAACAGGGTTAATAATCTGTGATCTAAAATAAGAAATGCCGAATATAATTTCTCTGAAAACGAAATAAATGTTTTTCAAATGGCACTTTATCCAAATCCAGCAAACGTGTTTGACAACTCGTATTTTTAATTATTATCCAAATCTTCGTAACAAGAAAGTTTATTTGTATAATAAATACGTAAACAGAAACCTAACGAATCTTAGCTGATTTTTCTTCGTGCAAGTGAAACTTATAGCTATCAAGCTTAAGGAATAAAACTTTAAGGATCTTACAAAATAACCTTATTCAAATTCAAACTCAACTGCACTGCCCGACATATTTTGTCAACTTCTTACTGACACGTAAGTACCTAATGAATGACACTTGTGGAAAGAAAACAGAGAACTTGAGACGTTAAACAAAGTTAAGTAACGTTGTTAGGTAGGCCGCTAGAATCAGACAGTTCTTTGAAACTGATTCGGGTAAGTTAGGTACTTACCCGAATATATAATAGCTTCGAACAAATATAGTCTTTCATTTAGTATTTCGACATTCTGTTCGGAAAGAAACCGAATATGAAATTTGAAGGCGCTGCTGACCTTATTACATTAATTTGTTTTTATAGCAACACGATCGACATGTCAGTTCCTATTTTTTGCCACGATAGATATAATATTTCTGAACAGATTAGTTTAAGGATTTATTTTAGTTTTATTTAACCTCAGCCATACGTTGTTATAGTTGTTGGTGTGCTAGATTTATTTTGCATAATTTTACGGCTTAACGAACACACTTTGTGACGGGCATTACTTAAATGACAGGCATAATTTTTTTTTTACAAAATATTATTATTTCCTTAAAAAATGGTTGTCTGTAAAGTCGGTTTACGGACGATAATTTTATGTGATAACGATGCGTCACAAGCCGAATGCTTAGGCCGATCGTGCCTCTCTATCGCTTGTTCTGCGCTCTCGCTTGCACGCTCGGCTCAGGCGGAACGTGACACTTTCGTGCGTGCAGCCGTCGTTCATCGATTTATAAGACGTTATCACGTCAAAAACGTTTCCTGTGTACACAGAAGTTCACAGTGTCCACTAATCTAGGGAGTTATGTTATAAACAGTTCTACAAACTTATCTGGCCCAGTTGCGGTTGCGCTACGATAGATTTTAGTTACAGGACCGATTTACATTTTAACATGGTGTCGTTAGTTCCACTTTTGGCCACCGGACCAGATAGGTTTGTGGCTCTTAAGCGGTTATGAATAAGACGCTAATAGAACTATTAGCGTCTTATTCATAAACGCTTAATAAGCATACTTTCACAAAGAACATATAAGCTAAAATTGGCTTTATTCTAGTATATTAATAAGACAATGAATGTATTCTGTGCTGGTGTGAGAGCACAATTATATATATATATATATACTCTCACATATATTCAGATTTATTTTATATAAATACATTGTCAAAGTACTAAATGTATAATCCAAGGGTTCCCGTCAAAATATCTTTCTATACAATTCTTAAAACAAAACTACTGCCTATATATACACTCACAGTCACAGTGCGATAATAAAAGATTACTTTATAAGTTATTTGTAGTAAGAAGTCTTATATTAAACTGCCCGTTGCAATACTAAAAGTTTGAGACGTCTATAGATAATTTAGTTATTTAGTATTATATAGATTGATAGATTTAACTGACAGTAAATGCATTCTGTAAGACAAGCGCTGAAACAAAATATACTACATTAAAATTAGACTTTAAAGACCTAATTTTAAGTATAATTTTCAATGTAGATATATGGTGCGCAACTTAATCCTGCAGGTAAAGTAAAATAGCGCAGCCAAATAGACAGACATGAGGGCATATTTTGTAAGTGTGTAATATGCGATAAGGTACATTATTGTGTTTGATAGAATTTTCGGGCAAGTGTCTTTCTTAAATATAACTGCTACAGTATCTATCCAAGTTACGATATAATTACAAATGTTTTCTGATATCATGGACCAATAAATTTTTCAAATAGTTATCATCATTTGCAAAGCATTCAACAATGTCAAAATGATCCATTTTGTCTTTAATTTCCAAATACATATTTTGCATGAGGCATGTGCTGTGGAGTAGCTCATAGAACTCTCTAGATTGATTTTTGAATGTGGGACTGTCATTTTGTCCTGCTAATATGTATATCCGTACTCTTCTCGCCTGGAGGTGGGTGAAGCAATCGAAGAGAGGAGAGAGAGGGACAGTCCATTCTCTAGGTATCTGGACAGCGTCATTTACAGTTGTGTGAATAATTTGCCGAAGGTCGTATACTCCGGAGACTAAGAAGGCGCCTTGGAGAAGGTGGGTGCCGGGAAGACTGTCTAGGAAGTCTGCGTTAGCCAGCATTTTGGCTACCAAGTGTGCACCCGCTGAGTGACCAGCAAAGTAAACTCCCCTAGAATCATAAAAAACACAGAGTAAGTAAAGTTTTATTATTATTAGAAATTCTACGAAAATTTCAACATGCTACAACCGCGTACTGGACGGTACTACGAATGGAGTTCCAGGGGCTGTCTCACGGCTTCGGTTCGAATAGCGCTGGACAGGTACAAGGAAGCACTGCGCCTACCGTCACGCGAGAGGCTTAAGCAAGACGTCATACCGATACCAATTAAGATTGGTCTGAAACAGCCTTATGTTGCCAATTGACTCATGATTGTTTTGTTGTGGGTGGGGCAGTTTCTTCTAGATCCACCAGAGTAGCTTCGGGTGGCGAAGCGGGTTGGCTCTACCCGCTATCTAGTCATGTCGAGATGTAGTCCTAAAGCTTCTAACCCATTTGTGTTACCTACCAAGCAAGTTTTAACGCATGATTTAGCAAACCTGTTTTAGCCTGTTTGTGAATCTAATATTAGGATTAGAAACGAATATTAGAATGAAAACATATTTTTTTCTCACATATAGCCATAGTCTATTAGATTCATTCAATCAATTTAAACCTGGCTAAACGACAAGCTGTAGAAATTATGCAATCTTAAGTTGCGCATAGATGAATTTGATCTTAATGTATTTTGTATAAATACATATACACGGAATTGAAAATAACATGAATTGTGGATTGAATAGATGTAGATGTCGTCGTGTCCAAATTGTTAAATTTAATAATTTGTAAAATAGTCAACAATTTCCTAAAATTGTCGTATTTCATGAACTAGTTATGAGTACAATTTTAATTTATTAGAAGAGTTGTATTATTATTATACACCAACTTTAAGTTCAGAACCCACGCCAAAAAACAATAGAAATCCTTTTTCAAACAAAAAAACTAGATCAAAATCGGTCCATCCGTTTTAGAGCAATAATGCCACAGACGCACAGATACACTCTCGTCAAACTTAATCCCTCTTTTTGGGTCGGTGTTCAAAATAGCACCATAACACTCAAGAAATAAAGACTTATCTAATACCACCTAGTACATCAAAGTCTGTGAAATCGTTTAGGACGTAATTAGGTGGATACAAATCAACATACATAGAAACCCGAAAAACATAACCTTCTTGTGTAGTCGGGTAAAATAACATAAAACTGATATTTTGTGTTGCTAAGGTAATTCCTCCGCTGGTCTCATCAAATACGTGAATCTTTTTTTTTTATTCATACTGAATTTAAAAAATATATTAAATATAATTTAAAACATAGGCTTGTTCTTGACCGTCAATTCATCTGATGTAGGTAAACGACGTTAGTATTTGTCTGAACAATATATCCCATCAAAAACATAAATGTGAAATAAAAGCCATGTTCAATATTATGATATATAACCTTAGTTGTTGACTTCAACGACAAAAGAAGTGAGATCTAAATGGGTGCCAAGTTCAATGGCCAGTCATGAAATTTATTTATGGCAACGTAAAATATTTTATAACAACTTCAAATATAATTTCTTCTTATAACTTATTGAAACCTAAGGTCTGACTTGGCTAGTTTCATCTTGAATTCGTCTTGAACTCTCATCTTGAACTCGTGGAATGGAATATCGATCTGGTGTCGTTATAGCGTTAGTTTGCGATAATCGCCGCAAATACGTAGTTTTCCGCCTTTCTTTCTGACAATGTACATCGGATTCGCCCAGGCGCTATTCGATGGCCGACAAACACCCATGTCCATCAGGCGCTCAAACTCTTTTTTTGCTTCAATATATTTGTCAGGCGCAAGCGATCGCGGAATTAATTAATTGTTATAAAATTATAATAAAATGATAAAAGTTTACTAGTTTCGTTTTTTTTTTCTTTTTATTCATTCAACTACCTATCTGGATGCCAAATTTGAAACTTCTAGGTCATCTGGAACTGGGTTAGAATTTTGGTCAGTCAGTGATAAAAATGGCGATTTTTGGACGTTAGTATCTAAATAACCGTTTGAGGTGTGTTTATTAAAATTTGAGTACATATGTATCTCGCTGGTCTCAATTTACGGGCCAAATTTGACATGTTTATGTGAAGTAGTTTTTGAGTTATGAGAACGTCAAAAGTGGCTCCAAATGGTTCGAGAAAAATATACACATGGTGCTGCACGTCAGTTCTGTTAGCTTGAACATGGCTTGACACGCTACCGCGTGTCTAGAGTATAACATTATTCGGATTAATGTTGAGCAGTTAGTGAGCAATGGCCTTTATTTCATATATTTACATTACAAATGAGTGCTGATAGCTGTCAGTTCAATGTTAAAGATACCGTGAGACCTCTGCGAAACCGCAAGGTGTTTATTACATCACTATAAAAACAAAAGACGAGGTTACCAGTAATCGCTGAATTGATTAATTTTAAAATTATTGCAATTATTATAATTGCATTTCGAATTAATGTCTTCTTAATTTATACAAAAAAAAAAAAAACTTGTACACATATTAAGGGGCACGGTCCATGTATGGTACAACAATTCTTTCTTTCTTTATTATTTATATGTATCGAGCGAGCGTATCGAGCGATTTTTCAGTAAGTAATATGCTGTATAACGGGCTCCTAGCACTTAGATTTTATAAATTATCCCCCCCCCCCCTTCTTTAAGAAAGTTATACAATGCTATGCCCATGTCCATTACTGATGAATTTCTGGCTACGGCTTTGATTTTGAATAACCCAACCCTTCTGACGTGACTACCTGGAGATGGACTAGGTTACATTTCGTCATCACCATCATTACCGTTTTTAGGGTTCCGTACCCAAAGGGTAAAACGGGACCCTATTACTGAGACTTCGCTGTCTGTTCGTCCGTCCGTCTGTCTGTCTTCAGGCTGTATCTCATGAACCGTGATAGTTAGAGAGTTGAAATTTTCACAGCTGATGTATTTCTGTTGCCGCTATAACAACAAATACAAAAAAACAGAATAAAGTAAGAGAGCTACCATACAACAAACGTGATTTTTTGCTCGTTTTTTGCTCGATATTGATAACGGCAACAGGTATATTATTCACTTTAAAAGTAAATAATTAAATTAAAATAAAATTTATATTTAAGGGCGGCTCCCAAACAACAGACATGTTTTTTTTTGCCGTTTTTATAGATACCGTTACGGAACCCTTGGTGCGCGAGTCCGACTCGCACTTGGCTGGTTTTTTATCATTACACGGGTGACATCATAGGGTACATCTAGTATAATATGAATTTAATAATGTTCCGACGCTTATACACTTTACTTAAAGTTAGACATAACTTTAACATCAGGCGAGTTGGTGGTCAATCGTAGATCTATCTTGTATATAAAAAAAAAACGTAAACGTAAAAAACGAAAATTAAACTAAAGCACAAAGCTTTAGTTTCTAATGTAATAATTTAGTTTTCGTGTATTTTAATGTATATAATTAAGATTGACGTTTAGAAACCAGTACTCGTCTACGTATAGTATAGTATAGTAGTGTAACGATGATGATGATGATGGTGAAATTTCTAGAAGGAAATGCTCCACGACTATTTAAATAAAGAATCTCGTCAACATTCTAGAAAGTTCGAAACAAATTATAAAAACAAAAGACGAGCGAAAAGACGATCGAAATTGAACATTCTGGAACGAAACAAATGACGAACGAAATGACTATCGAAATAAAAGCTTCTAGAAGGTTCTGCGGGGTATATAAGGAGCTTCAGTCGGACAGAGGGCAGTTCAGATACAAGTAGCATACAGGAAAGAAGAAAAAGTTACATGTGAAACTTGTGAAAGTGAAGTGTTGAAGTGAACAGTATAGTGAAGAGACGTTATAGTAGTAGTGTGTTGATCGGAACACGGTCTCTGTGTGTTTGTAGCGCATCGATTCTGTAATTATTGTCGGTGTTCGTGTTGTAGACTGTGAGTGCTCTGTAGAAGATACCACGTGTCAGTGAATTAAACGGGCTTGAATAACATCGTTGTTTCCTTCCAATCCCTATACCCACTTCCCGTAACAGTATAGTATAGTCTGCGCAAATAGTAGCATATTTTTGTAAATGTTAGTACCCGCGGTCCTATGAGTAAGTTAGAACACAAAAACACAAAACAACAATTACTTAGAAACGCTATTGCGCGCTCTTCCGTAAAAACAGAACAAAAAAGTTTTCTACTCTTAGAGGAAGAAAACAGAAAATATTTTACATTATAATTATATCTTCCAAAATGATATTGAGGTTTCTAATAATTTTTTTTCTAAACTGAATAGTTTGCGCGAGATACACTTCCAAAGTGGTAAGATGTGTAAGTGTAACTTCTAAAATAAGATAAAACTAAAAAAAAAAATTGATGTACATTACCATGCAAACTTCCACCGAAAATTGGTTTGAACGAGATCTAGTAAGTAGTTTTTTTTAATACGTCATAAATTGTAAGCCACAATTTACCTTTCATTCAATCAACTCAAATATAAAAAAAAATGATTTCCCCATTTTATCTACTACTTTGTACGGAACCCTCGGTGGGCGAGTCTGACTCGCACTTGTCCGGTTTTTGTTTTTCGTAAATATATACATATATAATACATAGAAACACCCATATGATTATGATTATATTTTTAGTCTATTTAGATATACCTACTCGTATATACCTATTAAATTCCGATTTTGATGATTCTTTTTATCTGATTGAAACCGTATGTAACCGTTTTTTTTCAAATCTCTATACATACATATATATATATATGTCTATAAATCAATTGCTGTTCGTTTGTCTCGCTAAAACTCGAGAACGAATGGGCCGATTTAGCTGATTTTGGTTTTGAAATGTTTGTCGTAGTCCAGGGAAGGTTTAAACGTTGAGAAAATATCGGGACCACTCATTGATAGGTGATACGAAGTAGTCATCATTAGCTAGTTTTATTATAAATCCGAAATTAAAAAAATAAGTATTTTTTTTAAAAAAAAAGCAAACCATAGAGACATGGCCGTTAATGATTCCAACTATATACATATATAAAAAGAGTTATCCAAATCTGATAATATTTAGGAGTAGAAAACAGTTGTCTCCTGCAGGGTTAGCATGGAACCTAGACAAAATAGTCTTTCTACCGTTTTATCCACCTTTCATGGGAAATGAAGTATGTATATACTGACATAACAACATGGCTAAAAACGATTCATCTACTTTCCATTCTAGACAAGTTGTTGTTGTTAGGTATTGAAGTTATCGTTTAAAAAACAAAAAAAAACCGACTTCAAAATACATCATTCGATTACATGGATGACATATTTTTTCAGTTATTTTGTAAAAAAAGCAAAATACTGCACCGATTTTGATAAAAAAACTATGGAACCACCTGGGATGTATTTTTCAAATCGGTCCAGGTGTCTATTAAAAATATTAATAAATTAATAAAAAATATTTGAAAAAATATTCCGACGATTTGAGAACCTCCTCCTTTTTAGAAGTCGGTTAAAAACGCGTAATGTAAATTACATCAGGAATTAATTTCACCAGTAGGTAATGGCGAAAGTAGCCGCGCCAAATTATAAGCTATAATTTTTTACGCAACATGGAATCTAGTTTTTTCTATATAGATACTGTCTATGAAAGATACTATTTCCTCTGCTCTAGATACATAGAGTTCAGGCGAGTTTGTGGTCAATCGTAAATCCATCTTGCATAAAAAATATATTGATTAAATAGGTCCCACTCACCTTGACCCTATCTTTTGCGCGTACTCGAAGACGAATCTCGCTGCGTTTTGTATCTGATTGACGATCTCCGCTAAAGTGGCAGTGGGGCAGAGGTCGTAGCCCACTACTATTGTTTTAATTCGGGACTTGTAAAGCGGCTCGGCTGGATACCGAGATATTTCACGTGACAGCTCCTGCCAGAAGCCACCGTGGACGTACACTAAGATAGGAGCATCTGTGAACAAAAAAAATGTAGATACTAAAAGAAAAATAAAGTATCCGACTGTATAAGAAGGATTTTTGTATTGTAACTTAGAGCCACACGCGTACGCGTTACACACTACACGCGTTAGCGTCCACGCGTTGCGTCGACGTAGCTCTGTCGCTGCGTCGTTTTACATACAAATAATCATAGTGTTCACACGGCTCGTTGCGTCATCGCAACGCACACACGACTGAACTGCAGCCCCCGAGACGAAGCGGATGGGGGTGTACTCATTGCGACGCCCCGGAACGGCAGCGCTCAGTTGTTTGTGCGTTGATAGGGACGTTGGAGGACATACGCAAGCTCATTTCGTTTTTTAGTCGTGACGTCACGACTGCATTGTAGTAACGCTGCGATGGCGCAGCGCCCGTGTGGCCATCTATGCGTTAAATATTTTAACGCATAGACGGCCGTCTATGCTTTAAACGGGCGACTTGCGTTGCGATGACGCAACGAGTCGTGTGGACTGGCTGGCTGGATGAAATAAAAAAAAATGAACTAGAGCACAAATAAGGTCGCAAATCAATAACGATAAGATACGACAAGTATACATTTAAAAACATGTAAGGTCGCATTTTCACCGTGGCGACAACTTGGCGAATACGTTCCCAGTGTGTCAACAAAACACTCTAATGAGGTCAATTTTACGGCACACTTCAGAGCACAAATGTGTATAATTCAGCTTCCTATACGCATTGGCGGATTTAGGCTGGAGCATGAGAGGGCACATACCCTTAAGCCTGGGAGTGAAATGATAAAAAATAGGACTTAATTGTCTCCTTATTTATTTCCCTTTTATTTCACCTTATTTACTACATAATATAACGAATAACATATTATAACCTAAAATACCTTTATCTTATATTATATCTGTCTCTTTGTTATCGCTTCACGGTCAAACTGTTTTTTATGATATTTAGTAAAGTGAAAATTGAAAAGTTGGAGAGAGACATTGCATACATTTCATTTAGACACAGCTGAAAATTGAGTGACGGACTTAGGCTACATTTCGTCGCCTCAGTGCTTGTTTGAACTTCTTCTTCTTCTCCTGTACAATTTTACCAATGGTATCTACCATTGGTAAAATTTGAAAAGAAAAGAGTTTGAAAAGAGTTTTTGCTCTATTTTTTAAATATATCTATTTGTAAGGCTTAAAAGTCAACATTACAGCTTAATTTTTTTATACATTAGTTACGTATACTCACGTATAAAAAAAGATTTTCAAACCTAACAAATATAGCTTTTTCAACAAAAAAAAAAAAAAAAATGGACACCCGGGTAATAGCTTTCAGTAAACAAGGACAGCGGCAAGGCATTCTATTCCCGAGCGGTTTGAGTGATAGCTCAAACAAGCACTGAGGCGACGATTTTATACTATTATCATCATGTTTCATCACCGAAAACGAACGAAATGAAAACGACCACTGAAACTGCGGGGCGCATCTAATATCATCTTCTTCTTCTTCCCATTTTTATTTGGGGTCGGCTCTCCTAGTCCTTCTTCGCCAGAGACTACGTTTCTGGGTCGTCTGTGATCATCTAATATCATGTTTAAGGAAAAATATCAGTCCCACTTTCCAGTTTTTGTGTACGCAAGGTGCTTTAGTGTAAAAATAACTGACGGGTAGAGCGCGAGTATCGCATCGGACACTTTACTGAGCGTAGGCTAGAGTAATGATTTGTAGACATAAAAATTTCATCAATCAAGTCCCGTAATTACTTAACCAGCTCCAAAAATATACAAAAATTTCATTCGGGCACCTTTTTTGCTGATATTTTTTTCTTTTTAGGCTTCAGTATTAGTACTGTAGAGATGTAGGGTGCGATAGCCTTAAAACAGAGTAAATGGTAATGTTAAAATCTCTTTAGGCAAAGAAAATAGGTCTGTAATATTTTAAGGCCACTTTACAAAAATTTGAAGTACAAATATTCTTAGTTATTATGTTGAGTAATTAGTCCTGGTGTGCCTCAGTGTATACTTACTAACTTGTACTTTGCCGGATTTTTTTATTTGTACTTAATCAGTAACCGTATACTTCGTAGAGAAAGGTTTAGTCTAGACAATAAATAAACTGAATTACCTATTTATTAAAAAATATATTAGTATAACTCGCTAAAAGCCAGACAAAATAATCTTCAACCCCGAAAAAGCTTTTCTCTGCCCCCTGACAAAGTCCTGGGTCCGTTAACGCCTGCGTTTAAGGATGCTTTCGACACATCATCAAGTGTCATTTGGAGCGGGGGCTGAAAATTTGCGCTAATGTTAAATCACGCGTGAGGTGAGACCCAAATTGCTCTTGATTCTCTTCTCGTGGCGTCTGTATGAGTCACTTACTCAATTTATCAACTGAATAGTCTTGGAAAGCGATTTCCCAGAAATAATTATTAACATATTTTTTTTGTAATAATTTAAAAAACTGTTTAAGAAACTGAAAAAAATGACATCCTAGTAAACGAATTGCGTACATATTTTGAAGTTTAAACTATAAGTATTTATTTTCTACTATGAACATAGGTAAACACTTCCTGATATATTTTTTTTCAGTAAATCGGTTTCTTTTCAGCAACCGCGTTCCGTTGTATACCTTTGCTTAATAATAGGTGAGTTGATGGTCAAAGGTCTTGGTCGTATAAGGTCAAAATGTTCTTATAAGGAAGCCCAAGGTCACGCAACGAGCTATGGAGAGGGCTATGCTCGTCTCTCTACGAGATCGAATTCACACATCCGAAGTTGACTCCCGCATATGGTCAAGTCAACGTTGAATGTGTGAAATATTTACTTGAGGGCCTTTACCATTTTGGCCACGTAAATGTCACGTGGCATGGTTCAAGTTTTATGAAAGGCTTAGAAAATTCAATTCAATTCAATTCACTTTTTCATTTTTGTGAAAGTTGTATCATTTTTGTTATTGACAATATAGCCTAAAGCAATCGAAAATAAAGACGATTCTAACGACACCTCACACATCAAAATTAAATTGACTAGTGCTATTTAGGCAGCAGGAGAAACAAGGTTCTTTCATTTTTTCACGTGAAAAAATGAAAGAACAAGTAGCTATATAAAAGAAAAACAAAATACCCCACTGCAGAAAAGGTGATTTCAGTCTAACTTACGATTTCGGTAAGCTTGATAAACTGTTGAATCGACGATTTTTTGTGAAAAAGTATACGTAAAATCACTAAAAGTTTAAATATGCATTTTAAGAATAATTCTAGTAAAATCAATTTTTTATTATAAAAAAATTCGTTTGAGGTGGCGAAAAGGCGCATTTTTAGGGTTCCGTACCCAAAGGGTAAAAACGGGACCCTATTACTGAGACTCCGCTGTCTGTCTGTCCGTCCGTCCGTCCGTCCGTCTGTCACCAGGCTGTATCTCATGAACCGTGATAGTTAGACAGTTGAAATTTTCACAGATGATGTATTTCTGTTGCCGCTATAACAACAAATACTAAAAACAGAATAAAATAAATATTTAAGGGTGCTCTCATACAACAAAAGTGTTTTTTTTGCCGTGGAACCCTTCGTGCGCGAGTCCGACTCGCACTTGGCCGGTTTTATTTATTTTTGCGAGAGTCGTATTATTATTATTACCTACAAAAAATATAGCCTGTGACACTCGTAAATACGAATCTAACGACACCTTGCACATCAAAATCGGCCAAGCTGTTTAGGCTGTAGGAGGTAATATAGAAACATACATACATACATACCTACTCATACTGGGTATGTACGTATGTAAAAGTGTTAAGTCACTTACCCCCCTTACATACAAACATACGTACAATCAAGAAAAATAACCCTCCTTCTTACGCAGTCGGGTAAAAATCAAAAAATATTATGGAAACTGGAAGGAAAACTTCGTATGGTCACCATATAGGGGTTAGATATATTCTAGCCTAAGCCGTGCGTATAATTTTCATGAATAAATGACCCAACGTCACCCTGAACCCTTGCTCAAACGAAACAGACCATGAAATGTAGTTTATCATGTTTTATTAAAGAAAATAGCAATCGTGTGGAAAATTCCACCGATGTGTACACCTACTTCCTCGAAAATGTTGATGTGGGTGAAATAGCCTGTCATGCAAAACTGGATTTCTTATTGTTTATTTTTACGACATCGTATCCCAGTAATGGCTAAAAGGCTCTGCAAGCTGTGACGTCATATCGAGTGGAACCTTATTTAGACATTTTATGTTTTTTTTTTATTAATTGATTGGTTTACGCTTGACCCCCACCGTGACGGTGCGGCATGCGGTCCACAATGAAGCGCGTAGACGTAGCGATGTAGACTTCAAGAAAGGATTAGGTCTATGTTCGACTGTTCGGAGAAAAGAGAAGCTTTTTAGCGTTTTCGTTTAAACATTTACTTTCAAAGTTATGTGAGGATTGTTATTACTATATATGGATTTTTTATTTATGTTCACGGATTACTCCGTTATTCCTGAACCAATTTCTGTGTTTCTTAAATAATCATAAAGAGGAAGCTCCCGAGGTGGTTGCTCAGTTATTGTATCTTTGCTTTATGTACTTTGCTTTATTATTTTTGGAATAACTTATTTTATTTTAATTATATCATTTGATATGTAAATTACTTTTACGAAATATATGAATATGAATAATCTCTAGAAATGTGAATATTTTGTTTGGATACCTCAATGTAACGTTTCAGATTATAGAGCCCCAGATGTTAATCTGATACATTTCTCTTTGCAAAAGTGAAAAATGTTGCGGATTGTTGCATTAACGCCTGCACTTTTATTATTTTCGAAGATGATTGATTGAGTATTTGACAATCAGTGATAAACTTTATTCTTGGTACAAGGAAAAGCGAGTCGTGACAGGCGTTTTAGAAAAAAGTATGAAAAAGTGAGCTTGAAAACCTTCACATACATTGGACGAATGTTGTAAGCATTCCTCCAATGTGTGTAAAGAGAAATTGAAGTCGGTTGTTTAGTTTTTTTATAAACTATGTATGTATACACTTGTTGATCGTCATTCGTCATGGACGCTAGAAAGTAAAAACAAAATAAAATAGATCAAACGTATTTATAAAGACATACTTATAATACTCGTAATAATATATAACTTAGAAAGTCATAGCGTTGGTTTATATGTATACTAAATTGTATAGAGTTAAATCAAATCTGTCAAATACAGTTTGTCTTCTAGACGATAACAAGTTTCCTAAATTTAGACGCTGACTTACGTGCATGTGCTGATGTTAAGACAACTTAACTATATTAATTTGATTTTTAATGACTTCGAACAAGTTTAGTATCTAGAGTATTTAAGGGGTAGTTTTCTCTTATTACATGGGAAATATGCAATGCATTGGTGAAAATTGCAGTTTCAACAAAATTTTATAAAAACACTAATCAGTAAATCCTACTAACCGACTTCAAAAATGTTACAGGTATTCAATTAAGTTGTATTATTTTGATGTGTGTTAAGTACTTCTTATCTGCGTCACTTTTAAGTCTATTTAGAAAACAAATAAAAGGGTTATAGATTACATACATTCAGATTGATGCTATAGAAATTTCATGAAAAACGGTTTAGTGGTTTGATATTAACTCAAACTAATTGGGGAAAAATGTCATCCAAGTAAACGAAATAATGTATTTTTTTCAATTATACTGATATTATTATAATTTTGGTCACGGAACATTTGCGCATCTCGACAAGTTATTTCATGTTAAAATCATTATACTCCTTTTTGCCTAGTCAGTTAAAAATGTAAGAACTTAACTAGAATAAATAATAATAAAATTTCTTACCTCCCGGTAGGTCCGTTCCCAGAATGTCCAGTTTTTGTCCAGGCGTAGACCCGTACTCGATCTCCAATTTATGTGGAATGTTATTCGTGGCCAACTCACTAGCTGGAATGACGAGAGCGTGTGTTAGTCCAGGAATTCACTCCATTATTCCCGTTGAGTCGTCTTTCATATAAAATGCAAAGAAATCTTAGGCATTCAGAGTCGGAATTGTACCTGACATTTGATCTAAGAGCTTTAGTTATTGGGTAGGTATGTAATATAGCTAGATGACAATACAAGTATGTTTTCGAATAAATTATTTAGTCAAAAGAGCATAGAAATAGTAGCCTGAGAATTTGAGACGCATCTAGCTTTTATTTTGAAAACTAAAGTAGTTGTTACTCATTTTCATGTATGTATTAGTTACGCTATTTTGAGTCGAAATCTCCGACAATAGTTTTAACCGCATAGATACGGCAGAGTTTTTAAATAGGAGCATTGCAGTTGCAGACGTCTCGAAGGACGTTTCTTTCAATAACTGAATTATTTAGGTTTCCCTGATGTTGTCTGTTTTGACAGTAGAATAATACAATGTAAGTAGCATGTATCTTGCCATCTCTTTCATATGCATCTCAAACATGGATCTTTAACAAGCAAACTAAAAATAAAATATTGACAACCCAGCGAGCTATGGAAAGGAGCATTCTGAATCTAAAATTAAAACATAAAAAGAGAAATAAAGATATTAGAGAAACAACAAAAGTGATTGATGCTCTACAACATTGCAAAACACTCAAGTGGAAATGGGCTGGCCATATTGCACGCATGAATGATGAAAAATGGGCAAAGAAGATAACAACATGGAATGGACCAAATGGCAAGAGAAAAAAAGGTAGACCGGCAGAGAGATGGCTAGATGAAATTTTAAAAACAGCAGGTTTCAATTGGAAAGAAAAAGCAAATGACAGAACAATATGGAGGAAATTGGAGGAGGCCTTTACTCTTTAGGGAGGTCCTTAATAAAAACAAAAATATAATAATATGACATTAAAAATATACATATATATGAATAATTAATATTAGTTGATAGAAGATTAAATAATAAATACACTATACTAATGCATTATAATATAATTAAATGAAATTTTTGTATAATTTAAATTGAATATTTATTAAGGAAATAAAAGGCTTATTTATTATTATTATTTTTTATTAATACAATGTAAGTACAACGTATGAAGTTTCGCGTAACAGCTATAGCATTTCATATATTTACTGCATTAAATTATTAAGAAGTAAAAAGATAATCAAAAACACGTTTCAAGCTTTTTGTGAATTTTATCACAAGCTGAATATGACAGCCATTAAGGTTGAAAACAATTAAAAGAAAATTTTGTGGTACAAACAATTGCGGTAAATAAGCATAAAAACATTCACCATTAAGAAGTTTTCATTTGCATTCATAAATGTTGTCTTTTACTTGTAGTCCCAATTACGAATAGGTATTTATTTTTTTATTCTATGAAGTAAATTGAGAGATTTCATTGAATACTACGAATTCATTTCTAAGATAAAAATGTGCTCTTAGAGATGTTATTTTTAAATATTTCGCCCATCATTCAATTTTCCAATAAAAAAGTTTATATGTATCAGCTTTATAGGTAAGTACATTTATAATATAGCGTACCTTCTTAAAGTAATAAAGTGCAAACCCGACTTAGTAGAAAGGATTTTCGCTGTATGTAACTAAATTTAGAATTGAAATCCTTAGAATTGTTAGTCACACGCTGCGTAGAATTAAAATAGGTTTTTTTTAATAGAACTACGATTGGCCACCAACTCGCCTGATGTTAAGCGACGGTGTGACCGAGGATGGAGCTCGTCGATCTAGAAGATATCAAGATATTATTTAATGAATGCAATAGTTACTATCTTTCCAATTAAGTCACAATAGATCCGCGAGGGTCGCAGTGACAGGGAGGCTCATGGCCTCCCACCCTACCTTGAATAATAATAAATATTTCCAATTTGTACTCTGAAAGTAAAGACAAATGTAACAACACTATCAAAATCTTTACAAGGCTATGTAGGAACAGAATGATACATACGTATAGGTATATATACATAAGCCCAAAAATATAATCTTCCTGTTTGTTCAAGAAGTTTTAGTACTAAATTTTCGGCAACATTATCAGTCAGCTTTGCGTTACTATAGCATTGTCATTAAAGTTACATAAAAAGTGGAAAAAACATTTTTTTTTATATACCTTTTGTGACAAATTTCACATGATGTGTCAACACCTCTTGTGCGGTGGAGAAACGCTGCGACCACTTGCTGGGCGAGTACTCCCTCTCCAGGTCCATACCTTCCATAATCTCGGACATGCTGGCACGCTTTTTGGACCACACGATGGTACTCTCTTTGACTGACTTGACGGCTGGACTGCTAGTAGACTTGGCAGGTTTGATCTGAAAATAAAATACTTACATGAATTTCAAAGCTAAATCATAACTAATATTGTATATTTAACTATTGTTTAGAAAACCTGAAACAACCGATTTAAAAATGCGCAATTTTGTTTTAACAACCAAACTATTGATTTCATTTTGATTAATCTGAAAACAAAAAATATTTTTTCAAATCGGTTTATAAATGACGTTGTTATGCGGTAACAAACGTAAAAATACAATCGGATTGAGAACTGTACAAAATAAAATAAAAATGTATAAAACACTAATATAAACTATAAAAACTCTATAAAATTCGCTATACCAAAACTTTGAAATCTCACAATTTTCTGATAAATAAAAATTAAATTAATTTGAAACGAAAGAGAAATTGTATGCAAAATATCGGTCACTCAAAAGTTTTCATTTCGTATGTAACCTGCTATGTCTGTATGAGAAAGTATTGTGGTATGTAATAAATTATACATCGTTGATTCTATCCTTACAAACAAAAGAGGCTAATGAATGAGTTTATAAATGACGTAGTTATGCAGTAACAAACATAAATAAATTAAAATGCCCGAAAAAAAACAACAAAACCGATTTTAATGAAACGTAGCTAAGAGCACTCGATAAAATTTTCTTACAAACAAAAAAAATAAAATAAAAACCGGATAAGTGCGAGTTAGACTCGCCCACCAAGGGTTCCGTACAAAGTAGTAGATAAAAGGGGAAATCATATATTTTTTTATATTTTCCTTCATAAACTGAAAAACATACATCGTAAAAATATTAAAAAACCTGCTTTAACTTATGCTAATTAAGCTCTTTCATATGATACCCACATGATACGCTTAATTCACTTTAAAATTTGAACTCTTATTCCTTGCATAAAGACACTATTTTTTGTGATTAAATAAAAAATGACCGGTTTTCGGTTTTTTTCCTATATGTTTACTCTAACACAATGCTTATTGCTAAATATCATAGTTCTAGGTCAACGGGAAGTACCCTATAGGTTTTGATTCCCTTGTGAGTGTCGAAATGTGAATTTCTTACGACATATTCGGCTGTAACTTTTTTTTACGAAAACTGAAAAACTTTATTTTTATTTCTGCAGCAAGATACTATGGATCTGCGTATATGATTTTAATTTCAACTCGATACCTTCACGCGTTCCCGATATAAAGGTCTTGACACCCGGACAGACGGACAGACGGACAGACGGACAACAAAGTGATCCTATAAGGGTTCCATTTTTTTCTTTTGAAGTACGGAACCCTAAAAACTAGATCAAAATCGGTCTATATATCCGAGAACCTAGATATGGACATAGGTTACGTTTTGTCAACAATATCATCATTACAGTTTTTGATTACAATTACACCTTTTTTACCATTTAGTTTGGCAGAGAAGATATGATCATCTTTCCACTTGCCTGCCACGATCCTGACATACTTCTTTCGCTTCTTCTACATCATATTATTCATGTCTGCAGTTTTGACATAACTTTTCTCCAATACAACTATGACTTGGTCGTGACAGGTTCTTCTATGTTGTCTTACCAACTTTCTCATTCACCATCGCTATTTAAATTTATTTTGTCAACCTTCTTTCACTCATTCTCTCCACATGACTGAATCATCTAAGTATCAATTTCTTTATCTTTTTTAATACATCTTGTAATTATACTACATCATACGTTATTATAGAAAAGGAAAAAAAAAAGTGACTGAAAAAGTGACATTAATTATAATCAAGTTTTGTATAATTAAATCCGAAATCTTGCACATACATTTTTCAGTCACAAATTCTTGTGTTTAGAAAATCAATCAATCAATCAATTTATTTGACAACAGTAAAAAGTACAAGGTAGTAAGTGTGAACCCATTCGCTCTGACTAGTTATTACTGTGTTTCAGAACCAATGGCCTCTCCCATAGTAAATTACATATATTATTTATGTTATTTAAAAAATAAAAAATTAAATACATATTTGTGGACATTACACACAACACCATCTAGCCCAAACTAAGCAAAGCTTGTACTATGGAACTAGATGGCTGATAGAATACATATATACTTTTTTGTTGTAAATATATACATATGATACATAGAAACACCCAGACACAGAACAAACATCCATGCTCATCACACAAATGTTTGCCCTGGGTGGGGATCGAGCCCACGACCTTTCAGTTCAGCAGGTAGACGTAAACACACTACCAACTGAGCCACAAGGCCAGTCACTACAATGCACTAACATTAAATAATAGTGCATTTAATGCACTACATATGTTAAAGAGAAAGAAGAAAAAAAATATTAACAAACAATAAACAATATCAAAGTTAAATAAAATATATATATAAATATATCTAGAAACAAGAAAATATAGTTATTGAAGCTACACAAACAATTCAATTCAAAAATACGCAATCTAACACAAGTATAAGGTGTCTAACATGTTCTCTATACCGTTTTAATTAAATTTATTAAGCCAAATAAGTAAAATTTGTTTTATTTTATGGTTACTAACTTTTTAAATCTGTTATTCTTTGTCTATTTTATTATAAATTAGAGGAACGATTCCTTCATATATATATATATATAAACTAATAACAATGTATTACCAGTTATTCCGAATAATTTCTAGATTAATTTATTAATTTATTTCATCAGCATATTTACACAAAAAGGTTATTCTAAATAATATTTAAGCATAATTGAATAATTTTATATATTCACGATTATATCGATAGATAGTAAAAGGTCATTCTAAAATCATTATTTCATTTGCCGTAGACAAATAATTTATTATTATAATATTAGGAAAAAAACAGTTCATTTTAGCTATGACTGTTTTTAGGGTTTTAGGGTTCAGTAATCGACAAGGAAAGAATTTCTTTTTCACCTACTCCACGCCATGGCGTTAGATTTCGTTGGATAGGTAATTTAACGAGTATAAGTTTAGAAAACTCAAAAATCCCCGATAAAAAAACGGCTGATTCGATTTTGATCAAAACATAGATAAGAATATTCTCGATGATAAACTCTTTCAAACAAAAAAAAACAAATCATAATCGGTCCATCCGTTTGAGAGCTACGATGCCACTGACAAACACACAGATACACAGATTTACGGATACATACGTCAAACTTACTATAAAACCCTACTTTCGTCGCGATCAACTTAAAAATGTATCATAAAAGAGTATGTATTCATAGTACCTATCAAACAAGAACACATATTGCGATGAACTACGGAACCCTGCACTGCACGTGGGCCGACACGCAATTAGTTGGCTTGATTCTATAATTATTATTAAAACACCACTCTCTTATTAAAGACCTTATTTTTGTGATTAAATAAAAAATGCTTTCTGTTTGTTTACTACGGAATCCTAGTAAAAATAATTAATTTTCTGCAAGACTTTTTTTTTCTATTCACTAATAGGTTTGCGCCTGACCGCCAACTCGCTGATGATAAACGATCGTCGCGGTCGACGATGGAGTGTGCTTGCCTAGAAAAACCTATTCAGGCGTAATTTGAAAGCACTCTGATTATACCTATTCATGAAAACCCATTTAAGAAGCGTGTTTCCACATTTTGGTGGTACGCGCAATAAAAGGAGCGTCGGCGTCGTTTCGTCCGAGATTTTGGTGTTTTACCTTCTGAAATATGGGTTTTTATACTTTATTTAGGAGTTTCCTAGGAGGAGGAGCCTAGCCGGTAGCCTAGACTTGCGATCCGCAGATCCTGTCTTTTCGAAGTTATGTGCGTATTGGTGATTGCCGCCAACTTTAAACGGTAAAGGAAAACAACAAGAGGAAACCTACATGTCTGAGAATTCTCAATAATCTTTAAGACGTGTTAAGTCTGCCAACCCGTACTTGGCCAGCATGGTAGACTATTGTCTTATCTATAACAAAAATGAGCAGATGGCCCGTGGTCAGCACTGGGACAGTTTGTACAAACAGGACTGAAAAAAAAAACTTTATTTTCGTATTGATTAATTTTCCTTACGTTTAAGTTACAATAATAATTTAATTATTTGTAAGTATACGTATCACGGAAGATCTTATTTCAAGACGAGTTCGTGTAATTATGTTTTGAAAAACTTAAAATCTACTTCAAAATGCACTATTTTTAAGCGACTTTCAAAAAGAAGGAGGTTATCAATTCGTCTCGTATGTTTTTTTGTGTTTGTTCACAGATTACTCCACCAATTATGCATTGATTTTGATTATTCTTTTTGTGTTTGGTAGCTCATACTTCAGAGGTAGTTCCGTATAAATTTTACCAAAATCGGTTCAGTACCTTTGGTTTTTATAACAAAATAACTGGTAAAATATCATCCAAATGTTTGTAGAAAAGGGAATTCAAAACTTGCGACCTAACCGTGTTCCCGAACACATAAATGTAATATTTTATAATTTTCAATAATACAAGGAATTACTAAAATTAATTGACACCAGTACATCTTATAAAGAGTCAAGTAATCCAAGTAAATACATTGCGTATTGAAACGAAGTTTTTTGAAGTAGTTTTTTTGTTTTTAAACTATAATTATGTTTTAAAAATTTAATTCTGCGTATATGGTTTTAATTTCAACTCGATACATCCACGCGTTCTCAAGATAGAAGGTCTCGACAGACGCACAAAATGATCTTATAAGGGTACCGTTTTTCCTTTTGAGGTACGGAACCCTAAAACAAATATAGCCCAATTGTTAACCTCTTTCTTTTAAAAGTCTGTAATAAAGTATGTAACTGCACTGTAACAAAACAAAACTTTTACGATTTGGCCAGCAACAAAAATAAACAAAGTCGTTACAAATGTATTTCATAATGACTCCCGTTTCCAAATTATAATGGGATTATATTCAACACCGAATTAAATATAACAATATAGTATAAAACATTCTATACGTGTCACACATCAACATATTTGGTATATATAACTACTTAAAATAAAATAAAAACCGGACAAGTGCGAGTTAGACTCGCCCACCAAGGGTTCCGTACAAACTAGTAGATAAAAGGGGGAAATCATATATTTTTTTATATTTTCCTTCATAAACTGAAAAATATACATCGTAAAAATATTTAAAAACCTGTTTTAATTTATGCTAATTAAGCTCTTCCAAATGATACCCCACATGATACGCTTAATTCACTTTAAAATTTGGACTCTTATTCCTTGCATTAAGACACTATTTTTTGTGATTAAATAAAAAATGTCCGGTTTTCGGTTTTTTCCTATATGTTTACTCTAACACAATGCTTCTTGCCAAATATCATAGTTTTAGGTCAACGGGAAGTACCCTATAGGTTTTGATTCCCTTGTGAGTGTCGAAATGTCCATTTTTTACGATATATTCGGCTGTAACTTTTTTTTACGAAAACTAAGAAACTTTATTTTTCTTTCTGCAGCAAGATACTATGGATCTGCGTATATGGTCTTAATTTCAACTCGATACCTTCACGCGTTCCCGATATAAAGGTCTTGACACCCGGACATACGGACAGACGGACAGACGGACAACAAAGTGATCCTATAAGGGTTCCGTTTTTTTCTTTTGAAGTACGGAACCCTAATAAAAAAATAATTAATAAAATATGTACATATAGAGATGACACTAAAGGCTACATGGCTACTCTACAACCTAACTAGCTTATCAGTTTTTTTAACGGATATATTTTGGAGGGTCCCTTCGGTTAGATCTCCATGAACATATTCCGAAGTTTATTTTTAGCATGTATTGTCTTATGATTGATATTTCTAAAACTCTGTAGTTATACTTTTATTCAGCACAGATCAATGACTGTTTCACCATATATCGTTGGCGTAGATAGATATATAAACTATTTATCCTCCGTCATCAACATAAACAACTGTTAATTTGTTAACGATTGATAAGCTGTTAAATAAATAAAAAAGACGTGTGGCACTCGGAGACTGCCGCGGTAAAGCTATTGCATAATAGCTTTACGCGCGGTGTGTTAGGTTATTTTCGTTACGGAATTTCTGGATTCGGTCTCCACGCTCAAGGCCCGCGATAGAAGCTATGCAATAGCTTAAAAATCGTTGAATAAACGCCCACCTCCAATGTCAAACACAAAAAACAACTGGATTTCCCCAATGACAAAAAATATATAAAATTGTAAAACCTGTATTCGAAGTTACGTGAAAATTGGTTGAATAATGCGATCTTTACAAGTACGTACGCGAATACGAACTTGACAAACATCTGGAATGAAGAAAAAAAATTGCCAGCAGAGACATTTGTTCACTTCACTCATTCGGTCAATATACCTTGATTCCTTCTAAGCAAATGCAATCTAATAAAAAAAAAAACAAACAATCGTCGCTTTCCAAAATTAAAAAAATACGTTCCATCATAGATGGTCGCTTAACATACCTAGTTTGCGGTTAAGGCCAAACCTATTTAAGAAAAAAAAAACTACTTACCTTATTAAATAAAGTCCGGTAGAGGCAGTAAACAGCTTCGACAAGCCTCTCAAAAAACATTTTTCTGACTTCTTCTTCGAGCTCAGGTTTCGAAATCCATACGCCACGGACACTTAGTTAAAACTGTTATCCGTTATTTTAATAAATAGGCATAATGTTTATTCAATGTTACTGCTAATGACCCTACAAATCAGTTTTTAATTGACACGGTTTTACCAGAACTGGTTTGTAATCTTTTTAGGGATTTATATTCCAATAACAAAATAGTAACATACGCCTATAAAATTAATTTCATGGTAAACGTAAAGCATGAAGGGCGATGTTGTTTGTGATCAATTATTTTTGACTGGACAAGCGAAGCGAGCGAATGTCTGTAAATCTAATGAGAAAACTTGTCGCGCAATTTTTCGCAGCAGAAAAAAAAGTTTGCTAATACTTAAGGCAAAGAGTAAGATATGGTGCTGTCTCACTCGCACGCGGCTCCTTTTGATATGTAATTATTGAAATTACTTTTGTAAAATTTTCATTTTTTAGCTTCTTAACAACACTATTAGAATAAATCAACAATAACTGCTATTTCTATATATATCCTACTATTTTATTTTGACCGAAATAAACGATCAATACACAAAATCCACGTTTACATGTTTATGTGAAATGTGTAGGTACTCTACTAATTATTCACTAATCACAAAAAAACTACTTAAGCTGCAATATTGACAGGCAAACGATTTCTTATAATTATGGTGAGATAGCTACTAACTTATATTGCTAAAGACATTTTATATTTACTTACTTATATGAAAGTTTTTGGCATGAATTATTTTTCTACGAGAAGATCACAGGCAGCTAAGTTCATAAACACATTCCCAAATATTAAATATAATTTTTAACGGACTTCCAAAAAGTTGATGGTTCGCGATTCTACTGTTTTTTGTATGTTTGATACTCCGCCAATTATGAATTGTTTTTAATGGTGCAGGATAACACGAATTCACATTTAATTAATCACTTATTAAATATTCACTTTTCTTATCCAGGAGACATGTAGTGGCATATATTTGAAAGGTATAACGCAAATACTTTGTCTTCAACATAAACTCTATATCAACATAAAAATAAATACTGATAAACAGAATGTGATAAGATATAAATGGCTAACTAATCCAGTTTGTAAATAACACTTTACTGCTGCATTACAATATGTAAGTAAACATCATGATTATCATCATCATCCCTGCCACAAAAAGTCCATTGCTGGGCATCCTCGCCCATGTATTTTGAAAAAGGACTGGCTGAAAGCGACCTGCATCCATCGTCTTTTTGCCACTATGGGATCTTCTGACCACATTGCAGCGTAAGAAAATCTTCTTACGCTGCACTTTCCGGTGCGTGATCTCCACTTGAGAACTCTTCAGTCCCATTGGCCATCAGTTCTACTTGCTATGTACCTACACTGCCACTTAAATTTGCTAATTCGCTGTGCTGTCAGTGACTTTTGTACTTCTACGGATCTCTTAATTTCTGATTTAAACTCGCTGAGAATCTCCAAGTAGGTATAGCCCTCTCCATAGCTTATTGCGTAATCTTGAGCTGCCAGTGACCACGTTTCAGTGCCCTACATCAATACTGGTCGTAAACTTTCCACATGAGACATGCATTGAAGTATTTTGGATGAATAGATGCTTTTAAGTTTCCCGAACGCTGCCCAGCCGAGTTGGATTCGACGATTGACCTCTTTCCCCTAGTCGGACTGTCTGTCCTGTTCGTCGACAACTTCTGCAGTGGAGTGAGTATAATAACATACGTAAGTATACATGTAAGTACATAAATTTTTATTAAAATTAGTTCAATTCACGAGTGCGTGGGAGCCTTTACATGTAGTATTTGTAGAAGCACAATGCATTAGTGTGTGCTCGCCGGTGCGAATGGGTGTCACTCACACATGGACAAACATGACACTAAAGGCCGTGCGCTATTGTGACTTGCTATACAACAGTAACTACAGTCTCACATTTCAGTTTTTGTATCGTCCGTTATTCTTAATTAATAAAAAGACATATTTAATATACGCAGATTTGTAGTCCACAAATCTGCGTATATGGTTTTAATTTCAACTCGATACATCCACGCATTCCAGACGAACAGACAGACAGACGGCCAACAAAATGATCCTATCAATATTAAATCCTAAAGATCAAGAATGATTTCATTCCCATTTCATTCTCAAAAATCGTTCTTTAGTGCCCATCACTAGTTACAGCAGCGTTGTGACAGTTCTTTAATACAATGCTTCTTGCCAAATTTTATAGTGCTAGGTCAACGGAAATTACCCTATAGGTTTTGATTCCATTGTGAGTGCGAATTATGCGGTTTTTGCGACATAAACAGCTGTAAATTTTTTACGATAACTGCATGAGAATTGTTTTTTTTTTTACAGCTGCAAGATACCGAGGTCAATAGGTATCGAGTTGAAATTAAAACCTTATACGCAGATTTGTAGTCCACAAATCTGCGTATATGATTTTAATTTCAACTCGATACCTCCACGCGTTCCAGACGAACAGACAGACAGACTGCCAACAAAATGATCCTATCAATATTAAATCCTAAAGATCAAGAATGATTTCATTCCCATTTCATTCTCAAAAATCGTTCTTTAGTGCCCATCACTAGTTACAGCATCGTAGTGACAGTTCTTTAATACAATGCTTCTTGCCAAATTTTATAGTACTAGGTCAACGGGAATTACCCTATAGGTTTTGATTCCATTGTGAGTGCGAATTATGCGGTTTTTGCGACATAAACAGCTGTAAATTTTTTACGATAACTGCATGAGAATTGATTTTTTTTTCACAGCTGCAAGATACCGAGGTCAATAGGTATCGAGTTGAAATTAAAATCTTATACGCAGATTTGTAGTCCACAAATCTGCGTATATGGGTTTAATTTCAACTCGATACCTCCACGCGTTCCAGACGAACAGACAGACAGACGGCCAACAAAATTATCCTATCAATATTAAATCCTAAAGATCAAGAATGATTTCATTCCCATTTCATTCTCAAAAATCGTTCTTTAGTGCCCATCACTAGTTACAGCAGCGTAGTGACAGTTCTTGGATTGTGTGCATATTTAGGCTATGATTGGGTTTTTAAAGAAGTGTGCGTATATTACACTTGCGTACTGCAACGTCGCCCCCCGCTTAGCTAGCTTAGATCATCAACATTTGGTTAAGAGATTTAAAATTATATACTCAGATACACCCAAAAGCATTATCCTGTTTCTTGTTTGTGTAAAAACTAGTATAAGAATTGCCTCTTGCAATTTTATTTCATTAAGAAGTAAAACGCATCTCCTATTTTATCATGTCTGTGCCCTAGGTTAGAACAATCGTGCTAAGAATAAGGAAAGAATGGAATACCTAAAGAGTTCTTGCTAAATTGGTATTTAATTTGACTTAAAAACGGTTTAATTATTGGCGGTTAACTGTTGGTGTCGGAGAAACGGACTAATTGCTTTTACAGCCAGCCGTAATGTCTTTTCATTAGAAGTTGTCTAGCTTAAGACTTTAGTTGTAATTAAAGGGACATTAAGGGGATAAAACAATGTCTAGTTTTCATATCGAACAGCCGAAATTTGTATTTTTTTTATAAATGTGTATTTAGTGATAGGAATAGGACATGATGATTTGAAAATACTTTTTTGTACTAGCTTTTATTTTAATGCAATGAAAAGTTCTCACAATGAGAAGGTGGCCCGTGCCCAGCAGTAGGACAGTTTGTACAAACAGGGCTGATACAAAAAAAAAAAAAAAAAAAAACTTGTATGGGGACTAAAAAATGAATAAACTTTCCGTCAGACAGTTAAGATGGCGTTTTCCCGGATCCATCTTCGTCCTGACCTTCGTTATGGCAAGTAATGAAAGGTACCCAAACAACAAAGTTAACGAGCCCAAACTCAACTATCTTAGCATATTCCATCAGGTCTACATACTGGTTCCATCATCAGATCAGCTGCTTGCTAAAATAATATTGCATTGTCATGTGAAATTTCAGGTCATTTGGATCAAATTTAACTTGCAACATTTGATCGGACACCGAGACAGTTGCAACTGTATAAATATATTTGGCTTCTAAAAAGTAGGTACTTTTTATATTTTTCCGAGTTTTTTCTTTTTATTGCAAAAAATATGTAACTATGACAATTGGAAAATAAATACCAATTTAACGACATCTTAATTTGGGTCCACTTTGGGTCTTTCCGGATGGATATAATCTGGGTATCTTCAAAACGCGAGTGAATAGGTTCCTTCTAGGCAAGAGCGCTCCACCGTAGACCGCACAGGCGAGTTAGCGGTCAAGCGCAAGGCTATTTTCGAATAAAAAATCTCGGATATGAAAGCTAGCTAGCCCATCCGTTTAGGCTGTAAGAGGAAATATATAAACGTACGTATACCCGATAAAACATTGCCCTTCTTGTTAATCAGTCGGGTAAAAGTAAATATACACAAAATTAGGTATATTAATCTAAGTAATAAGACACTTACCGCAAGCTATCGACACTTGACACCAAGTGATTGCTTTGCAAGGCGCCGACTAAGTAACGTAAAAGGTTTTCAATTACTTCGCTGCACTAAATAGATATTTTATTGAATTATTCCCATGTAATATCATCTAATGGATCTCAATTCGTTTACGTAACGGCTATAATACACTATAATTTCTGAACAAGGGTCCATAATGATGTACATGATCATTATTAATTATAACAATTATGTTGATTATATACACAAATACAAATCCTTTATTGTCAGCTGTGTTAGAATACATGTGGTCTAAGAAAGAAGTATCAACAGCTACCCTTTTGGGCATACAACATTGTAGCTACCTATATACTTAAAATTTATAAATTAGTTATATTATTAATTCAATTTTTATATGTCCATGAGTAATTTAATAATGTTAATCAGTGTCAGTGTCGGTTTATAACAACCCTGTCAAGGCTGGCCTTGGCAAATTTATCAAATCAAATCATTTTACATCAAAATAACAGTCTAGTCTATCCGACTGCATAAGAACCATTTTATTTGTAGATTTAACTTACGTTGTTTACTTTAGCGAAAAAGTATGCACGTAGCTGATGCAAAGCAATGTAAAAAATCACTTAAGTATTTATTAGCACAAAAAACAAATCCAATGAAGGTCACAAACGAGTCTTACACCACACACAACAAAATTGCTCAAGCCGTTTAGGCTGTAGGAGGTAACATAAATCATACATACATAAATACATATACATGTATGTACTTATACGTACACTCGAAAAACATAACCCTCCTTCTTAAGCAGTCGGGTAAAACTGACTTTGCATTTGATATATATTTCTTGAAACGCAAATAAAAAATTAACCTGTTCAAGGCAAAGATATACTGAATAAAATAATACCTTGTATTATTTTCAACCTGTTCAAGGCAAAGATATACTGTATAAAATAATACCTTGTATTATTTTATTTTCATTAATTTATTCATGACCCAGTAGAGAAAATACTGTATAAGTATACAAGTGTAGAGAAAACTAAAAATAACTGTAAGGTGGATGGTAAGTTCGGTAGATACGGACGTAGTAGGTAGATAGATTATGGACGTGCCTCAAATATAAGTCGTTTTACCGGTTTATCCCACGCCATATAAATTATGTTGCTATGTAAATATACTCACATTTAACTATAATGTTAAATGTGTATATATTAAATATATTGCAAAATACACTGTGGATACTGTATATGCTCATTATGTGTTATATCAGCACCTTCATTCTAGCCATAAGAAGTTAACTGCTGGAGATAGGCCATCCCCAATGGATCTCCAAAAAGTCTGATTGGTAGCGGCTTACATCCAGGATCTTCCTTTCACTTTTATCAGGTCATCTGTCCATCTCGTGACTAATCCTCCTACACTGCGCTTGACGATGCGTGGTCTCCACTAGAGAACTTTCGACCCCATCGGCCATCGTGGTTCTACGTGCTATGTGGTCTACCCTGCCATTTTAACTTTCTAATCCACTGTGCTATGTCTATTACTTTAGTAAGTCTACGGATCTCTTCATTTCTGATTATATCTCTCAGAAAGATTCCGCATAGCCTATGTTTGAAGAAAACACACAACTGAAATGTGAAGTGAAAGAATTAAACAATATATTATTAGTTGGATCAAAGGAAGATCTACAGATATAGGTTTAAGATCAATAAATAAAATAAAGTAAAATATACCTAATATAAAAAATTGTAATAATTAAAAATGACATTACTATATACTATGTAATGACTAAGTATATGGATTAGAAATAATTGGCTTATGCAATAAAATGTAAGAAACATACCACTCCTAGATAAGCGCGCTTCGATGCAATTCGCAACATGAATAAATACTATCTACTAATTGACCGAGTGAGCGAAACGAACATGTCTCTGCGTCAACTAGCAAAATTTGCTTTCTTCTGTCGGGATCTTTATTGGTACTCGCTTCTGAGCCATGTCTATAAGCTGTTTTCAAGGGTCATCACGAATCGTCTTGAACGCAGGTTTGATGACTTCCAGCCTCCCGAACAAGCCGGTTTCCGAAAAGGCTATAGTACCATAGACCACATCCATACGCTGCGGCAAGTGATACAGAAGACCGAAGAGTATAACTTGCCCCTTTGCTTAGCTTTTGTGGACTATGAGAAAGCCTTTGATTCGATCGAGACCTGAGCGGTGCTTGAGGCTCTCCAGCGATGCCGTATTGACTATCGGTATGTCGAAGTGCTGAAGTGCTTGTACAACAACGCCACCATGTCAGTCCGAGTACAAGACCAGAACTCAGAGGCAATTTCATTGAAAAGAGGCGTGAGGCAGGGAGACGTTGTCTCTCCGAAACTGTTTACCGCCGGTTTGGAAGATGCCTATAAGCTTCTGGAATGGAAAGGGCTCGGCATTAATATTAACGGCGAGTACGTCACTCACCTTCGGTTTGCCGACGATATAGTAGTAATGGCAAAGTCGATGGAAGAGCTCAGTACGATGCTCGAAGACCTCAATAGAGTTTCCCAACGGGTGGGCCTCAAAATGAACATGGACAAAACGAAGGTTATGTCGAACGCCCATGTAATGCCCACCCCAATATCTGTGGGGAACTTCACTCTTGAAGTTGTTGACGAATACGTCTACCTAGGACAGACGGTCCGATTAGGCAGGTCCAACTTTACGAGGGAGGTCAATCGTCGTATCCAACTCGGCTGGGCAGCGTTCGGGAAACTTAAAAGCGTCTTCTCGTCCAATATTCCCCAGTCCCTCAAGTCGAAAGTTTACAACCAGTGTGTGTTACCAGTGATGACATACGGCACTGAAACGTGGTCCCTAACTATGGGCCTTATAAGGAAGCTCAAGGTCACGCAACGAGCTATGGAGAGGGCTATGCTCGGAGTCTCTCTACGAGATCGAATCAGAAATGAAGAGATACGTAGACGTACAAAAGTCACCGATATAGCACAGCGGATTAGCAAGTTGAAGTGGCAGTGGGCAGGGCACATAGCACGTAGAACTGATGGCCGATGGGGCCGAAAGGTTCTCGAGTGGAGACCACGTACCGGCAAGCGCAGCGTAGGAAGACCAGCCACGAGATGGACAGACGACCTCATACAAGTGGCGGGAAGACGCTGGATGCAAGCCGCTTCCAATCGGTCTTTTTGGAAATCCATGGGGGAGGCCTATGTCCAACAGTGGACTTCTTATGGCTGAGATGATGATGATGACTCGCCTATAGGTCGTAATTTTCAACAAATCTTTACGTAACTTGATGTATACCAAGTTAATTAGTCATCAATAAGATCGTCAACTACCATAGAGTCTTGTAGAGCAAGTTTATGTTTTGGCGAATGTATACCTACTAACTTAACTTTAAATGGTATAAATAACTACTACTACTTATCGATATAGGGTAAATACATTTAAAATTATATATTATATTTAAAGACCCATGGCACAGATACAATATTGAGGACATCTAAGTGAAATTGACGATAATATTGACATAATAAAGAGAATTAATTATTGTAATTAATGAAAACTGATATTTTTGACATTAGTATTGATTTTATTTAATAGTGTAGATGAAATAAAGGCTTTTTTATTTTATTTAAAGGCATTGTACTTAGTTATTTGCAGGTAAGGCTATTTCTTTCCTTCGATTACTTATTGTTGTTTAGATCGAGCGTGTCAATTCAAGGCTAGAAATACGACTCACGTAATCGATTAAATACATAATAATCGTAAGCAGTGAGGGAACGTGGAACTAAAAGATGAATAAAATTTTATTATAATGTTCCATGATATATCCATGCGTGTAGAGTTTTATTTTTCACGCAAGATAGATCTACGATTGACCACCAATTCGTCTGATGCTAAGCGACGGTGTGGCCGAGGATGAAGCTCGTCGATCTAGGAGATATCTATTCACACACAGTTACACGCAGTTTACAAAATTCCACGGGAATACTAGCCTGTTCGGATAAAGGACTAATATGGCATTAGGGGCTTAGGGGTAAGATGTCTTTATTTTATTTCATTATTTTGATCAATCGAGACTTGAGTTCACATATTTGTTTTCCTTGAAAGTTCTCGGCCCAAACAGAATCACTGCAAAGCACTAATTTCTATGGTAGGTTTCTTAAATCATATTATTTCTAATATGATTGAAGGAAACCTACCAGATGAATGAAAAGGAAACTCGAGCTCGAAGAAATGCCCTTTAGCTTAGCTTGTGAAAACGCGGAATGTCATAAGAAATAATTGATCAAGTAAGCGACAAACACACGGTTCCGTGGTTTCGTATCCAACATAATAATCAGAATAAGTGGCCAAGACCGTGTCTCGCTATGGCATGGTTTCGGAGTTCTGTAACTAATGTTAAATGTTAAAATCTTAAAGTAGATCACTTGGCGAGTGTTGTTTGTGAAGAATACTTTGCAAAATGGTCAAACACCTCTGAGGGTCATAAATATTTAAGTGTTTTACATATTTATTTATATACCTAAGTCTAGAAAAGTTGTAAGCAGAGTGTGCCAATTAATATAAAATATCAACGTACCTACTTAGGGACATAGCTATCTTACTGTTTTACGAATATTATAAAAACGAAAGTAACTCTGTCTGTCTGTTTGTTAGCTTTTCACCACTAAACGGCTGATCTACGGCCTTAGGCTATATTTGGTCATCATCGTTTTTCACCACTACGCAGGTGAAGTTACGGCGCATAGCAGGTAATATATAATATACGCACTCATTCTACAATCAAGTTAAAATAAATAATTATATTAGTGAGTCACTAGACTTCACTCAAATAACCATAAAAAAGTTCAAGGTAGAGAGTATTTAAAGACCTACCGAAGGTTCTAACAAGAATGCTGCCAATATACCTAATGCGTAATATTTTAAAGAATACGCATGCGTATTCTTTATAATTATTCTATTAGAATCACTTATTTATTACGAAAAAGTTTGTTGTAGGTTTCGAAAAAGCATAATTTTTATGTTTGCGATAGATGTAGTATTATTAATTATTACAAAAAAAAAAATAACCTTTATCACGGAGGAAGCAAAGACGACTCTAACGACATCTCGAATATCAAAATTTGTCAACCCGTTTAGGCTGTAGAAGGTAATATAAAAAAATATATACATACCCACATAATATATGTACATAAACCCTTACACACACATTGACTTACTGCGTAAGAAGGAGGGTTATGTTTTTCTGGTGTATGTATGAATGTGATTATTTTTTTTAACGTTTGACCACCAATTCGCTTGTTGGAAAGCGACGATGTAGTCGGAGGTGAAATACGCAGACTATAAGTACCTATAGGTAAACTCTGACCTTGAAAAACCAGCGTAACTCTTCTTTGCCTCGGATTAGAAAGAAGAATTAGTGCTAAACAGTTTAACTCTACGAGTTAAACTGTTTAGCACGAATCTTAGGTCATCCACAATTCATGGGTGGTAGTGTGCTGACTTTCTACTTGGTCTGTGGTAGAAAGGAGATGGTAAAATAAGTTCATGCAACTCAGATGCACATTCTCCGAAATGTATCCTGTAAATATTGACAAAATTGCTACCATGCGGTGGCGTTCCAGACAAAGTAGCTTTTAGTAATTTATATGTACATATGTACCTATGTTTCTATAATTTCTCTTAAAGCTTATCCTCAATATAAGAATTATCCTAAACATCGCTTGTATAATTACATCTTACAGCGGTTTTATGCTTACTTGCTCGCTAAAATGTACACTGAACGTCTTATTTGACTGGCTTTGTGATTCAGTTGGTAGTATGTCTATCTGCTAAGCTGTAGGTCGTGGATTCGATCCCCACCCAGGGTAAACATTTGTGTGATGAGCATGGATGTTTGTTCTATCTCTGGGTGTTTCTATGAATCTTATATATGTTTCCAAAAAAAGTATATATGTAGGTATTCTATCAGCCATCTAGTTCCATAGTACAAGTAGGGGAGAACAGGGTATTGGGAGCTAGCGGGTAAAGGGAGCTATATCAATACTCGTGTATAGGAAAGTACAATTTGCGCCGAATTCACACGAATAGCTTCGGAAGTCATCGGTTATTGGACGCGAACATCGCTAACTGGGTTAATATCAACAATATGACGACAGCACATGAATGTCAGTTTCATGACTTTTTATTATAAAAAATATGAAATTAAATCAACAGAATTAAGTACCTGAACTTTTACTATTTAATTATGCTTAGAGTTTATTTGATGCTTTATTGACTCTATATTACGATAAAAGCAGAACGGCGACGATATTGGAATGTGTGTTTTTACCGTTTTTTTTCTTTGGAGACAATTCACATTCGGGTAATGGAAGATAGTGGGGCTCCCATTACAAAAACTATTATTAACGTTGTTTTTTATTTTTTTAATAATTACTGGGCTTGGATTGTTTATCAATAATTACTTAAAGTTCTAATAAGTACATCAAATTAAAGTTAATTTGGTAAATTTTAATGAGTGGCTCTCATTACACTTATGGGCTCTAAGTGGCTCTCTTTGCCCGACGTGTGGGGCAATGAGAGCGAAATGCACTTTTTATAAAATGTTATTTTTCCCTATTTAAGTGTTTGTTTATTAATGTTTCATTATAAGTAAATAAAGCCAAATAGTTGGAAGACTGATTGATGTCAAAAAATATAGACAACGAGTACAAAAATATGCATTAATTTCAACTTTTCCTTACATGGCTCCAATTCCACCATTCTCCCCTAAGCTTTGCTTAGTTTTGACTAGATGGTGTTGTGTGAAACGTCCCCAAATATTTATTATTTATTTTATATCAAGCGTAAGTAGGCAATAAGATGAAAATCGTTTATAATTGCAGTCAAGATTTTTTTATTTTATTTTAATTACATACCTACCTGTAGCACCGAGATAATAATAAATAGGCATTTAATGGGCGCAATTGTGCTTTGTCTTCAATTATAAAGCGGCAGATTACATAGGGTGAGTGATAATGTTTGGACAGATGACCTCATACAAGTGGTATAGGAAGACGCTGGACGCATCCGATTTCATCAGGTCTTTTTGGCAGTCCATGGTGAGACCTGTGTCCAGCAATGAGTTCGCTATCGTTGAGTACGGATTTTTGGCATTTCAACGAGAAATGGGTGGTAATTCGCTGACTTTCTGCTAGTCCTGTAGTGAAATGGGGAGGGTGGAATTAGGTCGTGAAGCTCTTGTGCATACTTCCCGAAAAGAATCCTGTCTGTAGTATTCTACACAGACTTGCTACTTTACGGCGGTGCTTGAGACTAAGTAGCTTCTTGACAACTAATTTATCGTCACCGATTAACCTCATTGTCCCGCTCCACTGACTCATCAAAAAGGTGGCAGCAGTACTCAGTAGGTTAATCATATAAATGACTATTCTAATTTATATAAATCACTATTTCAAGGTTAGTAAGAGTTCCTTACAGAGTACAATGAACTCCATTTGATAAAGTATTACATTTCCGTGTAACCTTGCCAGTGCCACTATTAAAATAAAGCATTCATTGTCCGTTAACTTGTTTATGTCTGATAATAATTAATGGGGAAAACATATTATGTTTTGACTCTACATTACCTACGTTTAAGGGTTTTGGATATTTAAACAAAAAAGGATAATTGTTTTTAGCAAACCAAAAATAATTAAGTAAATGAAATGAACAACACAACACAGTACAAAAAACATACCTACTATCCCGTACCAAACCTACAAAAACACCATTGCCTTCATTGTTTAAAATCACGATAGGCTTAAAACATTTAAGACTCTAATAAACATGTTTTTTTATCAGCCCTGTTTGTATAAACTGTCCCACTGCTGGGCGCGGGCCATCTTCTCATTGTGAGAAGGGTAAGGCCATAGTCTACCACGCTGGCCAAGTGCGGGTTGGCAGACTTCACACATCTTCAAGATCATTGAGAACTCTCAGACATGCGTTTCCTTACGATGTTTTCCTTCACCGTTTGAAGTTGGCGGCAATCGACAATACGCACTTAACTTCGAAAAGACAGAGGTGCGTGCCGCGGGATTCGAACCCAGGACCTACATTATATGCATTTTAGGACACTAATATTGATAAGTGATTGTTCTTTGTAAATCCCAAATAAGTATTTTGAATAAACAAAACCAAAAACACAATACAAAGAAAAAATAAAACCACAATAATATAATTATACCTAAAGCTACGACGGGGTTAGATACAACATTAATAGAAATAACTGTTATATATAGAGTAAATCACAAATATCTCTTAAAAATATAACCAACATATAACAGGGTAAACATTTGTGTGATGAGCATGGATGTTTGTTCTATCTCTGGGTGTTTCTATGAATCTTATATATGTTTCCAAAAAAAGTATATATGTAGGTATTCTATCAGCCATCTAGTTCCATAGTACAAGTAGGGGAGAACAGGGTATTGGGAGCTAGCGGGTAAAGGGAGCTATATCAATACTCGTGTATAGGAAAGTACAATTTGCGCCGAATTCACACGAATAGCTTCGGAAGTCATCGGTTATTGGACGCGAACATCGCTAACTGGGTTAATATCAACAATATGACGACAGCACATGAATGTCAGTTTCATGACTTTTTATTATAAAAAATATGAAATTAAATCAACAGAATTAAGTACCTGAACTTTTACTATTTAATTATGCTTAGAGTTTATTTGATGCTTTATTGACTCTATATTACGATAAAAGCAGAACGGCGACGATATTGGAATGTGTGTTTTTACCGTTTTTTTTCTTTGGAGACAATTCACATTCGGGTAATGGAAGATAGTGGGGCTCCCATTACAAAAACTATTATTAACGTTGTTTTTTATTTTTTTAATAATTACTGGGCTTGGATTGTTTATCAATAATTACTTAAAGTTCTAATAAGTACATCAAATTAAAGTTAATTTGGTAAATTTTAATGAGTGGCTCTCATTACACTTATGGGCTCTAAGTGGCTCTCTTTGCCCGACGTGTGGGGCAATGAGAGCGAAATGCACTTTTTATAAAATGTTATTTTTCCCTATTTAAGTGTTTGTTTATTAATGTTTCATTATAAGTAAATAAAGCCAAATAGTTGGAAGACTGATTGATGTCAAAAAATATAGACAACGAGTACAAAAATATGCATTAATTTCAACTTTTCCTTACATGGCTCCAATTCCACCATTCTCCCCTAAGCTTTGCTTAGTTTTGACTAGATGGTGTTGTGTGAAACGTCCCCAAATATTTATTATTTATTTTATATCAAGCGTAAGTAGGCAATAAGATGAAAATCGTTTATAATTGCAGTCAAGATTTTTTTATTTTATTTTAATTACATACCTACCTGTAGCACCGAGATAATAATAAATAGGCATTTAATGGGCGCAATTGTGCTTTGTCTTCAATTATAAAGCGGCAGATTACATAGGGTGAGTGATAATGTTTGGACAGATGACCTCATACAAGTGGTATAGGAAGACGCTGGACGCATCCGATTTCATCAGGTCTTTTTGGCAGTCCATGGTGAGACCTGTGTCCAGCAATGAGTTCGCTATCGTTGAGTACGGATTTTTGGCATTTCAACGAGAAATGGGTGGTAATTCGCTGACTTTCTGCTAGTCCTGTAGTGAAATGGGGAGGGTGGAATTAGGTCGTGAAGCTCTTGTGCATACTTCCCGAAAAGAATCCTGTCTGTAGTATTCTACACAGACTTGCTACTTTACGGCGGTGCTTGAGACTAAGTAGCTTCTTGACAACTAATTTATCGTCACCGATTAACCTCATTGTCCCGCTCCACTGACTCATCAAAAAGGTGGCAGCAGTACTCAGTAGGTTAATCATATAAATGACTATTCTAATTTATATAAATCACTATTTCAAGGTTAGTAAGAGTTCCTTACAGAGTACAATGAACTCCATTTGATAAAGTATTACATTTCCGTGTAACCTTGCCAGTGCCACTATTAAAATAAAGCATTCATTGTCCGTTAACTTGTTTATGTCTGATAATAATTAATGGGGAAAACATATTATGTTTTGACTCTACATTACCTACGTTTAAGGGTTTTGGATATTTAAACAAAAAAGGATAATTGTTTTTAGCAAACCAAAAATAATTAAGTAAATGAAATGAACAACACAACACAGTACAAAAAACATACCTACTATCCCGTACCAAACCTACAAAAACACCATTGCCTTCATTGTTTAAAATCACGATAGGCTTAAAACATTTAAGACTCTAATAAACATGTTTTTTTATCAGCCCTGTTTGTATAAACTGTCCCACTGCTGGGCGCGGGCCATCTTCTCATTGTGAGAAGGGTAAGGCCATAGTCTACCACGCTGGCCAAGTGCGGGTTGGCAGACTTCACACATCTTCAAGATCATTGAGAACTCTCAGACATGCGTTTCCTTACGATGTTTTCCTTCACCGTTTGAAGTTGGCGGCAATCGACAATACGCACTTAACTTCGAAAAGACAGAGGTGCGTGCCGCGGGATTCGAACCCAGGACCTACATTATATGCATTTTAGGACACTAATATTGATAAGTGATTGTTCTTTGTAAATCCCAAATAAGTATTTTGAATAAACAAAACCAAAAACACAATACAAAGAAAAAATAAAACCACAATAATATAATTATACCTAAAGCTACGACGGGGTTAGATACAACATTAATAGAAATAACTGTTATATATAGAGTAAATCACAAATATCTCTTAAAAATATAACCAACAACGAGAAAATACTGTACATAGAATGTAAGAAAACAATAACTTATAGGTAAGGCAACCTGATAAAATATGTACTTCTTTTATTTTTAATGTACTTAATTTATTATTATATCTTTACAAATGTAATTATAAACAATTATTTTTGACATTTAAATATTCACGTAAATTTTGCTGTATTGACAATTTAATAATAATGCAATGTAAGATTATTCCGGCAGTTTCCGGCAGCCTAGTCGGGAGACCGTTTGACTTGCGATCCGCAGGTCCTGGGTTCGAATCCCACGGCACCTCTGTCTTTTCGAATTTATGTGCGTATTGTTATAATTAATTATTTGACGTACTTATCTAAATTATTAATTTTGCATGCCCGTTATATCATTAATGAATGGACAAACTTAGTTGTAAGATCATAAGATGTATACACATTAACAAAACTAAAGAATTTGAATTTGAAACAGTTTATCAAAAAAGGCAACGATGGGATAGACCTGACATTCAATATTTTGACTCTATAATAAAATTTACACATTTAGAATGTATCGTGGAAATTGAATATCAATAAACTAATTTTTCGGTGCAAACCACAAATATGTCAATTAACATAGACTATCATAAATGCACAACAGATACAACGTACATACGTAAACCTAAAAACTATTAAATAACAAGTAAATATGTAATTTTTGTGAGGAAGTATGCGCAAAGGTACTAATTATATAATTTATTTAAATGAACATTCTTTAGAGTGGTTTTTATAAAATCATTATTTTTTACGAATAAGTTCTTCGGAGGTTACGAAGTTGTACATATATTATTTTTACAAAAAAATATAGCTTGTAACACTCAGAGAGTGAAGAAAAATGTAACGATACCTAGCACATAAAAATCGGTCAAGCCATTCAGGCTTTAATATAACCCGCCTTCTTGCACAATCGGGTAAAAAACGAAACCTAACAATAATAAACCGGAAATTCCCGCGTTAACTGCATTCACACATATTATGTAGCACACAAACAACGAACCGTGTCTAAAAATGCTTACAAACTATTACGACGCAAGGGACAAGACAACAAGACTACTTCCATAACAATATAAAAAAATCAAATAGACAAATATAACTTTAACTCACCAAATCCAAATATCGCAGCTCAAGGTCCTTTATTTGTTTGTAAACAAAGAAACCATGCCCGAATTCGTAAAAGTAAAACGCAACAATGGGTTGCTCGTCCGGCGCTCGCGCAGTGACTGACGCAGTGAGTAGTGACGCTATCGACGCCCTAGTGTGAAACTGGTCTAAGAATAACTTAAACGACTCGCACTCACTGATAAACTATGTTAACTGCGGGTTACTTTTTACTACCAGTGTTTTACCTATCTTTACTCGACTGCCCAAGGAAGGTAATGTTTTTTCGGATTTATGTATTGATATTATGTACGTACTGAGGTTTCTGTTTATCTGTTTATTATGTCCATTCCTTAATTAAAACCTTCTTACTTACAAAGGTTCGGTTATTAGATACATAGGTATATCAATTACTAGATGAGGTTCATTAGGTTTCTGTTTATTATACATATAAATCTTCTTATAATAAAGATTCGGTTATCAGACGAATGGTCAAATACGGTTTCGGGATTTTGTTTTTTTTATTTTGAAAAAAAAAAACAATTTCAAATTTCGTTACTTGTGTGACATATTTTTCCAGTTATTTTGTTATAAAAATCAAAGTACTGAATCGATTTTGATAAAAATAAAGTATAAATATAGAGAGCAAAGCGAGCGCGAAAATTTTAGTGATGTTTTGTAGTAATATGCTTTATTTCTCGTATTAGTGAATCCATAGTACTTCCATGTAAAAATAATATGAATGCGCGAGCCTAGCGAGTGCGATTTTTTTAGTAGTGTTTTAGAGTAATATGCAAAATTTCTCGTATTTGTGAACTCATAGTACTTCTATGTCAAAATAGTAATAATGCGCGAGCGCGAAAATTTTAGTGGTGTTTTGTAGTAATATGCTTTATTTCTCGTATTAGTGAATCCATAGTACTTCCATGTAAAAATAATATGAATGCGCGAGCCTAGCGAGTGCGATTTTTTTAGTAGTGTTTTAGAGTAATATGCTAAATTTCTCGTATTTGTGAACTCATAGTACTTCTATGTCAAAATAGTAATAATGCGCGAGCGCGAAAATTTTAGTGGTGTTTTATAGTAATATGCTTTATTTCTCGTACACAGTTGTCAAAATAAAAGTTTTTTTTTAAGGTTTTTAATATTAAATCATGGAAGTGATTTGATTCATTGATCGTGTTAGCGAGTCCTAGATTTTCGTGGACTAGATGAATCAAACAAGTAACTGTATTAAAAGGAAATACCCGACTGGTAAAGAGCTACTTTAACGCTATCAAAAATTATAAATACAACCATTTGAATGCATTAATTGCCAATTTAATATTCCTAAATGTAAACATATTTATGACTTTATAGAAAATTACAAACATACCTACAAGATACGCGCAATAAATTTTTGGTTAGTGGCTATTTTTAGTGAATTATTTGCTCGTATTAGAAACTTCACGGCACTTTAATGATCAATACAAATAAATATCAATATGAAACAATCATGCGTGAGCGAAGCAAGCGCGAAACTTTTTGAAGCATTTTATAAAATTATTGAAGCCTGGAAGGATTTTTGGTAATGGTCAGGATTTCGGGGGGGGGGGGGGGGGGGGGTGTATGCCCCGACCCCCCCCCCCCCTGCCTACGGCCTTGAATATCAAAATTAATTCATAGTTGGCGAAGTAATCGCTGAAGAAATTTACAAAAAAGCTTATAGTCAAATTGAAAACCTCCTCCTGGAAAGGCTGTTAAAATAATGTTTAACTTAATTTGAAGTACTGGAGCATAAGATTAGTTTTGTTTTCAATTACTTATAGTATATTAATAGGCACTTACGCAATACAATGACATGAATATAATATCCATCATCATCATCAATCCCCGCTGCTCTGCTGACCTTGTCACTCCACATTGTCCACCCACTGCTGAGTATAGGTCTCCTCTTTAGCGCGCCATTCTTTCCGGTCTTATGCCAGTCTCATCCACTGTGTTACACTTCCCACACTTCTTGAATATAATATTAGTTAATAATATTTATTAATATACAAACTGTTGTAAATCGACTATTAGATGCAAATTGACTATGATTTTTTTTACAATTTAATAGACCTCGATTACATAAAACTATAAGAGAAATTCACGTTAATTACATTCCGTTTTCTTTGAAAATCTAGACACGCGGTAGCGTGTCAAGCCAAGTTCAAGCTAACAGAACTGGCGTGCAGCATCGTGTGTAATTTATCTCGTGCCCGAGCGAGCGGCAGCCGCGCTGATAAGCGCGAGCGCCGTTTGCTGTCCGGTTGTCTAAGATTCAAATTAGTAATTAGGTAATTAGTTATAAGAAGAAATGATATTTGAAGTTGTTATAAAACATTTTACGTTGCTATAAACACATTTCAGGGCTGACCATTGAACTTGGCACCCATTTAGATCTCACTTCTTTTGTCGTTGAAGTCAACAACTAAGGTATATATCATCATATTGAACTTGACTCTTATATCACATTTATGTTTTTGATGGGATTAAAGCTTATAATAATCTGTCATGGTATATAATATTGATACAGTTATGGTTAATTAATACACAAAACTAAAGATAATGAATGCTCAATAAATTTCATCACACGAATCTCATCACGCCTGACATCAGTTAATAAAACTAAAAATAGGTATATTTAATACTTCCTTGACTCATCACACTTCGTTTTCTGGGTTGATGAAATTTAAAATAATTTATTTGTTGTTTTTCTTAAATGATAAATAAATAAATAAATATTTGTGGACATTTCACACAACACCATCTAGCCCAAACTAAGCAAAGCTTGTACTATGGAACTAGATGGCTGATAGAATACATATATACTTTTTTTTTTGTAAATATATACATATGATACATAGAAACACCCAGACACAGAACAAACATCCATGCTCATCACACAAATGTTTGCCCTGGGTGGGGATTGAACCCACGACCTTTCAGTTCAGCAGGTAGACGTAAACACACTACCAACTGAGCCACAAGGCCAGTCGTGATGGACATGATTTGTAAGTAATTTTATAGTATAAATAAAGTAATAGGACATGAGTGAAATTTGTTGTCACCATCATCATAAACCCAATTGAAGACACTGTAGAAATAGGCCCTTTAGGCTATTGAACAGCCACCAACTCAACTTTAGAAAAGGTTTGGAGTACCTTCCTACGTATTAAATTAAACTATAAAAGCTAATATAAAAAAAAATATAGTGTATTAGATCTAAAACATTTAATTCATCTATGATTTGCGTACAGTCACCAAGGGTAACTTTGAATCAGTGTCAAACATTGTCATTACTTTTTTCGAAGGTTAACGTTTTCTCCAAAAAAATAGTAGTCAAATTATTTAATGAATTAATTAGCAGTCGTTTTGACCACTATTCCTTTGGGGAAAAAATCGAGAACATTCGAAATAACCTATGTACAATGTTTGAATATGTATTCAAAGTTACCTACAGTGACAGTATATAAAATAATTGTATTTGTTTACTCTAAATTTACAAACATATTCATCACCACTTTACGTAAAGTAGAAAAAATTACAATTTTAGATAAGTTTTAAATATGTAGTCTTAATATTCACAGCCAGCCAGCCATGGCTGAAATGTTGATGTTGATGATAATGATGATGAATATTCAGCGAAGGAGAACTTAGTACAATAGCTCTCTTTTCTCTATTCAAAGAGATTGTAACAGTACCGTATAGTAGGTATATCACATAACTCCAACTTTCTTAATTGACATCAAAATCAAACTATAGTCATAGCAATAAATGTTTTCTATTCTTTACCCCCGCTCTACACTTGTGCCGTGAACGTCCGCGAACAGGCGTGAACATAAGTGTGGAGGGCTTTCACGGCGTTCGCGGCCGTTCACGCCTCGTTCACGCGCGCATCTCAACATTCACGGCACCGTGCCAGTTTGCTCCTGACTATTGATGCGCACGGACGTGTAATGCGAGCTAAATGGCAGCGCATCGGATTATTATAAGTTGAGATAGTGAATTAGAAATTTGATTTTTGAAATATTACCACGCTGAACGTATACTGTGGGACTCGAAGCATCCACATCGTAGTAATAAAAGTAAAATTATGACGCCTGGAGAAGGATTCGTTTTCAAATTAATAACGATCGGTTACGATATATTTCAGTCATCCATCATCTCATCTCCTTTTTCTCCAACGCTTTCGAACGATTTTCTTATTTTGTAGGTGTAAATAATTATATGTTCCCACATCAAACAAAGTTAATGTAGCAGCAGTTTCGACGTCCGTTTCACGGCAGGTTTCACGGCACAAATGAGTGACCTCCGTGAATGTGGAAGTTGCGCCTGTGTTGCGAATTCGCGCCGTGAATTCACGGCACAAGTGTAGACGTGTAGAGCCGCGGTAACTATCTTTGACAGTGATAACTTGATGTTAGCAAGATGTCAACTAAAGATCAGCAAATAAAACCATGGAATTTTTTAAAGAAAGTAAGTCTCGTTATATAGTACAAGTTACTTTGAAAGAAAGTCAAAAGTACGGATAAGATGAATGTGAAAACTAATAATAAGTATGAATCGTATGAACTAGACGGAGCTATTGCTAGAAGGTAAATTATAAACTAATTCATATTTGCGCTCAAAGAGGTGAAAATTGTAAAATAGGCCAGCTGCCTTATCGGCTAAGACCACGTCTATGACCATTTATCAGTCTGGGCTTCAATCCTATCTAATTTCAAGACTGAGAGATTAATTTCAAGTCTTGTTTTCTCGGGGTTCCAGCGAAGTACAAGACAAGCTCCTCTCTCCTGATTTCTGGCCCAAAGGCTGATATTCTGGCACTTCTGGGAAGCGACCTGAGCAAAAACTCAGAATCTTCAAACATAATTTTATTAAGTCTTTTTTATATTAAATAAATAAATAAATATTTGTGGACATTTCACACAACACCATTTAGCCCGTAATAAGCAAAGCTTGTACTATGGAACTAGATGGCTGATAGAATACATATATATATATATTTTTGTAAATATATACATATGATACATAGAAACACCCAGACACAGAACAAACATCCATGCTCATCACACAGATGTTTGCCCTGGGTGGGGATCGAACCCACGGCTTTCAGTTCAGCAGGTAGACGTAATCACACTACCAACTGAGCCACAAGGCCGACAAAATATTAGTCTGGAAGGTCCGTTTTGACTCGTTGATTCGATGAAGTTCACCAATATTCATTGGTCTGTTGTCTGGCAATGGTCATGACTATGGAAATTAACGTGGTTTTCACACATTTTTAAATAAAAACTACGGGTCACTCACGTCTGTTTTGAACCGAAATATCCGACTATAGTTTCAACCGCATTCGGCGGTCTTTTTCAAAGGAGTAGCACACACGTCACTCTCGGTCGGTGACGTGCCTAGCACTGGGACGTGCCGCTCGTGCCGCACGTGATGTCATCGGTTGCAAAAGGGTTAGGGCGGGAAGCTGGTCGTCTTGCGTCGGTTCAGCTGAAGTGTCCTCTTCACTAGAACTCACGTGAGTGTCAGGAATGTTCCAGCAAGCGGAACTCACAATATCACCACCAGACTCACGATCATCCTCCCGAGCTCCATGAAGGCAAGGTTTCCAAGTGGGTGGTAAGTGCCATCCCTCATCTCTGTTAAAGGTCGGTCGTTTACTAATTACCTCCCTGACCTTCCGGGGCACAAACAACTTCTCACGTGCCAGGACCCTCACCTTATCGAATCTAATGTAGTGCTGCGTGTCGGAGGTCAGAGCATGCTCCGCCACCGCAGAACTGACGCTGTCCAGATTCTTCATGCAGCGTATGTGTTCTGTGATTCTGGTGGACACGTTCCTCCTCGTTTCACCGACGTAACACTTGCCACAATCGCACGGGATCATGTACACACCGGGGACACCCAATGGCTCTCTGTCTTTCGGAGAGCGAAGCAAATTCCTCAGTTTTCCGGGAGGACGGAAGATTGTCTTGATGCTATACCCTCGGCGTAACAAGTTTCCAATACTGTCCGTCACTCCTTTTATATACGGAAGAAACGCTGCTGCTCTGTCCACCGATGCAGGGCACTTGAAAGACGACGCGTTCGCGAACCGCCAACTCTGTTTCCACTTATATCCATTGCTACTGAGCACACTTTTAATGTGACTTAGCTCGGTGTCCAGGTAATCCTGATCGCATAATTTTAGTGCTCTGTTAATAAGTGTCCGTGGAACCGAGGCTAGGTGTGCTGGGTGATGGTGTGAATCGGCCCTGAGATACATATCCGTGTGTGTTGGCTTACGGTATACCGTGTGGGAAAGTCGGCCAATGGAATCACGTTTAACCAACACGTCAAGAAAATGCAGAGCTCCATCTTGTTCACGTTACACCGTAAGTGCAGTAAGACCGCCGAATGCGGTTGAAACTATAGTCGGATATTTCGGCTCAAAACAGACGTGAGTGACCCGTAGTTTTTATTTAAAAAAGGTCATGACGTATTTAGATTATTGATACCTAGTTTGCTGTTTGGAGTTTGAGTTTCATGCAATGTGTATGAGGTTTCATCGTAAGAACGTAATGAATTTATCTACAGAGATATATCAATTATCAAAGATTGAAAGGTCACCATGAAAAAGGTAGAATGAAAGTACGAGAGGTAAACAAACAAGCGAGAACTGGAATGGAAGAGTAGACGGATAAAAAAAGACTCCTAAAAATTACATTGGAGGCGCTAGAATAAATAAAAAAAATCGGCCAAGTGCGAGTCGGACTCGCGCACGAAGGGTTCCGTACTATCATCTATAATAGAAAATCACGTTTGTTGTAGGTATACTAATTTTTAGTCTGGTTTAGTTGTTATATAAATCCATGAGAGTTTATTCTTGCTTTTCGGGTAGTTTTGATAAAATCTATTGCTCAATTCGAAATTGTATCCATAAAGGGCTATGGTAACTAAATAGTGCACAGTACGTGCCAGCATTTAAGTCAATATTGCTAAACACGTTATCTATTTGAGTATAACCCGTTGTTTAGTTCTGTTAATAAAATAACGAGAAATCAACAAAATTCCAAGTAGTAAATTGCAAACTTATAGGTAGGTTTTTGATACACATCCGGGCAGCATGACGACGCTCGCGCGAATACGCGCGGTTATGGCTCGCTCCGTGATGTTACCTCCCCCACTACCCGCGCGGCCGTTGCTTATCAACCGCCTCGCGCTCGCGCCACCACCACACCGCGGCGCGGCGCTCGCACCACGTTTAGATGCACGGATTATTTTCATTTTGTGAGTTTTTATGTATTAGATTAGGTATTTATTTTTATACCTATAGTTAGTATATTTCTAAATATTTACTTACAAATATTCAAGTTTCTACCTGTTAATTAAGATCGAGTAAAAATTGCTTAAAAATTACGTTTGTTGTATGGGATGTATGTTGTATTTACTTTATTGTTATTTAATTATTTATTTTGAAAGGTAATATACAAGCAAATATTCTGTGAAAATTTGAAGCGTCTACCTGTTACCGTTTTTAATATTGAGCAAAAAAATACGAAAAAAACACGTTTATTGTATGGGGACCCCCTTAATATTTTTTTTTAATTTTTAGTATTTGTTGTTATAGCGGCAATGGAAATACATCATTTGTGAAAATTTCAGCTTTCTATCTATCACGGTTTATGAGATACAGCCTGGAGACAGACAGACAGACAGACAGACAGACAGACAGACAGATAGACAGCGAAGTCTTAGTAATAGGGTCCCGTTTTTACCCTTTGGGTACGGAACGCTAAAAATGGCCATGAAGACTATTCCCAGTGTAATAAAAGTCAGCCGATAAGGTAGCTGGTCAAAGTCGTAAGACCTCGAATTCTGTGGTCAAGTATTTCCGATATATTGTTTAGTGGAGCCGAAGTCAAGTCAACAATGAGAAGACCTTTATAAAAAACCTTTTTATATAAAAATAAACAGTAGTTTGGTATTTGGTATTTGTGGATAGGTGATTGAACTATTGTACAATGTTAGGTTATTGTTATGGAATTAATAGGACATAAATTATTTTTCTTTTCAGCTACACTAAGGCTTCCAGGCGCACTTGTATCCTTCTGGTTTTAAATTTGTTTGGAGTGTTTGTTTGTGTGTTTGTCACAGTGATGCTGTGCTGGTGGGCTCTATGTAAGTTTTTTTATTTATTACTAGCGTATGCTATTAAATATTATTAATGTTATTCTGTGTCACTACTCAATCGTCGAATTTGTGGAAAGCTGCCACAACTATAAGGCTCAAGGTTTTCAGGAAGAGGTTTTTTTCTGATTATCTCTAAAATTTCTTAAAGTTTTTTTTGTATTCTAAACTTATACATGACACAAGTCAGACTAGTGATGCATGCAAGTCCCCCGCAATAATTTTAAAGTAGAATAAGGGCACGCAGACGTCAGTGGCCGTTTGCGACAGCAAAAATCACACAGTAGTTTCAGTGGCAAATGATTAAGAGTGCTTTTTTTTGGGTTCCGTACGTCCGTCCGTCTGTCACCAGGCTGTATCTCATGAACCGTGATAGTTAGACAGTTGAAATTTTCACAGAAGATGTATTTCTGTTGCCGCTATAACAATAAATACAAAAAAATTTAATGAAATAAATATTTAGGGGGCTCCCATACAATAAACGTGATTTTTTGCTCGTTTTTGCTCGATATTGATAACGGCAACAAGTAGACGCTTGAAATATTCTCAGAACATTGAGTTATATTATATTATTCACTTTAAAAATAAATAATTAAATTAAAATAACATTAATATTTAGGGGGGCTCCCATACAACAAACGTGATTTTTGCCGTTTTTATATGTACTGTTTTATATGTAATGGTGCGGAACCCTTCGTGCGCGAGTCCGATTCGCACCTGGCTGGTTTTTTATTCAAATTAAGGGTATTTTAGTTTTCTGTGGATGTGAATAGATGCAAACGCATTGTAATAACCAAAAACTGCAAAAAAAACCTAGCGGCCACTGTGGCTGTCTACGGATAGTGCGAAAGAGCCCTTAAGCAGTCGGGTATTTTGTTTTTCTTCTAATAAAAATACTTGTTCATAGTTATTATTTACAGACGAATTTATTCCTGAGCCTGACACGGCACCCATTGTGCTGGATTATGTCGCTCGTCAGAAGCAAACTCAACCTGAAAAGGGGGGAAGACGGGACATGGACCCTTTATTATAAGTAAAATTTATTACAGTTAAAAAAACACGCTACAAATTATTGTGGTCAAAGTTCATAACAAGACTTTTCTAATAAATCCAAACACAGCTATGATACGATTTTCCATCATGAAGTTCTAGTTCATATCTTCCGGCTCCATCATCAGATCAGTTCGACAGTACCATATTATTGTATTGTCATCAGAACTACATACAGCTGCCAATTTTCATGACGCTACGATCCTTGGAAGATGGTTAAATTAGTTACCTTAGATTTCATTACTTAGTTACATACAGGTTGACCTAATAAAAGCGTGTTAATAAACAGTACGTAAATAGTAGTAAGTAGACATAGTACAGCGGATAGGCTAGTTAAGTTAACAGCGGGCAGGGCGCAATGCATGTCGATGGGACCGAAAAATTATCGAGTGGAGACCACACACTGGCAAGTGTAGCGTACGTATATAGCCAGCCACAAAATGGATAGACGGCTCTATTTTAAATGGCAAGAAACAATAGAAGTACTTACTTTTAAACAATAGAAGATCTTATACCTACCTTTAACCCGACTACTTTAGAAGAAGGGTTATATTTTTTGAGGGTATGTATGTATACACCGTGCACTTTTATTCATTAGGAAGCTTTAACGGTAGCGATCTATACACTATATGAAACCCACTACACCTATATTAACATCAGTTCAGTGTACCGGAAGAGATATGACAAAAAATAGAAATTCAGTGTTTTTCTACCGTATCACAGACACTCTACGCACAGCTGTACCGGCGGGAGCGATAACCTTGCTTGAGCCACGCGGCGCGCGCGCTGTCGGCTCCTTAAAGGACTTTTTCGCCTTTCGGCAAGCCAGCGGCTCCGCTTTCGATTTTTCGTAAATCATTATTTTATTGAGATTTTATTATTGAGATAGGGTGTCTCTGACTTCAATATTATTAGAAATTTGTGTTTTATTTATCTTTATTTACTTTTTCTTCAATAATGCTTTTAATAATGTAGAGGGTATATAACGAACCTAAAGATACTATTCACCTATAAAAAATTAGTGGTTACATTTTACTATAAATTATTTATAAAACACTGTGAACTGCTTACATTGTATGTATACATTATCTCACGATCGCTTCCTAATGAATAATTTAGCACCCTGTATAATTATGTTTCTATATGACAGCCTACAGCCTAAACGGCTTGACCGATTTTGACTACGAGGTTCACTTCAATTCGACACTCACTGAGTGTGGCTATATTTTTTGTATCTAATAATATTATTACATCTCTTAAAAAAATGAAAAAAATGCGTTTTTTGTAATAAATATGTAAATGATTTTACAAGAATTATTGCACGAGTGCACATTTATGATCTTTTACGCATACTTTCTCACAACAACGTACACTCAACAGCGTATCAAACGTAACGAAATCGTGCTTTTCTGCAGTAGGGTATTTTGTTTTTCTTTTAATATACATACTTGTTTATGTCGAGAAAACTTTCATAAGACATCTAATTATTCTGAACTAGAATATGTCTTCTAATAAAATTGTATTTGGCGATTCAAATGAGTATTAAGTTTAAGACTCGAGACTTCAGGGTTTTAAAAGACTAGCTTAGTCATGATAAAAATGAGTACCTAATCTTAATTTATAAATATTAAAAGAGACTTGTTTCTCTCCCAACATTAAAGTAATCGAATAAACCTGCGTTAGCGCATAATCTGCTATGAGAATAAGCACTTCCAAGTTCGGTAAGCAAGCTTCAAAAGGCATTAAATTTAAAAGCTTGCTTAGAATTCTTTGAAAAGGTGATCATGCGAATACGGAGAAATTAGATAGATACTTAAACTCTTTATTGTACACTATTAAACAACAACAAAAATACAGAGAACTTACAATACTAGTGTAACAACCGGCGGCCTTGTCGCTAAAAGCTATCTCTTCCAGGCAACCGAGGTATGGAGATCAATTCATAGAAAAAGTAAAGCGGGTGTGGAATAAATAGCAGAGACACTGGATATACTATAATATAATCATACCGAACAATGTAATAAAATTAAGTAAACACTAAATACTTAAATAAATAAAAATAATATATACTAATAAATATAATACAATAAATAAAATATTTCAAACATATATAGAATATCATACGTCAAATATATGATACGTAGACGTACAAAAGTCACCGATATAGCGCAGCGGATTAGCAAGTTGAAGTGGCAGTGGGCAGGGCACATAGCACGTAGAACTGATGGCCGATGGGGCCGAAAGGTTCTCGAGTGGAGACCACGTACCGGCAAGCGCAGCGTAGGAAGACCAGCCACGAGATGGACAGATGACCTCATACAAGTGGCGGGAAGACGCTGGATGCAAGCCGCTTCCAATCGGTCTTTCTGGAAATTCATGGGGGAGGCCTATGTCCAGCAGTGGACTTCTTATGGATGAGATTGATGATTTTGATATGATGATATAGAATATCCGAAAAGTGCCTACACCACGTATCTACACCTAAATCACGTATTTTTTCATACAACTGGACAAAAATAATTTTCTACTTAAATATTATCCGATTTCGATCATTCAATTCAATTCATTTATTTCGGGCCTTGGACATAACATACGCTTGGCGACGTCATTTACATCATAAATCATAATCACAATATTAACATTATAAAAAATAAACATTCTGATTTTATATAAAAACAAAAATTGTTTGCAGCTGTAAGAAGGCATTGTCAGTCAAAAGCAGCTGTAAAGGGGCTTTGTCATAGATAGCTAGCTAATTGTAATTTTTTTTTATCATTTTTCATACGGTTGGAACCTTAGATTTTATTAATCTAAAGTTGGAATCGTTAATAATACCTATGCTATGCCTCTAGTTTGCTTTTTAAAAAATTCAAATTTATCTAATATATGTTATCTTTTTAGGGTTCCGTACCTCAAAAGGAAAAAAAACTGAACCCTTATAGGATCACTTTGTTGTCCGTCTGTCCGGGTGTCAAGGCCTTTATCTCGGGAATGCGTGAAGGTATCGAGTTGAAATTAAAACTGTATATGCAAATCCATAGTATCTTGCTGCAGAAAGAAAAATAAAATTTCTCAGTTATCGTAAAAAAAAAGTTATAGCCGAATATGTCGTAAAAAACGCACATTTCGACACTCATTGTTAGTGTCAAACACTATGGGGTACTTCCAGTTGACTTAGAACTATGAAATTTGGCAAGAAGCATTGTGTTAGAGCACACATATTTATAGGAAAAAATCCGAAAACTGGTCATTTTTTATTTAATCACAAAAAATAGTGTCTCTATGCAAGGAATGAGGGCCCAAATTTTAAAGTGAATTAACCGTATCATGTGGGGTATCATATGAAAGAGCCTCATTAGCATAAACTAAAACAGGTTTTTAAATATTTTTAAATAAAAACTACGGGTCACTCACGTCTGTTTTGAGCCGAAATATCCGACTATAGTTTCAACCGCATTCGGCGGTCTTTTTCAAAGGAGCAGCACACACGTCACTCTCGGTCGGTGACGCGTTGCACCTTGCGCCTCGCGCCTTGCTTGGTGCTTGGTTAAGGTTTTAAATATTTTTACGATGTATATATATCGGTTTATGGCGGAAAATATAAAAAAAATATATGATTTCCCCCTTTTATTTAGTTTGTACGGAACCCTCGGTGGGCGAGTCTGACTCGCACTTGTCCGGTTTTATTTTTTTATCAGTCCTGTTTGTACAAACTGTCCCACTGCTTGGAACGGGCCATCTTCTCATTGTGAGAAGGGTTAGGCCATAGTCTGCCCCGCTGGCCAAGTGCGGGTTGGCAGACTTCACACATCTTCAAGATCATTGAGAAGGTTTCCTCACGATGTTTTCCTTCACCGTTTGAAGTGGGCGGCAATCAACAATACGCACATAACTTCGAAAAGACAGAGGTGCGTGCCGTGGGATTCGAACCCAGGACCTGCGGATCGCAAGTCAGACGGTCTCCCGACTAGGCTGCCGGAAACTTTATATATATTATCGAATTATTGATATTATTGTATTGATAATGTACCATTAAACGTAGTTAATCATTTCCAATATTTAGGATCAGTTAGGTATAATATAACATCGGAAGCTTTTGTGGATAGAGACATCGAAAATCGAATAAACACGGGATGGCTGAGCCAGATGAGCAAAAACTTCATGTTACCGAAATGAAGATGTTCAGATGGACGAGAGGAGTAACTTGTAAAGATAAAGTAAAAATTAACACATTAGAGGGACATTTAAAGTTAAAGTTAACAAATATCAATGTTGAAAGAAAAACAAAATACCCGACTGCAGAAAAGAGGTTTTTGCAGCCTAACTTATGATTTTTTTAAATTTTGATGTAACCAGTGTCACTCTCACAACTAAGACGAATCTATTGACACCACTCACATCTAAATCGGTCAAGCCGTTTAGGCTCTAAGGCGAGTCAAAGAAATATATATACATACATACATACACTCGAAAAACATAACCCTCTTCTTACGCAGTCGGGTAAATTACAAGATAAAGTTGCCGAAAGCCGCTAACGTTGGTATAGTCACGTAATGCGTCGTGATGAAAACCACATGACCAGATCTGTCATGGAAATAGAAGAGCCTAAAAGAGGCCGCGGTAGGCCCCCAGCCACCTGGATGGGAACGGTAAAGAGGGATATGAAGGCGATGGGACTACACCCAGAAATGACGCAGCTACGCCCAGAATGGCATATTGGTACTTCAGTTCAGACTTGAGTTCAGAACTAAGTTTTTTTTCTTTTATGTTGTTGCCGCATAACTTCGTCTATTATAAACTTTTTTTAAGTATATAGGAGAAAGGGAACTAAAGCGGGCATCTTATGATACTTTTGACTAAAATGAGGGATAAAACTAAGTTTTTCTTAGAAAATATTACAGTAACAAAAACTGTATTGTATGTTCCTAAATGTTGTATGATCAAATTTATAATAGCTCTTGAACTAACAAGACATTGACACTTTAACCAGCATTCACACTTATGACCGCTTTGCTCAGTGGGTTGGCCTAAAGTGCACATGCTTTGGACAAAGTGGGCATTGTCAAATAATATGTCATAAAATGTAAAAATAAGTTAATGAAAAAAAATGTTTATATAAGTAGTATCTAATTGACCGAGCGAGCGAAGTGAGCGAAGCGTCTATGCATCAACTGGCCAAATTTTCTTTCGTCTGTCAGTTTGTGATTTGTTTGTATGTTCGTACTCGCGTACAGGGCGTTTTTTAACTAAGGGCATCTAAACTTATCTTTTTTTTTGTATTAATTGTGTATTAAAATTAAATTGATCTTTCAAGGTGCTTAGGCTTATGCAAAAAATGTTTTTGGCCGTGAAATAACGTCGGTAAATAACTTAAAATTGAGAAATCAGCTAAAATTTTATATACGGCCTCATAAGCCAACTTTACGTAGGTATTATATACAGAGGATCCAACGTGAGCTGCAAATAAGCTCTCTAGCGAGGTCTACTGTTCGTAGAACTACTAGTTAATTTAATAAAGCTAAAATTAAAACAAAGGATAACAAAATAATCTTTATTATATTTGTTTTAAGTGTTATTGATCAGGCATGCATCAAATTTGACACTTATCACAATAATATGATCCAATACTGCCCAATTTGCCTACACTGCGTATACTACACCTCAAACGGACGGGATGACCGCCGCGGGAGTTGCGTGGCGGGGGGAAGTGCTTGTTCTCACGCCACACGCGGTGGCTATTGGATTTTGGACTTAATTTAGGGGTGTCCGCTTTGAGAAGTATGCCCGCTTTAGGCCCCTTTCCCCTACTTTCAGATTGGTCTCATAGAAATTTCAACAAAATCGGCTTAGTAATGAAAAAATGCGCATTTTGAAATCGATTTTTCAGTTTTGTAAATTATAATTATTAATTCCAATGAGATCGAAATTGGATAATGTTTTGTGGTAGAAAACAGTTTTCCTCTTTGAAAGAGCGTATAATAACGTCTCTTCGTCTCTAAGCGCCTTAGCTTTATATTTCGGCAAGTCTAGTTATAAGATCTTGACTCATTTTATATCAGACGTTATACAATAACTGAATGGCTATAATTAAGTTTAAATCTACGTACGTAAGGTATTGCTAAGCTAAGGTACTGTAAGCTACTTATTAGGTAGGTACAGCTTAAATTGCAATGGATAAAAAAAAATATGTTTTTATGTGGTAATAGGCTTGCGCTTGACCGCCAACTCGCCTGATGTTAAGAGAGTTAATTTAAGTTAATTTACTACCATTTCTATCAGTATGTATGTTACTCATTAAAAGCTTCCATTTTCTTCCCATTGGGTAGGGTGGAGCGAAAAAACTTAATTTGTAATGTCGAATTGCAATAGTTATAATTTGGTGCCTTGTAATCTCAAACTAATCTATTATAAATATTATTTGATTTGCTTAACAATAACTCACTCCGCAAAGGCGTTGAATTAAAAAAAAAGTTAATTTTAGACTCAACTCTTACGACGTGTAAATGTGTGAAATTTTATGCAAATATACTTTATTTCTGAAAATAAATGCAAGTATCTCTAGTAGTAGTAGTAGTAATGTAAGTAGTCTCTCTCTCTATATATAAAAATCAATTGCTGTTCGTTTGTATCGCTAAAACTCGAGAACGGCTGGGCCGATTTAGCTGATTTTGGTTTTGAAATGTTTGTCGTAGTCCAGGGAAGGTTTAAACGCTGAGAAAATATCGGGTCCACTCATTGATAGGTGATACGAAGTACGCCGGTTCACCTAGTCTTTAATATAAAACAAAATATAAACATGATATACTGTTAAATAATAAGGGATGCGTTGTAGCGTGGAAAGAGACAATCAGATATCCGATGAGGCGTCCCTAAGCTAGGTTGTATTGAGCGCGTCGGCCGCAAAATATTTCTCCCTAAGATATTTAAAAGTTACAAACAAACTAAGCAATATGTTTCATTTTGACTGTTTAGCATGGAAGTGTAAGTTCCAAAGACAAAAAGGTTCCAGAATAAGTACTAACATATTTTAATTGATCATACAAGTCTGTCTCCAACCGCCATTACAAAAGATCATAAAGAAGAAACAAAATAAAAAAAAACCTTCAGGCAGATGCTTTAATTTTTGCAGTCTTAGAAAAAAATACCTTACCTTAATCGTCCAAGTCTGAAAGACGAAGTTTTAAATCTGACCCCTAGAGTCGTAAGTGTTCTTGAATCGAGATGGAAAAATCAGCATTTTTTTTTTTTTCTAGCGGTTATTGAGCTTATTATTCACCAAAATAGGCATTTTGCACTTTTTACAAGCATGCCTCTAGCAATAATAACAGGTAACAGAAATCACAATAAAAAATCTAACCTCCACTCGAGAACTTTTCGGCCCCATCGGCCATCAGTTCTAAGTGCTATTTGCCCTCCCAGTCCCACTGCCACTTCACTTGCTAATCCGCTGTGCTATGTCGGTCTTAGTCTTTATGGTTATTTTCCTAAATATACTTATAAACACAATTTGTATAGTAAATTTTGATATCGACCCGAGCAATTGAAATACCAAGCTGGAAATTTACAATAATATAACATAAATATTTACTATTTCAATAAATACACATTTACGGCCTTACCGGAAAACGTTACTTAACTTGAAGCATTGCTTAACATACTTTGTCAACTTGTTGTTGACACGTAATGACATTTGCGGAAAAAGGACAGAGAATTTAAGACGTTGGTTAAAGTTAAGTAACGTTTTTCGGTAAAGCCCTTAGTGAATTAAAATAAAATTTAAAAATCAGTTATCCTTATATAGTTGGACTATACTGGCCATTTGTGGCTCAATTGGTAGTATGTCTGCCTGCTGTGCTGAAGGTCGTGGGTTCGATCCCCACCCAGGGCTAACATTTGTGTGATGAGCATGGATGTTTGTTCTGTGTCTGGGAGTTTCTATGTATCATAATATGTATATATTTACAAAAAAGTATATGTGTATTCTATCAGCCATCTAGTTCCATAGCTTTGCTTAGTTTGGGCTAGATGCTGTTGTGTGGAATGTCCACAAATATTTATTATATATTTTATTTATTCAATTTAAATCTCGGGTCGCAGCCCGGTCCTTTGATGGGCATCAGTGGAGCCGAAGCCAACACTGAGAGGCCCTTTACAAAAAATAAAAAATACAGTGTTTTGGTATGTGGATGGATGATGGAACTATTGTACAATATGGAATTTGACAAATCGGGGCTATTGAAATGAAATGGTTATGATTTATAAAACTAGTTTATTGACTGATGCTCCCACACAGTGAGTAAAGAGATAAGGTACTTCTGTGTGGGAGCATCAGAATGAGATATCGGCACCTGCCTATTTTGTCTCATTATCCAAAAATATTGAGGCAGGTGATGACTCGCCACCCACTGAATGGCCCCCCCATAGTGGCGCCGCATATTGGCGCCGGAGAAGCAACATCGGTGTGGGTGGCTAAGGGTGTCGAGAGGTGTGCTGCGCGTTCACTGAGAGCTACTAGCGGCGTTATGCCCTTTAACACTTCCACCCTGGAGCTTAGGGTCTTAGCTCTTGCAGTTTCCACCTCACAGCCGGCCGGTTAAGGCAAGCTGGAGGTCAGGGGTCTCATTTAGCCCCAGGGAAACATCGGGGTACGCGGTGTCGCCACTCACCGACGGCTCGCCACAAAGCCGCCCCTGCGGTTATTATTATAGTTATCGTATATAGACAAACAAATTCTCAGCTAGCATTTTGGGGTCGATGCATGTGATACGCAGTTACCTACATAGTGACGACATATATATATATAAGTCTAATTATGTAACTATTTAAGCCATATAGCCTATCAAAATACAGTTGCGAAACACCAGAAAAACCAATTTGTTTGTAATTTACACTAGTTGTACGAAATATCTGTTTTTCATGATATAAAGTTTACTTAGTTGTGACGTAAGTGACTTATTATATTTAATTTTTCAAACACCATCACTAATTGAGCAGACGACATACGAAGGCCAAGTGTATTATAATTTCACGCATTATATCTTATTTTCTGTCGAATTTTTGAAGATCTACATATTTATTTGAAATTAAAGAAAAGTTCAAAAACTAAAACCCAACTACTGAAAAATTACGAAGTATAAAATAAGAAAATGTAATAAATATTTTATTGTATTTCATACATAGGATAGCCGTGGTCGTATGCCACCTACTGTAACAAAACAATACATTCTGCAAAGTAGCATACAACCACGGTTATCCTTGGAACATCGCTATGAATAATATGAATATGTATGAAATACAATACAATATTTTTCCACATTTTCTTGTTTCATACTTTATACAGCGTAATTTTTCAGTGTAGTCGGGTTTTAGTTTATGAACATATTTTTTTATTTAAAGTATTTTGGAGTTTTTGACAAATGAACACAAATACCTACATACCTATATTTAGTAAATACCGATCAAACGCTTGACAAAAATATGATGTATGAAATCCTACCTTCATTTTAAAATCCCTGATCAATGTTAATACACATGATGGGGTGGGGTTCGTCATGTTGTAATTGTAATTTTAAAGTACTTAGGTACATTTAGTTAAAAATGTTAAGTATGTTATTTCTGAGGCCGGGGCCCTCTCGGGTCGGGAGCCCGTGCCATTTTGCCAGCCCTGCCACTCTATACTTACGCCACTGGTTCTTAGCTATGTTTCATTACGTATGGCATAATAGATTAAAATATGTATTAAATAAATTTAAGTAGAGAGGTGCCATGAAGGGGACATTTTTGTTGTAGTGGCTCTAGTGAATTCTTAATACGATATTTTAAATACGTTGAATCTGAATGAGAAGCCTACGTTCACCTTCTATTGAAATAAAAGTATATAATAAATATTAAAATCTTAGGTACAAATTTTCACAATTCTTAAAAATGTGCATTTTGTCCCTTTCATAAATGAACTGTGTTGAAAGGGACGGGTTAATTTATGAAAGAGACAGTACGTAATATCAATATAAAATAACTTTACAATATATTCATTCAGTAATGTTTAAAAATCTAATTTTAAAGTAAAAAATAATCAATAGTCTTAAAGTTTGATCATCTGGCTATCCTAAAATAAATTCACTTAAGTATATACTAATCGTTAAATGATTAATAGTGATACAACCAGCGAATGAATAAAATAATGAATAATAAATAATGATACCTTTAATAAAAATATTTAGAGAAAACATAAATAAAAAAACATAAAACATAAATTTAACTGTTAAGTATTAACCATTTTATAATTCCGTCCCGTATTACGTAATACGTCCCATTCATAACCGTTTGTCTGTCCCTTTCATAAATACACAAGAATTAAAACATAACCTTAAACCGAGTACCATAAATAAAAAGTTCACTGTATTACCGACAATATGGGCAAATGCCTAAAACACATGAGCCGCACTGACCGTGCGGATAGGATAGAAAAAGCGGACTGTCAATCACGGTTTTTCGCGCCTTGCGAGTGGGTCGTAGTTTTTGCTGTAAGAATTGTGTTAATTAAATAAAAAGTAAATATAATAAAGATACAGTTATGTTATACGTAATATGAGAACCTGTGTTAATCATAAAAGCGATGGAATAAAGCATGGATACGTTATAAGAATGTATAAAGTTTTACTATCACCCAACACCGATGGAAAAACGTCTGAGCCTATAGCTTCTGAAAAGAGCTATCTTAGCAATTTCTGGCCGTTTATAAAGGTATGTAGTAGCTGATACGTAGATACGAGAATACAAATTCTCGTATCTATCTGGTAAAACAATATTTATCGATATACAGCATTTCACAAAGCGTTTCTAAAGAATAACGAAAAATTACTTTTGTGTACAATTACGAACACTTGCATGCCGTCGCCATCTTTGAAATGACAGGAGTGTGACGATACTGACGATAGGTGCGAATAGTTATGCTTCGAGATTACCACAGAACAAAAATATTCTCGTCTCGATGCGTTTCTTATTTTACAGATTATTTGACTTGTCCCTTTCATGCCACCTCTCCCCTAAAATAACTTTGCTGACTTGGTTGTAATACTTATTTAATATGATATGGTATCAATGGATAAAATTTTTTACTTGTCATATGTGACGCATTATTTGCGAGTTCATAGCCCCACAACGACATAGCTTCCCTGCATTTTTCCTGAAAAATAAAAATAAACAGAATAGTTTTGTTAATACAATATTATTATTAACGGGATATTTACCGTGGTTCGCGTTAATTTTGAGCTTCCACGCGACCACGGTAAATATCCCGTTAATAATAATAGTGTTTTAATGAATGACCGTGATAGTTTAAAAAAGGGTTTTGTTAATACTATTTTTACTAATGGTTTCTGATCTTTTCCGTCTTGGTCGTCGCACTTTCGAAAAATAGCGTAAAAAAGCAACTTATATTTACTAGCTATACTATGCGGTTTCTCCCACATATCAAATTTTGTATCAGTTGTTTCAGCCGTTTAGTCGAGAAAAGGTAATAAACCAACGATATACAAATACCTATTTTGAATTCTTTAAAATAAGCAGTCAATAAAATAAACAGTCAGTAAATATGCAGAGTTTGGTACTTTCGCTATTAAACACTTAGGTAGAACAAGACGCGTGACAGAAAAATCTCAAACATTTTAACCGACATCCAAAAAGAAGGAAGTTCTCAATTCGACTGTATGTATTTTTTTTGTATGGTTATTACGTTATTACTCCGCCAATTATGAATTGTTTGTGATGATTCCTTTTTGCTTGGTCCTCAGAGGTAGTTCCATTTTTTTTTTTGTCAAAATCGGTTCAGTAATTTTGGTTGTAAATAACTGAAAAAATGACATCCAAGTAAACGAATTGCGTGTTTGAAGTCGGTTTTCTTCAGTTTTTAACTATAATTATTTGTCCTTGTCTCTAGCTGGTTAACTAATTGTCAGTGAATTTTTTTTTTTGACAAACTACATAATATTATTTTTCACTCCTCTTGTTCAAAAAGTCCGTCATTGTAGCGTACTAAAGCGGGGCAAAAATAGCATTGCTCTAGCTAGGGGATAAAGTATTTTTTTTTTTTTAATTTTATCTGTTACCAAAGAACCTATATACATACACGAAACAGTCTTTATTCAAAAGTAGAAAAATCTCTTTGGAATATATTTACATTCTCTTTGCAAACATCTCGTTAAATAATCCAGAATTGTACAAATTGTAAATATCATTTTTAATAAAATAAACTTTGAATTATTGTATTGGATTATTTTATTTTCTCGCAATCGTTGTGAAAAGTAGAGTGTAACACACGGCGCTAAAAACCCATTGTAACTCGGTTTCTATTTACTCCCTCACTAAAGCTCGGGAGTAAAAATCTACCTCGTTACAATGGGTCATTTTAGCCCCTTGTCAATCTACTATTTTATATTATCACGTCAATTTAACGTAGTTTAATTTAACAAAGTATCAATAAGTGCTTTTGGTTCCTTACATATCCCCAGAAGTAGCAAAAATGGATTTCTATCTTAATATTATTAATTATATTTACTTGTATATTAGTAAACAGAATAACATGATAATAGGTATATAAAAATATTATGGAAAAAAATGAAACTAGAATTTACCGCCGCATGCGTGGCGTACTAACTATATAGTATTAAATCATTTACCTAGACTTTCAATTCCAATCCCCGAAATGAAGGAAGAAAGAATATATCTACCTGTATTTCTTTCACAACGCTGAACTTTAATGCTTTTTTCCATTTGAACGGAATATTCTTGGTGATCCTGACTGTGGAGTAGGGTTGGGAGTTTGTGGCAGTGGTGTGCGTTTTCAGGAATTTGTACACCGACTCCGTGGGTTCCAGATTTAGAAAATGTAGCAGATTTAACGCCGTCTCTTCAAGGTTTAATGCCAAGTCTTCGTAGCGTAGAACCCTGCCGTACCGAAAATAAAATATCATTATCTATCTTTAAAAACGCAATACATAACTGTAGCGGCAATTATCGTCAGTAGCTACATTACGCTTTTTCATACAATAGGAAAAAAAATGTTTTTTACCTAAAAATATTAATTTATATTTCCATTTTAAATATGCTTGGAACTATTAATGGCTATGTCTGTACAATTTGTTTTTTTTATCGAAATTTTAACATTTTTAATGCATGTACTACTCGAAGACTCAGGACTCAAGATTCAAGATTCGGGCTTCAAAATTCAGGATTCAAGACTCGGGACTCAAAACTCGATACTCAAGACTCAACTAAAAAAATGGCAAATACACTGACCGCGCGAGTACCTACACATCCCCGTAAGGGAAAAAAGAAGAAAAGTATTTAGAAATAGTTCAATAGAAATGGCAAAATATAAATTCAATAAATGGCAAATGTGCAAGCAGGATGCCAACATCAAGCAAAATTGTTGTAAATAATGATCAAAATTAATAAAATGTGTACATGTAAGTGAACTCACGTGATTAAGTATAATGTAACTTTGGGAGCAGTAAAGTTGCATAAATGCCAAGCAGATTTTTCTACTGTAGAAAATAGGTGAACTAAAAAATTAAAAATTTTACGTTTCGTTTTACGTTTTTACGCTACGTTAAGATGAAAAATTTTGTATTGCTCTCGGCTGTAAAGTTATAATAAATAACTATTGTATCCCTTTGAAATTTATGTTGCACAACTGGTGTTGTATTGTAAATTTTTCCTAAGGCTGCGAACGAACTAAGTAAGTATAGTAGCCTTCAAAAATTAATGTGAACTCAAAACTTAAATGCAAGTATACTCACATGAGTCTATCTGGATATTGATGCAAAAACATTTCAGCTGTCTTGTAATCTGTAACCATGTCGGCGCAAACTAAACTAGTTTCCGCGCAATCTGGTAGGTTTTTAGGAGTGCAGAAGTTTTTAATATGCCTTCTAGATTGCATTACCCCGCGGGGATCTCGGACTAATAGTACAAACTTAACATTGAACCTGAAATTTAAAATCATTAATTATGGTAGTTAGTTCTACATCAACTTTCCTTATAAAGACTTCATCATACAATCATATTAGGTACAGTCAACGTGGGTAACTTTGACTCTGCGTTAAACTAATTTAGTAGTCAAATTAATAGATTAATTAATTTACAGTCGTTTTGACTACTAATCTCTAGAGAAAATAATTGAGAACCTTCTAAAAAGGACACGTACCTACAATGTTCGACGCAGAGTCAAAGTTACCCATATTGACAGTAACCATTTATAATATAATTATTTTTTATCGTTGAAATGCCAAAAATCCTTACTCAGCGATATCTGTCCACGCCTTTACGTAATGCACAGGGCCCTTATTCCGTATGACCATCGGTTGCGTTACGAGTACGTGAACTAAACGTGGGTGAGTTGACAATGAAAATTACACTTTAAATTAATAACTCTAAAGCCTAATTTTCATTGTCGCACACACATGTCAATTTTATTATGTGAGTTTAAAATGTGGATACATGAGTTAACTTACTATGAACACATGAGTTAACTTATGTTAATTTAAATGAAATTTAACTTCTCGAAGTTTTTTTAAGTTGATCGACTATTACGCTTTACTTATTCAATCAATTGATCTCCATACCACGGTTGTCTGGAAGAGATCGCTTTTAGCGATAAGGCCGCCTGTTATCATACTAGTTTTGTGAGTTGTTCTGTAATATTGTATTTGTTCAACTGGCCGTGATAGTTTTCCTTTTAATTTTATCATATATTATACGGCGGACACTTGGATTTATCAAAAATTATCATTTCAAAGCTTAATATTTCGTAAAGTTTTAATTGAAAAAATGTTTTTCGCACATTCCCAATATTTTTAAATTATCTATTCAACGATACCCCATACGATGGGGTAGATGAAAAAAAGTTCATCCCCACTTTTCATTGTTTACGAAAAAAAAACTTGGTTTATATAGAATGTTGTTATGAGATATTAACAGACATTAAAAAATACAACCGAAATGAGAAACTAAGAGAAATGAAGTTGGTTGAAAAGAAACTTACCCTTCATCTTTTAGTAAACTTTCTATAATGGATAATCTAAATCGGTCCAACTTCACAACGAGAAATGGAAACAGTTTGCAAATCTTTGCAGTGAACTCGGCGTCGAAACACAGTTCTTCCTTGTGGATACAATTTTCCCATAACCTTCCATTGTGTTTAAATTGTTTCAACCATTTCGATCGTTTTTTGGCAAAACTAAAATATTTCGCGGTATCAGTTTCATTATTATAGTAATCACATTTCAAGATATTTTTCAATAAGCTAACGCCTCTTTTTGCGAGCGGTGGGCCTCTTACTTGTTTCACACCAAATATCATCATCGGCTCGTACGAGTAGAAGCTTCCTGGCACAGCGTTGATTAAGTCTCCAAGGAAAGAAGATCCCGATCGCCATGTGGACACAATAACACTTCTAACAGGAGTTCCGCCGGATTCCATCACTAAATCTTCTAGTTTATCAACGCCTGAATGAGTGTAGTTGTAATTCCACATATCGGCTTTGATCGCCATGCGGGCCATTTCCAACAATGTGTCGACGTATGTTTGTGGACCAATTTTAGAATAATCTTGGAAACTCTCGGTATAAGTTTCAGGCACGGGACAGGAATTAGTATCGTGTATATAACGGTACCCAACTACGATTAGGACTACGCTAGCGAAAATTGCAACCCATGCAGAGTTAAAATGAAATAGACGAAACATATTTATGTTAATTATACAAATTATTGTGACCGTAAAATTAATGAAACTAATAATATTAACACTATATAGACGATCACAAAGCTAGTAAATCTTTCAGTTATATTATTATTACACATATATTTGCACAAAAGCCTATTTGAATTTGTAATATTGATCACAAAGCACTGATTTTTTTGTAAATATATACACCAAGTGAACCAGCGAATAGGCCAACGAACGAAAGTGTGAACGGTAATGGAATATATTAACTTGTTATGCATAACTGTGACAATAGGAATATACTTGAAGATGAAATAAGCCTGTCGTTTACCTTTTGATAATTTCAGCTGTTTACCAAAGGTGATATTTATACAGTTGTCTTTAAATTACCTATATATAATTGTAAAATATGTAAATTATCTACCCGTTCTGTTCATTCAAGTCTCACTCAAGTACATTCGTTAGAATAGATACCTTATTTTATTTTTATTTTATTATTATATCTATAAAAAAATATAATTCTGCTGATATATGTACTAAGTTAAACGTAAATATTACAGAAAAACAACAAATACGCAATGCAATTTTCATTTTAAAAGGTTTTAAGGAAATTTACATTATTTCTAGAACATTTATTGAATCTAACATATAAATCTAGTGTGTTTCCGCTTCAACATTATTTCTTTAATTAAATACAACTCAAAATTTTGAAAATAACAGTTTTCATTGGTCATACGCCAACAATAGTGGTGTTGATTACATTATAGATTATTTATAGGAAAACTAAGTACAAATGTTATTTTACTCCGTCTCATTCATAGAATGTATGGTTTCAGAGGAAAGAATTCTTCACTCGCCAAGTGCGTTGCGTTGTCAGCTAGCTGGTAGCCCCACAGATTCATTGCTTCTTCACATACCTCCTAGTGAAACAAAAACGTCTATAAACATAAATTATTGTCTATCTACGATCCGAATTGAAACATCTAATATCGAACTAATATAGTAAATATTATAAATATAATATAATAAATATATAAACTATAATATAATAAATATATAAACTCCGAAAACGATTTTAACGATTTCATTTTATTTTTTTATTTTTTACACGAGTAATTTTTGTCAGTAAGATTAATGGGGTATTTGCTCTAACAAGAGGGAAAGTTTGATGTAACGCCATTCACCAAACGATTTTGACCTAATTCTAAACAAAAATTTAATATACTCAAATGAGCAAAATCTGACAAGAGACAAAAAGTTCTGAAATATCACTTAAAAAGTTAGGAGTTACGTGACCATATTTCGGCCGATTTTAACAATATTTGGTAGAAATAATCGATACTTAATTTAATTCTGAATAACATTTTGGTATATAGTATAGGTGTACCTTCTGCTCATATCATCATCATCAACATCTCAGCCGCAAGTCACACAATTCAAAAAGTGTGTGACTTTTTGAATCTACACACTCACTGAATAAGAATTTGGTATATGAGCAGCATCCAACCAGTCTTTTTGGAAATCCATGGGGGAGGCCTATGTCCAGCAGTGGACTTCAGCAGTGCCGTAGACCTCAGCAGTGCCGTGGACTTCAGCAGTGCAGTAGGCAAAATAAACCTTAAGGAACCAGAATCTCATGTTGCGTACATCATCCGGAACAAATCATACCAGATGGATTCTGACAAATAAGATTCGAATAAAAAAATCGGATCATGACCCTAACAAAAAAAATATATTTGAAGTATATCAAAATACTTCACAAACCTGTATTTTTGCGATATCATTGAAATCCAAGCGTGTTTTCCATTTGAAAGCTGCGTCACGGGGCAACCTGAACTTAGAGTATACTTTGGTTTTATTTGCCTTGGTGTGAGCTAGAAGAAACTCTTCGATTGATTGGTTAGGTTCGAGTCCTAGGAACTTAAATATATCATCTGTCATTTCATTGACGTTTAATACTAAGTCTTCGAAGCGACGGACCCTGCAATCAGAACAATAAGCTGTTAAACACAAATAAAAGTTGTGGTAGCTGCGTAATGTCTATTCACTCTAGCCTTGAAAATTCCAAGATTAGGTCTCAGGAAACAGGGATGGTTTTTTTAAAAAGAAAAATAAAGTACCTTCCCGACTGCAGGTAAAAAAAAATACATGGACATTCTTTAGAATAATTCTAGTAACTTGTTTTTTTACGAAAAAGTTCGTTGGATATTAAGAAACTAGCGCATTGTTTATTTTTGCGAGTTTTATTAAATATTATTATTACAAAAAATATAGCTTATAGCACTCAGAGAGTGAAAACGAATCTAACGACACCACACACATCAAAATAGGTCAAGCCGCTTAGGCTGTAGGGGCTCGTATAGAAACATACATACATACACTCGAAAAGCATAACCCTCAGGGAACAGGGCACCACATATGGCGCGTTTTATAGAAAATTAAAGCGTACCGAGTCGGCTTAGATGTCATACTTACATTATTCTATCAGGGTACTTTTGAAGAATTTTATCAGCTGCCATATAATCACTGATCATGTCCGTGCAGAGCAATTCTGGATCGGTGCAGTCAGGTTTTGTGCAAAAATTTAATTTTTTTCGGGAACTCATCACACCTCTAGGGTCACGAATTAACATTACCACTTTTATATTAAGCCTGAAATAATAAAATATCTTGAAATAAAAGTGTTATGCGAGTGTTGCATCACCTTTCAATAGTTTTGAGCGAAGATTCTTCTATCTTTATGTGTCTTCAAATCAAGAATAAGGACAAATACAATTTCGAAAATATCAATAAATCTATAAGGATCAAAAAGCAGTCTGATTGGTGCTCTAATTTACAGGGTTCAATTCAATCTTTGATAAAGTTGAATGTCATTGGGTTCAACTATAATGATTAAAAAAATAGGTTTTATTTCCTTGTGAGCGATGTTGTACAACTTTTATAGATTTCATTTACTATAGATCTACCGCTTAACTGAGTCTGTTCCTGGGGTATGGGAGCGGTACGGGAGGGGTTATATTACGGTACATCAAATAACGCGTGACGTCAGTCGGGCGTCAGCATGTAAGCCCTCCCGTGCCGCTCCCATACCTCAGGAACAGACTCAGTTAAGCGGTTTTGCTATAGTATAAAAGTAAAATAATCGGCCAAGTGCGAGACGGACTCGCGCACGAAGGGTTCCGTACTATCATCTATAATACTACAAAGTTTAGTTCTGTTTATAAAATAACGAGAAATCAACGAAATTCCAAGTAGTAAATTGCAAGCTTATAGGTAGGTTTTCGATACACATCCGGGCAGCACGACGACGCTCGCGCGAATACGCGCGGCTATGGCTCGCTCCGTGATCTTACCTCCCCCGCTACCCGCGCGGTCGTTGCTTAGCAACCGCGGCGCGGCGCTCGCACCGCGTTTAGATGCACGGATTATTTTCATTTTGTGAGTTTTTATGTATTAGATTAGGTATTTATTTTTATAGTTAATATATTTCTAAATATTTACTTACAAATATTCAAGTTTCTACCTGTTAATTAGGATCGAGTAAAAATTGCTTAAAAATTAGGTTTGTTGTATGGGAGCCCCCCTTTAATATTTACTTTATAGTTATTTAATTATTTATTTTGAAAGGTAATATACAAGTAAATATTGAAAATCTGTGAATATTGTCTGTGAAAATTTGAAGCGTCTACCTGTTTTTAATATTGAGCAAAAAAATACGAAAAAAAACACGTTTATTGTATGGGGACATATAATACCCTTAATTTTTTTTTAATTTTTAGTATTTGTTGTTATAGCGGCAACGGAAATACATCGTTTGTGAAAATTTCAGCTTTCTAGCTATCACGGTTTATGAGATACAGCCTGGAGACAGACAGACAGACAGACAGACAGCGAAGTCTTAGTAATAGGGTCCCGTTTTTACCCTTTGGGTACGGAACCCTAAAAATACAACCGAATTATTAATTTCCGGACCGGGAAATAAATTGAATTTGAAATTATATACATTTTTTATTTTATTTTAAATTTTGGTCATAATCAGAAAATTACACATCGTAAAAATAATTAAAAACTAGTTTTAGCTTGTGGTAATAAAGCTTTTTCGATACCCCACATGATACGGTTAACTTACTTTAAAATTTGGACCCCCATCTCTTGCATAAAGACCCTATTATTACTAATATTTTTGTACTTAAATTAAAAATGTACAGTTTTCAAATTTTTTCTTTTATGTGATAAAAGACAATGCTTCTTTCCATATTTTGTTTTAATTGGTTTCAATTCCTTTGTGAGTGACGAAATATGCTGTTTATGCGACATATACGGCTGTATTATTAAATTACGACAACTAAGAAGTTTGATCTTTTCACAGCTGCAAGGGACTACAGATCTGAGTTTATGGTTTAAATTTAAACTAGAAAACTCCACGCGTTCTGGAGACAGAAGGTCTTTACAGACGGACAACAAAGTGATCCTAAAAGGGTTTCGTTTTTTTTCCTTTTGAGGCATAGAACCCTAAAATACATACTTAATAATAAAATGATATATTATTATGAAAAAAAAAACTTACTCCTCATCATCCAATAAGCTTTCGACATAAGTCAATCTCAGTCGAACTAATTTCATACTTTGAAAAGGAAAAAGCTTACAAAGGCTTGCGCTGAAATTGGCATCAGTACAGAGCTCTGTTTTATATTTACAACTATCCCACAATCTTGTGTTAAAGCTGAAATAGCCGTATTTCATAACATTTTTTCCAAACTCGAAATAGTCTTCCATATCGGTGTAATTACACATGAATAAATTCTTGATTATATGCTTAGCTCTGTCGACTTGCAACTCTTTTCGTACTTGCTTACTTTTATGTTTGATAAGTGGTTCATAATGATAGAAGTTGCTTGGCATCGCATTCAGCAAATTTCCGAGAAATGAAGAGCCTGAACGCCAAGTGGACACTATTAGACTTCTCACAGGCGTTCCACCAGATTCAATTACTAAATCTTCCAATTTATTAACTCCTGAATATGTGAAGTTATAGTCCCATGTCTCAAATTTGTTTTTCAAGCGAGTCTGTTCCAGAATTGTTTCGACGTAAGTTTCGTGGCGCGGATAATATTTTATATAATGATATCCAGCAAAAATAACAAGAATGCAAACTCCGAATGTTACATACGCAATTGCACAAAAGTGATTTTGAAATCGCATGGTAAAATGATTGTTGAAAATTTTCACAACTTTTTGAAGTCAGTTTTATTTCAGTTTTTTAAAGACGTCCAAAAAGAGAGAGGTTCTCAATTCGAGTGTATATTTAAAAAAAAATACAATTATTAGTTTGATTTATAGCACATTAACACTCGCAGAGACACTATTGAATAGTCAGTCTACGTCTTGTTCATATACTTGCGATAGCTAACATATGGTATTTTTTCATGGTTGTCAATTTTACATATATTATACACATAAATAAATTTATAAAGGTAAGGTGTTTCTTTTTCGTCACGGTAGCGAAATTTTGTTCCAGCATCGACTCAGTTTTAGATACATACCTACATATCTATGTAAAATATAATTTCAATATATATATTTACGTATTGGTAAGTATTTACGTAGTGCTTAAGAATCAGTTGTATTCTACTGTACTTTTGAACATTTTTACCCGACTGCGCAAGAAGGAGAGCTGTTTTTCGAGTGTATGTATGTTTGTATACAGGTATGAACACAGCTTTTTTATAAAGTCTCGATAGAATATTTAACATCTCTGTAGTGTAGGATCTCTGTGAATACTAATGCGTCTAAATGCGAGATAGAATAACATGTTTCTATATGATCGTCTACAGCTAAAACGGCTTGACTGATTTTGATGTGCGAGGTGTCGTTAGATTCGTGTTCACTTCCTGAGACTTATAGGCTACATTTTTTATAATTATAATAAAACTTTCGCAAATTAAAACAAAAAATGCGCATTTTCGTAATCTCCAACGAACTTTTCGTATTAAATAGGTGATTTTACTAGCATTATTCTAAATAATGCGCATTTATAACCTTTAAAGGCGACTTTGCGCATACTATATTACAAAAAAAAAACGTACACTCAACAGTATATCAAGCGCAATAAATTCTAAGTTAGGCTGTAAAAATCACTGCAGTCGTGTGTCTTGTTTTTCTTTTAATATGGATACTTGTTTCAATATTTGTCATTCGTCGAGGCCCCTGATTTCATTGTAGTCATATTCCATCGAAAAAAAACATAAAGTGTAAAAAGTGAGTAAAACTCATGTACATTTGAAACTGACAGATTCGTGAAAATGATTAATTAGTCTATTTAAAATAATCGGCCAAGTGCGAGTCGGACTCGCGCACGAAGGGTTCCGTACTATCATCTATAATACTACAAAGTTTAGTTCTGTTTATAAAATAACGAGAAATCAACGAAATTCCAAGTAGTAAATTGCAAACTTATAGGTAGGTTTTCGATACACATCCGGGCAGCATGACGACGCTCGCGCGAATACGCGCGGCTATGGCTCGCTCCGTGATGTTACCTCCCCCGCTACCCGCGCGGCGCGGCGCTCGCACCGCGTTTAGATGCACGGATTATTTTCATTAGATTAGGTATTTATTTTTATAGTTAATATATTTCTAAATATTTACTTACAAATATTCAAGTTTCTACCTGTTAATTAAGATCGAGTAAAAATTGCTTAAAAATTACGTTTGTTGTATGGGAGCCCCCCTTTAATATTTACTTTATTGTTATTTAATTATTTATTTTGAAAGATAATATACAAGTAAATATTCTGTGAAAATTTGAAGCGTCTACCTGTTACCGTTTTTAATATTGAGCAAAAAAATACGAAAAAAACACGTTTATTGTATGGGGACCCCCCTTAATATTAAATTTTTTTGAATTTTTAGTATTTGTTGTTATAGCGGCAACGGAAATACATCATTTGTGAAAATTTCAGCTTTCTAGCTATCACGGTTTATGAGATACAGCCTGGAGACAGACAGACAGACAGACAGACAGACAGACAGACAGACAGACAGACAGACAGACAGACAGACAGCGAAGTCTTAGTAATAGGGTCCCGTTTTTACCCTTTGGGTACGGAACCCTAAAAAACGATACTGTCAGTTAAGAAATACAGAAGAAATTATTACCTATCCACTTATCCACTTTTTTTTTTCGTACTCTATATTCTCTTAATTCAACATCTAATAGCTGAACACTAATATAATCTATAATAATAATAATAATAAACCTTTATTGATCAAAAAACTTAAATCATGACATTTTAAATATATTTTATACATTAGATGCAAATAAATTGGACTTACATAAGAATGTTATCTATAGAACTGTCTGACACCTATACTAGTAATTAAACTGTGCAACAGGTGCAATCTATCTGTATTACAAGTATAAGTTTAGAAAACTCAAAAAAAAAACGACATAGAAACGGCTGAACCGATTTTGATGAAATGTAGTTAAGAACACTCGACAGAATCTTCTTTCAAACAAAAAAAACTAGATCAAAATCGGTCCATCCGTTTGAAAACTACGATGCAACAGGCAAACACTGACACACTGACACGTCAAACATATTAACACCCCACTTTTTGGGTCGGGGGTTAAAAAGAGTTGGTGGTCAATCGTAGATTTATCTAAAATAAAAAATAAAAAAAACAAAATACGCATCTGCATCACACTGAGCTATACTTATTCGTTTGATACAAATTATTTTATACATAATATTAAGCTGATAAGTTATATATATTTTTATATCCACCTCTTAAACACTTCATTTTGATACCTTACTCAAAAGATTTAGAAGAAAAAAAATACACATTTTGAAATTTTTATATGCCTATCGCGTAAATCTAATGGCATAATTCTTAATAATAATTCTAATAATTCGTAATTCTTAATATCTTAATAAATATAGATTTTGACGAAAGAATTATGGTTTGACAGAAGTTTCTGATCCCAAAAATTCAGTTTAATTTCTCTGAACAGTTAGGTTTATTAATTTTCTTTTTTAATTATATGGAGAAATCTTCTTATTTACTTATTTTATCCGTCAAGTTGTTAAATGAGCTTTCGGGATTATGACAGTGTCTTTTGAAACTAATACCTAAATTTCGTTTTCAGGGAAATGGTAATCGGTATTTCACAATTCGAATTATAAATAGGTAGCCGTATTTCAGTTATGTTATTTTAAGCCTTGCTTCACAGTATATGGTAGCAGAGGAAAGAAGTGTTCGCTTGTCATAGAGGCATTGTCTGCGAGTCGGTATCCCCACAGCGCCATGGCCTCTTTACAAGCATCCTGAAATAAAATTATCGATACTTATAGTAATCAAATAAATGCATATTCAATGAACATTATGTATATAAAAAAAAAACTGACACATCTGACTTCAAAATATGCAATTTTGTTTTAAAAATCAAACTGGACTTAATACAACGATTTTTATTATTATACTTTTAAGGCACTAATCTGAAAGTAAATCCTAAAAAATAAATAATTCCAAAGCGGTTTATAAATGACGAAGTTATGTGGTAACATAAACAAATACAACCAAATTTTGAACCTCTTTCTTTTTCTTTTCTTTTTGTAGTCGGTTAGAAAGATTGACTAGGAAGAGTTCTTAAGGGTTCCATTTATCGGATACGGAATCCGGCATTAAGTTGGTAGTTTAGCACAATCCCATCAATGATTTATAAACAATATAATTCTATTATATATATATATAATATACATGTATAGTATTAAAAGAAAAACAAAATACCCGACTGCATAAGAGTGGTTTTCGTTACCTACACTCGATATGCTGTGTATATATGCTGCGAAATATTTTGTGAGAAAGTATTTAAGTACTGTACAATTTATTGAAATGAATATTCTTTAGAATAGTTTTTGTAAAATTACTTATTTGTTAAGAAAAAGTTCATTGGAGGTTACCAAAAAGCACATTTTTTGTATAGCCTGACAGTCGGGGATTGAAGTCGACAACTCGGACATCAAAATCGGTGAAGCCGTTTAGGCTGTAGGAGGTAATATAGAAAAAATACATACATACCCACATATCTACTACATCCAAACATTGGAAAAACATAACCCTCTTTCTTGCGCAATCGGGTAAAAAAGTAGACTATTTAGAACCAGGAACTTACTTGAATTTGACTAACGTAATCAAAATTCAAAGCTTTCTTCCACTTGAAAGGCACGTTTTGGGTGATTCTGAACGTAGAGTCAATGCCGCCGGCTTCGACATGAGTGTGTGTGTGTATAAACTCGTCGATTGACTGTGAGGGCCCTAGCTTCAGGAATTCTTGGAGTTAGCGCGAGGTCACGGCGAGATTCAGAGCCAGGTCTTCGTAACGGAGTACCCTACAACACAACTACCTAGCTGAACGGCGATCCATCATGCATAATCATTTGACCCAGATTCAGTGATGAAACTCCGTTGCACTTTAACGGAGTGCCCGGTATTTAAAATCGAGTAGTACAACATATAACTAAATATAGGACATGATATAAACTTAGAAAACGTTAGTAAAATAATAGTAGACATAAAATATAGACTACTATTGTTACAAAACTAGGTAGTAAAGTAAGAATTATTAAAATATTGGATTAAGTTAATTATTATTATTCATTTATTTCAGACATTGTGTCCATATACATTAGATTACAAAATTATAAAATTTGATTACGTCGTAGTTTGATTACAAAATAAAAAATAAAAATACCAATATGTCATTCAAAAATATAAGAGTCAAGAATTACAATAACAACAATTACTAACAACAATAATTACAATAAATTAGTTAAAAATTAAAATATGTCAAATGATGAAAAATAAATGTCAATAAATATTTTGAATGTCATATTAGAATACACATAGTCACAACAAAAAATAAATCATTTCAACCTAAACTTCGGCTTGGATCCGGAATGCTCAATATGCATCTTTGTCCAGTGTTGCATTATTGGACACTCCAAATCCATCCGGGAGGCGAACACTTGCAGGTAGGTATTGGAGCTGGCCCGCACGCGCCGCATCAGGGACGCAACTCGTTTGCGCATAATGGCTGGGAAGCCGTCTATCCGCGCATCCGTAAACATCCCCGATGCGCTGCACCAGCGAGGCAGCTTCATCACCGCCCTGAACGCGTTATTGTAAAGAACACGCAGAGCGTTATACGACTTTTTGGTGTGCTTGACCCATAGACTGCACGTGTAAAAGGACTGACAATACGCTCTAAAAAGTGTAACCTTAACTTGTTCAGTACACCGTGCAAACCTACGAGCCAGCATATTAGCCCGAACTGACAATGCTCTGCGCTCTCTCTCAATGTCCATATCATCCTCAAGCGTCTCAGTGACCCAATGTCCCAGGTATTTAAAGTGCGAAACTTTTGTTAAAGTGCTCCCGTTTAAAGTGACTGGTGGGACTGTATTGTAGGTTTTCGAGCCTGCTTTAAACACCATAAGTTCACTTTTGTTCGCATTATATCTAAGCCCATGAGCCGCCGCATAACGCTCGCAGATCACGATTAGCTGTCTGAGAGCACTGATAGATGGGCTCAGCAGCACCATGTCGTCCGCGTAACTAATGTTATTCACACACACACTCTCAATAGAGCAACCGACGCGAGTGCTGCTGAGCTCACGGATCAGGCGGTCAATGTACAGGTTGAAAAGGCAGGGTGAAGATAAGCCACCCTGTCTCACACCACATTCCAGCCTGTACACATCCGATAGAGACCCCGCCCACCTCACATAATTACTTTGATTGCTATACCTTAATAAATAAAAAAAATATAATACTTTGCTATTTATCTATTCTGGTTCTTCTCGAAATCCTCCTTCATTGTCAACACTACTGTGCAAAGTAACTATCTATGTTATATATTTATAATCTTTAAATAAAACTAGCTATCTTCATACTCACATGAGTCTGTTAGGATATCTGTCAAGTAGTAGTCCAGCTGCAACGTAGTCACTGATCATGTCGGAGCAAACCAGCTCGGGCTCTATGCAGTCCGGAGCTGGTCGGCAGTAATGCCGGTACCGACGGGACTGCAGCACACCGCGAGGGTCACGGATCAGCAACACCACTTTTACATTCAGGCTGAAAACAGATGGTTCTAGAACGATTAAGAACAGTTTCAAATAGAGGTAAACGTGTGATTCAAGCTCAAATTTGGACCCACCATACCGAATCCCTTGCTCTACGCGTATATGAGTATATGTGAATCAACCCAGAACACTATATTCGTGAATTTTGTTTTAGGCTTTACGTCCACGTGATGGAAAGTCATTGTGTAAGCCCGTGTAAATTTACAACTATCCAGTACTACGAGTATCTATGAGCTTAGCCGCGAATAAACAGACAGATGGAAACTATACAACGGTTCCATGTTGACTACGGAACTTTAAAAACGTAGAACTTAGACGACCAACCTGAGTTTACATTAAAAATAAATATTGAAAAGATTACTACCTAGTTACCTATATAGTAAATATTGAAAATATTACTACCTAGTTACTTATATAATAATTCAGTCTTGTAAGCGTTGTGTATGATTTTGTTTTGATAGAAAATTATCTAAATGTCTATATAACTTCTTTATAATACTAAATGTCTTTTGGGACTCTTACAGGGGCGTCTTGTGACGTTCTCTTTACCTCTTTATATCTTTAAAGTGCACGCGACAACGGCGTTAGAGTCAAACATTTTCTGAGCGTAGCGAAAAAAATATTTAAATGTGATTAGAGTATTAAAGAAGCAACGTTTGTTATTTATAGGGTTCCGTACCTCAAAAGGAAAAAAACGGAACCCTTATAGGATCACTTTGCTGTCCGTCTGTCTGGCCGTCGGTCCGGATGTCAAGAACTGTATCTCGGGAACGCGTAAAGGTATCGTATTGAAATTAAAACCATATAGTACATAGATCTATAATCTCTTGCTGCAGAAAGAAAAATCAAATTTCTCAGGTTTCGTAAAAAAGGTTACAGCCGAATATGTCGTAAAAACGCACATTTCGGCACTCACAAGGGAATAAAACCTATTGGGGAACTTCCCGTTGACCTAGAACTATGAAATTTGGCAAGAAGCATTGTATATTACACATATACAAATACATATTAATCACAAAAAATAGGGTCTTTAAGCAAGGAAGGAGGGTCCAAATTTTAAAGTGCTTTAACCGTATCATATGAAAGAGCTTAATTAGCACAAGCTAAAACAGGTTTTTAAATATTTTTACGATGTACCTAGGTATATTTTTCGATTTATGAAGGAAAATATAAAATAATATATAATTTACCCTTTTTATCTACTAATTTGTACGGAACCTTCGGTGGGCGAGTCTGACTCGCTCTTGTCCGGTTTTTGTTTTATGATCAAACGGCTGAACAGGTCGTTATGAAATTTAGTACAAAGATATAGACGAACATAGGCTACTTATTATCATCATCACCATTTTTCATAACTATGAGGATAAAACTGCGGGACGCAACAGGTTTTAATAGTCCAAGAGAATGTAAAAGCAAAGGGTTCAATTCAAGGTTCCAATAATGCAATGACGACTTTATAGAGAGGTACCTACATAGTTGGGTACTGGTCAATATTATAGAATTGTTACCTTTTATCTCTTAATATACTCTCAACCAGCCGTAGCCTGTACCGCACGACCTTCATACTTTGAAACGGGAACAACTTACAATATTTTGCAGTGAAATTAGCATCATAGCACAATTCTATCTTATGTTTACATTGATCCCATAATCTTGTATTATGCTTGAATTGGTTCAGATAGTCTAAATTCTTCTTTCCGTATTCGAAATAGTCTTCCATGCCGCTGTAGTCGCAATGGAACATTTTCTTGAGAATTTGTGTTGCCTCAGCCGCATGTGGCGGTCCACGTATCTGATTGATCTTATATTTCAACAATGGTTCGTAGTGATAGAAATTACTAGACAATGCGTTCAATAATTCACCGAAAAATGTTGATCCCGATCTCCATGCTGATATTACTAAGCTTCTTACGGGTGTACCACCATGTTCCATAAGTAAATCTTCTAGTTTGTTTACACCTGAACGTGTAAAATTGTAATTTAATAAATCATTTTTAATTTTCATCCGAGTTTTTTCTAAAATGATTTCAATATTTGGCGATCCATCGAGGTTTAATGGTATGGGCTCCAGAAAACTGTCTTCTTGCACTCTGACTTGAGTTTTGGATGATAAAGGGATGTTATATAGGTCTCTAATTAGAATTAAGAGTATACTGATAAAAACGGCGACACATAACAATAGAAAGAATCTTCGGTGCACCATTTTCACTCCGATTTATTTCACTCAATTTCGAGTTCACTCAATTTTACTTAGTATGTAATTAATTGTACTTAGCCACAATCTATTCGACTGTCCTAGTTTACGAACGAATATGTTATGTTCGCGTTTACCGAGAAAATTACCTACACCAAAATTATTTAGAACCGGTTTAAGACTGGGGATAAATACCAACTTGTTTATTAAAAGGAACAATTTACAATACTACTCAAAAGCAAACAAATAAAACTTATCATGTAACAAATTCATGTAATCACATATTGAGTCCACCGTCGAAATCGTCGTCTTCCATAGGCATTGGAAACACAGAATGCATTTGTTTAGGATAGAAATGTTTGCTTGCCATGTGTGAAGCGTTTCGCGCCAATTCGTAGTCCCACAATTGCATGGCATCTTTGCACTTTTCCTAAAAAATAATAATATAACATCAAACTCTATTGACTACCAGTTCTCTTGATGGTAAACGACTGTCGAAGATGGAATGGAACATGTCGATTTAGAAGACATCAATTCAATTAATTCTTTAGCTTTGAAAGTTCCAAGATGTTAGTTCTTTAAAAGAAAAACTTGTCTTCCCGTAACAATGTATGTATATTAGCAATGTTTAGCAAAATTTACAAAGATCAAGGACCCAGGTGTCTCGGGACCTAAAAAAAATTAGTTTTCAGAAAACAGGTGTGGCAGGGCGTAAAAACACATTCGAACACACAAAAAAGAACATTCTAAAATGTCTTGCTGGGCCGTGGAAGGAAAGAGCGGAAAAATCTAATAGAATGAGATTTGAGAGCCAGCAAAATATGGAGATACGCTTTTTGAGGATTTTGTGAATATTTATGAAAAAAAAAATACAAACCTGTATTTTAGCAACAGTGGCAAATTGGAGATCAGTCAACCATTTAAATATCGAACGTTTATTGATATGAAGGCCAACATCTCCGTTGCTTTTGAGATATTCTCTGAATGTGCGCGTGGGCCCGAGTCGGAGGAACTTTACCACTTGCAATCCAATCACGTTGATATTCATCATGAGTTCTTCATAGCGAACCACCCTGCGTTCACACGAGGGAAGGTAAGATTAAAGGGGTTATAACTTTTGTGGCATTTCGACCACCTGCCGCCATATTTTTTACCGACTTAAAAAAAAAGGAGGTTATCAATTCGACCCGTATGTTTGTAATGTTGTCAGAATTGCACAATTTTTGTATTTATGTTAATCTATACCAGCTTCTAAACATGTGTGCCAAATTCCATAAGTGTATGTATGTTTGTCGGTTTGTATGTTTGTCCACGCATTACGTAGAAAATAGAAGTGGTATTTCAAAAATTATTTTTTTATTGAATAAAGTATCTTTCAACTTATAGGAGTCACTGTAAGTTTTATCTAAATCGGTTCAGTAGTTTTCAAGATATGGGCTTTTGAACACTCACTTCGTTGACGTTCGTTCATCGCAACTGCAGAGCAGTGTCTACACCTTATATTTCAATTGTTTGATAGACAGTGACATGAGCGGTGATGAATACTATTAAAAATGAATAAATTAAAGTAATTAAAAAAAAATTAAACCGACTTCAAACTGAAAAGAGAGAAATAACACGAAGAAAACAACTATAAAAAAATAGGCGTCTACATAAAGGTCAGAGCACATACACATATCAACTCTGAAAGGGATCGTCACCGTATCGCCTTTCGCCTCGTCGTCAAACAGGTGTCAACCGGAAAAAGGAAAGCCGATCAGCTGCAGCTCCGAACATCTTGGAACATCTTGGAGGTACGCACAATAAAAGTGGAACTAAAGCGTTACGTACGAGTCTTTGGTATCCAATGATATTGATATCCTACATCCAATGATATCGCTTTTTCGTGCTTCTTGCCGTCCGATAGAAAAAAGGGCAGGATTTTGGATTTCCACAGGCTCTGTGCGTGAATCCTAAGAACTCTGGTAATAAGCGCTGGCGAAGTTTATTGCTCATATTTGTAATTATTGTTTAGAATTGAGTATGTTTCTGTCAAATATTATCAGAATCGGCTGACTAATGGCCTCGTAGCAAACTTCTTTTAAACAGAGTTTTCACAAAATCGTATCTCGACAATCTCTTGACCTATTTTGCTCATTTTTTATTATGAGCAAAATAGGTCAAGAGATTGTCGAGAGATTCTTGTTTAGGATTAAGTACCAAACGTTTCTAGTAAATAATTATCAAAATCAACCAGTAAATTGCGCCACAGCACACTTTCTCAATTTCTGGGGGAAATACCCCACTTATCAAAAATCTGCGACACCAAAAATTGTGGAATCTGTATACTTACCAAGTTTCGTAAAAAATGATTGAGAGTGAAAAACTATTATGATTTTCCTTTATTGGACTTTCTGTGGCGTTACCTATATTAAAGCGCATACATAAAGACTGTGTGACACGTCGATTAATACTGAATATGTCAAAAAAAACATAACATACCCAGACCATTAAGTCAAAGTAGCATTTTTCTGGAAAATCCGTTATCTCCGTTAGAGATTTTCTTCTATTCAGAAAGAATTTTAATTTTCACTTAATGCAGAGTTGATCTGCGTGTGCGATACATTGACACAATCATAACCCTCCTTTTTGCTAAGCTAAAAAATAAAATATGGTAGGACTCACATAAATTGTTTAGGATATTTTCGGGAGAACTGCTGAGCTGCTACATAGTCACTGATCATGTCTGCGCAGAGTATCTCCGGGTCCATGCAGTCTGGTTTCCCGCAATAAGGTTCAAACCGATACCGCGCTTCCATCACAGCACGAGGATCACGAACCAATAGAACCACCTTCACATTTAACCTGAGAAAATAAATCAACAGGACCGTTAACGCGGAAAAAGTTACGGCAGGAAGCTACTTCACAATAAAGAGCTAATGATGATTTCCATTACAAAATATGGGCTGTGAACGAAGACTGTGACGTGGAACCGCTCACGTATTCACCCTGATTAAGTCCACCATACGTGTAGACCAAAACTTAATTGATGTTTCTGACTTAAATAGCACTTGAATCACTGTAATGATGGTTACACACATAAGTTTCTTTAATAAAATTCATAACTCACTGTTTATCCTCCAATATATCTTCAGCAAGATTCAGTTTGTATCGTACAACCTTCATACTTTGAAATGGAAACAGTCTACAAATCATCGCCACCAAATAACTATTAGCACAAAACTCATCCTTTATCTCGCACATGTTCCACAATCTCCTGTTATTTTCTATTGGATTGAATCTTCGAAACATTTCCTTGTGTGAATTATTTTTCCAATAACGAATGTACGATTCAATAGCTCTATGATCACACTGGAACAAACTTTTCATATACTGGGTAGATTCGTTTGAATAGGGAGGCCCCCTTATTCGTGTAATTCCGTATTTCATCAAAGGTTCGTAATGATAGAAATTACTAGACATTACATTCACCATATCACCGAGAAAAGAAGAGCCCGATCGCCAACTAGATATAATAAGGGTTCTTATAGGAGTTCCTCCGTGGTTTTTCAACAAATCTTCTAGTTTTTGAACGCCCGAATGTGAAAAATTGTAATGCAAAAATTCTAGCATAATCTTCATACGTGTTATCTGCAATATTAATGATTGGGCTTGGTTCAGGCCGGGGTAATATTCATACTGCATACCCTCTTCTTTGTAATTGATACATTCATCTGCTTTAGATCTCTTGGTCATTATTATAGTCCACACTGAAAGACCGATTAAGAAACACAAGACAAGTATGAAACGCTGTTGCATGTTTGCGTATCCACAACTAAAATTAAATTTGACACTAATAATGAAAGACATTAACAGTTTAAAAGTATAATTACATAATATTATGTACTGTTGATTCATTTCATGTTTGATAAATATCAACGAGTAACGTTTGACATTTATAAACATTTTATAAATAGTGTAAATATATAATAATATTATCAAAACAATAACAAAATTACTGTGACCGATGAAGACGATAATAAGTTCGGGATGACAGTAGGTCGCAATGAGGACATAATACACACAACAATACATATAACAACACAACAATATAAACACATAGTTGGCATATTATCATAGCAAACTTTGTGTGCTACGATTTTTTTTTCGTTTTCGTAGCACGGTCTACAATTTTGTTACAGTTAGCAAGAGCTACAAAGAAAATGAATTGAAGTTTTATTAGCACGAGCATTTGGTTTTTTACTGTCTGTGTTTACTATTTTTGCTCTCTCAACTGTAGAAAGAGCGAGACAAAAGTCAAAGTAATATTGAAATAATCTTGCTATTAAGATTGTTAGCATTTGGATTTTTTTGGACGCTTGTGGTACGGGCCCAGGCTGCGATGTACATAAACTAGCGGCGTTTGTGGCTAACTCGTCTTAATGTTATTTGGTCGATTGAATGTTGTCAAACTAGTAGTTCTACGATCAGTAGACCTCGCTAGCACAATCTTTTGCAAAATAACTTGTAAATAAGTCTTTAGCGAGTTCTACTACTGATATTCGAAATTCTTATTCAAAATAACTCAAACTTCAATGACTTTCCATCACGTGGACGTAGTCTAAAACAAAATTCACGAATATAACGTCTTACATATAAACGCATGATAAAATCTTATTCACTGAATAAGGACTAGACACTTTCTCTCAGACTGAAATTGTCACGCGCGAAAACGGAACAAAACACTGTTTAACTAAAATGCACTTATTCAGCGTTTATAAGTAAGACGGTTAGTGTCCTGGGTTGACCGATACTCATATACCAACAATGACAAACTTAAAGATTTTTATATAGACTCTATGTCGCCGCACTAAAGCTACTACTTTTAATTGAAAAGTCTATTTTGAAAATCGAAATTATTTTAATCGTGTAAGGGATTTAATTAGATCTCATTGAATTAGAAGTTTTTAAGGACTGACGATACATCCCGTTGTTGTTGTTCATACTTTATGAAAGCTCACAATCATAAATCTGAAACCAAACCAAATTACTAAAATTAAACCAAAGTAAATGATTAGTTCAAAAATACACTGTACTTGTTACACGACTATCAACTATCGTCCGGACAGTTTTTTTTTTGCCAGTTGATGCCATGACTTAGTTCGCTCGTCTCTCTAAATTGCAGAGAAAAAAATTAGCGCGAGTCAACTTTGCACCGCTATATGAGATGAGAGTACCTACCTTACCTACCATGGTCTTTGATAACTGGTCTTGTTAGCTAAGTTAGCATTGGAAGTTCTTGATGGCATGTTAATTTGTTTAAAGCTTTGTTTACCTAACTCACGTTAGTTTTTATAAAAAAAAAATCTAGGTACTTAATATTATAGAACGGCCTTACCGAAAAACGTTACTTTGATAATCGTTTTAAATTTTCCGTCTTTTTAACACGCTTTTATTAGCTTCACCTGTATACACGTTTGTTTGTTTGTAACCGACTCCTTTGGACTTGATTTTGACCCACTTCGAACGGCCAGATTTCATTCAAACTTTGTAGACTTATCGAGGACCGATGACAATACAATAATTTTAAGCGTTTTATTAGTTTTTTAAACTGTAATTATAACCGCAAGAAGTGTCATTACGTGTCAGCGAGAAGTTGACAAAATACTTATGTTGAGCATGATCAAATTTAAGTAACGTTTTTCGGTAATACCCATAGTTTATAACATCAATAAAACGCTCTTTTGTTTGTTGTAACTTTATTAACTTCGAAATAAAAAGATAATACAATAATAATGTTTGCATTATTAACGCGCCGGCCGTGCTATTACTTTCTACAATATTAAAACTTCAACATTCTTTCAATTCAACTCAACTCTTACGTTCTAATAAGGCTACCCTTAAATTCTACCACTTCCTTTCGACATTCTTATTTACTGGCCAAATGCGTTTTAATTATTGCTTGATAATTTACTTACACATGATATTTTAAGATAGGGTACCTCTTATCGCTAGCGGCTGTCTTTAAGATAATTGAAAAGAAATTACAGATTGAAGTGACTATGGCGGACGCAAGCGACATCGACAAGACTAATAAAAGTAATTAAAAAAAATAAATCGACTTCAAAATAATACAGTTAACTAAAAAGGGCTGATAATATCGAAAAATTAAATCGAAACTGGGCATCTACCTAAGAAGGTACGTAACCCAATTATTTTTTAGATACCAAAGGTAACGCAACACATTTGCATTTAAAAAAGGTAAGGTTCTTTTTTTTTTATATATATAATGAAGATACTAATAATGTGTGGCGGAACCAAAATAAGGTTGGGAAACCTTGACCCTAAATGCTATTTTTCCTCATGATTTCTTCACAGTACCCGTGAATTATATAATTAATTATAATTAAATAATACATTTTAATCTCCAATTTTTTATCAGACGTTGTAATCTGACAGATTGAGTATTGTCGCTTTTTTTGTGAAATTAAAATATTGTTGTACTAAAAAGATTTAGGTAGGTACTTTATTAACTCACTTCAGTTCAGTAATGTATGTTTCATTATTTATCCCTAAAATATACTTTTCCGTTTTATTATCGTAGTTTTGATATGTTTTTTTTATTCATTTATAGCTCTATTTTTGTACGTAAATAACACGTGAGTCAAATCCCACCACTATGGCTTTTATTTAAGCATGTTGGGTTCTGTCAGTTTAATAGACAACTGCTTTCTAAATATCCCAATATATGTAGTGGACCTAGTTTTTACAGCATATTGAAATCCGCCGTTTATTGAAATTTATAATACCACAATCGTAATAGCAATCTTATTTCAATATTACTCTGACCTTTGTCTTGCTCTCTCTACTGCAGTAAAAGCGAGACAAAAGTCAAATTAATATTGAAATAAGACTGTTTAAACGCTTGTGGTACGGGGTCAGGTCCAAAAACCCTTCATTACAAATACGATGGAAGGATGGTGCGTAAAATCTTTTTTACGTAACAGTAAATTAAGTAATTAATTAAATAAAAGCTTAAACAATTAACAGGAGATTGCGGAATCCTCTTAAAATAAATGAACCTAGAAAGCCGCTAGCGTTTTAATATGCGTTTTACAACAATTTTCGTTCATTACTAATAAAATAATTATATAAACAAGGATATAACACAAATATATGTTTTTTAAATTATTTTGAATAACCGCAATTATTGAGTAAACAAGCTTAATCTAACCAAGATACCATGAGGCTCTACATCATAACTACAATAGAGTCATTGTTACTAAAATACAATAATCAAATAAAGGACGATATAAGCGACCAATGATAGCTCTTATTTTTGAAATAACGATCTCCAATTGGTCGCCCGTGCGTCATTGTTGTTCACATTATAAAACATGAAGCGTCACTCAGACTACCATCATTACGTTATCTTGAGGCGTTTTTCGTCCTAGATGCTTTAAAATAGACCAATCTCGATTACTCAACAGTAAAAAAAAAAAAAAAAAAAAAATAGACAATTCAAACATTTTTAAACAAAAATGTTTGTAGGAAAACACTCAAAAAATATCGAATATTACTTGAAAGTGTTTACTTTAGCATATTTAATTGTAGTAAAATTTATTTTAAATATTTCCAAAGGAAGTACTTCAAGCTTTTAGTTGAGTTTGTTGTATATATTCTTACATTTCAATTCAATTTATTTCGGACCATAGATTATGTAAATAACACTTGGTAACTTACATAATAACATTGTCCTTAAGGGACTACTTACAGCCATAAAGTTTGCTATCTTGCTCATGCTTTTTCACATAAAAAAAATGTCTGTATGTACTTACGACAATTATGTACGTAAACGATCGCGACAATAACATTATGTGTATCACATAAAAGTCCATTTAATTTAAAGATTTCTACATAAAAAAAGTTTCTATATAAAAACATTTTTACTAAAATTCATTTGTATGTATGAAAATGTATTTCAATAAAAATTGAATTTTGTGTGAGTTGTGTAATGTTATTGTCAAGATTCCTTTCGTATAGATTGAGACAAGAACGTACTTGTTAGACGATTTAAATCTCTGAAAATAAAGTGTGAGCGAGACAGCGAGCTTTATCCCTGTATAAAAACGGTATTTTTCGACTGATCTTCAAAAAACATAATTTCATATTTTATGTTTAAAGATAGCATTAATTATACTTTCACATTTTTCGATCTACATAAAAAACAACCTACACAGAGATCATTGTAGCGAATAGCAGCTTTCTTCAATATCTTTATCTCTCTCTCTCTCTCTATCGAAAAAAAAAACGGATCGCTCGAGTCAATCGCCAGGGTCCTAAGGCGCATCGCCCACACGAGCTGGAGTCGAGGCGGCGTCGAGGCACGGGCGCACAAGCGGCGCGCCGCTTCTACGTTTCCTTCAGGTTCAAATGGCAGTGCGCCCACACACTAGAGTGGCGTCGCAGGAGACGTGTTATTTTGTTTCGTGCGTAGACGTGTTTACACTGTAATGTGTGAAGGAAGCATAGCCGCCAGCGCCTCGACTGTGCCGCGACGCCGCCTCGCCTTACCAGTGAGCGACGCGCTTAATTCGTATGATCAGCGGTCACATTAGGTGAATATAACGTCGTGTGGTTGACAACGAAATTAGAGTTAGTGTTTTTTTAAACTTACAAAATTTTCATTTTCAACGCATACCCGTTATTTTCACGTAACGGGTACGACGGTCATACGGAATCAGGGCCCTGAACGACTGATTCTTGGCCAGTGTATAATGCATAGTTTTTGTCGTCAAATTTTAATGATTATTTTTAAAGGTAAATCGAATATTTACGTTTTTTTTATTAATAATATGAATAATTTTACAGAGTGTTAGCTAAAGTAAACGCTTGCACTTTACTAAAACATGGGTCATTTAAAATAATTCACTTATAAAATAAAAGGAACATTATTATAAAAAATAAACACGCACGTTAAAAAAACTCTATACAAAAAAAAAATAACAGAACCTACGTCGAATAAACATTTTGTAATATATTTTAATTAATTCTTATGATATGCTAATGATATGATAAAAAACCTACACTGGTTCCAGCCAGCCACCAGAATATACATTATATATATATAATTTCAATACAAACTAGCATGCAATATAACTATATCACTACCAGTATCTCGATAAGGCATTTAACTGAATATTATATTGTCAGATCTATCAGGAAGCATGTTATCTTATTATCTAATTAATAATTGATTTTTTTATTGACTTTAACGTTATTATTAACCATTAGGGACTATCCACACATCACGGTCCGGGAGTTCCCGGATCCCTGATGATGCAGTCGACCCTGCGAACACTCTCAGGAATACTGACGGCCGTTACGTATCGCAAACTAGTCAAGTCTGAACAGGTTCATACAAAATACAGACTCATTTTTCCCGCCACCCGAAACCCTCATGTGTGGATAGGACCTTATTTTTGATTAAATTATAGTCCAACTGAATACGAAACCTTGTATTCAGTTTAAGGCGCTGTGGATTGTAAGTCTTCTATGTATCTAACACGCTTTGCAACATTTTTGTAGACATACAACCAAAATCACGGAACGAAAAAAAATTTGTAAAAAAATAATTTACTCCAAATTGATTATTATTTGTTGAAGGTTCGTAATGTTATTTATAAGGTTTTTTTACATAACGTATTATTCGTACATCTATTAGTTTTATATCTTCTAAAATGTTGGTATGAGCGAGCGAGACAGAGTCATCACCATCCACAACACCATAATCAAGGTAGAACTACTACATCTAGCACCAACGTTATAAACCTAATTTAGATCAAACATATCCTTAATATAATTTTATCTATAATTGGATGACAATAATGAGAATAGTTATAGTAGAGCATTTAGCATATTTAAGGCGCTGTAGGTCAGAAGTCTTTTGTCGACATAAAGTCACGTTTTCTAACATTTTTATAGAAATAAAACTATCGAAAGGACTGAAAAATCCGTTACCTACACAAAATATGAACGAAATTATTCCTTAAAATATCAAACAAAAGTTCAGCGAAAAAATAATTTTGACCCAAACATATTTTAATGTATATAAAGACGCAAAAATTACGTAGGTATCCTATACTAACAACGATATCTACATGGGAGAACTTGTTCGAATGAATTTTTTGCTACAAATCTGTTTTCAAATTTTCAGCATATAGGATTATTAAGTTCATTTTCTAATTTTTAGTATATCACCATCTCAATGATTATGTCATAGCTATGTAAAAGGGAGACAGAATACTTTCCGCCTAAAGCGCCTTAAGGTAAAAATTAAAACTGATTACAAAATTAACTGATCCAATTCCTGACAAATATAGGTCTTGTATGTTTTTATTACATACTACATTATTTTTTTACTTTACCCTCAACGTTTTATGAAGTCGTTTAAAACAAATCTCAATTGGGTCTACTTATATCTAAACAAATAGAGAGCTAATATAATAAAAATATTTTTACAAAATAGTGAGCATATAGAGAATTATCGCTTCTATAATAGTACGCAACAGTAGTTCTACCTCAATCTACTTATACATAATGTTATAGAATGGTGTAGAAATACTTAAGAATGTCGATTTACACATCAAAGTGAAGAATAGCTTTCCCCTACTAACTACTAAATTCAAGTAAAAACTAGAGTTTCAATACAAACTCAACGATCTGCTAATCTTTTTCTTTTCTCGTATTTAGTAATATTTTGCAGTTTTAGTAAAAGCACACGTCATTCATGTCTATTCTGTGACAACATTTTAGACTATTAAACGAGCCAACCACAATCAGCGGTCTTTGGTACGTGTTAGACGCGAAGCCAATCAGAAATATAATATAATATTATATAATATAATATATAATCCGTGCACTGCTCTTATGAGAAAGACCGCCGACTGCGGTTGAATCCATTGTCGTTGATTGCGACTCAATAGACTTGATTGACATGTGTTTTTAAATAAAGATGTGTGTTTCTGAAAAAAATATCTACTATTTAATTGATATCTTAAGTATTATTACACCTATAACACCCTGTATAAGTTACAGATAAACAATAAAGATCAAATCCATTACTTTAAGTATCTTTGTATGTAATGTACTTATTACAAGCTATAGCATAATGTCTAAGACGTAAATGTAAAAACGCAATACATTTTGTTCATGTTCATTGGTAGTTTAGGAGTATTTTCATATTACATAAGTTATTCCGTTTATTGAGACGCAATTCCCAACAAGGAACTGTTATTGTTATACTAGAAACACTAAATCGTATTAATAGTACTTCGTATGCTACGTACCCTGGGCAAACAATATAACAGGTTGTTTGCTTAGAACCTTATACGCAGCAAGTTATTTGCTGGACTAGCATGTAAGGTAGATAAACAGTTTTTATCCATGTTGCTATGTTAGTACATACTGTATTTCCTCTGAAAGGTATAAAACGGTAGAAAAATTGATTTGTCTACGTTTCATACTAACCCTGCTGGGTATTACAACATTGTGTGAGGACAGTGACGCATTGCGCGCAGTGGAAGTGGAAGCGCTGCCATTTGATACAGTTCTGACGTACGTTACGTTTTTTGATGCCAAGATTGCCAAGCAAACACCTGGCAAAGAAGTTTCGGCTTCACAGCTTCCTTTAACTTAGCGTTCCACACAAAATTAACTTACCAAATTACTAACTTACTAAGCAAACATTTGACATCCAATCTGTTGAATTATCAAATCAGTATAGGCAAACGCTGGGATAGAAAATCTTATAACTGGCATAAACAGTGGGCAGAACAGAACGCCGGCGCTAGACTTTAATAAGTTTATGGCTCGCTTTTTCAAAGAACTTCGGTAAGTATTATATTTTAAACTATTTTTTAATCAAGAGACTTCAGCGAGACGTCATTACATAACTTATCGCCCCCACTCAGAATAAGAAACCCTCATATAAACATTTGTTATGTCTTTACAAACCAAAAAATGACCTTTCAATTGTATAATATTCACGATGGGTGATTTTATATCTTAAACATGTTACATGATACGATGATAGCCAAGCGCAACTAGCACAACTTTAAACCGCTGCCTGACAGAGAAGAAAGCGCTTGCGCATGTTAATTATTAACCTTGTCCATATCAATTAGAGGAAGCAAAGGCATCATTTTTTTATTTCAACTTCAGACTTGCATGATCGCTTTCTGACACCCAAAGTTTGAAGTCACATCGCTGTCCCGCCCACTGTTTAAAAATTCTAGACAAGCTGCCAGAGCGTTTCAAAACTTATACGATACGATCTTGCCAGTTTTGCCAGCAATCTCGCGTAATAATGAGCCTGATTTTTATACCCTATAAGTGAACGCACTCTATTATTATATACCACAATCTATTGTCAACGAAACACGAGCATGACTGTGCAAAAATAGAAGGGCACTTAAGTAAAATTACCGAATACATGACTAATCACTTACCTACGAACGCAAAATGACACACGAACGATTTGCAAAAAACTAAATACATTCAAATTGTATCATTAATCGATGTAGTAAAAGTTGTTTAATACTAAATTTGTCTACCTTATAATCAAGTGCACTTAATGAATTCTCACTACTTTATCGTTCCAATGGATATAATTAGCATTCTTATTATCTATGCAATAATATTTTCGTGTAAAATGGACGCACCGGATAAATTGGTTTCATTTACTACCAATTAAAGCCTTACGCGTTGGGTTTTTTAATTATTAATATATTTTAACTAAGCAGGGTAAATAGTTGTTTTTTTATTTAACGGACGTACCTTATATCTGAATGTGGGCGTCGCTTTTGGACGTTTTAAGATATAAGGCGCTGGAGTGAATGTGGTAAGGAAGTATCAAGTGTAGATTTCAATGTGTTCGTTCATTTTACACCAAATTATTTAATGCATAACGACGTATACTCTCGTGTTCATAATCTAACATCGATATGAGCACAACGATTAGACTTTTTGATATTAGAACTATATGCGAAGCATATGTTTTCCATTGATGTTGAATTTGCTTGAACATGCCTAACCTAATAGCTGTAAGGCGGTTCTTTACTCGTATGACTGAGAAGCGATATAACAAAAGTTTCAATAGTAAAGGACTTGGAATAAACTGACTGAAGTATAAAAAATTGTATAAGCAATTATTTTGTAGCCAGGAACTCAGTTTTCGGGGTTTACTTGGATCGTATTTAATCTCATGGACGGAGAATACATCTTACTACAAATTTCAACGGGTTTACCTAGTTACGATTATAAAAATGTACAAACTTTAATCGGAACGGTGATATGATCATTTTAATACATGGCAAAAACTATGATATAAGTAATTTGGTCATATGAAACTAGTTATATAATATTACAGTTCTTACACTTTTTAAACAATCACGGTCATTCATTAAAAGACTATCAAAGAACACATAAAGGCAGTAAAGAATAATGAAATGCACAAATCTGCCATAGCTGAACATCTGCTGGACTCAGGACCTAATCATTGGATAGAATTTCACAAGCCGGAAATCGTGTCTACTGAACGTCACTACATACCTAGGCTGGTGAAGGAAGCTATTGAAATCTCAAAATGCCCAAATTTCAATCGAGGTGATGGTTTTCAACTAGCCAGTGCATGGAATCCAGTATTAGGTAATCTTAGAAATAAAGATACGCGTCCAAAATGTGGCCAAAAGAAGATATGCAGTGATATTGTGAGTGTGTTTTGTTGGGACTATCAATTGAGTTGGAGTGCCAGTGATAAAGCTCTTCGCAGTAAAAGACAAAGAAAGAGGGTAGACAGATATGTCTGCCCTTAAACGTATCATCCACCTGCATTCTTCAGTCGCCCGTGAACATGGTGCATGTAACTGTGCCGAAATATCGGGAGCTCAAAATTAACGCGTACCACGGTAAATATCCCGTTAATAATAATAGTATATCACAGGTCTAGCGCTAACTGAGTCTAACCTAACCGCTAACCGCTCCCATACCTCAGGAACAGGCTCAGTTAAGCGCCAGAGCTGTGGTAAAGTTTAATTTTCAATACTATTGTTGCATTTTTTTGTGTCTGAATGCGGGCACGAGTTGCCGGAACTCGTCACTTGTGGATCGCAACGCGCACATATTTCGTGTACAAATGAAGCAGTCACACTAATATCCTGGACCTGGAAGAAATCGCTTTTAGCGATAAAGCTGCCCGTTATTGCACTATTCATTGTGATGATTGTTCTATGTATTTAATTAATTTCAAGATCTATACAATAAAGATGTTATCTAACACGCGGCGCTCAAAGAAGCGCGCGGGTAAGAGGTAGGGGAAGCGGGCGGGGATTCCTTCACGATCCTTCACGAGCCAATTTATTACGCTTATATCTGATACCTTTAAAAGATCTGCGTGTATAATATTCATCTGGTATTATACACATAATTATATGATACCAGAACAAGTAGGTACCCTGATTCTAATAATACTAATAATAATATTATAAATAATGTACTTAGTAAAAAATAAACTTCGACCATTGTTATGATCTTGACTAATGCGCCAATATAATGTAAAAGCTTTTAAAAAAACAGGCCAAGCTAAATAAAACCGATATATTTATTTATTTAAAAAAGAAAATCAAGCTAGCTAGCCAAATGTACCAATGGGTAGACATAATATTTGCCACGTACAAAATGAAACGTGTTGTTAAAATCGAGATTAACATTTGAGTATTTATATATTTGTTTATTGATAGCGATTGTATTGTATAGTTCCCGTCACGTAAAAAGAACGCTGATTTGTTCGTAAGCGCGAACAAACCAGCGTTCTTTTTACGTGACGGGAACTATACTATTGTAGACAGATACTGAAATTGCTATTCTAAAGGCGGTTGTCAATTGCGCAGATCACAAATGTCACTAGAAAACCATCTTTTACATTGCAATGAAGTCGAATTAGTATAATGCATTAAGAAATAACGAAATTATTGAAGTTTTCTTTTTACCTCGATTAACTCGTGACCGCTTTGCAGTTATAGAAAATGACGTCGGTACGTGACAGCAAACTCACTCACACTACGGAAGTAGGTATGCGTGTGTGAGCACAGAATAAATGAGCAGTGTGTACACGTGAGTGGACAAGAGGGCGTCACGACAACATAATTGTAGTCTCTTTTCACCTCTTTCGCAACCGTTTTTGCGTATAGAGCACTGTATCACTGAATCTTCATAATTTTTGATCCGATTTTAATAATTTTTACTCAAAGATTGAATAAATCAATAACTTAATATAAATCTGCAAATTGCTAATTGCAATATAACGCATAAATTACCACTGAAAAAAACGACAGCGCGTTACATGCACAATGGCCTAGCCTGGTATAAACAACGCGGCCCAAATGTGTTTAAAGCCTAGAGGTAATGATTCTTATGACAACTGTAGTCTGCAGTCTCCATCCGTTATCAAAATAGCTTTTTCATAGCCAGAAATAAGTCCCGAGCTCCTACGATTTAGTCAAAATTACACTCGGGCGTTGCTTTTGTTGTAACACCTAAGACTTTAAAAAACATATTATTGACTTGTTGCTATCTTTTGTCATATATAACAAAAGATAGACTAACAATATTTATCATGCATTATATAGGCTTTATCTGAGCAAAAACTTTACTAAACACATTTTGTATATATTTGATTGTAATCAGTACAACAGTCCAATCCTTACTATTATTTATTTTAATGGCCCACACACTAGGAAAATTATATTACATTGTTCAGCAAACTTGGAAACTTACGCCCAGCCAATTTGATGTGCTCTGTCGCTTCTCGATTAAGAAAAAATCTCACGCGAAAGCTAGACAAACAATCCATGTGTCTACTATGGAAGCATCAACAACCTGTCAATTCCATTAGTGCTAAAGTATAATCGCCTAAGCTTACTTTAAATGCAATCAACGATAAACACCAAAATCCTTTGAGCTTACTCGATTATAATCGAATATTCAAACGATTCAGGCCTCTGTAATGGTCCTTCTTTTACAACTTGATATACTTTGTGCTATACACAACCTCAACTTACAAAATCTACAATTCAATGTGCACCTAATTTCTGTCGCAATAAAGTCGATTGTGGAGCGATACTGATTTTTAAAGCCATCTTTAGTTTGTTAGATGCACGAATAAAATATGATACTTACTCATATCATTCATAACATTAATCGTTTTGTTCATTAGCACTTTTCTGTCAAAGGAGAATGTCCAAACACGGTACAAAGGTTTTCACTCCTATCAATATAAAAAAAATCATTTACAGTCCGAAAAATAAAAGCTAAAAATTCATTAGTTACTTGGAAGTACTTGTGAGATGATAGGCCACGCATTGTCAATTTATTATATATATATATATATTACTAAAACATTTGTACTAATTTTCCCCTAGTAATACTTAAACGTCTCGACAGAACTCAACATCGATTGGTCTATACGAACGATGCGTAACGAAAAGTCTTTTGCAGTACCGATCGTAAACGTAATTTATAAATGCAAGTCGTCGGAGGCGACTTGCATTTATAAATTACGTTTACGTTTTACTTTCTGCTTTTTACTACCTTTACTTTCTGCTTTAGAGGTGACTTTACTAACTATATAATATGTTAACAATCAAAATGGCAAAAAGGTAACGACGACTACGTTAAAGCAAAAGTAAAGATTGCTATAATCGACAGTGTCAGTTTGACAACCGAATTCGGTCAATACTAATAGTAAGTTAAATAAGGACGGGACTTGCAACTCATTGGTCCGTTTAAGTTCCCAATCTCAATACTGTCTTGATATTTTTATAACATTTTTATAAGTGCCTTTTTAACTACAACAAAACAATATACAAACTCCACAACCTCAACCAAGTTAACTACTACACAAAAAGAAAATCGATTAACCCAGACCGATAAAGGTCTAAAGACAATCCAAGTGCAATCAAACCCACTATTAGTTAGCAGCGTACCCAGCATGCTGCCCGCATAGCCACGTTAAATGGCAATGCTTATGCCCGCATAGCCAGGTTAAATGGCAATGTTTATGCGTTGGCCGGTCTTGTCATTGGTGGCACTATTATGCTAATAGTCTTATGGTGTGCAAAATCGCTGATGATTTTTTTAAACAAATATAATTTCATACGATCGCTCCGGCAATTTCGTAAACATTCTCCTTTGCCTCTTCCCAAAAGTATCACTTACTATGTGATACTATAGAAAAGATTTAGAAGCGCAGATATCACTATATTAGTTGAAATATTGGAAGTATTCAGTAAATGGAAATGGTTTCAGTCTTAAAACAATCAAATTTCTATTTAAAAACATATCTCTTACAACCAATTATTTTTACTACACATTCGATGTTATTGATAAACACACGGCGCAACGAAATGGATATATTATAAATAGTTTTTAATATTCTACTTGTTTTATATACCTAGAAAGAAAAACAAAAATAGCTGCAACGAAAAAGTTACAAAGGTGTTCAAATACTCGAATTAATACTGTGCAATCATCACATTGCACCTTCAACGATTTTGTACTTCTAAGATGCAATGTAAAAAAAAATCTATTATTCCTAAAGCAGATACTTCATTATACGATTGATTTCAAACCTAGTGCCACTCGGGTAGTCTCCGTTTTGACGTTGTGAGTAGGTTCGGACCAAGTGCCGCTCAGACGACTAAGGCTAGATTGAACGAATCTCGGTTCGTGTATACAATACGAGTTTTGCCCGAGTTCGTATGTTTAGTTATGAGTGGCATTAGATTCAAAGCGGAGTAGCCTTGAACCAGAGTAGCCTTGAACCAGAGTAGCCTTGAACCAGAGTAACGCGAAAAGGTGGACTTGACATGTATCGATTAGACTCTTTTGTTCATCAACATTTTTGAAAATATAGAATCCTAGAGCGTACTTCAGAAAAATGTTATATAAAAAAAACATTTTAACGGAAAAATATACGTAAAATATATTTGCATAAAAATCATTTTGCGTTAATATAAGTAAAAAAAATTGTATAAAAATTATCATGGATCAAAATGATAGGTTTAAATTAAAAAGTGAAATTTTTGTCGAAAATTTGTGATGTTGCTTTCTAGTGTATGGATTAATTAATGATTTTTTTATAAGTTCATTCAGTCATTTTATATCTCAAAAATATTGGTATGCGCGAGCGAGACGGACGATGGTCGAATTACCACATTTTTCTGAAGTACATTTTGGCATATTATATTTTAATAGAGTATATTGTATTTAAACGACAGTTTCGAGTGTGCTCGTATAGCGAAAATTATTAATAATTTACAAATTGCTTAATATGAATTTGAAGTACTTAGTTTTAGAAATCTCGATTTTTGTTCTCCATAATATCTCCAATGATGACTAAGTGTTCTCAAAACATATATAGTTATAAAAAATTATATCTACAACTTAAAAAAAAACACATACACATTTAAAAATGTACATCAATAAAAAAAACGCACACCCAGATCAACACTGTATTCAATATAACAATTATTTATGAATAGCTGAAAAACCGATATCTCCGTTGTAGGAAATAACGGTTTTCGGTTATTCCGATAAATCTAATAGCAATATATAAGAATAGCCGTAAAATCGTTATCTCCTACACCAGAGATAACAATTTTACGGCTATTTATTAATTAATTTTAGTTTTTCAGAATTAACTGTCATTTTGACTTAATGTAGTGTTGACCTGCTAATATTATAATGTTGAGATTTATGTAAACTACGTTTAAGAGGACTGCAATTCTGCATCGTCGCACTTTTTGGTAAAAAAAAAAGTGCTTATAGCAGGGTTCCGTTTTTTTTTTTCTAAGAATGTAACAGACTACATAGTTTATCTAACCTCTTTTATTGTATTAATTTTGAAAAATACACCCCAACATTACTAGCAATCAAATAAAAAAAACTATAAATGCAACTAATCCTTTAAATAAACTGCTTATAATATTGATCGTCGGTCCGTGTGTTGTTGGCTAAAATATTATTATATACAGGCGCTATGGCGGACACGGTCACATTTATTTATCTATACGCAATCAAGATTAATATCACAGGTATTCTATTTCAGAATGAGGGCTTGGGCTTGGTTGTGTTACTGACATTCTTGTGTATGTGTGAGTGGCGGCTGTTCGCTTCGTTTCGCACACACACTAACGCATATTGCATGTGCACGAATTAGTCGTGCACGCACATTGCGCATAATCAAACCCTCATCGTGAAATAGAATTTATATACCAGATTGAACCCGTCGCCACCGTGCCTGCGCTAATTCGCTTGCAGCTTACGAGTATTCGTTCTAATGAGCATTATATAAAATAAAAAAATAATATCAATTAATTTCACTAATAAAAAATCTTGAAATAATTTGTTCTAAGAGATTATTTCGAACGTCACGTAACTAGTTAGATAAGATAATTTTTACTGTTCCAAAATACAGTTTCAAATTATAGTTTTAGAGCAATATAAGTCATATTTGTGTGCGAATGTAGTTAGTTACCTAAGTAAATCCCTTGCAATAGCAACGCCTCTAAGGAACTAGGAAACAGCTAGAAGATGCGGTAGACATGGCAGGTCACCTGTAACGAGAAATACACAAATACACATTATTAGAAAGGGTTGGGACAACACCAGACAAATTAGCAGCTGAAGCTTGGTAATAAGTTCTGTTGGACACATTTACTGGGTCCTATAAACTTAAACAATATATTATATTACTGGATGCAAGCCGCTTCCAATCGGTCTTTTTGGAAATTCTCCCCCATGAATTTCCAAAAAGACCTATGTCCAGCAGTGGACTTCTTATGGCTGAGATGATGATGATGATGATATTTATAATATAAGTTTTGTGTTGTTAAATAAATAAAAAACATTTTAAAAACTATGATTTCATGACCAGTTAAATGACAATTTGGCTTTTTAGAAGACTAGCAAACAATATCCAAGATTTGTGTAATCTCATTGTACTCGTACAATTGTTCTATCAGCAATCCACATACTTAATACAAAACTATAGTTACGTACGCGGCCGAAATGGATAAATGGCCTAGTTCCTCTTTTTAAGGGAAATTACCCCCCACCCCAACCCCCAATCAAAAGATGTCAAAAATCAATGGCATTGTTTTTAGAACCTGTGTACTACATTTCAGATTGTTTGAAAAATATAACCTGAAATTCTAACATCCAAATTAAGAAACATCTGGATAGACGAAAGCAAAGAATTGCCAGTAGATGCAGAGACCCTAGCTTGCCTCGCTCACTCAGTTAAACTAATATTAAAGAAGCGAATGTAACTGTCTGTCGTCTGTCTCTATGTTTGTTACCTCCTCAAGGCTAAACGGCTGTACCAATCGTTATAAAATTTGGCACACAGATTCATTAGAACCTGGAGAAGGACATAAGCTATATTTTATCATTTATCATCATTTCTCGTCACTACGCGGATGACACCGCGGGGCACTGCTAGTAAACAATAAATAAATAATTACTTTACCACACTTTGGTGCTCGGGGTGTCACTGTGTCACAACGTATGGCTCCAGTGGATAGAAGTCTTTGCTGGTCATGTGAGAAGCATTGTGCGCCAGTCGGTAGCCCCACAGCTCCATAGCCTCTTTACACACCTCCTGCAAAATTTTAATCACCTTTTACCACCAGGTTTTACTCAGGCTTTTTAAGAGAAGTGTCGACGCACGATCTCCCATACAAATAGGTGAAAACTGTTTTCTAGCCCTATACATTAACAGATTCCGATTATTTCTTTTTAGGGTTCCGTACCCAAAGGGTAAAAACGGGACCCTATTACTAAGACTTCGCTGTCTGTCCGTCCGTCAGTCACCAGACTGTATCTCATGAACCGTGATAGTTAGATAGTTGAAATTTTCACAGATGATGTATTTCTGTTGCCGCTATAACAACAAATACTAAAAAACAGAGTAAAATAAAAAATTAACAGGGCTCCCATACAACAAACGTGATTTTATATATAATGGTACGGAACCCTTCGTGCGCGAGTCCGACTCGTACTTGGCCGGTTTTCTTTATCTGACTGAAGTCATAAACATCCATGCTTCTACGGTTTGCTCTTTCAAAATGATAACTCCAAAGTTACAAATTCAAAAATTAAAATGTTGAAAAAAAGCAATCAAAATCATCTGACCGAGCTGGTAAATCGCGTAGAAATTATACCTTAACTGCAGACATCTGACCTCTGTCTCTATTGTTTGTTACCTAAACGGCTGAACCAATCGTTATGAAAATTGGTACAGAGATTTTTTAGTACCTGGAGAAGGACATAGGCTAAGTTTTACCATCATCAACATGACCGTTTTTCATAACTAAGCGGGTGACTCCGCGGGGCGCAGCTAGTATCTAACAATATTAAAGTATTAAAGTATACTAGCAAACCTTGTACAAATAAATGACGAATAATAATAACCAGACATACGCCATAATCATTCACAACAGCCAATTTGTGTTTAGCCTTGTGAAACGTTTTGTTAGTTTTTGTTATAAAATTATGTGTTAGGTATTTGTTAATTTTCTGTAAAACCTTCACAATTCGTAAACTATTAATAAGCATTGAAAAAAAAAACTCAGTAAATATTACTGTGTGTGATATGTTATTAGACAGACGGATCATACATAGTTGGAAAGTTTGCAGAGAATATAAAGTCACATTAGCTCACCTAAACTATAAAACGGTTAGGTTTTAAATATGTATAAATATCCATTTTATATTTAGTTCAAGTTAAATACCTACAAGGTTACAAACATGTAAAAAATCTCCACGTTAAAACTTTGCAAGTATGCATACGCAACTCATTTATTCATTGAAAGGCTTATCCTTGACAACCAGCTCGACCGATGTTAAGCGACGCAGCGGTCCACGAAAGAGTGCGCTTGTCTGAGCCCTATCCACAGGAATTGCATAAGAAGCAGAATTACCTGTTGCGAAACGGTTTCAGTTGCACCCAAAGAAATCCTGATCAACGAAATATCACACCGACGACCCCTACCACGTTTTGTTCACGTGTTGCAGTGCCATCGGTAATACTGTCGGCTCAGCATTTGTTCATAATGCCGCTAGTTCCTTAATATCAGACATCCAAAAAGGAGGAGGTTCTCAATTCGACTGTATGTTTTTTTTTTGGTTCCGTCTCCTTCAAGCCTAGGAAGATATCCTGCAAATAATCCTGCCCGGCTTGTCCGTTTTTTTTTATTGAGAATAGGTCCACGTTTGACCACCAACTCGCCTGTTGGAAAGCGACGATGTGACAAATGTACAAATGAGTATGAGATGGTATAGGCAACTTTTTCACCTCAGAGACGTCCGCTTCGGTGTAGCTAGGCTGCAGATTTATTTCAGATGGAGCTGATCAATTACATCCAACTTGTTTTGGATGAATCTTGTCCATCTTTCAAAACAAATTCGATATGTAAACAATAGTCTTGACTCGCAGTTGCGCCAATGTCACTTTACACATTCAACTAACGCAGTGAAGGTGAAAAATATCGGTTGGTATCGGAATAGTGGCCTACGACTGCTAAATATTATGATTTTTTCGTATTTCCTTACAAAAGATAACTGCACTTTCGAGTTACGTGTGATACGTATGCCTTTTCCTCTCGTCTAAGACACAAATGATCATTTTGAATAAACATTTTATTGATAGAATTATTTCATGTAGTTTATACATTAAGAACAATGAACTTGATAATACACAGTTTTACACAAGACAACAAAAGCATGATTTAATTACGTTTTTTTTTTTATGCAAGATAGATCTACGTTTGACCACCAACTCGCCTGATGTTGTAAAAAGTTAATTTAGTAGTTTGTAGTGGCAACACTCTTAGCTCGCTCTCTTCGATAATAAAGTAAAATGTCTGCCGGTGTATGCGTTTAAAAAGTGTATCATATAATCTAAAATAAAAACCTTGAAAGTGAATACTAGTGTTTAAATATATAAAACTAAATGTTAAAAGCCACAGCCTCAACAGGTCATGGGCACAGCGTGAAAATATCGTATAAAAACCAACATAAAAACCAGTGATAAAAAACGTATAAAACACGTGATAAGTAAAATAAAAACCACAAAACAAAGTGGCGAAAATGCAAGAAAACGATGAAAATCGTGTGATAATTGATAAATTGACGGACGCAGAATAATTTCAACTATGGAAATTTGAAATTGGTGTGAACCTAAAGGCACATGGTTTAGCGGTTAAACCGGCGTCAACCGAACAAATATCGGATAAAACTTTCCTCATCAAAGATGCGAAGGTGCAAAAACTCATCTTACAAACAATCGACAAGAAGTTAAAATGCCATATTATAAATTGCAAAACCGCCTATGAGATGTATAACAAACTTTGCAATATATTTGAAGGTAGCGACCACAGAAATAAATCAAAATTACTGCAAGATTTTTTCAACTACAACTATGATAAAACTCAAACAATTAATCAACTCATTTTAAGTATTGAAAATTTGGCCATGCGACTCAACAACCTAGATCACAAAATTGATGAAGAATTAATTATATCAAAAATACTGACATGCTTGCCAGATAATTACAAGTACTTTGCAACTGCTTGGGAATCTACACAAAGTAATGAAAAAACATTAATAAATTTAACAAACAGATTACTATTGGAAGAAACCAGAAATTCAAATAATAATAGCATCCAAGTGGCTTTGAAAACTAACACAATAAGAAAATGTTTCAATTGCGGTCGAGCTAACCATCTTAAATCTCAGTGTAAAGCCTGCAGTATTTGTAAGAAAATTAATCACAAGGAAAAAGATTGTAAGTACAAAAATAAACAATGCACAATATGTAAAAAAGATAACCACACAGAAGAAAATTGTTTTTTTAGAAATAAATATAATAAGAAAGAAGAAAAAGATAAAGCTATGATGGCATTTAATATGAAAAATGAAAATAAAATAAAATTTATTGTTGACTCTGGAAGTACCTCACATATGACAAATGACATCAACATTTTGAGTGGATTTCAACTACAAAAATCAAAAGTATCTGTTGCTAACAATGATGTAATAATGGCAGAAGGAACTGGATCTGTCAGGAGTTCAAACTGCATACTAACAGAGACCTTATATGTTCCCAATTTGTCTCAAAACTTATTATCGGTGAACTCAGTGACAAACAATGATGGTTCAGTACTTTTTAATAAAAATTCAGTAAAAATTTACAAGAATGGAAAAATGTTAGTAAAAGGTGAAAAAGAAAATGGTTTATACTACATAAATATAACAGAGGAAAATAAAGAAAATTTACAAGAAAAATTGTATTTAGCCAAAGAAAAAGGAACAGCTCTAGAATGGCACAAAAAGCTTGGTCATCCTGGACGAGATGTATTGGAAATATTACCGAGCATCGCTGAAGGCATAAAAATAGAAAAACATGAAAAAATTGAAGACAAATGTGAAATATGCATAAAAGCTAAACAAACTAGATTGCCATTTAATACAGAAAGAAAAAGAGCTAACAGGATTCTAGAAATTTTGCATACAGATGTGTGTGGTCCTTTAGATAAGACAGCATATGATGGATATCGTTATTTTGTGACAATATTGGATGATTATAGCCATCTTACTAAAAACAAGTTTAATAAAACACAAGAGTGAAGTGTCGGATATACTTAAAGACTACATTGAAGAAATAGAGAGAGAAAAGAATGAAAAAGTGTCTTGTATAAGATGTGACAACGGCGGAGAATATAAAAATAATGAATTTAGATCCTGGTGTGCGAAGAAGGGAATAAAAATAGACTATAACATACCATACTCACCACAGTTAAATGGAAAAGCAGAAAGATTAAACCGTACCATTATGGAAAAGGTCAGAGCATTATTATTTGAACATAGCATGAAAGATGAGATGTGGGGTGAAGCGGTATACTGTGCTACTTATTTACTTAACCGGCTGCCCAGTTCAACCCTAAATAATAAAACCCCACATGAGTTATGGAACGGAAAGAAACCAAACTTGTCCAATTTAGAAGTTTTCGGAAGTACAGTTTATGCCAAACAATTGGGAAATTTGAGAAAACTTGACCCTAGAGGAAAAAAGCTTATAATGATTGGATATGCAAATAATGGTTATCGACTTTGGAATGCAGAAAGGAGAAGAGTAGAAATACACAGAGATATAGTAATATGCAAGGAAACAGAAAATAAAATAAAACCCAATGAGAAAAATAATGAAATAAAAATAATATCTGATATACAACCATACTATGAAGAACCAGAAAATACTGACTTGGAAAGTTGTGAAGAAATAAATGAGGACATAGATATACCTAACATAAATACTGAAGAAGACACACAAGTACCTTCTATAAATATACATAACATAAATACCAGAGAAGTCATAGAAACACCTGAAAATGACATACCCAATACTGATGGAGGATTAAGAAAAAGTCAAAGAACAAGAAAAATACCAGAAAAACTAAAGGATTATGTACTACTTACGTTTACAGAAGCAACAACTGGTAAAGAGAAAGAAAATTGGGAGAAGGCAATCAAATTCAGAGAAGGAATCACTACTTAAAAATGATTCATGGAAGTTAGTAGATAAAGAAGAAGCAAAAGGTAAGAAAATATTAAGCAACAAATGGGTGTTCCGAGAAAAGGAAGATGGAACACACAAAGCCCGGCTGGTTGTCCGAGGTTTTGAGCAAAAAGATATTGACTATGATGAGATTTACAGCCCCGTGGTAAGTCAATCTGCACTAAAATCTATACTTGCTATAGCTGCATCTCAAAACTATGAAATAATGACATTTAATGTTAAAACAGCGTTCTTATATGGTAAATTAGATACTGATATTTATATGAATATACCTGATGGTTTTGAAAAATTACCTAATAAAATATGTAAGCTTAACAAAGTATTGTATGGGCTTAAACAAGCACCAATAACATGGAATAAAACTTTTACTCAAACTATGTATAAATTAGAATTATTTCCTACTAAAACTAAACGATGTGTATTTACTAATATAAATAAAACTGTAATAATAGCTGTATATGTAGATGATGGTATCGCTATATCAGAAAACAAACAGGAAATAGAAAACATTCTATGTTGTTTAGAAAAGGAGTTTCAAATTAAAATATTCACAAAACCTACGAGTTTTGTTGGTATGGAAATTGAAAGGGATGAAACAGGATTAACTTTAAAACAAACAAATTATATTGAAAACTTACTTAAAAATTTTAATATGAGCAATGCGAAACCCTCATTTATACCATGTCAAATTGAAAAAGAAAATGATTCAGAAACTATTGTACAATCAAAATTTCCTTATAGAGAATGTGTAGGAGCATTATTGTATCTAACGACTAGAACAAGACCAGATATCGCACAAGCTGTCAATAAAGTTAGTTGAAGTATTGAAAATCCAACTCATTCTGATATTATTGCTGTAAAGAAAATTCTAAAATACTTAGTAGGCACTAAAGATAAAGGTATTAAATTTAATAAAGGAAAAAATGTAACCATATTAAATTCATATTGTGATTCTGATTATGCAAGTGATAAAAATACCAGACGCAGTACCACAGGTTATATAATAATGTTCGGTGGTGGTCCTGTTTCTTGGTGTTCTAAAAGACAACCAATTGTAGCATTGAGTTCTACAGAAGCAGAATTTATAGCTGCAGCAGACTGCTGTAAAGCTGCATTATACCTAAAGTCTATCCTGAAAGAAATAATAAATTTGGATGTACGTATTGTTTTAAATATAGATAATCAAAGTTCTATGCAACTAATTAAAACTGGAGCTTTTAGCAAAAGATCAAAACATATTGATGTTAGATATCACTTTATTCATGAGCAGTTTACTATGAACAACTTAGAAATTAATTACTGTCCAACTGATTTGCAAATAGCAGATATGTTAACCAAATCACTTCAAAAAGTGAAATTTATGTTCCAGAGTAATAAAATTGTAAGACTAAATAAAATATATGTAATATTTCTACATTATCTTGATATTATGATATTTTTTAATGTAAAACAATATATAGTAAAACTAGTATATATATATATATATATATATATATTCTTAAAGATATTGTATCCTAATATGTAATAGTATTAAGTATAGTATATAGTAATATTAATTAAGTACTTACATACATAAATAGATAAGTAATAACTAAAGTAGCATTGTAAAAGAGAAAGAGAAAAATAAAATAAAATTAAATTAAAAGTAAAATTGTTTAGATATTTTGAAAATTGTTAATAAATTTTAAAATTAGGAGAAGGTGTTGTAAAAAGTTAATTTAGTAATTTGTAGTGGCAACACTCTTAGCTCTCTCTCTTCAATAATAAAGTAAAATGTCTGCCGGTGTATGCGTTTAAAAAGTGTATCATATAATCTAAAATAAAAACCTTGAAAATGAATACTAGTGTTTAAATATATAAAACTAAATGTTAAAAGCCACAGCCTCAACAAAGCGACGGTGTGGCCGAGGATGGGCTCGTCGATCTAGAAGATATTTATTCACTCTAGCCTTGAAAATTCCAACGAAAACGATTAACGAAAACTTCCTGTAAGCCTGAAATGCTTAATTTAAACCCTCTCATTCCCAAATTCTTATAAAACAAAGAGATAATACCTACACGTTACTTGTCGACATTGTCGTTGGACGCCACATTTGACTGTGGTTAGAGGGTTAAATGGGAGGGAGAGGGTTAGGAGGTATTGGAGGGTAAAATGCAACATTGGTCTGTAGTGACAGGCGGTCAGTCCATCACCACATAAACGACAATTTCCATCAAGTCTCAAATTTTACAGTACCTAAGTATGCCCAGGAAGGGAAGCAGCTGGTACATTCTGTTTTCCTTTTTCTTCCAGTTGAGCATGGAAGAGGTGTTAAAATAAATTGTCACTAATCACTATTGAGGAGATCCAGCCTGTGAAAATATGAAAAATAAAAATTTGAAAATAAATAAATAACATAGTTACCTGTATTTCTTCGACATAGTCGTAGTCCAAAACATATTTCCATCTGAAAGGCACTTCTCTGGATACCCTAAACGTGGAGCTCACTCCGCCAACTTCAATGTTGGTGTGCGTATGAAGGAACTCATCAATGGACTGCGTTGAGCTGAGCCGTAGAAACTTTAGCAGCTGAATTGTTGTAATGTTGGGATTTAATGCTAACTCTTCGTAGCGGAGCACCCTGAAATGTACATAACTCTTTAACTACTACTTCAGACTTATAAAGATCTTGACACCCGGACGGATGGAGTATGGACAGACGGACAACAAAGAGATCCTATAAGGGTTCCGTTTTTTTCTTTTCAGGTACGGAACCTTAATAAACTAGATCAAAATCGGCCCATCCGATTGAGAGCTACAACGACACAGATACACAGATACACACGTCAAACTTATATCCCCTCTTTTGGGTTGGGGTTTAAAAATACTATAATTTTCATTATAAAATTGTACATGTATATTAGTTAAAAAAAAATACGACCTGTTTTCAAGTACCAACATTCAAACACGCACACAAACAAACATCTGAACACATGAAAGCATTTGCTAGTTGATGCAGATACCTTAACTCGCATCACTCTCTCGGTCAATTATGGACATAAATAGACATACTACGAAGTAGAAGTAGGTATTATAGTCTAGTAAAAATAAGATTTGTGACAACATAAAAGACAACTAAGTATATTGTATATTATAGTATATTGTTATTTAATAATAATTATTATTATTATTTATTTCAGAAAATATCCATATACCTTAAACTACAAAACAAAATTTAAATGAATGTACTGGTCTGTTGAAATACTTTTGACACAATTTCATAATGATATTATAAAAGCCAATTTTGTTACCTTTACACGCTCAAACAGCTGAACCGATCGTTATGAAAATTTGTATAGAGATAGCTTTGGACCTGGAGACGGACATAAGCTTCTTATCATCATCATAATCATCACCGTTTTTCATAACTACGCGAGTGAAACCGCGGAACACAGCTAGTCTATAAATCAGGGATTATTGTTGATCTATGATTTTTAGCTATTTTCCTATCATAATTTCAAAGAATCCCCCCTGTTGCAAATACCGTGATGTGCTCCATACAAACGAATTTATTTTTACTAAACTATTATTAAATATAAACTTCTATGTTATATGTATATTACTAGGCGAACTCTTAATTACTTGTCGGTAACTGTTGTTGGTGATTGGCTCTCAAGGTTACGATAAATCGGGTAAATCAATATAAATAATAATCAAATGCCATTTGTTGTTAGCGCATCACTGGTTACATTGGAGCGATTTGTTTATTTTTATTTAAAAATGTTCGTAATAGTCCCAATTAAGCTTTTAAGGAAAATATGACTTTTTATTATACTATGTGACTTAACCGTCAACTCACCCGATGCTATGCGACGATACAGTCGATGATGGAACGCATGTTACCTAGAAAAATCCGATTCACTCACTCACACAACTTAAAAACTTCCAGACATCAAGAGGCGTATTCCTCAATTTAGTTTCTATACAATAAAAATCTAATGAAATCGTTAAATTTGCCTGTATAATTATTATTAATGAAAAAAAAAACAGAAATTCAAAATAGTTTTATTGATAATTACAATGTTACAATTAAAAGTGTGTTAGCACCCTAACTAACTCCTAACTATTCTGTGTCTCGGGTGCTAACGTCTTCCTGCGTGTAAAGTATAATAATAATATGACCAATTGACCATTCTATCCAAAACTAATGATTAGCAGAGAAAAATAATATGAGTATTTATTTATGAACATATTAATAGACAATTAAACGAACTAAATAGAAAAACTACAGGTAACTTTTATCAAGTGCATTTCCAGCCAACCAAAGTTATAATTTTATTATTATTTATTACCTATATATAATAAAAAGTTGTTGTACGTGACTCGCATATGCTGATAACGACCAGCGAGCCTTTTGTGTACCTATCGGTTGCTAACCCATTGGATGCGAGCTTATGTAAATTGTAAACATTATTATGTTATAATTGTAATTTAAAATAATTAATTATTAAATTGGGTAACAAAGTTAATTAAATGAAAAACATACATGAGTCTATCAGGGTACATCTGAATAAGGCGCCCAGCTGCTACATAATCACTGATCATGTCAGCACATAACAGCTCTGGCTTCCAACAGTCAGGGGACGGTTGACAGAAGTCTCGGTGTTGGCGAGACTGCATCACACCACGTGGATCACGGATCAATAGCACCACCTTCATATTAAGCCTGAAATTTAGAGATAATTTTACTGTTGAAAACAACTCAATTATATCTTTTTTTTGTACTGACATAGTGAACTCCATATGGCTGAAATGGCTCAACTATTTACTAGAAAACAGTATAATATTTCCTTCAATGAATTCCTTAGATTACTAAATTGCATCACATTGCGAAAAGTGCTATTTTGTTACTTAAAGTATCAACTTTACCCATAAATATGTTATGTAATAATTATTAATTTTTATAGCAATAAACAATACAATAAGTGTAAATAAATCCAGCAAAGCATAAATTTCACTTGCACACAGAGGCTTCCATACCGCATCCATGACTCGTGAACATGAAACACTGACACCAGAGCTAATTACTCAACAAAATGTGCTTTAATAACTATGAATATTTGTATCTTCACAGCTTCACTACAAAACTATAATTTTCATTAAACGGAATGCATATACATATGTTATTACTGTATTTTTAATTATTTACATTGCATTTACATGCTTATGTGATCCATCTATTACCTTCAATTGTACCGGAAAAGTGATACTTTATGGTACCATATCATTATTTCTGTTAAGTGTCTCTTACCCATTCAGACAGGTTACAATATGTGTACAAACTTTGAAAAAACAAATCACAAGAGGCAGGTTGCTATGCCACAATGGTCTATGGAAGCTGGCAGAATACCTGAGAGTGATGCCAAGAAAAAAATGGTTCTACGCTATATTCAAGAAGAAAGTCAACAAATAAACCACATCATTCAATAAGTAAACTATTGATAATAACCACTGCAATACCACATTTTTGCACTGCTTCTATTGGTCCTAATGCTGGAAATGATATGGTCATTTCACATACCAGTTTGCTCCACAGCATGTCACAGCGACTCAAATGCATACTGTGACATCATACAGTATAAAATACCGGACAAGTGCGAGTCAGACTCGCCCACCGAGGGTTCCGTACAGACTAGTAGATAAATTATATATTTTTTTATATTTTCCTTCATAAATCGAAAAATATACAAAGTAAAAATATTTAAAAACCTGTTTTAGCTTGTGCTAATTAAGGTCTTTCATATGATACCCGACATGATATGGTTAACACTGCGTCTTGCCAAATTTTACAGTTATAGGTCAACAGAAAGTATAAGGTAAGAATAGGATTTGATTCCCTTGCAAGTGTCGAAATATGCATATTTTGCTACATGTTCGGCTGTAACTTTTTTTTATCAAAACTGAGAAGTTTAATTTTTCTTTCTGCAGCAAGACTTTGGATTTGTGTATATGGTTTTAATTTCAACTCAATACCTTCACATGTTCCTGAGATACAGGTCTTGACACTCAGACGGACGGACAGACAGATAACAAAGTGATCCTATAAGGGTTCCGGTTTTTCCTTTTGAGGTACGAAACCCTAAAAATTGATTACACATTGATTAGTATGTATTTACAAAAAAAAAAGTATATATATGTATTCTATCAATCATCTCGTAACCATAGTTTTTTTGAACGCATTATAGACCTATGATTGACCACCAACTCGCCAGATGTTAAGCGACGACACAACAGTACAAACAAAGAAACAGTACAACAAAGTTGGATGATAGTACAAACTTTGCTTAGTTTGGGCTAGATAGTGTTGTGTGAAATGTCCACAATTTTTTTTTTGCAAATAGCATGGTTTGAGTAATGAATAAAAATGATTAAATACATACTTTTAGTATAGCGTAGGAAGACCAGCCACGAGATGGACAGATGACCTCATACAAGTGGCGGGAAGACGCTGGATGCAAGCCGCTTCCAATCGGTCTTTTTGGAAATCCATGGGGGAGGCCTATGTCCAGCAGTGGACTTCTTATGGTTGAGATGATGATGATGATGACATACTTTTAGTAATTGAGTTAAAAAGGTCAGTTACATATTAACACCAAACTGTACTGCATAAAATCTCCTTGCCTGTAGTTTACTACAGACACATGTTACTATTGTTAGTATTTGGTATTAATCATAATAAAAGTTGCCTCACATTCTAACCATTTGAAAGGTTGTATGTTAAATGCAACATTTCACCAAAGTGCAGAGGTCCTGTCTCAAGGTCTATCAAACAGCAATATAAAATTCTTCTTATAATAAACTAACATTCATAAGCAAATATTGTTTTATGTGATGGACTCTTGTAATTAGTATTATGACTAATATCGACATCAGGAACAAGATTAGATGCCCCATTCATCAAAATTTGAATATTTGACCTTGTGGCTCTAATGTACTTAAATATAATCTTAAGATTTCATTAGACTTACTCTTTATCGTCTAGTAAATCCTTGATAAGACGCAATCTAACACGAACAACTTTCATACTTTGAAATGGAAACAGCTTACAAAACTTTTCATTGAAATCAGCATCAATACAGAGTTTGTTATATTTACACTGGTCCCATAGTCTTGTATTATGGCTGAACTGGTGCAAATGTGTCATTCCATACTTAAAATAGTCTTCCATACCACTAAAGTCACATTTGAGCATGTTCTTGATAGTGCTTAGGGCATTCTTTGCATGAGGAGGCCCTCTTATTTGTATTATTTCATACTTCAATAGAGGTTCATAGTGATAGAAGTTACCTGGCATTGCATTCAGCACTTCACCCAAAAAAGTAGTACCTGATCTCCAAGTAGAAAATATGACACTTCTTATTGGTCTTCCACCAGATTCCATTACTAAATCTTCTAGTTTATGAACACCTGAATATGTAAAGTTGTAGTTCGATAGCTCAAATTTAATTTTGGAACGAGTTTTCTCCAATATGTTTTCAATGATTTTTTCCATATCTGGGGAACCATCGTAGGGGTTCGTCGGTATGGCCTGCAAAATATTGTCCTCGCCATCCTCAGTTTTCAAATAACTTCTGAAGGTCCTATGAGTTTCAGAGGACGGACGATAATTTATGTTATCTGTATATCGACTTCCAGCTAGAATTAGAAGAACGCTGAGACCGAACGCGAAACATATTGAGTAAAAGTTAACTCGCCGCAGCATCACGTATTATCACAAGAATTAAATATTACTAAGAACCTGATATACTGGAGGTAATTAACACGACACAAGCACTACCAAAACACAAATTTTATCATTTTTCAAAGTCATTTGATTACGTATAAATCATAATTCTATAGGTTGCGTTTCCGCGGAAACACCGCATTGCACCTCCGCCGCCATTTTGAACCAGCATTCAGCAATGACGTTTAAGGCGTAATTAAGCACGACCACTCTTGATTCAACAATTTCTACTAATATATTACAAATAAATGAACCTTTAGTACTGTCAACATGGGTAACTTTGACTCCGTGTTAAATATTGTGAGCTCTAAACTATTGAGCTAACGAGTCTTACGTGCATGTGACGAAAATAAGTATTCGGCGCAACGAAATGACGTCATACTAGAAGGACAAACTTATACATACAATATTATAGTAATGAACTTCAAATGCAGAACGTTAGAATAGGTTTCTATCTAAAATAATGACGTCATGCTAGAAGGACAAACTTGTACATAAAATAATGAACTTTAAATGCAGAACGTTAGAATAGGTTTCTGACTGTCCATCTTACGATCTGATGATCTGATGCGAGTTCAACATTTTTTACCCATCCCGAAAATTGACAACGCCGTTAAAGAAGTTTTCACTTCAAAAACAATTTCGTTTCATGATGGATATTCTAAAATCACAAATGGAGTTTTTTAATTTCGCTTTTATAACATATTGTAGGCGCAGGACCGTGACTTGTGGAAGTAAATGGGGGAGACCTTTGCCCAGCAGTGGGACAGCATAGGTTAATAAAAAAAAAAACATATTGTAGATTACGCGTTTCAAGTGAATTTATCGTGTTAGGTTTAACCCGGATGTTAATGATTATGTTAATTTACCATTTTCTACACAGTACTAAGCGTTCTACTTTTCATGAATAATCTATAATCATCTAGACCGCAACAGTTAGTTAATATAAGGCGAGTTAGAAGTCAAGCGCGAGCCTATTTTCGAAAAAATAATCTACCAAAAAGTTAAAAATAAACCAAATGTGGTCACACTTACAAAGTTTTGAAATTACCGAGAGTTTTGGCGGGAACGTTTTGAGGCAGGATCTTAGAACTATTTCCCAAACTTGTGTTATTTTTAACAGACTTCAAAAAAGGAGGAGGTTATCAATTCCTAGCGTATATTTTTAACCGACTTAAAAAAAGGAGGTTATCAATTCGACCTGTATGTTTGTAATATTGTCAGAACTGCACAGTTTTTGTATATGTTAGTCTATACCAGCTTCTAAACATGTGTGCCAAATTTCATAAGTGTATGTATGTTTGTCCACGTTTTACGCAGAAACTAAAAGTCGTATTGCAAAAATTCTTTCTATATTGAATAAAGTAGCTCTCAACTTAGGAGTCACCGTAGTCAGTTTGATTAAAATCAGTTCAGTAGTTTTCAAGACACGGACTTGTAAAACGATAAGGCATACTTTAAAACGCAAAAATTGGGCATTACAATAGTGAAGTGTGTTTGAAAATTAAACAAACTTACCCAGTGAAGTTTTATGAATACAATTTTTAATTTCAAACAAAACGAGTAAATACTATTAAAAAATGAACAAATAAAAGTAATTTAAAAAAATTAATCCGACTTTAAACTGAAAAGAGAAGAATAACACGAAGAAAATCAATACTGGGCGTCTACCTAAGTAAGTAGGTACGTAAACCATCTAACTATCTTTGAGGTCAGTGTCTGTATAGGACTACACCGACCTCAAAAAATAGTTGGTGTATATATTATACGGTATAGTACAGTACGGTACGGCACAGAACAGTACGGTACGGTACGGTACAGTACAGTGCGGTACGGTACAGTACAGTACAGTACGGTACGGTAGAGAATAAACTGGTAGGTACGGCCTAGCCCGAATGAATTTTTCCTAGTCTTTATGACCACAAATTGGGTTCCGCAGGTCGTCAGACCACTCGGTAGGCCCAGGCGCAGATGGCGAGACGAACTGGACTCCTTTTGCAACAATTGGACACAAAAAGCTAAAGACCGTGAAGAGTGGATGGAGGATAGGGAGGCCTTTGCCCAGCTGTGGGACATATCAGGCTGATAATAATAATAATAATATGACACATAGTCAGGAGTCGCACCCTAGACCTACAAATCAAAACTTTTTTAAATTCAGTAAGTAGACTTGCTATTTCTAATTATTTCGTGTTGTTATCAAATGCACCTGGGCCGTCAGATCACTTTTTGCTGAGAAAGAGCGGACAGCTTGTGTCTTCAGGGATCTCGGACCATGATAGCGTATGAGTGGATAGCGTAAGCACATTGATAAAGTTAAAATAAAAAACATTCTTAAATGAAACACTTTATTTTTTCAATAGCTTCTACAAAATAAACTAATGTACTTTATAACCAACGATATGCATCTTGCCGATGGTCTCCCCTAGGAAGAACCACAGGCACACCTCAACACATATCAAGAATAGCAGCCAGGCTTGCCTCACTGTCAAGAACCTATAGGCGCCTGTCTTGAAGAACTCTTTGGTGAGTGCGATATCGGCTTTGAGTTTCTGCAAGAGATAAATAAAATAAATAAATATTTGTGGATATTTTACACAACACAATCTAGCCCAAACTAAGCAAAGCTTGTAGATGGCTGATAGAATGCGTATCTAACACTTTTTTTTCGTAAATAATAATATATATATAAATATATTTACATATATGTATATAGAAACATCCAGACACAGAACAAACATCCAAGCTCGTCACATTAATGTTTGCCCTGGGTGGCGATTTCACTGATAGACCAAAGAGCTCTTTAGAATCTTTCACATTCATAGTTCCTAAATAGGTACAAGTTTTGATTATGGTTAATTCTGTGTCAGGACCAAAACTAAATTATACCTGTAATTCCTGCTGGCTAGTTGGCACAGCCATCTCAACAGTATAAAACCCTTTGAGTTGACGCAACTTCTTAACAACAGCCGATTGCGAAGCGCATTCGGCCTTTTCTGAAACACATAATTAAACGTCAAAAGATGTTCATTTATTTTATTTGCGCAAACGCCGATAGAAACGGTGTGTAGATAGTTGTATACGCTCTATTGGCTCACCTTTTATTAAATCTATTAGTTTGTCCTTGTGTCTGTTTATCGTTGGTCTATAAACTTCCGACAATCCATAAGTGGAGACCCATCTTTTACCTGTAAATAAATAGTTGGCGTGGTCAAAGAGTGATTTTGGTAAAAACTTTTAATAAATCAAACTAAGTGAACTACTTCGTCAAATCTTAAAACAATCATAACCTTTAATTACATTTTTCACTAATGTGTGAATTTATAAAAAATATAGTCAAATAATGATCATTTAAATAGAATTTATAAATATAGGTTTTGTGCATACTTTCTCACAATAAAACGTTATTTCATACTATGAACATACGAGTTAACTTTTTTTTGACTGGCCTTGTGGCTCAGTTGGTAGGTAGTGTGTTTGCGTCTACCTGCTGAACTGAAAGGTAGTGGGTTCGATCCCCACCCAGGGCAAACATTTGTGTGATGAGCATGGATGTTTGTTCGTGTCTGGGTGTTTCTATGTATCTTATGTATATATTTACAACAAAAAAAAAGTATATTATGTATTCTATCAGCCATCTAGTTCCATAGTACAAGCTTTGCTTTGCTTAGTTTGGGCTAGATGGTGTTGTGTGAAATGTCCACAAATATTTATTATTTAACTTATATTAGTTTATTTAAAATTTCCCCAAAATTTTCATTTTTATTTCTCTAAATACATTTTTATGTTGATCAACTCGTTCGCTTGTAAAGCCTACTTATCCGTAGGTATCCGGTGTAGGTGGTTATCCGTAGGTTTCCTTTTCTAACGATACCCCACACGATAATAGATGAAAAAAATTATTGATCCCTTTACATGTTACACCAATTTTTTTTTTTTTTAATATTTTATTCTACGATTTTCTTGGCATAACTAATGTGCATAACCTTGCCAAATTATAGCTTTCTAGTACTAATACAATAGTCTTTGAGCAGAGCCGCGGACAGACAGACAGATAGACATGGTGAAACTATAAGGGTTCCTTGTTTACTATGGAACCCTAAACTTCACCAAATCGTATACTTTCAAATTGAGACATTGAGATATATTGGACGAAGGGACGAAAAGAGGTGTTTGAGTTTCCCGAATACTGCCCACCCGAGTTGATTCGTCGATGGACCCCTTTTTCAAAGTTGGTCCTGCTTACTTAGACTTTTTATTCTAGCAAGACGTACCTATTGATCAACAGCTTCAATTCAATAGTTGTTGAATTGGGATAGAAGTTCGACTTAACCTTTATTTTGTCCATGTTCACCGTAAAGTCCACCCGTTGAGAAACAAGATTGAGGTCTTTGACCATCGCGCTGAGGTTTACCGTCGATTCTAATTGCATGTTCCACTCCGTGACACGGCGATGGCGCCATGGTAAATATACGGCGCAAGGCAATATCGGCACCGAGTGAAGGCGCCGACGGCGGAAACCGGCGATATCGCCTTGTTGCGGACAAGCCCTGCTGCGCGCCGGATTCCGGTGCCACACCGTATTTTCTACGCCTTTTTCGCAATGTGAGCGTCACATTGCACGTACGTCGCAGTGATGCTTGTTCGAATCGATGGCAACGTGCCGTTGACGTAGGACTTGAATGCGGACGGACAAGTCAGCGGAAGTGCGAGAATCAGCGATCTATACGTACTAATGTACTAGATGTCATGTTTTGAACACTCACTTTGTTCATCACAACTACAAAGCAGTGCCTTTTTCAATTGTCTGCTGCTCGTCACCGCACACGTCACTGTCCAGTGACGTTTGAAATGTGTTCTAGTTTACATCGAATTCTTTAGCGAGTCTAGAGCGGGATTAGGACTAGAACAGAGCGGGAGCGTGATGGGAGCAGGATTTTTCCTGTGCGAACTATGCGTACAAAGATGCGGGTACTTAACACATAGTAATAAATAATGTTACAGGTACTTACGAAACAAATTTGATATCAACTTAAAAGGTTTCAAACCAGAATCCATAATAATAATATTTATTACGAACTTTCACACAAAATTTTATTTCACTTTTAATGTAATTTAATGTCAATACCATGACATATGCTACACTGGAGACCAGAACTATTAAAAAGATAAAACATTAATCATAGTTCGCATAGAGTTCGTTATTAAGGTTGTATCTACTTCTTTTTAGGAGCTTTCTTATCAACTTTTTTGCTCGTATTTGTAGGAGCTTTCTTCTCAACTTTTTTGCTCGTGTCTTGTCCACGAGTCGCTTTTGGCTGATCTTTTTTAGCATCTTTTGCCTTTTCTTTAGCTGCCGCCTGTTTTTTCATCATCGCTTCAACAGCTTTTTTCTCAGCTTCTAGTTTCTTTTTCTGTTCTTCAGCTTTAGCTTTCTCTTGAGCGGCAATTATTACGGCTTGTTCTGCTTGTTTCTTTTTTTCCGCTGCGGCATCTATGCTAGTGATTGCATTTTGTATAGCACTTCTGAAACTGTATGCCGCTCCTGAAACTGTATTCTCCAAACTCTTCCCAAATGATCCCTGTAAGAGAGCTATCGTCATCGGGGGCGCACATTCTACTTTCAAGTAAGGCCACGCTTCTCGCATTTGACTCCGTACAATATCACAAGCCGCTAAAACAAAATAAAACTACTTAAGTACTTATTCACATTTATTTTATAAACAAAAGTTTTGAAATCACGTGAACGTGAACACTCCTAATTACTGAAAACTAGCCTCAACTCCCGCTCCATGCAACAGTGACTTCATTATTAAACTTACTAGTAAGTAATTAAGAAATACTATCCTATGGCGATGAGTTAAATTTAGCATGATAGAATTATGTCATAGACAAATGATTTCTATCTTATGCACAGCTAACTCTTCTTAATTTGCGATAGTTTTTCTTTGCACTTTTTTACTTCTTGTTCTAAGTATGTTAGTTCTCCCGCTAACTGTGAGTCTCGCATCGACGCTAGTTGATTTTCCAATGTCGTGGTGACGGAATGTAGTACATCTGCAGTTTTATTCATCACTGGGTTGTTTAAAACAAATGAAGCTTTTGTTGTTGATAAGGAGCTTTTGGCCGTGTTCCAAGTGCTCGAGATGACCGGTCGGACTGTTTGAATGGAATCTGCAAAACAAACGTGGATTTACTTATCTGATGCAACAAGACAATATATTTAAACTGTTGTCTACAAACGGATCTAATTTATTTTCTTGACGAATGCCAAAATCCTCGTTTGTTCTGCCGCAGTTTTTTGGTAACTATTTAAGTAAAATTCTCCTTACACAATGTTATATCCAGAGCTATTCTTAATGTTCTCGCCATTTCTGGAAAAGTGAGTAATTTAAGCTGGATTTCTTGTATTTGTTTACAATAATTTTGATGTATCAAAGTTCAAACGTCACAAGAAAAACGTTGGATGAAGCGCAGCTATGACAGATGACAAAGAAAACATAACTTAGAGATCAAAAAGTTTATATGCTTTAAAGACATTGTAACACTGTGTCATTTCATAGTATAGTACTTGGGCGACCGAGCTTCACTCGGATTTTTTATGACTGAAAATACGAGCAAACCCGGTTTCACTAAAAATGAAACCTATCAAGATCGATTCATCGTCCCCTAATTGTAGGTACAAACCAAATTTCATTAAAATCGTTGGAGCTGGTTGCGCCAGTTGTTTTAAACTCTTTATATTTCGGTGTGTTTTCCATTCCATCCTCGAATCCTTTGTAATATGCAGCACGGTGAAGAGCTTACGGAATGACCGAAGATTACCTTACTTTGTAAAAAAAGAGACTTTTGACTAGATGCATTTTATGTCTAGTCAGTGCGACATATGCGCTTGCGCGCGACGGTTTGTTTTCGTACCTGTTAATTAAGAAAAAGCTGTTCGCGTGTGAAATGTTGTACTCCGCCATATACCGTTATATAGTGTCTTCGCCGGACATTGTGTCCTAGTGAAAATAATAAAAAAAACACTATTGGAACGCCTTTGGAAACGTGTGTGACCAGCGACAACGAAGGCCCAGACCACGACCCAGGACCACGATCAGGCACGACCCAGGGCGTGCGAGTACGAAGGCGCCGCTTCATCCTCCTTCACCGATCAATGATCTGGAGAGCCACGAGATCTTCAAGTAAGTGCTGCTTCCCATCTCTTCGTTCCTTATCTCATGCACCGTTTTCCACCTCCAAAAAATACAGTCTAAAGATACAGTTTAAAGATAATAGATATACTTATATAACACCACTATAAGTAGCGAACAAAATGTAGGTAATATAATATATCTACAAGGAGCCGTGTCGTGATATTGCCATGGGGTGGCACCGAAACGACGTAAGAACGATTTTCAGCTGTAAGTTGAGCTGTTAAGCTGAAATCTGAAAATCATTTGATCAGTTGTTGAGCTTAAGTTTTTATGAGAAACTATGTACAAAGCCATTAGAACAGTTTTTGTAAAATCACTTATTTGTTATGAAAAAGTTAGTTGGAGATATTGATGAAACATAAATATATGGACAAACTAAATCAAATCTTCTTTTAAAAAAAACTAGACCAAAATTGGTCCATCCGATGGAGAGCTACGATGGCACAGCCAGACACAAAGATATACACGTAAAAATCGGTTGAGACGTTTTTTTATATCGGAGGTTTTTAAGTTTACTAAACTTACGTAAAAACACACGTAAACCTCTCTTTTTGGATTAGGGGTTAATAAGGGATATTCTATATTCAACTGTAGGTATGTTTTTTTTTATAATGTACATATATTCGTCGTCATACATTAATCGGGCAAAAAGCGAATAACTTAGTTACCTACGCAGTCGTGTATAAATTGCTTAATATTTTTATCTCTTTATTGCGAACTTCCTGGCAAAATGTTGAAAACCACCGTACTTTTACTGCTACTTTTTGCCAAATTATGGGTCGATGATACTCGATTTATCCTTGAGGGCCTTTCATTCAACCTTCTACGGTTATTGAACCCTACGTGGCAGTTTTTTGAGAGATACGTTAGTAGGGTATTTGGATATTTATATTTTACAAAGTACCTATTCAGAGATGCAGCAAATGTTCTCACTAGGCCGGTTACCGAATTTTACGAAAACTGAGAAATTTTATTTTTCTTTCTGCAGCAAGAGACTATGGATCTGCGTTTATTCTAATGTATTCTGCGGTTTTAATTTCAACACGATACCTTCACGCGTTTCCGAGAGGTCTTGACACCGAGACGGATGGACGGACAGACGGACAATAAAGTGATCCTATAAGGGTTCCGTTTTTTCCTTTTGAGGTACGGAACCCTAAAAAATGATACGGATTTTGGGCTTTTGATGTGAAACGGGCGGTAATATGCCGACTTTCTGTTTGTCCTATACCTAATGGAGGAGCATTCCCGATATGGCGGTGAAGCTCTTCTACAACCGTCGAAATGAATCCTATATAACCAGACATGCTATACTTTACGTCATATGTCATAAAGTAAGAATAGATTACGTAGACAACTGTAAATAAGATAAAAAACGAATGCTTCTGACCTCGCCGTATAAATTGCAGTAATGTTCATATCAACTTGGATAAAATCAAACATGAGCTTAGGCAATGTAAGCAATTTGCAAATGCATCGTTGACCTAAATCAATTGTTAACATCCACTCACTTTATATGCAGACAAAGAAATATTTGGCTAATTATGTAAGAATCGTGATTACTTTGATGAACAACGCTAAGGTGCAATCAAATAACATTATTTTGTAATTGAGTGTTGCAAAATGCTAATCTAGCTGTTTTGTGAATAGTTGCTATGCAACTACGGCCAACTTTTAATATAGGAACTGCTTTTGTAATAGTAATAGTTGGTAATGGTTGTAAATTAATTGAATATATTCAGACTCTTTTCAATCTTTTCAAGCTTCTGTTTTGGTTGTTTGTTTGGAGCGGATGGCGTCGGCGGATGTCGGACGTCCAAATCCCAGAAAAGATATTATGTAGATACAACAGAAAACTTTACGTAGAACAGAAAACTTTCACTAGAATTTAGAATATGAGCACTGGACCTCGCATGCAAAGTTTGTATCCAATGATTCTGTCATATACTAGCACGAAAAAAACGGCTAAATCAATTTTGATGAAACATAGCTAAGAACGCTCTCGATGAAATCCTCTTTCAAACAAAAAAATAAACTAGATGAAAATTAGTCCATGCGTTTAAGATTTAAGAGCTACGATGCCACTCTCCGTATATACCTAGTCTTGCCATAAATATTGTCACGAAGAAAAAAATTATTTTTTTATTGCAAATAATATTTATTACTTTTACAGTGTGTTAGTTTAATACATAAATATAAAACAATTTAAAATATAAAAGCTTATTCGAAGTGGTCTCCATTGGCTGCAATACAGTCCTTTAAACGTTGAGGCCAGTTATCAATAGAAGCACGCACTCTTTCCATGGGAAAATTCTTCACTGCCAATCGTATGGATTGTTTTAGGGACTCCAAATTATCATGGCGTTTAGAGCAAGCCATACTCTCTAAAACTGACCATAAATCATAATCCAGCAGATTAAGATCAGGACTAGACGACGGCCAGTCTTCAGCTCTGATGAAGTCCGAAACGTTCACTTCCAACCAAGACTGCGTGGACCGAGCTTTATGACCTGGCGCCGAGTCTTGTTGGAAGGACCATACTTGGTTATTGAACATGGTGTTGTTAAGGGGCTTAACTACCTTCTCAAGAATGGTATTTTGATACAGTTGTGCCGATGTTTTGATACCTTTTTCACAAAAATATGGCTCAGTCACTCCTTCATAGCTAACACCCCACCAAACCATCACTGAAGTCGGATAATGCCCACGTTGCACTCTGTCGACTAATTGGGAAGCTTCCTTAGAGCTTTGAGCGTAAATACGGTCATTTTGTTTGTTAAAATGTTGCTAAATTGTAAAGATTTTCTCATCCGTAAACAAAATTTTTCTGTGACCTCCCTTTGCGTACCGCTTCAGTAGTTGTTTCGATTTTACCACCCTATTCTTTTTTAAATTATCAGTTAAAAAATGACCAGTGCGTCTCTTATAGGCTGCAAGTCCTAAGTCATCTTTTAAAATACGCGACATGGTTCTGGGTGCTATCTTCATCTCCCGAGATAAAATCTTTTGCTTTCGGACAGGATTTCTTCGAATTCTTTCCCTTACTGCTTTGACCACCTTTTTCGTACGAACACTACGTGGACAGCCAGATCTTTTTCTGTCACAAACAGAGGAGGTCTCATTGTACCTATTAATAGCCCGGTACACAAACATTTGACTAAAACCAAGCGTATGGAGAGTTTTAAAAATTGCATTTGGCTCCATACCAACTTTGTGTAATGCAATCACAGCGATTCGGTTCTCTTTATCACCCCACTCCATTTTAATATCGCAAAATATTGTACAATGTATTGGCGCCAAAATTAGAAAACTCAATGAACAATCGTATAAAAATGACAGATTCCAAATTCAAATGTAATATCTTTCTTATTTTTAACTGTAACAGTATTTATGGCCAGACTAAGTATAACAGTTACTCTATGGATGCCACCACATATACAACCAAACTTATAGCACACTACTTTTTGAGTCTCTTTTTAGTTGGTTTGGTTTAACTTTGAAACTATACTTATTAGTATAGTTTAAAAGTAATGCGGCACAGTAATGGAGCCCAAAAGGTTCTCGAGTGGAGACCACGCACCGGCAAGCGCAGCGTAGGAAGACCAGCCACGAGATGGGCAGATGACCTCATACAAGTGGCGGGAAGACGCTGGATGCAAGCCGCTTCCAATCGGTATTTTTGGAAACCATGGGGCCTAACCATGAGGAGGCCTATTTCCAGCAGTGGACTTCTTATGGCTGAGACGATGATGATGAATGCGGCAAAGATGGACATTATTTATTTATTCATTTATTATTATAATAAAAACGGCTTACGGCCAATTACAATTATTATCAAGCAGTGCAGCCAGGACATACGAGTACATATACATAAAGGCTGAATTCATAACCCTCCATTTGATTGCGTCGTAATCAGGCAATAAATAAGTATATTACTCAAGTAACGTTCAAGTAAAGGTACACAATAATGGTTCAAAATTATTTAAAAGCCGACAAAATCCTTGTCCTCCTTTTACCTTATGATTGGTTTTGTTCTACAACCATATGTTATTACATATTTTATTCTGTACTTAGTAGAGTCCGTTTAGAAATTGTGGTGCTTCCATACAGCCAGCTGTAATTAATATTATGTACAGCGAGTTATATGGAGGGATCACTTTTCAGTTGTTTTATTTGGGTAGGTATTTTATAATAACGATTTTCTTGTTGCGTGAAACTTTGAAGCTTGTTACATCGCTACAAAGTTTCTAGCTTATCAATTTTCTATCTGATTCATTTCTATTCAATGACTGACCTCGCAGCTCAGTTGGTAGTAAGTCTGCTTGCTAAGCTGTCAGGGGTTCGATGCCCACCCATGACAAACATTTGTGTGAGGCGCATGGATGTTTGTTCTGGTTTGTTTGGGTGTTACTATGTATCATAAGAATGCAGTTACAAAGAAAAAGTAGGTATATTATGTATTCTATCAGCCATCTAGTTTTCATAATACAAGCTTTGCTTAGTTTGGGTTTGATGGTGTTGTGTGAAATGTCCACCAATATTTGTGTTTTATTTATTTATATTTAATGGTAACTACATTAATCTGTAATAGTTCTTATGGAAATAAAAAGATTTTGAATTTCGAATTGAAGTAGGTCTTTCCCGATAGATATAGCCTAGGTGTCTTTACATCACAGTGAATACAAAAAAAAAAAAACAAAAAAAAACTTGGTTCGTTATTGAACTGAACTGAAACTAAAAGTGCGAAGGCTGTGCTCGTCATAAGTCACATATACTAGCTCTAATTGTTATGTCACAATGCGCGCTTACTTTCGCTTCGGTCACTGTTGCAACCTCCAAACTATACTTAGGCGAGGAGCTGATATCAACTTAACTTACCGCAATGTAAAGTGCGTAGTAATTTATTTCTGTTAAACATCACACACATAAATAAGATTTAATAATACTACCCCTCGTGTCGTCAAAGCTTACAATATCGTAAGTCAGTCAAACAGTCCACCCCTGACTGTACCCGACGTAAAGGTGCCCATAATACTCACCGCATTACCTCGTTGAATGGCGATGGACAACCTTTGCATCAGGTAAAATCCGGTGTGAGGGTCGCCACAAGTCTCCGTTATCCGCTGCCCCAACTCCAAAACCAAGCCTTTGGCTTCAGCACCCCAACTGCCCTCGTGTATGTATCTACATTATTCACAAATGCCAGATTGGGGAAATCATCGCAACAATTTGGGGGGAGTTTAAAATCAAAGGGTTATTTGGTGGGAATCGATTTAAGTACCTATTTCTTGGGCGAAACTGGGAGATTTTATTACTGACATTAAAAAAAATAAGTTTAATTTGTGGTAGAGTTAAAATTTTGTAAGACCGTCACGGAACGACCAGCAGATGTGAAACAATTATAGATAAAAAAGTGAAAAAATAAACTTCAAATACGCAATCCGTTTACTTGGATGATATTTTTTCAGTTATTTTGTTATAAAAACCAAATTACAGAACCGATTTTGATAAAACTTGTATGGGACCACCTTGACCGCCACCACCTTCAAAACATAATAATCATCAAAAACAATTCATAATTGGCGGAGTACCTAATCGCTGAACAAACATATAATAAAAAAACATACAGTTAAATTGAAAACCTTCTTTTTGTAAGTCGGTTAAAATGTAAATAATATTGCCAGAAATATAAAAGGCGTGTACAAGCTGTGAACGCGTCAAATATATTATAGTAAATAAGATAATTGCAATATACAAGTCGCACATATGTATAAGTAACGAGTGTATACTATACGTACACACACAAGAGGGAGTCGAGAGCGGTATGTAAAAGCGTCACCTCATTTTCCATATCACAGCATACAAGTTGGTTTTACTGCCAAGGCGCGCCTATAAATGTTTGACATAATAAAAAAATATAACAATACTGAATCATTCCGTGGCTCCCATTCTAAATACACTTATATCGTCCCGTGTATGAAGCAACATCCATATCGGTATTTTTCAGCTCGAGCTGTTAGCACTATTAGTGCCGGCTGAATGTCCTAACTCGGTCTAGTTAGTAAGTTAACGCGAATGATACAATACGTTTGGACAACCTCACGCAATGCTATTGGTTAACCGGTTATATATGGAATCTAAATGATCCAAATAAAACAACAGCTAAAAACAGCTAAAATCAAAATTCTAATTACTAAAGAAACTGTTTATATATGTTACCCGACAAAGCCGATTTTGATGAAACATAGCTAAACATACTCTCGATATAAAACTCTTTAAAAAAACTAAACTAAATTACAATCGGTCCATCCGTTTGACAGTTATGAGGCCTCAGAAAGGCACACGGATACGCCCGTCAAACTTATAACACCCCTCCTTTTGCGTCGGAGGTTAAAATATGTGAAGTTACAAATATTCTTAGATACCTATAATATAGCACATTTTGTTAAGTAATCAGCTCTGGTGACAATGTTTATCTTCATGTATTGTGTTATGCATAGGAATTAATTTTTTTTGATAGTAAACATAACTTTTAACTAACTGGCAAGCGCTGTGTAGGAAGTCCAGCCACAAGATAGACAGAGACCTCATACAAGTGGTATAAACTAGATGCAAGTCGCTTCCATCAAATATTTTTCGAAATCCATGGGGGAGGGAGCCCTGTTACCAGCAGTGGACTTTTGTTACCAACAGTGGCCTTCTTGTGGCTGAGATAATGATGATGATGATAGACTTGCGTGGAGTTTTCCTTCATTAGAATACATTGCTTTAGTTTTACCACAAGGCTGATATTCACATATTTAGCAAAGATTAATAATATATCAAACAAGTTAATCCAAAAAGCTTTTTAGGTACAAGTATTAAAGATTGATTTCGTAAGCACTTTTCATTGCGTTAATTAAAGTTTGATAAAATATATGTAACAAACTGAAGCAAAAGACTTCAAATACGCAATTTCGTTAACTCGGATGACATAACTCTCCACTTATTTTGTTTTAAAAATTAAAGTACTGAACCAAGTTTAGTAAAATATGGAACCACTTTTGAAGCATGAAACCTACCAAATGTAAAAGATTCACCAAAATCAATTCAAAATTGGCGACTTAATCGCGTAACAAAAATACATACAGTGGAATTGAGAATCTCCTCCTTTTTGAAGTCCGTTAAAATAGCGTGCCATGCGCTTGTAAGCTTGGACACCTACCCTAGTGCCTAAATCACTTGAACAGTTAACTGTTGCACTAAACATGTTACAGTTGTTAATGTCAGTTGACAGTTAGCTGATACCACGCGCCAATACAGTTCGTTACTGTAATATAATTGAAATTCGCTGACTATTCAGGTTAATATGTTTTTTCTGATTGAATTTTTTGCTCGATTCACCACGATAGGTGTGGGTGCCGAATATCTAATAAATAGAATCCAACTTCAAGCAGCAGGTTAGGCTACTGAACTGAAGTTGATTAAGTTTCAAATAATTTGGAACGTACAGCTAATGTTTCACCCGATTTTTTTAAATTCTCTGGATTTTATAGATTGTTGAGCTCCATCTTTGGCCAGGTTGTTGCTTTCCATAAGGCGAGTTGGTGCTCGATCGGAGATCTTTTTTATGTAAAAAAATTTCATCGACCAAAAATTCGAATTCCAAATTCGAAAATTCGAAATTCAAAAATGTTATTCTTTATGCAGTCAACAGTTTTTTAGTGGCACCTGGATAATTTAAGACGTAAATTCGCTGGCTTAGTATGTACTTAGCTAGATTTATTTATAGTTATTTATTTAGTTTTCCTGTACAGAAACTAAAATTCATAAACTAGGCATACGCAATTCCTGCCTGGAATAATACACAGGGAAAAAATAATATTTATTTTTTATATTATAAATGCGACAGTTTTTTGTGTGTGTTAAAACTAAAATTATTTAAATGAAATTTTGCATGAAGATGTAGCTTATATCTTGGAATAACACATATTAGGCGTTCCCTATACCTAACTTAGTTCTCGAAAATATGAAATGATAGATGATAGCTGGTAAAACCGCTAAACGTTGCTTGTTTTTTAGACCGTACTACAGTAAAAGGTAAGTCGTTTCCTTCCTCAAGTTTTTTTTACCATCTGTCCTCTGTCCCAATTCCAAGGTTCAACGCCACTATCGTAACTGCACGCTTTTTTGCCAATGTCAAAGATTAATAAGGAGTTTGTACATCGAATACGGTAGGTATATTTATTATTGTATTAAATTGAATAAATTACTATAGTTTATTGGTTAGGTGGAAGACAGCAGAGTCGTGGCGACATCGCGTATGATAAAAACTATCTGGCAAAAAGTAAGAATGATTGATTCATTGTAGCTTACGGGGTCTTATCTAAGTATAATTATTAATTGACAGAAGGTAAGAAAGCAATCATTTCCAATATATATATATATATAAAGTTTAAAAAACTGAAACAACCGACTTTTAATATGAGCAATTTTGTTTTTAAAACCAAACTACTGAACCGATTGATGAAATGTATCTGAAAGTAATATCCTATGTATAAAAAATATGTATAAAAATCGGACAAGTGCGAGTCAGACTCGCCCACCGAGGGTTCCGTACAGACTAATAGATAAAAGGAGGAAATTATATATTTTTTTACAATTTCCTTCATATACCGAAAAATATACATCGTAAAAATATTTAAAAATTTATATTTAGTTTGTGCTAATGAAGTTCTTTCATATGATACCCCACATGATACGGTTAAAGCACTTTAAAATTTGGACCCTCTTTTCTTGCATACAGACTCTATTATTTTGTAATTAAATAAAAAAATTACAGTTTTCGGATTTATTCCTTTATGTGTACTATTATGACAATGCTTCTTGCCAAACTTCACAGTTCAACGGGAAGTACCCATAAATTTTGATTCCCTTGCGAGTGTCGAAATATGCGTTTTTGCGACATATTCGGCTGTAACTTTTTTTTTATGAAAACTGAGAAGTTTGATTATTCTCTCTGCAGCAAGAGACTATGGATTTGCGTATATGGTTTTAATTTCAACTAGATACCTTCACGCGTTCCCGAGATGCAGGTCTTGACTTGACAGACGGACGGACGGACAGACGGACAACAAAGTGATCCTATAAGGGTTCCGTTCTTTTCTTTTTGAGGTACGGAACCCTAAAAACACACAAACAGTCGAATTGAGAACCCCCTCCTCTTTGAAGTCAATAAAAAAATGGTAAAATGAAAAGGTATGTATTGGTATTTGTCGAAATATCTACACCAGATTCCATTTAAAGCCTTCTGGCCGCGAGGCCTAAGTGCTTACGAAAGGTCCATGTGAATTGATTTAGCTGTTTGAGCGTGAAAGAGTAACATACTTCCACAAACAAACAAACTTTCGTTTGTCTATAATGAAAAATTCAAAATGGAATCGCACAAACAGATATTCATTGTGCGTAATTGTTATTTATTTACCTAGAGCCTTTGATAGCAATTTTAATTTTATTGTTCACCATAACAATGACATTTTAATTGCATACATACCATCATAGTGAACTAATGTTAAGTACTCCATCAAAAAAATATTAAATTGAATTGTAAGATTATAATATTCCATAGTGCTTTAAAATATAATTTGTTACATGAAATACGGACGATGTGGCCCAGGATTGAGCATGTTAATCTAGAAGAAGTAAGTTACAGACTCCACTAATGTTGCAGTTGTCCATAGGCATTAGGCAAGCCGTCTGGCTGTTTTCTGTTCTTTATGAAAAAAAAAAACCATTTACAAACACTTATTTTACTTCCATGGACACTCCATATAATTTTAAGAGTAACATTAAAATAATGATAATCAAATAAGCATGAACATGATTTGAGAGCCACTCCGCCGTGGATATAGAGGTCAATAATTGATTACCACCATCCTAACAATGATGTTTCAAGAATTTAATAGAAGCTCAAAGTTATGACCGCATCAATTAAATACTCATTTACTTGTCACGAGAAGAATATCCGTATTTTTTGCCGAGTGAGGTAATCGGCGCATCATCGCAAGGGTACGTCGAAGAGAGCACGAGTACTGACGTCAGGCCAGAGGCCCAGGTCTCGGTCATCACGACTTCTGACCTAGGTTTTTGTAGCACTAAATGGATATAAATAGCTTGGCTACATTGACTTTTCAAATATCTAGGATGATATTAACCAGTAAACATTTTCAATGAGCCCGCTGTAGTCCTCTTTTGTACGTCACTCAGCTTAAATTTAAATTTTTCGCTCGCCACAGTGAACTGTCTTACGTAGGTATATAGTGTACCTCTCAGTGAAGCTTCCAGCAGCCTAGTCGGGAGACCGTTCGACTTGCGTTCCGTAGGTCCTGGGTTCGAATCCCGCGGCACGCACCTCTGTCTTTTCAAAGTTAACAATACTTTAACTTTTAAGGCCTTTTAAGGCTGGATGAGCAACACTGGCACAATTTTGTACATCTTAGCTAGAGGCTAAGACCTCTAATACCGTCTCTCCATCTAATTGTCCTCTAACCACGGTTAAATTAGGTGTCAAACGCCCTCATGGTCTTTGATGCTCTGCCTGCAATATAAGAGAAAATCGACCTGATTTTATGTGAAGTAGTACCTATATCATACCGAGAGTGTTACATACATGTATTAATATTATGTATTGGTGCACTAAGAAATAAGTAACGTGCCGTAGGATGGTGCAATTAGTTGTAAAAAGTTCATTAGGCATATTTTCACAAAGTTGGTTTATAATTTTATATCAATGCATAGCTCATATATTTTAACGCTTGATAGAAGCATCTAAGTATTGTAATAATTTAGCACATATTAGATCAAAGCTAGCCTATATCATAATTCAAAATTAATGCGAATCACGGTAAATATCCCGTTAATAATAATATAGCGTTTTAGTGAATGACCGTGATAGTTTAAAAAAGTGTTTTAATATCCTAATATTTTTAAAAATATCAGAGGAAAGAAAAAACTAGTGCGACATTATTAAGTAAGTATGCTAATATTTTTTTCCGACTGCGTAAGAAAGAGGGTTATGTTCGAGCGTATGTATGTTTGTATGTATGTTTCTATATTATCGCCTACAGCCTAAACAGGTTGACCGTTTTTGATGTGCAAGGTGTCGTTAGGTTCGCCTTGACTTCCCAAGTGTATATTTGTTGCTATATTTTTCTAATAATAGTTATACAATTAACTCTCGATACAAAATGCGTTTTTTCGTTACCTCCAAAGAACTAAGTAATTTTACTAGAATTATTCTGAAGTAAAATAAAATCTGAAAGCTGTGAAAGATTATAAATGCATATTGCATTTATAATCTTTTACAGCGATTTTGTCAGTTTGTCGTCTGTCGATTTTAAGCATACATTCTCACAAAAAACGTATACTCAACAGCGTACTAAACGTAAATTAGACTGCAGAAACGCTTTTCTGCTATCGGATATTTTGTTTTTCTTTTAATATAGATACTTGTTGTTTCACCTTATAAAAGATTGCAACGCGTTCTGTAAACTCAGAGAAGCCAGTATAAAAATAAATTATCGCTATTTGAATTTTGGAATAAGTTTCTCCAGTGGGTCTTCCTCAAAAGCTGGCTGGAGAGAAACGATTTTTTATGGCAAACGTGCTCCATCGTAGACAACAACGGTCATGAGTAAGCGGTCAAGCCTAAATCTATTTTATGGATAATAATAAAAACTAACGAATTGCCAAATTTATACAAATAAAATTGAAATGACAATGATATTGCTAAAATTTTGCAATTTATAACCCTGCGGGCATTGCACTGCGCTTGTCACTATTATATAATTTATAACATATTTTTATAGCCGTAAATTCCACTAGAAATATTGCCATTCAAGAATAACAAATGTTTGAACATAACTTGAAGTGTTTTAACACTATTGTACTTCGATTGTGTTAGATATATGACGGAAAATAAATGATGCTTTCATATTAATTGATTATCATAGATTTGACGAATTATAATCTGTTTGTTTTTTAACAAAAAAAGTTTAACCTCTCATTGGTGTCAACGAGCGGTCATTGCCTTATGACATCTGTTAACCACGTATCAAATTTCAAAATGATTGGACTGCTATCTCAGTGGACGTTTTCACACTGCGCCAACTATGCCCAAACTAAGCAAAGGTCGTAGAAATAGGTAAAAGTCCAAGTTTCGCATGTCATATGGTATTAAAGTCCGATGGGGGAGCAGAGATAAGTAATCTAGCAGGCTAAATGCGCGTCTAGTTAAAAAAAATCTACTCTTTTTGCAGTGCGAAAACGAGACAAGATTAAAGTATGCAATACTTAGTCAAAAGTTTTTAATTGCAACATATGTAGATACATGCTGGTCTTCTTCTTCTTTTTTGTATTGGACCCGCATTATAGCATTTGCCAGTGTCAAGTATTAGGATTTCAAGTTTCTTGAATAAAACAAGTTGTAAATGTTCTAGTTACAATCTAAATAAATACAGTCAATTTATAAGTCGAGTCCTGCTTCAGTAAAGCGGTGGCGACTTTACTAGAAGCTTCTATGGAGTTTTGCCGACAACGTAAAATCACACGTTTAACTGTTTTATTTCACTTGTCCACACTCACGCACTTTATCGAACACTTAATGAATAAAACACCACCATTTTTATAGCATTAATGTTCAAAATAACACAAGTTTAGGAAAATAAAACAAAGCAACAACACGTTACTAGACGTTCCCGCCAAAACTTGCTGGTCTTATAAATAATACATGTCATTGAAAATTCAGAAATACATATGGTCATCTAAAGGGCATTTGAATCAGAACGTTCTATTTTCATATCTTTAAACTTATCCTCTAAATTGTATTAACAACTGGATTCTAAGAAAGCTTTGAGATTTAATATGTAAAACTGTTTTCTGTTTTCAGATCTTTCAATTTATTAGGCAACGTATTATAATGCCTCTACATCTACAAAAAAAAATTGACTCCTAGACTGACAACCTAGACTAAAAAAAATCTACAAAAAATCTGCAGATTTTTTTTTGTTACAGCGCGCATTTTAGTGGAAAATATATTTGAACACGTGTTTTTTTTTAAATTCAAAACACAAAGCGTATTAATTTTTGAATAAAATGATAGTGCTTCCTTAATAAACAATTGAAGGTTCTTTAAATTAATGGGGTTTGCAGAAAAACCACGACGTGCTTCTGAGTTTCCGTGAACTGGCATCACGTTCCGAGAACACGACTAACGGACTTATTTACATATAGTTATCTATCATTATCCATCACATCATCATGATTAAATTCTTCTAAATTTATCAAATATTGAAGCGTTGTTTGGTGTTTGATCACTCAACGCCTTTTATGGAAGTTCAAAGTCACGAAACGAGCTATGGAGAGAGCTATGCTCGCTGTGAGATCGAATGAGAAATAAGATATTCGTAGAGATACGAAAATCACCGACTGCTCACTGATCTGCTCGTGCTATACTCACAATAATAATAATAAATATTTGTGGACATTTCACACAACACCATCTAGCCCAAACTAAGCAGAGCTTGTACTATGGAACTAGATGGCTGATAGTTTTTTTTTTTTGTAAATATTTACATATAATGATACATAGAAACACCCAGACACAGAACAAACATCCATGCTCATCACACAAATGTTTGACCTGGGTGAGGATCGAACCCACGTCCTACAGCTCTGCAGGCAGACATACTACCAACTGAGCCACAAAGCCAGTCAAATAGAACAATAAGTTAGGTAAGCTTAAAAAAAACTTTCCTTAACAATGTATTTAACAATAGTTTGTACCTAAATCTGACAAAGGTCACGGAATTAAATTTTTCACGGTCACGGTATTTAATTTTTAGCTCCACCGATAGATACACCGGTATCTTTGGGACTAAAAATTAAATAAATAAAATAATAATAAAAAAGACATAGCACAGTGTAAGAAGAAGTGGCAGTGGCCAGCTGTCCGGGCATATAGAACGTAGAACAAATGAACGAAGAGAAAAGTTCTCGAGTGGAGACCACGCACCGGCAAGCACACGTGGACATTCAAATTCGTTTATTGAGATAAAAACGGAAAAAGACCGATTACAATTATCTCACAATCACATCACATATTGTACAGCTCATATAAGTAGCAGGAAAATGTTGAATGTAATAAGTTTCCATCCAAGTCCATGGAGGAAGCGTAGTCCAGCAGCATTGGCGCGATTAATTATTTAATGAGTTTTTTTTTAAGAAAAACAAAAGCTTATTTTTTACTTCGTTTTTAAATGACGTTGTACAGGCAAATTTTATGTCGAAAAACTTGTGTTCATTGCGTTCGAAAATGTCTGTTCCAATATCTTGTCAAATGAAGAAACGGGTGTCTATCGAGCACCTCTAATAATATACATGTCAAAAACTTTCTCAAAAACCCCAAAATATATTTTTTAAGTTTTTCAAACGTTTGCAATAAAATAATATTTTTATCATATGTTTTTTTTTTTGTTTTTTAGAAGGTTCTCGATTATTTTCTCAAGAGATTAGTAGTCAAAACGACTGTCAATTAATTAATCAAGTAATTTGACTACTAATAATCTGTTGGGGAAAAAATCAAAAACCTTCTAAAAAGGTTACGTAGTTTGACGCAGAGTCAAAGTTACCCACGTTGACTGTAATTAATAGAAGAAAAAAAATGCATTTTTAAAATATTATAATTGTAAGGTGTAGGCAGATTTTGGAATGCACCTTTCTTAAAGAGTTTTATTGTGAGAGTTTTTGATCCGCTTTCGGTTTTTGGTTTGATCTATCGGCAATTTTCAAAATCTCAATTATTTAAAAAACCCTCGTTGCTTTATGCTTGTTCAGTTGTCCATTAATAAAATTATTGGTAAAGAACAACAAAGTTCAGGATGACGTCAACATAAAAAAAAAACAATTCATTTGCCTTCTTAGTTGTTATAATATGCTTACAGTATAAATAAAAATAAAAATAGCTTTATTTTCCTTATACTTTTTAAATGTTTACATTAGGCGCAAATAATACTCACAAATTTTATTATCGAATACGTTAGGAAAACTGCCTTGAAATTATACGAGCTGAGTATTTTATTTATCAATCAATCAAGAAAAATAATAAGAGAATTGTTATGTGTACCTAGTAAGTACATGTACGTATCTTGTATTTATACGAAAACTGATCAAATGCAAGAATATGTGTCGGACTTGATCATTTAGGGTTCATATAGCATTAGTTTTTATTTAAATATGCATATTACATTAGAATTTACACTGAGTGCGACAGAGAGCATAACGAACTTGGGGGCATTATTTAAGATTGTGAAAAACTTTTACTGTGGGAATCGTATCGAAATTAAAATTGTAGGTATCGGAATTAACCAAATTAAAAAAAGAGCGAATTAAATTCTGAAACAGATAAATAGAAAAACGAGTTTTTAAATATTATATTACTATACCTATATACCTATTTTTATTAAAACTTTGTTTTTTTAAATGAGTTTTTACAAGGCCGTAGCAATGGACATGGGCAGCTTATAGCCTTCTCATAGCTTGGGGGCAGTCTGCCATGTTATCCCATATTTCGTTTTAACGAGCACTCAGCGCTTGCATGACTTAAATAAAAATAGGTAATAGTAGCGAATTTTTTTGTGGTGTTTTATTTTTATATATTCTTTATATCTCGTATTAGTGAATCCATAGTACTTCTATGTCAACATAATATAAATGCGTGAGCGAAGCGAGTGCGATATTTTTTTAGTAGTGTTTTAATATGCTAAATATCTTGTATTTGTCTTGTCTCTCGTAACTCACTGTACTTCTATGTCAAAATAGTAATAATGCGCGAGCGCGAAAATTTGAGTGATGTTTTTATATTAATATGTTTTATTTCTCGTATAGTGAACCTCTAGTACTTCCATGTGAAAATAATATTAATGCGCGAGTGAAGCGATCGCGAAAATTTTTTAGTAGTTCTATAGTAATATGCTAAATTTCTCGTATTTGTGGACTCACAGTACTTCTATGTCAAAATAGTAATAATGCGCGAGCGCGAAAATTTTAGCGGTGTTTTTATAGTAATATGCTTTATTTCTCGTATTAATGAACCCACAGTACTTCCATGTCAAAATAAAAGATTTTTTAAAGGTTTTTAATATTAAATCATGGACAAGAACGTGCAAAAATTTTTGGTTATTGGCTATTTTTAGTGAATTATTTGCTCGTATTAAAAATGATCAATATGAAATAATCAGGCGTGAGCGAAGCGAGCGCGAAAGAGCCCCCCCCCCCCCCCCAACCGGGGGGTTGCCCCCCCCCCTACCTACGGCTAGTAAAAATCTGAAAGTCCTGGTTAGTAGAATCACATCGAGAAGCTTTCCTAAGACAAATCACGGCCAGTGTAGGAAAGGTAACTAGAAACTGAAATTTCAAGTAACCGTTTAATATTATTATTTTTCTTTTATCTGAATTTACTGTCACTCGTTTAAATACTAACCCTTTTTTATTTTTTTATCATTTATTTGTCAATTATAACCATCATAGCTCTATATGCCGATTGCTTATAATATAGAAAACAATATTATTTTACTAGTTATCTGAATCCTTTTGGTCTATCTAAAAGGATTCATTGTATTCTTGTTCCGCGCTGGGTCAATAATAACAAATAAAAAAGGCACTCTTAGCGTTCTTTGGGTACGGAACCCTAAAAACTATGACACAAAATTATGACAACACAATGAAATGTCAAATGTGCTGCAATGCAAGTGACAGTTAAAAGCAATAGAGCAATAAAATTATAAAAAATAATAATGTTCCAGTCACGGTAAGCTATTTAATTTTACGATCTTTATTCTTCTGTATTCAAATAGGTAGTATTTGTTGGTTTCCTGCTTCGCAATGGCACGAAAAGTTTTTTTTTTTACTAACTAAGGTTCTTCAGATCAGGTTTTTAGCTCGTGACACTTATTGAAATTAAAGCAGGGATACAAATTGTACATTTTCGACATTAACAAGTAATCATTTAAAAAACTTAAAAACCCGACTTCAAAATACGCAATTCGTTTACTGGATGATGTATATTTTCCAGCTATTTTCTTATAAAAACTAAAATGTTGAACCGATTTTCATAAAATTTCTATGGCACTACCTGGAATGTATACCTTTTCAAACAAGAAAATAGTTTACAAATCGGTCTTTCGAGTACTTAATCGGGGAACATAATTATGTATATAAAAAAAAGATTCCGACGAATTGAAAACCTCCTCCTTTTTGGAAGTCAGTTAAAATGATTTTTATCTAATAATTATATTGATCGAGTTGCGAGTCTCTGCATCAACTAGCAAATTGTTCTTTCTCTCGTTCAAACTTTGTATCATCAGGACTTGTAGAATCTTCAAGCACTTTGTTCTTTGTTGTTTTTCGTGCAAAATTGAAGGCTATTTTACGTTAGCGCACATTTGTGAACATAGAATGAATACCACTTAATTTAATCACAATATTTTCTAAAATTTAACATTAAAGCATGAAAAATATGAGAGAAACTACATACCTATATTATATACCTACATAAAACCATGCCTATTTTTCCTTATGGGTTAGGCAAAGCATCAAAGACCACGAGGCCATTTGACGCTATATTTGACAGTGGTTAGAGAGTTTCATGAGAGGAAGAGGGTATTAGAGGGTTAGAAGGTATTGGAGGGTTAGATGATTAACTACTACTACTAGGTACGCCACAGTTTTATAACGCAAAAATAGTTCACATTCGTTCGTCAGTTCAGTCTATGTGAACGTAACCGATTTGTAATACAACGCCACATCCATCTTTAGAACCGTACAGAGCCATAACGTACTATTTTATATACTCATCATCACTATGTTTAGTTATCGAAGTATTTTCGGACATTGTAGAGGATAAACTAAATAATCAGTACGTGAACATTATTTGAAAGCAATGTTACCTCCTTAATCATTTTGTCATTATTCATTTGTATCATTCGTAAATATATTTATGTATATTCGTCCATGTAAGTATATATTTCGTATGTATTATGTATATATAGTATGTATTGAATATTATTATTATTCAGTATATTATATAGTGTGTTTTGTAATTATATTTCATATACCTAAAGTTTGAAGCACGCCTACATCCTGCCTGTCTTTCACTATGAGGATGACTGGCAGAAAATGCTACATTAGCATTAAGTCCTCCTATTGTACAGCTTGTTACTTTGTAATTGTGTGCAATAAAGTGTTAAATAAATAAATGAATGTTCAATTTTAAACAGGAAACCACAGATTTCCAGTATAAGTCTGTGCAGGAAACATAGATTAAAAAATCCGTCGCCAGCACATGCTCTGGCTATCTTTTTTAATTGGAAGTCCATTCCTATTTCAGTATATTTTGTAGTAACTGTTTAGTTTTCCATACAAATAGTAAATAATTATGTCGTTGTATTCAGCTTTTTTTTGTAAAAAAAATATTTGTGGACATTTCACACAACACCATCTAGCCCAAACAAAGCAAAGCTATGGAACTATGGAACTAGATGGCTGAGAGAATACATGTATACTTTTTTTTTGTAAATATATACATATGATACATAGAAACACCCAGACACACAACAAACATCCATGCTCATCACACAAAATAATGTTTGCCCTGGGTGGGGATCGAACCCACGACCTTTCAGTTCAGCAGGTAGACGTAAACACACTACCAACTGAGCCACAAGGCCAGTCATATACTTATGGAAAACGTCTAAACTTAAGATAAATGTTTATCAATATTGTAGGTAATCCTTGACCTCTGATAAATAAGAACATGCTAAATGACACGAAGAAGCCACGACTGAACCTTCGTAATTTTTCTCAGACACTGCAAACAACCAGTTTACAACCAGTGTGTGTTACCAGTGATGACATACGGCACTGAAACGTGGTCCCTAACTATGGGCCTTATAAGGAAGCTCAAAGTCGCGCAACGAGCTATGGAGAGGGCTATGCTCGGAGTCTTTCTACGAGATCGAATCAGAAATGAAGAGATACGTAGACGTACAGGAGTCACCGTTATAGCACAGCGGATTAGCAAGTTGAAGTGGCAGTGGGCAGGGCACATAGCACGTAGAACTGATGGCCGATGAGGCCGAAAGGTTCTCGAGTGGAGACCACGTACCGGCAAGCGCAGCGTAGGAAGACCAGCCACGAGATGGACAGATGACCTCATACAAGTGGCGGGAAGACGCTGGATGCAAGCCACTTCCAATCGGTCTTTTTGGAAATCCATGGGGGAGGCCTATGTCCAGCAGTGGACTTCTTATGTCTGAGATGATGACTGCAAACGCATTCAATGGAACGTATCGTGCATGATACAAGTACCTATACAGGCATAGTCCTCCGAGATATGGTATTATCTCAACATGATTATCTCATTATTTTATTACCATATTTTTATTAATTATTTGGCTATAAAAGTATATACATAGTTATGACAAAAGTAACTATTTTCTTCACTTACGTTTTTGGGTATGCTGTGCGAAGAAAGAATTCGTATACCTATTTTAACGTGCTTTTAATAAGCTTTAGCTGTGCTGTGAAAGACCGCCGAATGCGGTTGAAACTAAAGTCGGATTTTGTTCGGCTTATATTCGGCTTATATATGTTCGGCGTTCGGCTTAAAACAGACGTGAGTTGACCGTGAGTTGACCGTGAGTGACCCGTAGTTTTTATTTAAAATGTTTAAACCACGTTAGCTTCCTTAGTAAAGCTTTAGCTGTAATTTTATTTTTATTTTAGATGGATCTACGATTGACCACCAACTCTCCTCATGTTAAGCGATGGTATGGCCGAGGATGGAGCTCGTCGATCTAGCAGATATCTATTCACTCTAGCCATGAAGGTTGTTTCTCAGGGAACAAAGATGAATTAAGTGATTTATTTTTGTGAACAAATTATGGAAATAAATTCTAATAAATTTAACACATTACATACATTATATACATTTTTTATAATTTTTTACATTTATACCTACATAATTTTTGTTATTACTTTTTTTTTATATATATATTATTTTTTTATTTTGTTTTTACTTGAAACTTTCTAAATGTATGTAATACTGATAACAATACAATAATTTGGTTTCATCGAGTTGGATCTGATGATGGAACCGGGAGGTGGATAGTGTAACTCTTCAATGGATTGTATTCTAGTAAATCCCTCGAATAGTTATTTACATATATTTTCAGAGTTAGACTTCAGTCGTACTTAAAAAAAAAACTGTGGACTAAATTATCTAAGCCTATAGCATAATACCAGCCTCAAATATCAGTATTACGTGACATCTCTCTCTTCCTTTACTCCGCGCCGCAGTTTGAAATACCACACAAATGTCACTCGGTCTGGTTCCCGACCGGCCGAGTGGCCCGCCTAAGCCGGGAAGTTGTGCAATAGATTTCTATCACATTACGTGGCTTCCTAGTATCTGTACCCGGAAGTCTTGTTGGATCATGTAAGGAAGAACCTATTTATGTAATAGGTGTCATCATCCTAAATTTAGATAATTGGCGCGACTAATTTAGGTTTAAGAACATGAACCACAAACTTGATTGTATCTGATTATCTGACATATATTTTTATTATTACGGCTAGCCGCTTTCAGTTTATTTTTAACCCCCGACCCAAAAAGAGAGGTGTCTTATGTTTGTATCTAAAGTTTCTTTTTGTTGTTGTTGTTGTCACGTGTGTATCCGTGTATCTACATAGGTATATATCTGTGTCTGCTGTAGCATCGTGGCTCTCAAATGGATGGACCGATTTTGTTCTAATTTATTAAGCTAAATGCTAACATAATTATAACATAATATTTATTACAAACACTCGAGTATTTTGAAGGGGTATCCCTTAATACATACCCTTAAAGTAAGGTTATCCTTGCGAATCGCCACTAACGACTGCTTGAGAGTTTTGTCTTTTGAAAACTTTGTCCTCCTATTTTTTTATTTTTTTTTATACAAGATCTACGATTGACCACCAAATGATGTTAAGCGACGGTGTGGCCTAGGATGGAGCTCGTCGATCTAGAAGATATCTATTCACTCTAGCCTTGAAAATTGCAAGATTCCATTATTCATCCATTATTCTTCCGAACGCAGTGTTGGGCGGAACTGCACAACGGTATGCTCCATATTATTTTATTAATTGCACTTTTACGTTAGGGAATCATTTATAGTTCAACTCTGTTTCCACACGCGTAATAGCAAATTTTGACAGATATACTTCAAGACCTCACTCGCCGGTGGCGCCAACTGATGAGCATAAAAACACCCACGTTTAAAAAGTTTGTGCTATTTACTTATTACTTCATGATCAATCCTGAAACCGTTAGATAATCAGTAAGCAAGAATTTTGTACAAAAAAATCGTATGTTACCTTTTTTTTATACAAGATAGATCTACGATTGACCACCAACTCGCCTGATGTTAAGCGACCTATTTACATCTTTCGCCAATAAAATGATTTGTTCCCACAAGTTCTGTTGTTCAGTTTAGTTTACTGAACTAGTGGGATTTATATTTTTCGTTTGTTCAGATAAAAACAAAACAACCTTTTATACGCGGTTTAATTTTTTTATAATTCTAAGTACTTATATAACATAAAAAATACAACTTGAAACAGAATATATCAGATAAGTACATTATAATTTATCATGTATCTGTTGAAAGCACCAAATACGAGTAGACAAATAAAAATTATCGCCTCAAAAGCTTTTACAACAACGAAAAAATTGTTACAATGTACCTATAACGTGAATATGAACTAAATTTGCCGGAATCCATTCTGTGAGTACATAAAAAAAACGTCTGTGTTTCTATTCTGGATAGTATTCTCATCAACAAGTTGTGTTTAACATATGGTTTCCCAAATTATGCCGGTCGGTATTCTATTAACACACATTTTTACATCATCAAACCGTTTAGCATTAAGTAGACAATCATTATGGTATTTGCACGACGTACTGACCTTGATAAGCAGTTCAATTTGAACAGAGTCAATATTTTGTCTGCTAACAGTTCGGGTCTCTTTTGAATGACGGGCACGGGCGGGTCCCATGACCCGTCAATATTTGTTGCTAATCTTGGTACAAAAAACGAGACGGGCTGTGGCCCTTCTTTCACGGTCCCTCAGGCGAGCGCACTTCCGAGGTGCGACGCTCGGGGATTGTATCGGCCGGCGGCCCACAGGCCACCAGTCTGCCGCGTGCTTCTGTGCGATTCGCCTGTGTCTGTTCTCTGCGTGTTCCGATACTCGCCTTACATTTTCCGCTACTAAATCTTCCCAGTGTTTCCACATAACATCTTCTATATTATCAATTTGTGCTAATATATACCGAAACCCGGCAATTTTGCGTGCATCCGTACGCAAATGCGGACTTGGAACATTTGTGGGTGGAAAAATAAACATACCACTCCGGTAAGTTTATTATTTATCTTCATAAATGGTGCTTTGCTTTCTACCGTCTGAGATTGTTCTCAGGATTCTCTGCTCCTCAATGATGATCGTTTCGACAAGTTATGTTAATTATGTGCGCTAATGCTATTAGATTTTTTAAATTTTATTATCTCCGTTGGTGTGATCTCAGTGAAAGTGAAACCACATTTTTATGAGTCTAGCATGTTCTGCTCCAGTAATGTGATCCCCATATGTTTTGATTCACCGATCAGCTACAAGCATTGCATCAAGATGTCTATTATCTATAGAGGTAGCGACCGGTTATATATGATCAACTATTGGTATTTAGTCTATATTACAAAATTTCAAATGTTAGATCATAGATTGCGTTCGTGTGGTTGTTTGATTGAATTCCTGTTTCTAACTTGACCTTAGCCTTAGCGTTAGAGCACTCGCCGGTCATTCATCTTCGTACATAAGTTGTTCATTTTGATATTCTGTTCTAAGAATCTAGACATGAATAATTGGCCATTGTACAAATAAGTACTTATGCGAATCAATAACTAAAAATAATCCGTTTTATCACTTGTGTTATGAAATACATTCAATACTTACTATACCTATTATAATTTGCTAAGCATAATAACACCAATAACAAAATCATACAACAAATTTATAACTGTTGACCATAACAAATTAAATATAAATTTAATATTTAAGTTAAATTTACTTCTCGAGTGTGTAATGTTCTCGTATTGCAATGAAGTATAATTATGGTTTATGTAGATTTGTAATTATAATACACATCTGTAATTTATCTAAGCATTGATCTACATATACTCATATACATTTAACCTTTACGGCCTTTACGGGTCATCTGACTACAACATTGAGTGGCCTCAGCTCAGTAAGTATCATCTTTCACTAGTTAAGTACTACGCTGCAATGATAATTATATTGAGTGACACTATGATCACAACATAGAAGCTTTTAACGTGGTTTTGATATAAAAAAACCGTACAAGTGCGAGTCAGACTCGCCCACCGAGGGTTCCGTACAAACTAAATAAAATCATATTTTTTTTTATATTTTTCTTCATAAACCGAAAAATATACATCGTAAAAATATTTAACACATTACTTGCTCACCACTTGGATCCGAGTGGGGCGGGGCTATAGTAGCGGCGCCTTCCACTCGGATCCGAGCGAGCGTCCCGTTCATTTTGTAGTAGTCAGTAAGCCGCGTTTGAGGCAGTCAACGTTGCTTTGCACGGCCACTCTGTACTTAATCAAAATTCGCCTAAAAAGTTTTGGTTCCCAGCTGAAGTGAAGGGTCTACAGGAGGCGAAGAATGTGTTAAAAACCTGTTTTAGCTTATGCTAATGAGGCTCTTTCTTATGATACATAATACGGTTAATTCACTTTAAAATTTGGGCCCTCATTCCTTGCATAGAGACAGTATTTTTTTGTGATTAAATAAAAAATGACCAGTTTTCGGATTTTTTCCTATATGTGTACTGTAAAATAATGCTTCTTGCCAAATTTCATAGTTCTAGGTCAACGGGAAGTACCCCATATGTTTTGATTCCTCTGTGAGTGTCGAAATGTGCGTTTTTTACGACATATTCGGCTGTAACTTTTTTTTACGAAAACTGAGAAATTTTATTTTTCTTTCTGCAGCAAGATACTATGGATCTGTGTATATAGTTTTAATTTCAACTCGATAACTTCACGCGTTCCCGAGATAAAGGTCTTGACACCCGGATGGACGGACGGACAGACGGACAACAAAGTGATCCTATATGGGTTCCGTTTTTTCCTATTGAGGTACGGAACCCTAAAAATATTAATTTTGCAACTTCTGTCCATCTTTATATGTACAAGATTGTTTTATAAATAATAGTAAATATATCAAACATTTTTATATAGGTACAACGACAAATTACAATAGGTTGAATGTAAAACTCATCAATTATTTTTATTCTGGGCATCTATAAACTTATGTACTTAGTTTTTATCGTCCACATTGTTACATTATTTCTATGATTAGACCATTACTAATAATATCAATGGTTGTAATGGTTTACCTCTTTATCATCTACTCATATAAATAGGTACTCATATATATATATGGATAGGTATATATATATATAAATTTTGTTAATGGAATTCATAAAAGCAGGAGGTTCTCAATGTATATATATTACAAAATAATAAATACTATTAAAAATGAATAAATAAAAGTAATTATAAAAGACTTCAAACTTAAAAGAAAGAAATAACTCGAAGAAAATCTAAACTGGGCGTCTATCTAAGTAGGTACGTACACCAACTATTTTTGAGGTCGGTGTCTGTATAGGACTTAGTTGATGATAGCTTAGGGCCTGACACCGACCTCAAAAAATAGTTGGTGTACATACCTGTAAACGCGCAGTTTTGATTTTCTTCGAGTTATTTCTTTCCTTTCAGTTTAAAGTCGGTTGTGTATTTGTGTCTATTAGTTTAGTTTATATATCTAGGTATAACTCAAATTAAAAAAAATCGAGGCTGCACTTTGTAATAACTCAAATTAAAAAAAATTGAGGCTGCACTGTGGAATAAAATACTTCTTGTTCATCAAATACATTGGACAAGGCAACAGCACCGGTGCAAAAAATGTACTTATTCACCTATAAGTAAGTTACTGATCTTCATTTTAGCTATAATATAGCTATTAATGTTTTTTTTCTATATACCTACATATGTACATATGAGTAATATAAAATCGAAGTGATTATTTCTTTATTCAAACTTTTAAAAGAGTCCGGATCTTTGAAAGCCATCAGTGGGGTCGAAGGCAACACTAAGTTACAATTTCTTTTTTATATCCATTATTGATATAAAAAAAAATTATCTACGATTGACCACCAACTCGCCTGATGTTAAGCGACGGCGTGGCCGAGGATGGAGCTCGTCGATAGATAGATATACTTAGGTATAAAAAATACAGTAATTGGATATATGGGTGGTTGGTGTAGCTATTATACAATATATTGTATAATAGCTACACCAACCACCCAACACACACACGTCTTTTTTTCTTACTCTATAGAGTAAGAAAAAAAGACGTGTGGTTTTTTCTTACTCTATAGAGTAAGAAAAAAAGACGTGTGGCACTCGGAGACTGCCGCGGTAAAGCTATTGCATAATATAGCTTTACGCGCGGTGTGTTAGATTATTTTCGTTACGGAATTTCTGGATTCGGTCTCCACGCTCAAGGCCCGCGATAGAAGCTATGCAATAGCTTAAAAAATTGGCTATTGTGATGAAATGGTTATGACTTAAACCACTGCTAGTTTACAGTACAACGTCTGTCTTTCAGTGGTACAACCCTTATTTATGCGTTACGCTTGTGCCCTCCCTAAGGCAAATGGTCATAGGCAGTCACGGTTGAATCACACCCTTTTGTCTGCACTGTCACCGTAAAAATGTACTATTAATCTAATCAGTAAGTAAGCTTACTTGTTAATAATTATAGTTTAAAAAACTATAACCGACTTCAAAATGTGCCATTTTGTTTTAAAAACAAAACTAAACTGATTTTGATGAAATTTCTATGGGACAAATTTGAAAGTTTATCCTTTCATTAAAAAGATTTTGTCTTATCGGTTTCAAATAACGGAGCTATGCGGTAACAAACTTAAAAAAATACACCCGTATTGTTAATCTCATACTTTTTGGAGTCGGTAAAAATATTATCATGGCCTCATTATAATTTATAATATTGCCTTCAAATTGTTAAATTGCAAATTTTATGAAATAGTCGTCCATTTCATGAAATAGTCGCATAGAAATGGTGGTTAAGGATCTATTGGTAAAATATACATATTTCGCGCAATTTTTTTTTTAATTCGCAATTACAACAAAAATTTTAAATAACAAACCGGAGAGGCATATGATTCCAATGAGATAAAAATGTGTATTTTTTCATTGAGCTGTACCAGACTACCAGGTTGAGCTGTTGACTTACGTACCAGAAGAGGAGCTATCTGAAGCAAAATTATTCTCAAATTTTTTGGTAAAGTAAACAAAACAGCGTTACAGCGCTGGAATAATAATGGCATCGTTTATCTACGATTATACTATACGATTGATACTTGCAGCGCAAAATTGCATCTATGGTGTGTTTTCTCGTCAGCAAAACGTCGAAAGCACTCACTTCACTAGCAAGCCACTGAGTGAGGTGCGGCGCTCTCGCCGCAGTTGAATGTAACAAAGTAGCCATGAGTGGCGTCTGCTCTCATACGTAAGTACATATAGATCAATTATTGTTTTTACTTTTCAATCTAAATTATATACTATATAATACGTGAGCACAGAATTAGTGGCCCTATTTACAGTACGTTAGTATAAAATTATAAATATATAAAATTAATTACTTGTCATAAGACCTACCATAGGAAAATGATGTTGCTACATGCATAGCTCTTCAGAACCAGAAATAACACATACTTTCTCGCATGTGATGAAATAAGACTTGTCTGAAGCTCGAGCACTGACGACATCGCAAGTCGCTGAATCAATAGACCGGCTCACATTGCTCGAACAATAGTCCAGACAGACCAAACCAGCTGCATTATGATACTGAGCATCTTATTATAGACCTTATATCATCAGAATAAAAGTTATAATTAGATGCTTTCTGGAACTGATTTGAAATGTTAACAAAATCATTGGACGCAATACTTATATAGACAAAATAAATCATTGTCATACTTTTAAATTGTATCGTACGTATCGCGACACACTCCATCATCATCTCTGTTTAAAAAAATAATTAAATAGTAAATCGCATTTTTTTTTATTGTAAGAAGTGATATGTGGATATACAGATACAAATTATGTGTGACAGTGTTGTACAGTTTGTAAACTCATCAAACATTGGTAAATAAGTGAAAATAACAGTGCTACATAAACATTAACATTTGTTACATAAACATTTGCCTTGCGTCGACTAGCTGCAACGGCGTCGAAAGAGGTCGTAAGGAGCTGTTATTTTGCTACGGTGCACTCCGTCCTATCGTATGGTACTGAGCTGTGGGGGCGCGCAGCAGACAGAGAGCGCGTGTTTAGACTTCAAAAACGTGCCGTGCGTGCCATCGTCGGTATTAAGTCTGATGAATCAGTGAGAGATCATTTTAGGGCGGAACGCATCCTTACCCTGACTTGCTTGTTTGTATACCATATAGCAGTTTTTGTATACGAAAATAAAAACGACATGTTCGAGGAGTTTGGAGCGCACCACCGGTCTAAGCGCAGATATAAACTGGTGACTAAAACACATAGGTTAGTTAGATCTGGTAAACTGTCGGTATATACGGGGGGGCCTGCTATATACAATAAATTACCGGATGAATTGCGAAATGCACCTTCCACCCTGGTATTTAAATCAAAGCTAAAAAAATGGTTGATAAATCGGTCTTTTTATGATTTAGAGGAATATCAAAAAATTTGATTTAGTTATAATTATCGTAAATTATTTATTAATATTACTATTTATATAATAGTGCTTATTATTATTAATTTGATTTGAATCTATGTTATAATTTACATATTAATATGACCTGTAGCTGTGCTATTAATAAATATTTCATTTCATTTCATTTCATTTCATTATTTTAGTAAGGACAAATATAACTAATACATAAATTGAATAAAATAAATAAAACTATGAACCTGTGTCCATAAATAAATTAAGGGAATAAACTGTTTGTAATACCAAAACTAAATAAAAATTAATTACATATAAAATAATTTTTACACGTACCTCAAAAGTGAATGTGAACAGTGCGACCGTAAAAGCTTCACCAACGGAACACAACTTTTCGTTCAGACGAGTGCATATATACCTACCTATCCTTACATCTATACATCCAAAAAAAATATCTTCCACCTAGATTTGTCATCTAAAAAGATAATAGGCGAGGAAAGCAAATTAGTACATTATGATACAAGTGTGCTAAGTTGGTCATTACAGTCGAGGCGGAATTACAGCTCGAGCCGAAGGCGAGGGCGTAATAGAGCCGAGTGTAATGACCATAATGCACACGCGTTTCATACGACGTTTTTCAACACACTTGCGAGGAAAAAACACTCGTTTATAACTGAAATATTTAATTTAAGTAAAACCTCTTTGTTGAAATTAAAAAAAAAAACTGTAAAGTAAAGACACTAGTGCGTAAAAGAAAAGTTAAAAGCACGATTTATAACTGAAACATTTAATTTAAGTAAAAACTCTTTGTTGAAATTAAAAAAAAACTGTAAAGTAAAGACACTAGTGCGTAATAGAAAAGTCAAAAGCACGCGTGTTTTATAGGGTACTTTTCGGCCATAAAAACGGTTGAATAAGGGCCACTTTACGAGCAAGTGTGTTAAAAAATATGCTACCGACACGGCGCCTTAACTGACCATGCGACCTTTCGTGCTATAAATATTAAGCTATTATGAAATAATATTAATAGGAAATAATTTCAATCACTTTATTTATAACCTGTGTCATGTCCAGTGAGATTGTTTCAATGTGATTTATCGAACAGTGCTGTGTGTACCGTTATTTTATACTAGCTAGACCTCGCGTTTTCACTCGAGTGAAAACACCGCGGTTCTTCTTCTTTTTTTTTGTATTGGACCCGCATTAAAGCATTTGCCAGTGTCAAGTATTAGGATTTTTTCAAGTTTCTTGAATAAAACAAGTTGTAAATGTTTTCGTCACAATCTAAGTCACGTATACAGTCTATTTATAAGTTGATTCCTGCTTCAGTAAAGTGGTGGCGACTTTACTAGAAGCTTCTATGGAGTTTTGCCGACAACGTAGAATCACACGTTTTACTGCTTTATTTCACTTGCCCACACTCACGCACTTTATCGAACACTTAATGAATAAAACACTACCATTTTTATAGCATTAATGTTCAAAATAAGACAAGTTTAGGAAAATAAAACAAAGCAACAACACGTTACTAAGACGTTCCCGCCAAAACTCAACACCGCGGTTACGCTCGACTAGTGATAATAAAATCGGCTAAGTGCGTGTCAGGCCATGTGCAGTGTAGGACTCCGTAGTAGCACATCACGAAGCATAGATCCAAAAAGATTTAATTTATTCTCTAAAATGTTATGTGTCCGGACACTGGAAGGTCTGGAAGTCTTTCCCCTAACAGCGAAAATATAAAGATTCGATTGCGTGGCGTTCAACGGAGAGACTCTCGGTGTTACCGAAAAACGTAACTCAACTTTGATCAGCGTCTCAAATCTTCTGTCATATTTCCGCTAGTGTCATGACGTGTCAGCAAAATGTTGATAAAATAATGTTGAGCATTGATCAAAGAGTAACGTTTTTTGGTAAGACCCATTGAGCAAAGAGTAACGATTTTCGGCAATAAACAAAAGCGGGCTTTTATTGTAGTCCATTCATTTGGTGCAAAGAAGAAGGTTAGTCGGGAAGTTTTGAAAATTAGTGATTTTATAGATTTCGATGTGCTATTTAAACATATCTACTTTATCACCTCGTATGTAAACCACTAACGTCGCCAATTGCAAAACATCTACTAAAATCAGTTTCTTGGCAATAATTCAAGACTCATTTCCCAATATGGCGGAGTAAGCAGCAAAAGTACGGCGGCAAAGTAGAAATTCAGAAAGAGCTTAATCGAAATCTACAAAATCTAAGGGAACTTTTAAACCTCCTGGGAAACTTTCTAGGTAAAATTACCAAATGATTATATTTAGGCCTTTTTCGTCACTTCTTTTTTGGGGCACGCTAATTCTCGAAAGTTGTAAGTCAAAATAGACAGGAAAGATAGATTAGATTATGTATTAGGATAATTTTGACCGATAAAAAAAAATCAAAGGTTTGTAAAGGTTACCAAAATTGATTTGTTTTTTTAATTCTTAAATTTTTCAGTTTTCATGGCAATTTTTCGATATTTTCGAAATTTCCGCCCACTTGCCTCCACAAAAATGCCCTGGATATATTAGTGATGATAATAGCAACATTTATTTTGCACTACGTTGAAACAAGTTAAGACTGTGGTCTGTCACTTTTATTTACGTGTATACATAGCTAGCAACAAAGAATTGTACGTTAGTACATATAAATCGCTGGCTAAATACTAAAAGGATCAGAATAATACTTTTTTTTATTTCGCCTCTTTCAATTTATTTAACGAGGCGTGGCCATTCTCATCATTGTCTATACAAGTTATTCTTATTACTTTGGACTTGACAAAGAACTAGCTAACGTCCGATATGACCAGTTTATACGGATCTTTTGAAATACGTTAAAAGCTTTACACCGTGTAAGCTCAAATTGGATTAGGAGGTCATGGTATACTGGCGACTATGCACCCTTTGATTTGACCAAAGTTGTTAGGAAATGAACTGAATACACGGTTACAGAGTGGAAAAAAGGAAGTAAACACATTTTAAATTATTAATAACAAAATACGGAAATATTTGAAAAAATTAACAAATATATGTATGAATTTGTATGAAAAGGTAATGTAAATTAGATTTTACTATTATTTAAATAAAAATTGAATTATACGTATAACTTATATTTCTTTTAATTTTGAAAAGCATAGAAATAACTATCATATCGAAATACCACTATAATTAACATACTGTTGTATTCGTTCTTGAATAGAATACATACTTGCTAATAAAATTATAGTTAAAAAAACTGAAAAAACCGACTTCAAAATATGCAATACACGCACATACGCGACTTGGTTTTCACTTTTATACAGGCGTTTGGATGATATTTTACCAGTTATTTTGATAAAATAATGTTAGAATAATCAAAAACAATTGGCTGAGTAATCGGTGAACAAACATACAAAAGTAGCATACAGACCAAATTGATAACCTTCTTCTTTTTGGAAGTCGGTTAAAAAGACACGTATTCAAAAACTTATGACCGTATCAGATTTTTCACTACGTGGTAAGTAATAGGTTTTCGCTTCAATTTGTAATAATTATAAAGTTAAAATTTTATGTTATTGAGGTAAAAATATAAAAATCCATAAATTATATCTTCGGGGAAAAACATTAGCAGTAAGTCCACTCATGCAAACTCTACATACGCACTTACGCACACGTTCACAAGTTCCGTTAAAAACCTATATACATATATTATGATAAGAAATACCTATCAAATATACCTAACTAATTTTATTAGTAGTTAACAATTGTAACAGTGTTCTACTCTTAAAAGTAATATATACGATCGAATATTGTAATATGGCCATCATCAGATAAATATGAGATATTAATAAATGTTGTTCTAATATTTTACTAGTGCCTCAGTGCCTTATATCGAAGTTAACGACCAGTGTGTGTTACCAGTGATATCATAAAGCACTGAAACGTGGCCAATTACAATTAACCTGAGCGGATAAGAAAGCTCAAAATCACGCAGAGTTAGGAGAGGGCTATGCTCGGAGTCTCTCCTAAATATCCAATCAGAAATGAAAAGATCCATAGATGTTCAAAGGTTACCAACATAGCACAACAGCAAATTGAAGTGGCAATTGGACAGGAATACGAACGAAAATAATTCTCTCTCTCTCCCTCTCTCTCTCTCTCTCCCTCTCTCTCTCTCCCTCTCTCTCTCTCTCTCTCTCTGTCTACCTTATTACTTTTTCACGAGCAAACGGATTAACCAATCGTTAAAAGATCAAAATTTGACACATAAAATCAAATAGTTGACAACTAAAAGACGTCAGTAAATACTTAGGCGCGTCGCTCACTGGTAAGTCGAGGCGCGGTCGCGGCGGCGGCGTCGCGGCACAGTCGAGGCGTGGCGTTTTTGTTAGAGTCGAGGCGCGGGCGGCTATGCTTCCTTCACACATTACAGTGTAAACACGTCTACGCACGAAACAAAATAACAAAATAGCGGTGGAGTCGCGGCGCGGTCGCGCACTGCGCCCCTGCCGCGACGCCGCCGCGACTGCACCTCGACTCCACGTCGCCTGCGACGCGACTCTAGTGTGTGGGCGCACTGCCATTTGAACCTGAAGGAAACGTAGAAGCGGCGCGCCGCTTGTGCGCCCGTGCCTCGACGCCGCCTCGACTCCAGCTCGTGTGGGCGATGCGCCTTAGGCTACAGTTCATCAGCATTGTCGTTCTTCATAATCACCACATGAAGTCGCTAGACTTAGCTAATAAGCTATTATTCATCAATTAATTCATGCAGTGGACCTCTGTTTACATTAGTTATTACTGATTATAAACAAGTGTAGGTATTTATTGCTGTAAGTATAGCCTATATTTACAATTAAAAGTTAAGTACCTTCTTGCATTTACGCTAAACTAACGAGTTAAGTACCTCAATTTACCAGCTTTGTGTTATTTTGTTCTGTAGGTATGTATACGATAGATAAATTAATAATAATATAAGTATATACTCCCTGTCTCTTTCTCTATCTAGAGCTATCTCTGTCGCTCACTCATGCATTAAAATTACTGAATGAATTTATGAAAAAAAATCATAGAAAACAAATTGCTTATTTTGAAGTCGTTTTTTTTTCTTCAGTTTTTTAAACTATAATCATTACCTACGTTAATAAATTGAAAATAATATTTTTACGTACCTATAAAAAATTAACTAATTGGTAATGCATTTTTTGTCAAAAATGTGTGATTTTGCTTTCTAGTGAGTTTATTCAGACATTTTATATCTTATAAAATACGCAATTCATTTCCTTGGATGACATATTTTTTCCAGTTATTTTGTTATAAAAACCAAAATAATTTTACTAATTTTGGTAAAATTTCTATGGATGGAACCATCTGAAAAGCAAAACCTGTCTAACCAAAAAATAATTTTTCAAATCAGTCCAGGTGTCTTCGAGTAATCGGGGAACATAAATAAAAAATAAAAGATTCCGACCAATTGAGAACCTCCTCCTTTTTGGAAGTCGGTTAAAATGTTCGCATGCGCGCTCACGACGGTGAACTACAGACTCTTAAATTCAATCGTTCAGTAAAGTATTCTCATGAGCGTGTCACAGCTCACGTACAGTTCACCCGCTTAGATAACTGAACACAACACAAACTGCATTCCAGAGACCAAGGGAATTAGCCATAAGTAACTTATTTTAGAACCTTAGCGTTCACACACGTTGGCTCTAAACACCCAGAAATGTATTGTTTTTGCGTTTAACATACATGCTTTGCTAACTATGCACAAAAGTACATATTAAGCTGGGTACTCACTTAGCAGTGTAACATGCAGTGTATCAGATACGGTATCAAGTGAGTACGTAGGCACGAGCCCGCTGCGAGCCGCTCGCGCGTGGAGCGCTGTAAGCTCGCAGTGACCCGCCGAGTGGCGGTATCACTGCGAACACAAAGGCGGCTCGCAGGATCCGGCAGCTCGTAATAGCTAGATACGCGGTGGACCGTGGACGAGCCGTACCCACTTGCAGGTTGATACAGTATCTGATACGTTACATGCAACACTGCTAAGTGAGTACACAGCTTTATATGCTGATAGTCGAACTAGGAATTTGACGAATTGGGCTATGGACGAATTGGGACATTGATTAACAGAGACCGACTAGACGAACTGTGCAGAATTGCTTTGACTTTATGAGCACTTCATTCTTTATTTATGTTGGAAAGAGTTTAAGTTTATAATTTCCCAACTTTCAGATAACTATATTTATAGATACTTACATTTTTGTTTTAACACATAGCTTAAATCCTTATAATTTTAGGCTTAAATTATTACTTTAGCCTGTTTTTTTTCAAGGATTATTGTAGATACTATAAAGACTTATTAGCCAATTATTTCAAACTAAAATACCTAATTGAGGAGTAAGTTTAGATTCACTTTAAATTAATTGATTATTTTTCGTCAAACAAAACGTTTTACACAAGCGAACTTGAACTTTTTACGGCATGAATTCGGTCTCATTTCAGAAATTGGAAAGTATCCCATAATATGTCACCTACAAAACACACCTGTTCCCATGCAGCTATCAGAATATATCAACGGTACCCCACAATGCATTTGTATAACAAAGGGCTAAGTGGTCGACTGGCACTGCGCACTTAACGAATTCCATGCCAGCTATAAAAGTTCCGGTGCTTTCACACCACGAGTTTGAAGCTTCGATTAACTTGTTGTAATTAAAGTTGGAATGCGGGTACCTAATAGATAGGTTACGGTGTAAGTGCCTGCATACCTGCATTGGCGTTAAACGGTAGATATTCAGCTAGACACACTCTTCTCTAAGGTTTTGTCAGTTTAAGCAGTTGTAATTATTTGTTGTGTTTAATTGAGCATGAAAATTTCCAGACTTGAGTTCATTAAGCAATATTGAAAATGTATTTCTTTTTAATATTCCTATTTTATATGAAGTCACTTATCAACCTCCAAGCTCGTCCGTTTTTCATCTTTCAATAACTGCGATATAATAATTATGCAGTTCGTGTAATGTCAAAAAAGTAGGTAAAGATCTTAGTGAATCTAAAATAATAAATGTTTATATTTATTGTTTTAAAAAACAAGTTTAAAATATGTATGCAGTGTATATATGCACGAGCGTAGGAAGTGTGAAATTTTAGCACATTTTATGCAACTTTTCTACTTTTAAAGAGATTTATCTCAGTAATAAAAAAAAAATAGAATCGAGTACTCTAATACTTAGTAGTACTAATTGAAATTCTCGACTGGAGACCACGCACCGGCAAGCGCAGCCGGCAAGGAAGACCAGCTACGAGATAAACAGATGACCTTATACAATTGGCGGGAAGACGCTGGATGCAACCGTTTCCAAACGGTCTTTTTGGATATTCATGGGGGAGGCCAATGTCCAACAGTGGACTTCTTATGGCTGAGATGATGACGATGATGAATCAAGTACTGGCTTACAAAATTTTTATGAAAGTTGCATTAGCAGTGTTCAAGTTATCATCGAATATATCATGCACGAACCGAATAAAAATGAAGTAAGGTTCTATCAACAAATTATGGATCATCAACAATAAAACATGAGCGAGCAAAGCAAGCCCAAAATTTTAAGTATTAATAATAGATATTAAGCTTGAAGAATTGTGGGCGGACGATTTCATGAGCGGTGACCCGAGCTGCCGCCCCTTGGAATGTGCCGTCCGGGGCCATGGAAAATGTGCCGCCCGGGGCCATGGAATGTCACGCTACTACGCTGTTTTCCGCGGTCCTATGTAAATAGGGCAAATTCTGTGTTTTCCGCATATATTTCAATAATAACATCCTTGTTAAATGAGTCGCTTGAGAATACAAGCTTGGCATTATGTGTCAAGGTTCAAGTTACACCCTGTTGACGCAAAACGGACGCTCCTACCAAATGACTCTCTGCCTAACTGTCGTACCCTCCCCTATAACTACTTTAATTTATGCGAGGTACGAACACGATAAAGTGACTACTCTAGATCCCGTTTATTTTTACTTTTAAGAGGATGAAGGGAGTAAAGAAAGTACTTACAAGTTATGAAAAATCAAATACCAGATTGTTTTTGTAAGTAAATCTATCTATTTCTATCTATCTATACATAAATAATAAGACTGTAACGGGTGAAAATCTGTACATTAAATATTTTTAAGAAATTTTGACTTATCTATCGATACAGAAGCCAAAACAGTAAATTTGAACATTTTTGTATGTCTGTCTGTTTGTACGGTGTGTCCGATGGACGCCGAAACTACTGGACGAATTTGGACAAAATTTGGCAGGATTATTACTTATACTATGTAGAAGGATCTTGCATACTTTTTATCCCGAAAAATTAGACAGACCCTCTGGAATACTCTAAACAATAACGACATAATCGATCACCACGCGGGTGAAACCGCGGGGCGCAGCTAGTACATATAATAAGACTGTAACCGGTCAAAATCTATTACTTTTTTTTAATTTTCATTAATTAAGACAGAAGCCAAAACAGTAATTTTCAATTTTTTGTCTGTGTGTCTGTCTGTACGGTATGTCCGACGAACGCCGAAACTACTTGACAGATTTTGCAGAATTATTACTTATACTAGGTAAATAAAGGATCTGTTATACTTTTTATTCCGAAAATTGTGACAGTTCCTGTGGGATACACTGAACAATAACAACAACATTATCGATTATCAGGTTTTATGCTAAATGTACTGGATCAATTTGATGTTTATAAATTACATTATTCATTAACATCGTATATAAGTACTTGCGAAAATGGATTAAAATAGAAAATGCAAATATTAATGTTTCGTTGAAGTTTAAACGAACTTACCTAGTGATGTTTGACTACAAATGTGCAATAAAACTTATTCGGTGTGGTTAGTTATGTAAAATAACTATGGTTTGTTTCTGTCTGTTCGTTTTCTTTTTATGGCTGAACGACTGGACCAATCGATTTGCAATTTGGCACAAATTTTTTCATGACCTGGAGAAGGACTTAGACTATATTTTATCATCATCATCATCATCACCACGCGGGTGAAACTGCGGGGCGCTGCTAGTCAACAAAATTAAGACAAAATAATGTGTTCGTCAATCCGTTCGGTTGGTCGGTAGAAGCAATAGGTATAGGCAATGGAATGCCTAATGCCTGTCTACATAATTGTTATTTTTCTTTATTGCTTCAACCTGAACATTCACTTAAAAAGGCAATTAAAAGCAAGATTGTGAAGAGTACTTGTAGCTTAGCTTTTTAATGATCGTTTTTGAATTTAGACCTTTCCCATGTGTGCCGTGCGCCCTCGCCACCCCTTTTGATTATTCGACTCAGACAGGGGTGCCACAGAGAAGTGCCATGTGTACCCCCATTTTATATAAGGTGTAGAGAGCTCGTAAAATCATTATTGTTATTTTATGTCTGGCAACCTAAAAGTTTTGTTTTACATTTTCAAAACGTAGATGTGGGCAATTGTTTGGACCTTAATTTTTTTTACAATACGTATACAATAATCTTGATTATTTAATTCTAATTTGCTAGCTGTTTTTCATTAAATATAAGTATATCTGTGATTAATCTCCAACCCATAATTGTGGTGAAGTCATAAAAACTACAAATCTTGAGATTAATATAGTAAAACAATTAAAAAGTAAGTACATTTTCATATTACGACGCGACAACTAGAAAAATCCGTCAAGGAAAATATGTCGTAAATACTTTAATTTAAAAAAAACTGGAAGTTGTAGTGGAAACATAGTAATACACATAGGAATTATAGTAAAAACGTCATTGCTCTGTTTTATTTTCCAAACTTGTATAATTTTAATTATTAGCGGTGTAAAAACAGTGCATTATCGTAATCGTTTAGCGTTTTTTATGTGATTTCATTATCACCATCATCTCAGCCATAAGAAGTCCACTGCTGGACATAGGCCTCCCCCATGGATTTCCAAAAAGACCGATTGGAAGCGGCTTGCATCCAGCGTCTTCCCGCCACTTGTATGAGGTCATCTGTCCATCTCGTGGCTGGTCTTCCTACGCTGCGCTTGCCGGTACGTGGTCTCCACTCGAGAACCTTTCAGCCCCATCGGTCATCAGTTCTACGTGCTGTGTGCCCTGCCCACTGTCACTTCAACTTGCTAATCCGCTGTGCTATATCGGTGACTTTATACGCCTACGTATCTCTTCATTTCTGATTTGATCTCGTAGAGAGACTCCGAGCATAGCCCTCTCCATAGCTCGTTGCGTGACCTTGAGCTTCCTTTTAAGGCCCATAGTTAGGGACCACATTATGTGATTTAGTGTGGACAAATGATACGTGTCTTTTTGTGATAACATATCAGCGTATTTTAATTTCAACTCGAGACTTCCACGTGTTCCCGATAATTATGTAGAAGGTCTTGACAGACGGATAGACGGACAACAAAATGATCCTATAAAGGTTCTGTTTTTTTTCTTTTGAGTTACGGAACCCTAAAAATGAAAAAAAGTGTAGAGAAAGAATTTTTGTGTTTATGATCGATACTAGAACGGAATTGTCGTAAGCAGCCTTATAGTCCCTTATCAATAACCCAATAAAATCGCATGATGATAAAAGTTACCGTAACTTCTTATAACATGGTTTTCTTTTGGTATATTTCCAATTTTCACTTTTATTGTACACACTGAAAAAGTATGAAATACGCTGCCTGAGTCAGTTTTCTCCGATAGATATTATTTGGGTGTCTTTAAATCCAAAGTGAATCGGTTTCTTCGTTTCCTCTAGGCTCTGTTTCTAGGTAAAAGCGCTCTACCGTGGACAGAAACAATATATCAGAAGAGTGGGCATTCAAGCGTAAGCCTATTACTAAAAAGAAATTATAACAGTAAGGTCGGTAAAACTTCCATCCATATTTGCGATTAATGATGGCGATTATACAAATTGACATACATACCTAAAAATAAAGGTGTCTGTAAAGTCGGTGTACGGACGATAATTTTACGTGATAACGTCATGATAGATGCGTCACAAGCCAAACGCTTAGGCCGATCGTGCCTCTCTATCGTTTGTTCCGCGCTCTCGCTTGCACGCTCGGCTCAGGCGGAACGTGACAATGAGTCATACTTTTTCGTCCGTGCAGCCGGCGTTCATCGATTTATAAGACGTAATCACGTCAAAAACAATTCACTTGCAACTAAACACTATTCAGAATAAATAATAAGAATATATTTTTAAATATTAGACTTAAGATATATAATGACTTACCATTAAGATTCCATAAAAGAAGATATATGTATTCTTAAAGTTAGCGTCCCTTTTCCTAGGGAACTAAACTAATCAAAGATATTTATAGCCAGTCCTTCACGAGCATTCTATTTATGAGTTAGTGCAAATTACCTGCACTTGTGGAATGAAACCTGCGTAATGATCATCGTCAACAAATAATTATATGTAGTTTAAATTACTGAAGCAACCGACTTCTCATGGATGCCATTGTCAGACCTGGACCAAATTGAAGTTGGACCACATGGGAAGCACCAGCTTTCAAATAAAAAAAGATCATCAAAATCGGTTCACCCAGTTGAAAGTTCTGGGGTAACAAAAAAAAAAACAGTCGAATTGAGAACCTCTTCCTTTTTTGAAGTCGGTTGAAAACTATTACAGATTGGGTACTTCGGCGTTTCGCACCGCAAGTGGTTCGAACCGCGGTCCGAATCACCCAAGAGCTCTTTTTAATAGGCCCTTTCGCACTGCGGTGCGAATCGACCAATATCATTTTGGAATAGGTCGATTCGGACCGCAGTGAGGAATAAAACAGTTCTCTTTTTGGGTGAGTGGGTAAATTCGAGCAGAGAAGAGTATGTAGTTTGATTACATACGTAATACCTTACAGTACAACCAGGCACAAAATAACAGGAAAAACAAAATTACTTATTCCTGACAACAAAGATAGTTATAAAACTTATAAATATACATTTTTGTAGTCTGACTCTCTTTACCTCTCTTATTATAAGGTATTCGTCGTCTCGTCTTATTATAAAGTAAAAATAAAGTGCTAACCAATTAGAGGTCATCATTTTGACAATAAGAGCTCTCATTAGTCACCGGTCTGCTGTTTTTACTTACAGTCTGAGACATGCAAGAGATTACAAACTTTATCTCTAAGTTTTTTCTAAGTTATTTATTTATTTATTTAACACTTTATTGCACACAATTACAAAGTAACAAGCTGTACAATAGGAGGACTTAATGATAATGTAGCATTTTCTGCCAGTCATCCTCATAGTGAAAGACAGATAGGATGTAGGCGTGCTTCAAAACTTAGGTATATGAAAATATAATTATAAAACACACTATATAATATAATAAATAATAATAATATTTAATACATACTATATATACTTAATACATACGAAATATATACTTACATGGACGAACATACATAAATATATATACAAATGAATAATGATGAAATGATTAACGAGGTAACATTGCTTTCAAATAATGCTCACGTACTGATCTTTTGAATATTTCTTTTGATGGTGCTTGTCTGATATTAAGAGGGAGCTCGTTCCACAGCCGTACCGCCATCACTCGGAAAGAATCACTGACGAATGATGTGGTGTGTCTAGGAGTGGCCAGAAGTAGGAGTTATTAATTTCGGTGATTATGCATCTGACCTGTATGATCATATTTATTGCCTTTTATACATAAAAGAGCTATCCTTTCATGATAGATATTACTTAAACTCCAACGAAACCTATTGCCTCGGTGATTGGATCTCTTAAAGACAATAGTGGATATTAAATAGCTATCACATGAGTTGTACTCGTATATGCAGCACGCTTCCGTCTTCGACCACATCGTCGCTTTCCGACAGGTCAATAATTGTGGTCAAACGTTGTCCAATCCAATCAAAACAAAATCCTGCTAAAAAACGACTACACCAAAATTATTGAAGGTATAATGGGATCATCTCTAAGATACACTTTAATAAAATAAAAATAAAACCTAAATGATCTCACAACTGGCTGACCGGCAAGATATAGCTGACACACAAAAAATAAAATCGAATTAAAACCCTTTTTTAAGGAAGAAGACCTTTTTCCGAGCCAAAAATTAATTGCTTTAATAAAATTGACATTTATATATGTATCCAAGCACCGTGAAATGAAATGCATGCAATTCCATAACTGCAAGACACCGTTAGCTCACTCGAAATCATTCCCAGCTCATGCTTGGAATGCGAAATTTTTCATTTTGTTATCATTTAATATTTCGTATAAATTTTGCAATAATTGTGTACACATAACATAAATAGCTGATGTGTCGTAATAGGAACCGGTATAAATGCTATTTGTGTGTTAATGTGTATTTACAGATGTAGGCACAATATTTTACCTCAGTTTTATTTTGAAACATTTCTTATCGCGAATGAATCCGCGTTTCGTCACCAACTCACCCGGTCAGTGACTATTTGATTCATGATGAAGCACAGAATTAGAATGTACTTATTCACACTGGCCTAGAAAATACCGATATACAAGTATTATATATTATCCGAAAATTTATTCTAAGTAAAATCCGTACTCAGCGATATCGATCCACATTCCTGTTGCTTATTGCACAAGAATGGAATTCGTTGCCGCCATCTCTGTTTCCTGAGACCTACAATCTTGGAATTTTCAAGGCTAGAGTGATAGTGATCTTCTAGATCGATGAGCTCCATCCTCGGCCACACCGTCGCTTAACATCAGGCGAGTTGGTGGTCAATCGTAGATCTATCTTCTATAAAAAAAAAAGTATTCCTTAGCTGTACGGACGAGATACGTAAAATTAAACCTTATGGTACGAACCTCAGGAAAGAAGACAATATAGGTGACAGTGAGCTGACTTTTTACTTCTCATATATATAATACTTTTTAATTCGCCTGTAGAAACAGGGGCGGCAATATAAATTAATGTAGCCCTGATTCACCGTCTCCAAACTCGCTGCCTTTTTAGGGTTACGTAGTAACTTATAACCCTTATAATTTCGCCGTCTGTCTGTCTGTCTGTCTATCTGTCTTTATGTTACAGTTATTTTACTCAAATACTGTTAGCCCTATATGAACGAAGTTTGGCGTGTAGAATTGTTCTGTAAACCGCTACAAAATGCCGTGGTAAAATAAAAATAATAATCGGCCAAGTGCGAGTCGGACTCGCGCACGAAGGGTTCCGTACTATCATCTATAATACTACAAAGTTTAGTTCTGTTTATAAAATAACGAGAAATCAACGAAATTCCAAGTAGTAAATTGCAAACTTATAGGTAGGTTTTCGATACACATCCGGGCAGTATGACGACGTTCGCGCGAATACGCGCGGCTATGGCTCGCTCCGTGAAGTTACCTCCCCCGCTACCGGGCGGCGCGGCGCTCGCACCGCGTTTAGATGCACGGATTATTTTCATTTTGTGAGTTTTTATGTATTAGATTAGGTATTTATTTTTATAGTTAATATATTTCTAAATATTTACTTACAAATATTCAAGTTTCTACCTGTTAATTAAGATCGAGTAAAAATTGCTTAAAAATTACGTTTGTTGTATGGGAGCCCCCCTTTAATATTTACTTTATTGTTATTTAATTATTTATTTTGAAAGGTAATATACAAGTAAATATTCTGTGAAAATTTGAAGCGTCTACCTGTTACCGTTTTTAATATTGAGCAAAAAAATACGAAAAAAAACTCGTTTATTGTATGGGGACCCCCCTTATTATTTAATTTTTAGTATTTGTTGTTATAGCGGCAACGGAAATACATCATTTGTGAAAATTTCAGCTTTCTAGCTATCACGGTTTATGAGATACAGCCTGGAGACAGACAGACAGACAGACAGACAGACAGACAGACAGACAGACAGCCAGCGAAGTCTTAGTAATAGGGTCCCGTTTTTACCCTTTGGGTACGGAACCCTAATAACGAGAAATCAACGAAATTCCAAGTAGTAAATTGCAAACTTATAGGTAGGTTTTCGATACACATCCGGGCAGCATGACGACGTTCGCGCGAATACGCGCGGCTATGGCTCGCTCCGTGAAGTTACCTCCCCCGCTACCGGGCGGCGCGGCGCTCGCACCGCGTTTAGATGCACGGATTATTTTCATTTTGTGAGTTTTTATGTATTAGATTAGGTATTTATTTTTATAGTTAATATATTTCTAAATATTTACTTACATATATTCAAGTTTCTACCTGTTAATTAAGATCGAGTAAAAATTGCTTAAAAATTACGTTTGTTGTATGGGAGCCCCCCTTTAATATTTACTTTATTGTTATTTAATTATTTATTTTGAAAGGTAATATACAAGTAAATATTCTGTGAAAATTTGAAGCGTCTACCTGTTACCGTTTTTAATATTGAGCAAAAAAATACGAAAAAAACTCGTTTATTGTATGGGGACCCCCCTTATTATTTAATTTTTTTAAATTTCTAGTATTTGTTGTTATAGCGGCAACGGAAATACATCATTTGTGAAAATTTCAGCTTTCTAGCTATCACGGTTTATGAGATACAGCCTGGAGACAGACAGACAGACAGACAGACAGACAGACAGACAGACAGACAGACAGACAGCGAAGTCTTAGTAATAGGGTCCCGTTTTTACCCTTTGGGTACGGAACCCTAAAAATGAAAAGTAAGGATTGCGACCTTTACCTCCATAGATACAAAGAAGGGATGAACTTATTTTTTCGACTCCACCTCATCGTGTTGGTTATCATTGAATAGACCTCTTAAAATAAGACTAGGGCTTAATAAAATTTTCCTCAGATATGATCTTGGCGAGTTATAGTCAGCCAAAGATGAAAAAAAATTATATTTCTAAACCATTAAACCTCAACGAAATTCATGATAATCACGATAGTGGACCATATTAAATACTTTCAATAAAAATTGTTTTGAACACTGCGATTATAACTTTTCGACAAATATATAAGACACAGATTATACAGGGTTATATAGGTAACTTACGCATAACCTCCTAATGTTGACTTAGGCACATCAAGACTAACAACTTTTGTTCTATGACTTTTGCCAAAAAGTAATACATCCGAAGAATTATTTATTTTTAGTTTTAGTAGGGATTTATATCAATTGTTAGCTCTATGTCTCGTGAAGTAGGTACTCACGTAATGCACTCCGTCTCAATCTGTGACTGCCTAGAGCGAGTTTCTAGGGTTACGAAGATTAGATCTGTAAATTTGATGTTTTTACTTTCTATATGGAAAAAAAATCATTGAATTAGAAAAAGTTGTAGAACTAAAGTTGTATGTCTTGATACAAAGTCATCCTTAAAAGGTTTTGCGATAGTTACCTATATCCCTATATATATCGGAAAATACCAACTCAGGAAGCATACTCAATACGCTCGTTAAAAGTACGAAACAAGTCTAGAGTAAAAAAATAACTAAAATATATAACACCAAACAAAATCAAGACAACAAAACTAGTCTGAGGGTAAATGTTTTGTGGAGTGCAAAATCAGTCAACAATTTTAATAACAAAAAAACTCGTCAAGTGCATGTCATGCCACGCGCAGTCCTAACTACAGAACCCGACTGCGTGCGGCATGACATACACTTCATTACATTTCACATCATAATTTATGTGAAATTAAATAAAGATACTATAAACATACATACGAGTTAACTTAATTTATGTTAGTTCTACTATGCAATCAGCTTTACTCACGGTATCGATCAGTAAAGTTTATCCTCGTCCAGCAACTGTCCTGTTAAATAACTGGCGAGATGTCAAGTGACATTCCTTGTGAATGTGCGTGAGCCGCCGTGCGTATCTCGCTTCCTGTTTACAACTTAATAAGTTATTTACCGTTTAAGTAACTTTATTTGTGTTCATATAGAGCACATAACACTTTTCTTTTAATTTTGATAGTCATGGTAACATCAAGCTGTTGAACGCAAATTTGAACTAATTCGTTTAGACTATTTTCTAGCTTCTTACAAACATACATACAATCACGCCTATTAACACGCTTTTATTAGCTTCATATATATGTTAGTATGAAACGGAAACTTTGAACATGATTTTGACCCACTTCAAATGGCCAGATTTCATTCAAACTTTGTAGAGGAACGATGACAATACAATAATTTGATAATATTGAGCGTGTTTTTTTTTTTGTTTTTTAAACTATTATATTTCATTTTCCCATACGGGGTAGGCAGAGCATCAAAGACCATCAGACCGTTTTATGCCACATTTGACCGTGGTTAGCGGGTTAGATAGAAATGAGAATATATTAGAGTTAGAAACATGTTGTTGAATTTAAACTTGGAGGGATAGAAGATATTTCGATATAGCATGCATTTACCTGTACCTATATTTCTATTTTAGGATATGTTCAGTGATTACTTACTATTTGTGGAACAAACAATGGGCTCTGGCCGTCTGACTGAACACATTGATGGCTACCATTAGCAAACGAATATGATGATTGGCCTAGCCTTGTATCATATTCAAATATTGTCATACTATACAATGATCATTCGTAACCTTTGATATAGGAAATTTATCTTTAAAAGTAGTTAAAATTTTCATTTTAGCATTTTAGTTTTTTTTTTTTTTTATATTAAATATTATAATCTTTAAAATACAAATATTATGCACTAATATGGCGTAGCTGACAATAGTAGCTGACGTAGCTGAATCAAAAAGAAAGAAATAATAGAAAATTGTATTGAAAAGTAACTTTTTTTTTTAATAAGAAAAGTTATCTACCAGACCATTTGTCGGTTAACTTATCAAAATAAATAATTCGAAAGAAAATACAGAATACAGAAATACATACCAAAATCGTAATATTTGGCAGAAACATTCAACACTGAATCACAGAATAATTTAAAAGTTACATAGCTGTGAATTCTAGACTGAACAGTGAGAATTCACTTATATGCCTACAACAAAACAAAGCGCGCTCCATCGTAGACCGTGATTGCAGCTTAATACCAGGTGAGTTGACGGTCAAGGGCAAGCCGATTTTCGAATAAAAAATTGCTCTCGCGTGGTCTACTATTCGTAGATCTAATAGTAAACACCTAATTCGACACAATCCTGTAAAAAAATCCTAATCGTTAATTTACAAAAGTAAAAAACTTCAAAAACGAACGGTAGGAGGCCGGAGGTAACAAATCTATGAACAATAGTTGAGTTTTTCATGTTTAGTTTTTGTTACATCTTAGTCATAAGATGCTTCCAAAGAAAACCATGATTCCATTAATCTAAAACACGAACCACGGTCATTAAATACATTTTACTATTAACTTGAAATTGAGCCCTGCAGCTATAAGCTCGTGGGAATTTCCAGCTTAGCAAAGAAAAAAGCTTATGACGCATGCATGCATGGAATAGGTATACATACTATATGTTTTTACTTCATTCTACGTAACGTATATTGATTTATAAACAGTATATGAAAGGTTCCAGTTTTATTAAGGAAAATAACGTGGTTATTATATTCTATATTTTACACTTACGTCTATTTTGAATCATTTTCTAACTATATATATTTACATCACATTTTTCGCTTTTCCAAAGATATGTAAGCATAAGCATATACACTTACTATCATTATCTCTATATTTTATCATTATAATGTTTTTTTCCCTTAGTTACCATTGACCCGATCAAGATAAAACCTATCCATTTTATTACGTTTTATCGAGTTATATAATATACGTTTGCCAAAGAGCTATGGAGCGCAGTATACTTGGAGTTAAACTAATTGACCGAGTTAGGAATTCCGTGCTGCGCTCCAAAAACAAAATCATGGATGTAGGACAAAAAGCTGCCAGTCTAAAATGTAATAGGGCTGGACACATTTGCCGCATGCCCGAACACCTGTGGGCAAAAACCACTTTTTGTTTACCGAACATCACAAGAACCCTAGGCAGGCTCAAAAAACGATGGCGAGATGAGCTTGACTCCCACTGTAGCGGCCCGAGAAAAATGGAAAGCCTTAAATAAATAAATGGTAGATTTAATTATATAGAGAGTATAGAGTCAAGGAAAACCACTGGACAGGAAATTATAAAACTGGGCCTAGACATCCTTCGAGAAACGGCAAGCTTGCAATAACGATGTTTATGGCGAGCTATTTTGAAATTGAACATGATCTTCCTGTCGTTGTTGCTGTTTTTCCGACTACGCAAAACGGATGGTATTTTTTTAAGTAGGTGTATGTATTTGAGCAGTCTTTATGCTTCTCAGTCCACTATCTCTAAATTGTAAAGCTTACCCCACTTTATCTAAAAATACAACAAAATATCTTCAGCCATAAGGTCGGCTTCCTTTCGGTGAGCGGATGGTCAAGAAGACCTAGCTTGTATAAAATAAATCTGTTATATATAAATCTATGTATCTGTAATATGCAGTCTAAACGGCTTTTTTTACGTAAACTGATTTAGCTACTTTTGACGTGATAACGTCTTATAAATCGATAAACGCCGGCAGCACGCACTAAAAAGTGTCACATTCTGCCTGACCCGAGCGTGCAAGCGACAGCGCGGAACAAGCGATAGAGAGGCACAATTGGCCTAAGCGTTCGGCTTGTGACGCATCGTTATCACGTAAAATTATCGTCCGTAAACCGACTTCAGACAACCATTTTTTTAAATGTGAGTAAGGTTATAGGGAAAACATTGGAAAATTGGTCCAGAAAGTATAGTCATTATAGTTTAAAATACTGAAAAACTGACTTCAAAACATGCAATTCGTTTACTTGGATGATATTTTTTCAGTTATTTTGTTATAAAAACCATAGTATTGAACCGATTTTGAAAAAAATTATAATATGGGACCTACCAAATTTATATGGGTATTACCTACCAAACAAAAAGAATCATCACAAACAAATCATGAATTCTGGAGTAATCGCTGAACAAACTTAGAAAAAAAACATACAGTCGAATCGAGAACCTCCTTCTTTTTGGAAGTCGGTTAAAACTAAACCTTACTTTGAGTTATAGGTACAGTTTCTGCAAAATTTCGAAAGTTTATGACTGTTACAAAAGTTGATATCCTTGGTGATTTAAGTTTGCAAGTTGCTACACATATTATGATCTGATTAAATTATGCCCATACCTGTACCATATTGTCGAAATTGTAATTGCAAATTGTCGAATCTAATTAAATATGTTTTTTTATACTATATAGGCTTGCGCTTGACCGCCAACTCACCTGATGTTAAGCGATGTTGCGGTAAACGATGAAGCGCGCTTACCTAGAAGAAACCGATTCACTCACGATTTAAAGACACCCAGATTGTAACCATCGGGGAAAATCCACTCAGGAAGCGTATTCCACAATTTAGCAGTCCGTACGATAAATGTGGAATTAAAACGTTTCGTTCGGCCTTAGTAAAGATGTAAGAGATTTAAGTACTACAAGTAAATTGATGTTATGTAAAAAAAAAAACAATGAAATCACAGAAACAAGAATGCAATAAGTAGGTATAGAGTAACAGATATAAGTAGATATACCTAAAAATATATGTATTAACAAAATGTAGGTAAATAAGGTACGCCCAATGTAATATAATCCTTAAATTAATATTAGGGTTCCTTTAGCTCAATTATAAAAAAAAAAATGTATATATTTCGATATATGACATTTGTATACAAATGAAGTGTGTCACGAAACCGGTTATACTCCCAAGTGGCGCAGCGGCCAACCGCGATAGTTTATGTAATTGAATGGACAATGACATTCAATCATGTTGCCACAAGTGGACACAAGGGCGTTAAAACGAGACACAGATTTGTTATTATATCCTGGTATGTCTCTTGATAACATATCAGCTTTACCCTTGTTTTAACCCAACTGCGCAGGAGGGTTTTCGAATGTATCTGTTTGTATGTATGAAAAAATGAAAATGAAAAATGTATTTATTTACAACTTAATTTGCTAGAAAGAACTATATCTGACGGTTGCCATACCAGGCGCAGCCTTTTTTTTTTTTTTTTTTTTTTTTTTTTTTTTTCCAGGGGAAACCCTTTATGGGTACCACCGCGCCTCGGGAGAGGCTGCGTGGTTATGTGGGAGTCCCGCCCAGTTGACCGGTATACTAGGCGCAGCCTGTATCAAGGCAACCTGTACGCCTGATTACAATATTGGATTAGGACAATCTCGTCATGACAGCTTATTATTTTTGTTATTACATTACATATTATATGAGGATATACATATTATAAAATTTATCTAAATTTATACATAACTACATATTTATTACAAATTTTATGAGAATACCTATATCTAAAGTCCATATCAATTCAATCTATAATTTTTATTTTTGTATTGATTTATCGTATCTTTCTCAAAATGTAATATAGAAGTATGTATGCATGTTTCTATATTACCACCTACAGCGTAAACGGCTTGACCGATTTGGATATGTGAGGTGTTATAGGTACAGTCGTTTTCATTTCCTGCGTTATAGCCTATATTTTTCTGTATTAATACCTAATACAACCCTCGCAAAAATGGAAAAAATGCGCTTCTTCGCAAGCTCCAACAAACTTTTTCTTATCAAATAAGTGATTTTACAAAAACCATTCAAAAGAATGTTTATTTATATAAATAGTACAGTTACGTTGTGCATAATTTCTCACAAAAACGTACTCAACAACATACCAATCGTAACGTAAGCGTAAGTTACGGTACGAAAATCGCTCTTATGCAGTCGGGTATTTTGTTTTTACCCGACTACGGCGAAACAAAAGGGAGGATTATGTTTTATATATAAAGGGTATTTATACATATATATATTATCAGGTGGTCCCATACAAATTTAATCAATATCGGTTCAGTATTTTGGTTTTTATAAGTAAATAACTGGAAAAATATGTCAATAAATTAATTTTTTTAAACGATTACTTGTATAAGATAGCGTGATAAAATTGATGACCGTAGAAAAAGATTGTAAATGGTGTCTCATTCCTCAGTGCTTGCAACACTAACATTTACATCAAACAATTTGAACGAAAATGTCAAAGCTGTTTATTTGAATTCGATGCAGTCAGTGAATGTAACCAAATATTTGAAGCCGATTTGAGCGTAATGTCGGACTGAATGCAGCTGCAGAAGAATACTGGGCTCGGCGCCAAGCGTTGTTTACAAGTTTTCAGGGCGGACGCTTTAAAAACGGCAATGCATGAACGTGCCAAGTCGGCGCTCGGAAAGTGCGGCTATAAAATTAAAACGCCTTTGAAGTTTACAGGTGATTAGGTAACTTACTGTTTTATCGGTTTTATATTTCTATGGGTCTACCACAAATACTTGAGCATTTGAATTAGTATTTTATAATTAGGAGAGAGATAAACGATCGCATTCTGCGATCGTTTATCGCGATAGAAAAACCCTTTATTAGCAATCTACCTAATCTAATGCCTTTAAACGAGCAATTCTTGTATACATGTAGGTACATACCTACATACTTATATAATCTGAATCTCGGAAACGGCTCCAATGATTTGAATAAAATTTGGTTTGTAGGTAGATTAGGGGACGATAAATCGATCTTGGTAGGTTCCATTTTATTGAATCCGGGTTTGCTCGTATTTTCAGTCATAAAAAAACCCGAGTGGAGCTCGGTTGCCCAGGTACTGAAAGTAGTTATACACATAGGTTTTCCCCGGCTGTGCGTGGCAAGCCTCAAGTAAGGTAATCTCCCGACTCGTCCTCAGTCGCGACACGCCGCGCCGGGCAACGCTGTTAGACGCATGCCGTGACTTGTGAACAGTGACAATGCCATCCTGTGTGTTTAGAAAGTACAACAACGAGATAATAATGGCAAGATACTAAAATGCCTTTAGGAATGTGTGCTGAGAACTAAGATTAACTAAGATTTGCCATGTTTTTACTTCATATTCAAAGAGAGATTTCACCTCTCTATAGCTAAAATCTCATTGATTCTTAGTAGATTATTTACAAGGAAGTATACTCTTTACAAGGAAGGCACTCTCAACCAATCTTTACAAAACTTAGGATAGGTTTAACAATTTTATAGATTTTTTCGTCGTCGGAGATTTAATTAAGGGAGTATTTTCTCCAAAACGTTTAGGGTAGACCGAGGCGAATAGGATCACTTCAAATTTGGGTTGAAAAAAAAACTTCTGAATAAGGCACAGCAGTTTTATTTATTGAATCATAATCAGTATTTATCATAGTTTATAACCACTTACTAAAATTTTAAACAAAACTAAAACTTAATTAACAAAAACTTGAAAATCGGGAAAATCCGATTCACCCCGATTTGGGGGCGAATTGGATCAAACAGATAAACTTCTTTTGAACAAATAAATATTATAAAAAACTTAAAATGTTTATAAAAACGCTTATATAAACCTATATTATGAGATCAATTACTTATCTGTACATAATTCAAGTGTATAAAGCCTTTAGCACCGACTCTGTCGGCGCATTTCTCCACCGGTTCATTACTTGAACTTGGCTCTGATTCTAAGAATTAATTAGGTTGTAGATCCTTACTTGGGCTTGGTTTTGGTTCTGGATTTGTACTGCATAGTTCCGAACCATCTAAAACAACATATAAATAAATATTTGTTATATGCATTAAGCGTTATCATCAAATTTGCCCCAAAATCAATGATCCGAATAGCCCCATACCCATATTTTCAAAACAATATCTTTTGAAAAAATATCCATCACTATAGCGTACAAAACTAGCATTATACTCATAATTCATTCCAAATAGCATATGGTAAAACAACAATTAAAACAATAAAGCTAATTAAAGATACCAGAAAATGCAAAACCAAAATCATTTACCTTATATTTGGCGCAAAACGCGACCGCACCGCACCCTACATCCGTGTCACTTGCGATTTTCGCTGGCACTGAGGTGCGAGCGAGAGTGTTCTACTATATATTCAAAATAGCGTGGTGTGAACCAGGGAACGTTTTGACGTTTGCAGTTACGTTTCATGACGCGCAGATTTTTTTATATTTGAGATTTTCTTATTTCGAACTGATTCGCCTCGTGATCCGTTTCGCCTTGGTCTACCCTACTGTGACACTTTTGATAAAATATTTGCTATAAATCTCAATTCTGAACAAACATTAAAAATTTTGAGACAAAAAAAAACATACATTGATGTCGAAGACTGTAAAACGTAGCTTCTACACATAAATTTGTTGGTTTCGTTATTCTGCGAGCAACACTCTTTAAAATCTGTTATATTTTAAATTTAAGGCATTCTTGTATATAACGTACATTGTTTTTATTAAAACTTCCTTGAATATTCATTTGTGCTATACAAAAAAGTGTCAGTTTCACTACAGGTAATGTGTCGTGAAGAAATTCCAAAACCGGCCAAGACTAGCTACTTACGGTGGTACAATTCTCATACAAAAGTATTTTTAACAACTAAGGTCGAAAATATTATAACTTCACAACATAGGGCCACGAGTTCTGTGTTTACAACATATTACATGCATATACCCTAATAAGGTATATAGTATCCATGACAATTTGTATGGACATTTTACCACCTTAACTGAAATCTGAATAATATCGCGAGTTTTCCCACACAGTATATACATGTATAGTTAAAATGTATCATATATATTTACAAAAAAAAGTATACATGTATTTTATCAACCATCTTTAAAGTTCCATAGTACAAGCTTTGCTTATTTTGGGCTAGATGGTGTTGTATGAAATGTCCCCAAATATTTATTTATTATTTATAAAAACATATATAATTGCATGCATAGAATAAAAACACGACGCATACTTCTTTTATCCAGTCCTATCAGCGTTTTGGGAACAGTAGGGTAAAGTATTTTTCAATATTCAAACACTCAGACCGGAAACTTACTTATACGAGACAGGGCAGGTGCATTTGCGTATCTTGGTTCAAGATCAGATTGTCTTGTACGTGTGTGAGTCACGGATCCGACGCGCATAATAACATTGTCGTCATCGCCTTATAACCTTGTGGTGAACTGAGCTCGTTGGACGCTCGACTGTAGTATGAAATTTCGTTTATGTTAGTTTGGCACTATATTTGTTATTTAGTGCATATAGTTACTACCTAGTAGTTCCTCGAACAGTAGGCCTCGCGGCGAAATACTTTTGCAAAATTACTTGTTGCAAAAAGTCTGTGCTCGCGAAGTTTACTGCTCATATTTGAAATTCTTGTTCAGAATTCAGAATCAATGTTTTTGCTAAATATTATGAAAATCGACCGACAAATGGTATCGTAGCAAACGTATAACTTTAGCAGAGATTTCACTATCTTTTGTCTCGACAATCTCTTGACCGATTTAACTCATATTTAAATATTTTGTTTATAATTTAATATAATATAACGCGTCTAGCAAGTGAATATTATCAAAATCGGTCAGCAATATTTCCCCGTTTTTAGGAAAAATACCTAGATCCCTCTTTTGAAAAATGCCCTGCGACAAAAAATCTATAAAATTGAGGGATATGTATACCATGTTTCGTGAAAATTGGTTGAAATTATGACCTGTATACGAGTACCAACTACCAATAAACATCCGGATAGAAGAATGAAAATCTTGCTAATTTATCCAGTCCTTCGTTCACGTCGCTGTTTCGTTTACACGCAACACCTTTTATTTTGACCGAAATAAAGACCCAAACGTCTAAATTTCCACGTTTAGTTATTTATTTTGGTCAATACTGACATCAAATTTAATGTGTTGCCTAATTAATATGTTATCCAGCAGTTATCAAATGTCCGGTCAACCCATATTGTTGCCTACATATTTAATTCAATTATAATTCTGAATCATTTGCATCATTCGGTGATAATGTTGAAATTATCGTCTAACGTTCTTATTGTGGGAAAAAACATAGTCTGGATGAGGTCACTTAAGTACTTAAATCGTCTGATGCAAAAGTATGGTTTGTATTCATGTGGTGTCTAGACATTTATTACATTTCACATATTCACACTGTGCTTACTAATAGAATAGTTAACCGTTTTCGGTATACTTTATCGACCAAGTATTAAGAGTTGAATTAAACCTTACATTAAGTTAAATTAATGATACATCCGTGTGGTCTTTTCCGATCTTGTAATATGACAGACAGCTTAAGCTTAAACATTCTTATGTTTAATGACGAACACTTTACGTTAAAGTTGAACTTGACGACAATAATAACTCGCATTATTTTACTTTGTAACTCATATTACTTAAAAGAGAGATTACAAAAATCGATACCGTCGATTTGTGTCTTAATTATCAACCAAATTCGGTCGATACGGTCGATTATTTGTGTCTTTCTCTCCTGACATGTTGTTTTGTCTTAAAAACGGAATCAAAATCCAGAGTTCTAAGTTTAGACGTTCAGTCCGCCCACCCCACAATTACGATTGTTTCGTAATATTTTGTCCTTGAATGCATGTTTTTTTCGGACATTTGTTGCATTTCAATTGGCTCAATTACCGGCTTTACTAGCCACATTGATTATAGCTGCATATTCTGTTTCACTACTACATAATTTAGCATAACAGTTATTAAATTGCGTTAGTGCGATTAAAGCTCACTTTAGTTTACCTAATGTTGGAGATAGGCATCTCCCATTGAACGCCATTCAGGCCTCATGGTTCAGTGGTCCTCCCGTGGTGCTGCCTCCTGACCTGTAGGTATGTTTGTTCTGTGTCTGGGTGTTTCTATATATCATAAGTATGTATTTACAAAAAATATATATATAATTATGTATTGTATAAGCCATCTAGTTTCCATTTTTTTTTTTTTTTTTTTTTATAAAATAGGAGAAGCAAAAAGGCTGACGGCTCGCCTGATGGTAAACGATAACCGTCGCCTATGGACAACTGCAACATCACTGACATTACTGTTGCTTTGCTAACCCGGAAAGGTGCTTGTAGATACCCTTTTTAAAACGCTCTTTGTTGAAGCTCGGCGGGAAAACCTTCCGAGGAAGGACATTCCACATTTTGCTGGTTCGCGGAAGGAAGGAGCGTGAGAACCTGACTGTATGGGATTTCCAGTTATGCAAAATGTGGGGGTGAGCTTTTTGGCGGTTTCGTGAAGTACGATGGTGGAACTCCGAAGCAGGTATTAGTTCAAAAAGCTCTTCAGAGCATTCCCCGAAAAACAAGCGGTAGAAAATGCAAAGGGATCCTACATCTCTACGCAGACAAAGTAAGTCTAGCTTATTAGTAAGCTTGGGATCGTCAACAATTCTAATGGCTCGTCGCTGTAGGGAGTCAAGAGGCTGAAGTTGATAAGCAGGTGCGCCATTCCAGAGGTGGGAGCAGTACTCCATATGGGGCCGCACTTGCGCTTTGTATAGTAGAAGCCGCTGACTAGGTGTGAAGTACCGCTTGGCTCTGTTAAGCACACCAAGCTTCTTAGAAGCAAGTTTTGCTTTCACCTCTAGGTGACCCCAAGTATAAGCTTTGCTTAGTTTGGGCTAGATGGTTTTGTGTGAAATGTCCACCAATATTTATTTATTTATTCAGCCCCATCTTTTCGGCTCCAGTCACTACCAACTCTCTAGCGTATATCGTCACTTTATCGTGTATCAATACTACTACACTACGTTTGCCGACATACGGTCTCTATTCTAGAATGCGTCTAACCCAACAGTCTATGACAGATTTTACCAGTCCCCTGCTACTTCAGGCTGTTATTACGCTGTGATATGTCAAGAATTCTGGTTCTTTGCCAAATTATTATTCCGGCTATCTCTTAGTAGCTGCTTCTACAGCTCATCTGGTTGCAAACAGTGTGTCACATTTCAGTGCCGTAGGTCATGACAGGTAAGACGCTAACCTTATCTATCCATGACCATTGATATTGAGGCAAAGTAATTTTATTAACTGGGAAATTATATTGAGATAGAATATAATAATATGAAAACATAAAAAAAATTAGAAGTGCATAAAAGATGTCAAAAACACACCCAAAAAATTATAAAAGCCTGTTGATAGAGCAGCATAACGAATAATGTAATACAACATTAATAAATTAATTATTTATTTAATTGTACAGTCAAAAAACAAATAAATAACGATATCAAAGTTAAAGAAAAGTAAGTGCCTAGATAATAATATTATAGTAATAATGGAACATGTTGTAAAAAAATTCAATGACAAAAACGTAAAAATCCCAATGTTTTTTCCTCAAGCGTGTTATCGTCTGTTTTTTAGGCATCGCGTTATCGACCGTATTCGCAAAATGTAGTGATTCCGAGAACTTCCTCGGAGTATCGCCGAATGGCCGCAGCTCGGCCGAAAATTGACCAAGGCCGTCGACCTTCACCGTGACTCATTTGCAACAAGTACTATCCAATATTACAATATCGGTGATATTGTAAATGCAAAATATTGCGAGGTCCAAATACATTACGATATAAAATACATACAACAGGTGACATGTGTGTCAAGAAAATAATTCAGACCCAAAATTGTAAACAAATACTTATAACAATCCTAGTATCTACATTTGGTAATGAAATAATGTGACAAATATGTACATAAGTAAAAAGTTTTAACCTGAATAGTTATGTTGAAATATTTATGTTTAAAAAAAAAAGAAATCAGTGACTTTTGAATGTAAAAAAAAATATGTATGTGGTGAGGATGAATGTTACTTTCTCTGTTAAATATACAAAAATATTAAAGTAAGTATTCATTTTTTTTGTGTATGTACTTTTTAATGGACTGCCCATGAAGGAAGAAATGGAATGTTCTGCGAGTGGTATAAGAATGTGTGTATATTTTTCTATATTTCTTCGATTGAATGATTTATAATTATAATATGATATTCAGGAAATAGGTACCCTTATAAGTATTACAGCGGAAATGGTTTTACTCTTTTGATGTCGTATAAACACAGTTGTGTTTATTTGTTTGAAATTAAATATACATATTTGTATAAGCAACTTACGGTTGATTTGTATAATATACAATCTATATTATATTGAGTCTATGACTCCTTAGCGAATTCTTTCAATAGTTAGTTTTATAACGTCGTCGTATAAATTCGAGCTTGCTTCGCTCGCGCTTTAATTAGTTTGGACAATCTGACGCCGTATTCTTTAAACTTAGCGCGAAGTGTTCAATTATTTTTCACTAATAACACATTTTGTCTAATTGCTCAAATGCTTTTTTATTAACACTGACCTATTTTCCAGTACACTGCTCGTTAAAACGACCGTTTAGAATCATCGAGACAAGTTGGAAATCGGCAAAAAAAGCTTTCGCATTGTTGAGCAATGTAGATTCGGAGTATGCCAAGTGTGAGTAATTGTTCTTCATCAAACCGTTTTAATGACAGTATCGGTCGAGCAGTGCATAGTCATGCTACCAAACGGAATTTTGTATTCAGCATGTAAACACCTACATTCATTGACTAGGCATCTCTAGACTGTATACGCTTTTGTTACTTTTTTTTTTAATTTTTTTTTTATTAACCTATGCTGTCCCACTACTGGGCAAAGGTCTCCCCCATTTCCCTCTATAAGTCACGGTCCTGCGCCACCTGCTGCCAATCTTTTTGGAATTTGCCAAGATCGTCACGCCAGTACATTACAATAATTATATAAATATATATGTATAATTATAATTAAAAACCTTCATATTGCATCATTAAAAAACATCATTTTGTGTCAAACATGCCGTTAAATTTTGACGATGTTGTTGTACTTAGTACTTAAATCGCCAGACTAGCCTTAATAGAATCGTTAACCGTTTACTCCGTTACTAACGCATTAAGTTTAACACCGTGTAAATACAATGGTGTCTTAGTCATTAAATTAACAATTAATCGTCTTGACTTAGTCCAGGTGCAAGCGCACACTTTGTAATATACTCTCTCTGCGACTAGATAGGCTGCGGCCGATAAGTATTACCCATACATTTCGTAGCTCAGAGCTCACACAACTTGACGTTTATTTATGTAAAAATAGGTTTGCGCTTGACCGTAACTCGTCTGATGTTAAGCGACGTTGCGGTTTACGATGGAGCGCGCTTACCTAGAAGAAACTAATTCTGAAGTACAAGCTTACAGCTTAGTTCGGAAATCCGAAGTTCATTCATCAAAATTGTAGCAAAATAATTCTTCTAGATGATTAGTATTTGTTATTTAAACGCTACTGTGTACCCATGTGTTTTGATCATTAAATAAATTTTATTATTATTATATTATTATTATTAATTCACTCGCAATTTAATGGCACCCAGATTATATATATCGGGAAAGACACACTCAGGAAGCGTATTCCACAATCAAGCAGTCCGCACGATGACAATCGAATTAAAGCGTTTCGTTCGGGTTTTTGGGATATCCACCATGAAACTGTGACGTCTGTGTCGTAAACGATACGTACTACAGGTAAAAATTAAAAATATTATTAGTCACAGACATGATAATAAATTTTGTTTTATACCGCGTAACCAGCCCTGGTGTGTTCTTATTCAGGAGCACAGAAACCTCGGTGTATCTCTTACTTTTTATGTACTACTATCTCGGTTTTATTATCTTTTTTATCCAGACATTGATTATTCACTAGTTAAACATAAACGGCATTACCGAAAAACGTTACTTAACTTTAACCATCGTCTTAAATTCTCTGTCTTCTTTCCGCATGTGTCATTACGTGTCAGCGAGTAGTTGAAAAAATAAGTTAAGCATTGCTTAAAGTTATGTAACATTTTTCGGTAAGGCCCAAAAACATTTGATAATTACAGAGCAACTAGAACAAGAACATGTCGCAGTAAATTTAAAAATACATTAAATTAGAACCTATGTATGTATGTAATCAAAAATGTGACCTGACAAACCGTCACGATGTCATAGAGCAAACTACTCTATAGGAATACGATAGGTGTATATGTCACCGGAAGATAACAAGATCCGCAAGTTTATAAATTTCCTGAAATTTCCTAGGAAATTTATAAACCTTCGTAGGATTCTAAACGAGAGATAAATTGTATTATTTTACGGTTAGGTTAGGTTAAGGTTTTTTTTTTTTAATCTAACATAACCTAACCATATAAATTTACCACGAGATATCGCAAATTGATAAATTTACGAAAATGTGGGCGTAAAATAATACAATTTATCTCTCGTTTAAAATCCTACGAAGGTTTATAAATTTCCTAGGAAATTTCAGGAAATTTATAAACTTGTGGATCTTGATAACTTCCGGTGACATATATATTAACAAGCTTTGGATCGTTGACATTTACTTAAACATTATGGATGTCTAATGAATTTCAGCCAATTAGCGCTCTCGACCTCAGACTAAAAGGTCGTGTTATTAAGGACAAGGCCACCAGGATAGTTACGTAAAAAGCAATGTCATGTAGACCTTAATCGCTTAAATCCTGTGAGGTAATGACACAACCCACAGTCACTGGTCTCGGACAGAATATAGTCATTACATCAGTAGGTACGCTACTTAAAAATATACGACGATGCTTGAATAAAAAGAAATAAAACCGGCCAAGTGCGAGTCGGACTCGCGCACGAAGGGTTTTGTACCATTATCTATAAAAACGGCAAAAAAATCACATTTGTTGTATGGGATTAAATATTAATTTTATTTATATTTAATTATTTATTTTTAAAGTGAATAATGTAACTCAATATTCTGTGAATATTTCAAGCGTCTACCTGTTGCCGTTATCAATATCGAGCAAAAAAAATCACGTTTGTTGTATTTGAGCCCCCTTAAATATTTATTTTATTCTATTTTTTAGTATTTCTTGTTATAGCGGCAACAGAAATACATCATCTGTGAAACTTTCAACTCTCTAACTATCACGGTTCATGAGATATAGCCTTGTGACATACGGACGGACGGACGGACGGACAGACAGCGAAGTCTCAGTAATAGGGTCCCGTTTTTACCCTTTTGGTACGGAACCCTAAAAACTATGGTGAAAAGATAAACTGCGCTATATTAAACTTGAGACATTTCGAATAATTCCAATCACTGTCGAATGATCCCTAGAATAGAAATGGAACGTATCTATATTTAAAAAAAACTATATACCCGATTGCATAAAAGATGAGCAATATTTAAGGTTATAAAGTAGAAATCATATTAGAAATTGTTGGTAATTTGTAAATATGAGCAATGCAAATTTTCTCATAACTTCTCACGGGTACTAAAGTCATCTATCAAAAATAATAGAGAGATATTTTGTCAACTAGTTACTAGCGTACAAGCGCGCGGATGCATTGGGTTGAATAGATATCGCGCGGATGCTACATTCCATTACTAAATCGTGTGTGTGACGTCACAGTCGATACCAAAAATGTGGCACGCAAGGTTTGTATATATTATAAATGAACTCGCATGCTTTATCTACTATGTTTGTGAATACATATAACTACTACTGTACTAAATACTGTACAAAAACTACTACTTTCTATACAGTATTTAGTATAGTACTAGTTATAATGTATTAAAAGTACCTACTACTTTTTGTACAGTAAGGAATAAGAATTTAACTTGTACAAATACAAGTGGCAATAAACTCCGCTCCGATCGCTGGCTCCCAACCGCGAATGTCGTGAACTGCCTCGTCATTTAATTTCCGAAACTGTATACAATTTATGAAACTAATTCTAAGCAAATTGCCGTCTACCGCAACCGCGATGTAGCGTCGTAGCTTCGGCGTGTTTCCAACCTTCTAGACGCGCTTTAAATCTCCGGGCTTCTTAGGTTCTCCCCTTCTTGTGGCCTGTGGTTCGCTTCCACTTAGCTAATTTATATTATGCGGGTGATTTGACCAATAAACGTGTGTTAACTGAACTAATGTTAAAACTAGACTCTTAGCAATCTTTCAGCCCCGGATCTACGATTTTTTCGAACCGGGGCAGAAACTTGACGGTGGCGCCCCTCTCTCCAGCGCTTAAAATAACTTACTTAAAAAAACTTAGCTTTCGTATTCTAGGCGCTTTGTGGAGCAAGTTATTTTATTTTTAATCATATTAATTATGATTTTTGCGCCCCCTGAAAATGCCGCCCGGGGCCGGAGCCCCGGTTTGCCCCCCCCCCCCCCCCCCTTGATCCGGGGCTGCAATCTTTTCTATTTAAAATTCAAGTAGGTACTCTTCTTTGGCTTTTAGTGAGTAATACCTTATGTATTCACACTTATTAAAAAGCACCATTATTGTTTATTTAGCTTATTGAATCTCGCAGCGGTGGCGTTGTGCTGGGAGTTGCTCTTATCCTTCAAATATAGTGAAAGAGAGCGATGGCTGTGAATGTATATTTTTAAACAAATATAATTAGTCAAAAACGTGTTCAAACACATATGTGTGAGACTACCAAGCGATCATTATTTGTTAGGATAATTTTCCAAAAAAGGCTAATAGGTACGGCAGCCTAGTGGCGAGACCGTCTGACTTGCGATCCGCAGGTCCTGGGTTCGAATCCCACGGCACGCACCTCTGTCTTTTCGAAGTTATATGCGTATTGTTGATTGCCACCAACTTCAAACGGTGAATGAAAACATTGTGAGGAAACCTACATATCTGACAGTTCTCAATGATCTTGAAGATGTGTGAAGTCTGCCAACCCGCACTTGGCCAGCGTGGCAGACTAGTACTAGGCTAATACTTTCAAAAGATCAGCGTCTAAGAAAATAGTAAGGTTTCCTCCTACTTTATTCAAAAAACTAATTTTGATATATTACTCGTAAAAAATCAAAGTGGCCAAGAATTCAATGGTCTTATTTGTAGAACTTTGCCAGTTCTTAGTATTAGTCGAAAATAAGCTTCCGCTATGCAACACCAAAAAACGCAAGGCTTGGATAATGGTAGAGTTTTTTTTTTTATATACATTATAGATCTACGATTGACCACCAATTCGCCTGATGTTAAGCGACGGTGTGGCCGAGGATGGAGCTCGTCGATCTAGAAGATATCTATTCACTCTAGCCTTGAAAATTCCAAGATTATAGGTCTCAGGAAACAAAGATGGCGGCAACGAATTCCATTCTTGTGCAGTACGCAACAGGAATGTGGATCGATATCGCTGAGTACGGATTTTTGTCATTTCAACGAGAAATGGGTGGTAATTCGCCGACTTTCTGCTAGTCCTGTAGTGAAATGGGGAGGGTGGAATTAGGTCGTGAAGCTCTTGCGCACATTCCCCGAAATGAATCCTGTAGAAAATATACAGACATGCTACTTTACGGCGGTGCTTGAGACTAAGTAGCTTCTTGGCAGCTAGTTTATCGTCACCGATTAACCTCACAGCTCGCCGGTCCACTGATTCTAAAGCTTCCAGCTGATACTTGGCTGATCCATCAAAAAGGTGGCAGCAGTACTCCATAAACGATCGGATCTGTGCTTGATACAGATGAAGCAGTTGTCCTGGTGAGAAGTATCGCCTAACCTTATTAATGATGCCATCCTTTTTACTAGCCAGTTTAGCCTTAGATTCACAGTAGCCCTTAAAGTTCAGTGTTGGGGTTAACGTGAGTCCAAGCAGTTCAAGACGGTCTGTCAATGATAAGAATACATTTCGAAAAGTAGGAGACATAAGAAACTCACTTTTATTACATAGGGAGCTAATTTAAGAAAATCTTGTGAAAGAGTATGGTAGATAATTAGAAATGCCTACCTACGTTTCCAAAAGTTACACGTGTGTAATTGTGTATAGATAACAATGGTAGAGCTTTGATTGAGCTATATATAAGTAACATTTCAAGTAAAAGGTCAAAAATATCTTGAAATCTCTAGTATTCTAAAGTTAGTGTTCCTCTATCCATTAGAGGTCATTGGTCAGTGGTGATTGGTTGGCTGTCAAACAATGTTAACGCCTATCTGTAGGTTCCTAATAACCTAATATTATCATAGTCGCCAGTCCAGTACAAGATTCGAAATCACTGAGTTTGATATACATATATACAATCTGGATTATTTTCCTTTTCTTTTGTAGACATATAAATCGAGGTTTTATGTATCGAGAACAAATTGTCGGAAGTCTGGCCGAGATAGACTGCTCAGACTGTTACGATAATATTGACCGCACACTACGTGATTTATGCACTTTGATCGTCTGGATAATATATTTTTGCTACGGAAATAAAATAAAAAGTTTTCTGGGTCGTTGCACTCTTTGAAGGTTAATTTTGTTTCTACAACAGAGGACCAGCTAGACGGTCTTTTGTTTTCATGTTTTTATCAGTCTAATCGTAGTTGCTTGCTAAAGTCCATATGTGCGTTTTGTCTTTCGTATTATCTCCAACACAAAAAGAGAGGTGGTACAAGTTTGACGAGTGTACGTGTGTTTGTTTCTGTTCGTGTCATCGTAGCTGTAAAACGGATAGACCGATTATAATCTATTTTTTTTTGTTTGAAAGAGGATTTAATCAAGAGTGCTCATGACAATATAATGTGTCATTAATATCGGTTCAGTCGTTTTGTAACTCTGGTTCTCCGTCCTTCTGCCTCTCTATATGTTTATTACCTTTTACAATATAATGGATAAACCGATTGATTTGAGATTTGGTACAGAGGTAGCTGTGAAATTGAGGGACAAAAGCGTCTTAGATGTCTTAGAAGTTTCCGGCAGCCTAGTCGGGAGACCGTCTGACTTGCGATCCGCAGGTCCTGGGTTCGAATCCCGCGGCACGCAACTCTGTCTTTTCGAAGTCATATGCGTATTGTTGATTGCCGCCAACTTCAAACGGTGAAGGAAAACATCGTGAGGAAACCTACATGTCTGAGAGTTCTCAATGATCTTGAAGATGTGTGAAGTCTGCCAACCCGCACTTGGCCAGCGTGGCAGACTATGGCCTAACCCTTCTCACAATGAGAAGATGGCCCGTTCCCAGCAGTGGGACAGTTTGTACAAAGAGGGCTGATAAAAAAGCGTATTTTTACAGATGTACGTAATTATGTTGTATAATCATCATCGTTTTTCATCATTCCGTGGGAGAAAACGCGACTAGTTAATAATAATTCCCTTTGTTTACGTTTATTTTAATAATTTTATTTTAAGTTTTCATTGGCATAAGCAATTCAGCAGACGTTTGCTTTGGCTATTCTGACATTCTGACATCTGACATCAGATCGATCGTTATGTAACTAAAACAAATCATTTCTATTAGTTTCTCTTAATATAATATGTATCCTAGGCATTACTATGGAAGGTTTTTGTACCATATCTTTCACGTCTAATACAAGTTCAGAGTCAGTCACCGTCTTCTTCAATGTGACCGACTTCTACCATTACCAATGCTTCCGATTGATTTCAGTTCTGCCAAGTTCACTTACCAAGTATAAAATCTAGCCGCATTTGCATGTCGTGACTGGCGACACAACATAGGGTTACCACCATTCAGTACCAATTACTATATAATAAGGTACTAATATGTACATAATTCTGAATCTCTGTCCGTTTTTTACCTATTGAACCAAATGGTTGAAACGATCGTTATGCGCTAACAAAGACGTAACATTTATCAGTTTCCAGGTTCTCACCTAATCTAGAAACGGGCAAATAAATAAATATTTGGGGACATTTCACACAACACCATCTAGCCCAAGATAAGCAAAGTTTGTACTATGGAACTAGATGGCTGATAGAATACATATATACTTTTTTTATTTTAAATATATACGTAAGATACATAGAAACACCCAAACACAGAACAAACATCCATGCTCATCACACAAATGTATGCCCTGGGTGGGGATTGTACCCACGACCTACAGCTTAGCAGGTAGACATACTACCAACTAAGCCACAAGGCCAGTCAATGTTACGTTACATCATCATCATCAAAGGTTTTCTTTTATATATTTTTATCATAATTTCGATTTTGTAAATGGCAACCCTCTTCCACTTGATCCCAGTTAGTAGCGGAATATTGCGTATGCGCAACGCGCGCCTCGCTTCCTGCTAATGACTGGCCGGGCGTTCTTATCAAGCCCACATTGGACCGCTTGCCTCAAGTATGCCGCGCCCGGGTTATATTTGGAGAACTGTAACATTGGTAGGCTAATGAACTTGCTACTGTATTTCTATGTTCACTTAATTGTGATAAGAAATTAAGTTCCCACGCGTTTCTGAACTTAGAAATATGGTCCTTATCGTATATGTTTTGTAGATTTTTAACCGACTACCCAAAAGAAGGATAATGGTATTCAAGTCTATGTATGTAAAAACGTATTATGTAACCCTGTAACCTTGTAATATCCTCTCCCTTATAACTCTCTATCCACGGTTAATGGTGATAAAAGGCCTCATGGTATTTGATACTCCGCCTACACTATAAGGAAAAATTGTGATCTTACTTATTTATGTATGTAAAAAAATAGGTTATAGATTGCTGTACAGTATACGTTGAGCTTTGGAACATTACGAAGTACCAAAAAAGAAAGTTAATTAATTAATGGCTATAAACAAAGCTGTTTTTATCTAAATTATACCTAATTGTTGTATCCAACTTACACAAGCATTAAAATGCTTTTAGTGCTTTCTTTCATGTGTGGATATTCCATAAATACTGTCCTAATCTGAATCCTAATACTTAGATTTTTCTTGTGAGCGCGGTTCATCGTAGACCGCAACATCCCGCAAATTGGCCTTCGCTTCACCGGAAACAAGCGTAGCATCACTGATATAAAACTTAAAATGTCATATACCTAACCTTTGATACTATTGTAACAATACTTTCAGCATCGAAATAGAGGGATATGTTAGAGGTTTAGAGGGTAGGTAAGAACTACAAAGTATTGGCTTGCAACAACAGGATGTTAACCACACATCGCCTATATATAAGTAGACGCCATTAATAAAATTATGTAACAAGTAATTTTTCATAAAACCTACTAAAGAATAATTTTTCTATTAAAAAACCGACTTCAAACGCAACTTACTAAATCCTTCATGATTGTAAACTTTTTAAAGAGACCTCTCTTTTACTCGCTCTTTTTTTCTTTAGTCAAGAATGCGAATTGTCATTTAATGTCAAATGCTCGTCTTCGAAGATTAGAAAATGTGCAGATGTTTATACGATAATCCTTAATATTTGACACTCTTGCAAAGAAAAACGTGTTGGTGGAATTCTATAATCTGACGCACTTACTCAGGAATACAATGAAAATATTTTCATTTTTAGAGATTATTCAAAACTAATAAAGCGATGTTTATAAAATAATTATGGGACCAACTTGGGAGCTTTCTCTATACACCAATTCAGGAAACACAAATATTGGTTCTCGAATGACGGAGTAATTCGTGTACATACATAAAAAAAAATATACGGTACGAATTGATAACCTCCTCCTTTTTCGAAGTCGGTTAAAAAGCAGTTCAACTCACTCAACTACTCACTCAAGTCGGTCACAAATGTTATATTGATTTCATAATCCGTTTTCCCCTCATGAATTATCAAATTTTCGTTCGAATTCGTGTATTTGTTTTGTAAATATGAAAACTGGGTCTGCGTTACGTCACAAATTTACATGTATTAATGTTAATTTTCTTCTATTTATGCAATATATTGAACAGGTAGTTTACCAATACACCATTCAATATTTTATAAAGGAAACCGTGTATGTTTTTGAGTAGAGCGACTAGTTTAGAAAATAATTAATAAAACTTTACTTTACGAGATATCTATCCTATAAATAAATGACTAAAGACTATTACCAAAATAAGAATAAATCGACGCTGGAAAGCAATTTTGTCGTATCTCAAAAGCGCCAGTTAACAATAGACCAAAAAAACTGAAAAAGTAAAAAAGCATTGAAAATTTTCAACGTCTTCAATCAAAAACATCGTGGATACACAACGGTATAGTTCCCGTCACGTGAAAAGAACGCTGGTTTGTTCGCGTTTACGAACAAACCAGCGTTCTTTTCACGTGACGGGAACTATACCGTTGTGTATCCACTCTAAGAAGATATATCTCGAGCGAGTAAACCCGCATGATACGGCTAATGAATGATAAATATACGTAAAATTATAGAAATTGGATAACTTATGCACATTAAGATAATACTAGACGTATGGGTAGACACGTTATTACCTTAACAGAAAATTATAGCAAGATATATTCTGAGAATAAATCACAGGATCTATACTCTTATTGCATGACTAAACACTTAAATTATGACGCTCTACTGTTAAAGCAATTCTGGCCTTAGAGTTTTTGTCTTAACAATTTTAGCTTGTAAAAACTCTTCTAAATTGGCGTTAAGAACTTCACAAAAAAAATCAAATTATAGACTGTAGTATTACACTTACAATGGGATAAAGTCATTGCACTGAGAGTCTAGATAAATAGGTAATTAATACATAAACTAATTATAGTTTATTTTTCTTTGGTTTCAAACATGTTAATTAAAAATAAGTTCAAAAACTAAAACCCGACTACTGAAAAATCACGCTCCAAAAAGTATGACACAAGAAACCGTTCAACAAAAATATAATATACAAAATAGTTTTTTATAACTTTGAACGAGATATATCTTGCAAACTGTACACTTGACAAAAAAATGATGTAACAAACTCTACCTTCATTTTAAAATCTCTGTTCAACGATACCACACATGATGGGGTGGGGCAAAAAAAAAACTTTACTTTGTGCCCCATAAAAGACGCCATATTCAATTTAATATGACGTCACATAACTTATAACCAGCGGACAAACAAGACGCTCCCAATGACACATTTGTCAGATTATGGTAGTTTAGAAGTTATGAGGAAACAGATGAATATACATACATACACACATACCGGTAAAAAATATAACCCTCCTTTTTGCTTCGTCGTAGTCGGGTAAGAAAAGTCAATTTCATTATCCTTGTTTTAATTTAAGCTGCGATTTTCTTGAAAATTACTACGATTTAAATTATTACAATTTCTCATCGCGGATTAGCATATTATAAATTATTTGTTTGAAACTTTTTGAAAGATTCCAAAAATCTACTGAGCCGATTTAGTTTCGATTTCCTTAAAATCCTTTGACTCTGTTAAATTTATTGTAACTGCAAAGTTCGAATAAAATTGGCGTAACAAAGTTTAAAGCGTTTACAAAGTTGCGACCAATATGATGTCTTAATACGTCTGCATGCATAACCTTCGGTTCTAGACGAAATTTTCGTGGCAATGTGCGTCATACACACATGTGTATGTACTTACATGTGTATGTATATTTGTATAACTCCGTGCAAATAGTGAATGGTGTGTGTAGCGAGTCTAGTGCCGTTATTATGGATCGTTTACCCTCATTATGTTCATTAGCATTTCTTATGTTCCATGCTATTTGTTCTTTTCTCATTCGGTAAAAGTAGGCTTTATAACAAGTATTTTTATAATATGATTTGTTGATAAAACGTACGAAATGATCAGTTTTCAATTATTTAAGTAGTTAATTCCTTTCCAAAATAATTATTGAACCTATGTACAGTTAAATACATAAAAATGGGACAAAAACTTAAGTATTTGACCCAACAAATAAGCGTTCATATTTTATATTCATTTATTATTGGTAAAACCGATTTACAAGTCATATAATTTTAAAAGAATATTTTAGATATAAAATTATTAAATCAATTTCAATTTTTTCTAGTGTAGTAACTCGTAAAATTAATTTAATTCATAAAAGAAGTGTCCTGTCCACTAAGCCAGCGCTGAAGTCGATGTTTGAAACTAAGCCTGGAGTTTTGCCATTCAACGTGGCAATGCTGGCAGCATGCCATGTACGCTGTACGGGTTCCAACAAGATGATTATCTTTAGACCTTTATCGGCCTAGGATACTATTTACTTTTTGTGTAGTTTTTTTTTATGAAGTACGTGTAGCTTTGCCCAATAAAAAAAATAGTTAAAAATAAAAATATGTATAAGTACTTAGTTAAAAAAATACAGATCTCTTCTATTAGATATCTTCGATGAGCTCCATCTTGGGCCACAGGGTCGCTTAACATCAGGCGAGTTGGTGGTCAATCGTAGATTTGCATAAAAAATATATTTAAAATATATTTTATGTATATCTGTAAAATACTTCAGGCCTGATTGAATAGCTGACGCACAGTGTACATGCGCCCTAATCCGTTGTGCTATGATATGTACCTTCATTAACACCAATAAAATTTCATAACCGACTATTAAAATATGACCGGGAAGAGCAAATGTTACCTTAGTACATATAGATCGCTAGTTATTCTACATTTTTTTCCTCAGTCCAACTTAAAAGAGTACATGGGCAATAATGGGCATAAAACGATGTTTTTATGTACCTACGGGTCAAACTTTTTTTAAAACTAACTCAACATCAAACGATCAATGCTAACAATGTCAGGTAGGTATTCTGTTATTGCAGTGGACTAGATCTCACTCAGTGCCCAGGTAGGTGCACAGCCTAGTGAACTACTGAATCAAGGGTCATGCTTTTGGGGTCAGCCAAGCTATATCAAAGCCCCAGCAAGTGTTAAGCAATTTTTAGACATTTATTTCGCTTTCGGATTAGGTTTCTCAGTGCAATAATTTTACACTACTTGCTCAGTGTAAACAAGACGTTAATAATACTGTACACTTCTAAAAGGTGTCACACATTACCACTGACCGATTCGAATTGACATTCTAACATTCACGCGAAGTTAAAAAGTGGCTAATGTCTTATCGAGACATGCATATAGCATGTATGTAGGGTTCCGTAGCTAATGTTGTAATATAAAAGAAGATTATTTGGCAAGTAATATTTGTTAAGGCCACTTTGAAAAAAGGTAAAACAATAACCCTTTTTACCATAACGACTCAAGTTTTACATATTTATCTTATTCTAAGAATAAGTTTTTACATATTTATCACAATAATTCGATGTAATCATTAAGTGTTCAGAATCATTTTCATTGAAATTTTGATTGATCTACTATTATGGTCAACATGAATTTCTATGTCTAATCGTTTAGAAATTTAAAGCATGTATACAATTTTTCACCTTTGGTGGGCTATAATACATCTGAGAAGAAAATAATTGTATCTAAGCTTTTTTTAAAATTACATATTCAACAATAACCCACACGATGAAGTGGGATTTGAAAAAAACATCCCATCTTTTTATTTATGCCATCTCTATTTTTTACTATTTTAATAAAAAAATATCTAAAGGCTTTGTTTAGCGGTTCACAAAACAATATAAACATACTTGCAAATTTAGTTTACGTAGTGCTAATAGTGTATATGTGAGTACAAACAAACAGACTGACATGGGGAATTTGTAAGGGTTCCTCGTAGTTACTACGGAACCCTAAAAAGCAAACAGCCACATTGAACAGTATCGAGTATCTTCGGCGTCGGTTAGAATCAATATCATTGTCAGAAAGCATTAAGTCCCTCAGTCGAGCGATCCTACGTTATTTGGTGTGAACAAGACATTAGTCAATAATGCACACTTCCAAAAGGCGTCACTCATTGCCACTTATCGGGTGACTTTGACATCCGCGCGATGCGAACGTGATTTGAATGTTTAACCAGTCTTTAGCATTGATCAATGATAAACAGATTTCAGATGAATTAGCGATCGATTTGCATTTGTGTAAATAGAAATACGAATTAAAATTACTTATTTATTTGTCTATGAGTATCTCATGAATCAACACCACCACCCACCCACCTTTATAAATACTTTTCCAACACATCCCAAGGTTGTCTGGAAGAGATCGCTTTTAGCGATAAGACCGCCTTTTGTGCCATTTTCTTATGTGTTTATTGTCTTATTACTTTATGTGGTGTCAATAAAGTGTTATTGATTGATTGATTGAGATGTCAGAATTATTTGTCTAAATTACAAAATTGATTTCATAAATCAGAAAATCGTGGTTATCACACGTATTTTTTGCGTCAATACTTTTTCAACTACCCGCTTTCTTCGATCTGGCCATGAGTATGGTGCATGTAACTGTGCCGAAATATGGAGTCAATAAATATCCCGTAAAAAGTAATAAATAATTGTAGTTTTTACCTAGAAGAATGACTTTTTCTAAAAGTTAACCCACTAGACATTTTGACCAGTCCTTTAGGCACACCTAGTGAAAAAAGTGTTGGACCGGACCTATAGTCTAGTAAAAATAAATCCGTTTGTATGGAGCACATCAAAGTATTTACAACTGGGGGGATTCTTTGAAATTATGATAGGAAAATAGCTAAAAATCATAGATCAACAATAATGCCCGATTTATAGACTAGCTGCGTTTCGCGGTTTCACTCACGTAGTTATGAAAAACGGTGATGATTATGATGATGATAAGTAACTTATGTCCGTCTCCAGGTCCAAAGCTATCTCTATACTAATTTTCATACCGATCGGTTCAGCCGTTTGAGCGTGTAAAGGTAACAAAATTAGCTTTTATAATTATCATTATGAAATTGTGTCAAATGTATTTCAAAACACCAGTGCATTAATTTAAATAACAATATACTTAGTTGTCTTTTATGTTGTCACAAATCTTATTTTTACTAGACTACTACGGCTAAATGCCATGCCAAGGCTAATCCGATATTATTTATAGGTATCTACAATTCGTATTAAGTACTTACTATGTAATTTTAACAACATTCCAAACATCAAGGCTGCGTCGTTTACACAATTCCTTACAGTAAAAAAAAAACTCGCTATTTTATAAATATTTCAATTCTGCTATTGTACCGAAACAGTGGACTAAATAAGTGTAGGTTTAGTAAAACACTTTCGCCCTTGAAGGTCGCCCAGCTGTGCTTTGAATGCGCTATCCAAGGAACCTACCACAATCTCAGAAGCAATACTGTTTTAATCATAAGTAAAATTTTACCGCACTCTCTTTAGTGTTGAGAGAGCGAAACAACATGTCAAATGTAAATGTAAAATGAGAATGCGTCATTGTGGTAGACCCACTGTCGTGTTCGGTTGGGCATGCCAGCGTTACTTGTGCGGTTCATACGCAATGTTTTTCCATGACGTGGACATATAGTATAAAACAAAATTCTTCTTCTTTTTGTCCCTCACGGGGTTTAAAACAAGATTCGCTAATATAGTGTCCTGGGTTGACCGATACGCATAAACCAACAATGACGAACCTAAAGATTTTGATATAAAAACTCTATGTCGCCACGCTAAAGCATAATATAGACTGAGAGTTTTGGCGGGAACGTCTTAGTAACGTGTTGTTGCTTTGTTTTTATTTCCTAAACTTGTGTTATTTTGTACATTAATGCTATAAAAATGGTGGTGTTTTAGTCATTAAGTGTTCGATAAAGTGCGTGAGTGTGGGCAAGTGAAATAAAGCAGTAAAACATGTGATTTTACGTTGTCGGCAAAACTCCATAGAAACTTCTAGTAAAGTCGCCACCACTTTACTGAAGCAGGACTCGACTTATAAATTGACTGTATACGTGACTTAGATTGTGACTAGAACATTTACAACTTGTTTTATTCAAGAAACTTGAAAAAATCCTAATACTTGACACTGGCAAATGCTTTAATGCGGGTCCAATACAAAAAAGAAGAAGACTTAGACTGAGAAGTCCATTTTGCCGCTTCGAATTATTTTGATAATCGAAATTATTTTAATCGTGAAAGAGGTCTCATTGCCTGACAAAGTTCATACGTTACCTTTATCTTCGTAAGAGGTATCGTATGCTGCGAGATAATGGGTGCGTGTATCGAATAAGAACTCCCATGAGGAAATATCATCTTTCATACGAGTACTAGTCACAAAGACCATTCCTGTGAAGTTCGTTCTACATTCTTAACGCGAACTGCATAAGAATAGAACTCCATGCCGCCTTTCCTACTTCCTGAAAATTAATCTTGGTATTTTTATTGCATTCTAGTATTTATGTCTGTTTGTTTTAGTGAGTTAGTGGCTAAAAATTGAACCACAGACATAGTAGTTGGAGCATGCGACTTCATTTATAAAATATGAAAACTTTGCGTGCCACATTTTTGGTACCGACTGTGACGTCACATAAACGATTTTGTGATGGAATGTTCCATCCGAGTGAAATCTAATCAACCCAATGCATCCGCGCGCTTGTACGCTAGTAACTAGAAAACTAGTAACTACAAAATATCGAATCGGAAGTATATATCACCTGAAAGAAATCTTGGTCGTCAACTAAGATTTTTTATCGTACTTGACACGCTCGTTTTGACACGCTATGTACATACAATTGGGGTATCTATAAAAGTCTATGAGTGGAACTAACATCTCGAAGTATGTATACCTACCTACTATTAAGGTATTATGGTAGTCTCGACTGAACAAAATAATTAAATAAGGACAGCAGCGCCTTCAAGATATATTAGTTCTCTAGCTAAACAGAGAATAATTATATTTATGTAAGGTTAACGAGCTCCATCCTCATCGCTTTCAATTCAGCTAGTAGGTGGTTAAGAGTAGATATACATTTGTATTCTGTAAAAAAAGTTACCCTTTTGCACGTGAAACTTGTTCTATGAATCTATAAAAATGATTTGAGAATAATAGAAGAGCAACATATACACACATATACATATAGAACATTAGGTAAATTTGGCTAAAAGCGAAATAAATACCTAAGTAGAATAACTAATACCTTTGTCGAAAAAGTATTTATATCCTATTTGCATCTCATGATACCCCGTCAAACCAGAATTTGGCAAAGTCAGATAAAAGTCAAAATAATCTTTGCGAATAGAAAGTTAACAAGAATAAAGTTATTCTAAAAATATGTTGAATTACAGGATAAACTCCCAGAGAAATGTTTGATCAAAGCTTTTTTCGTAATTAAGTAAAGTTAAGCACGCGTAAGTCTTTTTGAGGTATAGAAGCTTAGTGCAAGGGACTACTCAGTATTATTACTATTGGGCGAAATACTAATAATACAAACCAAATTTCATTAAAATCGTTGGAGCCGTTTCCGAGATTCAGATTATATACACATACATAATGTAGACAAGAATTTCTCGTATAATGGCACCAGATCTGGGATGACCGCAGCTCAGCGGTGATTATGAGGGATGTCAATTCGCGCTCTCTAAAGCAAATATAAGTAAATCCCCGATTATGTCGTTCTACCTGTGTGTTTACACAACTAGATGGCTGAACGTATTATGATAAATTTTATTGTACATATAGAGGAGACACTGGAGAAAGATGTGAGATAAATTTCATCATCATCACCATATTCGCCCTTATTGTGAGTGAAACACTCAACAAGTACTCACTTTAAAAAAGCCAAATTATATCTATGTACATCATGTATCTCAATTTAAACTCAAATAGGATGAAAAAAAGCAAAATTAACAGCATTTCTACAGAAAATAAATACAAGTACTACACTATTATTGAATACAGCTTAGACGGCATATTTGTATGCTTACAAAGTGGTACAGATATAAACAGGTAATACAGTATAAACAGGTCAGCTGCAGACGCTTCCTTGAAGTCGCTTCTCAGGTTCCCACAGTTTTACTATTTTACCATACTTACAAATTGCATCGAGCGCACCTGAGAAGATGCGTCTGACCGACCATCACTTATTTACCTTTCAATTGCAATACATGGCGATAAGAATTTATCAAATACCTGACTTGTTTTCGTTGTGGTGGTGACGAGTTTTGGTCAAACGTAAATCTGTATAAAAGGGGTTGAATTTGACATACTGGCTAGTATGTACATTTATTATTAATGATTTTGGTCGCGTAAAAAAAATCTTTCCACCTCACTCCAGTCTACACTAATTCTCGGTCTTCTCCTGCCCCACTCCCGCCTTGCTCTAATCTCACTCTCCCTCCAATCCCATGCTGCTCGCGCCCCATTCAGGCATCGCTCCTGCCCCGCTCTCTCTCCGCTCGTGCCCCACTCTCGCTCCGTTCCCGCCTCACTCCCGACTTTTTCTCATCTTACTCTCGCTCCATTTCCATGCTTTTCTCGCCCTGCTTAAATTGGTAACTCGTCTTACACAATGTTGAGGTGCACGATGGAGCGCGCATATCTAGAAGAAAATATATTATATACAGTTATATCTATCAGTCAAGACCCATTCAGCAGCGTAATCCACATTTTAGATGTTTACATAATAAAAGTGTAACCAAAGAGCTCCGTTCAAGTTTTTTAAATATCCATCAAGAAAATAAATGATCGTGCCTTGTTGCTACAAAATATCAGTTCAAACTTCTGTAGATGTTATATAAATACAGGACTATAATGGTTCCTGGAAGCAAAACAGTGTATTCAGTGTCTTCTATAGCAATTCCATGTGAGAACTTACGATGCATTGTCCGGCAGATAGTGACAAAGTAAGACCGGACGAACATATACGATAATATATATATGATTATGTATGTGCAGGGTCTGCGGCAGTTGCCGGCCAAGGGTGAACCACCGATTGATGATGATAAAACTTTATGAATTATGGTCTAATGAGACGGAATATTCCTGGTATTAGTTAATCGTGGTTGAAATTATTTATCATGATATTATACTTTTCAATTTTTACTTCTATGTTTCCTTACTCATCAAGTCATCACACATACTCACTAGCTGTTCTCGTAAAAAGGGAAGTTTCTGTTGTTTTTACCTGCTAACATGAAATAATTCCTTAGTGGATATACATACCTACACTCTGTCAGTTCTACACGGGCTTTATGTTGCCTATCGGTTGACCATTCAGGACAAATGCCTTTACCTATATTATATAGGTAAATATTAATACTTATACAGGTAACATTTGAATATTTATATTGTATTGCATTTCTCATAATTATGTTCAGATATATGTATAATATTCATAGTCAATCACTCAGTACTTGATACAATTTAGAGGTAGATATATAAGTAAACATCATCGCACTGATCATAGATTTTTATAAATCCAGTACCGAACCAATATTTTTATTTACATGGAAAACTAACTTAGACAAACTCTATATTGACAAGCACAAAGGAAATAAAATAACACTAGTGTAACAGCGGACGGCCTTATCGCTAAAAGCAACCTCTTCCAGGCAACCATGGAATGGAGTGAAATTTAGAAAATAAATTACTTAGACGGTTAAAAGACGAGAAAGACAGAATAATAAATCCATACGTACATTATCCGTAGCAGTTTTCACTGTTCAAATTTGTAAACGCCAAATCAAAATGCCTTTTTGCAACATAAATATCTGGTTTTCACAGATTTTTTAATAAAACTACGGGTCACTCACGTCTGTTTTGAGCCGAAATATCCGACTATAGTTTCGTAGTTGAGTGCAAGGCGCGTCACCGACCGAGAGTGACGTGTGTGCTGCTCCTTTGAAAAAGACCGCCGAATGCGGTTGAAACTATAGTCGGATATTTCGGCTCAAAACAGACGTGAGTGACCCGTAGTTTTATTTAAGAATATCTTGATATCTATACAGAAATTTAATAAATCTTTGCTTTGAATAAATATTTACATCGTAGTTTACGTTAGTAATATCCATAAAAGCTTGTTCATTTCAGTCTTCGCCTTCATTCTACATAATATATGATATCTTCGCACATGTTACTCTATCGACACTTAAATTAAAATGCTTTTAACTATCAAAACAAATATACATAAGGAAATATTAAAATACCAGACCTGTTGTAAGTAGCCGCGGTCAAAGTACCAGACAGTAGCAACCAGACGGCAGCGATGGTACGCTCGATCGCTCCTATCGCTTCCAAGGCCGCCTTACACGCGCCGATGGGTTTCTATAACGATCTAGAGCGATAGAAATAAATGGTAATATTTATTGAAGACGCTCATAAAAAGTTTAGTGCCTTTTCCATTCATTTGCTTAGTGGTCGCTGGCTGGGAAGGTCTCGACCAGTATTTATATCCTATTGTATAAACGGTTCGCCACCATTTTATTGTTATTGAATGTCCAGCTGTGTACCAAGATGGGTTGACTTTATATACATCCAAATGATGATTTACTTATCAATACGGAATGAATCGAATTATCTGCTCGTAGAAAGCTCAATACGGAAATGAAAAGAAAATCGAGATGTGAGCCATCAATGTAATTTGTAATCTACAATCCATTTACGATTACGAAAAACCAATTTATTTTCAATACATCCAAGTATACTTATATTAGCATATAAATTGCCAGTCTGTAGACATAGGGAAGAAACTGTATTTCAAGCTTTATAATAAAAAGCATCAGGCTCAGTAGGGACATATCAGTTGTACGAGATGACATACTAGACTATCACTGTATAAAACTGTACTTTAAGCCCTAAGTTGGAGACATGTCGCATAAAACACGAAACCGTTACTTGCGTTATTCATGTCTGATCTTCTAAAGTCATATAAGGTAACTTAAATCGCTTAGCTCAACCTGGTGGCACAAATTTACTTTTTCTTGTATATTCCACGAGGCCGTGGAAAACAAACGACTCGGCCATTAAGGCAATTTTCTGAAAGCTTTTATCGAATACTTGGGAGGCCTTGAAGACGAAACTATTCAAGAGCTAAGTCACGATTATGATATCGAGACATTTGAAGGCCACACCGACAAAAAGATTAAAATTTCATAACTGCTTAGAATACCGTCTGGTTTATCAATTAATAACAAAACCGGCCAAGTGTGAGTCGGACTCGCGCACGAAGGGTTCCGTAGCATTATCTATAAAAACGGCAAAATAATCACGTTTGTTGTATGGGAGCCCCCCTTAAATATTAATTTTATTTTATTTATTTTTAAAGTGAATAATATTATTTAATATTCAGTGAATATTTCAAGCGTGTACCTGTTGCCGTTATCAATATCAAGCAAAAACGAGCAAAAAATCACGTTTGTTGTATTGGATCCCCTTAAATATTTATTTTATTCTATTTGTTAATATTTGTTGTTATAGCGGCAACACAAATACATCATCTGTAAAAATTTCAACTCTCTAACTATCACGGTTCATGAGATACAGCCTGGTGACAGACGAACGGACGGACGGACGGACGGACGGATGGACGGACGGACGGACGGACGGACAGACGGACAGACAGCGGAGTCTCAGTAATAGGGTCCCGTTTTTACCCTTTGGGTACGGAACCCTAAAAAGCAAATTGCTAGATAATTATAGTTTAAAAAACTGAAGCAACTGACTTCTCATGGATGCCGTTGTCAGAACTGGACCAAATTGAAATGGGACCAAAAAAAGAATCAATAAATCATTCAGTCGAAATTTCTGAGGTAACAAACATAAATAAACTGTCGAATTGAGAACCTCCTCCTTTTTTGAAGTCGGTTGAAAATGACTGCTTTTTTAATAAAAGCTATAGCATAAATGATCGTTTTATTGTACTGACTTTACAAAGTGAAGTAGTTTTTTATCTAAGATTGATCGGCGTCTTGAATGCGCCTGCGCCGATGGATGGGTATTAAAATCCTATGTTATTATGGAGCGTGAAAAATGTATGCACTGAAGATGTATGATCTAGAGATCTAGAAGGTATGCTGGGAATTACAGATGTCTAGCTCTGCCTTAGCTGCATCTGTACAATAGCTGAGAACTACAATATAGAAACAGAGAATACGCAGTGTTTTACAACTTTTTTATTTAGGTTGACACGGTATTTGTTTGGGTACACGTTGAAATCCTGGAAACAGTATTAAAGCAATTTTTTTGTGCGTCCACTTTAAAATTTGCTAAACTAGTACGAAATTTGATATACTAGTACATAATTTGGTATACTAGTACATAATTTGGTATACTTGTACCTACATAATTTCATACGTATAGGTACTAGTTCTTAATTTGGTATAGTAGGTACATATTTTTTCAATAGGTACAGTACGTCGATTTTGTTCTAATAAGAAAGCCAAAAGTAGACATTGAAACGCAAATAGCAAATACTTACACACTTAAAACACTATTATTATTAACGGGATATTAACCGTGGTTCGCGTTAATTTTGAGTTCCCGATATTTCGGCACAATTACATGCACCATGTTCACGAGCGACCCAAGGTGCATGTAACTGTGCCGTAATATCGGATGTGTGTTTTAATGAATAACCGTGATAGTTTCAAAAAGTGACTTACACACTTATCGTGTATACTATGGTTTTTCAGTCATTGCGAATGCGAAATGCATAAAATGTTGTTCTTAATTGAACACACATAAATTGGAAGCTTCACGTTGAAAAAATAAGAACAAAACTTTCTGGATTTGCTTATGCCCTTTATCAGGTAAAAAAAACTACTGACTTACAAACTGCATTAGTAACATATTATGCATATGCCTATTCATGGTTTAGCTATGGAATTATATTATGGGGATATAGTACAGATGCTAACACCGTTTTTATAGCTCAAAAGAAATTAATCCGTATCTTAGAAAATATACATCAAACTGAATCTTGTAGGCCTTTTTTCCGTAAACATAAATTACTCACCGTACCGTGCATATTTATTTATGAAATATGTAAATTTCACAGAAATTGTCCAATTTTTTTTCCGAAACGTTTAGATAAACATATAAACCTTAGGCACCAAAACAAATTAATTTTACCTGCTTCGCGACTCACACTGCATTCCACTAGTCCATTTATAATGGCTATCAAAGTGTATAATAAACTACCAAACTCAATAATAAATGAATCAAGTAATAAACAATTTCTTAAACTATTAAAACAATTTTTAATACACAAAACTTATTACTCAACTAATGAATATATAACAGATACATATATATTATAATAATTACAAAAAATAATTACTCACTTTACTATTTATAGTTTAATATGATTAATTAATTCACTATCTTTCCCTCTTCCATAATTGGAAATTAATATTCCAATATAACTGTTTATTTAGCTGCTCCCGACGGGGTCCACAATGTAACTTAAAATAATTTCCTACCACCTAATTGAAACTTGTGGAATGCTAATAAATAAATATGAATATGAATATGAATAATTAAACAACTTTTAACGGATTTATTGCGATCGTTTTACATAATTTTACGACCTGATAACCTTACTTTTCTTTCAATGAGCACTAATCGCGAAAATTTAATAAATCATTAATAAATGTTTGTTACTAATAAGATTTTGAAGGTCTAATTTGTGTATCATGCTCAAAAACTTAGTAACTGGCCAATAAAATAAGTAGACTGATGTGTGAAAAACAACAAGTCTATCCTAAACTAGATTTTACGTTGCTCAAGAGCTGATTTCTTAGTTTAGTTAGAGACCTCAGGAATTGTATTATAAAATACTGCACTAAAAAGAAATACTAATGCAATAAGTACAAAAGCAATAATAATAATCATCATCATCATCATCTCAACCATAAAAAGTCCACTGCTGGACATAGGCCTCCCCTATGGATTTCCAAAAAGACCGATTGGAAGCGGCTTGCATCCAGCGTCTTCCTGCCACTTGTATGAGGTCAAAAAGAAATAATAAAAGAACCAAATCTGAAAAAATAATGAAAAAATATGCCATAGCAAAAAAAGTTATAAGCCACTTACCTAAGCCAGCGATTATTAATAATCAAGCTCTCGTAGCTAGGTTGAATGCAAAGAAGGTTGCGTGCACAGGAATGGAGTCGGGTAAGATAATTTATCCCCCAGTCGGCAGATAAGGAGAGCTAAAGAGTTTAGTAGTACTAAATCTAAAGAGGAGCGATACTAAGCCATCAGGAGCTCGGCAATTAGAGTCTGTTTGGAAAGAAAACCATCGTGGCAAAAAATGGGAACTGACGTCTCGTTTGTGTTACTAATCGAACAAAATTATGTAATAAGAACAGAAGCGCCCTCAATGCCACATTAGATAGATAAATAGATAAACTCTATAATGTACACACCTTTTAACTAATTCTTAATTTTTCATAAGTTCTCTTTCCAAAAATACTAAGATTATTCGATGCAAAAATGCAACAATATTTGTATCATAGGTTAGATACGATTTGTATCTGACATCTATAAGAAAAAAACTGGCCAAGTACGAGTTTAACTCTCACAAACTCTCACAACTCGAAATCATTGCTGACAACAGATAATGTAGATATTGTTTTTCTCGCTAATGTCAAATATGGTCACTAGATAGACATACAGACAGACTGACAACGAAGGATCCTCTATAGGGGTTCCATTTTTCTCTCTTTCTGTACTACGTAACCTTAAAAGTAAAATTCAGAAGCTATAAAATAGAACAAATACATGTTATTCTGAGGTGCATGTATTTGTGTAACCCTGAGGATGGGACTCTGACAGTACCGAAACCGGTTGGAAGACATCGCTCTTTTGACCGATTAATATCGTGAATTTTTTCCGGTTCATCATCATCATCTCAGCCTTCAGAAGTCCACTGCTGGACATAGGCCTTCCACTATGGATTTCCAAAAAGACCGATTGGAAGCGGCTTGCATCCAGCGTCTTCCCGCCACTTGTATGAGGTCATCTGTCCATCTCGTGGCTACGCTATGCTCGTGGTTTCCTACGCTTGCCGCGACGTGGTCTCCACTCGAGAACCTTTCGGCCCCATCGGCCATCAATCAAATAATATAAATGAATGCTCACGGAAGTTTTAGTACAGTTAATACATGGTATATCGCAAAAGTAATGAGAGATTAATTTATTGATAGAGTAGAAGTTATCGAAATTGATGCGCTGTCGCATGACAATAAAAAATAACTTACATCCAACCAAATTATCAAATCCTGTTGTCTGCAAAAACTGGCACGTGTGAAACAACTTATTTGCCTCGTAAATTTTATTGTAAATGAGTAACACAGTATCCAATATTTACTCGTAACACTTCGCTATTTTCATGATCCAAAATAATCATTTTTGCTTACATTACAATGAGATTTTCTCAGTTTCCATTACGAGATTTTATGGGTTTAGTTTATTATTATTGCAGATTATTTGCTTTCGAGTCGGTTTCAAGATTTACAGATAATTTGATAAGTTAATTTGAAAACACGCTATGTGAAAATTTCGAAGGCTAAGACCGTCCGTGTATTGAACAAACCCTTCATTATAGAAAAACATTTATCGTCTTGTCGGTGGAGATTTAAAAGGCACAAGGCGTAATAAAATAAGTACTGGCGGGGCCAATTTACTTGAAGACGTGATGTTGCTTTTGTATTTTCTGAACGGAATTATAAACGTCTCGTGGGAAATGTGGGATATTTCTTAATACTTTTATTATGAAGGCGATGTTCGCATGTGTATCATACACAATTTATTTCATATAAAAATGTCGAGAGCGAGACAGCTGTCCAACACGGCGCCGGCGCCTCATGCCACATGCACACATAAATTAGCTGCACTTTAAATGAATGAATGTTAGATATATGGAGATTAGAAACTGGTTAATAAAGATAATGTTTGTTTGTTGCAGGAGCGAGAACAGTCCGCGGCGCCAGCCCGGCGCCCACCTCCAAGTTGCTGCTGATGACACAATAAATTGTGATGCTGGCTCGCACAGAACCCTACAGGAAACTGCGTCCTAGAGGACGGCGGAGGACGTTCTAAACTCAAATAGTTCTAAGTGCAAGTGCCTATACCGTTGTAACGATGGTGGCTAACCGTCGAAATTTTATATTTAGAGTCAGCATCGTTATAAATATCGTCGTACTTTTGTACGCGGCGGTGCATCTGTCCGGGACCAACGCTCCGGGAGTCGAATGGGTCCCGATCACCGCCGACGGATCCGAGAGGGCAGAAATGCGATACATCAACAGAGAGGACGTGAGGAACGAAACTGAAACGAGACCCGACTCCAGTATGCGGACGTTTGAAGAATCGACATCGCAGAAAACTCCAGCCCCTTCCACCGTGTCGACGACAAACAAGACCGCGTCTAGTACTATATCTATAGCTGATATTGAAAAGAAAATCAGTTCTGTGCCGTTGGATTCAGAAATAACGAATGAGACTCTGGATATCGTGGATGAGGATGCGTTGTCTGAGGCGACGCTTCTACGCTTGCGGCCTCTTCTCGCTTGCGTAGACAGGGAGTTTCTGCCTCAGACTGTGCAGCGAGGGGAAGATTTCTGGGTGTTGAAGAATTATGTGCGGGCTGAGCACGGGACCGTGTTGTGTCACGAGACGATTACATACACCACACACGCCGGCTTCGAGTTTTTAGACAACGTCCTGCCTCTAGTCGAAAGGTGAGTCCTATTCTATGATATATTTTTCTTTTCAATTCAAGAATTTCGAATATGAGCAGATACGAATATGACCTCGCGATCACCGACCTTGTGTAACAAGTATTGTTGTAAAAAGTTAGTGCACGCGAAGTCTATTGTTCGTAGAACTACTAATATTTGAAAAATATCAGTTATAAGCGAAATCGGCTACAAGTAGTAATATTTATGTAGAAACAACGATACATACATATAAACCTTATAAAAACAATATCTCCCTTTTTGCGCAGTCGGGTAGCAGGGATCAATGACCAACATGAAAAAAAAAAAAAAAAAAAACGTATTTTTTTAAGTTGTTTGTTACGTCGTACAAAAGCTGTCTTTACAAGATGGTAGTAACAACTACAATCTATACGACTTCCTTAGTGGAGTAAATAATTTATTCGCTAATTAATGAAGTTGGTTTAATAATTTTATAGCCAACATTAACGTTAACACGACATTATTGCCCACAGAGGTCGAAACATAATTGGCGTGACGCTTTGCAATTCACACAAATTAACTAAACAAAATCGCTTTATTTAATTAGTGCAATCATTGACCTATAACAACTAGAGTCACAATCATACAAAATATCTTATCCAAAAAGCGTGCGCACCGTCTCTGTATGTACTTTTAGTTCGTTGACATTGTGATGTACGAGATATCGTTAGTTTTTTCTTCACTTCCTGAGTGTCATTAGCAAATTTTATTGAAATACCAATAATTATAAAACTGTCACAAAATGTGCTTATTCGTAGCTCCCGAAAGAAATCTGATTTTACAACGTTTCTGTATAAACGTTCTCGCTAAAAAGGTGCACTCAACGTAACTCAAAAGTACTTTATTTTTCTTTTCATATTATGGTCTTGTGGTTATTTTATTTCTATATTGTGACTCTAGGTATTTTAGTTCAATGGCTGTATTGTTGCCGGCAGACACCGGGTCGACGATGAGACGTTGCCAAACAAGTCGTGAGAGGTGTGACGCCAGTGGCGACACGTCTAATTATGTACGTCTGCAAAATAAAAGTTACAAAATGTTGGGCTTGAATAGTTACATTAAGGCAGCGGGGTGAATGCCACAGCTGTCTCGCTTACAAGAAACATGTTTTACTAGATATAAAGCTAATTAACTGTTTAGATAACATGTGCACGTTTGGATGGTTAAAATACTAGTTTAATGTAATCAAGTGGCTCTGTAGATTTTAAAATAATATTTTCATGAGAAAGAAGTTAACGTATTTACCAAAAATATATTCACTAACCGGGTCCCAACAGGTAAACGGCCGGTTGGTCGGCCTAGGAAGAGGTGGAGAGATGAGCTCGACACCTATAACAAGGATTGGCGCTCAATAACAGCCAATAGACAATTTTGGGAGGAGGGAAGAGAGGCCTTTGCTCAACATTAGGACAATACAGGGTGTTATAATCATCATCATCATCTCAGCCATATGAAGTCCACTGCTGGACATAGGCCTCCTCCATGGATTTCCAAAAAGACCGATTGGAAGCGGCTTGCATCCAGCGTCTTCCCGCCACTTGTATGAGATCATCTGTCCATCTCGTGGCTGGTCTTCCTACGCTGCGCTTGCCGGTACGTGGTCTCCACTCGAGAACCTTTCGGCCCCATCGGCCATCAGTTCTACGTGCTATGTGTCCTGCCCACTGCCACTTCAACTTGCTAATCCGCTGTGCTATATCGGTGACTTTTGTACGTCTACGTATCTCTTTATTTCTGATTCGATCTCGTAGAGAGACTCCGAGCATAGCCCTCTCCATAGCTCGTTGCGTGACCTTGAGTTTCCTTATAAGGCCCATAGTTAGGGACCACGTTTCAGTGCCGTATGTCATCACTGGTAACACACACTGGTTGTAAACTTTCGACTTGAGGGACTGGGGAATATTGGACGAGAAGACGCTTTTAAGTTTCCCGAACGCTGCCCAGCCGAGTTGGATACGACGATTGACCTCCCTCGTAAAGTTGGACCTGCCTAATCGGACCGTTTGTCCTAGGTAGACGTATTCGTCAACAACTTCAAGAGTGAAGTTCCCCACAGATATTGGGGTGGGCACTACATGGGCGTTCGACATAACTTTCGTTTTGTCCATGTTCATTTTGAGGCCCACCCGTTGGGAAACTCTATTGAGGTCTTCGAGCATCGTACTGAGCTCTTCCATCGACTTTGCCATGACTACTATATCGTCGGCAAACCGAAGGTGAGTGATGTACTCGCCGTTAATATTGATGCCGAGCCCTTTCCATTCCAGAAGCTTATAGGCATTTTCCAAACCAGCGGTAAACAGTTTCGGAGAGACAACGTCTCCCTGCCTCACGCCTCTCTTCAATGGAATTGCCTCTGAGTTCTGGTCTTGTACTCGGACTGACATGGTGGCGTTGTTGTACAAACACTTCAGCACTTCGACATACCGATAGTCAATACGGCATCGCTGGAGAGCCTCAAGCACCGCCCAGGTCTCGATCGAATCAAAGGCTTTCTCATAGTCCACAAACGCTAAGCAAAGGGGCAAGTTATACTCTTCGGTCTTCTGTATCACTTGCCGCAGCGTGTGGATGTGGTCTATGGTACTATAACCTTTTCGGAAACCGGCTTGTTCGGGAGGCTGGAAGTCATCGAACCTGCGTTCAAGACGATTCGTAATGACCCTTGAAAACAGCTTATAGACATGGCTCAGAAGCGAGATGGGTCTGTAGTTCTTCAGCAAAGTGTTGTCTCCTTTTTTGAAGAACAGCGCCACCACGCTTCTGTTCCATGCTTCTGGCGTTGTACCTTCAAGCACGACGGAATTGAAGAGCCTCTGAAGGACTTTCAGTACCGGTGTTCCACCCGCTTTCAGTAGCTCTGATGTAATTCCGTCGTCGCCCGGTGCCTTGTTGTTCTTGAGCTGTTTCAAGGCCATCCTAATCTCATACAGGCTGATGTCCGGGATATCTTTGGTATAATGTCGAGTCAGTTTGGCTCTTGGATCTTTGCCCAAACTGCTAACAGGTTTTGCGATCGATGTGTATAACTGTCCATAGAACCTCTCGATTTCCCTCAACACTAATAATAATTGTAATGTGGTGTTATAATAATAATATTCAATAACTGTAGCTGTTTCACACCGGTCTTTTTGGAAATACGAGGCCTATGTCCAGCGGTGGACTTCTTATGGCTGAGATGATGATGATAATGATATTCAATAACTTTAGATCTACTTTAGAACTACTAAAAAAAATTTGGTTGAACCTTTTAATAGCATCGGGAAGGCTCACCCAATTCGTTCGGCCATTTGTTTATAAAGAAAAGCTAAAAAAGCTTGCAAGAGTATGGGTCCGTTCGATATAAAATACTGTTTTTGTTTTCGTGTTATTTGTTTGTAAGTTCTAATCAACTTGACTAGTGATGACAGAGTGAGCGAAACGAACGTAACAACAGTAGTAGCATCAACTATTAGCAAGATTTTCGTTCTTTTGTCCGGATGTTTGACGGTACTCGCGTACAGGTCGCATTTTTTAATAAATCTTGATGAAACTTGGCGCTTATTTACAGAATTCTCAATTTAATAGATTTTTAACCGACTTTCAAAATTTGTATAAAAATTTACGAGTACATATCGGGAGCATTCCTAATATTATTAATTTATTTAAAATTGTTAGGAGAGTAACTGTATGACAATAAAATATTATATTCTATTCTACTCGTACATAGTCAATCAAGCGCGTCAGTCAAGCGTGCAATATTTACTCATAAATATACAAGAAACATTGCATATATGTATATATATGTATACTAGACAAAGAGGTACTAGTAGGTAAGTGGTGACAGCTCGATCATCTGAACAATACGTAATAAATGAAATGATGAACGACGTTCTGATTGTTCCCTGTTTATTGTGGTCTACCACAATCGTGTGTGAACTGCGGCCCGCGGTGTGTGATGACTTACCACCTACCACACACGAAGGTAGTTGGGCAACTCGAACAATTCATTCAATTCACTTTTGTTAGGTACTTCATTTATTTAATTAGATTACGTCTTATACGTGTTACGTTGTAGTCCTGTACATAATAATTAATAAAATAGACAAATTATCATATCAAAATTCAATAATTTTTCTTTTAAAAAACCGACTTCAAACGCAACTTACTAAATCCTTCACGATTGTAAACTTTTTAAAAATACCTCTTTTCACTCGCTCTTTTTTTCTTTTGTCAAGAATGCGATTTTTCATTGAATGTCAAATGCTTGTCTTCGAAGATTAGAAAATGTGCAGATGCTTAAACGATAATCCTTAATATTTGACACTCTTGCAAAGAAAAACCTGTAGGTGGAACTCTGTGATTTTATAATCTGACGCACTTACTCAGGAATACAATAAAAATATTTTAATTTTTAGAAATTAAAAAAAAAAAGTAATAAAGCGATGTTTATAAAATAATTATGGAACCAACTTGGGAGCTTTCTCTATACACCAATTCAGGAAACACAAAAATTGGTTCTTGAATGACTGAGTGTTTCGTGTACATACATAAAAAAATACGGTACGAATTGATAACCTCCTCCTTTTTCGAAGTCGGTTAAAAAGAAGTCAAGAAAGAAACTGACAAAAATTTCGCCTAGATTGTTCAATCCACGAACCTCTCAAAAGATCTCTTCCGCGTCCGGTGCCAATAACAAAGACTATGAAATAGAATTCCGAAGTCGGTTGAAAAACTTAGTCGTCACATGCGATTAGTGAAAACAAAATAAATGTAACGATACCTCGCACATCAAAATTGGTCCAGCCATTTAGACTTTAAGAAGTAAAATAGAAACATACCTACAACTACATAATTTGAAAAGAACCCTTGCACAGTCGATAATGAAAAAGCCACGGAAAAAGTATATGCGCAGTCAAATAATCTTCGGAAAATAATGTAAGTATGTATGGCCAGTCCCGCCTCAAACTCATTTTCGAATGTAGAACGCCTCCAAATAACTGTGACACTTATCAAAATTAGTTTTCGTTCAAGTTTGAAGCGTGAAAAGGCGACTGATACAAAAAAGTAATAAAGTAGGTATTTAGTACTGACAAAAACAACGATTTAAGCGGTACAGAAACGGTTTCTTTAGTCGTATACATGCCACCTCTGGTTAGAGACCTAGGAAACATAATAATACTGAACTAGATCTAGGTATTGCAATCCTTTTTTTCTTTGATGTGTGCCGCCACGTCGCGTTTCGCTCACTGTCTTAGCAATCTTTTTCATTCTTGGTAGTCCGATATAATATATTTATACAAAAATATAGTCATATTAATTCCAAATTCAACCTAAAAATCTGTGGAGCTGTTTCACCGTCACAAAATTTTTCATTCTCGCATAAATCTACCTATACTTGTTATTACTACGGAAATACCGAGTAGTTTTCGATAACCCTAAGTACATAAATTCCCATTTTTACGATACTAAATGTGCCCCGCGTTTCATCCGCATCATCGTGATGAAATACGGTGTTGATGATGAAATATAGCCTATCTCATTAACAAACTTCATAATCAATTCAGCCATTTGATTGCAAAAAGGTTAGAAGGATTTTTTACGAAACCTTTTTTTCATTATAATTCATAAATACCTACACAATACACAATATATTTTGTTGTGAAATATTCACGAAATATTTATATTCATTGGTTACCTTTTATCTCCTAAAATTTTACCAGGACTTTTGTAATGATTTCGCATCGTTTCGCGATTGCTATTCATTAAAATTAAGCAACTTTTAACCTTCAATAGGCGGTTGTAATTAATATTTTTATTAAAAAAAAGACAAAAATGTCATCTAGCTTGCAGTGTTCGAAATGTCAGGTATTTTAAAACCTGACGTTTTGCATCCTTTGCAGTTGTTACACATACGCGATAAATCCGAAAAAAGTTGTTTAATTTAAATCTGGGCCCTTATTCCGTATGACCATCGGCCGCGTTCACGTACGTGACGTGCGTGCATTCACAATGAAAATTAGCCTTTAAGCTTAAGACGCCAAAGTCTAATTTTCATTGTAGACACATAACGTCAAATTCACGTTATAAGGCCGATGGTCATACGGAATAAAGGCCCAGTACTTGTAGTTGAGTAATATTAATGTTGTGAACACCAAATAAGTGTTTCCCTTCAATTCTAAAAACACTTTCGTTTTCTATAACAACACAGTTCGTGTGTGATGTGCTAACGATCTCTAAAGACAACTTTAAACTTTGGATCTGAATGCTAATGAGGGAAAAACGTAAACAAGTATGTTTAACCTATCGATTATGTAATAGAATACGCGTGCGTTGGTGATCAGTAGATGAATAATTTGTAGACAGAAAATATTTTATTATACTTTTGCAACTAAAGGCAAATCTATACAGCATACATACGCTACGATTTCAAATTTTTGAACTAGTGGACGCATATCTTGGCTCATAGGTGCAAAGCGTCCAACTCGTGTATTTCAAGATTTGTGAAGATAATATATATTGACATCAATAGTATTAGTGGATATTTTCACACAACACCATCTAGCCCAAATTAAGCAAAGCTTGTACAAATGAGATGGCTTGTGGAAATGAGATGGCAGATAAAATAATTACAGTTTAAAAAACACGATTCAAATTATTTTATTGTCATCGGTCCTCGATAAGTCTACAAAGTTTGAATGAAATCTGACCGTTTGGAGTGGATCAAAATCAAGTCCGAAGGAGTCGGTTACAAACAAACATGCATACAGGTGAAGTTAATAAAAGCGAGTTAATAATGTGAAATTAAACACAGAAAAATGTTTTATGATTGAAAACCTTTTATTTTTTTTTCGAAGAAATACCATCAAAACCTACTACAGACGTAGGTAGGTATATGACGATACCCTAAAAAAACTAAGAAGTCAAATGTAGAACACTTTTTACGTATTACAACAAGACAAGTTTTAAACTTCATTTTGTCTGTGAGTCAGATTCTTATCTTGGAGAGGTTTTTAGCTAAGCTTCTTGAGGTTAGCCTATTTTATCGGATTATAAAAAAAGATTGCTCAAAGATTGCGAGAGGTCAGTTGAGACCGGCCTTACAGAAGATTAATCTTGTTTAAAGTGGCTTACAAACAAACTAGACGCGTGTTGCGGGTTTGCCTGTTTTCCTGCTATAGCCACTCAATATAGGTAGGTAATTATATTATTCAAGTGTGTGATTGCAGTCGGATGTTTTAGTCTTTGAAACCTAAGTACTTGTTAATTTCTAACCGACTTCCAAGGACTTCCGAGGTTCTCAATTTCCGACGAATTGAGTTGAATGAAATCTTTTGTATTTATATTTTTTATGTATGTTCCCCGATTACCTACTCGAAGACACCTGTATCGATTTGAAAAAAAATGTTTTGTTTATTTTTTTATTTGACAAAATTAATCTCCACAGCCTCCGGAGTCCGTGCCTTTTATAAACTAAGATATGTATTTTAACTACTTACTTTTTTTTATTATGCAAGAGGAAGATATTTTTTCTTTGAAACAGTAGGTATACGTCCTTGATGGTTCCATAGAAATTTTGTCAAAACCGGTTCAGTATTTTGATTTTTATAACAAAATGACTGGAAAAATTATCCAAGTAAACGAATTGCGTATTTGAAGACGTTTTTTTTAACGATTACTTGTTGATTTATTTTATTACAGTAACAAAGTGTTTTAAACGCCTAGGATACATGGTGTAGCGATAAAGACTTTTTATTAATATAGTAACTTAAAAAAAATATCACTTGAATACAGACTTATAGTAGGTAACCTCCTTTCACGGCATGGTTATTATAACTTGTAAAAGATGATATACATATTATCACTAATTGTTATGGCGTACAGGGTGGGGTACTTAAGTACGCCCACTGTTTATTGTCCTCAATAATTTTATGGCACTATATAAAGAAAACTGACGTGTTACGTGGATCATATAAATATGCCAACTAGCTGTGGCCCGCGGTTTCAACCGCGTAGAGATGAAAAAGGGTGATTGATGATGACGATGATGAAATGTATGTCTATGTCAGTGTCTAGGTTCTCGGCTACCAAACTTCATGGTAATCGAAACAGCCGATTAGTTGCAAAACGAAAACAAAACTCCAAAACTTCGAAGCTTGAAGCACCGCCGCAAAGTTGCTAGCTTATCGGTTTTTTTTCGTATTCATTTCGGTGAGTGTGCATCTGGTCTGCATCATCTAATTCCCCCTTGGCCTTTTTAGAACGGGACAGTCAGGAACCTAAAAAGCCACCGTTTCGTGGTGGATATTCCAAAAACCCGAACGAAACGCTTTAATTCCACTTTCATATTGTGGGCTGCAAGATTGTGGAATACGTGTCCTGAGTAGGTCTTTCCGATAGATATAATCTGGATGTCCTTAAATTGCGAGTGAATTGGTCTCTTCTAGGTAAGCGAGCTCCATAGTAGACCGCAACGACGCTTAACATCAGGCGAGATAGCGGTCAAGCGCAAACCTATTTCTACATTAAGAAAAAACAGATACTTAGAGTTACTTTCGCTTTTGTAACAATTGTTAGGATAAAATTTTAATTATAATAAATAATAATAAATAAATAATTTTAACTTATAAATACTTCAAATTTTATGATGATGGATGATAATAACGACTGTTAATTATTCTGTGAATAAATGCAGATTTGTTAATTACTATCAATTTCTATCATTCAGGGAGCATCGACGCTACTAAACATGACATCAACGCATATCAAGGCGTTTAGAAATTAGAAATGCGAAGCTTTCGCACAAGCTACGGAACACCAAAATATTAGTCTTGCCAGAAACCAGAGGACTGTTAAGTATTCTGTGACCAAATGCAGATTTATTCATTACCATATATTCCTATCATTCAGGGAACATAGCTGCCATAAAATAAGATACTCGTATCATTACGCATATAAATGTTACAAATGTGAAGCTTTCGCACAAGCGTAGGTACACCAAAATATATCTACAATGTGACCATAAACACGCATTTTATTAAGTAATTACCTCGAGCGCCTTATGTGCGAGATTGTACCTGGCAGTAGAGTCCGGCAAGTTGGCGTCGGATCGCTGGAAAGTGGAGTAATGTCTCTTTGATTCGCATCTTGCGTATGATTATGCGAGAGATGTTGGTTACGGGAACGAGTAACGCTACTGGCGCTACTGCGGCCAATCTATTACTTTGCGAGTGAAATATGTTGAAAGCGTTATAGACTAAGAGCGGGCCGTATGGTTACCCACCTCATCGGGTAACAAGATTTGAGCTATCTAGGAAGACGCACATGAGTAAGGTGTCTCTAAATGTACAGGGTTGACTGGGCTAAGCCTGGAGCGTTTTGTATAGTTAGCAAAAATGTGACCATTTTTTGTGTCCACCACTTTATCGGGTAACAAGTACATTCTAAATTGCCTATATAGAAGTGCCAAAATCAATATGGTTGCATAAGTCTCTTTTTGTTGCTTGATGACGTGATTGGTATTATTTTTGGCACCCTAAAATTAGACTCATGAAAACTCCCAGGAGTTAGGAGTTAGGCGAGGCAACCATATTGATTTTGGCACTTCTAAATAGGCCCTTTCGAATGTACTACTTGTTACTCGATGGTGATGGACACCCCAAAAAATCGTCACATGTTTGCTAACCGTACAAAACGCTCCAGGTTTAGCCTAGGCAGCCCTGTACATTTAGAGACACCTTACTATTGTGCGTCTTCCTAGATAGCTCACATCTTGTTACCCGACGAGATGGGTAAACATACGGCCCGCTCTTAGTCTACTAGTATGTTTTAATCTAGTGTAATTAAACAGTCCCTTGCTAGCTGCACCCCCCGACTTCGCTCGTCACGCGTGTACTTAAATATCAAATTCACCAAACTCCACTTGGTAATGTTTTCTAAGGTTTTCGCGATTGTTACTAATTGAAATTAAACAACATTTAATGGATTTGTCGCGTATATTTTACATAATTTTATGACCTGACGTTTCGAACACTGCAGCGTTCGTGGTCACACTGGTCACACCAGGTCCTGTGACCTTTGCTTGGTAAGTTCGTTTAATTTTCAAGTGATATTCACTAATATTTTTAACATAAAATAAAAATACATATGTTTATATGTATATCCAAAAAAGGAGGAGGTTATTGATTCGGTTGTATATTTTTTTATTTGTTACCTGTTTGAGTATTTTATATAGTTTTTAAATGATATACATACTCTCGGATTGGTGCCATTAAAATTTAACCAAAATTGATTCAATAGTTTGATTTTTAAAATAAAATAACTGTATAAAAATATGTCATCACAGTAAGTAACATAAATTGTGTATTTTGAAACATATAGGTATATATTATATTATATACGAGTAGCGCTCGCTCGCTATGTACACTATTACTATTCAAATACTACATTCAAAGACTCACTCGCTGTCGTTAATTGAATCAACTATAGTTTTGTAACATGTAAACAGTTTGCGAAGTAAATTGTTTTAGTGAACGGCGATTTGGCAACAAATTACATACTTAGAAACAACAGCAGGAAGTAGCTTTTTGCAGATTTAGCGCATATTTTAGCAGTAAATTCGTCTTTATTATAACTAAAATGGTATAAAGATGATGAATGGATGATGCTAGTGATGAATAATAATAAAAGATGTCATAGATGTAACTGATGAAATACAAATTAAAACTAAAACCAAACGACGTAGTTATGCTCTGTATCTTATTTTACATTTATTTTTTTAAAGTGGTTATAATTTTTATTCATCATCATCATCTCAGCCGCATGAAGTGCACAGCTTATAGGCCTCAGCATGGATTTCCAGAAAAAAAAACAGTTTGAGCGACTTATATCCAGCGTCTTCGTGACACTTGTATGAGGTCGTTTATCCACTTTGTGGCTGGTCTTCCTACGCTGCGCTTGCCGATGCGTGGTCTTCACTCGAGCAATTTTCGGCTCCATCTTTTTTTTTTAAATCTTTATTTATTGTGCTTTTTCGCATAGCAAAAATGTCGCACTAGTATTTCTTACTTCACAGACTTACCTAAGTAACAAAGTCAAGGCAAATCGGTTCTGCCAGCCAAACCAAGTCTTACCAAGGCTAGTATCGAATCATCAATTTTACGTTTTATATGTCCTGACTTCCCGACTCCCTGACCACTGCCACTACAACTTACTAATCCGCTGTACCTACTATATCGGTGCCTATGTATGTCTACGGATATCTTCATTTCTGATTTAATCTCGCAAAAAGACCTCGAGTATAGTCGTCCAGATCTCGTATTATTCTATTTTTTATTTATTTAAGTATACAAGTTAACACGTGACAATCGATCAGAACCAGTACAAAGCATATATTCTGAATGTTTTCTGTAATAATATTTATTACCTGCATAAGTTTAAGTATCTATTTATGTACGTAAAAATTAATTAAGACCTATAATTGATACCCAGCTCGCCACCTTTTTTGTACGCATATAAAATCATCATTTAACATCTAGTAAGTTCAATAACTAGTAGGCTCTAAGAGACCTCGCGAGCACGCTCAGAAAAGCAACAGGCATACTTCATGTTCATTTGTGTATAATTTGATTTCTTTACGTTCAATAGTAATAGATAAATAGTTAAACTCTATTGTCTCTTTATTAATATCCAGTCTCAAAAAAACCGGACAAATGCGAGCCAGACTCGCCCACCGAGGGTACCGTAGAAACTAGTAAGTAAAAGGGGGAAATCATATATTTTTTTATATTTTCATTCATAAACCGAAAAATATACACCGTAAAAATATTTAAAAACCTTTTTCAGCTTATGCAAATGAAGCTCTTTCATATGATATCCCAGATAATACTTACGTTTAAAGAACTTGAAAACATTCCTTGCATAAAGACACTATTTGTTGTGATTAAATTAAAAATGTTCAGTTTTCGGTTTTTTCCTATATGTGTACTCTAACACAATGCTTCTTGCCAAATTTCAAAGTTCTAGGTCAACGGGAAGTACGCCATAGGTTTTTTCTTTTGAGGTACGGAACCCTAAAAACATTTATAGGAGGAAATTACTGCATTTACGTTGGAATTAGCAGTGTGTCAATGTTACGTCCACCGACCACTACTTGGCACTGACGACATCCTTTCCAGACACTTTTGTCTTCAGTCAAGGTAACAGGACAAATAAAATAAAAATTAACCGCTCCGGTTTGAAGGTCATTGACCAAGTCCAACTAACCTTTGTTATGACACTGGACGTTTCGATGACATACCAATATAAGCGATATAATATATTGCGCCAACTTGCGCTCCAAAGTCTGGTACACATTCAGCCTTACCGAAAAACGTTACTTGATTTTTGCATTGCTTAACATATTTTGTCAACTTCTCGCTTACACGTAATGACACTTCCGGAAAGAAATAAATAAAGTAAGTCAAATAAAATAAATAAGTTAAATAAATATTTGTGGACATTTCACACAACACCATCTAGCTCAAACTAAGCAAAGCTTGTACTATGGAACTAGATGGCTGATAGAATACATATATACTTTTTTTGTTGTAAATATAAGTATATACATATGATACATAGAAAACCCCAGACACAGAACAAACATCCGTGCTCATCACACAAATGTTTGCCCTGGGTGGGGATCGAACCCACGACCTACAGCACAGCAGGCAGACATACTACCAACTGAGCCACAAAGCCAGTCTAAATTAAGTGCCCAGTGATCATTTTAAGACGATCTTCACGAGACTCCACACTTAATTTGTCTGAATAGGTAATCAAATAGGTAAGATTCGTTTTTTTTTTTTATCAGCCCTGTTTGTACAAACTGTCCCACTGCTGGGAACGGGCCATCTTCTCATTGTGAGAAGGGTTAGGCCATAGTCTGCCACGCTGGCCAAGTGCGGATTGGCAGACTTCATACATCTTCAAGATCATTGAGAACTCTCAGACATGTAGGTTTCCTCACGATGTTTTCCTTCACCGTTTGAAGTTGGCGGCAATCAACAATACGCACATAACTTCGAAAAGACAGAGGTGCGTGCCGTGGGATTCGAACCCAGGACCTGCGGATCGCAAGTCAGACGGTCAAAATCACCACCACCACCACCACGGTCTCACCACTAGGCTGCCGGAAACTTCAAGATTCGATTATTCATTAATTTTACTACATATTTTATAAGCAACGAAATGAGTCTGTTGTTCTGCTGTGTCATCTTTATTACATACATACCCAATGAACAGTGCAATGTCTTTAAGTAGCGGTTCAAAAACCTCTATAGCATTGCACTGCGCTCATCAGCCCATGTCATTACGTAAATCACGTATTTAATGAATCACTGCTGATGGTCATTTTATGACTACTTTAGGTTTCATTACCCCGATTAAACCTAAACTAAATAATAATAAATACATATTTGAAGACATTTCACACAACACCATCTAGCCCAAACTAAGCAAAGTAGTACCATAGAATAGACATACTTAAACGTACGTCGTATGTCTCGCTCGCGCATGTCAATATTTTTTAAAGAATTCATTCGAGTACCTTTAACATAGAAAGAGAAAATAGAAGCAAAACGACTGTCTCTTTTAAACCTGCTTGACAGAAGCAGAGTACTATTTGGCACAAATAGAAAAAAAATATATATATAACCCGACTGCATTGTATTAATAAAAGGTAACCAAAAAGCAAAAAATAAGCTTTACACAAACTGTAAATTCTTTAAAACGTCACGTCTTAAAATAATGATAATTATTTGACATATATAGAACTTTTTTTTTTTACTTTGCCCAAGTAGTGGGATAGGTTAGGATAGGAATAGGTTAATAAAAAAAATGTGTACCATTATGTCAACCGTCAAGAGTTTCATACATTGACAAACGCGTACTTGCGATTTTGCTATTCCATTAGGTAGTTATTTTTAACTATTCCAGACCAATTGATTCGTAAAAAAATGTGCCAAATGACCATCACTGCGAACCGCAAAGATATCAACTCGAAACTCCGGCGCATATCAGCGGATGTTTTATATCAGCTCTCTAGAGCTGTTATAGAACATAAATCACTTATTTCATAATTATAAAACTGAATATGATTTATAAAACCGTACTCTGTTTTAAAATAGGAGTAGTTAAAAATAGATCTACATCTGTATGTACGGCGTTGTCCATGCGTACACGCATGCCCCAGTTTAAGAATTGCACGGATTTATGGTTGAATACGCAGGAGTGTGCCTACTTTCGTAAGTAAATTGTTGTCAAGGCCGATTGAGACTAGTTTGATGTAAAAATATGTCTTACAAGAGTTTATTGTTGATTAAAAATGTTAACTGTAATAAATGATATTTAAAAAATTGTTAAAATAATTTTGCTGATAAAGGGAGTACTGTAACATACATAGTCAAAAGAATAAGGTCAGTACAAAACGAGCGATTCGCGTTTGACCCAAGCTGCGTCAATGTCATTATGGTAAGAACACGGAAATTTAGAAATGTAATATTTATTACTCTTCTAAATAAAATAAATTAAAATTGTTTATCGTTAGCTTTGCATTCAAAAGATTGTTTATTTATTTATTGGGTACCAATACCAACATGTTAGATGAATATACATCAATACATTGTTATAAGTAACACATGAACATAAGTCAAATTAGAGCTAAATGATAACATAATTATAGGAACCGAAACACAACACAATTACAATTAGGAAACAAGCGGTCGGAAAATTAATTAAATAGATTTATATCATAACGAATTAAATGACATAAACTTATGAATATTAGGAAATATAAATCGTCTGAATTTCTGCTTTGATATATTTGTATATATGTATATATATATATATATACTGCCTATATACATTTACGCAAATGGTTTATTTAGTTTGTTCATCTAATTATCTTATAAATAAGCCAATAAGCGAGATAATATTTTAGCTTCAACTGCACACTGCAGTGCTATTTTCGATCAACTTGAAATTCCGAGAAAGGTGGGAACCCTAGACGTAGCTGAAACCACAGCTTTTCTATGGCTGAAACTGTTCATTAGATGTTTGTTCTGTGTCTGGGTGTTCCTAAGTATTCTAAGTATGTACAAAAACTTAAATCTAACTTATATATCTATATCACACTTTATATAAATATATATATAAGTTAGATTTAAGTTTTTGAATATGAATTTCCGCAAAGTAACGCCTGATTCAATAAAAAAATTTCTAAGTATGTGTAGGTTTACTATTTTTTTATTTACAAAAATTATATTATTTTGTGCAAGCTTTGCTTAGTTTGGGCTAGATGGTGTTGTGTGAAATGTCCACCATTTTTTGTATTTATTTAATTAAGTAAATCAGAAAAACATTGACCTCCTTAAAAGTATAGGTATACACAATATATTAGCTACAGACTACAGAGCCAAATGTTAATTTTATCGACCCATGCACTAATGAAATACCGTAGACGAGTGCTCTTACATTAATAGCGGTTCTAATCACAGTTGAGAACGGCCGACCGGCACGCGACGTCGGATATCTGAGAACATACGAATAACTATGTAAATACCGGACCTGTCCGCTTTACTTGAATTTCCATTACGAAAAGTGAAAATGCTAACGTGGCGTCGTAACTGGACCATAATCTGTGGTGCGGATGTTTGACTTGGGGACATTATGAGTTTGTGAGTACCTACTTAGCTTTTTTTTTTTGAAGTTACTCAATTGCTCACTTAGCTTTAACAATTGGGGTACTGTGGAAGATGAAAAGAAATCTTCGCTTGATTACTACAACGCATTACTATAATATAGTAAAGTTATTAGTTTGGGACTTTCTGTACTCTAATAACCTTATTACTATGAGGATTCATATAGAATAGAATATAATATAACTTTATTATACATCTATACATTAAAAACTTATAATAAACAATAAACTTAAGCCACAGGACAAAGGTGGCCTTATCGCATAGCACGATTTCTTCCAGGCAACCTTAGGGTGGATAGAAGAAGTTTTTTTTTTGTAATTCATGTAAGTTGTAGCCAAATGCTTAGCCTGCTGGCTTTTAAAATAAATAAGACATATTAGCTACGTTCCGCGGATTTACCCGCTTCCTACAAGAACCGTTTATTTTTTCAGGATAAAAGTATCTTATGCATTATTCTAGTATATCTATTTTAAATTTCATTCAAACTTACAGCTATTTTAGCGTGAAGGAGTAACAAACACACTAATAAACTCACAAGCTTTCATATTTATAATGTTATTGAGAAGTGACATAATATGAGATTAAAATGGTAAAGGAAGGAAGGTAGGAATATTTTGACCATTAACTATGTTCCGAACATAGTTTATGGTCAAAATAGAGCATGTTTTGTTCTACACTGTAGAACAAAACATGTTCTATTTAAATAATTACAAATATATCACGTTGGTATCATTGAGCTGTATGTAATTACGTACGAGATCAGACACGACTCATAGCTACTTTGTTACATTCAACTGCGGCGAGAGCGCCGCACCTCACTCAGTGGCTTACTAGTAAAATGAGTGCCTCGACGTTTTGCTGGCGCGAATACACATCATAGATACAATTCTGCGTTGCAAGTATCAATCGTGTCGTATAATCTTAGATAAACGATGTAATTGTTATTCCAGCACTGTAACGCTGTTTTGTTTACTTTACCAAACAATGTGACAATACTTAATTTTGCTTCAGATAGCGCCTCTGGTACGTACGTACATACAACTCAATGGTTGGATTAAATAATTTTGTTTTATACTTAGTTTTATCCGTGCATTATTGATTTTACCCCTATAAATAATTTATGGGTATTAAAATCATACCCGTGCATTATTGGCTTATTTAATTTAATGTTTTTGTTTATATGAAAGTGAAAATCGCGTGCCCCACGATTTCACCCGCGTAATGATGAAAATCTGTGGTGATGATGATAAAATGTAGCCATTTAATCTTAAGATTGTAATAAAGCATTTGTACAGTATGAAATGATAACTTACAGAAAGACAGAAACAAACTTAGGTACTCTCGACATACTGTTATGGTAATCTTTTTAGGGTTCCGTAGTAATGTAAGTAATAACAATAGCTAATAGCAGATGTCTAAATAATACAAGTTCAAAACATACCTTTTTAAAAACCGATTACATCCAATATTTTGAGGCTATGTAAATTCATGATTTTATTAGTCAGTCAGAAATAGGCTGATGATGATGATAAAGAGGTCATTAGTCTCTCATCGTCTCTCAAACCCGATTTATTCGCCATTTATATATTACCGTTTCAACCGCGTAATGTTGAAAAAATATGATGTTGATAAAATATATAGCCTATTATTTTTAACTCTATTATAATATGTGCGTTACCAGGTTCTCAGGTATCCCTGTACTAAATATCAGAATAATCGGTTCGGCCGCTTAGTCGTGAAAATGTAACAACCAAACATAAATAAATAATAAATAAATAAATATTATGGACATTTCACACAACACCATCTAGCCCAAACTAAGCAAAGCTTGTAATATGGAACTAGATGGCTGATAGAATATATATATATACTTTTTTTTTTATATATACATATGATACATAGAAACACCCAGACACAGAACAAACATCCATGCTCATCACACAAATGTTTGCCCTGGGTGGGGATAGAACCCACGACCTTTCAGGTCAGCAGGTAGACGTAAACACACTACCAACTGAGCCACAAGGCCAGTCATACAGAGGAATAGAAAGGCAGAGTTACTTAAAATATAAGTAAAAATTATTATACCTATTATGTTCTTATATTCTCCAGTGGTAACTGTGCATAGGTAAGTGCAGCGTAGGACGATCAGACCTGTCATACAGAAGGCAGAAAAACGCTGGTTGCAGGCCGCTACCAACCGGTATTTTTAGAAATCTATGGAGTAGATTTATGTCTAACAATATATTTTTAAAATATCGGGTCTGTGGTTAGGACGATGATGATGATTGTGAAGTTACTATAATTACACAGAGTCAATTCCAGCAATAAACTGACATTTCCTACTTACGGAACCTTTAGACTAACGCGACGGTCACGCGTCGGGTTTAGGTCATGGAAAATGAAAATATTGCATAATGCGCGTGAGCATGTTTACAAACTTTATTTACTCTGTTACGTACATTTTTATAACTACTTAAGTTTGGAAATAGGAAATAATTGGTAAATATTACTCAATGTAAGTAAGAACTATTCCGGGAAGTGTTTTAGATGATTTAGTGTGAACCAATATTTAATTTCATCCGAAAAGAAAGTTCACCAACTTTCTCTTCGGACTTTTTTCAACTTTTTTTACACGTTTGTATTGTATTGAAATTAAAGACAAAAGACTAGTTAATAAAATTAACTATTTTGAGCAGTCTTTCTTAAATAGACTAAAGGTCCACCGCCATGTTATTAAAATATGCGTTTACTAAACTCTGTAAGTGTATTTTTTATGTGTATTTTGTTATAAAGGTTTTGAAATATGTTTTAATGTAATTATAACGTGAATTTTTCGCGATACTTCTGAAACTTCCCAAAGTTCTTTCTATTTCTTTTTATATGTACAACGAGGGATTCCAGACTGTAAAAACATGAACTAACGTGAAATTATTTCAATATTTTTTATGAATCTGGGTGAAGAGAGTCAATCTCCTGCCTGTAAAACAGTCCAATGCTACAAAGTTTTAACTTAGATAGATAACTTATTATTAAAAGACCACATTGTACTTACAAACATATTAAAAGAAGACAATATTACTATGGCTAATCTTTCAATAGGCGGCCTTATCGCTTAAAGCGATCTCTTCCAGGCAACCATGTACGGAGTAGGACATAGGTGACACTGATAAGTAACCGCTAATGCTAACTAATAGCTAATAGTAACTTTCCGCTAATTATTTTATTGCGTTGTCATTTTGCTGCGATTATCGTATCTTCGTTATATTGAAAAATTCAAATTGAATCTGTTTTTAAAATTTCATATTTAGGAAAATATAACACCGATGAACACCGATGTTATGAATTCTTTACCATGTTGATATACTGTTGACATATCCGATTTATAACATAATTATTACTTAATTCTATCAAATGCGAAGCCCGTATTCAACGATCGAATACTTTTAGGAAGCTTACATACTGACTCTCTGCAAAGATACAGGTAGCCGCTTCAGCGGTGATTTAATTGCGATACGGAAGCGATACAGGCGCTAATCTTTGTTACTTTATATGTAGAGTGGTACAATCGTAATGTAATTACGATACCTACACTCACTGGCCGTTTAGCTGCAGCGATACAATCGCACACGTACACGTCATCGTACATGTTCGACTGTATCTATATAAGCGCGCGTTTGGCTATTATTTGAGCGCAATACACACCAAACCCGCTGACACAGCCCGCCGATACAACCCGGCGGCCTATATGGCATAGGTTGGGCCTATGTCGACGAATTCGCCGACATAAAATTGGCTAAAGTAAGTCTAGTCTTGTGATACAGTCGCACGATTGTCAAACGTGAGTTTGTATCGCTTTAAAGGTTGTAGCGTGCAAGCGACCTTACAATTGCTAGTATATTTAATCGATTCAATACGCTGCCGATTTGCAAACTGGTTGTAATAACCGCGTAATAAGGTTGCGATTACGTCAACTTAATCGACCGCGTCTCCACGTGGCCCAGCATACGTCATCCAATTCGATATAGACTAAACTAAATAGATTCTAGTAAAGTCTAAATTAGATTCGGTTACACAGTACACACGCAATAATTATTTATATAAGTGATTGAGTACTCAGTATTTGTCGTACTTAATTTTTGTATGTTAAAATTACCTATAAAATTACACTTCTTTCATCCTTCTTTCGATATTTTCTGTCGCGTATAATTAATTGGTTGCTAAAAATACTCTGAGTTATAAACTTCCGCAAACTGGCTAACTTTGAACAAGACTGAATGGAAATGATTATCAGAACACCTTAATTTTTTCCGATATTTTTGGCCATTTTAGCGCAGTCACTGTTGATCTAGAATTCTAGACTATTCTTAAGATGATAATGTGTTAATTAGTTTAATCTTTCGATTTTTTCGAAGGTATAGTGACCATTTACGCAGCCCCGGATCTAGGGGGGGGGGGGGGGGCAAGCCGGGGCACCCCCCCCCCCCCCCAGACGACATTTTCAGGGGGCGCAAAAATCATAACTAATATGATTAAAAATAAAATAACTTGCTCCACAAAGCGCCTAGAATACGAAAGCTTGGTTGACTCACCTTGGTTATATACCTAGTAAGTTATTTTAGGCGCTGGAGAGAGGGGCGCCACCGTCAAGTTTCTGCCCCGGTTCGAAAAAATTCGAAAAAATCGTAGATCCGGGGCTGCATTTACGGTTCTTGATCTCACACTAAGGTATTATGAGTGTCTTGAGTGGTTATAGCATGAATCGAAGTATATGTGCTCCCAATACGTTCACTTGTTCTGATATTTTTCGTGTATGATTTTTAGCGCGAAAGTTGTATTACTATTGTAGTATTATTTGTACACATCGATAGTACATGTAAGTAAAATGTCATCACATTATGTGATGGATATATACCTGAGCCGGTTTAAGCTCGCGTGGCTTGTTTTATACAAGTTTCAATCATCGTGATAGATTACTAGATTACTACAATAACACTTGAAGTCGCAAAAAAAATATGATATAATGAAGATAATCTTTGAGCGCGCTGTTGTCGCAATTTTATTGCATATTTTGCCATGCTATAGGTAATAAAAGATTTTGCCCTTTGCATTATTCGATATTCATTTTGATTCTATTTTTAACCGACTTAAAGGAGAAGGTTCTCAATTCGACTGTAAACTCTAGGTTGTTTTTTTTTTCAATGTTTGTTCAGCGATTACTTTGCCAATTCTGAATTGTTTTTGATGATTATTTGTTTGTTTGATAAGTAATACTTCAGAAATGGTCTCATAGCAATTTTATCAAAATCGGTTTAGTACTTTGATGTTTATAACAAAATAACTGAAAAAATATCATTCAAGTAAACGAATTAATAACCAATCATATAAAAAATCATTAATATCTGATAATGTTTAGGGGTAAGTAAATATGTTCAAAATCATTAATATCTGATAATGTTTAGGGGTAAGTAAATATGTTCAAAATCATTAATATCTAATAATGTTTAGGGGTAAGTAAATATGTTCAAAATCATTAATATCTGATAATGTTTAGGGGTAAGTAAATACGTTCAAAATCATTAATATCTGATAATGTTTAGGGGTAAGTAAATATGTTCAAAATCAAACATTTCATTTGGCACCATAAAAGTAGAGCTAGGTACCTAAGTATAAAAAAGAAAAAAATATGTGATCTTATTTTTTTTAACCAAATTAAAAAGGAAAAAAATAAATGTGGTCTTATTTTTTCATCCAAATTAAAAAGAACTTGGTTTGAAATTGATTAAGAACCTGTTTTTTAAATTCGGTTTTCAAGTGTTTATGTCACCGATATCTCTGTTAGCTGTAAATTGTGAAAGAATGATACGATATTTTAGAAGTAGTTACATAAAAATATCTTCAACTTTTTTGAGTAGTTTTTGGAAGAGAACACGCTTGATGAAGTCTGCTATTTCATTTCTTTAAGAGTCCGGAGTACGACCACCGTCCGAATAGCTCGCGCATGCCCACATTTTTGAAGAAATAAATCGACTGAATGAACTTATAAAAAAAAAAATCGTTTGTAAAACTAGAAAACAACATCACAAATATTCGATAAAAAAATTCAATTTGATCCAAGTCAATATTCATACATAAAAATAATTTTTGCATTAGTAATTTCTAAAAATGTTTTTTAGTTTTAAAATTAACTTGGACCAAATTGAATGTCGAATATTAGTGATGTCGTTTTTTAGTTTTACAAACGACGATTTTTTTAATAAGTTCATGCAGTCGTTTTATATCTTAAAAAATGGGGGTATGCGCGAGCGAGACGGACGATGGTCGGACCGGACCACGGACTCTTAACTATAATTAACTAGGTATGTCAACTATGTGCCCGCTTCACACATTTCAATAAACGCAGTGTTTTTAATAGGTTTTTAATACGTAAGTTCACCTGTTTAAGGCGCATTCAGTATTGCCAGTTGTGCAAATAATAATTTCCGCGATGTTCCACGGGTGTTCTATATCTGAGATATTTAAACTTGTATCGTTTTACTTGTTTCACAATTAACCGACTTCCATATAGGTAACGTGGTTTTCCATTCGACTTGCATTTTAATACGAAATAGATATATTATGTTGGACTATCAACTCTCCTGGTGGTAAGAGAGGTGTGGCTGAGGAAGGAGCACGGTAATCTAGAAGATATTATTTCTAGTCACTCTAGACTTGACAATTCCAAGATAAATAGTATAAATAGTAGAAAACAGTGCAGTAGGTATGCGAATAAAAATCAAAAACTTTGTGTACGGGTTTTAGGCATTTTAATAAATTTTTTTTAAATTTTAATGTTTAATAAGTGATAGTGTACCGACTTTCTGCCTCTTGTAATGAAATTGAAAAGATGAATTGCGATTATGAAGTTCTTGCGTACTCTAATCAAAATAAATAAGACTGAACATGACCAGTCATGCTACCTTACGGCGATACTTTGTTTATAAAGACGAGGCGCATCACCGATCGCGAGTGACATTTACGCTGTAGGCATAAATTTCTGAAAAGTACCAGAAATAAAAATAAAATAAAATGCCTACTCACAGGACGGCACGTTTTGGGAAAGATGTTTGTGGTATGGGCCCGAATATATATAATCATTTGCCGAATGATATATTGGAATCGGAGTGTGTGAATGTGTTTAAAAGAAAGCTATTCAATTTACTTGTTACGAAGGCTTATTATAAATTAGAGGAATTTTTTAACGATAAATTATAAAATTATTTGAAATGCTGTCTTTAACTTTGAGAAATTAATACTAATTCATTGACACTGACATTAATGTATGGGTTATTAAATTAAGTTTGACATGTTATTATTAAATTTATATTTGACATTTTATTCTTGACAAACGTAATATTCGTTATGAGTTGTATGTATTGTGTAACATTCCCAATGTTTTGTTTGTAATCAGCATTAATTTGACATTAGATATTATTATTTTATTACTATTGACATTCGAATAATAATTATTATTATTTTTAAGTTTTAATCACAATAGCGTAATTGTTTTATTTTAATGTTTATAAATTGAATTATTGTATGTTCGCCATGAACTTAACTGTTGATACCCAAATTAGTATTTTAAGATCATTGATGTAATTCATAAGACACAGTTAATAATAAATAAAATCTGAATCTGAATCTGTTCCTTTGAAGAAGACTTCCGAATGCAGTTGAAAGTATAATCTATATTTCGACTTAAAACCAACGTGAGTAACCCGTAGTTTTTATTTAAAAATAAATGAAAACCATGTTAGTTCCTCTATTAAAATATGTATCATATACACCCAAAACAATATAAATACAACAATACGTAGTCGAATAAAAAAAGTAGTAACACCTCAGGAAAAAGATAAAAAAAAAGACAAGGCATTCGATGACTCAGCGTACCTAAGAAATCCATTTTGAAACCTTCATGAATAGCCAAGTCATCCTGTTACCGTTATATCCTATGAAATGATAAAAGGAAGGCATTTTGATAGGAATGTGAAATACAATTTTGAAAAAAAAAAGACAGAAGCCTAGTTGTTTATAAATATTATTTTAACAAGTATCAATGTTAAAAGAAAAACAAAATACCCGACTGCAGAAAAGAGGTTTTTGCAGCCTAATTTATGATTTTTTAAAATTTTGATGTAGGTACCCAGTGTCACTCTCACAACTAAGACAAATCTATTGACACCACTCACATCAAAATCGGTCAAGCCGTTTAGGCTCTAGGGCGTGTCAAAGGAATATACATACATACACTCGAAAAACATAACCCTCCTTCTTACGCAGTCGGGTAAAAAAACACCGAAATCGGATAATATTTACGGATATAAAACAGTTTTCTCTTGTAGTTTGAAAATATACATAATATGATGGTATTTATGGTGCAATTTAACGTTTTATTTAGCTCACTATTATTATTAACGGGATATTTACCGTGGTTCGCGTTAAATATCGCGTAATATGTTAATGTCAAGATTAACGCGAACCACGGTAAATATCCCGTTATTAATAATAGTGTTTTAATGAATGACCGTGATAGTTTAAAAAAAGTGTTTTATTTAGCTTTCAGTATTATTTATTCATTACTATATGATCAGAGCATACCTACTTATCTTATGGCTAGGTAGGTACATACCCCTGTTGCAATCATGAATCTTTTAAATAAATATTTAGATTATAATTATAATTTCACGTCTTTTAACGTCGGCTTGTCTGAAGTCAAACATGAAACTTGAATATTTTTAATGCGAAATATATCTTTATAAAATAATTATTTTAGATTTATAATAATATTAAGAAAATGTAATACCCACTTGATGTTAAACGACGCGTCGCTTAACGTTTAACGTTGTGGCTACGGATAAAGCACGTTGATCTAAAATATATTTATATATTTAAATAAATGGCAAATGCATTAACCGAGCAAGTCCAACACCCCAGGGGAAAAAATAAAATAAACTCCACACGTTGTCAGGGGAATAGAAATTAAAGAGCGGATCGCGTGCTCCACGACATTGAGTAATGTGCAAGAGATGCGTCAAATTGACGTGTTTTATTTAGTGGAGAGTATGTAGGACGACCGTTGTGATTACCTATTGCGGTCAGGTGATGCAACCTGATGATTGATTTTTTTTAGAGTAGAAGCGCGCAGCTATCTCTCTCACGAATCACATTTTAAACATATAAAATCATTGACTAGGGATAATAGAAATACATATTTTCCAATTCCTCGGCCAATTTAAAAGATATCAAATAAAACCTTTTTTTTATATTTCTCGTATTATATTATTACTAGTACTATCTTCGTCACAACATTGGTGAAAACGCGGAGTACAATTAGTTCATAATGGAACCATAAGTAGCGCTCGTAGCATAGCTTGAATAGGTGTTCTCGAACGATCACCAATGTTAAGCAACGGACCGACCGGTCAGTTTTCGGATGGGTGACCGTGAGTGGCATTTCTTTCTGAGCGCTACCGTGGGTCGGATGACACGTTAAATTGTAGGTCCCGGTTGTTTGTTCTTAAAAACAGCAATCGTCAAGCCAGGTCAGAGGCCTTTCGGCGGCTTAATAACTCTGACACTAGAGCTGGCCACTCAGTCTATACGAACTTACTTACTTTTATAGTGAAACCAATCTAAAAATACTGCAAGCCAAATTCATATCCTCTACTCCGATGACTAAACATACCACATAGGTTCTATAGCTGCGTATTTCCCATCTAGTTCGTAGACACAGTCTCTCCGCTTTGTTGCGAAATCTTCCTAGGTTACTCCTAACTATACGCTTCCTACATCGGCAACGAGCCAAACGTGATTCACACAATGTGCTGTTGCTTTAGTTGGTTTATTGATCTATTGTATTCTTGAGTATACGTATGTTAAGCCTGGTCTACAGATACGTTTTTTGGATTCTGAAGTAACTACGAGAAACCCTTTTAAATTCGCCTTTTCGGTCTGTCTGTCTGTCTGTATGTCACAGCCCATTTGGTAGTATGTCTGGCGTCTGCCTGCTAAGCTGTAGGTCATCGGCTCAATCCCACCCAGGACAAACACTTGTGTGATGAGCATGGATATTTATTGTGTGTCTGGGTGTTCTATGTGTCATAAGTATGTATTTACAAAAAAAAGAGTATTCTATCAGCCATCTAGTTCTTATACGCACAAGCTTTGCTTACATACACTTTTACATGAAAATATAATATTTCGTAATGATGCCCCACACATAAAACAATGAAAAATAAACAAGCTCGTGTCCCAGGAAATTGAAACGGAGCCAAAACACAGCGAAGTGGTGCCAATCAAGTGAAATTACCAGCGGAAGTTGATTGTAAGGTGATATCGCTTCACCACCGTACCACTGCAATACACCAATCATCGTATAAACTTGTGTCACAGATATTTTTTTAAACTTATAACCCGCGGTTTTACCCAGCGGTTTTTTTTCAGTTTTGAAAATAAATTCAGTCCAAATGCCAGCCGTTCCTGAGACCTACAATCTTGGAATTTTCAAGGCTACAGTGAATATATATCTTCTAGATCGACGAGCTCCATACTCGGCCACACCGTTGCATATCAGCATGCGAGTTGGTGGTCAATCGTAGATATATCTTACTAAAAAAAACCGGACATGTGCGAGTCAGACTCGCCCACCGAGGGTTCCGTACAAACTAGTAGATAAAAGGGGGAAATCATATATATTTTTTTATATTTTCCTTCATAAACCGAAAAATATACATCGTAAAAATATTTAAAAACCTGTTTTAGCGTAAGCTAATGAAGTTCTTTCAGATACTTACAGTTAATTCACTTAAAATTTTGGACCCATTCTCTCTCTCATTCCTTGCATAAAGACGCTATTTTTTTGTGATTACATTAAAAATTTCCAAATTTCATAGTTCTAGGTCAACGGGAAATACCCCATAGGTTTTGATTCCCTTGTGAGTATCGAAATGTGCGTTTTTACGACATATTCGACTGTAACTTTTTTTATGAAAACTAAGAAATTACATTTTTGTTTCTGCAGTAAGAGACGTATCATATGGATTTGCGTATATGGTTTAATTTCAACTCGATACCTTCACGCGTTCCCGAGATAAAGGTCTTGACACCCGGACGGACGGACAGACAGACAGACGGACAGACGGACAACAAAGTGATTCAATAAAAAAAACTGATGGAATGGGATGGATGGTTTTTTTTCGGAAATCCATTGACTCGACGATCATTGCCTCGATAGTCTTTCCGGTGAACGGTCTCATAGCGAAGAGCCTCGAACAACATCTCAAGAGGCTCTACCTTGATATAAGTATCTTTTGGATAAAGACACATGCAAGGCTAAATAGGGAATGAGAGGGCAGACGTAGTAGTACCAGACATTATTGCAATGATCCAAGAGCCCTATATCGGAGGTATAGGCAGAATGAAGGATTATAGAGGTGTGAGAATCTTCCAATGCTCAAACACTAATGACGGTCCTATCAAGGCTGCAGTTGCGGTTTTTGATGAGGACCTGGACGTAATTCAATGTCCGGACTTTACCACTCCTAATATCTGTGTGGTAAAGATCCGGACCAACGATTGGGAGATCCTCGTAGCATCTTTCTATTTCGAGCCTACGCCGAGACCGTTGGGGCCGTATTTGGAGCAACTGAGCGGGATTAAACGGGCTTTTGGCCGAAACATCATTATAGGCGGAGACACCAACGCCAAAAACACCTGGTGGGGCAGTCCAGTGGTGAACGATAGGGGTGAAGAGATGGCAGGAGCAATAGAGGATATGGATATGCAGGTACTTAATAACGGTACCATCCCTACATACTTTACTGTAAGGGGTGGCGAAGTGTATAGCAGCTTCGTGGATGTAACGGCGTGCACATTGGATCTGTTAAACTTGGTCGATGACTGGTACATAGACGAAGGAATGACGAACTCGGATCACAACACCATTATTTTTAAAATTCTGCAAAAGAGGGCAAAAGGCATTAGCATAAGAAGAACCACTAGAATTTATAATAGTAGGAAAGCAAACTGGAGCCATTTTCATACGAGAATGGCCCAGTTGCTTGAAGAAAATAAAATTAATAGTTCAGAATTTAACAAAATACATAATAAAATAGATTTAGAAAATATTATAGAAAAGTACATAAATAGTATAATAGAAGCAAGTAAATCAAGCATACCTAAAATAAAAAATAAAAATGTGTTCAACTTACCGTGGTGGTCCGACGAACTCGTCAAACTGAAGAAAGATGTCGTCACCAAGAAGCGCAGGATACGATGGGCAGCGCCGGTCCGGAGAAACAAAGTCGTTGCTGAGTACCTGGAAGCAAAAGAAAAGTACGAAAGCGCGATCAAGGATGCACAAATAAGGAGTTGGAGGCAGTTTTGTGAGAAGCAGGATAGGGAAGGAGTGTGGCAGGGAATTTATAGGATCATGGCAAAAACAAATAAAAGATATGAGGACTTACCTTTGATTGTGGATGGTCGGGTACTTGATTCGAAAAGCTCTGCAGCGAAGCTGGCTGAAACATTTTACCCCGAGGACAGAAGAGAAGATGATAACGCAGACCATAAAAGTATGAGAGCAAAATCAGAACAAGTAAATGCAGTGGGTCATGATGAAACCCATGACCCACCATTTACCCTTGAGGAGCTCAGATCTGCTGTCGAATCTTTTGACCCCAAAAAAGCTCCAGGCTCAGATGGCTTAACAGCGGACATCTGTAAGCGCGTAATATACCTAACTCCGGAAACTTTCCTATCACTGGCCAATAAGTGCTTGGATCTGGGTCACTTCCCAGACCCGTGGAAGGAAGCGACTGTTGTAATACTGAGAAAACCGGGAAAGGGAAGTTACACAGATCCAAAATCTTATAGGCCAATTGGCCTACTGCCGGTGATGGGAAAGATTCTGGAGAAGATGTTGATGGCTAGGATTAAGTGGCATATCATTCCAAGGCTTAGCTCTCGCCAATACGGCTTTATGCCTCAAAAAAGCACGGAGGACGCCCTCTACGTCCTTATACAGCATATACGTGACAAACTAAAACAGAAAAAACTTGTCACGGTCATATCGCTAGACATAGAGGGCGCGTTTGATAGTGCGTGGTGGCCGGCTATAAGGCTGAGACTAGCCGAGGAAGAGTGCCCCATCAACCTGCGAAGGGTGATCGACAGCTACTTAGAGCATAGACGGGTAAGGTTACGTTACGCGGGCGAGGAGGTGGTGAAGAACACAACGAAAGGCTGCGTACAAGGATCAATAAGCGGCCCAACCCTCTGGAACATCCTCCTCGACCCATTACTGCAAGGATTGCAGCGTCGTGGGGATTACTGCCAGGCCTTCGCGGACGATATCGTCATTGTATGCGATGGGGATGTTGCGTTGGAGGTGCAGCAACGTGCTAATGACGCTCTCGCCTATGTGCAGCGGTGGGGAGTCAAAAATAAGTTGAAATTCGCTCCGCATAAAACAAATGCAATGCTGTTGACGCGAAAACTTAAGTTTGATACCCCACTGCTCCGCATGGGCGGGATAGACATTGCCATGTCGAAGGAAATAAAGCTCTTGGGGCTTTGGATAGACGATAAGTTGACTTTCAATACCCACGTTGCAAATGTGTGCAGAAAAGCGTTGGGTATATTATATAAACAGCTATCCAGAGCCGCAAGAGTGAGCTGGGGCCTCCACCCGGAAATTATCCGAACCATCTATATCGCAGTAATAGAGCCGGTGGTAATGTATGCGGCGGGTGCATGGTCGGAAGCTACCGAAAAACTCGGGATCCAAAGACAATTAAACGCTGTTCAAAGAGGCTTTGCGCAGAAATTGTGTAAAGCCTACAGAACGGTTTCTCTGAACTCGGCACTGGCGTTGACTGGGCTGCTTCCCCTCGATCTCCGAATTCAAGAAGCTGCAGCGCTCTATAAAGCAAAGAGGGGAGTGACTGAGCCAACGCCGGGAGGGGAAATTGAGACACCGACAGTGTTTAAGGATACGCCACATCCTGAGCAGCATATACGTCTGGAATTTTTACGCCTGGAAAACGCAAAAGATGTAAACACACACAATACTCAAGCAGTACGCATATTCACGGACGGCAGTAAAATGGAAGGTAGGGTTGGGGCAGCATTATCTCTTTGGAATGATGCTGCCGAAACCAAATGCCTGAAATTATTGTTGCCGTCCTACTGCACCGTTTTTCAGGCCGAATTACTGGCCATATGGAAAGCGACGGAAGAGGCTAAAAAGCGACCCGAATCGAGTTTCGGTATTTATAGCGACTCCAGGTCGTCCTTGGAAACGGTGGTCAATTACCGCTCTCTACATGCCCTCGCGGTCAAAGCTCGCAATAATCTAATAGAGTGCAAAAAACTAAATAAGCGAGTTGAACTCTATTGGATTAAAGCGCATGCGGGCCTTGAGGGCAATGAGAGAGCGGATCAACTGGCCAAGGACGCGGCCCAAAAAAATAAAAACGAAGCCACATTACGATCTATGTCCGGTATCATTTGTCAAGCGACAAATCCGAATGGAGTCGCTTGACAAATGGAATCGGAGATACCAGACTGGAAGTACGGCAGCCACTACAAAGGTATTTTTGCCGGATGTGGTCTCATCCTATACCACCATCAGAAGTATATCACCAACAGGCGTATTAACACAAGTGATGACGGGACACGGTGGATTCTCCGAATACTTGTATCGCTTCAAGTGTAAGGAGAATCCATCGTGTATCTGTGAACCTGACAAGGATGAGACCATTATACACATATTGACGGAATGCCCTGCCTACTCCCTAGAAAGATATAATATAGAACAGGAAATAGGAGAAAGGATCACGATAGAGAATATAAAATATATTATAGCAGATAAAAATATACGAGAAATATTTTTGAAGTACTGTATAAGTTTAGCATCAAAGGTAATAAAGAGAAACAAATAGATACATAAAAAATATTGAATACTATATTTGATAATATAGATATATCAATAGGAAATTTTCGGGAGATATACAACAATACATAAGATATAAATACGCAACTAATAAATAAACAAATATTCACATAAAACAGGCACGGAACAAAAGAATAATAAATAAACTATAACATAGTTTTTATAGCAATGACACTGTACTTGTGTACCATTGAAGCTACATATAATAATAATAATAAAGCTTTATTTAACTACGTATACAAACTATAAATATATATTTACATTACTATATATACATTTTAAAATAAATTGACTAAACATAACAACGACAAAGTTATATCATAAACAACCTACTAAGTCTCTAGACATTAACTTAAATTTATTTATTTATTTTTAATTTATTTTTATTGTAAAATCTGGACGATGTCAAAACAAAAACAAAATAAACAAGAGCCCTGACGACTTTCGTTGGGGGTTTATGGGTGGAGGAGGACGGAAAAAAAAAAAAAAAAAAAAAAAAAAGTACCAGACATTAAAATTAGAAACCTATCTGGGATCATGATACCAGGCTCAGTAAAAAAGGATTGGATACAAAAGGCAGTGGTTCTGGACACAGCACGCATTGTCAAGAGGTTCCTCAGTCTGTAGCTCCCACCGCATGCAGTTTGAGTCCTACTGCCGGTTGCACCGTAGTTTTAAGTTCTTTTACAATAATATGTATTTTATATATACTCGTATATTGTAAAAACCTTAGAAATTAAATAAATAAATAATTATGAAACAGCCGCAAAATTGTTATACGTCACTTTATTTTATATTAATGTTTATGGAATGTTTGAAATTGCGTACTTTGAAATCTGTTTTTTTTTTCAGTTTTTTAAACTAGTATAATTATTATTTGCAAATATCGTTATCAGTGGTAAGTAATTGAAATAGAGAATCCCAAAAACATACTCACGGTATCATCATTGCATATTGCGTTATTGACACATTTTAATAGCATATGATTGGAAATAATAATTTATAAAAGTTTTATTTAAATAGTAAGTAAGTTCCTATAGACTGAGTGGCCAGCCCTATTGTCAGAGTTATTAAGCCGCCGAAAGGCCTCTGACTTGGCTTGACGATTGCTGAACAACCGGGACCTACAATTTAACGTTTCATCCGATCCACGGTAGCGCTCAGAAAGAAATGCCACTCACGGTCACCCATCCGAAGACTGACCGGTCCGTCCGTTGCTTAACTTTGGTGATCGTTCGGGAACGCCTAGTCAAGCTACGCCACGAGCGCTATTTATATAGTAAAAAGAATATTATAAATATTATGTGTAAATTTTAATTTGCTTTACATAGGAAGCGATATTCAACACGTCCTGTATCACGACAAGAAAATAAAAATAAACCCGTGTTCATATGGCGACGATCTAGAACCGGTGTCTTCCCGTTCTAATCGCGCTCACATACGGTTATCCGCATAACTACATACGTGGTCAGAAGTAGGCCAAGCTCCGGTATGAAATTAAATTTACGTTCTGGAATTCCGAAGCTAATTGCGGGTTTATCGTCTCTGATGATGGATCAGCCGTAACACTTACCTCTAATGCCGGTCGTAAAAGTGTTGATGTTGCAACTTGGGAGCGCTTCTCGAAAGTAGGTGCAACCATACCTAGCTACGAATATGCATACCACGCTTGCTAAGAATTTTTAAAACCAGTAGAAATTATTTAGAAACATACATACACTCCGGAAAATTCTAGGCAAACTAAAAAAATACACAATAAAGATACTTCATATAAATTTCAAAATAAGTTCTTCCGATAGCATTATACAAGTCCCTGAGGTGCTCCTAGTTGAGGATCCCAGACAGGCGCGAGCCCCATCCATCACTTATAATCCGGTACAAGTATCGATCACGTCGCACCAGGGCTGTATCTAGGAGCAACGCCCGGGAGTGAGGCTTGACTAAATTATGTTTGCTTGAGGGAGTTTCGTCTAGACTTTAATTATTCGATCACCGAACTTGCTTTCTTTATATATTAAGATTACATTAATTCTGATACAGACCTGTAATTTGTAAGCGTTAAGAATAATGACATAGTAGTTTGCACTTTTTGATACATATGATATAATTTAATTAAAATATTAATTTTACTGTGGAAACTAACGTGGTTTTCACACATTTTAAATAAAAACTACGGGTCACTCACGTCTGTTTTAAGCCAAAAAAACAGACTATAGTTTCGACCGCACGCCTTGCACATCGACCGAGAGTGACGTTTACGCTGCTCCTTTGAAAAAGTCCGCCGAATGCGGTTGAAACTATAGTCGGATTTTTCGGCTTAAGGCAGACGTGACATTGAAAAACTGACAACATATGTTCATATACTTAATTGGAGTTTATTCAAAATCTGTTGATCAAAATTACTCATAAAAAAGTATTTATGTATTCTATCAGCCATCTAGCTCCATAGTACAAGCTTTGCTTAGTTTGGGCTAGATGGTGTTGTGTGAAATGTCCACAAATATTTATATTATTATTATTATTTATGAACTCCCATTTCTGATAACAAAATAATCATAGAAATCAATTAACAAACAGCCCAGATAACGCAGAACATACACACACACAAACATACAAAAAATACCTAAATACAGTCACAAAAATACAGATATCACATTCGAAATGAGTATTATATACGAGTCATGATTTTAACCCCTAATATCCGCCTGATAGCGGCCCATAGCCCCACCCCAAAACGTTTCGTCAAATAAGGGGATGACAAAGCACCTATTAATACATAATTTAGAAGTTTCTATTGTTCGAAAATTACTCGTATTAATGTTTTGTAAGCCCCTTTTGACCAACTGCACAATGAAAAAGTAAATGTACATAAATAATTTTCAGACAATGCGAGTAGGTACCAATTTATAAAGAACTATTTGTGCCTGGTTGCTCCACCCACGTAGTAATGAAAAACGGTAATGATGATGATGATAAAATGTTGCCTACATCCTTCTCCAGATCGTCAGCTATAAATATTATTATTTATATTTATTTATTCACTTAATAAAGCATAATAACTTAACCTAGCATGTACCAGTTTCTAAAGATATAAGTCCGAAAAAATTTCATTGTTTTTTTTTTGTTTTATTACTTACATTTACCAACTCCTATCGGTAAATCTTAAGATTTATTGGTAAAACCTAAAATTTACCGTAGCTCGGGCTTTTACAGTAACATACATTTATACCTACTAAATTTTATAGCAATCGGTTCAGCCGTGAAATGATAACAAATAGACAGAGAGACAGAGTTACGTTCACTTTTGTATTATCATACTAGCTGTTTCCCGCGGTTTCACCCGTGTGTTGATGAAAACGATGATGATGGTGAACGGCTACGATTATGATAAAATGTAGTATTTGTCCGTCTCCTGGTTCTTAGCTATCTCCGTATCAAATTTCATGGCAATCGGTTTATCCGTTTGGTCATGAAAAGGTAATAAAGATATAGACAGATCTACCTTCACTTTTATAGTATTATATAGGATAATTGGGATTACTTAGAATTTCTTAGTTTTTTTTTATACAACAGGAGAAGAAAACAAAAGAATTTTCTATGTGTTAAGTTAATCTATAATTCTACACCTACATTAATCATATATATGTTTAATATATATGTATAAATGGCTCACTTCACCTCAACCTCACACCAACATATTCAGACACGTTGGCTAGATTACAAATTTAAATATTTACATGTACGCAAGCATGAAGACACTTTAATTACACCTAAGCCGCCTTATCGGGACGTGTTTGTTAGAAGTTTTCTTGAATCTTATCACGGGGCAAACATCTCTTTTAATTGCACTATGTGTCTGAATGTTGACCTAAAAAAAACAATGAAACAGTGTTATGTCAAGGTGAACCGGTGACTGTATTAGCGCATTACTTCATTTAAACCGGTGACGTGAAAATAAATAACATTCATACAATAATTATGTAAAGTGAGTTCACGGCGGACTTAAGGCGCTGGTAGTCGGTTACATAGTCTATATTGATCGCGCATACTTATATATTTATTTATTTTTTTTATTTGAAAAAATTCGAGCACCACAGACTCCAGGGTCCATACCTTTTATAAACTAATACATTTTTTTTTAGCTAACTTTACATTTTTTTAAACTAGAGTACAAGAGGAAGACGTTAATACTTAACTAATAACTGTTAACACTTAAGTAACATGCACATGCATGCGTGTGTACGCCGAGCAGTCCAGCTCCCGCAAGTAGCACCCGTTCACGAGTTGACGCATGTGCCAGCCATCGCTCTCCTCAACCATATTTGAGGGAAGAGGGCGACCCGCCACACGACGCCGCCGCAAGAAGAAGCCTTTAAGCGAGCGTGAGTGCTCTGAGTACACACGCTTTCCTACTAATATTTAAGGGACAACATAAGATTTTTTTTTTTTTTTTACAACGTACACCGAAACTTTGCATTCAGGGCCTCCACTACCGTCGCGTTTCGATCTTGATGCATATTTATATCGGTTACATACTCTATACTACTCTATAGATCGCGCATACTTATCTCTCGCGATATACTTACATACTTTATACAATATTAATCTTTAATTTATACAATTATTGAATAGACTTACTAAAAATAGGGTAGTCGTATAACAGTTTAAAAAACTGAAACTCGCATAAAATTATAATAAAAATCACCCTCCGTAAAAAAATGGATAAAAAATGAGTTTTTTTGTGCTATTTTTTTTCAATATCTATGACATGGTAAAACTTTACCAGTTTTACTAGCTCCCATACTAAGCGTTTAACTGTCTCGGAAGTTTTTGTATTACAGCCATTACCTACATGTGACAACCTTGGCGCTTTGCTACAGGATTAGCGTTATTACGCTCTTATTGGCGTAATATAATTATAATGTAGCAGACTATAATGCGGTAATGTAAGCCTATTGTCGTATAAAAAAAACTGCGATATTTATTACTTTATCAAATAAAATACACACAAAGAAAATCATCACCCTCTTTCATAGTTTAACCATACATCATCTCTTATACCACACGTACCTACAACTGCCTCGAAGTTTTAGTACAGCCATATTACGTGTGACAACCTTGACGCGTTGCTACAGGGTTAACTTTATTGCGCTCTTATTACTGTAATACGTAATGTGGCGGCAACTTTTATTACTTTATAAAGCTTTATTGTTCACTGTGATTTAATGATGAGTCTCTTGTTGTTTTGGAGTTTTTTTTATTGTCGTGTACGCGCGATACGTACGTACGTGCGTACTTAGTAATGAATACCTACTCATTACGAAGTGTTTATTGTTTCGGTTAAATGATCTTTTTGCTTTTAAACGAATACAGTAAAATTACTAAGATAGACCTATTAATGGCTAATTTTATTAAATTAGGTAATTCTAGGTACCTACATTGTAAATTATAAGCTGTTGGTCTTAAATAAATAAAGGAAAGTAGTTATTTAGAGTTATTTTGTTCATAAGTTTTTTTTTATATGTATTATATATAAGTATTTCAACAAAAACATGTGTCCGTTCTTTTGTAACGCTTCGATTAGAGCTTTTAGTTAATATGTGTATTTGTTGTTAAGGTTGGGTTCAAAGCACGCGGCTATCTCTCTCGCGCATCACTCGTTTGTAAACATATAAAATCGCTAAGTGAGGATATTAGAAAATTGAGAAACTGAATTGTTTATTTATGTATATAGAATAAATGTTTAAAAAAATCTTCGATATCTTTTGAATCGACCGAGAAATTAGGAAATACCTATGTTTTTTCATCACTCCTAGTATAAATAATATCTGTATTTTTTTTAGATATATCTCATAACGAAATAAACAAAATCATCCCTACTCAATGATTTTATGTGTTCAAAAATGTTGTGATGCGCGAGAGGGATAGCTGCGCGCTTTCAGCCCATCCTTAAATGCCTGCAATGAAAGTTTTTTTTTTATAATTTATAGACGAATTTTAAACGGCTTTGCTGCGGCTTGCCATTGAGTACAACAGAAAGTAAAATGCAAGAATATTGTATTACTTAATGTCAACCTATATTGGAGCAACAGCGAAGAGTACAATAGAAGAGACCGATTCAATCACCAATTTGAAAACACCCAGATTATATCCACTTATGGAAAAGTAATGTCAAATAGTTAATCCTGTCAATTAGTTTTTAGGTTGTGTGGGTGCAGAACCTTCCGTATACGAATCCAACTATGGCATTTGGCAGATTTTATTTAATCCAAAGTATACCTAATACCATACCATACCATACCATTTACCATTACCATACCATTTACCATTACCATACCATTTACCATTACCATACCATTTACCATTACCATACCATTTACCATTACCATACCATTATACCATTTTTACCATTTTACCATTACCATTACCATTAGTATTTTTACCATTTTATTTTTTTTCTTATTCATTTATACCATTTTTTGCATAATAATACCTATTTAACAGTTTGCAGCTAGCTAAGTAGTCCACGTCTAGGTTGTCATATTTATAAGTATTTCATATTTCCTCCATTAGGTTTTCCGCCAGTTGTTATCACAGATTACCACGCTATTCAGTAATTCTGTGTGAACTCATTAGTATCGGTCTCGTAAATTCTACAGGTTTATGTAACGACGACAGATATGTTTTATTTTATTCTTTGCTTATATACCTATTTACGTACTTGTTACCTACGTGCGTGCGTGCATGCGGGTGTGTGTACAAGTGTACATTTTTGTGTGTATGTTGGTACTTGTGCGTTTGAGTTATTTTGTACTTATTTAAAATAATCAAAAAACACTTTCGAATAACACTCGTAACGTTACTAACTAGTACCTACTTTGCTATAAAAAGATCAAAGCATTGATTTGAAATACAAATAACTAAATCAGATACAATTTAGTAGTAGTTATATCCTTTTGTTGTGAAAGATGCACAATGTAAGTAGGTACTGGTGACGATTGAACGGTTCCTTAATAAAAAAATGGCGGACCCCCGGTGCGCATATGAGCGGTTAGACCAAGCAGTTTCCTTTTTAAGCATCTTCAAAAAGGGAGGAGGTTCTCAATTAGGTTGTATTTTTTTCCATGTTTGTTATCGCATAACTCCGCCATTTATAAACCGATTTAGGAAATTATTTTTATTTCAAAGGATTTTTTATTTTTTGACTGGCCTTGTGGCTCATTTGGTAGTGTGTCTACGTCTACCTGCTGAACTGAAAGGTCGTGGGTTCGATCCCCACCCAGGGCAAACATTTGTGTGATGAGCATGGATGTTTGTTCTGTGTCTGGGTGTTTCTGTGTATCATACTCGTATGTATATTTTTACCAAAAAAAAGTATATATGTATTCTATCAGCCATCTAGTTCCATAGTACAAGCTTTGCTTAGTTTGGGCTAGATAGTGTTGAGTGAAATGTCCACAAATATTTAATATTTATTTATTTATTTATAATTATTTATTTCAAAGGATATACAGAATCGGTTTAGTAGTTTGGTTTATATAATAAAATAACTAGAAACAATATTATATCATAAAAGAATAAGAAATTACGTATTTCAAAGTCAATTGTTTCTGTTTTTAATTATAATAATTATTTGTTATGACAAAATTATCACAGAAATATTCTCTTACAGCTGTAAAAGACGCGTCCATTCAAGAGCTAGTGATGTATTTGAATCCATCTTGTGAAGCTAACACAAACACACGCCTTAGGTAGGTCGATATGAAGACACGTTTACTACCACTCCCAGCTTCCTCTTTCTTCCTGGCCACCTGCCAAAACTATTCCCCTAGGTATACTCGATAGGAGATTGCATTTGCCAGACATTTAAGCTTTTAGACAACAAAGGAGGCGAAGTAACATAGCAATTAAAGATGCAATGTTTTTGGGAGTTTTTATACTAACATAGACACTGACATAGTAAATTTATTGCAACAAAAAACATATAACATAACAAATAATAGAAAACATGCACACAAATAGAAAAACTTGCCTAATTAGTATTATCCAACTGCCTAAAGGAGTAATGATTTTCGAGTGTAAATAATATTGTTAGAACGTTTGTAAGTAATAAGTATGTTTGTAAGTAGGCATGTTTGTTTATATATTAGTACTGGGTACTATCTCTTGAAGTCTGACCTGATGCTTTGACGTGATAACGTCTTATAAATCGATGAACGCGGGATGCACGCACGAAAAAGCATGGCTCATTGTCACGTTCCGCCTAAGCCGAGCGTGCAAGCGAGAGCGCGGAACAAACGATAGAGAGGCACGTTCGGCCTAAGCGTTCGGCTTGTGACGCTACGTTATCACATAAAATGATCGTCCGTAAACCGACTTTACAGACAACTTTTTTATTTATTTATTCTAATAGGTATAGACTTACGCTTGCCCGCTAACTTACCTCGCTGTCATTTACACTCACACTCAGATACTCAGATTACAAGTATAATATTTGGAAAGACCAATTCAGAAAGTGTATTTAACATTTTGACTTGACCGAATTTGATGTGTATAATTTTACTATAATTACCTTTTATATTTGTCTTTACGTCTTAGCACATGCTACTATTTATTTGCATTTTTTTTCTCTCAACAATATTCCGTATGAATAGAGAATAATTGTATGTACCTACCCACAGGTACCGCTCGATCGTGAAAAAGCACTTAATTTGTGTAATTTGTCGGGCAGACTGACTTTGGGAAATAACCTGATATTTTTTATTTCGGTACGGCAAATGAAGTTTTCAGAGATCGCTGGGATAAATCCGTTTCTATTGGGCTTGTTCGAATTCTACAATGAACGGGTACTTAAATAAATGTAGGTATAAAAAGAAACGATTTTTCCTTCTTCTGAATAACGTATTGTTAATTTACAATTCAAATAGAAACAAAAGAATCATCTCACGTATTCTGTGGCTTTACGAAATTTGCAAAGACGTCACTTGTGGTTTAAAAAGCCCAATATTTTGCACATATCTCCTCAGGTGTTTACTGAAGGCTGACAGTGTGTCCCAGACAACAAAGGGCGATGCAAATATGCAATCAAATACCACAATTCAATAAGTTATATGAAATGCGTGCCTATAGCCAGCTGGTACTGTCACACCCTCTTTATTAAACATCGGTGTTGCCATATTTATACTGCTTCTGGGACGTTTTTCGTTACTTTTATTTTAACACTTCAGTAGTTTTCCAGTCAAAATGTATTGTGTTTAAAGGAAAGACATTTTTTTTTATCTTTATTATTTAAAGGGGTTTAGTCACCCAATGACTATGTCACCCCCGTAACAGAATAATTAATTATTAAACATTTATCTTATATATCTATTTATATCCCAAATCTTTACAATAATCGCTTATACTTTTGATTTACTTATACTTAGGTTTTCGCAACTGTTTTTCAATTCTGCATTGAAATTAAACAACTTCCAAGTCTGTGACCACGGCTGCAAATTGAGCTTTTACAGTGGAATCAATCCACAAATGGAGAAAACGAACAGCTGTTTCATTCTACTGATTTCTTGAGATTAGTATTAGTCTTATAGCCAAAGTTATTTATATAGATAAGTGCAATTAGTTGAGTTCAACCTTTGAAGTAGTCGTTCAATTAGGTGTTTTATCCTGAATCATAAATTCCACCGATGTGTGCCCTATAAAATGCCTGCCTGATTTAAGGCATAAGGTATAATGTTGGTTTGTGTACAATATTGGAATTTTCAAGGCTAGAGTGAATATCCTCTAAGTCGACGAGCTCCATCCTCGGCCACACCGTCGCTTAACATCAGGAGAATTGGTGGTCATCATCAAGATCTAACATAAAAAATATCAAATAACGTATAATCTGTTTAGGCTACACAAGAACATACAATATCGATAGCAATCACGAATCACGATAAAATGAGGTTAAAATCTCTTCTGAGTAACTTTTTTGATAATAATTTTATGAGCGTTACTACTTTTTTTTTTATTGCCGTTATTTTCGATTAGAGGGCGGGCACTAGCAACACTGTTAAATATCGATGGCCCCTTTCGCCGCCACCATGCTGATGTCAAATGACTGCTACCCCCAGACAGACAGGGCTGTCTACCAAGCATTTGTACCACTAAAATAAATTATGTCATTATTATGAAACAGACGTCTGAATCTAACATTTCAACTATTTTATATCAATAAGATAATAAAACATATTACAGAAGCATACATAACCTAACATAGTGAAGAACCAGAAAGGAAAGAAAGTTGAGAGAGATATATACTCTTAATTTTTGTAAAAAGGTCGGTAAACTCGTCACTCTAAGTATTAGATCTAAGGTTTTTTTTTTTAAGATTTGATATATCTGCGATTGACCACCAACTCGCCTGATGTGGCCGAAGATTGAGCTTGTCGATCTAGAAAACGTCGGCTCGTTACACCCAGGAGTTTCACTGATTAGTGGTTGGACTAAAACATGTTAAGATACTTCTTCAGATAAATTCTGCAAGACTTTTACTACAATAAATGAAATAACAAATATGGACAAATACTAAAAAGCATTCAAAACTACTGTTACGACAGGAGACTTTAATAATACTACTTTTACTCTCCGGACACTCTCTGCCTCCCGCCAATCTCGGGTTCTTCACCCACTCCCCGCGCTCAACCTGTCGCGAGCCAGGGTCTGCCAGAAGGCTGTCACTTTTTATAAAATTCGTTCTAGAACTTGGAGCCGTCAAAGAATTGTCAAAAGTAGTCGTCATTTATAATCCCGTTCTGATCAGTATTACCGTCAAAACACCTTATCACCATTTGTGCATGTGTCATATCGCGACGAGCGGCAACCATATATAACTTCCATTTTTAGTGTGTGTGCATATAAAAACATAAATTTTTAAAATGTGTTACTAAATAGTGAGGGCTTACTATGGAGTGTCCGACGTGTACTATTAGTTTAATTATTGTGAAATGATAACTTACTTCAAAACGAAATTTGACCTTGACTTGTATCCATATCGTATGTATCATAATTACGCCTAACTACCGCAGCGCACACGAAACTTTAATAGTGGATAATTATGGTAACACTAACAGCTGATAGTTTTTGATAAAAACAATAACATTTCAGTGGGCAACATATTTATTAACAATTTTGCACTGAAAAATTCTTTAGACGCGCTAAGCATTTTATTTTTTGGGTATTGAATGAGACTGTGCCATCACGGCTATGTACTCACGGCTCCTTCGATTAAGTCGCCTCGAGTCGACTAAGGGAGCAAGGGATATATAGTTAACGGGTCACTGCTATAACTAATTCGTAATATTAACGTAGAGATGAAAATTTCAACACACTTTCACTCATGTATCACACACTTTTTTATCCCGCTTGATAGCCCTAGCTCACTACTCGTATGTGAGTAACAACTCTGTACACACATACAGCTGTGATACACGATGGTACTGCTAATTAAAATTAACTTGGCTTGAACCCTCTGCTGTGATATTTATTTTTTTATACGGACTTTATTCTAAAAGTTGCCTAAAAATAATAAACACACTGTCAGTAACCGTAAATAATGTCCACTTTTGCTAATATTTCTTCGGGTAGACTTCAAGGAAATAAGTTCGCCATTCTGTATTTGTATATTTTTTTATCAGCCCTGTTTGTGCAAACTGTCCCACTGCTGGGAACGGACCATCTTCTCATTGTGAGAAGGGTTAAGCCATAGTCTGCCACGCTGGCCAAGTGCGGGTTGGCAAACTTCACACATCTTCAAGATCATTGAGAACTCTCAGACATGATACTCACGATGTTTTCCTTCACCGTTTAAAGTTGGCGGCAATCGACAATACGCACATAACTTCGAAAAGACAGAGGTGCGTGCCGTGGGATTCGAACCCAGGACCTGCGGATCGCAAGTCGGACGGTCTCCCGACTAGGCTGCCGGAAACTTAAATATAAATAACCGTATTTGCATTGTATTTATGAAATTGTATTTATTTCTTTAAGCCAGTATTTCAGTCTTCGCGCTAGCCAGTCTTTCTAAAATCATTTATTTGAAACAAGAAGATTACGTAAAAATGCAATTTCTTAATCTTTGCGATATGTGTATTATTATTATCTATAATGATAAAAAAAGATCGGAAAGTTAAGAGAAATCTAACGATACTTCACACATCAAAATCGAGAATGCCAGGATGTAATATAGAAACATATATACTTACATACATACACTCGAAAAAAGCCCTCCTTTTTGCAGACGGATAAAATATTGACATCCGCACCGTGTACGCGAATTCGCGAGACGACATTATGTGTCATCCGCGGCAACCATTTGAAATGTAAATCACATTTCTTTTCGAGACAGCCGCACGTAGCGTTTCAAATTGGCGTGCCAATAAGCTGTCATTTGTCTGGCAAAAGCCTGTTTAGGCCTAACAAAAAAACGAGGTCAGTGGTTTACAGCTTACAGTCTAGATATATACATAAAACAAACACTACTTAGCACGAATAATAAGTAACAGTAATTTTAGCTATTGCAATTTGTAATAGTGTTTAGGTAACCCGTACTGTGAAATCGAATACAGTCTATGCAAATCCAAAATCTTTACAAAAGTCACTTTTAACAGAAACTGCCAAGTAGTCCGCTAAAGCTGGCTCTACAGCAACTTTTTAGCTATTTTAAACAACTAGCTGTTCCCCGCGGATTCAATATGAATAATGGTGGAAAACGCTGATGCAGACGAATAATTTATAGTCTATTTCCGTTTCCAGGTTCTCAGCTATATCTATGCCAAATTGTATAACAATTAATTTCCTTTGATTCAGCCGTTTGATAACAGAGAGACAGAGTTGCTTTCGTTTTATAATATTAATAATATACTAGTTTCTGCCCCGCGGTTTCATCCGCGTAGTGATGAGGAACGATTGTTATGACGAACGGTGATGATGATGATAAATTGTAGCTTATATCCATCTCTAGGTTCTCGGCTATCTTTGTTTCAAATTTCGTAACAATCGGTCAAGCCGCTTAGTTGTAAAAAGTAACAAAAATACAGAGAGACGGAGATACTTTCGCTTTTTAACAGACTTCGAAAAAGAAGGAGGTTCTCAATTCGATTGTATTTTTTTTTTGCTTGTTTGTTAAGTGATTGCTCCGCCTATTATGAATTGTGTTTGATTTCTTTTGTTTGGTAGGTAAATAATAAGGACCTATATAAATTATACCAAAATCTGTTCAGTATTTTCGTTTTTATAACAAAAAAATAACTGAAAAATTGTCATCCAAGTAAACGAATTGCGTAATTAAACTATAATTATATTAGTTAGAATAAGGATAATAATGTATTACGACTTATACCTACAATCGAAAATCATGTCATCAATACCTAGTTGACAGACAACAATATCAATGAATGACAGTGCAGTTTTTGTGCATTTCGATCAAAACAAGTACTAAACTGTGGATCCAGCTTTACCCTCATTGAAGCTGCAATATCTGAGTTATTTGGGACGTGCCGACGGTATCCACTTATCGTCACCATCTAAGCTTCACCACGACACTGAGCAATCGCTGACATTTTGCACAATTCCATTGTGCAACCTATATTACTTATATATAAGCTTTTTTGTTATGTCACTGCGTTTGTTCAATTACTCTAGCGTGTGATCATTACCGGTAAAGTTCAGTGCAATTGTTGACTAGCTATTGCCACTATATTTTACTCGATTGCCTAAAGAGGGGTATGGGTTTTCGGGTTTAAGTGTATTTCTTATGTACTTTTTATATTCAATCGTCATTGTAAATTTTTCATATATAAAAATCATTTTTGCGTTAATAATTTCTAAAAATGATTTTTATGGATGAAAATTAACCTGGATCAAAATGATTTTTTGTCGAATATTTGTGATGTTGTTTTCTAGTTTTACAAACAACGATTTTTTCCATGCAGTCATTTTATATCTTCAAAATGCGCGAGCGAGACGGACGATGGTCGGACTATGGACTCTTAAGTGAGTGAATTTGCTGTTCTGTCACATTCATGACTTTACTGACCATAACCGCAAAGCGTCACGTTTTAAACGAAGCAAAATGAAAACATCAATAACTTCAGTATTTCTCAACGGATTACAGTTTACACTAATTCAAAAGAATAATATACTATAAATATTCCAGTACACACGCCTATTTACATACGAGTAGAATTCAAATATTTCTAACCGGCATGAATCTTATTCTATCTGAAATTTTGTGATTACAGACATAGTAGATGGAGCATGTGACTTCATTTATATGAAAACCTTGCGTGCCACATTTTTGGTACCGACTGTGACGTCACATAAACGATTTTGTGATGAAATGTTCCATCCGCGCGAAATCTATTCATCCGCGCGCTTGTTCGCTAGTAACTAGTTGACAAAATATCGGCTCGAAAGTACATATATATTACCTGAAATTAAAAAATCTTTGTCGTCAACTGCTATTTTTTATCGTACTTGACACGCTCGTTTTGACACGCTACCTACATACACTGGGAGTATCTATATAAGTCTATGCTTGTGACCAATCCACATTTCAACTTCCAAATACGATCAACAAACTGCAGAAAATTGTCGGCCTGAAATGTCACGTAGCGTGGATTCCGTGACCTGAAAACCTGGTTGGAAGCGGCTCGTGGGTTCTGTGGTTGTGCCATTATTAACGACGCCTTGTGTCGGGACCGCCTTTGAATCGATGCGCCAAAGGGGAGGAAGTAAGTTTTCATACGAGTGCTATTAACTTGCTATACTTATTACGGTATTCACCGTATCTATTGTTACGTGACACGCGCTAGGGGCTGTTATCAGTAATTTAGCTTGCGTCACATTTTAAACACTATTGAACATGTGTATGTATGTGTTGTATGCAAGGGCGTCGCCAGCCCATGCCTCAGGGGGGGGGGGGGGGGAAGTTAATATTATGGAGGATGAGAAAAATATGAATTGTAGGTACAGGTACAATTGCACGGCCTTAGGACTTTGATTGCTTTGCAGTTGGCTACATTTTTTTAATCTCTAGGGGGGGGGGGGGGGGGGGGGGGGCTTGCGACGCCCTTGTACGTCATGTTTAAACAATTCAATGTATGTTCACTAGGCGACGCTTGAAGCTTTAAAGTGATGATTGTCGTCGTCATCCGTCCGTAGTAACGTCTGGTTATACAAGCGTGTTCAATGCTTCTACTTCTTAAACAGTTTAAATTTTTTCAGTTATTTTGTTATAAAAACCAAAGTACTGAACCTAAAATGTTGATAAAATTTATATGGGACTGAGGTATTACATACCAAACTAAAAAAAAAAACACCAAAAACATTTCATAATTGGCGCAATAATCGCTGAACAAACATACAAAAAAAAACATACAGTCGCATTGAGAACCTCCTTCTTTTTGGATGTCGGTTAAAAATTACAGAACATCTTATTAGGTTAGGTTCGTTATGTGTCTGTTTATTATAAACAAACATTTTCGTATTATAAAGATTCGGTTCTAGGAAGAGTTGTAAAATGAGCTTTCGGGATTATGCTAACATCTTTTGTAATAATTTTTTTTTAGGGAAATCATATTCGATATTAAATAATTCTGATCACAGTTAAGTGACCAGATCTAACTCAAGTTGTACGTGATCAAAAGAAATAAAACCGGCCAAGTGCGATTCGGACTCGCGCACGAAGGGTTCCGTACCATTATCTATAAAAACTGCAAAAAAATCGCGTTTGTTGTATGGGAGCCCCTCTTAAATATTAATTTTATTTTAATTTAATTATTTACTTTTAAAGTGAATAATATAACTCAATATTCAGTGAATATTTGAAGCATCTACCTGTTGCCGTTATTAATATCGTGCAAAAACGAGCAAAAAAAATCGTGTTTGTTTTATGGGAGCCCCCTTAAATATTTATTTTATTCTGTTTTTTAGTACATATTTGTTGTTGTAGCGGCAACAGAAATACATCATCTGTGAAAATTTCAACTGTCTAACTATCACGGTTCATGAGATACAGCCTGGTGGCAGACGGACGGACGGACGGACGGACAGACAGACAGCGGAGTCTCAGTAATAAGGTCCCGTTTTTACCCTTTGGGTACGGAACCCTAAAAAGTGGTTCCATTGACACCGTATCTCGTTGTTTATGCCTCTGTGACTGCAGTGAATATAAGGTGTAAATGTCGCTAGTCACGCAAACGACGGGACCCCGGTTTATTGATTAAATAATAATTACTAAGCTGCTAAACAGCTGGGTATTCCCTACATTTGATTATTGAAATAATAATTATGTGACAAATGAGGTAAGCCTATCATTATTATGAATCATACATTTTTTTCATTGGATAATGGCAAGGATGGACAAGGACAAGGTTCAAATTTCTAACCGATTTTCCTGCAATAGTATTAGGAAGAATATCAATTAAATTAATTTTTATTTTATTTTGGGTATCTTTGCACCAGGAACAGTTACGGGTGGGTTATTTGACTGAATCAAATTTAGTTAGTTTTTAACTTATTTAAATAACAATAACCATTTGTATATAGGTACATAATGTTTTGTAGTAGTTACTATAAGCAATTGTAATAAACTATAATAATACATACTAAAAATAAAAGAATGTACTGTTTCAAAATACATTTTCACTAAATATAAAGTACTAGCTGTGCTCCGCGGTTCCAGTTGTGTAGTGAAGAAAACTTATGAAATGAAAAACTCGGTCAAAAGGCAACGAAAAAAAATCACAACATACGCTTCCCAGCCCCGCCATGTGTATTCGGACATTGATAGAGTATCGCAGTGTCTACCAAGCCTGGCACAGAGCTCCCCTTTGTACGCGCGCTCAATTTATTTACCTGCGTAATAGGCTGTGCGGTGCCATGTTGGGTACCATTAACTGGTACCGTACGGGGGTAACGCGGGCTAAGGTCGTGAACTAAACTCGCCACACGCCTGTTTCTTTGCTAGACCGTTATTACCTAACGAACAGGTCCTTATGTTTTTTCTATTATTATTTATATAGACTTATAGAAAATAATAATAGATAATAAATGCAATTTAAAAAAAAGTCGCGGCCGCCTGGCTAATGTAAAATATCGAAACTTTTCTGTTTTATACAAAAATATATCTATTATATTGTTAAACAATGTTTTTTTGTATAGTTTCTATAACTATGCATAAAAACATAGTTTATTCAGATATTTTTTTTGCTACGCTTAGTTAATTAGATCCTTTGATAAAATATCAACGGGATGTAAGCGTAATGGCCGAGCTCAATGAGATCTAATTAGACCCCTTACACGATTAAAATAATTTCGATTTTCAAAATAATTCGAAGCGGCATAATAGATTTCTCTGGACTTCTCAATCTAAATTAGGCTTTAGCACGGCGACATAGTCTTTATTCAAAATCTTTAAGTTGGTTTATGAGTATCCGTTAACCAAGGACACATATTCGTGAATTGTGTTTTAGACTACGTCCACGTGATGGAAATTCATTGATTAGATCATATAATTATTTCTCAATCTTTCCAAGAGCATTTTAAATTTACCTTTGCATCGGTTCACATCAAAGATTGAGTTTAAATAAAACAATATTTCTTCATCTGTGCTACAATCACGGTTTGTGATTACCATGGTTCAACTTCAACAATATCATCCACAGCTCTTTCTATTCAAATGCTGGGTTTGGCCTCTCTTTTATCATACCATCTGCCTCGATCGAGGTTTGACCCGAGACACAATATCGTCTACCTATAATCAACTTAAAATGATAATACTAAAAAAATAGTATTTTGCAGTCATTTTATTTTAAACAATGTGCATTACATATCTAAATTATTGCACATATAAATGTACGTGTAATCATAGTCTCTATTAGACCATATTAATAACTTTCAATCCAAATTCGAGATGTAAAGCGATTAATATGTAAAACACTTAAGTCATTACAGTTCAGAGTTCATTGACCTTTTTTCAAAATAGTCTTAACAAACAGTACTTCTTATCTTATTTTTTACTATAACATTAGCTACGTCACTCTTTGCATGCATATTGCATATATGCGCGTCTCGACACGGTCTTTGCCAATTTCTTGATTATATACGTTCACGATTTCATAAGTTTGCTTTAGCAAAGTATACTTATAAAATTTTATATTTAATTCTTTCTCTATTTAGGTTTGTAATAAATTTCTCGACAGGGCTATCACTTTATTGTCGGTAGCGTCGACATTAAAAAGTTTCTAACCGTAAATCTTTAGTTATTCCTATCAGGCATGATATACTACTGAGCTATTTTAGTTGCTTTAGTTCCCTTATGAGTATTTTTCAGCGATATTTTTATGCTCCATTTTCAAAGTTTTCATAGTGGGGATATTTTTAAATTTATATCTCAAATTTTGTACTGATCTTCTGACATTTTCGTTTTTGTTTTGGAAAATCAATTTTTAAGAAGTTGTTTTATATCTGCTATTCTCAAATTGTTACCAAGCATTCCAAGGTTGCCTGGAAGAGATCGCTTTTAGCGATAAGGCCGCCTATTGTTTCACTAGCATGTAAGCCCTTTTCGCTATGTAATTTGTTACAGTTAAGGTGTAAACAACAAAGAGTTTATCTATCTTGTTATGAACTATTGTATTTCGTTCTTTCTAGATGGATGGCGCCAATAAGCCTGGCTGTGCACGCACCCGGAGCCGACCTCACTCCTACGGTGAACAGCATCAGGTACCTCCGAGAGTGTCTTGGCAACGACCTCGTGCGCCAGTACGTCACCTTCCACCTGTTCTTCTCAAACAAACACATTCCGTCGACGGTAAATATTACTATTATCTTATTGTTCTCATTGCGTTAGCGAGGTCGATTTAAAAATAATTAAGCGACAAGCGTGTCCGGATAAAGCACACTTAGGGTCCTGTAGCTAAATCCATGTCTCTAAAACACATTGTTGTAACGAAAATTTTAGTTTTTTTTTTTTCATTTGATATACTTAATTGTGATTTTTAGATTTTTCTTTACGTGTAGAAACTTAGATTTTTTCCATATTTTTGCACCTATAGTTTGAATTTTCTTTTTTATGTACAAAGTAACAAAATGAGCCAGTACTATTCTGATCTTTCGTGCTTGTGTAGTAATGTCATTATTAGCTACTTAATTTATGTTATGTTGATTGTCTGTATGTCAGGTTGATCAAGTTTAAATTATTTTTAAACACTTTCTTCAATTCCTTAGAAGTGTTAAAAAAATATGTTTTTTTTTACAAATCTAGAGAACTGTATCTAAATATTTAACAATAATGTTGACTTGATCAGACGACATAAATCGTATAAGGGTTTTTTTTTGAGGCACGATACCCTGTCAATTCATTTGTACAGACCGGACCTGTATTATTAGATTTAATTAACTATGTTTTTTCGTCGATGACTATGGAAATATGGATTAAATCTTTATAAAACTATAAACAAGTATAATAATTGTTCTGTATCGACATGTCCATAACGGAGTTTAAATCAAATTTCAGATCCCAGATTCAGAAAGCTTCCTGTCTACTCCATTCAACTGCACAGAAACTCCTCCCTACGTAGTCAACGCTTCTACCACTTACATGAAACAGAAGAACCTTCTATACCCAGTGAACGTTGCGAGGAACATCGCTAGAGATGCCGCTTTGACTCACTTCATACTCCCTTCAGACATCGAACTGTATCCTAGTCCAAACTTGGTACCAAGGTTCCTGAATATGGTGGCGCGGAACAGTAAGCCACTGAACACTTCAACAAAACCAAGGGTGTTCCCGATAAGCATTTTCGAAGTTGATGCTAAAGTCCAAGTGAGTGAACAACCTAATTCATTAGCTTAGCTAGTTTAAGAAGTACAAGCATAAACACGCTTTTATAACCAGACGTTACTACTTTTCTCATCCTTCATAATATTAACTTGCCCCCCCCTCTGAGCCATGGGCTGTGCGGACTTGCACAGGAACGTTCTTCGAACGTTCTAACTGATTGTCGCTGTTTCCCGAGTAATACAAACTTGGGATTTTAGAATCTGGAGTGAAAAGATCCCGAGAGTACGAGTAGATCCCGATCTTCCCGTCTAATATTGTCAAGCGATCATGTGTAGACCAATAAAATAAATATAATACTTACATTTTTATTGTTTCTTTGAGATGATCTGCAATTTGCAGTATAGAAAATATCCCACCAAAAACATATCATGTAAATTAAGTATTGCATGTTTATTATTATGTTTTATGTTATTATTTATATATGTTTTATTGTCATAATGCTTTCACTGCCAAAAGGGGATCAGATCTCACGAAGAGCCGAACCGTTAACTCTACAAGGATTATAATCTCTATCTCTGTAAGCCCTAAATCTTGATTAAAAAGCATTGGCTTGGCCATAACACCTACAAATAGGAGTGACTTTAATTTCTCTTTATTTTTCTTCTTTATACTTAAGTCCATGTGCGAGTCATGCGAGGAGTTTGTATAATTAGTCAGTCAGTGGCAAAATCGACATATATTAAGAATCAATAAAACCGAGAGCATGAAAGCCAGACATATGATACTTGTATACCATATAAGTTTGCCAATCACACAATATAGTGAAAATTTCAACTCTCTAGTTTTTATTTATTTATTATTATAATAAAAACGGCTTACGGCCAATAACAATTATTATCAAATTACTTAAATTATAATTATTAATTAATGATAGCTTAGTCAATGTGAAGTCCCTATCTTAAATGTTAATATTATTACCAATATTATTATTAATTTATTATTATTATATATTTATTCAGTTTAAATCTAAATCTAAGTTTTTTACAATATAAATACAAAAATATAAATATTATAAAAAACTTGAACCTAGGGTGCCGTCGGCAGCGGGGCGGGGCTTTTTTTTATCTGCCCTATTTGTACAAACTATCCCACTTCTGGGAACGGGCCATCTTCTCATTGTGAGAAGGGTTAGGCCATAGTCTGCCACGCTGGCCAAGTGCGTGTTGGCAGACTTCACACATCTTCAAGATCATTGAGAACTCTCAGACATGTAGGTTTCCTCACGATATTTTCCTTCACCGTTTGAAGTTGGCGGCAATCAACAATACGCACATAACTTCGAAAAGACAGAGGTGCCATGGGATTCGAACCCAGGACCTGCGGATCGCAAGTCAGACGGTCTCACCACTAGGCTGCCGGAAACTCAATTATTATTATTTATTATTAGTGTTACCGAGGCTGAAGCCATGAGGATTCAAAAATCCTACAAATCCCTTCGAGAAAAGGTAGTCCCGTCAGTGCCTGCGGGTTAATAGATGGCGGGGACACTTTCGTGTCCCCAGATTAATAAATTCTAACTTATCTCTTAATAAATTACAGGTGCCATCAACTAAAACAGAACTTCAAGCAATGTTGGCTAACAAAACTGCCATACCGTTCCATAAATTCGTTTGCCCCAATTGCCACAACATACCTCAGGCTAAACAGTGGATAAAGGCGAAGGAAACCAACCGTAAGTTATTTTTAAAAAACTTTATACATTAAATTGACAACAAAAATTTTCCCATGTTCTTACACGTGTACGTGTATGCTGAATAGATTTTCTTAGCAAATACTGGCAATTCTGAAATTGCCAACAGCCTAGAGACATTCGCATCTTCGCATCCGAAACCCATTACAATCGCAGAATAGCTTCTCTGTAGTCCGCGTGGAATGTCGCATGTGCTAGCCATCTTGATAGCATTCCCTAACGGGATCCGGAGGTTCGACTCGCATTTGCATTGTACGGCGTTTTTATTGCCAAAAACGCGACCGCATGTCAAGATGTGATGCAGCAGCAATTAATCTCTCTGTTGTTAGTGTCATGAGCTATTTATGCCGTCTGCAGCATGCGTGTTCGTCGTATGGGGCATTCTAATTGCGTATTATGGTTCAACGACCGCGACCCGAGTAGTTCCCAGACGGCCCGCTTCCACTTCATACGCCAATTTGCAAAATCGCAGACTTTCCGCATGAGAGTGCGTCTTGCGTAACATAATACATATGAATTTAGCGATGTATGGTCAGTGGTAACTGTACACGATGCAGTTGTACACCAATTTCCAATTAGCCATGTAAATAGACTTTGAGATGTTTATGCAACTGAAAACTGAGAAATCCTTTAGATTAAGGTCCGAGTATAATAATAAAATATACGCGACTGACATCTTTGCAATTTACATTTATTTTATATATTGAGGAACAGTAAACAGCTTTACTATAAAATATAATAAGAAGTCAGTACATAAAAAGTCTTAATAATAACACAGCCCACAGCACTATTCCCAGATTACTTGAATTGAGTTAAAAAATACCAGACCGCTACACGACAAATATATCAATTAAACAAAATTGATACTAGTAAAAGCCATCGATTGGCTTCATTAACGTGAATCCTATTCCGAGACTGAAATTTACAGACTGAAAATAATTTCAGTTATCATTAATGTCGGTAAGACTTTACAGAAAGTTCCAGACGAACGTTAATAGTTTACTCGCTAGCGATTACGAGTCGACACATCTTAAATCCAAATCAAAAACTATTTATTGCATAAACTGGTACATTTAGTGTCATTGAGTACATCAGCATCTCAGTTTACCCATTTCGGGCGTACAATATTTTTGTAGTATTATGAAGTGAATAACGAAATAATTATTTCACAACTTTACTTATTAAAAGTATTTGACTGGTTTCGTCTTTTTCTATTTACAATTTAAATATACTTAGCTTTTCTTAATTATTTTATCTTAGAAGTTGCTTAGGTAAAATGTGCACATCTGATTAGTCTGAACTGGGACGGGAATTTCTAGGCTTAATAAAATAACATGAGTGAAGCTTAAAAGGTGATAAAATTTGCGATACATATTTATCAATCAATTAGGTACATCAATGTGACTTATGAGTTAAGTCGTATTTTGCCCACTTCCAGTTAGATGCCAAACAATAGTTGTCTAGCGTGTTTTCTTCCACAAGTCACGAACTTGACGAGCGTGTCTTCTTTCAGAGATGGACGTGTTTCACGTGGGTAAACGACATGGCCCGTTCGTGCACTGGGAGCCAATATTTATTGGAACTCATCAAGACCCTTACTATGACGAGCGACTCAGCTGGGAGGGGAAGAAGGATAAAATGACTCAAGTAAGTGTATATCTATATAATTTGTACCAAATTACCCAAAATGAAGGAACCGTCAGCTCCGTATTTCGCCCATTCGATTTTATAGTTCACAATAAATTTAATACATATATATTGTCTACATAAATGCCAATTTCCCTCAAGTCCCTTAACTGACTTTTACAGCATCCCCGGGAAGAAAAACAGCTTTTACATTCTGCTTTTCTTTTTCTCCCAGCCCAGCATAAAAGCAAATCACCTGTCATTGCAAGCCAATATTCCATCTTACCCTCTTGTTTCCTCTATCCCGCTAATACTCTCTCCCTTCATGTAACATGTAACCCTCTAACCACGATCACATGTGGCGTCAAATGGTCCAATGGTATTTGACGCTCTGTCTTACCCGTAAGGGATAATAGGAGTGATATTATATATATTATTGTATTATTTATTATTATTTATTGTATATTTATTATTGTATTATTGTATATGTCTCATGTTTTCAGGGCTACATCCTCTGCGTGAAGGATTACGACTTCATGATACTGAATAACGCGTTCCTCACCCACAAGCCCGGCATCAAGCATTACGTGAAGAACGCCAAGCGGGACACCCTCGCCTCTCACCAAACCAGGTTTGTTAAAAACATCATCATGCCGGAACTGAAGAAACTCTTCGGTACCAAGAATGGCTGCCAACTGTGACGAAGGCAAAGGATTCTTAGAATTACAATTTAGTTTGATAACACAAAATAGTCCTCACTTCACATACCCGTTTCAGATGACTCAAATAGTTCTGAATATGTCATGAACTGTTTGGTTTTTAAAGTCCTTTTTTTCTCAAATAGCAGTGATCTGATAGATGTATTAATAAATGAAGTTGGGTAACACATAAACAGTGATCAAGGGATATTTTGATCATGATTTTATGAAAACTGATATTATGATTTAAATTTTCATCAAAATAGGATATTTTTGTACATATATTTGAGTTGGGTCAGATGTTTATGTAAAATTTAGATCTTACTTATTAGCTATTGTTTCTAAAACATGAATGTAGATGGTATATGTCATTTTATTAGTAGAGATTAGTAATTAAATTAATAATTTATTCGTCGAATATAATTTCATGGCATGAAAGATACTTTGAAAGATTTCTATATTTATAGGCCGTCAAAATTATTTCTGTGACATGAAATTTTAGTCGACCTCTACATATTGATGTCATTTTGTAATCTAATCTGAATAACCTCCTCCTTTTTCGAAGTCGGTTAAAAATAAGAATCTGAGTAAATTATGTTTGAACCTCGCAGAATGTTCTAAATTGTCAATGCGTGCTTTTTTAAATATATTTTTGTCGATTTGATAAGCAAAGTGCCTGTTGAGTCTAAAATACTAACCGATAAAACACGCATAATGATAACATTTACGGCCTTAACGAAAAACGTTTCTTAACTTTAACCATCATCTTAAATTCTCTGTCTTCTTTCCGCAATTGTCATTACGTGTCAGCGAGAAGTTACCAAAATATGTTAAGCAATGCTTAAAGTTAAGTAACGTTTTTCGGTAAGGCCGTTAGTAAACAGTAAGATGAATAATTGTGCTTTATACCATATAGCAAGTATACAACAGAAGTATACCTATCTATAGATATGACATATCATTACCATATTCTTAACATACACTTTTATTGGATTACTTAAATGCCTTTTTGGAACCAAATTGTATCTATACCTATATCTAAAGTTTTGTATTTTACCGGCCTTCAAGGATTACCGCGAAGGTTTTGGAATCTCTTCGACCATATGAGATTTTTCTGATTAGCATAGAAACAAATTGTCCAAACGTGAAACTGTATTTTTTTTAGATTATTTCAAGAAAGAAATAATTTTTAGATACATTTTTCTAAAATATTTCATCGATTGTTTTTCATCAAAGTTTAATCTGAGGATAGCGTTTAAATACGAACCTACTTAGATTTTATGAGATGTACGTGTGTTATTGTTATATAGAGATGTCGTGCAAGCTTCACTCATGCTCGGGCCACACTATCGGGAAATGCCATTCATTATCGCGATGATTGACGTTTAACGTAAGTGTGGCCACGACTCAACGCGATAATTTGACAACGGCATTCACATTGCCGTTCAAGGAATTCAAGGAATTCAGCGCCAATTTTATCGCCAAGTATGGGCATTCACGTTGGCCATTTCAAGTGTAGCCACTCACTTTATCACGTTAATAATTAACGCAATATTTATCGCGATGATAGGCATTGACGTTTCCCTTAGTGTGGCCCCAGCATCAGGAATATGGCGGGCGTAAAGCAGTGCGTCATGCGGTCAAATCAAACAAGTGCGTTATAAACTGACAAGTGCATGTGAAAGCGTTCACCTAAACGTACGAATTATTTAGTAGCTGTAATCATCGTTACACACGCTGTTATTCTCCACGCTATTCTCGAAGACCCGCGATTTTTTTACTTTTGTTTATGTTTTTGCATTTGACGACGCAAACGACGCCGCGGCTACGCCTGTCGCTTCTCTATAAATTTGAAAATCGTGCAACGTGTCGCGTGACGTTAGTTGCACCGCATGACGCCTCCATAAACGGAAAAAAACATCCTATTGGATGTTTTGCCGAGCGAGCTTTAACATTTTAGTACTCTAAATTTAAAAAATAGCCAAATGTTTCAACGACGACAAAATGGTCGATTTGCAAATTTATTATTGTTCTAACGTAGATTTATTTAAAAAAATCAAGTAGATAAACTCGTGAAACTCATGAAATACCAAATAAAAATAAAATCCCTCTCATAGACTGTTTTGACGTAAATAACTACGTACGAAGCTGAAATATTATTTGTTTAAGTTATCATTTAGGTATTAGTAGTTTATTTGAATGTAAATATTTGTCTTCTCAGTCGCGGCAGAAGTGTTTACACTAGTTTGCACAAACGGTACCGTTAGTGTAAAAAGATACTTGACTTTATATTACAACTTAAGTATCTTTTTATACCCATTTCCGCTTTTAGTATTAGTTTTAGTCAATACGGAAAGAGCATAGTCCTTGCCTATCTGGTGAAACTTTCATTATTATTTCAAGCGATTTGGGGTTAATTGATTCGATATATTAAGGCAAAAAGTAGGGTGGCGCCGCTGTCCCGCTCGCGGCACCTTTGTTTTATACTCGTTTATGTGAAATCAACAAAAAATACGTAACTATGTAGTTTTAGTTGATTTTCACTTCAAAGTAACGAATTCAAATCCAGGGACTTTCCCTTTCCGCACAAATTCCCAATGAGAGCTTATTGTTTTAAAGCCTTTGAAATAATTCTTCTTTCAAATGGACAATGCTTAAGAACTTTAAGTTAAGCTTGTATTTATGAAATTCAATTCAAATTATTTTAATTTTATAAAATATGACATATCTTTTTTAATTAAGATTCTAGATTGTAGTAGACATTAAATTTATATCAGTGCTTTTATTCTGTACTAAAATAAAAATTGGTGAAAAATAATGCGAACCTCAGGTCCTGGATTATAATGTATACCTACCACATAATATACCTGAACAATTATTATGATAAGCTTTTATGTAGATTTTTGTAAGCTTTAAGCTAAAGCTAAACATATTCAGGTGCTTTTGAAATTCTGTAAGTTATTTTTAACCATTGGGTTTTTTATAGGGCACAGAAATACCTATATTAACTTTAAATACTTAAATATCATTTAGGTGAGTAATTGAGTACCTATTTATTGTTGGTACTCACCATAGTCATGCTTTAATACGTTGCATTGATTATATAAAGTTTAGGTAAGTACTGTTTGTACTTATATTAGATGCTATTAATTTGAAAGCTTAAAGGTGTGTCTGTGTCCCCACACAGAGCGCGGCATTTGCGCGCGGTAAGCCGCGCATTAATGATACGACCGCTGCGTGGTGGTGCGAGCTACCTGCCGTGCCGCGTGTAAACTAGTTGCGCGGCAAATTTGCGTACTGCGAAGTGAACATTGCGCGTGGCCGACGCGCTCAAATGCCGCATAGTGTGGAGCTTTAGAATTCCGTAACTAAGCCTCTAACACTCACTTTTACCATTATTTGGATAAAATATTTTAATACGGATGTGCCTAATAGTGATCCAAATGTATACTTTAATTTAAAAAAACGTTTATCACGAATTCGTCCATACAAAAAATGAAATTGATTTTGACCCTAAAACATATGCTAATCGGGGTGTGTTATGTATATTTAGATAAGTTTTACAAAGAAATACTACGTGATATAAATCTGAAATCTCGAAGCAAAAACATGTTTATGTTCTATACTCATGTTGACAAAGGTCAATGAAATTTTGCATGCAATTAACAGCTGATTTTTCGTGATTTCGTGATATTAGGTTTGATTTCGTAGTAAAAGTTTTTCGATACGTTGAGTACTGTGATTTCTTAAGGCCCAGAGCATGGTGGCACCGCTGTCTCACCCGTTCGCGATCATTTTTATTTTATTTTTATTTTTTAATGAATGTATTTTTGTAAAATATCTAGGGTTGGGGCGTTTATTTTGGTTAAAATAACAGCTATAAAAATTGTAATTTTACTTGTTTTTTCATGAGGCTAAAATAATAATATTTATGGAAAGTACATTCAAAATTTTTATATATAAAAAAATGTATCACGTGCGAGCAAGACAGCTGCGTCACCCAACTCTTAAAACTTAAAGCATTTTTGTTGTTCCTTGTACAAATCTGTTATACTATATTTTTTTTCATATTCAACACAGATAGGTACGTTATGTTTTTCAATTTTTTAAAGAATTTTATTATTTCGAGTAAAGTACAGTAAATATTTTGTGAACGCGTAAATATTTTCTAAGAGTTAAAAAAAAGATAGTTTTGCAAGTAAGACATTGCAGATTCATTTATAAATACTGAAATATTATGATCCATTGATATTTTCCCTAACTTTGATGATTTATTTCACACCTTTTTACGGGGTGAATTCTAATTTGTGAGCATCTTTAAGCCTATACCTTTCCCGTACCTTTGTTATAAAATGCACAGAAGCAATTGACTAATTGAAATATCATTCCGGTATTAAAAATACTTAAAACAATAATTTTGATTCCATAAAGTTTGTTACCGTTATAATCAGTAGCATGAGGGAGTACCTAGCATGAATTAGATTTCACCGCGTAATTAATGGATTTACGTTAACTTTGTAATTTTACGTAACGTAATTATACGTAAGCTGAATTTTAACGCTTCGCATAGGGTATTTTTATATTAGGTACTTATATACAACATTTACATGTATAAGTAGGTATATTACACATATACAACTTACCTATATAAGAAGTGTGGGCCTTATTGTATACTAGCGTGGTTAATAAAAACATTTTTACATATAATTTGTGTAAAACAGTGGCTAAACTCACCACGTCCAATTCTAACTTAAGAATATTTTAATGATATTTTATTTAAAAAAAAAAAAATGCAATTTATATACAATTTTCAAAACTTCCAGTATTTTAATTTTTAAAGGTAATCTTTTTTCGTTGATTACAAAAATGTTAATTTAAATATTTATGAGAAGATACATTTTATTATGTACTTTGCATACAGTCAACGTGGGTAACATTGATTCCGTGTCAAACATTGTACATACTTAACTTGTTTCGATATTTCTTGATTTTTTCTCTTATGTGTATCGTAGGCAAAACGACTGCTAATTAATTAATGAAGTAATTTGACTACTAATTTTTTTTACGAAAAAAATGAAGAAACTTCGAGACAGGCTATGTGTACAATTGTACATGTACAATGTTTGACACGGAGTCAAAGTTACCCACATTAACGGAGCTTATGATATAGATTTGTAAATAGGTAATTTTGTAATTAAATTATTACTTTATAGATAAAAGTATATCTACTCTATGAACCATAGATTTACATTACGAGTATTTTTTTATGTAAATAAATATATAAATATAATCTTAGTGCATACTTCCAGATATGTCTAGATCAATGTTTGTACCCAGTTTTTGTCATCATCAACATTTTCTAATGAGCTTACGATAAAATAAAATAAATCTATTTTTTTATTATTTAATTTTTATCTCCACAGACACCAGGGTCCGTGAACTTTGTCATAGTTGCAAACTATTATTTACTAATTATCGTTACGGGAAAATAAATCTATTATAGTTTTTCTTTTTTCGTTTCAACAACTTCTTCGTACATTTTTGTAATTAAGAGTCCGTGGTTCAACCATCGTCCGTCTCGCTCGCGCATACCCACATTTTTGAAGAGATAAAGAAAATCATTTTTAGAAATTATTAACGCAAAAATAATTTTTATGTATGAAAATTAACTTGGATCAAATTGAATTTGTTGGCGAATATTTTGTGATGTTGTTTTCTAGTTTTACAAACGCCGTTTTTTTTTTATAAGTTCGTTCAATCACTTTATATCTGCAAAAACGTGGGTATGCGCGAGCGAGACAGACGATGGTCAAACTACGGATTCTTAATGCTATTATTGTTTTGGATAATTCGATCTACTCAGTTAAATTTGCCTCAATCACAAGAACATTGAGATATCGAGATATTTTGTGATTAAGGATTGAGATATGATTATATTGAGATATCATGAACCCGCATTATCTACGTCATCGTCAACCAAACGTGTTGTTTTGCCTGCTGGGACAGGAACTACCTATTCCAGATAATATACTTAAGTATATCTATTTATAAGGTCTTCATAATTATCTGTAACGAGTTTTTTTCCTGTAATTATTAGCGTTAAGTGTTGCCTGTCTTTCCATGGGTTTGGTTATGGTATAAGCATGTGGTGAGTTTGCACTGAAGGCAAATGTGCCTGCTAGTTATAGGTGCAATAAAAAAGTCTATAAATGTGATGATTTACGCGAAAAATGTATTTATCAATATTACATACATGTTCGAGTAAGTATACTTAGTATTTTACATTTTATACATACATTTAAATTTGGTAAATCTCAATGGACGAAATGTAATCGGTCTAAAATTAAAAAAGTATACTCAATGGAAGTTTTTTATTTTTTCTACTTTTACCTATCGGTATCTACAGAATGAAATTAATTAATAAGCATCCTTTAGGCATGTAATTTTTTTATGCAAGATCTACGATGACCACCAACTCGCTTGATGTTAAGCGACGATGTGGCCGAGGATGGAGCTCGTCGATCTAGAAGATATCTATCTATTCAATCTAGCCTTGAAAATTCCAAGATTGTAGTTATCAAGAAAAGGAGATGGCGGCAAAGAATTCCATTCCTGTGAAGTACGCATCAAGAACGTGGACCGATATTGCTTACGACCGATATTGCTTACTACCGATATTGAGTACGAATTTTTGGGATTTCGCCGGTCGGTGGTAATTCGCCGATTTTGTGCTAACTTACTCATGCTACTGCTATGCTACTTTCCCAAAATAACTACTTAACCAAACTTATCGCTTTCCAAAAAATAAAAATTTTGCTTCCCATGGAATCAGTAGCATAACACCTAGATCATGAATTGTATTTCAACCCATATACCCCAAACAAAATGGTATTAGCAATAAGATCATTATGACAGTGGGTTCAGTACAGGATTTACAAGATCCACTACGTCTGTAACCTAGATCAGGTCCTTGTGGATAGTGGCTGTCCGGTGGTCTACTGGAGTCTCTATATCTGGCGAATTGATCGTAAGTAGGAATACGGCTTCTAGGTTGCTCTTCTTGGGGCACCTCTTCAGTGTCAGTGGGCTTTTCTTGCTCAGATTGAGTCTCTTCCTCTTTTACCTCTGGTTCTTTTTTATCTGACTCTGACTCAGATCTGTCATCACTCACATCGCCTTTGCAAATATAGAAACCAAGTAACTCTTGCGGATTTGCATTGATTCCAAGATTGTCGCAATCTGATACAATTTTATTTGTAGAGGTGAATTGAATGAGATTTGCATTTGAGTTTAAATTGAAAATATTAGGCGTGAAATAGATTGGCAGTCTAAACCAGATATTGCGATAAAATATGATTAAAACTGCAAATATGAGGAACGTTGGTTGACGTCGATTTGACATGTTTCGTAGTTAATTGTCAACGATTTGTTTATTGTATTCTGTTTGATTGCACTTTTTATATTCATTATGTGTTAACTTCTTTGGTGTATGAGCAACTTACCTGCTTGAGTTTTGCTAACATATTGTCATTATCACTCTTAAGCTCCATCATAGAGGTCATAGATTAAGGTAGAACTCAACGCGCGCAGCAATCTCTTTCGCACATCACACATTTTTATAGATATAAAATCATTGGTTAGATAGATTAGAAAAGGTACAAACGAATTTGTTTATTGAGCCAGGAGAAATATTTAAAAAAATAATCAGATATCACATATATATACTGGCGACGGAGTAGTAAAAAAAACATATTTTTCTACTCTTCAATGTAATACATATAAAAAATATGCTTTTTAAAATATTTCTCCTATCTAAGTAAACAAATTCATTTCTCGTTTTCCTAATATCCCTAACCAATGTATTTACACATGTTTAAAATGTTCTGATGTGCGAAAGAAATAGCTGCGTGTTGAACCCATTCTTAAGAAATTTTCTTTACGTAGAGGCATTATAATTATATTTTGTATACCTACCTATCTACATGTTAAGGCTAGAGTGAATAGATATCTTCTAGATCAACGAACTCCATCCTCGGCCACACCATCACTTAACATCAGGCGAGTTGGTGATCAATCGTAGATCTATCTTTCATAAAAAAAATCCAATTAGTGATTCAAGATTCCAGGGTTGCCAAATACTACTAATAATATACTTATTTTGTGACAAACGAAATCTGTCTTACTGAGTAGTACTTTTATAGACTCTGTAAGTAGAAGTACCTACACATACTTGTGCCGGTGACCAATTTACAGATTAATAAGTATAAGGTATTAGTCGCTAAAGTTGTTGTAAACAACCTTAGCTACTTTATTTACATTCTAACAGTTGATTTTTATACTTGTGCAAATCATTAGAAATTGACAGCCAATATTGCCAGACACTTTCCGTCGGCAGTAATTTCTACCGAACACTTGACAGTGGGCAAAAAAATTACCTGCTTTTACTTTAGTCTGACGCTTGATTTTCATCATACATATAGGTGATATTTTAGGAACTATTTTAATACTAGTTTTAAGCAACCAGCACAAATCCTGGAGATAAATCATCATTCTCCTGCGAGTGGGCTAAATAAATATGAAAAAAAAGACCTCATGTTGTTCACTAGGTAACAGCCGGTCCACACGGCGCATTGCGTCGGCGTCGCGTCGACGTAGCGCTGTCGCTCCGTCGTTTTACATACTAATAATCATAGTGTTCACACGGCGCGTTGCGACGACGCAACGCACACACGACTGAACTGCAGTCCCCGAGACGAAGCAGGCGGGGATGTACTCATTGCGACGCCGGAACGGCAGCGCTCAGTTGTTTATGCGATGATAGGGACGTTGGAGGACATACACAAGCTTATTTCGTTTTTCCAGTCATGATGTTCCTGCGTCACCGCTACGACGAAGGAACGTCATGACTGCGTTGTAGTAACGCTGCGATGGCGCAGCGCCCGTGTGGCCGTCTATGCGTTGAAATATTTGCGTTGCGACGTCGCAGCGCCGACGCAACGCGCCGTGTGGGCTGACTCTAAGGGTCGAAGTCACAAAGATGTTAAGTAAGTTAATTTAAGCTACCTGCGTTTTTGCTGCCAAATTATCCTTGTGTTTTTGTAGTATATAGGTAGATGTCGATCGATAGTATTGTGTATAGATATGAAATAAAAACTTTATGATGACCTAATTTAGGTATCAATACAAGTTATTAGGTCTAACTCTCGTATTCTTGAACGCAGTCTTTATTTTCGGCTCGGCTCTGACAAAATTTCTTCTAGTCGAGGACGAATTAAAGATACCTATCTACTATATATCGTTTTTGCTCACGTTCACACTTTCTCTATGAACAAAGTTTCGTTTCTAGACAGATTTGAGTTGAGGCCTTTCTGAGTTAAGTACCTACCTATATTCAAGAAGTAGAAATACTTAAAACTTAACGATTTTTTTGTTTCTTTTTTGGCATCCCTGAAACGATGAATTCTGAGATGTGTGTCGAAAGGAGATTATTTATTCACATGAAATGTTCCATCTGCAATCACATTGCCTTTTAATTCCATCAGGCGAACTGGAGTAGCCTCCACGTTAAGGTACCATAAATAATATATATACATACTTATTTCTTTATTATTTCTAACTTTTGAAGACATCCAACGCATCTAGCTAGCTATTTATCGATTAACTTAACGCTTATCAATGAGCGAGATGATGTTTCATCACAAAAAAACCGGACAAATGCGACTCAGACTCTCCCACCGAGGATTCCGTACAAACTAGTAGATAAGTCATAGATAAATAATTTATAAGCCTTATCACTTTGTACTATTAAATTATCTGTGGTATTAGCACCAAATGAAAAGAATAAAATGTTGATGACCTCGATATCGAAATCATTATGTACTTAGCTAATGGAATTTCAAACCAACCATTTAAAAATCATCCCAACGTGTTCATAACAGCGACGGAAAAATTGAAATACCGAGTCAAATAGAACAACTGTGAAATCCCAATTTACACACACGCCAGACGGGCGATGAGTTGCATACGAAATCATTTTGATAAAGCCGAAGTGGAAGTTTAGCATTTATTGCAAATCACGATTGCGGGCACTCTTTGGTTGTGTTCAAGTCGTGTTTTCATTTGTGTGAACTACGAATAATAAAATTATAATTAGTAATAACTATGCGTAATAAATAAACAATGAGAAGATGGCCCGTTCCCAGCAGTGGGACAGTTTGTACAAACAGCTGATAAAAAAAATGCGTAATAATACGTAACGTGTGAATGACGCACGCTCGCTCTGACCAAAAATCTTATACTCGTACATATAAACAAACATAGAGACACGATCATTTCCAGTAAAATTGTCAATATTAATGTATAAAATAAAATTGTCAATGATTTTAGTAGGATTCAGCACTCATTTTATCCCCTAGAAGAAAGGAAGTGCAGTAGTTTTTACCTGACTGCGCAAGAAGGAGGGTTATGTTTTTGGAGTGTATGTATGTTTGTTTGTATGTAAATATATGTATATCTATGTATATATATATATATATATATACACATGTCTGTCGATATTGTTAAGCATTATCTTTTTTTACACTATATATCTCCTTTGATTTTATTTATGTAAACAAGTATGTTTATCAAAAGAAAAATAAAATACCCGATTGCAGAAAAGCACTTTTTGCAGTCTAACTTACGATTTCGTTACACTTGATACGCTGTTGAGTGTACGTTTTTTGTGTGAAAGTATGCGTAAAATCACTATAAAATATTATAAATGCGCATTCTTTAGAATAATTATAGTACTTGTTTGTTACGAAATAGTTCGTTGAAAGTTACAAAAAAACGTTTTTATTTTTTATTTTTGCATGAGATTTATTATTATTATTACAAAATATTATAGCCTGTGGCACTCTGGAAATGAAGATCGACGAATCTAATGACATCTCGCACATCAAAATCGGACAAGCTGTTTAGGCTGTAGGCTGTCATAAAGAATCATACATACATACATACCCTCATACATACAAACATACATCTCTGTCTCTGTGATATGTTATATGTGACTCATCTTCACTGACAGGACTTGGCTTTCCCCCCTCCCTCTCTCCCTCATCTCCCCTCTCCAGACGAATCTATTGACACCACTCACATAAAAATACGACAAGCCGTTTAGGCTCTAGGGCGTGCCAAAGAAATATACATACATACATACTTACATAGGTACATATATACACTCGAAAAACATAACCCTCCTTCTTTCGCAGTCGGGTAATAAGCGGATAACACCGCACGGCGTTACGGTAATAAGAATACATACATTCATGAATTAAAGACCAAAGAGCTATAGAATGATAATGATTATGATTTCCAGACCGTTTATATACCTACATGTATAGACTCATGCGCGCCTGTGAATTGCAACAAATATGAGTAATAAGTATTTATATAGAAGCCGGTAGAGACGGGAAGTTGTTCAAGACTACGTGCGTCGAGTACTGAAAGGTACCGCGTCAGCTTTGGCTGAAATTCATCTGAAACTTAATCTAAACTTGAACTTGCCTGAAAGACGTGCTTTGTTTGTAAAGTTATAAGTAGGAATTCAATTAGTGCATTGACTAAAAGCACCACGCCTAAAACGAATTTCTTTGTAATGATTTAAGAATTTGCATTTGAATGATTTGAAGGGTGTAAAAATTTAAAAAATCTGAAATGTTTTGACATGGTTTTGTAGCTTGTTATACTTACCCACTTCCGAAAATTATGGTAAAAAAAAACACGCAATACATGACTTTTATTCACATCTTCCGTGACACTGAGAGCACGAAAGCGTCTTCTAAGATCGTGGCGCTTAATAGGTAAAACGTGATTACAGCAGACAGAATTTTCATTCATCTCAGCCATAAGAAGTCCACTGCTGGACATAGGCCTCGACCATGGATTTCCAAAAAGACCGATTGGAAGCGGCTTGCATCCAGCGTCTTCCCGCCACTTGTATGAGGTCATCTGTCCATCTCGTGGCTGGTCTTCCTACGCTGCGCTTGCCGGTACGTGGTCTCCACTCGAGAACCTTTCGGCCCCATCGGCCATCAGTTCTACGTGCTATGTGAATTTTCATTACATATAAATTTTCGTTTCATAGAAAATATAAATACGGCAGTGTAGTTTGGATGTCTAACTTCCAATCTTCTGTCTTTGCGTTGCGATATTATAAATTATATCGTCAATGAACAATTTAATATTAGTTCTAATAATAAAAATAGCTGATCGGCAACATCGTCTAGTTTGAAACCTTGCCACTAGAAATAACTTCAAATTTTTGTTGGCCTTTTATGAGAAACTGGAATTCGCTAACGTGAAATCTACCTATTGTTTGCTGTTGCCTACCAATTTTGTTTGTTTTTTTAACATGTCATTTATTTAAAGAGGAAACTAAGTACGATAAATAAATAAGAATGCTACTAAATATTTACGAGTTAAATACTTACCTAACAATATACAACATACGATTCATCCCCAAAATATATAAAGCAATAATATAGAATTCGAATGAAAGAAAATAATTATACAAGTAATATAAATAAAGATTGTAGAAAGTAATATTGATATCAATTAAAATCTCATTAAATATTACTTATGAAATTTCAGAAACCAAGTAGAATGAACTACTGTGGACGAACTAAGGGGAAGTATTAATGATTAGAATAATTATCTCCAGATACATAAATAAATAAATAAATATAAATAATTCTATTATGAAGTTTTATAGGAGCTTACGAAATAAACACGGTGTTATAACAAGATTAGATACTTTGGTAAGCATAAATATAAGGTTGCTCACTGGAGTATCTCATAAGAATTAATGAAAGCAGTATTAAGCAAATAAAATATATAAATAAAAATATTTAAAATAATAAATATTAAAAATATTTAAATATTTTTGGACATTTCACACAACACCATCTAGACCAAACTAAGAAAAGCTTGTACTATGGAACTAGATGACTGATAGAATAGATAATATACTTTTTTTGTAAATATATACATATGATACATAGAAACACCCAGACACAGAACAAACATCCATGCTCATCAAACAAATGTTTGCCTGGGTGGGGATCGGACCCACGACCTACAGCCCAGCAGGCAGACATAATACCAACTGAGCCACAAGGCCAGTCCAATTTGTCTTTGTGTTTGACTCTCTCCGCAATTTTGTCCGTATCATTTCACTTCATACAGCTACATCAGAGATTAAAATTCTAGAGAATAAAAGCTCATATTTTATCATCATCATCGCCTCGCGAGTTAAACCCACAGCTATAATACTATATCTATACTAATATATCTATGCTATAATACTATATCTATACTACTATATCTATGCTATAATACTATATCTACACTATATACCCATCTAATATTATATAATTCTTTTTTTGCCAAAACGGCATCTAATCTGTATTTTACATCCTACTAGTCCATTACCAAATTAGTGTGATCCGCGTTCTATCTACGTAGTGATCATTAATATTGTCCTTGACATTTCATAGGTTGTTAAAAGTGAATCTGCTTCCTAATTTGAATAAAATATTATTGAGGCTACGAGAGACATCAATAAGGCACAACCATTAATTAACAATACTAATAGGCATAACAATTAAGTATTTAAGGATATCGCAATTATTGATTGCATGGGAACATGATATATTAATAGTCATTACTCGTTAGATATAAGATATTTAAAGACTAACGATTATATGCGTAAAAAGGCTTTATCCTGGGTGACTGACTGACGTACATATACGAAACCGTTTAACGTAGAAAAAATTAAGATACGCATTCCTCGTGAAATATAGGTAGGTATAGCTTAGAAGGATAGACTTATAAGAATTTGAAAATATTTTTAGACCTCGAGATGCGACAATACAAAATAAACAGCAAAAATAATATTTTGTAGTAAAGATAATAAACATGATACTAAAATTACTAAAATGAACAACACTTTACTAATCGTATTTGTATTAAATACCTATGCAATAGCAATTAGCTTAGACAAATTAGAAGTATTGCAGTTTTTAGACGAATCTAACGACGACACAATATATCTAATGATAAAATATATAATGCTGTTAAAATATACGAAATATAAAGTACTCTATAGATTCATAGATCAACTAAAAAGAATAAAGTAATACAATAAACAAGTAGTAAAAATGAATCAGTAAAATCACAAAAGGTTTGAATACTTACAAGATAAAATCCTTTACATTATAATACAATACTAAAGATGCGCTAAGGCGCATTTGCAAGTATCATATTTATGAACGCAATACAAACCTGATTGTGTGACGAAATGTCCATACATAGAAAGATTAAGCATTCCGAGGATGCGAAGGTTGACCTGACCTGTGAACAATGTCCGCGAGGTAGCGTAGCAGCATTATAAGTTTACTTTATGACGGAAAACTAAGGCTGCTCTCTTGGTCTCAGCGTTTAGTATTCTTTATTATGTAACTAGGCTCATATTATGGTCAATTCTGATGGCACCATTTAAACTATTAAATTTACTCCAACAACTAAATTCAAAAAACGAACGAATGCCTCAAACAATTTTTAATCCGTTTTTGAATTTAGTGATTTTTAGTTGGTACCTTCAGTATTGACAACATAATCGGTCACATGTAGCTTCATTTCTTTTTCATTGATTTGTAGGTTTTTTTTTAAATGAGTATAACACTCGTGCGTTAAACTTCACGCTTTCATCAGATGTGTTCTGGTGATCAAACGTTAATCCATTTCATCAAACTACACAGAACAATGTACTTTGACAGTTCAAACCTCTATGTGGCAATGCACTGCGCTTCACACTTTAAGATCTATTTGTCTATCTATTCAGCTTGTATCTACTAACCCTATACCCACTGCTGGGTATAGGCCTCCTCTTGTTCACACTTATGAGAGATTAGATGTTAATTAATAACGTTACACCCAAAAACTTTGCTGGAGACTGTATTTCACTCCGGAACACAGCAAATCTTGCACACTACTGCATTTCGGTAGAAAAACTGGCAAAGGTTCCCCAGCATAGCACTCAGCATAGCACTGTGATACTCTTTCAGATTGTAAAAATATCCGCCAAGAAACGAAGACAGAATACTGCAACTGATCACTTCATCGCCCGCTACCATTTCATCGCCCGCTGTGGGGAAAACTGCGGTCCTATTTGTTATTTCTAGATAAACACATTCAAGTGCGATGCAACTATTTTATATATTAATTTAATAATAGTTACATCGCACCAACAACTTTATTGAAAATATAATAAATGTACATATCTACCTGAGTAAAGACTATATTAATAAAACTCAAGAGCTGATTGTTAGTATGCGCATCATACAAAATAGTCCGATAAGGGCAATTATGAAATCAAAATCTTTTTCCAAGGCCGGTGGCCGATCTGGCAGAATGTCTGCCGGGCTCTGCTAGTATAAACTGTAAATAGACTGGTTGCCTACATAATAAACAGCATAGCTTCTTAGCTACTCGTGGAATCTATTCTGCAATATGTGTGCCTTTTACACGTAATGCGTTACAAAACGATGCGTGACCTTTCCAGTAACTCTCTTCAGTTAACTATAAATTAGCGCTGTTGCTCATCAGTTGAGATGTCACTCATCGAGAATGCGTAAACCTTGTGTTCTCTGTTCAAGGCTGCAGATATGACTATGGGGGGGGGAATACCTACTATTAGCTATTACCTATTATTAGAAGAGCGTGTGAAAACTATGACTTTTGTTATTCTAGATTATAAAATCCTTCATACGCTTTTGATGAAGTAAAACTGGCTTAAATATGAATTACTACATCGATTTCAAAAGATGATGACAAGACAAGTATCTAAGAGAAAAACGAAATATCCGATTTTATAACAGCGATTTCTGTAGAGTTACGCTCGATATAATGTTGTTGGGTGCACATTTTCGTTGAAGCCGTAGTACAATTTTCAGAATAATTCTTATAAACTCACTTATTATTACTCCTCTCCATTTTAAGGTTGACTGGAATGTACCTAAGTACAATAAAGAGTTTATCTATCTATCTTATTTGTAAAAGTATTTTATTTATTTACTGTCAGAAAAGAGTGTAACCTATGAATGATACTTGAGAAGTAAGGGAGCGCACTGTAAAAAGTACACATCATCGACTACCAGGATGAGACCTATATCAGACAATTCCATCTTTGAAGGGCTTCCTGAATATATGGATTGACTGTCCAAATCTTGAAGTGTATCTTGTTTAGGAACATTAAAACAATTTAATGTTTTTTTTTTTTTTTTTAGTAAATATGACGACGATCGAGCCATTTAGGCTAAAGGGGGATATATAAAATGTCGATTTAACAAAAAAAAATAATTCTCAAAACGCACAGCTGTCTTTCTCGCGCATCACAATATTTCTAGACATTATGAAATGGCTGATTATTATAAAAGTGACAGATGATTTTGTGTATTTAAATAAAATAAATATTTGAAATAAGTTTTATTCAGATATCATTTATATTAGCGATGGAAAAATAAATATTTTCTAACTCCATAGCCAACTTAAAATAAAAACTTTTTTTTATTAATATTATAGAATTATAGAAGAAAAACTTTTTTAATTACATAAATTATTTTTTATAATATCCCCACTCAGTAACTTTACATATTTAAAATGTTGTGATGCGAGAAAGAGATAGCAGTGCGTTTTGAGATTTGTATGAAAAATCTACTCAAATAAGCGAATATCAGTTTTATTTATGTATAATCGCGAGTAATTAACTTTACTGAGTTATTTGATTACGATGTAAATAAGGTTGAATAGTATTAAAACAAGCTGTAAATGAATGTTTTGTAGTGTGTGTAATTAATTATTGACTAAAGTTTTTATTTCTTCTCCACAAAATTCTACTGTTGGACAAAGGCCGCATGGGTTTTTAAAAAGACCTGTTAGAAGCGGGCTTGAATCCAACGTCATCCTGGCACTCATATGAGGTCGTCTGTCCACCTTGTGGCTGATCTTCTTACGCTGCGCTCTTTTCTTCATTTGTTAATTATTTTTTTATTAGATGCTAAAATTTATGAAATTGATGAAGATGCAGGAAGCTTCCAACCGGTCTTTCTGGAAATCCATGGCCTATGTCCAGCAGTGGACTTCTTGTGGCTTAGATGATGATAATTACGATGCTAAAAAATTCGAAAAATGATCAAGCTGATATTACAAAACTTTCACATCGATCTCCTTCCAATGCTCATCCTGATGTAATGAGCCATGTAATAAGGCGGGGTAGACGTAAGCTCAGTACGACAAACTTACGTTAAAAGTTGATAAAATGAAAAAACAAAAAAATATAAGTAGTATTCATCCGTTTTGTTCGTAAACCTCTATAGAAGCGTCTTACACATAAGTTGGTCTGTGTAAACATCTCTCGTTTCACAAGCTGGTCCTCAAGGTCTCGACTCAGGCCGACCAGGCCCCGGCAGTCAGTGCTTGGGTGAAGCTTGTGTGGACTGGACATCGGAATACCAACATGAACAGGATATTTATTGTACTCTCATGCGTGAGCGCTGTGGGTGAGTGGCCATTCTGTTTAACACTTAGAGGAGGAAGTCAGGAGATGACCCATAACAAAATTGGTTGTTTTTTTAATGATGTTTAATTTAGCGATAGGGATTAGAATCAATAAGGACCATGGGGTTATTTCCAAAATTAAAAGTAAGGTCGTTTCATTCCAGGTTTTTTTTTTTTTTCATTTATATTATAATCTAACACAAGACAAAATATAAACTTAATTAAAAAATATTTTACAATTATACAAAATCGAAATAGGTATTAATTGAGGTATAATAATAACTACTTAATCAAAATAGTACTCCCTTATTTGTAACTGATCCAAGTGTCTAAAATAGATACTGTACCTACTTTCTGCGCTTCAAAGCAGTGGACATTGGAAAATTGACTTTTTCGGGCACTAAGAACCGCCGGAGTGGGAATCATTAGTTTCATAAGTTATACTGTGCTTAATTCATTTAAAATTAAATAATATGGATTAGTGAAATAAGTAACTTATGATGATTATACTTGTCCTGCATTTTTATTGGACAATATTATAGTACGTTTTTAATGTAAATGTTAAAAATAACCGAAGATTCGCAATTAATTTTGGAGAACAGAGGTGAAGAAGTTAGTACCTATTTATCTGTAAAGGATGCTAAATGTTTGAAAATGACCCACGACATATTGCCTACGACGGTTTTATTTAATTTTGGTACGCTCGTTAGCTATAAAGGTATTTTACGTATTGACCATTGAATAAATTGACTAAATCCATCCAAACATCATCTATTAACCGTGTAACGTGGTAACAAAGACAAGAACATCTTGTGACTCGTAATTATTTGTATTTTACGTAATTACACAGTCATAATGATTTGTTTTATTTTTTTAAGTTTTTAAGGTAAGTATTCATAAAATAACATCGGAAGAAATGAAATTGAGTTTCTCTATTTGTGACCGAAAGACTATTTTTTAGGTTTTTTTAACAGACTTTATATATTCACATGTTTCCTTTACCTACTCGTCTACAGTCCCAATTTTGACACCCCGTGTCAACGGACGTGTCTTTCTTCGGCTATAATAATGTCAGAAAAAATAAAAAAAATATGAAAATACAATAAGCCGGATTTTATAACTTATTTCTCTTGAAGTGTGATCTATTTAGGGTTCCGTACCCAAAGAGTAAAAACGGGACCCTATTACTGAGACTTCGCTGTCTGTCTGTCCGTCCGTCCGCCCGTCCGTCTGTCACCAGGCTGTATCTCATGAACCGTGATAGTTAAAGAGTTGAAATTTTCACAGATGATGTATTTCTGTTGCCGCTATAACAGCAAATACTAAAAAACAGAATAAAATAAATATTTAAGGGGGTTCCTATACAACAACCGTATTTTTTTTTTGCCGTTTTTATAGATAATGATACGTAACCCTTCGTGCGCGAGTCCGACTCGCACTTGGCCGTTTCTAGGGTTCCGTACCTCAATATGAAAAAACGGAACCCTTATAGGATCACTTTGTTGTCCGTCTGTCTGTCTGTCCGTCCGTCGGGTGTCAAGATCTTTATCTCGAGAACGCGTGAAGGTATCGAGTTTAAATTAAAACCATATACACAAATCTATAGTATCTTGCTGCAGAAAGAAAAATAAAGTTTCGAAGTTTCGTAAAAAAAAGTTACAGCCGAATAAATCGTAAAAAACGCACATTTCGACACTCACAAGAGAATCAAAACCTATGGGGTACTTCCCGTTGACCTAGAACAATGAAATTTGGCAAGAAGCATTGTGTTTGAGTACACACAGAAAAAAACTGAAAACTGGTCATTTTTAATTTAATCACAAAAAAATTGTGTCTTTTTGCAAGGAATGAAAGTCCAAATTTTAAAGTGAATTAAGCGTAAGTATCATGTGGGGTATCATATGAAAGAGCTTCAGTAGCATAAGCTAAAACAGGTTAAGGCTATTTTAAATATTTTACGATATATATTTTTCGGTTTATGAAGGAAAATATAAAAAAAAAATGATTTTTCCTTTTATCTACTAGTTTGTACGGAACCCTCGGTGGGCGAGTCTGACTCGCACTTGTCCGGTTTTTCATTTTCTTTTATTTAGATGCGTGCTTGGCTCGTGCTTGGTTAAAACGAAGCCGAATGTGTACATTCCAAATATGTTTAAATATCTTACATATATAAACATAATCTTGCATAATAAATACGAATATCATTTAAATAATTCGAAGTATAAAAGATGCAGCGTAAGGACATACTTAGTATATATAATCTTTATAGATTATGTATTGACGCTGCATCTTTTATTAAACTTGCAGCTCACATTTGAGACTAATTGTAATTCGTCCAATATTTGCATGTAGTCAAAATTTATATTCAAACTTACTTTTAAATAAACTGCAATGTATCTAATACTGTAAACACTTCCTACTCTTTTATTATCTAAAGCGTATAATCTGCCATAACTAATACAATAACTATGTCATGAGGCCAAACTGAAACCGTGGTAGAGACGTACTTGAATGAATTACCACCAAGGCGATGTTTTTCACGCGCCACCTCTTCTAGACAATGGACGGGATTAACTACAATACGTGTTTAGTTACAGTTAATTGAAATATTCAATTAGGAATAGAGAAGACTTGCATATTTGATAAATAGCTGTGAAGGTCCATGCGCGTGACAAATGAAATGTGAATGTGAGATTTTATGCAGACTTTGTGAGATGAAATATAAATAAGGTGACACTACGCAGTAGCTCTTCTATTCTATTCTTCCGGGTAGCAAAACAATAGATATATTAACGCGTATTCTATGTTGCAAAGTTAAATACAAATTCTACGATCAATTGAATCATTTTAAATATAACTTACCATCTGCTGACATACATATAAATCGCATACACATTAACTTTATGAATGCAACGGATCATTTTACAAAATACAGGTGTCTATACATCATTTGAGTAACCAACAAGACTATATCTTTCACGCGATTCCTTCTTCTAGACCAAAAATGGGATTATTTACAATAGTAATAATGTTGGTGATGATGATGGCAGTTAATAAAAAGATAGAAAGATAGATAGATCATTTGACTTACACTGTCTATAACAATAATCTTAATAAGTTGTATTGCCACCACGGCGATGTTTTTCACACGCCTCCTCTTCTAGACAATACATGAGATTATGGTATAGGTATTAAGGTATAGGTAAATACTCGTAGTGTTTACAGTTAATTAACATATTCAATTACAAACAGAGATTTGATAAATACGCATAGCTGTGGAGGTCCATCCGCGTGACAAATGCAAGTGAATGTGAAATTTTATGTAGACTTAGTGAGATGAAATATAAAGTGTATAATATATATTGTTAGATAGATATTTATAAAATAGTATGTGTCTGCGAACACAATTTTTCGATTCACGAATCCGTTCGCAAAATATTTTATTTAGATTCAAGTACCTCTGCCAGCGAAATGGATGTTTTTGAATAGGTATCTAAAATCGCGGCAGATTTCGTTATATGCGTAACGAAATTAAAAGGGAAACTGTAACAGTTAAGTAGGCTTTACAAATTAACGAGTTATTGAAGACCATCGTATAAAATGTACCTACTTGGAGAAGAAAATTTTGTACAAATGTTATTTAAACTATGAACTCAATCAATATAATTGTTCGATACAAAGAGTCATGTTTTGCGTCTACATAATATTGTGACGGGCTACTACTGTACTGAATTCTACAATACACGAGGTCCGACCGACACACACTTGGCCGGTTTTATTTTTACTAGATAGGCTTTTCTTATTCAAATGAACGTCACATGCGGATTTCCCAATTAACCGAGGCGACGCGGATGTTTTATTCCTATGGTTAGATCCGGAGACAAGGATCTGTCTGTAGCGACCATAGATGAAGAATTTTTCGATTCTCAACTTTCTTGATAACGACAAACAGGGCCGTAGCCAGGAATTCATTTCGGGGCTCAGCAATGGACGCATGGGGCATGACGCCTTCTCATAGCGGGGGGGCGGGGGGGGGGGGGGCAGTCTGCGGCCATGTTGTCCCATATCTTACTTATAATGTGCGAGCGTAGCGGTCGGGAAAAAAATTAGCACTTTAATGTCCCAATATACCAAGTTTGTCATAGCAAAATTTTCTATTATTTTTGGGTAGTAATAAACATATTTTTTTTGTTTTAACGAGCACTCGGCGCTTGCATGACCTAAATATAAACAAAAATAGGTAATAAATATCCGAAATTTTTTGAAGCATTTTATAAAAATTTTGATAATGGCCAGGATTTCGGGGGGGACCACCCTCCCCTGCCTACGGCCTTGACGACAAATATTAATATAATTTGACAGACATTAGTCAGTGACAGATATATAGGTATGTATACCTATATACTCGTATATGTATATACATATACGAGTATATACATATATATTATATGTATAATGAATATGAAACTTACGGCCTTACCGAAAAACGTTACTAACTTTAACCACTTTATCGTCTTAAATTCTCTGTCTTCTTTCCGCAAGTGCCATTACATATCAGCGAGAAGTTGACAAAATATGTTAACCGATGCTTAAAGTTAAGTAACGTTTTTCGGTAAGAGCGTTAATGTATATTTCTAATTAATTAAATACGCTGGATGCAAGTCGCTTCCAAACAGTATTTTTGGAAATCCATGGCCAGCAGTGGACCTCATAAGGCTAAGATGATGATAATGAGTCACTAGTCTAGATAAAAGACAAAGAAATAAAAACTTTTTACAAAAAAAATAAACCTCCGAGAAAGCTGAAAAGCATAAAGTATAAACCTTTTTTACTTAACTTTAATAACTAATTCCTTAAAATAATGTAAGTATACCTAAGTAATTTTGAGTCCCTATCTAATAAAAAAATAATTATCAAAATCGGACTGCTCTGTAAAAAGTTATGCGTGCTCATACATTACAATCGGTGCGTGAACAATCAATCATCCCCTGTTTTCCTACCCTTAGGGTTGGATTTTGTTTTCCAAATTTATATGTGACCAATTTCGATGTATACCTTCTCCAATAAAAAAATAATGATCAAAATCGGACTACTCTGTACAAAGTTATGCGTGATCATACATAAAAAAAAAATATGCGTCGACTTGAGAACCTCCTCCGTTTTTTCATCGGTTAAAAATAGATAAAAACAACTTAAAGTTACATATCTAAAGTTTACCTAGACCGTACAAACCTAGTATTTATTTAAAATTAATGTTCTTCAAAACCTGTTACAAAGTCATTGATTCAACGTACCTGCCTTCGTATTCCTTTTGCTTCAAAATCTCAAGTCCGACATATAATAATAATTTATAATGTATTGTGATACGGGACCATCAACGACCCAAAAAATAATACCTATTCATCTTAGAATTATCTAGAAAATAAGCTAACAAGAATACTAAATCAGATACGACCTTCAGTGTCTCAGTGACGTATTAAGCATACGTTGATTTTTATTTTGCTTGTTTAGTTTTATTTTTCTAATTTTAAGAAATAAAGAAAATATATCGAGTATACTTTGCAGTATACCTAATCTGAAGTACGAAAGTGCTAGTGCTACGCTGAATTAAATACATTATGGCCTAATAAGATTTTGAATTTGACTATATTTTCTTATTCATTTTTAATAAATAAATAATAATAATAAATATTTGTGGACATTTCACACAACACCATCTAGCCCAAACTAAGCAAAGCTTGTACTATGGAACTAGATGGCTGATAGAATACATATATACTTTTTTTTTTGTAAATATATACTTAAGATACATAGAAACAATAAGAAGTTTATTTTTTATCATTCAGTGCTCCATGTTTCGTGACCCCCAACTCACTTGTATTTACGACAACGACAGATTTGTTAAGCAATGTATATAAATATATAAATCTATAAGTTTCCTTTATTAGGTTTGAACAAGACTTAGGTAACTCAGAGAACCCTAAGCGATCAATTGAAGAATACAATGCAAATATATGTATTTCTCAAGAACTCACAGAAGGGCCAAATTATTTTCAATTTTAAAATACTAGTTATACCCCATGTTTCTTCTAAGTTAGATAGCTTAACTTCCAACAATAGATCATTTCTATTTTCATCTATTTCCATTTTCATCTTGGACTGGAATACTATTGGGACTTTCTAGCAATTATTATGAGACAGTGTGGCAAGTGGTAGATGCAAGCCGCTTTCAACCGGTCTTTTAGAGAATCCATGAGGGGGGCGAGATGATAATGATGATGGGGTCCAATATGATAAGATCAGTTTGTCTCGGACAGCAACCAACTATACCTGTATTTTTCAGCGTTCGCGCAGTTCGGCCAAAGTTTCCAGAACCAGAACCGAAACCTGTTCCAGCAGCAAAATCAGCAACTGATCCAGCAGCAATACCAGCCACAACCCGTACCCTCTCGCAACCTTGCAGGAGCTTGCAAGGAGTTGAACGAGAGATACCCTGTGTCTGGCAGCTGTGATAGATACATCGAATGTATTGTAAGAAACGAATATCATAAAACAATGAAACTTCCACTCCACACAGTTATGATTAAGACTTTAATTTCAGCCGCATTGTGACAAAAATCTGTAATAATATTGATAATTTTATATAAAAACAACAGGTCACTCACGTCTGTTTTGAGTCGAAAAATCCGACTACAGTTCGAGGCACGTCACCGACCGAGAGTGACATTTACGCTGCTCCTTTGAAAAAGACCGCCGAATGCGGTTGAAACTATACTCGGATTTTTCGATTCAATAATATAGTAGTTATTGAAAATGTGTGAAAACCACGTTAGTTTCTTTAGTAAAAAAAGATAATGATGATGATGAAAATAAGCTCATGTACATGTCCACAGCTATCTCCGTACCAAATTTCATAACAATCGGTTCAGCTGTTTTTTTTATTTTAATACATTATAGATCTACGATTGACCACCAACTCCCCTGATGTTAAGCGACGGTGTGGCCGAGGATGGAGCTCGTCGATCTAGAAGATATCTATTCACTTTAGCCTCGAAAATTCCAAAATTGTAGGTCTCAGGAAACAGAGATGGCGGCAACGAATTCCATTCTTGTGCAGTACGCAACAGGAATGTGGATCGATATCGCTGAGTACCGATTAGCCGTGAATAGGTAACAAACAGACAGACAGAGATACTTTCGCATTTATAATATTAGCTAAGATTCTGACCGTAAACGTACTTTAATAAGTTAATTATAACGAACGATATAAAACTACAAAATACGCAATAGTAGAGGTATAGTTATAGTAGAGGTATAGTTATAGTTCTTAGTATAGTTTTTTCTTGCATGTAATTTCTGTAAATAAATAAACTCTTTTAAAATACGCAATTCGTTTACTTGGATGACATTTTTCCAGTTACCTATTTTGTTATAAGACCCAAAGTACTGAACCGATTTTGATAAAATTTATATGGGACCACCTCTGAGGTTATTATCTACCAAACAAAAAAGAATCATCAAAAACAATTCATAATTGGCGCAGTAATCGCGTAACAAACATATAAAAAATACATACAATCGATTGAGAACCTCCTTCTTTTTGGAAGTCGGTTAAAAATCCAGTGCAATTGTGATTAAAGAGGATAGATCTGTTGCATTTTTATTTATTTGTTACCTACGATCATGTTGTCTACAGAACGGCACAGCGGAAGAGAAAACCTGCCCTGACGGTCTCCGCTTCAACCCCAACGTAAACTTCAACGTGTACCCTTGCCAGTACCCCAATGAAGTAGCCTGCCTGGAACGCTCTGCTTTACGTGAGTGACTTTTTTTTTAGGGTTCCGTACCTCAAAAGGAAAAAACGGAACCCTTATAGGATCACTTTGTTGTCCGTCTGTCCGTCTGTCCGGGTGTCAAGACCTTTGTCTCGGGAACGCGTGAAAGTATCGAGTTGAAATTGAAATTAATCTATATTGTCCCCTATAGCCTGTGTAGCTTGACCAATTTTGATATACAAGGTGTCGTTAAATTCTTCTTTCCTTTCCGAGTAGCACGTACTACAGTTTATTGTAATAATAGTAATACAATTCTCGCAAAATTTTCAAATAGTACTTTTTCGTAACAAATAAGAAATTTCACAAGAATTATCCGAAAGGATGTTCATTTTAATATATTTTATATCGGCTTTGTGCATACTTTCTCGTGAAAGCGTATACTCAACAGCATACCAAGCAAAACGTAAATTAAACTACAATAATCGCTCTTATATTCGGTAATTTGTTCTTCTTTTAATTTAGATACTGGTTTCGTTTGCAATAGTTCGTTTTTGTATTCTAGTTTTTTTTTTTTGGTAACATGACTTTATATCGGCAAAGCATCCCGGTCTTTTTAGTTCCGCCTCATAATCTCCAAAAATAATTCTAAATCAACGAATAATAAATAACTACCTTATCTTAATTTAGAGTCCAGTTATTAATCGTAAACTTAATTATTGCTGATTGGATAGTCTATAAAATTATCTTAATTCATTATTATGTCCTTAAATGTTCATTAGTGTGTTTTAGTGAAATAATCGGCACCTCTTCGAGTTTTTTTTAATTCTTCTAAAAATGACAAACAAGCTGACACATCATCACGTGATGGTTTGCAACAAATAGCACGTCGCTGAGCTGGGCCCGATTTTGATTTGTTTCCCACTTATTTCCGCAAATTAATATTTTTGTTTAACAATGATTCGCATTATCAAAACGAAACCTAGACCAGTCGACGCAATATTTTTTCCGATTCAAATGAGCAAATAGAAAATGCATTTTTTGAGAAATGACAAATTGCTTTCCGCGTCGAATTGTTAACTCACAGCATAGATACGGGTGTCGCAACCATGTGTTTCAACCACAAGAACGTCACCATAATCACCGTATGCGTCAAGTTCCTATATAATTAGGTCCTCATGTTATATCTGCGAGAACAATTTTTTTTTTTTTTTATACACTATAGATCTACGATTGACCTGTATATTACTCTGTATTGGAACAGTAAAATACTTATGAGTGTCTCAAGCTCGTGAGGTCCATACAAATGAACCAAAATACCCCATTCGTCAGATCAACAGATTACGTGTCCCTACGGCTCTGTCATCGCTGATCTTAAAACTATTTTTTTTCATTTTTCAAAGATACGCTCTACGGCGTTGGAATAACGATGAGTCGCAATGATTCTGGCCAATGAGAACCTTTAGGCTCACATGAATATGTGAGCGCGTTGCGAAATTATACCAACTGATTTAAAATAAAGTAATCATAGGTGCCTCTTTATAGACGATAGTCAAGGACCCGTATCACACAAATAATATCACGCATCCGGGATTTTCCCAGACTTAAGATGTATCGTCGCCGTATTGTTCGTTTTTTGAATGTTAAGATAGTAGAAAAAAACAGGACAAGTGCAAGTCAGACTCGCCCACCGTTCCGTACAAATTAGTAGATAAAAGGGGAACATCGTATTTTTTTCATATTTTCCTTCTTATACCGAAAAATATACATCGTAAAAATATTTAAAAACCTGTTTTAACTTATGCTAATAAAGCTATTTCTTAAGATACCCACATGATACTGTTAAATAACTTTAAATATTGGACCCTTATTCCTATTTTTTTGTGATGTAGACACTATTTTTTTTTTTTTATTAATTTAAAAATGTCCAGTTTTCGGATTTTTTCCTATACGTGCACTCTAACATAATGCTTCTTGCCAAATTTCATAGTTCTAGGTCAACGGGAAGTACCTACCCCATAGTTTTTGATTCCCTTGTGAGTGTCGAAATGTGCATTTTTTACGACATATTCGGTTGTAACTTTTTTTTATGAAAACTGAGAAAATTGATTTTTCTTTCTGCAGCAAGATACTATGGATTTGCGTATATGGTTCTAATTTCAACACGAAACCTTCACGCGCTCCCGAGATAAAGGTCTTGACACCCGGACAGACGGACAGGCAGACGGACAGACGGACAACAAAGTGATCCTATAAGGGTTCCGTTTTTTTCTTTTGAGGTACGGAACCCTAAAAACAGAAAATATATGTAAAATTGTAATGTACGGAGTGGCTTCCGCTCACCGCAGCTTTTATGATTTATGAACTTGAATTGAAGGTTGGGAAACGGCGTACGGAAGCCTCGGTATACGAGTCACACTCTTACTCGACCTGTTTTATTTCTCTTGAAATACTGAGTCCTACAAACCGAACTAATAGAAGTCTTATTCACATACCGAGGTTTATGTATGAACTAGTACCTATGTAGATAGTGCCTACAGTTATTTGTCTTAAATAGTAAGTACTTAAGTACATTTGAATGAGTACATTTTTTTTGTGACAGGTTTTTTTTTTTTTGTGACAGGATATAAATATTAATTAATTAGGTTCCTAGTAACCCCATCAGTTGGACAAAGCAGTGGGCAGAACCACATTGTGGCCAGAGCTAAACATTTTTGTGTTTTTCTTGGATCTATTGCGAGTGCCAGATTATTCGAATATCTGCGGTAGAGAGAAAGAGATTTTCTAACGTTACGTCCCCTGGCACCAGTCGTTATATATTACATAATATGTCATTAAACATTTTTTTGTTTTTCTTGGATCTATTGCGAGTGCCATATTATTCGAACATCTGCGGTAGAGAGAAAGAGATTTTCCAACGTTACATCTGGCACCTATGTCATTATATATAAAATAATAATATGTCATTAAATACAAGTGCTTAGCAAAAATTAGCGCAATCACCCTAAACTTAAGTCCTCAAAGGTTTACCTACGACGAAACAATAAGAGTTATATTGAAAATCACTCATATTTACTTGCAATAAGTTTCAAATCGCATATTTGTTTCTGTAGAGCCAGCCGAGCCCACTGAGCAATGCCCTCACCAATTCGGCTACTTCAAGCTTGGAGACATCCGTAACTGCAGCCACTTCAGAAATTGCGTTAACGGTGTGGGATATGACTTCTCCTGCCCTGAAGGCCTGGCGTACGACCCTGAGACCTACCGCTGCGAGTGGCCCGACCAGGTTGCTGACTGCGATGCCGAGGGTATGTTACAATCTCATCCAGTGTTCTTATTCTCATTCTCCTTCTTCTTCTTTACCATAGTGTTTTCCCAATTTTCTTGGAATTTTCAAGGCTAGAGTGAATAGATATCTTCTAGATCGACGAGCTCCATCCTCGGCCACGCCGTCGCTTAGCATCAGGCGGGTTGGTGGTCAATCGTAGATCTATAATGCCTAAAAAAATATCTTTATTTATCTTAATTTAATGGAATTCATAAAAAAGGAAGAGTTGCGCCTAAATGAAACATGATATAACAACATAATATGATATATGGTGAGGAGAGAAGACTAGCTACAAGGACTAGAAGACCTCATACAAGTGGCAGGAAGACGATGGATGCAAGCCGCTTTCATCAGATCTTTTTGGAAATCCTTAGGGGAGGCCCATGTTCAGCAGTGGATTTATTGTGTGCGGAGATGATGTTAAAAAAAGATGTCAAGAATCCAATACTGATACAGTTGCTATCATAAGCCGTTATCGCTTGATGTTTGATTGAATTATATATCGAAAATAAGTATAATATAAGTAAACTATAAACAATATTCGGATATTTTTCTTTATTTTTGCTATGAGACTTGTCTGATCGATATTCTGAATCTATCTAAGATTAGGTTAGGTTATTATTAGCTGTTTATAAGATAGGTACTCTAGGTTTAATTCACTTGCAGTGTCACAGTTTACTTACTGCATTAATTAGGTACTGTGTTTTATTCCTCTTTTATCTCTTAAGCAACAATTTTAACGATATGACACATAGAATAAAATGTAAAAAGTTAAATTAAATTCCTTTTAGCATTCCATAGTAGTATATGGGCTTAGGCCAGTAAAATATTGGCGACGAACAGCACTAATAAGTACATATTATGTTCTATAAACGAGTAAATAGGTTCACCACAAAGAAAACCGCAAGTGAAGGAACACTTGCGGTTTTCTTTGTGGTGAACCTATTTACTCCTATATGAATCTATTTAGTCCTTCCATCTCCTCTCTATTTGATCTAGCTATAATATATGTAAGTAAATACTATGTGTGTTTCCTCAAATATATTTCGTTGATTTTTCGTTCAGCGACAGGAGACAAGGAGAACGACAAAGATTTTGCAAACGATAAATTCATTTGCTTTATGAGTTGGTTTTGTAAATACAAAAAGCACTTATTTTACGTAAATAGCATAAAAATAAAGTTTACGACCAGTTAACTTTATATGCCGTGAAGATTGCAGTGTTACCATATAACTATATGATTTTTTTTTGACACGTTATACATGCACGTAATTCTACTCACTTGGCAATGCTATGCGGTTATGTTCTGCGGTTTTATATGCTATTGAAAAATCCTTCTAGATAGGACGGATTTCAATATTTTTTCAAATCAAGTTATAATTTTCATAATCCTTGCTTGTGTTCAATGTGATGTTATACGATATATTATTTATTATCATTGCTAGCAAACGGGGTTTAGCAGAATACTAGCATGAGCCGTTACCGTTTTTTCGGGTGTATGAATAACTTGCTGAGCCCCCTCGGTTTCACGGTTTCACCCTATCTCCCAAAAACTATTGCTGTTTTAGAATAAAAAGAGCCTATATGTTATTCCAGGCGTATCCATTCTAAATTCAAACCAGCCAGCCAGCCAGCATTTAAACCAGCCGCAGCGTACAGAAGTTGCTAACTCATAAATTTTGGCATTTATAATCTCATCCTTGGGCAATCGTGTAACATGTTTATTTATGTTTACTTTTCAATCTTCTTATAATATTATTATTAAAGGCACATTGTTTCTCTCTATATTCTAGTGCAAATTGAAAGACACTGTAGACCCCATGGAAGGTCACACAAGTAATGAATCTGAACATACCAGATCAAGTGTGAGCTGTCCCATGTTTAAATGCATCTGAATTACTTCTTATATATAATTTTTTTAATTAATTTTAAAATTTTAAATTAATTAATACGTAATCTTTATTTCGTCAATCATACAAATTTATAATTTATAAACCACAAAAAACTTATTAAAATGGCTATAACTAAAATGTTTTAATAGAATAACAAATAATTATAATAATTAAAAAAACTAAAATTAGCGACTTCAAAAACGTAATTTAGTTTACATGGTAATTATGACTTTTTTTCAATTATTTTGATGTAAAAACTCAGCTACTGTACCAATTTTGATTAAATTTCTATGAGACCAAAAGGTATATCCTGTCAATTAAAAAACTAATTTTCAATATCGGTTTAAATGACGGGGTTACGAGGTAACAAACATAAAAAACACAACTGAATTGATAAACTTCTTTTTAAAATCGGTTTAAAGCCTAGAAAACAGGCCAAAATCTATCCTGCAACTGTACTATCAACTTTTATAGCGATGCAAAGTTCGCTCAGCGCTCTTTTATCTTGCATTTTCTGCAATTAAGAGAGTGACACAAAAGTTGAAACGATTATTAAAAACATCACATTATAAAGTAGGCTCATTTGAAAAGCAAGATAAAAACGAGCGCTGAGCGAACTTTGCATCGCTATAAGTGTCGAGAGTAACCCCGCTGAAATGACAACTTGCTCTAAATTTCGATTTAAATATTTCAGCGTTCCTTGGATTCCGTTGCCCGGAGGTGCCCCAAAGCAGAGAACTCGGTCCCCCAGCTGGCTTCAGATATTACAGGTAAACTAAATTCTACAAAAAATACCTATAAATAATTGTCACTTGTAGTTCTACGAACTACCTATTATGCCTCGCGTGCACAGAGTCTGTACTTGTGATGTCTACCGCTCACATTCCAAATTATTATTTAGAATTGAGTAGAAACAGAAACAGAAACCGAAGTTTCTGTCAAATATTATCAAAATCGACTTCTCTTCCTTTCCATCAAGATTTCATAACCTCTTATCTCGACATCTTAACCGATTCTTAACTTTTTTAAATTAAATGTCAAACATTTCTAACAAATATCATTTAAATCGGTCAGTAAATAGGGCCGCAGATAACTTTCGCACTTTTTGGGGGAAATACCACACTTATCATAAGTTCCCGACGACAAAAAAGTCTATAAAATTGCTATAAAATTGAGGAACCTGTATAGGTACCAAGTTTCGTTAAAATTTGGTTGATAAATTCTATCTCTGCGCGAGTGCCATCTTTACAAACATCCGGACAAATGAACAAAATTATAGCTAGTTGATGCAGACCCTATCGTTTGGTTTGATCACCCGATCAATTATCGATTTTACAATTAGAGAAGACAAAGAAAAACTTCCTCGTTTTTCTCTCGTTTGATGGATAAAAAACGAGCGCTATTTTATTAATAACAGTGGATGTTTGTATGTATGTAACTAGTACATATAATAGTTACATACATACACCCTATTTCACTCTAATGTTATTAGGTAAGTTCGTATGTATGTGTAAGTATGTTCCTATAGCATGCCCTACAGCCTAAGCGGCTTGATCGATTTTGATGTGCGAGGTATTGTTACATTTGTCTTCACTTCCTGGGTGTCCTAGCTGTCATAGGCTAAATTTTTTATTATAATAATTTTACGTATATCACAAAAATAAAAATTTAAGATGTTTCGAAACCATAAATAATTCATAATTGGCAGAGTAATCGCTGAACAAACATACAAAAAAACGTGCAGCCAAATTGACAACCTCCATCTTTTTGGAAGTGGGTTAAAATATAGATAGTAACATAATATCATATTATTTTAGAGATAGAGCTCGGAATGCCGAGAACTGGTTAGGTAATGTACGACCGGTCAGTGGTCCAAATGTCAGCAGATGCGCGACCTTGGTTACATCACCTCCTTAGAGATATTGTATGTACCTGTGATTTCCTAACATACTTGCACACTTTAATATAGTAAATGGTTATTCAGTATACAACTTATGAGATACGTTTATGCACAATTTGGTTGGCTCAAGGTTTTAGTAAAGTTGATCAATAATCTGAATGAAAATGTTAATACTTGTACAAATAATTTTGGTTTAATGAGGCACATAAATCAGCATTATACTGTTATTAATGAGATAAAGTTTGTAGTTTGCAATTTTATTTGTTTATAAGTTTGTAAGGTTTGTAAGTTTGTAGTACCTACCAAAAAATGCCCCAGACCGAAGGGATCCGGGGCATTTTTGGTAGGTACTACTAAAAAAATTCTAACAATCTTTTCATCAATGTAAAAGCGAAACTCTGTCTCTCTGGCAAAGTAACAAACATGTTACTTTTTCACGACTTAATAACAGAACCGATTGTTTTAAAATTTTGAACAGAGGTAGCAGAGAACTTGGAGACGGACATAGGATACATTTTATCATCATCATCGCCGTTCACCGTCAACACCATAAATAAAAAAATATACATATAAAAGAAACATCGACACAAAGAATGAATGACCGTCACTACCATTTTAACCGGTAAAACCGCGGTATACCGCTAAGAGATTATCTTTGAAGTGAAAAAGAAAATATATGTAGACCCCCTTGTCTAGTAGTATATAAGTAGTATAAAAATCTTCGTAATAAAAAAAGTTATTAAAATAAAATTATTCGTTGAAGCCTTAGGGGGTGTTAAAATGGCAAATGTGGAACCAAATATAATATTCTCAGAAATATGAAATGCATATACAAACGATGAAAGCATTAATTTATTTTATAGCTGAATTATAGCCATATGCAGTATACAAGTCACTAACGAAATGTATAGTATACGTGTATGAACAGTTGCATACATAAGGGTGTCAAATGAGATAACGAAGTGAGGGTATGACGGCAAGAAAGAGTATTCCGGTACGACATTATACTATCAAGGCGCACGTATGATGTATCACATCAAAAAACTTTAGGGAGCCACCGACTGCAGGGCCGGACTCAAGGGCTACAGCCTGAGGAAACTCCTGCCTCAATTCATGTTATTATTACAGGTCCGACGTGAACTGCCAAAAGTACTTCCTGTGTATCGATGGCAGACCACGTGCCCTGGGGTGCGGCGGTGACGCGGCATTCGACGAACTCACGTCCACCTGCGTGTCGGCTGACGAAGTGTCTGCATGTCCCTCAGAACTAAGGTATACACTTGTATTATCCTGAAGAAGCTTTAGAAATCGCCCAATGTAACTAATATATAGCAGCAGTTCTTTTTCTTCTTCCTGAACATGTATAATAAGTGTTTGTCTTCAAACACATATGGGTTCTCTAACATCGTTATAGTTGTCCAGAACTCCAGAGGCAATGGTTATCGCTATACCACACATAGTTGTTATAACATGGTCTGCCCGTTTATTGCTCTATCTGAAGAAAAAACACATTTATTTCTAACATCTTAGATCCTAGTGTCATATCAATTGGCTTTGAGCATGGATGTTTGTTCTATTTCTGACTGTTTCTATGTATCGTAAGTATATATTTACAAAAAAGTATATATTTATTCTATCAACCATCTAGTTTCCATAGTAGGTACAAGCTTTGCTTAGTTTAGCTAGTTAGTTTGGGCCTAATAAAAGGCCCAAGGCTTCGACTCACATTTTAGAATTTTTACTTTTATATTTACATAAATATTTATTCTATTTACAATTACTAAAAATCTTGGTGTAGTTTGACCGAAATCGCGCCTTGGGTATTTGAACAGAAAACGGAAGGCGCCAGCGACAGGCGGCGGAATGTGGAAACCCTCGGATCCCTGCCGCGCACTTACTAAGGCGCGGTACAGCGCTTTCGGTTAGACTGTATTTGTATCAGTGTTCCTAATTGGTTCCTAACAATTAATATACATATTCTAGGGCTTCGGCTGCACGGGCAAGAGAAGCAGAAAAACAACTCTTGGCGAAAGAACTGGAGTTCGGCGCTGCCAAGTCTTTGAAGAGGACGAGATACTAAGAAAATTAATATAACGGACTTGGCTTACCTAACGTGATAACATTACAGCCTTCAGCCCGCTTTTTTTCTAAATACCTATTATAACAAAATTTAAAAAATTAAAGGATAATCACAATCGTTTATATCGTAGTATACGGTGAGTGAGCGCAACGAGTGCTCCAAATGTATAATTTATTTATTTATTTATTTATTTATAAAGTTCACCTACACTGTGTACATCTATACATTGACAATAAAAATCATACAAATAAAATACAGCTTAATGTCACAATAATTACAGGTGAAGTCAGCATGCATTAATAATAAGCGAAAAATAAAAATAGTCATTAAAAATTAAAAATATGCCATTAAAACAAATGTCAAATAAATTAAAGATGTCTTTGATATTCGGGCAAGCCAAGTCCTGTAGAAGTTGGTACTTATCTAGTCTTAAATAATTTGATTTGCCATAACATCACATTTTTTTACAAAACACAATCACATTGTAAATACGTAATTAACATAAGATAAGAAGTTTGTTCTAACAACCACCAGTGTTTGCACTTTTAATCTCGATTGACTATATTTTTGTAGAACTCAAAAACTCCAATTATTATTGGACCCAAGATCTTCAACAATAACTTTTCTATCGTAAGGAATACGAAGCTCTTTTATTGATGGGACAAGAGTAATAAAAATTATAGTGTAATATTTTACTTAATATAGTACCAAACCTTTAGGAGATTTAGAATGATTGAATGAACGAAAAATTCGTTGCATATTAAGAACTAGCAAGCATCTTCACAAACCTTCTACAAACATTTAATATTTTATTTATAATTTTTATCCAAGAAAATTGAGCAAGGTTTTCAATTTCATATTTAGTCTAGTAAAAATAAAATTTGTGACAACATAAAAGACACCTAAGTATATAGTTATTTAAATGAATGTACCTACTGGTGGTTTGAAATACTTTTGACACAATTTCATAATGATATTATAAAAGCTAATTTTCTTACCTTTACACGCTCAAACGGTTGAACCTATCGTTATGAAAATTTGTAAAGAGATAGCTTTGGACCTGGAATCGGACATAAGCTACTTATCATCATTATAATCATCACCGTTGTTCATAACTACGCGAGTGAAACCGCGGAACGCAGCTATTTTCCTATCATAATTTCAAAGAATCCCCCCAGTTGCAAATACTGTGATCTGCTCAACACAAACGGATTTATTTTTACTAGACTATGATATGTAGATAAGAATTTGTTTGGAAGGTTTTTTTTTTTAGTTTGTGATGTTGTTTCTGGGTCTTATAATTAAGTAACGAATTTTTCAACGGTTTACAAACTATAAAGCCTTAAGAACCAAAAATTATAGTTTAAAAAACTAAAAAATACCGATTTCAAAATACGCAATACAACAAATACGCGACTTGCTGTTCACTTTTCTACAGGCACATGGATGATATTTTACCAGCTATTTTGTTATAAAAACCAAAGTGATTCATCGATTTTGCTGAAATGAATATGGGACCAATTCTGAAGTATGGCTTACCAAACACAATAATGGAATAGAATCATCAAAATCAATACACAATTGGCTGAGTAATCGGTGAACAAACATACAAAAAAAAAACATAGAGACCGAATTGATAACCTCCTTCTTTTTGGAAGTCGGTTAAAAATACCAACGTAATAATTCCAGTTCTTTAGGATACTTACAATTACTTACTTATAGCAACGTGTATAGTAGGTAGATCATACTCCATAGTACGATCGCTAGATCTCTCTTCTCTTGAAAGGTTTGAGATTCTTCTCTGTATGGAGAATTTCCAATGGGTTGTAACCCCTTTGACGACCGTCCCGTGACGATGTGACCAGAAGCCGTCACAGGCCGGGAGTGATCCCGTATCGGCCTTTGTAATCAATCTTAGAGACTCACTCACAAAGCTGGCGCGATGACCCCAAAGCAGGTTTTAGTCTCCGATCTAGCCATTTGTATGAGTCAGAGAGATTTTGCCAATTCATCTTCTAGAACTCTCTGCACAGGGCATCAGGTCCCATCGATTGTCGCCCAGTTAGCTGTCGTTAATACGCTCTCTGTTACAGCCCCATCACTTCTTATTCAATCGACGTAACTGAGCATCATAATAGCCTCTGAGCCATGACTTTTCTTCCTTCTTCTTCTTATTCTAAATTAACGCACAACTCTCCCTCTTCCCTCTTCTTCCTGATAATCCAGTATGTTCCACACCACTTTTCATTTTGTGATCAAGAATTTTTATACGTGTGATCAGCAATTTTGACAAAAAAACTGAGTAAAACAACGTAGGATATTATTTAATGTTAGCCACTTGGCGATTTATGATTTTTATCGACCGACTTCAAAAAAGGAGGAGGTTCTCAATTCGACTGTATTTTTTTTTTGTTACCTTAGAACTTTCGACTGGGTGAACCGATTTTGATGATTACTTTTTTTGTTTGAAAGCTGGTAAGTACTTCCCGTGGACCAAATTGAAATGGGATCACATTTCAATTTGGTCCAGTTCTGATAATGGCATCCATGAGAAGTCGGTTGCTTCAGTTTTTTAAACTATAATTATTTAATATCATAACAAAGCGTTGGTTTCTTTCTGTTTTTTTTTTGGTTAGCTATATGATCGATCCAGTGTAAAGAATAACATACCGTTTAGGCGTAAATTAGTGAGGTTTTTTTTTACTAGACACAATTTCCTTTGTTCTAAGCCTCATTCAAATGTTACTACATTTTTGTTTTTACTTGTCTGCACATTTTGTTTATTCCGTATATCTAGGTACTTTAGTAATACTATTGTATTTATCATTAAACTCGTTTATTATAAATCTGTGTTTTATTGTATTTAACTACCGTCTTAATGTATGTCCACATGTAGATAAAATTAAATTGGTTTTTGATGAGATTTTTTTGTATATATTGTCCGAATAAGATACGTTGTGTATCATTCAGTTCATCCTGTCGAGGAATACGAACAGAACTAGAAGATGTTCTACCACTTTGGTCTTGTTCTGGTGCTGGCAGCTGCGAGTAAGTAATATTACTTATAAAAATTATAAATTAATTAAATTAATATAACATAACTAGCTGCACCCCACAGTTTCACATGCGGCCTATGATAGTGATGAAAACCGGTGATGATGATGATAGCCTATGTCCATTCTCTAGGTTCATAGCTATCTTTATCTCTAAAACAGCTATATGTAAATTTATCGGTCTATTCAGCCGTTTGATCGTGAAAAGCTAACAAACAGACAGAGAGACAGACAGAGTTACTTTTCCTTATTTAATATTATAATTGGGATAGGATTTGATAAATTTTCTACCAGCGGGCCAAGACAAGTTGCAAAGTTTCGAAGCGTTTCTATTTCTGAATATCTGTTTGAGTTCGTCACGTGATATTTCGTTAGCTAATGTATTTAAACATTTCCGATAAAACTCTGTGAACCGGGACTTCATAAAATTTGTAAAGGCATTTCCTACTCTTTCCTATTTTTTTCCTGCATAAAAATAGCCCAAATTGCTGCCGTTGCCGTGCTGTTTAATTAACTAAGGGCAAATTTATCAGATAAAAACTATTTGCCAGGAAAAATATTGCTTTCTTTTTCCTAAGTCATATGAATCGTTTAGATTATTATTATTGTTATTATAATGTATGTATATAGGATATACAGAAACAATCAAAGTTCTTTTGCAAAATTGAAAGAACTTTAGCAACCGCGGCTGAAACCGCGGGCCGCAGCTAGTATCTTACATAAATTCCTCATTGCAGCTCATGGATTGAAGACCGCCATTCCGCCTAGTATAGGAAGTAATCCTGACGGGGAGCTGGACACTCGACGTTCTGATAATAAGATAATAGGTTATAAACCAATCTATGGAACCAAAACCGTAGAAGAACAGGTTATATTAGGTTATGATCCAATTTATGGCAAAAGCGAAGAAGATAAACGTGAACAAATCGATGAAACAAGTGCTGATGGTAAAGATGAATCAATCCAAGAGATAAGTGCTGAAGGTAAAGATGAATCAGTTTATGAACCAAGCTATGAAGTTCCCGATAAGCCAGCCTATACCTACCTACCAACTACGCATAGACCCGAGTATGAACTACCGAAAGACTTTAACTTTCGGTGTCCCAAGCGATATGGTTACTTCAGATACGAGGGGCAAGGAGGCTGCGACATCTACATAGCGTGCAAGGTAAGTTGAATAAGGTAATATTAACTAATAATGTTAATCACTAATATTATTAATTCGATAGTATGAGAGTGTGTTAATTTGTGTGTTTGTTATTCCTCCACACTAAAACGGCTAAAGGAGTTTGAATTTGGATTTGGAATAGAGAGGGCTGCCAGAGGGATGGCCTTGAATTACACAGACTATATTTTATCTTAACAAAATGATCAGTTCTTATAGTTCGTATAGGATAGCGGGAGAAACCGTGAAGCACATCTTGTAATATATTTTAGCAAACATTGATGGGCATTTTTACACAGCGGTATCTAACTCCAAACTAAGCAAACCCTGCATTAGGTAGCTAATAGAATACTTATAAACTTTTTTGTGCATAAGTACTTCTCGTGATACATAGAAATACTTAGACACAGAAGAAACATCCACCATACGTATATAATTATGTCTTGTGTAGGAATGAAACTCTCTACCTCCAGTTTCAAGCCAGGTGTACCACCAACTATACTGTAAGGCCAGTAAATTTTTAGGTATTTTTGCGATACACAAAAAAAATGTTTTAGTGTGCATGTACAACATTTACAAAGTGTTAACAAATAAACCATATTTCTGTTTTGCAGAACAACAAAGCATCTCTAAAGGTGTGCCCAGATGGAATGCACTTCAAAGATAATCATCCCTGGGCCGAGTACCCGTGTGCCTATCCTCCAGAGGCTCAGTGCACATCTCGCTGGGGTGGAGGACGTATGTATAACAACAACTGTATATATAAATTAAATAACAGTAGACCTCCCAATCATAGAATTTTTGCAGCAATGAGGTATATAAAATATTCTTTTAGGTATGTATTTTATGCTTTTATTTGAAATCTCTATATATATAAAAATCAATTGCTGTTTGTTTGTCTCGCTAAAACTCGAGAACGGCTGGGCCGATTTGGCTGATTTTGGTTTTCAAATGTTTGTCGTAGTCCAGGGAAGGTTTAAACGTTGAGAAAATATCGGGTCCACTCATTGAAAGGTGATACGAAGTACTAGTTTTGAAGTACATCTAGTTTTGAATGATTTGAAGGAACTAATTTCAATATATTTTTGTGATTAATGTTTAATATTTTAAATATTGTTTTGAACTTTTGATTAGTATTCCTATTTAACTTTTATAAGTTATTTTATAATAACAAGACCTCATTAATATAGGTATATAATGTTGTTTTTATTTACTATAGAAAAATATGTTAAAAGCGGCCTAAGTAAATTTTTTACGCGTCAATGGAATCTGAAATAAAAGGGTATGGATTATATGAGAAGATTAGTCAAAAATACTAGGCCAAATTTACAAGTCATGATTAAAAATATTAAAACAACATCAATCACAAAAATACTGAAATAAGGTCCTTAAAATAGTTAAAATTTTCAAATACATACCTAAGAAATTACTTCACGTACCCCATTGCGTTCAGGCTTAGCACGAGTAATAATTCATTTATTCACGTCGCTTTACATTTATTTTACTATTAATTATTACTTGATAAGGTATTTAATTAAATGAATAATTGTCCAGCCCAGAATATGCTGATTGTGCTTGCTGTTCACTATACTAGTATAATATAATATGACAGCCTGAAGCGCCGTCAGTTACTCTGAAACAACACACAACCTGAAACAACAACGAGTTGAACGAGTTGAACGTTTGAGTTGTTACAGTAAATAAAATCTGAATCTGAATCTGAATCTGAACTCTGAAGGTGTATCAGCTAACCCAAGATGCTGACGATGAATAAAAATTAACTTTATTTTTTCAGTGCCCGCTAGGTCCACTGCCGAATGCCCTCGACAATTTGGAAATTTCCCCATCAAAGGTTCCAAATTTGCAGCTCATGACAAGTGTACCAGTTACCTGTCATGCGCTAACGGCGTAGCCCACGTGATGAATTGTACCTTCGGCCTGGTTTTCAACCCTGAGTTGAACATATGTGACTGGCCAGAGAAAGTTTCCAGTTGCAAGAGTAAGAGTTTAAACACTTAACACACCTATTTACTGTATTATCTCACCGCTAGCATCATTATCTCAGTCACAAGATGTCCTCTCCTTACCTACTTGTAACCCGGTTCACTATTGCAATTCTATTCTATACGAAGTAGGAATTTATCACAAGAATCGCCCTTTCATATATATTTTAAAATATTTCGTAATTATCACAGCGCCTCTCTCGCGTCTGTGTATAACATAATCTTTACTAGAGATTTTGGGATTGAGGCCTTAATCAAGATAGAGGACAAGTCCTTCAGGTGTTGACTCTTTTGGTGGTAGAGCATCACCTACTTGAAGAGGACATAAATAAGTGCTTCGATCTCAGTGCAGCAGAACTTGACATAGGACAAGTTCTGCTGCACTCAATACTCAAACAGAATCTGGGTTCTTATGATGAACACATATCGGATCCTTCAGCCCTGTGATGCAGTTCCTTCTAAGCCTTCTAGACCTACAATCGCTTAAGCCACTCTGCGCGTTCACCTCGTGTCCGTTTGAATAGTAGCTCAGGGTTCCACTCCCGAGCAACCCTGAGCCCAGGAGTCCCCTTACTACAAGCAGGGCAAATACTGATACTGTATTCTAGTGCTCCGGCTCTAAGATATTTAACATACCTACTACCCTGTAGCCTAATGACATAACACATGGCTACTAACGAACTACAATCGACCTAAATAATTAATACTGTTTTTTATTCCAGATCAATTTGGCTACAAATGCCCCGTTGCCCGTATAGGCGAGGAAGACATGGTTATTAATTATAGGTAAAATACTAATGATTATAAGCTAATCAACAATTTTAATCCCTTTTTATATGGGTAGGTAGAGTATTTCCAGATAAAGATTCGCCAAAAATCGGAAACGTAGAAAGAGAAAATGGGAACAATAGCATTATATTACAATGACCTAATAACTCATAAAATATACTTGGAGAGGCCAATGTACAAATTCCATTTGAATCACAAAATCAATCAGTAGGTACTATCTAACAAGCAGCTATATTATAAGTCCTCATATATAGTGCAACTAAGGATCCCTACCCTGCGTCTGCCCCAACACGATCTTTTCCAATTATTTTTTGATTATAGTATTTACTACTATAAATAAAAACCTTCAGTATAGAACTTAAGAATAGAAAAAATTTATTAAATCCTCACATAATTTTTTAACTCCACTCTACTTACAGGTACGAGAAGGACCCTGAATGCCGCTACTTCTTCTCCTGTCTGAATGGGAATTACAGATTGCTAGCCTGCGACGAAGGCCTTCTCTTTGACCACAGAATCGGAAGATGTGTTGAGTACGACGAATTCAAATGCGACTACGCGAAACGCACTGGTTAAACTGAGGAGTGAGTGAGGAGCCTTACTGAAGAGTAAACTGAGGAGTGAGTGAGGAGCCTCACTGAAGAGTCCTTTACTTTTACTTTACTTTACACATGGATCTTTGGAATCTTTGGATCTTCACATAAAAAGTGATAAAAATGTACCCTTTTCTTAAAATCAATAAACAAATAAAAATATAATTAATATACCAAATGCCTTTTGTTGTGTAAATCACTACCCACGTAAATAAACGAAGAAATTACCTTATTGTATAGAGAACGAAAAAATATACAAATAAATAAACTTATGTTTAAGGATAGTATACTTCAATATAACATAAGTATAAGTATAAGTACGTACCTACTAACTGTGCCTAATCCAGATTTCTAGTTATCTAGTATGTATAATTTAAATTCGTTCAATTCATTGCAGAAGGGAAAAGGAGAAGTATCCCGGTGGTATTGTACTGAGTGACACTTAAGTGTGTATCAAGGAAGGAAGAAAATCAAGTGGACTTACGTTGGGTTGACTTCTTTACTAAATCTAAAGATAGAAATCATGGTTTCGAATTGAAAAAAAATGATCACGTTTGTTCTTTACATTCCTATCTCTAATGCTTCTTGCGAGCGTGTATTCTGCATAATGGAACAAGCATGGAGCAAGGAAAGAAACCGAATGAGTATTTATTTTGTAAAAGCTGAGTTACAAGTACTAACAATCTTCGATTTTTCATATAAAAACTTATATGATTTTGTGACGAAAAACCGACAAATATTAGATGCTGCTTGAAAAGAAAATAAATATAAATTAAAAAATCGGTTAAGTGCGAGTCGGACTCGCGCACGAAGGGTTCCGTACTATCATCTATAACAGAAAATCACGTTTGTTGTAGGTATACTAATTTTTAGTCTGTTTTAGTTGTTATATAAATCCATGAGAGTTTATTCTTGCTTTTCGGGTAGTTTTGATAAATCTATTGCTCAATTCGAAATTGTATCCATAAAGGGCTATGGTAACTAAATAGTGCACAGTACGTGCCAGCATTTAAGTCAATATTTCTAAACACGTTATCTATTTGAGTATAACCCGTTGTTTAGTTCTGTTTATAAAATAACGAGAAATCAACGAAATTCCAAGTAGTAAATTGCAAACTTATAGGTAGGTTTTCGATACACATCCGGGCAGCATAACGACGCTCGCGCGAATACCCGCGGTTATGGCTCGCTCCGTGATGTTACCTCCCCCGCTACCCGCGCGGCCGTTGCTTATCAACCGCCTCGCGCTCGCGCCACCACCACACCGCGGCGCGGCGCTCGCACCGCGTTTAGATGCACGGATTATTTTCATTTTGTGAGTTTTTATGTATTAGATTAGGTATTTATTTTTATAGTTAATATATTTCTAAATATTTACTTACAAATATTCAAGTTTCTACCTGTTTATTAAGATCGAGTAAAAATTGCTTAAAAATTAGGTTTGTTGTATGGGAGCCCCCCTTTAATATTTACTTTATTGTTATTTAATTATTTATTTTGAAAGGTAATATACAAGTAAATATTCTGTGAAAATTTGAAGCGTCTACCTGTTACCGTTTTTAATATAGAGCAAAAAAATACAAAAAAAACACGTTTATTGTATGGGGTTAAAAATATAAAAAAAAAAATTAAGGGGGGTATATAATACCCCCCTTAATTTTTATTTTATTTTAAATTTAGTATTTGTTGTTATAGCGGCAACGGAAATACATCATTTGTGAAAATTTCAGCTTTCTAGCTATCACGGTTTATGAGATACAGCCTGGAGACAGACAGACAGACAGACAGACAGACAGCGACAGTCTTAGTAATAGGGTCCCGTTTTTACCTTTTGGGTACGGAACCCTAAAATCAATTGAGATTTTCTTTCCACGTACCCGGCGGTGACGCGGCATTCGATGAACTTACGTCCACCTGCGTGTCGGCTGACGAAGTATCTGCATATCCCTCAGAATTAAGGTATATCACCTCAGACACAAGAAGTCCGCTGCTGGACATAGACCTCCCCTATTGATGTCTTTTGGAAATCCATGCAGGAGGCCTATGTCCAAGTTCTTTTTCTTCTTCCTGAACTTCTATAAAAAGCGCTAAAGGATTTTCTTTAAACAGATATGGGTTCTCAAACAGGGTTATGGTTGTCCAGAGGCAATATTATAGTTATCGCTTTACCAGACATACTTGTTATAAGGTGGTCTACCCATATATTACACTATATGAAAAAAATACATATTTTCAACATCTTAGATCCTAGTGTCATATCAATTGGTTTTGATATTTGCTCGACTTATACTGTTGTGTAGCAAAAACATGCGGTATCACATAGGTCAACAAAATGAGCAGTCAACATCTAGAAGGAACCTCTATGATAAAAAGTCTCAGGCCATCCAATAAAGGCCAAGGCCACTCACAATTTTAGAATTTTTACTTTTATATTTACATAAATATTTATTCTATTTACAATTACTAAAAAAACTCTTGGTGTAGTTTGAGCGAAATCACACCTTAAGTATTGGTGCACAAAATGGAAGGCGCCAGCGACAGGCGGCGGAATGTGGAAACCCTCCCTTCCTGTCGCGCACTTACTGGCGCGGTACAGCACTTTCGGTCAGACTATATTTGTATCAGTGTTCTTAATTGGTTCCTAACATAATAATATGCATATCCTAGGGCTTCGGATGCGCGAGCAAGAGAAGCAGACTCTTGGCGAAAGAACTGGAGTTCGGTGCTGCCAAGTCTTTGAAGAGGTCGAGATTCTAAGAAAATTACATATAACGGACTTGGCTTACCTAACGTGATTACATTACAGCCTTCAGCCCGCTTTTTTCTAAATACCTATTAAAAAAAAACAAAAAAAAAAACAATCGTATATTTCGTATACGGCGAGTGAGCGCAACGAGCGCTTCAAATGTGTAATTACAAATATATGTCTTTGATATTCGGGCAAGCCACGTCCTTTAGAAGTTGGTACTTATCTAGTCTTAAATAATTTGATTTGCCATAACATCACATTTTTTTTACAAAACACAATCACATTGTAAATACGTAATAAACATAAGATAAGAAGTTTGTTCAAACAACCACCCAGTGTTTGCACTTTTAATCCCGACTTGCGCCTAACGTTTTTCAACCCTACATTTTTGTAGAATTCAGAAATGCAGATTTTTATAGGACCCAAGGTCTTCAACAATAACTATTATATCGTAAGGAATACGAAGCTTTTTTATTGATGGGACAAGAGCAATCAAAAATAAATTTACCATAATATAGTACCAAACCTGGAGATTTAGAATGATTGAATGAACGAAAAATTTCATCGCATAATTAAGAACTAGCAAGCATCTTCACAAACCTTCTACAAACATTTAATTTTGATCCAAGCAAATTCAGCAAGGTTTTCAATTTCATTTTTATGTAGATAAGAATTTGTTTGGAAAGATCAATATTTTTTTAACTTTGTGATGTTGTGTCTGGGTCTTATAATTATGTGACGAATTTTTCGACGGTTCATATATGGTTTACGAACTAAGCCTTAAGAATCAAATATTATAGTTAATAAAACTGAGAAAACCCGACTTCAAAATACGTAATACAACACATACGTGACTTGCTTTTCACTTTTCTACAGGCACGTAGATGATATTTTACCCTTTATTTTGTTATAAAAACCAAAGTACTGCATCGATTTTGATAAAATGTATATGGGACCAACTCTGAAGTATGGCCTACCAAACACAATCATGGAATAGAATTATCAAAATCAATGCACAATAGGCTGAGTAATCGGTGAACAAACATACAAAAAAAACATATAGATCGAACTGATAGCCTCCTTCTTTTTGCAATTCGGTTAAAAACGCCAACGTAATAATTCCAGCTTATAGCATACTTGTTTACAATTGCTTATAGCAACGTGTATAGTAAGTAGATCATACTCCATAGCACGATCGCTAGATCTCTCTTCTCTTGAAAGGTTTGAGATTCTTCTCTGTATGGAGAATTTCCAACGGGTCTGTAACCTTGCAAATGACATACTCCATGGAAGAATAACACGTTCTTGATGCGTACTACACAGGAATAGAATTCTTTGCCTCCATCTCTATTTCCTGAGAACTACAATCTTGAAATTTTCAAGGCTAGAGTGAAGAGATATCTTCTAGATCGACGAGCTCCATCCTCGGCTACATCAGGCGAGTTGGTAATCGTAGATCTATCATGCGTTAAAAAAAAATCAATTATAATATTGCTTTCATACCTAATCTTCATCATCGTTCACCTAATAACATCTACTTGATATAATGTAACCTCCTTTTTTGAAGTCGGTTAATTAAATAGCGTCTAATTGTTGACATCTGCACTGCCACTTCCATCACAATCCATACATGCAAAAAATGTGACGGCTCCTGGTGACGGCAGCCGTCACTTCGTCACGGGAGTGATCCTGTATCGGCCTTTGTAATCAATCTTAGAGACTTACTCACAAAGCTGGCGCGATGACCCCAAAGTAGGTTTTAGTTTCTGACCTTGCCATTTGTATGAGTCAGAGAGATTTCGCCAATTCATCTTCTAGAACTCTCTTCACAGGACATCAGGTCCCATCGATTGTCGCCCAGTTAGCTGAAGAATAACACGTTCTTGATGCGTACTACACAGGAATAGAATTCTTTGCCTCCATCTCTATTTCCTGAGAACTACAATCTTGAAATTTTCAAGGCTAGAGTGAAGAGATATCTTCTAGATCGACGAGCTCCATCCTCGGCTACATCAGGCGAGTTGGTAATCGTAGATCTATCGTGCGTTAAAAAAAAAACAATTATAATATTGCTTTCATACCTAATCTTCATCATCGTTCACCTAATAACATCTACTTGATATAATGTAACCTCCTTTTTTGAAGTCGGTTAATTAAATAGCGTCTAATTGTTGACATCTGCACTGCCACTTCCATCACAATCCATACATGCAAAAAATGTGACGGCTCCTGGTGACGGAAGCCGTCACTTCGTCACGGGAGTGATCCTGTATCGGCCTTTGTAATCAATCTTAGAGACTTACTCACAAAGCTGGCGCGATGACCCCAAAGTAGGTTTTAGTTTCTGACCTTGCCATTTGTATGAGTCAGAGAGATTTCGCCAATTCATCTTCTAGAACTCTCTTCACAGGACATCAGGTCCCATCGATTGTCGCCCAGTTAGCTGTTACCGCCCCATCATTCTCTATTCAATCGACGTACCTCAGCATCTTAGCTTTTGAGCCATGACTTCTTCTTCCTTCTTCTTCTTTTTCCAAATTAACGCACAACTCTTCCACTTGCGTCTTCTTCCTGATCACCCAGTATGCTCCACACCACCTTTCTTTCTGTAATCAGAATTTTTTTACGTTCGCTCAGGATTTTTTACAAAAAGAAACTGAGTAAAGCTCTACAACGTAGGATATTATGTAATGTTCACTCGGCAATTCATGATTTTTATTTATAAGTTTATATCATTACAAAGTGTTGGTTTCTTTTCTGATCCATTTTTGGTAAGCTATAGAAGAATCTATAGCTATCTTATATAGCTATAGCTATATAAAATATAGCTATAGCTATATCTTATAGCTATAGCTATATCTTATATCCATAATATAGCTATAGCTATATTATGGATTTGGTGTAAAGTATAACATACCGTTTAGGCGTAATTTAAAAAAATAAATTTTCTTTATTCTAAGCCACATACAAATGTTACTTTTTTGTTTTTACTTGTCTGCACATTTTGTTTATTTTTGTATAAATAAGACTCTGTAAATCTAGGTAGGTACATTAGTAATATTATTGTATTTATCATTAAACTCGTTTATTATAAATCTATGTTTTATTGTCTTTAACTACCGGCTTAATGTATGTCCACATGTAGATAAATTTAAATTTGTTTTTGATGAGATTTTTTTGTATATATTGGCCGAAGAAGATACGTTGTGTATCATTCAATTCATCCTGTCGAGGAATAAGAACAGAACTAGAAGATGTTCTACCACTTTGGCCTTGTTCTGGTGCTGGCGGCTGCGAGTAAGTGAAATAATTTAATTAATATAACATAACTAGCTGCGCTCCGCGGTTTCACCCGCGGCCTACGATAGTGATGAGAACGGTGATGATGATGATTGCCTTTTCCATTCTTCAGGTTCATAGCTATCTCTAAAACAGCTATATATGTAGTAAATTTCTCGATCTATTCACTATTAGACAAGTTACGAAGTTTCGAAACGTTTCTATTTCTGAAAATCTCTGAGTTCGTCACGAGACTTTTCGTTAGCTAATGTCAATGCCATATATTTTCTGTTACTAACGTCCACCAAATCAGAAAACCACATAACCCTGCTGATATAAATAGCAAAATAAGCTTCACTTAACAAGTGCTTACTCAGATCTGTTCATAAAGTATTGAACATTTAAAAACATGTTAATCTTGATCATGTTGGGGTTAAAGTATGAAATTGTCGTTTTGTAATGAAAAAATTTAAATCTTTTTTTTTATCTACCCACGTTGCTTATACATTACTGCCATAGTATGGCAATAATGTATCTTAAGTATTATTATGAAGATTATTTAAACATTTCCGATAAAACTCTGTGAACAGGTACTTCACAAAATTTGTGAAGGCATTTCCTACTGTTTCCTGGGAAGACATTTTTTTCTGCATAACAATGTCCCAAATCGCGAAAAAAATGGAAATCGGTTGGGGCACTGTCGGTGAATATACCTAAAGGATGACGGATCTAGCTGCAATTCTTATGTTAAAACTAACAAGGCATTGTGCTTCAACGTCTAATGCTCTCTTCTCTCAATTCATGAGGCACCCATTTTAAAAGTTTTCCGATTGTACCGATTTATTGCCGATTATTATTTTGAGTATGCTAACAGCATTTTTATAGTTTGATACAGAACGACATTCAATTCGTCTATATTTACCCCAGTAGCTGGTAGCTTTCTTAAGGTTAAAACTAATAAACTCAAAAAAAAGTTTAAAATAGATAAAATACAAAAATTTACGTTGCGTTCATGAGCCGTAGGTATCCTCTCCAAATACAGCATAGACATTACAAACATTTTCTGCTTTGTTAGGTATTGTAGGTACTTGTATTCGAAAATAACTGATTTTCGCTGTATCTTCTTCACGTTTTAACGTAAACCGTATCCGGGTATAATAAGAATAGCCATATTTACTTCATCATTAAAATCTAGACTAACCACATAATTACATTTTATCAAGTATACAAAATATTTATTTATAATTCCAAATTTACATGTCATGTGCTAGTTAATTAACTAAGGGCAAATTTTTCAGTCCCCAGATAAAAACTATTTGTCAGTTAAAATATTGCTTTCTTTTTCTTAAGACAGAAAAAGATGGAGATATAAATTATCCGACAAATACTTTTGTCTGAGGATTGAAATATTAGCCCTTAATATGATAATAAAATAATTTTAATATTTAATCAACCAAATAATCGTTTAGATTATCATGTATGTATATAGGATATACAGAAACAGTCAAAGTTCTTTTGAATATTGAAAGAACTTTAGCAACCGCGGCTGAAAACGCGGGCCGCAGCAGCTAGTATCTTACATAAATTCCTCATTGCAGCTCATGGATTGAGGACCGCCATTCCGCCTAGTATAGGAAGTAATCCTGACGGGGAGCTGGACACTCGACGTTCTAATAATAAGATAATAGGTTATACACCAATCTATGGAACCAAAACCGTAGAAGAAAAGGTTATATTAGGTTATGATCCAATTTATGGCAAAAGCGAAGAAGATAAACGTGAACCAATCGATGAAACAAGTGCTGATGGTAAAGATGAATCAGTTTATGAACCAAGCTATGAAGTTGCCGATACGCCAGCCTATATACCTCCAACTACGGATAGATACGAGTATGAACTACCGAAAGACTTTAACTTTCGGTGTCCCAAGCGATATGGTTACTTCAGATACGAGGGGCAAGGAGGCTGCGACATATACATAGCTTGCAAGGTAAGTTGAATAAGGTAATAATGTTAATCACTAATATTGTTAATTCGAAAGTATGAGTGTGTTAATTTGTATGTTTGTTATTACACTAAAACGGCTAAAGGAGTTCCTGTGAATTTGGAATAGAGATAGCTGCCAGAGGGATGGCCTTGAATAACATAGACTTATTTCATCTTAACAAAATGGTCAGTTCTTATAGTTTGTAAAGGATAGCGTGAAAAACCGTGAAGCACATCTTGTAATATATTTTAGCAAACATCGATGGTCATTTTTACACAGCGGCATCTAACTCCAAACTAAGCAAACCCTGTATTTGGGAATTAGGTATAGCTAATAGAATACTTATAAACTTTTTTGTACATAAGTACTCTCATGTTAAATAGAAATACTTAGACACAGAACAAACATCCACTATACGTATATATGTCTTATGTAGGAATGAAACTCTTTACCTCCAGCTTAAAGCCAGATGTACCACCAACTAAACTGTAAGGCCAGTAAATTTTTAGGTATTTTTGTGATACACTAAACAATGTTTTAATGTATGTGTACAACACTTACAAATAAACCATATTTCTGTTTTGCAGAACAACAAAGCATCTCTAAAGGTGTGCCCAGATGGAATGCACTTCAAAGATAATCATCCCTGGGCCGAGTACCCGTGTGCCTATCCTCCAGAGGCTCAGTGCACATCTCGCTGGGGTGGAGGACGTATGTATAACAACAACTGTATACATAAATTAAATAACAGTAGACCTCCCAATCATAGAATTTTCGCAGCAATGGGGTATATTAAGTAAATTTATAGGTATGTATTTTATGCTTTTATTTGAAATTTTGAATAATTTAAAGGAACTAATTTCAATATTTTATTGTGGTTAATTTAATATTTTGAACTTATGATTAATATTCCCATTTAATTTATAAAGTAATAAGACCTCATCAATATAGGTATACATTGTTGTTTTTATTTACGTAAATGTGACGTTAAAAGCGGCCTAAGTACATTTTTACGGGTCAATGGAATCTGAAATAAAAGGGTATGAATTAAATGGGAAGATTAGTCAAAAGTACTAGGCCAAATTAAAATATTATATCATGATTAAAAATATTAAAACAACATCAATCACAAAAATATTGAAATAAGTTCCTTAAAATAGTTAAAATTTTCAAATAAAATCATAAAATACATACCTAAGAAATTACTACACGTACCCCATTGCGTTCAGGCTTAGCACGAGTAATATTTTACTATTAATTATAACTTGATAAGGTATTTAATTAAATGAATAATTGTCCAGTCCAGAATATGCTGATTGTGCTTGCTGTTCACTATATACTAGTTATAATATAATATGACAGCTTGAAGCGCCGTCAGTTACTCTGAACTCTGAAAGTGTATCAGCTAACCCAAGATTCTGACGATGAATAAAAATTAACTTTATTTTTTCAGTGCCCGCTAGGTCCACTGCCGAATGCCCTCGACAATTTGGAAATTTCCCCATCAAAGGTTCCAAATTTGCAACTCATGACAAGTGTACCAGTTACCTGTCATGCGCTAACGGCGTAGCCCACGTGATGAATTGTACCTTCGGCCTGGTTTTCAACCCTGAGTTGAACATATGTGACTGGCCAGAGAAAGTTTCCAGTTGCAAAAGTAAGAGTTTAAACACTTAACACACCTATTTACTGTATTATCTCACCGCTAGCATCATTATCTCAGTCACAAGATGTCCTCTCTTTATCTACTTATAACCCGGTTCACTATTGCAATTCTATTCTATTCGAAGTAGGAATTTATCACAAGAATCGCCCTTTTATATATATTTTAAAATATTTCGTAATTATCACAGCATCTCTCTGGCGTCTGTGTATAACATAATCTTTACTAGAGATTTTGGGATTGAGGCCTTAATCAAGATAGAGGACAAGTCCTTCAGGTGTTGACTCTTTTGGTGGTAGAGCATCACCTACTTGAAGAGGACATAAATAAATGCTTCGATCTCAGTGCAGCAGAACTTGACATAGGACAAGTTCTGCTGCACTCAATACTCAAACAGAATCTGGGTTCTTATGATGAACACATATCGGATCCTTCAGCCCTGTGATGCAGTTCCTTCTCAGCCTTCTAGACCTACAATCGCTTAAGCCACTCTGCGCGTTCACCTCGTGTCCGTTTGAATAGTAGCTCAGGGTTCCACTCCCGAGCAACCCTGAGCCCAGGAGTCCTCTTACTACAGGCAGGGCAAATACCGATACTGTAATCTAGTGCTCCGGCTCTAAGATATTTAACATATCTACTACCCTGTAGCCTAAAGACATAACACATGGCTACTAACGAACTACAATCGACCTAAATAATTAATACTGTTTTTTATTCCAGATCAATTTGGCTACAAATGCCCCGTTGCCCGTATAGGCGAGGAAGACATGGTTATTAATTATAGGTAAAACACTAATGATTATAAACTAATCAACAATTTTAATCCCTTTTTATATGGGTAGGTAGAGTATTTATAGATAAAGATTCGCCAAAAATCGGAAACGTAGAAAGAGAAAATGGGAACAATAGCATTATATTACAATAACCTAATAACTCATAAAATATACTTGGAGAGGCCAATGTACAAATTCCATTTGAATCACAAAATCAATCAGTAGGTACTATCTAACAAACAGCTATATTATAAGTCCTCATATATAGTGCAACTTAGGATCCCTACCCTGCGTCTGCCCCAACACGATCTTTTCCAATTATTTTTTGATTATAGTATTTACTACTATAAATAAAAACCTTCAGTATAGAACTTAAGAATAGAAAAAATTTATTAAATCCTCACATAATTTTTTTACTCCACTCTACTTACAGGTACGAGAAGGACCCTGAATGCCGCTACTTCTTCTCCTGTCTGAATGGGAATTACAGATTGCTAGCCTGCGACGAAGGCCTTCTCTTTGACCACAGAATCGGAAGATGTGTTGAGTACGACGAATTCAAATGCGACTACGCGAAACGCACTGGTTAAACTGAGGAGTGAGTGAGGAGCCTCACTGAAGAGTCCTTTACTTTACTTTACACATGGATCTTTGGAATCGACACATAAAAGTGATAAAAATGTACCTTTACTTAAAATCAATAAACAAATAAAAATATAATAAAATATACCAAATGCCTTTTGTTGTGTAAATCACTACCCACGTAAATAAACGAAGAAATTACCCTATTGTATAGAGAACAAAAAATATTTAAATTAATAAAGATACTTATACTTCAATATAACTTAAGTAATAAGTATACTTCAATATAACTTAAGTATTATTATAGGTACTTAATAACTCCCAAAAAACTGGAAAAGGAGAAGTATCCCGGTGGTAGGTACTGAGTAACACTTGATTGTGTCTCAAGAAGGCTATACTTACTCGTAGGTACGCACTCTGCAGTAAGTTTAAAGTGACATGTTATGACACACATATAACTAATGATTTTGAAAAACTTAAACAACTTAAACTAGATTAAAATAGGTCCATCCGTTTGAGAGCTGCGATGCCATAGACAGTCACACAAGGTCGAAGGTTAAAATGTGACCAGGCATGGTCCTGGTCACGTTTTAACCCAAAAAGTCAAAGTCAAACATGCATGGGTTATGTAACTAATACTATTTTATAATATTGTGAATATTGTTTGTTTAGACCACTATTCAAAAAGGTCAATGATCTCTGTCCTGCTATAACGACTTAAATGTTTTTAGGGTTCCGTACCCAAAGGGTAAAAACGGGACCCTATTACTAAGACTTCGCTGTCTGTCTGTCTGTCTGTCTGTCTGTCTGTCTGTCTCCAGGCTGTATCTCATAAACCGTGATAGCTAGAAAGCTGAAATTTTCACAAATGATGTATTTCCGTTGCCGCTATAACAACAAATACTAAAAATTAAAAAAAATATATTAAGGGGGGTCCCCATACAATAAACGTGTTTTTTTTTTCGTATTTTTTTGCTCAATATTAAAAACGGTAACAGGTAGACGCTTCAAATTTTCACAGAATATTTACTTGTATATTACCTTGCCATACAACAAACGTGATTTTATTGCCGTTTTTATATATAATGGTACGGAACCCTTCGTGCGCGAGTCCAACTCGCACTTGGCCGATTTTTTTTATATTTATCGCTATAGGTATCTCGAATAGTTGTAGTTACAGTGTGTTAATTTTTTTTAAATGTTTTTGATATGGTCTATTACTATAATTAATCATGAATTTCTAGGTCTAATAGCTTAGAAATACAGAGGGGGGACACATTTTTTTTACCATAGGCTGACTATAACTTGCACACATCATTCATGGAAAGAAATGATTTAAGAAACCTTAGACTTATTATAAGAGACCAATTAAATTACCACACATGATAGGGTAAAGTTGCAAAATAATTCAGACTCTTGAGAGACCTCATGGCTCAGTGGTAGTACGGCTGCCTCCTAAGTCTTGGATCGATCCCCACTCAGGGCACTCACCCCACTCTTACCTCATAGGTAGAGTGGAAACGTGTGCATGAATGAATGAATCGTTATAGCTCAGAAACAGTGGCTCGTAGGAAAAAAAGTATCAAAACATTTTTTATAGATAATTTTATGATCAAATTTTTTTGTCTGTGGTACTTTTATGATAAAACTTACCGTTTTGCTGAAAATCACAAAAAAAAAATTTTTTTTTACCTTTGACATTAAATAAAAAAAAACAAACACGGGAATGATCGGGAACTTATTTTTTTTATTTATAATCATGTTTTGAACAATTTTACTGATTTTCAGCTTGATAGGAATTTATGCAACTTCGAATGTCTAAATTGACCGGATTAACTTGCGAGTTTTGGTGATATCTGTGTACAGAGATTGAGTACAGAGGAATTATACAAATCAACACGCGCAGCTATCTCTCTCGTGCATTACAACATCAATAAGAAATTAATTTGTTTATTTAGGAGATATATTTTTATTCAGATATAACTTATTCTGGCGACGGAATAGTGAAAAAAAAATATTTTCCAAATCATCAGCCAATTTTAAAGATAATAAAGAAAAACTTTTTAAACATATTTCTCCTATCAAAATAAACAGATTAATTACTTACTCACTTTTCTGATATTCCCACTCAATGATTTTATAATTATGTTTAAAAATGTTGTGATGCACGAGAGAGATAGCAGCGCGGAGCAGTTTGTCGCCGCAACTTGGTAAAGTAAAGGCCAAAGTAAAGGCGTTATTCATACAACAGGGCCCTTATTCCCCTATGACCATCGATTCGTTACATGAACTTGACGCGGGTGCGTTGACAATGGAAATTGCACTTTAAATTTAAAAGACTAAAGTCTAATTTTCATTGTCACACACCCACGTCAATTTCACGTAACACGGCCGATGGTCATACGGAATGAGAGCCCAGGAGAAAACTGCTTTATAACCGTAAATATTGTCAGATTTAGATATTTTTTACAGTGCATGTAATGATAATCCATACCACGGCTACGGTTACATTGACGTTCCGGTTTGCTTCTTAAAAAAATAATTATAAATAAAGAAAAGCATAAAGTATAGTCATTTAGATAAAACAGTTTTCTTCTATTTTTATTCAATCATTTATCCATTCATAGGCTCTAAACCAGTTATATAATATAGATTTTATTGTCTCTAACTACTATTATAATTTGTGTTGTCATAAAAATAAATTGGAAATTGATTACTTACTTTCCATTTATATTCGGTGAAAGGGGTGCATTCGTATCATTCAGTTGTTTTTCCCAAATGTGAACGCAAAGAAAGAAGATGTTCTATTACTTTAGCTTTATTTTGATACTGGTCACTGCAAGTAAGTTCTAGTTTTACATATTAATTAAAATTATTTTTTATTATCATTTTCCAATAAAAAAAAATATTAACACAATAAACAATATGTAATTAGTATTAGATGAGTTTTTGATCATACAATAATTATGATTCGGACGGCCCCTTGTGTTCCCACGTGCGTTGATACTTTGGCACCGTCTCATCTTCCTGAGACACGGAGTAGGGCTGGCGCTGCGGCTAATTCGGCGGAGCAGCACAAGCGGCGTAAATATGTTAATCTCGGTAGAGGTTACATATTTGAGCCGTTTGGTGTCGAAACTTTGGGTCCGTGGGGACCGGGAACTCATCTCATTTTCAAAAATTTATCTGAGCGCCTGATCGATGCGACGCGTGACCAAAATGCTGGTGCGTATCTGACCCAACGCATAAGCATTGCCATTCAACGTGGCAATGCGGTTAGCATGCTGGGTACGCTGCCAACTGGTAGTGGGTTTGAGCATTTGGATTATCTTTAGACCTTTATCGGTCTGGGGTGATCGATGTGCTTTTTGTGTAGTAGTTTAGTTAGTTGAGTTTGTATATTGTTGTGTTGTAGTTAATAAAGGCGCTTGCCATAAAAAAAAAAAAAAAATTATTATTTACAATAATTATGTATAATTATTATAAACAATAGACGTTATCGACAGTACAAGGGCGGCTTTATCACTTAGAGCGATTTCTTCAGGGTGGACAGGTATAATAATAGTAAATCAGAATAAGGAAGTTGATAGTGTACAGTAAGTACCTGTACTAATAAAGATCACAATATGCTTAATCCAATAAATTATCATTTAGCCAATTAATAAGTTTTTTGCAACAATAACTGTTGCAAGTAAGCTAGAACATCGGATAGAGAGAGAAGCAAGTGGAAGAAAAGAAGTACCTAATTAACTTAACGAGAATGAGATTAATAGACACTAAAAGCAGTTTAGTGTAATGCAGCACGATGGGTGGTGGCGGCTGTGCTGACATGTGCACTAACAATTATATTGAAGGGTATCTATAATCGAAGGTATATCGCGATTAATAAATTTATATATATTATATATACTATACTTTGTATACTATAAAAATTACTACGTTGCGGGTACGATTCCTCTAAGAAGTTGGATATTTTTTAATTTAAAAGTAAAATTCTGACATAGTTCTGTGTATGCCTTACTGTATCCAAGCAAAAATCCCTAATAGAATTATTTCAGATATACACCATTACAATTTATTATGACGAAAAATAACAATGTCTTAAATACGAGTACATACTCGTACATAAAATCATGCCTGTTTTTCCTTACGGGGTAGGCAGGGCATAAATGACCAATAAGGCCGTTTGACGCCACATTTGACCGTGATTAAAGGGATAGATGGAGGGGAGAGGGTATTAGAGGAATATAGGGGATAAGAGGGTTGAATGTAATGTTGGCTTGCAGTAAAAGGGGGTTTACCCATCACCCATTTAAATGCCAATTTCCCTCAAATACCTAAACTGACTTTTACTGTGTACTCGAGAAGAGAAGCAACTGATACATTCTATATTTTAATTTTCTCCTAATCCAGCGTGGAATTTCATTTAGAGAAAAAGGAATCTTCATGCTTCTATTTTTTTACATATTATACTTAGTCCTCTCTTGCATTTCCTATATTAGATTTGTACCAATAAAATAACGTCCAGAATTGATTTTTTATTACAGCTAACGGCCAAAGAAACATTGATAAGAAATTCATTAACGATGTTGCACAACCATCGCAGTCAAAGCAACTTGCTTCTAGAGAAGAAAGAGGCTTACCTGTCTTGAGTCTAAACTGTCCTGTAAAATTCGGATATTTTAAAAGCAAACAAAGCTGTGACAGTTACATAGAATGTCGAGTAAGTAAATCAATAAAGGTTGGAGAGTAAGTTCAATATAGAAGATAAAGGAGGTTGGAGATCTATAGATCGAATCAGCATTTTTTCCGGGGGTATAACTCGTTTTTTTAAATCTCGTGAAAGCATTTATGAGCGCACATGTTTCCCTTCGCACAATTCGTACGCGCATCGTCATGCTTTATTATAATCTCAATAATAAGTGATAAAAGATAATTCAGACGAAGGAACATTGTTCCTTCGTCTGAATCCATACTACAGCTAACTGGCATAACGGCCAGTGCACACGCTGAAATAACTGAGTGTACGTGCGATTGATTTTTGAAGCTCGAAATGTAAACCGGAACGAGATTATTACAAGCATTTACACAAACGCTACTCTCAAAGTCCTCTTAGCATTTTGTCATATCGATTGTTTCTGTTTGACAGGACTACAAAATATTTCTTAAAAAGTGCCCAGATGGGATGCACTTCCAAGAAAATCCTCTCTGGCCCAACCTTCCATGTTCATATCCCTTGAAGAATGAGTGCCTAATTAGCAATAAATCTTGTAAGTACAAAATATAAATTTTTTATTAAAATCACGCTATTAAACATACTAGGTGTTTTCTACAGTAACTTGATATTTTTTTTTTCAACGGCTAAACGCAAGATAGATAGGTTATTCAAATTAAACTACCTTCTATAATATGCTCTTCACAGTTGTGTTGCTTCTGGGATATGTAGTTTTATTTTTCTACTTGTCGGTACTGCTTATTAGTACTACTTATTATCCCTTCAATCATTACCTCTTTTTAACAGGAATGTTTTTGTGGACTTCATTTCTGTTATTGAAGTTCATTAAAATATGTAGATTGCTTTATATAAACCTTTAATTTCAGCCAACAGTTCAACACGATTCCAAGCACAACGAAACCGCAGTACAACTACTCCGAAAGTTCCAACAGTGCACTCCATACTGCCTTCGGCTAAAACTCTTCCAAAAGAATATACGACTCCAGTCCCTATACCGGTGAAGCCTACTACTAAACAACCGAAAGTTTCGGACGAACGTGATATAGACGAAATACCGGAACTATTACAAGACAAGAATTTTAAGTGTCCTAGTCAATTTGGCTACTATAGATACAAACAAAGCTGCGATAGTTACATAGAATGTCGGGTAAGTCAATCAATGTAGGTTGGATAATTAAATCAGCGATTAAGAATGAATATAGATTTACAATTTTTCCACGGTTATTGGACGGATTGTTAAAATCGAGTTTCTTTTTAACAATCTCGTGAAAGCATTTATGGGCCTGTTTCCACACGCACGATTTGCACGAGCATTGACGTGCTATAATCTCTTGTAAGCCTAATAACAAATAACGCCCAAAGCAATGTTTTTCATCTGAATTCAAAGTACTACTAACTGGCTCACCGATCTCAGTGCACACGCCGAAATAACCGCGTGTACGCGCGATTGAGTTTTAAATCCCCGAAGTGCAGCTCGAAAATCGAAACAAGCTATTATAGTTCCCGTCACGTAAAAAGAACGCTGGTTTGTTCGTAAGCGCGAACAAACCAGCGTTCTTTTTACGTGACGGGAACTATGCATGTATTTACAAAAATACTAGTCTGGAAGATCTCAAAATATTTGTCATATCGATTGTTTCTGTTTGGCAGGATTACAAATCATTTCTTAAAAAGTGCCAAGATGGAAAGCACTTCGAAAAAAACTCTAGCTGGCCCAAACTTCCATGTGCATACCCCTCGAAGAATGAGTGCCTAGTTAGCACTAAAGCCTGTAAGTACAAAATGTAATAGAGAGAGTATTTAAGCATCATCATAATTACACAGTCTGTATCTCATAAGTAGCTACTTAGTAATATTCGATTATTTTACCACAGTTAAACGCAAGGCAAGAAGATGTTTTAACATTTTAGATTTATTTTGAAACTGGATAGGTCTAGTGAAATTAGTAAAATCATTATTATCTTGGTAATCTTGCATAAAAACATACTCATATATCTAAGCTCATATATTTTATACCCATATTTTGCAATTATTAACTTACCTGAACCTCAGTTTTTGTATGTTTATTTTTATTTTGTATCTGCATACTAATTATTATTGTCGTGTGACGATTATAGAAACGTGCCTTAAGCTGTTACAGATTTAGTCAAACAATTGACTTAATAGTTATTTTAATGAATAAGTTATCTTGAATCAAGTACGGTTTTTCTTATATCATTGCCGATATTTACAATGAAATCTGAAACTTTCTTATTCATGAAAATGTACTGAGTACATTAAATAAACATTTCATTGCAGCCAATAGTTCAAAATGGTTCCAATCACAACGAAATCGCACTACTAAAAATCACGCTATTAAACATACTAGGTGTTTTCTACAGTAACTTGATATTTTTTTTTTCAACGGCTAAATGCAAAATAGATAGGTTATTCAAATTAAAATACCTTTTATAATATGCTGTTCACAGTTGTGTTGCTTCTGGGATATGTAGTTTTATTTTTCTACTTGTCACTGCTTATTAGTACTACTTATTATCCCTTCAATCATTACCTCTTTTTAACAGGAATGTTTTTGTGGACTTCATTTCTGTTATTGAAGTTCATTAAAATATGTAGATTGCTTTATATAAACCTTTAATTTCAGCCAACAGTTCAACACGATTCCAAGCACAACGAAACCGCAGTACAACTACTCCGAAAGTTCCAACAGTGCACTCCATACTGCCTTCGACTAAAACTCTTCCAAAAGAATATACGACTCCAGTCCCTACACCGGTGAAGCCTACTACTAAACAACCGAAAGTTTCGGACGAACGTGATATAGACGAAATACCGGAACTATTACAAGACAAGAATTTTAAGTGTCCTAGTCAATTTGGCTACTATAGATACAAACAAAGCTGCGATAGTTACATAGAATGTCGGGTAAGTCAATCAATGTAGGTTGGATAATTAAATCAGTGATTTAGAATGAATATAGATTTACAACTTTTCCACGGTTATTGGGCGGATTGTTAAAATCGAGTTTCTTTTTAACAATCTCGTGAAAGCATATATGGGCCTGTTTCCACACGCAAGATTTGCACGAGCATTGACGTGCTATAATCTCTTGTAAGCTTAATAACAAATAACGCCCAAAGCAATGTTTTTCATCTGAATTCAAACCACTACTAACTGGCTCACCGATCTCAGTGCACACGCCGAAATAACCGCGTGTACGCGCGATTGAGTTTTAAATCCCCGAAGTGCAGCTCGAAAATCGAAACAAGCTATTATAGTTCCCGTCACGTAAAAAGAACGCTGGTTTGTTCGTAAGCGCGAACAAACCAGCGTTCTTTTTACGTGACGGGAACTATGCATGTATTTACAAAAATACTAGTCTGGAATATCTCAAAATATTTGTCATATCGATTGTTTCTGTTTGGCAGGATTACAAATCATTTCTTAAAAAGTGCCAAGATGGAAAGCACTTCGAAAAAAACTCTAGCTGGCCCAAACTTCCATGTGCATACCCCTCGAAGAATGAGTGCCTAGTTAGCACTAAAGCCGGTAAGTACAAAATGTAATAGAGAGAGTATTTAAGCATCATCATAATTACACAGTCTGTATCTCATAAGTAGCTACTTAGTAATATTCGATTATTTTACCACAGTTAAACGCAAGGCAAGAAGATGTTTTAACATTTTAGATTTATTTTGAAACTGGATAGGTCTAGTGAAATTAGTAAAATCATTATTATCTTGGTAATCTTGCATAAAAACATACTCATATATCTAAGCTCATATATTTTATACCCATATTTTGCAATTATTAACTTACCTGAACCTCAGTTTTTGTATGTTTATTTTTATTTTGTATCTGCATACTAATTATTATTGTCGTATGACGATTATAGAAACGTGCCTTAAGCTGTTACAGATTTAGTCAAACAATTGACTTAATAGTTATTTTAATGAATAAGTTATCTTGAATCAAGTACGGTTTTTCTTATATCATTGCCGATATTTACAATGAAATCTGAAACTTTCTTATTCATGAAAATGTACTGAGTACATTAAATAAACATTTCATTGCAGCCAATAGTTCAAAATGGTTCCAATCACAACGAAATCGCACTACTAAAAATCACGCTATTAAACATACTAGGTGTTTTCTACAGTAACTTGATATTTTTTTTTTCAACGGCTAAATGCAAAATAGATAGGTTATTCAAATTAAAATACCTTTTATAATATGCTGTTCACAGTTGTGTTGCTTCTGGGATATGTAGTTTTATTTTTCTACTTGTCACTGCTTATTAGTACTACTTATTATCCCTTCAATCATTACCTCTTTTTAACAGGAATGTTTTTGTGGACTTCATTTCTGTTATTGAAGTTCATTAAAATATGTAGATTGCTTTATATAAACCTTTAATTTCAGCCAACAGTTCAACACGATTCCAAGCACAACGAAACCGCAGTACAACTACTCCGAAAGTTCCAACAGTGCACTCCATACTGCCTTCGACTAAAACTCTTCCAAAAGAATATACGACTCCAGTCCCTACACCGGTGAAGCCTACTACTAAACAACCGAAAGTTTCGGACGAACGTGATATAGACGAAATACCGGAACTATTACAAGACAAGAATTTTAAGTGTCCTAGTCAATTTGGCTACTATAGATACAAACAAAGCTGCGATAGTTACATAGAATGTCGGGTAAGTCAATCAATGTAGGTTGGATAATTAAATCAGTGATTTAGAATGAATATAGATTTACAACTTTTCCACGGTTATTGGGCGGATTGTTAAAATCGAGTTTCTTTTTAACAATCTCGTGAAAGCATATATGGGCCTGTTTCCACACGCAAGATTTGCACGAGCATTGACGTGCTATAATCTCTTGTAAGCGTAATAACAAATAACGCCCAAAGCAATGTTTTTCATCTGAATTCAAACTACTACTAACTGGCTCACCGATCTCAGTGCACACGCCGAAATAACCGCGTGTACGCGCGATTGAGTTTTAAATCCCCGAAGTGCAGCTCGAAAATCGAAACAAGCTATTATAGTTCCCGTCACGTAAAAAGAACGCTGGTTTGTTCGTAAGCGCGAACAAACCAGCGTTCTTTTTACGTGACGGGAACTATGCATGTATTTACAAAAATACTAGTCTGGAATATCTCAAAATATTTGTCATATCGATTGTTTCTGTTTGGCAGGATTACAAATCATTTCTTAAAAAGTGCCAAGATGGAAAGCACTTCGAAAAAAACTCTAGCTGGCCCAAACTTCCATGTGCATACCCCTCGAAGAATGAGTGCCTAGTTAGCACTAAAGCCTGTAAGTACAAAATGTAATAGAGAGAGTATTTAAGCATCATCATAATTACACAGTCTGTATCTCATAAGTAGCTACTTAGTAATATTCGATTATTTTACCACAGTTAAACGCAAGGCAAGAAGATGTTTTAACATTTTAGATTTATTTTGAAACTGGATAGGTCTAGTAAAATTAGTAAAATCATTATTATCTTGGTAATCTTGCATAAAAACATACTCGTATATTTGTACCCATATTTTGCAATTATTAACTTACCTGAACCTCAGTTTTTGTATATTTATTTTTATTTTGTATCTGCATACTAATTATTATTGTCGTATGACGATTATAGAAACGTGCCTTAAGCTGTTACAGATTTAGTCAAACAATTGACTTAATAGTTATTTTAATGAATAAGTTATCTTGAATCAAGTACGGTTTTTCTTATATCATTGCCGATATTTACAATGAAATCTGAAACTTTCTTATTCATGAAAATGTACTGAGTACATTAAATAAACATTTCATTGCAGCCAATAGTTCAAAATGGTACCAATCACAACGAAATCGCACTACTAAAAATCACGCTATTAAACATACTAGGTGTTTTCTACAGTAATTTGTTTTTTTTTTTTCAACGGCTAAATGCAAAATAGATAGGTTATTCAAATTAAAATACCATTTATAATATGCTGTTCACAGTTGTGTTGCTTCTGGGTTATGTAGTTTTATTTTTCTACTTGTCACTGCTTATTAGTACTACTTATTATCCCTTCAATCATTACCTCTTTTTAACAGGAATGTTTTTGTGGACTTCATTTCTGTTATTGAAGTTCATTAAAATATGTAGATTGCTTTATATAAACCTTCAATTTCAGCCAACAGTTCAACACGATTCCAAGCACAACGAAACCGCAGTACAACTACTCCGAAAGTTCCAACAGTGCACTCCATACTGCCTTCGGCTAAAACTCTTCCAAAAGAATATACGACTCCAGTCCCTACACCGGTGAAGCCTACTACTAAACAACCGAAAGTTTCGGACGAACGTGATATAGACGAAATACCGGAACTATTACAAGACAAGAATTTTAAGTGTCCTAGTCAATTTGGCTACTATAGATACAAACAAAGCTGCGATAGTTACATAGAATGTCGGGTAAGTCAATAAATGTAGGTTGGATAATTAAATCAGTGATTTAGAATGAATATAGATTTACAACTTTTCCACGGTTATTGGGCGGATTGTTAAAATCGAGTTTCTTTTTAACAATCTCGTGAAAGCATTTAAGGGCCTGTCTCCACACGCACGATTTGCACGAGCATCGACATGCTATAATCTCTTGTAAGCGTAATAACAAATAACGCCCAAAGCAATGTTTTTCATCTGAATTCAAACTACTACTAACTGGCTTACCGATCTCAGTGCACACGCCGAAATAACCGCGTGTACGTGCGATTGAGTATTAAATCCCCGAAGTGCAGCTCGAAAACCGAAACAAGCTATTATAGTTCCCGTCACGTAAAAAGAACGCTGGTTTGTTCGTAAGCGCGAACAAACCAGCGTTCTTTTTACGTGACGGGAACTATGCATGTATTTACAAAAATACTAGTCTGGAAGATCTCAAAATATTTGTCATATCGATTGTTTCTGTTTGGCAGGATTACAAATCATTTCTTAAAAAGTGCCAAGATGGAAAGCACTTCGAAAAAAACTCTAGCTGGCCCAAACTTCCATGTGCATACCCCTCGAAGAATGAGTGCCTAGTAAGCACTAAAGCCTGTAAGTACAAAATGTAATAGAGAGAGTATTTAAGCATCATCATAATTACACAGTCTGTATCTCATAAGTAGCTACTTAGTAATATTCGATTATTTTACCACAGTTAAACGCAAGGCAAGAAGATGTTTTAACATTTTAGATTTATTTTGAAACTGGATAGGTCTAGTGAAATTAGTAAAATCATTATTATCTTGGTAATCTTGCATAAAAACATACTCGTATATTTTGTACCCATATTTTGCAATTATTAACTTACCTGAACCTCAGTTTTTGTATATTTATTTTTATTTTGTATCTGCATACTAATTATTATTGTCGTATGACGATTATAGAAACGCGCCTTAAGCTGTTACAGATTTAGTCAGACAATTGACTTAATAGTTATTTTAATGAATAAGTTATCTTGAATCACGTACGGTTTTTCTTATATCATTGCCGATATTTACAATGAAATCTGAAACTTTCTTATTCATGAAAATGTACTGAGTACATTAAATAAACATTTCATGGCAGCCAATAGTTCAAAATGGTTCCAATCACAACGAAATCGCACTACTAAAAATCACGCTATTAAACATACTAGGTGTTTTCTACAGTAACTTGATATTTTTTTTTTCAACGGCTAAATGCAAGATAGATAGGTTATTCAAATTAAAATACCTTTTATAATATGCTGTTCACAGTTGTGTTGTTTCTGGGATATGTAGTTTTATTTTTCTACTTGTCACTGCTTATTAGTACTACTTATTATCCCTTCAATCATTACCTCTTTTTAACAGGAATGTTTTTGTGGACTTCATTTCTGTTATTGAAGTTCATTAAAATATGTAGATTGCTTTATATAAACCTTTAATTTCAGCCAACAGTTCAACACGATTCCAAGCACAACGAAACCGCAGTACAACTACTCCGAAAGTTCCAACAGTGCACTCCATACTGCCTTCGACTAAAACTCTTCCAAAAGAATATACGACTCCAGTCCCTATACCGGTGAAGCCTACTACTAAACAACCGAAAGTTTCGGACGAACGTGATATAGACGAAATACCGGAACTATTACAAGACAAGAATTTTAAGTGTTCTAGTAAATTTGGCTACTATAGATACAAACAAAGCTGCGATAGTTACATAGAATGTCGGGTAAGTCAATCAATGTAGGTTGGATAAATCAGTTATTTAGAATGAATATAGATTTACAACTTTTCCACGGTTATTGGACGGATTGTTAAAATCGAGTTTCTTTTTAACAATCTCGTGAAAGCATTTATGGGCCTGTTTCCACACGCACGATTTGCACGAGCATTGACGTGCTATAATCTCTTGTAAGCGTAATAACAATTAACGCCCAAAGCAATGTTTTTCATCTGAATTCAAACTACTACTAACTGGTTCACCGATCTCAGTGCACACGCCGAAATAACCGCGTGTACGCGCGATTGAGTTTTAAATCCCCGAAGTGCAGCTCGAAAACCGAAACAAGCTATTAAAGTTCCCGTCACGTAAAAAAAACGCTGGTTTGCTCGTAAGCGCGAACAAGCCAGCGTTCTTTTTACGTGACGGGAACTATGCATGAATTTACAAAAATACTAGTCTGGAAGATCTCAAAATATTTGTCATATCGATTGTTTCTGTTTGGCAGGATTACAAATCATTTCTTAAAAAGTGCCAAGATGGAAAGCACTTCGAAAAAAACTCTAGCTGGCCCAAACTTCCATGTGCATACCCCTCGAAGAATGAGTGCCTAGTTAGCACTAAAGCCTGTAAGTACAAAATGTAATAGAGAGTGTATTTAAGCATCATCATAATTATACAGTCTGTATCTCATAAGTAGCTACTTAGTAATATTCGATTATTTTACCACAGTTAAACGCAAGGCAAAAAGATGTTTTAACATTTTAGATTTATTTTGAAACTGGATAGGTCTAGTGAAATTAGTAAAATCATTATTATCTTGGTAATCTTGCATATAAACATACTCGTATATTTTGTACCCATATTTTGCAATTATTAACTTACCTGAACCTCAGTTTGTGTATATTTATTTTTATTTTGTACCTGCATACTAATTATTATTGTCGTATGACGATTATAGAAACGCGCCTTAAACTGTTACAGATTTAGTCAAACAATTGACTTAATAGTTATTTTAATGAATAAGTTATCTTTAATCAAGTACGGTTTTTCTTATATCATTGCCGATATTTACTATGAAATCTGAAACTTTCTTATTCATGAAAATGTACTGAGTACATTAAATAAACATTTCATTGCAGCCAATAGTTCAAAATGGTTCCAATCACAACGAAATCGCACTACTAAAAATCACGCTATTAAACATACTAGGTGTTTTCTACAGTAATTTGTTTTTTTTTTTTTCAACGGCTAAATGCAAAATAGATAGGTTATTCAAATTAAAATACCATTTATAATATGCTGTTCACAGTTGTGTTGCTTCTGGGATATGTAGTTTTATTTTTCTACTTGTCACTGCTTATTAGTACTACTTATTATCCCTTCAATCATTACCTCTTTTTAACAGGAATGTTTTTGTGGACTTCATTTCTGTTATTGAAGTTCATTAAAATATGTAGATTGCTTTATATAAACCTTTAATTTCAGCCAACAGTTCAACACGATTCCAAGCACAACGAAACCGCAGTACATCTACTCCGAAAGTTCCAACAGTGCACTCCATACTGCCTTCGACTAAAACTCTTCCAAAAGAATATACGACTCCAGTCCCTACACTGGTGAAGCCTACTACTAAACAACCGAAAGTTTCGGACGAACGTGATATAGACGAAATACCGGAACTATTACAAGACAAGAATTTTAAGTGTCCTAGTCAATTTGGCTACTATAGATACAAACAAAGCTGCGATAGTTACATAGAATGTCGGGTAAGTCAATCAATGTAGGTTGGATAATTAAATCAGTTATTTAGAATGAATATAGATTTACAACTTTTCCACGGTTATTGGACGGATTGTTAAAATCGAGTTTCTTTTTAACAATCTCGTGAAAGCATATATGGGCCTGTTTCCACACGCAAGATTTGCATGAGCATTGACGTGCTATAATCTCTTGTAAGCGTAATAACAAATAACGCCCAAAGCAATGTTTTTCATCTGAATTCGAACTACTACTAACTGGCTCACCGATCTCAGTGCACACGCCGAAATAACCGCGTGTACGCGCGATTGAGTTTTAAATCCCCGAAGTGCAGCTCGAAAATCGAAACAAGCTATTATAGTTCCCGTCACGTAAAAAGAACGCTGGTTTGTTCGTAAGCGCGAACAAACCAGCGTTCTTTTTACGTGACGGGAACTATGCATGAATTTACAAAAATACTAGTCTGGAATATCTCAAAATATTTGTCATATCGATTGTTTCTGTTTGGCAGGATTACAAATCATTTCTTAAAAAGTGCCAAGATGGAAAGCACTTCGAAAAAAACTCTAGCTGGCCCAAACTTCCATGTGCATACCCCTCGAAGAATGAGTGCCTAGTTAGCACTAAAGCCTGTAAGTACAAAATGTAATAGAGAGAGTATTTAAGCATCATCATAATTACACAGTCTGTATCTCATAAGTAGCTACTTAGTAATATTCGATTAATTTACCACAGCTAAACGCAAGGCAAGAAGATGTTTTAACATTTTAGATTTATTTTGAAACTGGATAGGTCTAGTGAAATTAGTAAAATCATTATTATCTTGGTAATCTTGCATAAAAACATACTCGTATATTTTGTACCCATATTTTGCAAATATTAACTTACCTGAACCTCAGTTTTTGTATATTTATTTTTATTTTGTATCTGCATACTAATTATTATTGTCGTATGACGATTATAGAAACGCGCCTTAAACTGTTACAGATTTAGTCAAACAATTGACTTAATAGTTATTTTAATGAATAAGTTATCTTTAATCAAGTACGGTTTTTCTTATATCATTGCCGATATTTACTATGAAATCTGAAACTTTCTTATTCATGAAAATGTACTGAGTACATTAAATAAACATTTCATTGCAGCCAATAGTTCAAAATGGTTCCAATCACAACGAAATCGCACTACTAAAAATCACGCTATTAAACATACTAGGTGTTTTCTACAGTAACTTGATATATTTTTTTTCAACGGCTAAATGCAAGATAGATAGGTTATTCAAATTAAACTACCTTTTATAATATGCTGTTCACAGTTGTGTTGCTTCTGGGATATGTAGTTTTATTTTTCTACTTGTCAGTACTGCTTATTAGTACTACTTATTATCCCTTTAATCGACTGGCCTTGTGGCTCAGTTGGTAGTGTGTTTACGTCTACCTGCTGAACTGAAAGGTCGTGGGTTCAATCCCCACCCAGGGCAAACATTTGTGTGATGAACATGGATGTTTGTTCTGTGTCTGGGTGTTTCTATGTTTTATATGTATATATTTACAAAAAAAAAAGTATATATGTATTCTATCAGCCATCTAGTTCCATAGTACAAGCTTTGCTTTGTTTGGGCTAGATGTTGTTGTGTGAAATGTCCACAAATATTTATTTATTATTATTTATTAATCATTACCTCATTTTAACAGGAATGTTTTTGTGGACTTCATTTCTGTTATTGAAGTTTATTAAAATATGTAGATTGCTTTATATAAACCTTTAATTTCAGCCAACAGTTCAACACGATTCCAAGCACAACGAAACCGCAGTACAACTACTCCGAAAGTTCCAACAGTGCACTCCATACTGCCTTCGGCTAAAACTCTTCCAAAAGAATATACGACTCCAGTCCCTATACCGGTGAAGCCTACTACTAAACAACCGAAAGTTTCGGACGAACGTGATATAGACGAAATACCGGAACTATTACAAGACAAGAATTTTAAGTGTCCTAGTAAATTTGGCTACTATAGATACAAACAAAGCTGCGATAGTTACATAGAATGTCGGGTAAGTCAATCAATGTAGGTTGGATAAATCAGTTATTTAGAATGAATATAGATTTACAACTTTTCCACGGTTATTGGACGGATTGTTAAAATCGAGTTTCTTTTTAACAATCTCGTGAAAGCATTTATGGGCCTGTTTCCACACGCACGATTTGCACGAGCATTGACGTGCTATAATCTCTTGTAAGCGTAATAACAATTAACGCCCAAAGCAATGTTTTTCATCTGAATTCAAACTACTACTAACTGGCTCACCGATCTCACTGCACACGCCGAAATAACCGCGTGTACGCGCGATTGAGTTTTAAATCCCCGAAGTGCAGCTCGAAAACCGAAACAAGCTATTAAAGTTCCCGCCACGTAAAAAGAACGCTGGTTTGCTCGTAAGCGCGAACAAACCAGCGTTCTTTTTACGTGACGGGAACTATGCATGAATTTACAAAAATACTAGTCTGGAATATCTCAAAATATTTGTCATATCGATTGTTTCTGTTTGGCAGGATTACAAATCATTTCTTAAAAAGTGCCAAGATGGAAAGCACTTCGAAAAAAACTCTAGCTGGCCCAAACTTCCATGTGCATACCCCTCGAAGAATGAGTGCCTAGTTAGCACTAAAGCCTGTAAGTACAAAATGTAATAGAGAGAGTATTTAAGCATCACCATAATTACACAGTCTGTATCTCATAAGTAGCTACTTAGTAATATTCGATTAATTTACCACAGCTAAACGCAAGGCAAGAAGATGTTTTAACATTTTAGATTTATTTTGAAACTGGATAGGTCTAGTGAAATTAGTAAAATCATTATTATCTTGGTAATCTTGCATAAAAACATACTCGTATATTTTGTACCCATATTTTGCAATTATTAACTTACCTGAACCTCAGTTTTTGTATATTTATTTTTATTTTGTATCTGCATACTAATTATTATTTTCGTATGACGATTATAGAAACGCGCCTTAAACTGTTACAGATTTAGTCAAACAATTGACTTAATAGTTATTTTAATGAATAAGTTATCTTGAATCAAGTACGGTTTTTCTTATATCATTGCCGATATTTACAATGAAATCTGAAACTTTCTTATTCATGAAAATGTACTGAGTACATTAAATAAACATTTCATTGCAGCCAATAGTTCAAAATGGTTCCAATCACAACGAAATCGCACTTCAACAACCCCGAAAGTACCAAAAGTCCACTCCATCCTGCCATCGACTAAATCTCTTCCAAAAGAACATACGACTCCAGTCCCTACACTGGTGAAGCCTATTACTAAACAACCGAAAGATTCGGACGAACGTGATGTACATGAAATACCGGCACTACCACAAGACAAGAATTTTAAGTGTCCTAGTCAATTTGGCTACTTTAGATACAAACAAAGCTGCAATAGTTACATAGAATGTCGGGTAAGTCAATTTATGCAAGTAAGAGAATAAAATGATTTAAGGCGACTGAAGATTATCCTTTTTCCGCAGATATAAGCTCGTTTTTAACAAATCTTGCAAATTTTTGAAGCGCGAGAACCCAAGTATTAACACAAAAGCTAGTCCGAAATAATTCCTAATATTATATATGTCATATCGATTGTTTTTGTTTGGCAGGATTACAAATCATTCCATAAAATGTGCCCAGATGGAAAGCACTTCGAAGAAATCCCTAACTGGCCCAAACTTCCATGTGCATATCCCTCGAAGAATGAGTGCCTAGTTAGCACCAATACCAGTGAGTACATAATATAACAAGTATATATATTAAAAGAAAAACAAAATACCCGACTGCAGAAAAGCAGTTTTTGCAGTCTAACTTACGACGTTACGCTGTTGACGCTACGATGTTGAGTGTACATTTTTTGTGAGAAATTATGCGTAAAATCGCTGTAAAATATTATAAATGCGCATTCTCCAGAATAATTAATAATTCTAATAAAATATCTTGTTTATTACGAAATAGTTCGTTAGAGGTTACGATAACCCGCATTTTTTATTTTTGCAAGAGATGTTTTATTATTTTTAGAAAAAATATAGCCTATGACACTCTGGAAGCGAACACGCATCTAATGACACCTCGCATATCAAAATCGGTCAAGCCGTTTAAGCTGTAGGCCGCCTTATAGAAATATACATACATACATACATATATACATACATACACTCGGAAAACAATACTCTCCTTACGCAGTCGGGTAAAAAGGGAAATATATAAACGTCATAATTACATACAGTCTGTCTGTCAAAGTTTTGTTTTTAAATTATCACGGTCATTCATTAAAACACTATTATTATTGTTGAGGGGGTGGTTTTCAACTAGCCAGTGGAATCCAGTATTAGGTAATCTTAAAAATAAAGATACGCGTCCAAAATGTGTCCAAAAGAAGACATGGAGTGATATTGTGAGTGTGTTTTGTCGGGACTATCAATCGAGTTCGAGTGCCAGTGATAACGCTCTTCGCAGTAAAAGACAAAGAAAGAGGGTAGACAGATATGTCTGCCCTTAACCGTATCATCCGCCTGCATTCTTCAGGCGCCCGTGAACATGGTGCATGTAACTGTGCCGAAATATCGGGTCGGGAGCTCAAAATTAACGCGAACCACGGTAAATATCACGGTAATATTAGTGTTTTAAAGTTTTGAATTTTTAGAACCATTTACACGAAAAAGGTTTGGATAAGTAGGTAATTAAGAATATTACCTATGCGAGTTGTGTCAAAAGCCTAATAGAAGAAAAAAAAATAGAGTAAAAAAAACTTTGTACTACGCACGTAATTTTGTTGTAAATACTGTTCATATTTAATGAAATGTGTATAAGTAAGTGAACTCACGTGATTATAATGTAACTTTAGGACCAGTAAAGTTGCATAAATGCTCGAGAAAATAGGTGTACTGAAAAAAATCCTCGCTACGTTAAGATGACAAATTTTGTATTGCACTCGGCTGTAAAGTAATTTTATCTCGTGTCTTCTTGAATCCATCGCTACGCTCAGGATTCTACACTAGAAGCTAGCTTCAAGCCTAGGATCCTTCGCTTGCTCTGGATTCAACTGTCAGACACTCGACGGTAAAATATAACTTTCCAGCCTAGTAGATACAATAAATAACTATTTTCTCCTCTTTACGTGTTACACATTTTTGGCATGATTAGTACAAACAATATACGGACGTGGCATAAGAATTCCATGTTTGCTACGGAACCCTAAATAAAACCGGCCAAGTGCGAGTCGGACTCGCGCACGAAGGGTTCCGTACCATTATCTATAAAAACGGCAAAAAAATCAAATTTGTTCTATGGGAGCCCCCTTAAATATTTATTTTATTCTGTTTTTTTAGTATTTGTTGTTATAGCGGCAACAGAAATACATCATCTGTGAAAATTTCAACTGTTTAACTATTACGGCGTATGAGATAAAGCCTGGTGACAGACGGACGGCCAGACAGCGAAGTCTTAGTAATAGGGTCCCGTTTTTACCCTTTGGGTACGGAACCCTAAAAAGATAAAATAAATATGTACATATAAACTTATTAACAAAAATATATATAAACAATGCTCGTTTGTACATCGGTCTGTGCATACTTTCTCTCGTAAACATACATACTTAGTTAACATTATTTCAAGCATACACTACGAAAAACCTTATGCAGTTGATTATTTTGCTGTTTTTTCACTCACTATATTTCTTACTTATTAAATCATGCACATTCTTACTTACTAATCATAGGCACAAAACCAGTTATATAATATACATTCTTTTGTCACTAACTACTGTTATAATTTGTATTGTCATAAAGTTAAATTAGAATTTGATAGCTTACTTTCTATATAAATTAGGTGAAATTGGTATCATTCAATAGTTTTTTTTTAACGTAAGGCAAGAAGATGTTCTATCACTTTAGCTTTATTTTGATACTGGTGGCTGCAAGTAAGTTCTTATTTTACCAATATTTTTTTCCATGTCACAAATTTAGCTAATCCCGTTCATGACAGGAACAAGAAATAACCCAGCACTATTGTGCAAATATTTGTTGATTGGTTTTTTATATTGACAAAACGCCCTTTTACAGTGTTTCTAATACCTTCACCTTTCTACAGGTTGTAATTTTACATTTATTAATTTTTAATCTTTCTTTAGTTAGTACGTGTTTTTTTTAACTGTTTAACGGCTCTGGAAGTAATATGGGTGTGTTGCCTGCAATAAATAATTTTATGTTATTTGATTTTAAAAAATATTATAAAAGCCAAGTCTGTTTACCTCGTCACGATCAATCGGCTCAACCGATCGTTATGAAATTTAGTACAGACATAGCAGTAGACCAGGATATGAATATAAGGTAATTATTACCATCATCATCTTCATCATTTTTACCGGACTGCGTAAGAAGGAGGGTTGTTTTTGAATGTATATGGGCTTCTTAATTACCTCCTGCAGCCTGAGCGGCTTGACCGAATTTGATGCGCGATATTTCGTTAGATTCGTCATCAATCCTTGAGTGCCATAAGCGTAGTATTATTATATATTCTGAGGCCATGGGCTATATTTTTCGTAATAATGGCAATTAGTACGACTCTCGCAAACCAAAAACAATGCGCTTTTTCGTAACCTCCAATAAACATTTTCGTAAAAAAATAAGTGATTTTAATAGAATTATTCTGAATAAGTGTCCAAGATCGTGTCGAGCCACGCATATAGTAGGGTTCCGTAGCTAATTATTTAATTTGAATGAAAACTACTTGGCGAGTATTTTTTGTTTAGACTGCTTTGCAAAAATGTAAATGACCTTTCCATCTAACAACAACGAAATTGTACGAGATGTCGGCGACACGCGTACAATATATAAGTCACCTTCCGAGTAGCTCCGTGTACAAATGGCTTAACTTTGATTTACTTAGCCATCTTAACTTAAAACACGCCCTAAACTGTTACAGATTTATTCCAACGCACATTAAGTCGTTCGTTTTAATGAATAATGACTCGAATTAACTCTTCATTGCAGGTAACGGCCAAGAAAACATTGATACGAATGTCACCATCGACATTCCACAACCATCGCCGTCAAATCAACTTCCTTCTAATGAGGAACATGCCTTACCTATTTTGAAATTGAATTGTTCAAAACAATTTGGCTATTATAAATACAAAAAAAGCTGCGAGACCTACATTATATGTCAGGTAAGTCAACGAAAGTGAATAAATGATTTGTTTAGACTAAATATTAGGTATGACCATAGACTTGAGTTTTTTTTATACATGAGTTATAGGTATATACTCATGTATAAAAATGATTTTCAAGCCTTACAAATATAGCTTTTAGCCTTACAAATATAGAGCTTTAAACTCTTCTCCTGTGAACTTTACCAATGGTAAATAGGGCAAGCAAGCACTCAGGCAAAGTCTAAAAAGTCTAAAGTCTGTTTTATAAACTTAAATAAGTAAAAATTTTAGTTCAATGTGCACTCGTGACTTCTTTGAGCTGCTTATGCCGAAAATATTTAACCGTATTCTGTTTAACAGGATTACAAACCGTCTCGTCAAGAGTGCCCAGATGGAGAACACTTCAATGAAAAATCTCTGTATCCTAAGTCCCCTTGCGCAAGTCCGTTGGAGGCTAAGTGCTTTAATCTGGAAAATACACGTATGTATCACTACCAACGCCTTACCATTATGTTTTAAAGCCCTTTTGCATACAGGGTTATTTTCTCTTCTGATAACATTCATACCAGGACAACGTTCCACTCCTCAACTTCTCGGTCACTAGTGCTACTTTCACACTTCCTCTAACATGAGTATGTCTTACTATAGTAATGACAAAGATTGAAAATTTAAGATTGTTATTGATCATTCCATTACAATCTGCAACTTTTTAATTGTTTATCCTTAATAATGTTGTCTTATATGCTTTAAATAAGACTTTCATTTCAGGCAACAGTTCAAACCAGTTTCCATCACTACAAAACCGCACAACTACTCCGAAAGTTCCAACAGTGCACTCCACACTGACTTCACCTCCTCCTGAAGACTTTAAAACTCCCGTCCCTACACCGGAGAAGCCTGCTACCAAAAAACCGAAAGATTCAAACGAACGTGATGTAGATGAAAGGCCACAACTACCGCAAGACCGCGATTTTGAGTGCCCTAAGCAATTTGGCTACTATAGATACAAACAAAGCTGCGATAGTTACATAGAATGTCGGGTAAGTTAAATGTTTGTCGGAGAATTAAATCAATGATTTAGGGCAAATTGAGATCCATACCTTATCAGCACGTATAAGCTCGTTTCATGCTATCTTATGAAAGCGTTTAGACGTGCCTACTTACACACACACAACACCGTACTAGCATCGACACACTGTGTATTCGTATATAATCGCAATAATAAGCAACACATAAATCAAAGTTTCTTTGTCAAAATTCATACATCTACCTGACTTACCCACCAGTCCGAGTGAATCACAGGAGAAAGCACTGGATTAAACATTATGCGCGTTCAATAGCGCGATATGCAAGTCAAAAATAAAAACGAGCTTATACGAACATTCATAAAACAATAGTGTGCAATTAACACAAAAAACAAAAACATTAAAAAAGATTATGTATATACATATTCTATCAGCCAACTAGTTCCTCCCATAGCCCAAGTTTTGCTTAGTTTGGGCTAAATGGTGTTGTGTGAAATGTCCACCAATATTATAAAGCGTTCATAATATTTGTCAAACCGATTGTTTCTGTTTCGCAGGATTTCAAATCATTTTCCAAAAAGTGCCCAAATGGAATGCACTTCGCAGAAAATCCTAGCTGGCCTAAACTTCCATGTGCATATCCCTCACATAATGAGTGCCTAGTCAGCAATAAAACCAGTAAGTACAAATTATTATGGGGGAAGTAAAGTAACGAAAGAAGTTTTTTGCCCCCACATCTATCACTATGTAAGAATGTTACTATGACAGAGTTTTGTGCGTTTTTAAAAATCCAATTTAATAAACATAGACAATCTATGAAAATCAAATAGATACTTAGTGATTATTTTATCCTCATGCATAACTGATGTAAGCGCGTTTATAACTCTTGCAAATTTATTCCAACATTTATTTTGAATATATATTAATGAGTAATGACTCGAAATAAATCTCCATTGCAGCTAATGGCCAAGAAAACATTGATACGAATTCTTAATTCTTAAAATTTAAACGAATTCTTCTTCTAACATTATTCCAGAACCATCGCCGTCAAATGAATTTCCTTCTAAAGAGGAAACTGCCTTGAAATTTCACTGTCCAAAACAATTTGGATATTACAAATACAAGGAAAGCTGCGAGAGTTATATAATATGTCAGGTAAGTGAACGAAATCGAATTAAATATTAAAACTAAAATTACGAGTGGCTATAGACTAGTAACTCGACCGATTAACCATTTGATACAAACGCCGATCACCCAAATGGCCATTGTCAACTATTGCTGCTGACCTTGCGGAGCGGGGCCGACTGCTCTACCTGTTTCATGAAATCTGATGTACTTGAAAATACAATGTGCTGTCGCAGCTTAAAACAATATTGACTTCTTCGAGCTGTCTATATATACCACCGCCCAAAATATTTAATCGTATTCTTTTTGGCAGGATTACAAACCGTCTCGTCAGGAGTGCCCGGATGGAAAACATTTCAACGAAAAATCACACTATCCTGAGCCCCCTTGCGCAAATCCGTTGGAGGCTGAATGCCTTAATCTGAAAAATACACGTACGTATCACTAGTCACTACCAACGCAAGATGTGTGATAAAGATATAGAGAAATGTAAAAATCATTTATTTGCATACAATATGAGAGTCGTTTTTATACACGGAGTGCACAAAAGATGGTACAATATTGATACAATATTGATACAGTTAGTCATGTTGTGCCGGCCAGGCGCACAAATGTCAGAGGGATAGCACTATTGATCTGTGTGTGACACACTGTGGATCTGTATCCCGCTATCTCACCTGTTTTATTAGAAGAACATTTTGTATAACTATATAAACTAGCTTTAATATTATAATGATTTGCAGTACAGGCATGGTTCCTAATAGATTGTTCACAATCTTTACAAATAAAACTGAAACTTCGTAATTCTTTATTTATTAATAATGTCTGCCCCAGATCTAGTGGGGGGCAAACCGGTGCGGCATTTTCACAAAAATCATAATTAATATGATTAAAAATAAAATAACTTGCTCCACAAAGCGCCTAGAATACGAAAGCTTGGTAGACTCACCGTTTTCACTCACTCAACTTTTAAGAAAAAGGCGCCACATAGATAATTATATTAAGTTTTTTTAAGTAAGTTATTTTAAGCGCTGGAGAGAGGGGCGCCATTGTCAAGTTTCTGCCCCGGTTCGAAAAAATCGTAGATTCGGGACATTATTATAATCTCTTGAAACTTTTCATTGCAGGCAACAGTTCAAACCAGTTTCCATCACTACAAAACCGCCCAACTACTCCGAAAGTTCCAACAGTGCACTCCACATTGACTTCACCTCCTCCTGAAGACTTTAAAACTCCCGTCCCTACACCGGAGAAGCCTGCTACCAAAAAACCGAAAGATTCAAACGAACGTGATGTAGATGAAAGGCCACAACTACCGCAAGACCGCGATTTTGAGTGCCCTAAGCAATTTGGCTACTATAGATACAAACAAAGCTGCGATAGTTATATAGAATGTCGGGTAAGTTAAATGTTTGTCGGAGAATTAAATCAATGATTTAGGGCAAATTGAGATCCATACCTTATCAGCACGTATAAGCTCGTTTCATGCTATCTTATGAAAGCGTTTAGACGTGCCTACTTACACACACACAACACCGTACTAGCATCGACACACTGTGTATTCGTATATAATCGCAATAATAAGCAACACATAAATCAAAGTTTCTTTGTCAAAATTCATACATCTACCTGACTTACCCACCAGTCCGAGTGAATCACAGGAGAAAGCACTGGATTAAACATTATGCGCGTTCAATAGCGCGATATGCAAGTCAAAAATAAAAACGAGCTTATACGAACATTCATAAAACAATAGTGTGCAAGTAACACAAAAAACAAAAACATTAAAAAAGATTATGTATATACATATTCTATCAGCCAACTAGTTCCTCCCATAGCCCAAGTTTTGCTTAGTTTGGGCTAAATGGTGTTGTGTGAAATGTCCACCAATATTATAAAGCGTTCATAATATTTGTCAAACCGATTGTTTCTGTTTCGCAGGATTTCAAATCATTTTCCAAAAAGTGCCCAAATGGAATGCACTTCGCAGAAAATCCTAGCTGGCCTAAACTTCCATGTGCATATCCCTCACATAATGAGTGCCTAGTCAGCAATAAAACCAGTAAGTACAAATTATTATGGGGGAAGTAAAGTAACGAAAGAAGTTTTTTGCCCCCACATCTATCACTATGTAAGAATGTTACTATGACAGAGTTTTGTGCGTTTTTAAAAATCCAATTTAATAAACATAGACAATCTATGAAAATCAAATAGATACTTAGTGATTATTTTATCCTCATGCATAACTGATGTAAGCGCGTTTATAACTCTTGCAAATTTATTCCAACATTTATTTTGAATATATATTAATGAGTAATGACTCGAAATAAATCTCCATTGCAGCTAATGGCCAAGAAAACATTGATACGAATTCTTAATTCTTAAAATTTAAACGAATTCTTCTTCTAACATTATTCCAGAACCATCGCCGTCAAATGAATTTCCTTCTAAAGAGGAAACTGCCTTGAAATTTCACTGTCCAAAACAATTTGGATATTACAAATACAAGGAAAGCTGCGAGAGTTATATAATATGTCAGGTAAGTGAACGAAATCGAATTAAATATTAAAACTAAAATTACGAGTGGCTATAGACTAGTAACTCGACCGATTAACCATTTGATACAAACGCCGATCACCCAAATGGCCATTGTCAACTATTGCTGCTGACCTTGCGGAGCGGGGCCGACTGCTCTACCTGTTTCATGAAATCTGATATACTTGAAAATACAATGTGCAGTCGCAGCTTAAAACAATATTGACTTCTTCGAGCTGTCTATATATACCACCGCCCAAAATATTTAATCGTATTCTTTTTGGCAGGATAACAAACCGTCTCGTCAAGAGTGCCCGGATGGAAAACATTTCAACGAAAAATCACACTATCCTGAGCCCCCTTGCGCAAGTCCGTTGGAGGCTGAATGCCTTAATCTGAAAAATACACGTACGTATCACTAGTCACTACCAACGCAAGATGTGTGATAAAGATATAGAGAAATGTAAAAATCATTTATTTGCATACAATATGAGAGTCGTTTTTATACACGGAGTGCACAAAAGATGGTACAATATTGATACAATATTGATACAGTTAGTCATGTTGTGCCGGCCAGGCGCACAAATGTCAGAGGGATAGCACTATTGATCTGTGTGTGACACACTGTGGATCTGTATCCCGCTATCTCACCTGTTTTATTAGAAGAACATTTTGTATAACTATATAAACTAGCTTTAATATTATAATGATTTGCAGTACAGGCATGGTTCCTAATAGATTGTTCACAATCTTTACAAATAAAACTGAAACTTCGTAATTCTTTATTTATTAATAATGTCTGCCCCAGATCTAGTGGGGGGCAAACCGGTGCGGCATTTTCACAAAAATCATAATTAATATGATTAAAAATAAAATAACTTGCTCCACAAAGCGCCTAGAATACGAAAGCTTGGTAGACTCACCGTTTTCACTCACTCAACTTTTAAGAAAAAGGCGCCACATAGATAATTATATTAGGTTTTTTAAGTAAGTTATTTTAAGCGCTGGAGAGAGGGGCGCCATTGTCAAGTTTCTGCCCCGGTTCGAAAAAATCGTAGATTCGGGACATTATTATAATCTCTTGAAACTTTTCATTGCAGGCAACAGTTCAAACCAGTTTCCATCACTACAAAACCGCCCAACTACTCCGAAAGTTCCAACAGTGCACTCCACACTGACTTCACCTCCTCCTGAAGACTTTAAAACTCCCGTCCCTACACCGGAGAAGCCTGCTACCAAAAAACCGAAAGATTCAAACGAACGTGATGTAGATGAAAGGCCACAACTACCGCAAGACCGCGATTTTGAGTGCCCTAAGCAATTTGGCTACTATAGATACAAACAAAGCTGCGATAGTTATATAGAATGTCGGGTAAGTTAAATGTTTGTCGGATAATTAAATCAATGATTTAGGGCAAATTGAGATCCATACCTTATCAGCACGTATAAGCTCGTTTCATGCTATCTTATGAAAGCGTTTAGACGTGCCTACTTACACACACACAACACCGTACTAGCATCGACACACTGTGTATTCGTATATAATCGCAATAATAAGCAACACATAAATCAAAGTTTCTTTGTCAAAATTCATACATCTACCTGACTTACCCACCAGTCCGAGTGAATCACAGGAGAAAGCACTGGATTAAACATTATGCGCGTTCAATAGCGCGATATGCAAGTCAAAAATAAAAACGAGCTTATACGAACATTCATAAAACAATAGTGTGCAAGTAACACAAAAAACAAAAACATTAAAAAAGATTATGTATATACATATTCTATCAGCCAACTAGTTCCTCCCATAGCCCAAGTTTTGCTTAGTTTGGGCTAAATGGTGTTGTGTGAAATGTCCACCAATATTATAAAGCGTTCATAATATTTGTCAAACCGATTGTTTCTGTTTCGCAGGATTTCAAATCATTTTCCAAAAAGTGCCCAAATGGAATGCACTTCGCAGAAAATCCTAGCTGGCCTAAACTTCCATGTGCATATCCCTCACATAATGAGTGCCTAGTCAGCAATAAAACCAGTAAGTACAAATTATTATGGGGGAAGTAAAGTAACGAAAGAAGTTTTTTGCCCCCCACATCTATCACTATGTAAGAATGTTACTATGACAGAGTTTTGTGCGTTTTTAAAAATCCAATTTAATAAACATAGACAATCTATGAAAATCAAATAGATACTTAGTGATTATTTTATCCTCATGCATAACTGATGTAAGCGCGTTTATAACTCTTGCAAATTTATTCCAACATTTATTTTGAATATATATTAATGAGTAATGACTCGAAATAAATCTCCATTGCAGCTAATGACCAAGAAAACATTGATACGAATTCTTAATTCTTAAAATTTAAACGAATTCTTCTTCTAACATTATTCCAGAACCATTGCCGTCAAATGAATTTCCTTCTAAAGAGAAAACTGCCTTGAAATTTCACTGTCCAAAACAATTTGGATATTACAAATACAAGGAAAGCTGCGAGAGTTATATAATATGTCAGGTAAGTGAACGAAATCGAATTAAATATTAAAACTAAAATTACGAGTGGCTATAGACTAGTAACTCGACCGATTAACCATTTGGTACAAACGCCGATCACCCAAATGGCCATTGTCAACTATTGCTGCTGACCTTGCGGAGCGGGGCCGACTGCTCTACCTGTTTCATGAAATCTGATATACTTGAAAATACAATGTGCAGTCGCAGCTTAAAACAATATTGACTTCTTCGAGCTGTCTATATATACCACCGCCCAAAATATTTAATCGTATTCTTTTTGGCAGGATTACAAACCGTCTCGTCAGGAGTGCCCGGATGGAAAACATTTCAACGAAAAATCACACTATCCTGAGCCCCCTTGCGCAAATCCGTTGGAGGCTGAATGCCTTAATCTGAAAAACACACGTACGTATCACTAGTCACTACCAACGCAAGATGTGTGATAAAGATATAGATAAAATTAAAGATCATTTATTTGCATACAACATGAGAGTCGTTTTTATACACGGAGTGCACAAAAGATGGTACAATATTGATACAATATTGATACAGTTAGTCATGTTGTGCCGGCCAGGCGCACAAATGTCAGAGGGATAGCACTATTGATCTGTGTGTGACACACTGTGGATCTGTGGCCCGCAATCTCACCTGTTTTATTCATCATCATCTCAGCCATAAGAAGTCCACTGTTGGACATAGGCCTCCCCCATGGATTTCCAACAAGACCGATTGGAAGCGGCTTGCATCCAGCGTCTTCCCGCCACTTGTATGAGGTCGTCTGTCCATCTCGTGGCTGGTCTTCCTACGCTGCGCTTGCCGGTACGTGGTCTCCACTCGAGAACCTTTCGGCCCCATCGGCCATCAGTTCTACGTGCTATGTGCCCTGCCCACTGCAACTTCAACTTGCTAATCCGCTGTGCTATATCGGTGACTTTTGTACGTCTACGTATCTCTTCATTTCTGATTCGATCTCGTAGAGAGACTCCGAGCATTGCCCTCTCCATAGCTCGTTGCGTGACCTTGAGCTTCCTTATAAGGCCCATAGTTAGGGACCACGTTTCAGTGCCGTATGTCATCACTGGTAACACACACTGGTTGTAAACTTTCGACTTGAGGGACTGGGGAATATTGGACGAGAAGACGCTTTTAAGTTTCCCGAACGCTGCCCAGCCGAGTTGGATACGACGATTGACCTCCCTCGTAAAGTTGGACCTGCCTAATCAGACCGTCTGTCCTAGGTAGACGTATTCGTCAACAACTTCAAGAGTGAAGTTCCCCACAGATATTGGGGTGGGCACTACATGGGCGTTCGACATAACCTTCGTTTTGTCCATGTTCATTTTGAGGCCCACCCGTTGGGAAACTCTATTGAGGTCTTCGAGCATCGTACTGAGCTCTTCCATAGACTTTGCCAAGAGCCAAACTGACTCGACATTATACCGAAGATATCTCGGACATCAGCCTGTACGAGATTAGGATGGCCTTGAAACAGCTCAAGAACAACAAGGCACCGGGCGACGACGGAATTACATCAGAGCTACTGAAAGCGGGTGGAACACCGGTACTGAAAGTCCTTCAGAGGCACTTCAATTCCGTCGTGCTTGAAGGTACAACGCCAGAAGCATGGAACAGAAGCGTGGTGGCGCTGTTCTTCAAAAAAGGAGACAACACTTTGCTGAAGAACTACAGACCCATCTCGCTTCTGAGCCATGTCTATAAGCTGTTTTCAAGGGTCATCACGAATCGTCTTGAACGCAGGTTTGATGACTTCCAGCCTCCCGAACAAGCCGGTTTCCGAAAAGGCTATAGTACCATAGACCACATCCATACGCTGCGGCAAGTGATACAGAAGACCGAAGAGTATAACTTGCCCCTTTGCTTAGCGTTTGTGGACTATGAGAAAGCCTTTGATTCGATCGAGACCTGGGCGGTGCTTGAGGCTCTCCAGCGATGCCGTATTGACTATCGGTATGTCGAAGTGCTGAAGTGTTTGTACAACAACGCCACCATGTCAGTCCGAGTACAAGACCAGGGGCCCAATTCAGTTATTCAAGACCGCTCCATAGCCGAACCATATGTGGAGCGTTTCCCGTCGGCCGCCATAGTTTTTTTGATTCAGTCACTTTTATGTCATACAATTGATACATTTGATGAAACGTAACACGTCCTTCGCTCGTTACTAAATCAAAAAAATATATAGCAGCCGACAGGAAACGCTTCGCACAAGGTTCAGTTACGGATCGGTTTTGAATAACTGAATTGCCCCCCTGAACTCAGAGGCAATTCCATTGAAGAGAGGCGTGAGGCAGGGAGACGTTGTCTCTCCGAAACTGTTTACCGCCGGTTTGGAAGATGCCTATAAGCTTCTGGAATGGAAAGGGCTCGGCATTAATATTAACGGCGAGTACGTCACTCACCTTCGGTTTGCTGACGATATAGTAGTCATGTGTTTTATTAGAAGAACATTTTGTATAACTATATAAACTAGCTTTAATATTATAATGATTTGCAGTACAGTCATGGTTCCTAATAGATTATTCACAATCTTTACAAATAAAACTGAAACTTCGTAATTCTTTATTTATTAATAATGTCTGCCCCGGATCTAGTGGGGGGCAAACCGGTGCGGCATTTTCACAAAAATCATAATTAATATGATTAAAAATAAAATAACTTGCTCCACAAAGCGCCTAGAATACGAAAGCTTGGTAGACTCACCGTTTTCACTCACTCAACTTTTAAGAAAAAGGCGCCACATAGATAATTATATTAAGTTTTTTTAAGTAAGTTATTTTAAGCGCTGGAGAGAGGGGCGCCATTGTCAAGTTTCTGCCCCGGTTCGAAAAAATCGTAGATTCGGGACATTATTATAATCTCTTGAAACTTTTCATTGCAGGCAACAGTTCAAACCAGTTTCCATCACTACAAAACCGCCCAACTACTCCGAAAGTTCCAACAGTGCACTCCACACTGACTTCACCTCCTCCTGAAGACTTTAAAACTCCCGTCCCTACACCGGAGAAGCCTGCTACCAAAAAACCGAAAGATTCAAACGAACGTGATGTAGATGAAAGGCCACAACTACCGCAAGACCGCGATTTTGAGTGCCCTAAGCAATTTGGCTACTATAGATACAAACAAAGCTGCGATAGTTATATAGAATGTCGGGTAAGTTAAATGTTTGTAGGAGAATTAAATCAATGATTTAGGGCAAATTGAGATCCATACCTTATCAGCACGTATAAGCTCGTTTCATGCTATCTTATGAAAGCGTTTAGACGTGCCTACTTACACACACACAACACCGTACTAGCATCGACACACTGTGTATTCGTATATAATCGCAATAATAAGCAACACATAAATCAAAGTTTCTTTGTCAAAATTCATACATCTACCTGACTTACCCACCAGTCCGAGTGAATCACAGGAGAAAGCACTGGATTAAACATTATGCGCGTTCAATAGCGCGATATGCAAGTCAAAAATAAAAACGAGCTTATACGGACATTCATAAAACAATAGTGTGCAAGTAACACAAAAAACAAAAACAATAAAAAAGATTATGTATATACATATTCTATCAGCCAACTAGTTCCTCCCATAGCCCAAGTTTTGCTTAGTTTGGGCTAAATGGTGTTGTGTGAAATGTCCACCAATATTATAAAGCGTTCATAATATTTGTCAAACCGATTGTTTCTGTTTCGCAGGATTTCAAATCATTTTCCAAAAAGTGCCCAAATGGAATGCACTTCGCAGAAAATCCTAGCTGGCCTAAACTTCCATGTGCATATCCCTCACATAATGAGTGCCTAGTCAGCAATAAAACCAGTAAGTACAAATTATTATGGGGGAAGTAAAGTAACGAAAGAAGTTTTTTGCCCCCACATCTATCACTATGTAAGAATGTTACTATGACAGAGTTTTGTGCGTTTTTAAAAATCCAATTTAATAAACATAGACAATCTATGAAAATCAAATAGATACTTGGTGATTAATTTATCCTCATGCATAACTGATGTAAGCGCGTTTATAACTCTTGCAAATTTATTTCAACATTTATTTTGAATATATATTAATGAGTAATGACTCGAAATAAATCTCCATTGCAGCTAATGGCCAAGAAAACATTGATACGAATTCTTAATTCTTAAAATTTAAACGAATTCTTCTTCTAACATTATTCCAGAACCATCGCCGTCAAATGAATTTCCTTCTAAAGAGGAAACTGCCTTGAAATTTCACTGTCCAAAACAATTTGGATATTACAAATACAAGGAAAGCTGCGAGAGTTATATAATATGTCAGGTAAGTGAACGAAATCGAATTAAATATTAAAACTAAAATTACGAGTGGCTATAGACTAGTAACTCGACCGATTAACCATTTGATACAAACGCCGATCACCCAAATGGCCATTGTCAACTATTGCTGCTGACCTTGCGGAGCGGGGCCGACTGCTCTACCTGTTTCATGAAATCTGATATACTTGAAAATACAATGTGCAGTCGCAGCTTAAAACAATATTGACTTCTTCGAGCTGTCTATATATACCACCGCCCAAAATATTTAATCGTATTCTTTTTGGCAGGATTACAAACCGTCTCGTCAGGAGTGCCCGGATGGAAAACATTTCAACGAAAAATCACACTATCCTGAGCCCCCTTGCGCAAATCCGTTGGAGGCTGAATGCCTTAATCTGAAAAATACACGTACGTATCACTAGTCACTACCAACGCAAGATGTGTGATAAAGATATAGAGAAATGTAAAAATCATTTATTTGCATACAATATGAGAGTCGTTTTTATACACGGAGTGCACAAAAGATGGTACAATATTGATACAATATTGATACAGTTAGTCATGTTGTGCCGGCCAGGCGCACAAATGTCAGAGGGATAGCACTATTGATCTGTGTGTGACACACTGTGGATCTGTATCCCGCTATCTCACCTGTTTTATTAGAAGAACATTTTGTATAACTATATAAACTAGCTTTAATATTATAATGATTTGCAGTACAGTCATGGTTCCTAATAGATTGTTCACAATCTTTACAAATAAAACTGAAACTTCGTAATTCTTTATTTATTAATAATGTCTGCCCCAGATCTAGTGGGGGGCAAACCGGTGCGGCATTTTCACAAAAATCATAATTAATATGATTAAAAATAAAATAACTTGCTCCACAAAGCGCCTAGAATACGAAAGCTTGCTAGACTCACCGTTTTCACTCACTCAACTTTTAAGAAAAAGGCCCCACATAGATAATTATATTAAGTTTTTTTAAGTAAGTTATTTTAAGCGCTGGAGAGAGGGGCGCCATTGTCAAGTTTCTGCCCCGGTTCGAAAAAATCGTAGATTCGGGACATTATTATAATGTCTTGAAACTTTTCATTGCAGGCAACAGTTCAAACCAGTTTCCATTACTACAAAACCGCCCAACTACTCCGAAAGTTCCAACAGTGCACTCCACACTGACTACACCTCCTCCTGAAGACTTTAAAACTCCCGTCCCTACACCGGAGAAGCCTGCTACCAAAAAACCGAAAGATTCAAACGAACGTGATGTAGATGAAAGGCCACAACTACCGCAAGACCGCGATTTTGAGTGCCCTAAGCAATTTGGCTACTATAGATACAAACAAAGCTGCGATAGTTATATAGAATGTCGGGTAAGTTAAATGTTTGTCGGAGAATTAAATCAATGATTTAGGGCAAATTGAGATCCATACCTTATCAGCACGTATAAGCTCGTTTCATGCTATCTTATGAAAGCGTTTAGACGTGCCTACTTACACACACACAACACAGTACTAGCATCGACACACTGTGTATTCGTATATAATCGCAATAATAAGCAACACATAAATCAAAGTTTCTTTGTCAAAATTCATACATCTACCTGACTTACCCACCAGTCCGAGTGAATCACAGGAGAAAGCACTGGATGCATTATGCGCGTTCAATAGCGCGATATGCAAGTCAAAAATAAAAACGAGCTTATACGGACATTCATAAAACAATAGTGTGCAAGTAACACAAAAAACAAAAACAATAAAAAAGATTATGTATATACATATTCTATCAGCCAACTAGTTCCTCCCATAGCCTAAGTTTTGCTTAGTTTGGGCTAAATGGTGTTGTGTGAAATGTCCACCAATATTATAAAGCGTTCATAATATTTGTCAAACCGATTGTTTCTGTTTCGCAGCATTTCAAATCATTTTCCAAAAAGTGCCCAAATGGAATGCACTTCGCAGAAAATCCTAGCTGGCCTAAACTTCCATGTGCATATCCCTCACATAATGAGTGCCTAGTCAGCAATAAAACCAGTAAGTACAAATTATTATGGGGGAAGCAAAGTAACGAAAGAAGTTTTTTGCCCCCACATCTATCACTATGTAAGAATGTTACTATGACAGAGTTTTGTGCGTTTTTAAAAATCCAATTTAATAAACATAGACAATCTATGAAAATCAAATAGATACTTGGTGATTAATTTATCCTCATGCATAACTGATGTAAGCGCGTTTATAACTCTTGCAAATTTATTCCAACATTTATTTTGAATATATATTAATGAGTAATGACTCGAAATAAATCTCCATTGCAGCTAATGGCCAAGAAAACATTGATACGAATTCTTAATTCTTAAAATTTAAACGAATTCTTCTTCTAACATTATTCCAGAACCATCGCCGTCAAATGAATTTCCTTCTAAAGAGGAAACTGCCTTGAAATTTCACTGTCCAAAACAATTTGGATATTACAAATACAAGGAAAGCTGCGAGAGTTATATAATATGTCAGGTAAGTGAACGAAATCGAATTAAATATTAAAACTAAAATTACGAGTGGCTATAGACTAGTAACTCGACCGATTAACCATTTGATACAAACGCCGATCACCCAAATGGCCATTGTCAACTATTGCTGCTGACCTTGCGGAGCGGGGCCGACTGCTCTACCTGTTTCATGAAATCTGATATACTTGAAAATACAATGTGCAGTCGCAGCTTAAAACAATATTGACTTCTTCGAGCTGTCTATATATACCACCGCCCAAAATATTTAATCGTATTCTTTTTGGCAGGATTACAAACCGTCTCGTCAGGAGTGCCCGGATGGAAAACATTTCAACGAAAAATCACACTATCCTGAGCCCCCTTGCGCAAATCCGTTGGAGGCTGAATGCCTTAATCTGAAAAATACACGTACGTATCACTAGTCACTACCAACGCAAGATGTGTGATAAAGATATAGAAAAATGTAAAAATCATTTATTTGCATACAATATGAGAGTCGTTTTTATACACGGAGTGCACAAAAGATGGTACAATATTGATACAATATTGATACAGTTAGTCATGTTGTGCCGGCCAGGCGCACAAATGTCAGAGGGATAGCACTATTGATCTGTGTGTGACACACTGTGGATTTGTATCCCGCTATCTCACCTGTTTTATTAGAAGAACATTTTGTATAACTATATAAACTAGCTTTAATATTATAATGATTTGCAGTACAGTCATGGTTCCTAATAGATTGTTCACAATCTTTACAAATAAAACTGAAACTTCGTAATTCTTTATTTATTAATAATGTCTGCCCCAGATCTAGTGGGGGGCAAACTGGTGCGGCATTTTCACAAAAATCATAATTAATATGATTAAAAATAAAATAACTTGCTCCACAAAGCGCCTAGAATACGAAAGCTTGCTAGACTCACCGTTTTCACTCACTCAACTTTTAAGAAAAAGGCGCCACATAGATAATTATATTAAGTTTTTTTAAGTAAGTTATTTTAAGCGCTGGAGAGAGGGGCGCCATTGTCAAGTTTCTGCCCCGGTTCGAAAAAATCGTAGATTCGGGACATTATTATAATGTCTTGAAACTTTTCATTGCAGGCAACAGTTCAAACCAGTTTCCATCACTACAAAACCGCCCAACTACTCCGAAAGTTCCAACAGTGCACTCCACACTGACTACACCTCCTCCTGAAGACTTGAAAACTCCCGTCCCTACACCGGAGAAGCCTGCTACCAAAAAACCGAAAGATTCAAACGAACGTGATGTAGATGAAAGGCCACAACTACCGCAAGACCGCGATTTTGAGTGCCCTAAGCAATTTGGCTACTATAGATACAAACAAAGCTGCGATAGTTATATAGAATGTCGGGTAAGTTAAATGTTTGTCGGAGAATTAAATCAATGATTTAGGGCAAATTGAGATCCATATCTTATCAGCACGTATAAGCTCGTTTCATGCTATCTTATGAAAGCGTTTAGACGTGCCTACTTACACACACACAACACCGTACTAGCATCGACACACTGTGTATTCGTATATAATCGCAATAATAAGCAACACATAAATCAAAGTTTCTTTGTCAAAATTCATACATCTACCTGACTTACCCACCAGTCCGAGTGAATCACAGGAGAAAGCACTGGATTAAACATTATGCGCGTTCAATAGCGCGATATGCAAGTCAAAAATAAAAACGAGCTTATACGGACATTCATAAAACAATAGTGTGCAAGTAACACAAAAAACAAAAACAATAAAAAAGATTATGTATATACATATTCTATCAGCCAACTAGTTCCTCCCATAGCCCAAGTTTTGCTTAGTTTGGGCTAAATGGTGTTGTGTGAAATGTCCACCAATATTATAAAGCGTTCATAATATTTGTCAAACCGATTGTTTCTGTTTCGCAGGATTTCAAATCATTTTCCAAAAAGTGCCCAAATGGAATGCACTTCGCAGAAAATCCTAGCTGGCCTAAACTTCCATGTGCATATCCCTCACATAATGAGTGCCTAGTCAGCAATAAAACCAGTAAGTACAAATTATTATGGGGAAGTAAAGTAACGAAAGAAGTTTTTTGCCCCCACATCTATCACTATGTAAGAATGTTACTATGACAGAGTTTTGTGCGTTTTTAAAAATCCAATTTAATAAACATAGACAATCTATGAAAATCAAATAGATACTTAGTGATTACTTTATCCTCATGCATAACTGATGTAAGCGCGTTTATAACTCTTGCAAATTTATTCCAACATTTATTTTGAATATATATTAATGAGTAATGACTCGAAATAAATCTCCATTGCAGCTAATGGCCAAGAAAACATTGATACGAATTCTTAATTCTTAAAATTTAAACGAATTCTTCTTCTAACATTATTCCAGAACCATCGCCGTCAAATGAATTTCCTTCTAAAGAGGAAACTGCCTTGAAATTTCACTGTCCAAAACAATTTGGATATTACAAATACAAGGAAAGCTGCGAGAGTTATATAATATGTCAGGTAAGTGAACGAAATCGAATTAAATATTAAAACTAAAATTACGAGTGGCTATAGACTAGTAGCTCGACCGATTAACCATTTGATACAAATACCGATCACCCAAATGGCCATAGTCAACTATTTCTGCTGACCTTGCGGAGCGGGGACGACTGCTCTAACTGTTTCATGAAATCTGTTATACTTGAAAATTCAATGTGCAGTCGCAGCTTCAAACAATATTGACTTCTTCGAGCTGTCTATATATACCACCGCCCAAAATATTTAATCGTATTCTTTTTGGCAGGATTACAAACCGTCTCGTCAGGAGTGCCCGGATGGAAAACATTTCAACGAAAAATCACACTATCCTGAGCCCCCTTGCGCAAATCCGTTGGAGGCTGAATGCCTTAATCTGAAAAATACACGTACGTATCACTAGTCACTACCAACGCAAGATGTGTGATAAAGATATAGAAAAATGTAAAAATCATTTATTTGCATACAACATGAGAGTCGTTTTTATACACGGAGTGCACAAAAGATGGTACAATACTGATACAGTTAGTCATGTTGTGCCGGCCAGGCGCACAAATGTCAGAGGGATAGCACTATTGATCTGTGTGTGACACACTGTGGATCTGTGGCCCGCAATCTCACCTGTTTTATTAGAAGAACATTTTGTATAACTATATAAACTATCTTTAATATTATAATGATTTGCAGTACAGTCATGGTTCCTAATAGATTGTTCACAATCTTTAAAAATAAAACTGAAACTTCGTAATTCTTTATTTATTAATAATGTCTGCCTCGGATCTAGGGGGGACAAACCAGGGCACCCTCTCCGGGCGGCATTTTCAGGGGGCGCAAAAATCATAATTAATATGATTAAAAATAAAATAACTTGCTCCACAAAGCGCCTAGAATACGAAAGCTTGGTAGACTCAGCGTTAACTTTTAAGAAAAAGGCGCCACATAGATAATTATATTAAGTTTTTTTAAGTAAGTTATTTTAAGCGCTGGAGAGAGGGGCGCCATTGTCAAGTTTCTGCCCCGGTTCGAAAAAATCGTAGATCCGGGACATTATTATAATGTCTTGAAACTTTTCATTGCAGGCAACAGTTCAAACCAGTTTCCATCACTACAAAACCGCCCAACTACTCCGAAAGTTCCAACAGTGCACTCCACACTGACTACACCTCCTCCTGAAGACTTTAAAACTCCCGTCCCTACACCGGAGAAGCCTGCTACCAAAAAACCGAAAGATTCAAACGAACGTGATGTAGATGAAAGGCCACAACTACCGCAAGACCGCGATTTTGAGTGCCCTAAGCAATTTGGCTACTATAGATACAAACAAAGCTGCGATAGTTATATAGAATGTCGGGTAAGTTAAATGTTTGTCGGAGAATTAAATCAATGATTTAGGGCAAATTAAGATCCATACCTTATCAGCACGTATAAGCTCGTTTCATGCTATCTTATGAAAGCGTTTAGACGTGCCTACTTACACACACACAACACCGTACTAGTATCGACACACTGTGTATTCGTATATAATCGCAATAATAAGTAACACATAAATCAAAGTTTCTTTGTCGAAATTCATACACTACCTGACTTACCCACCAGTCCGACTGAATCACGGGAGTGAATACTGGATTAAACAAATGTAGGTAGGTATGCGCGTTCAGTATTGGGAAGCGCGATACGCAAGTTGAAAATAAAAACGAGCTTATATGTACATTCATAAAAATATTAGGGTACAAGTAACACAAAAAAAAAAAATGTATATATTCTTTCAACCGACTAGTTCCCATAGCACAAGCTTTGCTTAGTTAAGGCTAAATGGTGTTGTGTGAAATATCCACCAATATTATAAAGCGTTCATAATATTTGTCAAACCGATTGTTTCTGTTTCGCAGGATTACAAATCATTTTCCAAAAAGTGCCCAGATGGAATGCACTTCGCAGAAAATCCTAGCTGGCCTAAACTTCCATGTGCATATCCCTCACATAATGAGTGCCTAGTCAGCAATAAAACCAGTAAGTACAAAATATTATAGGGGAAGTAAAGTAACGGACGAAATTTCTTGCCCCCGCATCTATCACTATGTAAGAATGTTACTATGACAGAGTTTTGTGCGTTTTTAAAAATCCTTAAGGATAACTTTAATTGAATAAACATAGGCAATCTATGAAGATCAAATAGATACTTGGTGATTATTTTATCTTCATACATAACTGATGTAAGCGCGTTTATAACTCTTGCAAATTTATTCAAACTTTTTTTTAAATATATATTAATGAATAATGACTTGAAATAAATTTTCACTGCAGCTAATGGCCAAGAAAACATTGATACAAATGTTACTAACATTATTACAGAACCATCGCCGTCAAATGAATTTCCTTCTAAAGAGGAAACTGCCTTGAAATTTCACTGTCCAAAACAATTTGGATATTACAAATACAAGAAAAGCTGCGAGAGTTATTTAATATGTCAGGTAAGTGAACGAAATCGAATTAAATATTAAAACTAAAATTACGAGTGGCCATAGACTAGTAGCTCGACCGATTAACCATTTGATACAAACACCGACCATCCAAATGGCCACAGTCAACTATTGCTGCTGACCACGCGGAGCGGAGACGACTGCTCTACCTGTTTCATGAAATCTGATATACTTGAAAATTCAATGTGCAGTCGCAGCTTAAAACAATATTGACTACTTCGAGCTGTCTACAACCGCCCAAAATATTTAATCGTATTCTTTTTGGCAGGATTACAAACCGTCTCGTCAGGAGTGCCCGGATGGAAAACATTTCAACGAAAAATCACACTATCCTGAGCCCCCTTGTACAAATCCTTTGAAGGCTGAATGCATTAATTGGAATGATACACGTATGTACCAATGCACGATAGTCCATTTCACTCACAAACGGCTGAACCGATTGTTATGAAATTCAGTGCAGAGATAGCTGAGAACCTGGAAACGGACATATGCTGTATATATTTTATAATCATGAACGCTTTTCGTGACACAACTGGATATCCAATTTAGTCTAATTACATGGTATATTGGAAATCCCATACAGGCAAATTTTCTCGCTCTTTCCTACCGCAGAGAAGTAAAATGTTGAATGTCCTTTAACAGTACGATTTTTCGCCGATCTTGTTTTTTTTTAAAGTGTGTAAAAGCACAGGGCTAGCAAAGCATAAGGACACCGGTTGCTGTTATCCTTATGCGACAATTATCGCTTACCACCAAGCAAGGTATCTGCCTCTTTACTGTTTTTTTATATAAAAATAACTAGGCAGGTGAAACTGCGGGGCGCAGGTAGTCTATAAAATATCTTAAAGTAACTCTCCTTATATCTAAATTTGTTTCGACGACAGCTCCCAAAAGCCAGCATTATGTTGATGAGAAAATTAATCAATATCAATATGTTACAAAAATTCCTCATTGCAGCTCATGGACTGGACTCCCGACCATACAAAATTAAAGGGACAACGCCTGGCTTACGGTCAACTGTTCATGACAAAAACACAGTACCTGATGAAAGTCATGAACCAAACACTGAAGACTCCGACAAGCTGCCTTCGAATAAACCCGAATTTCGATTACCGAAAGAGTTCGACTATACGTGTCCCAAAAAATATGGTTTCTTTAGATACGAGGCAGAAGGAGGCTGCGACATCTACATAGAATGCAGGGTAAGTTAAATAAATAATCTCATCTCAGTAATATTACGCGAAAACCTGTGTGTAAGCTTGTGAGTTTATGTGTTTGTTATTCATACGTTCTAAAACGAATAAAAGGGTTTCAATTAAATTTGGAATGAAAAATAACTACCATAACAAAGGCTATTTTTATAAGGTTTTATTTCGCTTGTCATGTTTGTGTCTTCATCATCATCATCAGCCACAAGAAGTCCACTGCTGTATATATACCTCCCTATTGGATGTCCAAAAAGACCTGATAGAAGCAGCTTGCTTGGTCTCTCTACCACTTAAATGAGGAATCCTGATATATAGAACCTCCCAGACATAGAACAAACATCGCGTCACACAAATATTTGTCTTAAGTAAATTCTAAGCCGGGCCGCTTTGAATCCAACAACTGAACTGAGAGGCCAGTTCATTTTTAGATAGTTTCAGGCGTATATGTACCAAGTATTAACAATTGACTATGTTTCTCTTTGGCAGAACAACAAAGCATCTCTAAAGGTGTGCCCAGATGGAATGCACTTCAAAGATAAACATCCCTGGGCCGAGTACCCGTGTGCCTATCCTCCGGAAGCTGAGTGCACAGCTCGCCAAGGCGGAGGATGTATGTATAACGACAACTATCTATACTAGTAGTACTAGTACCTATTTCAGCGAACAGAAGACCTCATGATCACACACTTTTCTATTACTTATAATAAAACTGTATCGAAGTCACATCTGTATATTGAAGATAAATTTAAGAAAATATTTTTTTAAGCTTAGGAAAACAGCAGAATCCAAAATTGTCGTTTTTGATATTTGTCTGTTTGTTAGATTCTTCACTTCCCGAGTTGATAGGCAAGATATTTTAAAATAATAATAATAATACAACTCTCCCGCTTAAAAAAAAGCTATTTTTATTATTTTGTGTGTGTAGTGATTTTGTACTGATTTTGGAGAATTTAGTACCAAATGTTTTTGTAATTTTTTATCAATATCAGTAAACCCAAGCAGTAGTGCCCTAGAAAGTGTGGATGAATTGTGAGAAAGATGATATGCTATTGAATCTGTGAATGGTGAAAATGTAGAGATAATGAAGAAAAACGCGCTGTGCCAACCCCACCTAGTAGGATAAGGGCAGGAGAATGATGATGAAATCTAAGCGGCGCTCTCTCTCCCTCTTTAGGTGTCAATTTAAAGATAGAACGATGAATATGTAATAATACTATGACGGTTCGCACCGCTGTTAGTTACTCAAAATATGTAAAAACTGATAAGGAATGTGCTGACTATGAAAAACATAAACTTTACTTTTTCAGTGGAGCCAAGGCCCACGACCGATTGCCCGCGGCAGTTCGGACATTTCCCCATTAAAGGAGCGAAATTCGCAAGTCATAACCAGTGCACCAGTTACCTCGCATGCGCCTCCGGCGTAGCCCACGTGATGAATTGTTCCTTCGGCCTGGTGTTCAACCCTGCCATCAATAGTTGTGACTGGCCAGAGAACGTTCCAGAATGCCAAAGTAAAAGCCACACACCTGTTTATACTTTAACTGCTTTTAACCCTATTCTCGGATTCTTTAATGCTTACACACACCCTACACCCTACTATATACCTATCAACCTATTATATTTAATTCGGATCCCGGTTTGTCATAGTATAAGCTTAACCACTTAATTAAAATGTTACGTACATATACAGTATACTTGCCTGCTTTTATCCCGGTTCCTGCTTGTTATAGTTAAGATTTAAGCACCTAACAAACCTGTTTCTATATTACCTATTACAGCCTAAACGGCTTGACCGATTTTGACATGCGAGATGTTGTTATATTTGTTTTCACTCCTTGAGTGTCATAGGCTATATTTTATGTAAGTAATAATAATAGTACAATTGTCGCAAAACGATCAATTTTGGAAAAATAATATATATATTTTCTAAAGAATGCACATTTACAAATATTTTGCAGCGATTTTGCACATACTTTCTCACAAAAAACTTACACTCAACAGCGTATCAAGCGTAATTAAGTTAGACTGCAAAAGTCGCTCTTCTGAAGTTAGGTGTTTTGTTTTTCTTTTAATATAAATACTAGTTATCTTCAAGGTCCCGCAAATGAGATGCGCGCCAAAACCACAAAATATCGGTCACCAAGCACTTATAGTTATCTTAACTTCTCATTAACAAAATCATTTTTAATGTACTCGCCGAATACGGTGACGCCTGTGGTCGAGATGTTCGCCAATACCAGAGCCTAGGAAAATATGTATAATAAATCGAAATTATGATCAAATTATTACTGATTGTCATGATAATGTCATTGTTACTGATAATTATTATTCTTTCAGATTTATATAAGATCACCTGCCCTGTTGCCCGCATAGGCGAGGAAGACATGGTTAATAACTATAAGTAAGATACTATTTATATGATAATAAGTATTAACTAATCGAACATTTCAAAAATCCGTAGAGCATTAAGTGTTTTTCGTTAGGTACCTACATGCGTTTGAAATCTTCCCCGCAGGTGACGTAATTTTAAACTATCCCCAATATTAAACTATACTAGCGTTGGTGTGACCACGTGGTCTTTAAAAAGACCCACCGCAAAAAAAGACTTCAAAATTTACTTCTTGCTAGAAGATTATACCTTTAATTCGTAATAGGACCTGTGCCACATGTATCAAAACAAAGAATTAACGCTGGACCCTTCACCGACTTCAAAAATTTTTTTTTTATACAAGATAGATCTACGATTGACCACCAACTCGCCTGATGTTAAGCGACGATGCGGCCGAGGATGGAGCTCGTCGATCTAGAAGATATCATAGATATTTTGACAAGAGATGCTTTTGTTCAGGTTTATAAGGTTTCGTAGTCAACAAGGAACTCTTTACACTTCCCGTATCCGTCCGTTCATATGTCTGTTCGAGGCTCATCTCAAAGCTTCCTAATATTTACTGGAATGCTATAAATATGCTATACGATATACATGATGTAAATGATTTATGAGGTACAAACAATTTCGAATATGAATAACTTTACTACACGTGGGGCTGGCATAGACTTGTAGTCTAAAAGTCCCTAAAAAATATTTGAATAATAACTTCACTACGATGATACTTAAGACAATTTTTAGTCAGGATAGGTACCACTATCAAAAAATACAAAAAGTGTAGGTGTGTAATCAACAGTTTTTCACTGCAATATTTTTTAAGTATAAAATAAAAAAAAAAAAAAAATTGTGGACATTTCACACAACACCATCTAGCCCAAACTAAGCAAAGCTTGTACTATGGAACTAGATGGCTGATAGAATACATATATACTTTTTTTTGTAAATATATACATATGATACATAGAAACACCCAGACACAGAACAAACATCCATGCTAATCCACAAATGTTTGCCCGGGGTGGGGATTGAACCCACGACCTTTCAGTTCAGCAGGTAGACGTAAACACACTACCAACTGAGCCACAAGGCCAGTCAAAATAAATTGAAACAAGACATTGTTTTTTTCAACTCCACTTCGTTTACAGGTTCCCAGACCCTGAATGCCGCCGCTTCTACTCCTGTCTGAATGGCAATTTTAGATTGCTATCCTGCAAAGAAGGCCTTGTTTTTGACCACGGAATTGGAAGATGTGTCGAATACGACGAATTCGATTGCGACTACGAGAAACAGACCTCTCCTGCTTCAACTGAGGAGTAAGCGAGGAATCTAGCTCACTACAGTTCTGAAGAAGATAAGAAGACAATTTATATTCGGTCAAGTGACTCTATTAGACCCTTTGTACTTTTTACACCTTAATCTAAAGTTTGGCTTCCAACGTAATCGGAGATGATCCAGGATACACAAGAGCGTCGCCAACAAGCCCCCCCCCCCAGAGATTAAAAAAATGTAAAGCAATCAAAGTCCTAAGGCCGTGCAATTGTACCTGTACCTACAATTCGTATTTTTCTCATCCTCCATAATATTAACTTGCCCCCCCCCCCCCCCCCTGGGCCATGGGCTGGCGATGCCCTTGCGTATACAGGATTAATAAAGAGTGAAAGGGAAAGAACTGAATCAGCAAGCATATAAAAGATTCAAGATGGATCTCAACATAGTATTATGGTCGATGTATCCATTTTGGAAGTTTCGGTTTTTAAATTAATAATACTTGTTGGTAATTATAATACTGTAACAGCATTAACCGAAGAGTCCTTTGCTGTTAATCATAAATCTTTGGAATCGACGCTACGAGTAGGTATTAAGTTAAGTTAAATAAGTTCTAAATAATGTATCATATTATTTAAATTATTAAAAATACAATAATTATAATGACTTGTTTTTTTTTTTACTTAAGTATAAGCTAAGTATAGGTACTCGTATATTTAAGTAAGGTACTTACTAACGGTAATGTGTCTATGGTCTGAATGTGTTTGAATCTTACTTGCCCAAATCTATTTCATAGAACTGCCTGTGTCCAGATATAGACTTGACACAAGTTTCTGATTCTATAAGTTTTTAGCTATTGTTTCATTTTTCCGAACAATTATTAGGTTAGGTAATTAAGTTCGTTATATTTCTGACCATCGATCCCTCGACTCCATCGAGTACCAAGGGTCGATACCCTTGATACTCTCGACCCAAAAAGAGGGGTGTTACGAGTATAAGTTTGAGGTACCTATGTATTTGTGTCTCTGTATATCTGTGACATCGTAGGTCGCAAACGATTTTGATCTAATTTTGTTTTGTTTGAAAGAGGACTTTATCGAAAGCGTTCTTAGCTATGTTTCATCAAAATCGATTATTAAAGATTCGGCTATTAGACGAGTTGTCAAATGAGCGACCGGCACTTTGATAGTCTCTTTTGAAAAAAAAATAGTTTTCGGGGAAATGATTTTCGATCTATCGTAATTCAGATTATGGAAAGGTAACCCTTACTACCGAATCCAGATTTCAAGTTATCTAGTATGTATTCGTCAAATGCGTTCAATACATTGTAGAAGGGAAAAAGTAGAGGAAGATACTAAATAAAACAATAGATTAATGTTATATACCTTCAGCAAAAAAAATGATACACTAATTTTTATACATGCAAATATGGAATTGAAAATAAATATATAGTGCTTGAATTCATTTTCAGAGTGAAAACATATTTGAATCAAAATGAAAATTTTAGTTACTGATTAGGTTAGGTCTTAAAACTTTATTATAAAGACAATTTGTCACTTATGTGATAACCTATTAAATATAATGTGTGTAGCAACACTTATCTAATGCTGCTATGCGCCAGTAAGACAAAAGAGACACTGCCGACAACGCCTTATAGCGCCTACTTTTAATTTACCATATCGGCTAACGGCCGTTTGTATGTTTCATAATATATGGAGCTGCACCATCGCATCGGGGATTATTGAGAATCTGTGCTTATTAGATATTTTCCTATCGTAATTCCAAAAAATCCTCCAAGTTACATCTAGTGCGTTCTGTTCCATACACCTGTTCCTGTTGTTTATTACCTGACTACGGGGAAACATAAGGGGTTATGTTTTTGACCGGTATGTAGGTATGTAACTATGTATGTTCATCTGTTCCCTCATAACTTCTAAACTACTTATAATAATCTGACAAATGAGGTGTCGCTGCAAATGTCTTGTTTGTCCGCTAGTTATAGACTACGTGACGCCACATTAAATTGAATGTGGCGTCCTCTAGGGGGCTCAAACTCAAGAAAAAACATTTTTTTCGCCCCACCCCATGTGTGTTAGCATTGAGCAGGGATTTTAAAATGAAGGTAGGATTTGTTACATCATTTTTTTTTTGTCAAGCATACTGTTTGCGAGATATATCCCGTCAAATTCATGAAAACTAAATTTTACCCGACTACGGCGTCGTAAAGATGCAAAAGGGAGGGCAATATGTTTGTTGATCGGTGTTTGTAATTATGTATGCATTTATGTTCATTTGTCAGATACCCCAAAATACTTTAAATAAGAAATAAGTTCAATAACTAAACCCGACTACTGACACGCTTTAAAAAGTATGAAACATGAAAACGTATTTAATATTTTATTATATTCATAGTTATATTCAGGTGATAAACGTGGTAGTATGTTACATTGCGGAATGTATTGTTTTGTTACAGTAGGGTCAGTAGGCATACGATCACGGTTATCCACTGAACAGCATTTGTCCGGTTTTTTATTTAATGGTACTAAGGACACAACGCTGTGTCACTTGTACATTGACAATTACGGAGGAATATCTTCATTTTTCTTTAATGGTAGAATGGTACTAAGGACACAAAGTTGTGTCACTTGTACCATCAATGGTACAAATCAATGGTACTACTGACAATAAGGAAATATGAATATGTAAAAAATAAAAAATTATATATTTTTATTATCTACATTTTCTTGTTTCATACTTTTTAGAGCGTGATTTTTCAGTAGCCGGGTTTTAGTTTTTGAACTTATTTTTTATTTTTATTAGACTACTGTGTCTGCAGACAAATCTTTGATAGATCTCCAAAATTCATTTGCGATGTATTGCTATGGAGAAAATTTATCCTCTATAGGCAAGAGTTTCTAAAATAAGAGCCGTTGACTAAAATATATATTAACGAACTAAGTACACGAATAAAGAAATTACAGGATTTATTAGCTGAGTATAATTATATGAATAAATAAATCAATAAAATCAATCAATCTTTATCAATCCTAATCGTAATATATCCTAACTAATAATTTATAATGAATTATACTTACATAGCTTAAAACACTGAAAAATCCACTTCAAAATGCGCAAAAACCATTTTTGATGAAAGTTCAATTAACCATCAATGGTACCAACAAAGACTTACTAATAGGGCGAATTCTGTGGGTACCAATCTGAAATTATAGTATATTATCCTTTCAAATAAAAAATAATAATTTTCTAATCGGTTTACTTATAAATGACGGAGCTATTCGGTAACATACAAAAAATACAGCCTATTAATTGTTAACCTCCTTCTTTTTGTAGTCAGTAAAAATCGAAAGTAACTCTTTCTGTTGACATTACCATATGGCAATAATCTGAATTTTGATTGGATACTCTTGGTAAATAGTGGGTAGCCGATTCTATACAACATACACAATACGGCGGATTCTTATTCTTATTCTTATTCGAGGTGGGGGCGATGGGTCCTGCACTGACATCCCGCTAGGGGTGTATTGTGCATTTTCCCCTACCAGCATCATCCGAGCCAGCCCAGCTCCTTGAAATATCGGTGCACGGCTCTGGGCTGCTGGCAATACGGCGGATTGTCCGGGGCCAGAAACAAACCTAATTTTGTAGTTTTAAACAATGTTCGCTTATCTTCAACTACGGTAATGAGTTTGTAATCGCAAAAAAGTCATGTGTATCTAGAAAAAATAAATATAACACAAGAATTGTGAAAAGCATGTATAAAACTATGTTATAAGCAGAGCGACCGTGTTTTTTTTTTAGGTGATTCTATAATGAAGTACTTATGCCCATGGGCGTAGCTATAACTTTCTCATGGGGGGGGGTCCACGGGTACAAAAGTTTACTACTATTTGCCTCTTTATTTGCGCAGACTATACGCAGACGAGTACTGGTTTCTAAATGTCAATCTTAGTTTAAAAACATTAAAATACACGAAAATTAAGCTACGGACAAACGTATAACTGTAAATATAAGTAAACTGTATAAGTAACGTCGGAACATTATTAATTCATATTATACTAGATATGATTACGAGTGAAATTTAATTCGATTTAAAGAGCGCTCGAAATTGGCTTGGATCGAATTGAAATTTTTGTGTTATTGTTTACATAAGATATATCTACGACTGATTGCCAACTCGCCTGATGTTTAACGATGTTATTTTCTAGTTTTACGAAGGATGTTTTTTTTATGAGTTTATTCAGTCATTTCATATCTTCAAAATATGGCCATGCGCGAGCGAAGCGAGCGCGAAAAATTTTGAAGCATATTAATGCTTCAAAAACATACTTAATTTGCTTCATTTGCTTCTTCGAAGCAAATTAAGTATGTTTTTTGTAAGAATAAAAATGCGTAAAATCACTGTAAAAGATTACAAATGCGCATTCTGTAGAATAATTAAAAAAAAACACTTGTTTATTACGAAATAATTCGTTAGAGGTTACGAAAAAACTTTTTTTAATTTTTATAAGAGATGTATTATTATTATTATTACAAAAATTATAGCCTGTGACATTCTGGAAGCGAAGACAAATCTAATGACACCTCGCACATCAAAATCGGACAAGCCGTTCAGGCTGTAGGCTGTCATATAGAATCATACAAACATACTCGTACATACACTCGAAAAACATTACCCTCCTTCTTATGCAGTCGAGTAAAATATATAGTTTCGATTTGTTTGCGCGTTTGTAGTATGCGCGGGCGAAGGATGGACTAAGGTCACATTGCATCTCTAGCAAAACTGTCGTTATGACAACCGCGCATCAGGTGTTTATGTATATTTTGTAACATCCGTGCCATCCGCGATAATCCGGCATTATGATAGCACTTAATTATTTTTTTCGGCCAATGCCATGGGGGGGGGGTCCGGACCCCCTGGACCCCCCCCCCCCCCCCCTTATATACGCCCATGCTTATGCCTGTTATTGTGATATTATTATGAATAGGACCAAAGAGAAAAGTTTACAATAAAAAAAATTACATGAACTGCTTCTATATTATAAACTATATCTATACATTATGATGAGTAAAAATGTATTAAATTATTAACAAAAATATCGTAGCTTTCCTTGAGGTGCGAGGCCCGTCGGACCGCGAGGCCGTTAAAGAAATACTCGCGAGCGAAGCGAGTGCTAATTTGTTTAAGTAGGTATAGACATTAACTGCGACTGTTTTTATATCGTCGTCATTATCAACCTATAATAGCCCACTGCTGGGCATAGGCTTCTCTTTGTTTATGCCATTCACCTCTGTTCTTTGCTAATCGCTGTCATTTGTAACCTAATTATTGTTCTTGTGATTTCATCAAGCCTTCTCATTCTCGGTCGGCCATGATTTCGTCAATCTAGTTTTTAAGCTATGTGTTTACATTATACGAGTTAAAATATTGGTTATTTAAAAAAAAAATGTCGTGTTAAAAAGACTGTTAATAAAAATTAAGTTCAAAAACTAAAGCCCGAATACTGAACAATCATGCTCTAAAAAGTATGAAACAACAATATCAGATGAAAATATTTTATTTAATTCTTGTTTCATACTTTTTAGAACTACATTTTTCAGTAATCGGGTTTTAGTTTTTGAACTTATTTACTATAAAAATAGAACGTAACGTGTAGGCAAACTTTGGAACGGACCTTTCATAGAAAGTTTTATACTTATAATCTATCAACAATTAACAACATTATTTTTTAAAAGCCTTCATTAGTTACGTTATATGTATTCGGGATTCACGCTCGGGGACACTACTTTATCGACTAGATGCAAAAACTACTATTATAAATATAGTAAAGGTAAAGACGAGACGAAGCTCATTTAGGTAAATTGTACACTTAACATAATATCAATCATAACAAGATAATTATAGTTTAAAAAACTGAAGCAACCGACTTCTCATGGATGCCATTGTCAGAACTGAACCAAATTGAAATGGGATCACACGGGAAGCACCAGCTTTCAAATAAATACAAAGAATCATCAAAATCGGTTCACGCAGACGAAAGCTATGAGGTAACAAACATAAAAAAATACAGTCGAATAGAGAACCTCCTCCTGTTTTGAAGTCGGTTGGAAATCGTTCTCATGTTATCATGTATTTTGCTGTTCTTTTGCATAATATAGTTTCTTAATTTTACTTCCACTTATCTATTTATAGGCACTATAACCTGTTATATAGGTAATTTAAAACACTATTATTATTAACGGGATATTTAACGCGAACCACGGTAAATATCCCGTTAATAATAATAGTGTTTTAATGAATGACCGTGATAGTTTAAAAAAGTGTTTTAGGTAATTTAAGTTGTATTACCTCTAACTACTGTTATAATTTGTATTGTCATAAATATAAATTAGAAATTGATTACTTACTTTCCATATATATATTCGGTGAAATTTGTTTAGTATCACTCGGATTTCTTTCACGCAAAGATGTTCTATCACTTCAGTTTTATTTTGATACTGGGGGCTGCAAGTAAGTTCTTATTATATTATTTATAGTAATTACTATCCATAAAAAAATAACGTAGTGTTCAAACTTACATTGAATCAACATAATTAATAGAAGTGGCAGGAAGACGCTGGATGTAGGCCGCTTCCAACCGGCCTTTTTGGAAATCCATAGGGGAGAAATCCATGGGGGAGGCCTATTTCTAGCAGTGGACATCTTGTGGCTGAGATGATGATGATGATGAATTATCATACTCGTAATTATATAAGATATTCTACTTGCACTTTTTGTTCCTTTAATTTCCATTTACTAACTTACGTGAAATTATATTAGGTATATATTATATTAGGCGTTTAATTTTATTTTTCTTTATAAAACGTACGGGCCATTCACATGTTATGAATCAAAATGTCCGACTATAGACGAGGAGGAATATGAGGAGATAGTGAGTTTCTACATGGTTTTGTTTTTTTACTAACATACCGATGATTACCAATGGAGAACGAATTATTATAATGCAGTCCCATAACTACCGATTATATGAACCTGATGGAGTATTTATTGTTATATATATTGTCTAGTGGTTATTTTGTGTGGAACGGGGACCACTACTTGTACCTACAGGGGCTACAGGTTGATGACGTAGCGATGGAAACTCCTTTAGCTCCATTTTAGGAGGTAAAAATAAGATGATCATCAAAACCACCATCACTTTTCTTGTCCACACAATCTACTAAGTAAGAGAGCGATTTGGTCAGTGTTTTGTGAAATATCCGTACGGTATGGTATCCAAGGAAAAAAATCTTCTGGGATTATCTAATTTTAAAGTGTGAAGAGATGTTAATTACTTTACACATTTGTACATCATTTAGCTGTATATTTCACTGATATAAACGTGTCCTTAGCTGTTACTGATTGTTATTCTAACAATCAACATCAAAATTATATCAATGAATAATTTCTCGAATTAAATATGTTTGCAGCTAACGGCCAACACCTTCATCAACACCTGGATATTAGTTCAAGTCAATATTCTTCTGAACTTAACTATCCGACAACTAACCCCACATGGAATAAAATTACGAATAAAGAAACAAAAAATCCAGAAGAACTTGTTGTAATAGGTTGTGAACCAGTATATGAATTTAACAATGATATAAATTCGAATAGCGATAGTCCACAACCAAATCGACTTCCTCCTAAAGAAACAACAGGATTACGAGATCTTGTCATGTTAGGATATAAACCAATTCTGGGATATCTTGAAGTTAATTCTACAGTAAATGTGCAGCGATCATTGCCAGACTTGGATTTTGAGTGTACAGGACGATATGGCTATTACAAATACAAAGAAAGCTGCGATATTTACATCGAATGTCAGGTGAGACAAAGAATGAGAATGTGTTAAACATAAGCAAGTAGGTATAATGATTAGTTTTTGGACATAATTACGCAACCGCTCAATCATCATCATTTTCTTGCCCTTTTCCTAGGTGGGGTCGGCACAGCATGTTTCCTTTCGCCACTTCACTCTATCTGACGTCATCTCTACACTCACACTTCTCACACGCAAATCATCTTTCACACCGACACGCAACCGCTCAATCATCCATAGTAAATTTGTGTTGCTGACCACTCGGAGCGGTCTCTACATCTTTAACTGTTTCATGAATTCTACAAAATAGAAAATTATAGTTCAATGTACAGTCGCAATTTAAGGCAATCGCTCTTAAGTGTCGTGACTTCTTCGAGCTAAGTACCTGTGTATGACCCCACAAAGTAATTAACCATTTCTGTTTGGCAGGATTACAAGCCATTCTATAAGATGTGTCCTGATGGAGAGCACTTCAAGGAAAAATCTCGCTATAATGAGTCTCCTTGCGCAAATCCTCTGGAGGCGGAGTGCTTTATTCGGTATAAGACACGTATGTACCATTGCATTATGAATAAATTTTTGTCTGGTGATTACATCTGTCAAGTTACAAATTACAAGAATATTTTGTATGATGATATAATTAACTTTCCCGAGATCTGGGTGGTACCTATTTCAACAAATTTCCTTGGCCATTCAGCGCGGTAACGCTGCGAGCGTGATGGGGACTCTCAGATCAGGGTCTGCATGCGTGGGACTTGCAGCCTTACATTAACATTAGTTAAGAATTAGACTTTATTTTATTCTATTATGTTAATATAATTAGTATGTGTAGGTATTTTATATATTGTTCCCATATTGTTTTTGTACTCTATTAAATGTCTATATATGATAATATTAACTTAAATATTATGATAATCTCCAGTACAAGTATAATTCTTTATAGATCGTTGCCGATCTTTAAACTGAAACCTGAGTTTTTAAATGAACCTTTCATTGCAGCGAACATTTCAAAACGGTTCCAATCACGACGAAAACGCACTACAACTACTCCGAAAGTTTCAACAGTTTACTCTACACTGCCATTGATTAACCATCCTTCTAAAAACTATATGACTCCAGTCCCCACATACCTAATTGTTGATACCAAACAACAGAAAAGTCCAGACGAAGATGTTATAACAGACATAGATAAACCTGTCTATGAGCACTTAAGCGTAAAATTTACGAATAAAGAAGAGATTTTACGAGATTTTAAGTGTCCTAAACGATTTGGCTACTATAGATACAAACAAAGCTGCGATAGTTACATAGAATGTCGGGTAAGTCAATCGGTGTAGATAAAAAAAATAGATCGATTTTATATTAGCTTTTTCTGCGTGTATAATATGTTCGTTATTGAAAGCGCGTGTAGATGTGTGCAGACAACTCTTAATTTTGCTACACGTATAATTCTTGCTATAATTAGCATGCTTTATAACTTCGTTTATCTGCTGTACTTAGTCAATAATGCAGAAAACAATTATTCTTCGCTGGAAACGCCAGAAGCATGGAACAGAAGAGTGGTGGCGCTGTTCTTCAAAAAAAGGGATAACACTTTTCTGAAGAGCTACAGACCCATCTCGCTTCTGAGACATGTTTATAAGTTGTTTTCGAGGGTCATCACGATTCGTCTTGAACGCAGGTTTGATGACTTCCAGCCTCCCGAACAAACCGGTTTCCGAAAAGGCTATAGTACAATAGACCATAATCCATATCCACACGTTGCGGAAAATGATACAGAAGACCGAAGAGTATAACTTGCCCCTTTGCTTAGCGTTTGTGGACTATGAGAAAGCCTTTGATTCAATCGAGATCTGGGCGGTGCTTGAGGCTCGCCAACGATGCCGTATTGACTATGCCGTATTGTATTGACGCCACCATGTCGGTCCGAGTACAAGACCAGAATTCAGAGGCAATTCCATTGAAGAGAGGCGTGAGACAGGGAGACGTTGTCTCTCCGAAACTGTTTACCGCCGGTCTGGAAGATGCCTATAAGCTTCTGGAATGGAAAGGGCTCGGCATCAATATTAACGGCGAGTACATCACTCACCTTCGGTTTGCCGACGATATAGTAGTCATGGCAGAGTCGATGAAAGACCTCAGTACGATACTCGAAGACCTCAATAGTTTCCCAACGGTGAGCCTCAAAATGAACATGGACAAAACGAAAGTTATGCCGAACGCCCATGTACTGCCCACCCCAATATCTGTGGGAAACTCCACTCTTGAAGTTGTTGACGAATACGTCTACGACAAACGGTCCGATTAGGTAGGTCCAACTTTGCGAGAGAGGCCAATCGTCGTATCGTATCCAACTCGGCTGGACAGCGTTTAGGAAACTTAAAAGCGTCTTCTCGTCCAACATACCCCAGTCTCTCAAGTCGAAAGCTTACAACCAGTGTGTCTTACCAGTGATGACATACGGCACTGAAACGTGGTCCCTAACTATGGGCGTTATAAGGAAGCTCAAGGTCACGCAACGAGCTATGGAGAGGGCTATGATCGGAGTCTCTCTACGAGATCGAATCAAAAATGAAGAGATACGTAGACGTACAAAAGTCACCGATATAGCACAGCGGATTAGCAAGTTGAAGTGGCAATGGGCAGGGCACATAGCACGTAGAACTGATGACCGATGGGGCCGAAAGGTTCTCGAGTGGAAGCCACGTACCGGCAAGCGCAGCGTAGGAAAACCAGCCACGAGATCGACAGACGACCTCATACAAGTGGCGGGAAGACGCTAGATGCAAGCCGCTTCCAATCGGTCTTTTTGGAAATCCATGGGGGAGGCCTATGTCCAGCAGTGGACTTCTTATGGCTGAGATGATGATGATGACATTCATTTTTAAAACAAAATAACTAGAAAAAATATGTCATCCACGTAAACGAAATTGCGTATTTTGAAGTCGGTTGCACGCTTTTATTAGCTTCATACGTACGTTAGTATGTAACGGAAACTAAACATGATTTTGACCCCCTTCAAAACGTCGGATTAACTCGAAATTTGACATATCTACTTATCAAGGACCGATGACAATATTTGATAAGATAAAGCGTTTATTTTAAACTATTATAATTATTTAAATTATAATAATTAATTATTAATAGATTGTATTTCTGTTTGGCAGAATTTCCAGCCGATACGGAAAGAATGCCCAGATGGAATGTACTTCAAAAACAACGCTCTTTGGTCTGAATACGCATGTGCATATCCCCATGAAGCTCAGTGCTCAGTTGCCAGTAGATCATGTATGTACCCTTTAACTGACACATTGATTGGTTGACTATATTAAAACTTTTTACATTTATCGTCAAAAATAAATATAATATTGTCTCTTAGTATTGTCTAATATGCATAAATTTAAGTTTTGTAGTTAAGTAATTCTTTTTGACATAAACCTATTTAATTAATTTTCTGACCGCTGTTCATGTGTTACTTATAACAATGTAAGAATGTATAACATGTTGGTGCCCAATAAATAAATAAAATTAAATAAATATTAATATTAATATTAAATAAATAAATAAAAAAAGGAGAAGGTTCTCAATTCGGTCGTTTTGTTGTTTAAATGTTTGTTACTTCATAGCTCATAAACCGATTTGCATTTTTTTGTATGCAAATTACTTTCAGATGGTACCTTAGAATTTTCATTAGTCGGTCCAATGGGTTGGTTTTCAAAACAAAATAACTGGAAAGAATATGTCATTCTAGGAAATGAAATTGTGTATTTTGTAGTCGATTGTTTCAGTTTCATTATGTGCTGTAGCACTCTTTTCATGAGCATGGATGTTTGTTCTGTATGGGTGTTTCTCTGTATGATATGTATTTTAAAAAAGTACATACTATATGTATTCAGCTAATTCCCATAGAACAAGCTTGGCTTAGTTTAATGCTAGATAGTGCTATGCAAAAAATGTCCACCAATGTCCACCACCGCTAATTTCATCTCCTAAATTTCCAGTGCCAGCAAGATCTACTGCCGACTGCCCTCATCAGTTTGGTAATTACCCTATCATGAACAACCCAAGTTACGCCAGCTATGACCGCTGCACAAATTACCTATCATGCTCATCAGGTGTGGCCCATGTGATGAATTGCACAGTCGGTCTTGTTTTTAATCCTGCAAATGGCCTATGTGACTGGCCAGATCAAGTTCCTACTTGTAAAGGTATGTTTAACAATTAAATTTTACCCTAACTTTACAATAAGGTTTCGGTGCCGGGAGCTCTTAATTTTTTTAATAAGTGGCCAAGACCGTATCGAGACACGCGTATGGTGGGTTTCCGTAGCTAATGTTGTAAATTAAATGAAAACTACTTGGCGAGTATTTTTTGCATATACTACTTTGAAAAAAGGTTTTTGCTTAGACTACATTGACCTCAGTACTGTAATGATTTAAAATAATAATATATTTATCGCTATACCTCAAAGAGTAACCACAAAGTGTTCAAAACAAGTTTCATTGAAAGTATTTAATATGGTCTACTATTTTGGTTTGGCCAAGTGCGAGTCGGACTCGCGCACGAAAGGTTCCGTACCATTATCAATAAAAACGGCAACAAATCACCTTTGTTGTATGGGAGCCCCCTTAAATATTTATTTTATTCTATTTTAAGTATTTGTTGTTATAGCGGCAACAGAAATACATCATCTGTGATTTTTTTTAACTAGCTATCAAATCATTCTATATAAATGTAGTGCCGCTCCTATTTTGATTTTTTACGTTTTATTACGTCATTTTATAGCGTTTCACAGAACACATCTACATGACAAGTTTAGTTTATAGGGCTGATAGTCTCTGAGTAGAATGACTGACATACAGACAGACAGACGGACATGACGAAATTATAAGGGTTCCTCATAGTTATTACAGAAACCTAAAAATCTATATGTGTCTATATGTGTCTATCGACGCGTAGCGTGACCAAAATGCTGATTCGTATCTAGCCCAACACATACATGAGTATTGGTATATAACCGATTTCGGATTATATTCAGACCTTCATCAGTTTAGGCCCTAGATAGATAGATAGATACTCTTTATTGTACACACCATAAAAATTACAATCAAGATAAATAATTAAGAATTGGTGTAACAACTGGCGGCCTTATCGCTAATAGCGATCTCTTCCAGGCAACCTTAGGATGGAGAGGAACGAAAAGAAAATAAAATGACGGGGCTAGACTGATGAAGGTGGCTGAATTTCGTTTTCGGTAAAATAACATTTGGTATGTATTACATATTTCGTATCATATAGTTAATCGTTTGACCACCAACTCGCCTTTGCTCGTAATTTCGGTCAGTTGCTCATAAAAACAGATTTCTATTTTCAGGTATCTTCGGGTACCGTTGCCCGGTGCCCAGACGCGGGGAGAAAGACATGGTTATTAATTTTATGTGAGTCATTCTCTTTTATTGTTATCTAATTGCTTGTTGATTTGTTTTTAATCGACTTTCTAATATGAATATCAATGCAATCTAATTGCTCAGAATAATTATCTGATACAGATAGTAACAGACAATGTATAGTATTATTAAATCGTGATTGAATTAGTGGAGACAACGTGGTGAGTGTTTTTGTGATGAACACTTTTTTTATGTAGTAAGTAGGTAACTCTATAACACCAAATGTACCAGTTTATACAGTAAATATATTTTGATTTTGATAGGTTTACGCTTTACAGCCAATTCGCCTGATGTTAAGCGACTCGGCAGTCTACGATAGAGCGTGCTTACCTAGAAGAAACCAATCCACACGCGATTTAAAGACACCCAGATTGTATCTATCGGGAAAGACCCACTACTGAATATCTATAAGAACATCACTAATGAATGAATAACAGTTACTAATTGATAGATTCATAATATTCGGCCTTATCGCTTAGAGCGATCTCTTCCAGCCAACCATGCATGAATAGAAATGTGTAGTAAAACCGTTGCAACTAAAAACTGATAACTAAGCTAAGAATTGATTAGTAAATATATTTACTCTATACAACTATACATTATTTTCAGCGATCCCAGTGATCCTACATGCCGCCTCTTCTACTCCTGCCTGAATGGAAACTACAGAGTCCAGGCCTGCGACGAAGGTTTTGTCTTCGACCGTAGAGCCGCTAGATGTGTCGACGAAAAATACAGGGATTATGTTTGTGACGTCGACTATCAAGAAACCGTAGAGTTTATATGGTAGACGGATATTCACACTACCTCGCCATTGTAAATATGTTATTTATTAAAATATAAATTATACTTAATTATATTTTATTTTTAACCTTCATTAAAAACAAAGATAGTGAAAGAAAGAAAGAAATGAAGTTTCTGGCAGGCGGCAGCCTAGATCGGAAGACCGTCTGAATTGCGATCCACAGGTCCTGGGATCGAAACCCGCGGCACGCACCTCTGTCTTTTCGAAGGTACTTGTAAGTGCGTATTGTTGATTACCGCCAACTTCAACCGGTGAAGGAAAACATCGTGAGGAAACCTACATATCTGAGAGTTCTCCATGTTTTTGAAGATGTGTGAAGTCTGCCAACCCGCACTTGGCCAGTGTGGTAGACTATGGCCTTACCTATCTCACAATGAGAAGATGGCCCACGCCGAGCAGTGAGACAGTTTGTACAAACAGGACTGATGAAAAAAATAACAAAGATAGGCTCTCCGAAAAACTTTTAGCTACCATTTGAAATATATAGCTTTGAAATGAGAGAGTTCTAGAGTTAGGAAGTTTGCGATCACGTGAACGCCTCGCATAGACAACCTACTTCTTCTTCTTTTTTGTATTGGACCCGCATTAAAGCATTTGCCAGTCTCAAGTATTAGGATGTTTTCAAGTTTCTTGAATAAAACAAGTTGTAAATGTTCTAGTCACAATCTAAGTCACGTATACAGTCAATTTATAAGTCGAGTCCTGCTTCAGTAAAGTGGTGGCGACTTTACTAGAAGCTTCTATGGAGTTTTGACGACAACGAAAAATCACACGTTTTACTGCTTTATTTCACTTGCCCACACTCACGCACTTTATCGAACACTTAATTAATAAAACACCACCATTTTTATAGCATTAATGATCAAAATAACACAAGTTTAGGAAAATAAAACAAAGCAACAACACGTTACTAAAACGTTCCCGCCAAAAAACTAGACAACCAACTCTATATTAAACATGGCAATTATCGGCTGCAATTCAGTAAATTCTCTATTACAAAACTTACCGCTATTCCCCTAGTGTCATGCAATTGGTTCAATAGATTTAACCATAGAGAAATACTGATTTTACATGAAATTCACCAATCACATTGTTTTCAATCAACATCTGTTAGAAATTAAACAGATTCTTCAAAAAAAATTAAAAACAATATTTTAAAATTCAGCGAAAATTGCGCGGTTTTGATTGTTATTTAATATTTTATTCAATTGCAAATAAAGTAATACCACAGCTACCCACTTGAATTAACATTTAATGTTTTTAAACGTGAGAAATCGTGCTAATTCGTATATAAATCCAAGATGTGGAGTGAAAATATCTGGTGCGGTGTTCGGTGACGAGACAGGCGGCGGCGGCGGCGGGCACTCCGCTGGCGCAGCCCTGGCGGACATCGCCCTAGTTGCCCCTTCGCATCGAACGGTTGCGTAGTAGCGCCTCGCGGCCGTCGCCTTGTTCATACTACTGATTTTAAAATATCCGTGTGTTCTGAATCCGTATTTGAAAGGAAAAAACAATATAGTAGCGATATCCTGTCATTTGTAGAACACTCAGATTCACGGGGGCTTAGCGCGGTGATATTATATTGATTGTACAAAATGGAAGATTCCTACATTATCGCGAATTTCCACGCGCTGTGTCGGCTGTGCCTAAACAAGAGTGCGCTATCTGTATCCATTTTCGGCGCTGCGCCCGATGACGAGGCCAACATATCACTAACCTCCAAAATCGCAGAATGTTTTGAACTCCAGGTTTGTATATTTTATATTAACTCCTGATTTTAGTACATTTTGCAAGGACTTATTGCTCATAACTAATATCTTGTTTCAGATGGACCCTAATGATGGCCTTCCAGGAAAAATCTGTTATAAATGTCTATTAAAATTAGACAAGTGCTCTAAGTTTAGACTGCAATGCATTCAAAATGAGAACAGGCTGAGACAGATAACTAACCGGGTAAATGAACTTGACAACTCCAATTCTTCAGAACTGAGCAATTATAACTATACAAATGGCCAGGAACAAAAACCAAAACCAGAAGATTACATTGTGGAAGACAGTGTAGTCATGGTTGTAGACCCTAGCCTTGACTATGACTCGTCAGAAGATTCTGAGAGTATGGAACCTAATGAGCAAGAAGTGATTGAAAGAGACCATACTCCTGAAGGAGAACCTATGTCCGAATCATTCTTCAAAAACGTATCAATGTGCCAGTACTGCGACCAAGCATTTATTTCACAAGAGAAATGCAAGGAACATGAACAAAAATATCATGACCCAAATCTGCCATACAAATGTGTGGAATGCAGTTTAGTATTCGCTGAACGCTCTCAATACATACAGCATACCAAGCAAGTGCATGGAAATGATAAGCCATACCAATGCCCTGAGTGTGAAAAATGTTTTGGTCGCAGATCAGATTTGAGAAAGCATTCTATTGTTCACACGGGTATCAGACCTTACCAGTGCCAGTATTGTTTGAAAAGTTTCTCTCGTAACACTAACTTAAGCAAGCATCTCCGTATACATGCAGGACATAAGCCGCATGTCTGTCCATTGTGTCCAAGGAGTTTTGTGGCTAAAGGTGATCTCCAACGACATGTGTTAGTACATTCTGGCATGAAACCGTATGCATGCCGTAAATGTCCACTGACTTTTGGACGTCGAGATAAATTACTTAAGCATGAAGTAAGACATGGCCCCATTAGTCCTGAACATAAAAATGAATATGAAAATGAACAGGATATGCATGATATGGTTGTCAATGTAAATCCATTCAGTAATCTCATGACATCACCCTCAGAACACCAAGGTCCAAATGATTATGATCTCCCCAGAGTCCCAGATCACATTTCTGGAGAAAGTAGTTTTACTAGAGTACAGAAAAATCCAGTTGGGAAGCAAATACAAACTTCACCACCGAAATCTAAGCAGGCCCTTGCAAAAAATAGACCTAAAAATATTAAATGTCATCAGTGTCCAAAAAGATTTTCATCTCTCGATGCATACAAAACACATGTATCAATATCTCATATTGGGTCACGAGTCTTCCAGTGCAAAGTTTGTTTTAAGAAATTTGTGAAAAAAAGAGATCTTGATAGACATGCAACTCTACATTCGGGAATGAAACCTTTTTCCTGTAATCAGTGTGATAAAAAATTCACCAGAAAAGACAAACTTGATAAACATGAGCAGAGCCATGAATGTTTGGTTGTGAATATGCCTTGTATAGAGTGTGGTGCCACATTTGAGAAGAAAGCCGAGTTGGTTGCACACATAAAATCTCATTTTACTGATAATTTTGATGAAAAAGCAAATGACATTAAAAAGGAAGATGAACCAGAATTCCCTTTAGATGATAATTTTTATGATTTAGAAACTTAAGAGTCAGCACACCAATTGAAAACTAGGTTTTAAATTGTGGCACTGCATTTTGGATTTGCATCTCTCTGTACTTAATTCTGTAAGTTAAGCTATTTTATTTTTCGCTATCATGACAGTGAATATAATTTTTATCCCAAATGATTAAAAATAGGTAGGTTGTAAATTTTATATCTAAAAATGGTAATAGCACTGATATTTTATGAATATTCTTGTATTAACACAACTCTTGTACATTTTACAAATTTGTGAAAATCTATCCAGTCCTTAAAATGTGATTTCTAAGATGTTTTGTAGAATATTGTAACTAAGAAACTTTTGAAATGAAATGAAATTTAAATGATGTTGCACTGAGAAATAATGTATGGCAAACTTTTATGTCCAATACCCATTGTGAAGTTGCATGTTTGTTATGCATGGGAAACTCACATTTTTTATTTAGCATTAGATTCAAAATGGTCTGCTGTTTCAGGCCTAGATCTTTTTTAGGGTTCCGTACCCAAAGGGTAAAAACGGGACCCTATTACTGAGACACCGCTGTCTGTCCGTCCGTCTGTCACCAGGCTGTATCTCATGAACCGTGATAGTTAGACAGTTTAAATTTTCACAGATGATGTATTTCTATTGCCACTATAACAACAAATACTAAAAAACAGAATAATATAAATATTTAAGGGGGCTCCCATACAACAAACGTGATTTTTTTGCTCGATATTGATAACAGCAACAGGTAGACACTTGAAATATTTACAGAATATTGAGTTATATTATTCACTTTAAAAATAAATAATGAATTTAAAATAAAATTAATATCTAAAGGGGGCTCCCATACAAAAACGTGATTTTTTTGCCGTTTTTATAGATAATGGTACGGAACCCTTCGTGCGCGAGTCCAACTCGCACTTGGCCTGTTTTATTTATGTTCTGTGATATGATAGGTTTTTGTGTGTGTTAAATGTATGTTACCTGAAAATAACATACAGTTTTGTTATTTGGGTTAGGTGAAAGTTGGTTTTTCTGTTACTTGTACACATATGTCTCTCCTTTAAACCCTGGTATACATTATGCTAGTAATTTAGTAGAGTAGTGAGTAACTGCTTTAGTACAAATGCATCTCCAAAGTGATCACATAGATCTTAATATCTGCTCATGAGGTGCTATGCTAATACAGGATTAGTTACTACTTCACTGAATTACTAACTATGCAATCCGGGCTCTACTAACAATGTATTGGACCTTAGTTTGTATACAAAACCTGTGAAAGAAGAAATTTTGCATGTGTTAGACCAAGAGAGAAAGAGATTATCACTGACTCCATGGTATTCGTTGATTCTTGTAATATACTGATAAAAATAAGTAGTTTTAAAATGTTATTGATGTTAATATAACTATGGTTGGTTAAATACCAGCATTACAATGATCACTATGTGATTTTGACTATGCATGTTTTTGTTATTTATGTATGTAAATAAAACCCCAATTAAATTTAATTTCCATTCTCAACATGTAGAATAGTTTCAATTATTTAAACAAAGTTGGGGGGAATAGCTTTAATACCTTGTTTAAAACATGTTGATTTGAAAAGTGATTATTAAAATATCTTTGTAAATAGGTATTCAATGAAAAAAATATCCAAAGAATTATTTTTAAGTAATAGGGTAACATTTTGTGATCTATTATAATTACAACTCACTTTAAAAAAAACTTATATCTTTCAAGGGATAAAATATTAGGAAAAATATGTTAGCATCAAAACTTTTACAGAAATTATATTGAGAAAATTGTTAAACATTACTGTTGGATATTAGTCCTTAAGAACACATCAATAGGTACAGCAAGCTTACAGTTCAATGTATGCTCACTAGATGACGCGCCATGCTCGAATGTCTACCAAACTACACAGCAAATTCATTTACATATTATGTGTAATAGTACTTGAACTTCTAATCTTATACTTTCTTTATGTGTGCGCGAACCATATTCGCTTTATTTCGCACCAGCAAAGTATTCTATCCATTAATTTGTTACCGGACGATGTATGACACGCTACGATGTTGTTCGGTGCTGGAATGTTCTAGTGGATCTCATATAATTATACTGATTCATAAAAACTTTATTTTTTGCATGTCGGTACGTTAACAGTCGTGGTGTTCGCCGGTCCAGTGGGCGCGCTCTACCTCTTAGTTTATGTGAACGCAATTGTCACGTATTCTGTGTGACCGTTCGCTTACGTACATTTTTAGGGTTCCGTACCTTTAAAGGGAAATCGGAACCCTTATAGGATCACTTTGATGTCAGTCTGTCAAGACCTTTCTCGATAACGTGAGAAGGTATCGAGTTGAAATTAAGTCCCTTGAAGCTGTGAAAAAAATCATACTGCTTGGTTATCGTAAAAACCGTATATTTCGACACTCATAAAGGAATCAAAACCTATAAGGTACTTCCCGCTGACCTAAAACTATGAAATTTGGCAAGAAGCATTGCCTTACAGTACACATAAAGGAAAAAATCCGAACACTGTATTTTTTTTTCTTTAATCACAAAAAATAGGCTTTGCGAGGAATGGGGGTCCAAATTTTAAAGTGAGTTAACCATATCATGTGGGGTATCATATGAAAGAGATTCATTAGTACTAGCTAAAACTACTAGCTTTTTAATTATTTTTACGTTGTGTAATTTTCCGATTATGATAAAATATAAAAAACCTTTTAGTTTGTACGGAACCCTCGTTGGGCGAGTCTGGCTCGCACTTGTCCGGTTTATTTTTACTAATCACAATGCAATTATAATTACCAATTTCGCTAGATATTAAGTTATTGTTTTGTGTGTGTTTTCATTGGCATAATTAGCCATAACAAGTTTTATAACCATACCACGTTCTGAAGCTAAACAGAAAATTGTCGCCAAGTTCCAAATGTTCACTTGAGAGTCAATTCTCATTCGAAGCTAAGTGTAATATGTACCTATGCTAAAATCAACTACCTAGCTTGTCGACAATAAAAATATATATAATAGCAAATAGTTATCTACATGGCAAAATACAGATAAAAAAATACTTTTTTTTTTATCCGAAAAAACTTTATGCTACCTCTTCGCACATTGTGAGTGACAAAGCACATAGTTAGGTATAATTTAAAAAACAGACAAATGCGCAATTTTGTTGTAAAAATCAAACTACCGAACCGATTTTAATGAAATTTTTATGGCACCATCTGGGACCTTTAAAACAAAAAATAATTTTCTAAATAGATCCAGGCGTCTTCGAGTAATCGGGAAACATACATTAAAAAATCCGACGAATTGAGAACCTCTTCCTTTTTGGAAGTCTCCTAAAAATACAAGCGTGTTGCGATTAACACCTTCAATTTAGAGACATCAGCATATTGATAAAACTAAGTATATTATTTTATTTCATGAACTTATATTGTCCCATTGCTGGCCAAAGATTCCCCCCTTTTCGTTCCATAATTATCCCAATTATTATGAACATTTCAAAATAAATAATTAAGTCTAGACCTTAGAATATAGAAAAATACAGAAGGCGCGTCCAGATGCAGTTACAAAATCCGTGCTGTGTCCAAAAACAAAAGAATCGTCCCGCACCCTTCTCACCTCTCACCCGCATAATGTTGCTAGTGTAGGCATTATTTACCCGTTGCTGTGGTAAATCGTGGAGATAAAAATATATTAAAATAAAATATTTACTTTCTTAAACGGATATCATTATTTTTATAACTGTTATCTTGACTTACTATTCGGATTAATCGGTCAAATAAATTATTTTGTGTTTGTATCTTATTACGTTAGCTCAGAATATTATAAAATTCTATATATATTATAAAATATATAATATTATAAAATTAAAAAAGTTTTGCGCTCGATTCGCTCGCGCATGATTGTTTCATATTGATCTATATTTGTATTGATCATTAAAGTGCTGTGAACTTTCTAATACGAGCAAGTAATTAACTAAAAATAGCCACGAACCAAATTTTTTTGGGTTCACTAATACGAAAAATAAAGCATAACGAGCGCGAAAATTGTAGTAGTGTTTTTATAGTATATTACTATAAAAACACTACACTACTACACACTACATAACATTTTGCGCGAAAAAACCATAAGCTATGCCCAAGTCCATTGCTGAAGACCCCCCCCCCCCCCCCCCCGAAATGAATTCCTGGCTACGGCCCTGGTAGGCTTTTATAAGTTAACGGTTATAGACTACCACCACAAAAAAAAAAAAAAAAAAAACAGGAAAAATTTCGCACTAAATCCATTTAAATCGCAAAATCAATCAATATGTTCACAATATCAAACAAGTAGTTCTATTCCAAGTCCATATAGGGTGAACTGCAATTATGAAACGCTACCCTGAACACTACTCGACATGCACTTGGCCAATTAATTTTTAATCGGATAAAAATATATTTAAATACCTACTCATTTAATTTACAAACTACTAACTAAAAAAATCAATAGCAAGTAAAAGTAAGGAAAATCAAAACGTTGATATTGGCAACACCAACAAAATGGACGATTCTTTCTCTACGATGATCAAAGACCGAACAATTTATTAAATAAATACGTAAGATAATGTCAATTGTGCTACTTACACGTGAAATGTTATCCCATCGTGTTTTTTTTTCACCCCAGCAGTATTTTTACACGTAGGAACGACATGACGGCATATTTGAATTAAATTTAACACCAACAAAGCTTGCCACTCGTTAAGACGTTCATAGAGCAACTGATCGCGCGCGCTTCAAACTACTCTATATTTGAGTAGTTTCTGTCGCTTCAGTTCGAAGCATGTTCACGGTTTCTGTATTTTTCTATATTCTAAGGTCTAGACATGTAGACCCGTAGTTTTTATTTAAAAAGTCTAGACATTCTCAAGTGAAGTACATAAATAATATAAATAAATATAGGATGCTGTTGGGAAGCCCGACAGCATCTTATGTTTATTTATATGATCTTACTGAAAGTATCACAATATAATTATATGTTTTCGTATAATACTAAGAGCTTTTTAATTTCATCTTGTGAAGAAAAATTTTAAGTTGATTATAATATAAATTATTATTTTATAAGCCCTTTATTGATTGTACCTATCCACCTAATATCACAACCTAAGTAATGTAGACGTACTAAAAAATGATTGTATATATTTATGAGCAATAAATGTTGTCCTCAATTAAAAATTGTTTATAATTACTCTTTTTAGTGTTCCGTACCTCAAAAGAAAAAACGGAACCCTTATAGGGTCACTTTGTTGTCCGTCTGTCAAGACCTTTATCTCGGGAACGCGTGAAGGTATCGCGTTGAAATTAAAACCATATACGCAAATCCATAGTATCTTGCTGCAGAAAAAAATCAAATTTCTCAGTTTTCATAAAAAAAAGTTACAGCCGAATATGTCGTAAAAAATGCACATTTCGACACTCACAAGGGAATCAAAACCTATGGGGTACTTCCCGTTGACCTAGAACTATGAAATTTGGCAAGAAGCATTGTGTTAGAGTACACATAGGAAAAAATCCAAAAACTGGTCATTACTAATTTAATCACAAAAAATAGTGTCTTTACGCAAGGAATGACGGTCCAAATTTTAAAGTTCTTTAACCTATCATGTGGGGTATCATATGAAAGAGCTTTATTAGCATAAGTTAGAACAGGTTTTTAAATATTTTTACGATGTATATTTTTCGGTATAAGTAGGAAAATATGAAAAAATACGATGTCCCCCTTTTATCTACTAGTTTGTACATAACCCTCGGTGGGCGTGTCTGACTCGCACTTGTGCGATTTTATTTTTTATGGAAACACCAGGTTTTAGGCTTTCGTACTGAGGGTGCTATAGCCTATTCGTAAGGCTCTGAGGCTAACTAGATGGCGCTTTTAACATTATTTCCTTTAGATATGCCTACCATTTCAGAATATTGCTACTACCTATAAAAAATATGTGAAATTACAAATATTCCTACATTTTGCTAATCAGTCTTCTGTGTTCATATGTTGCATAGGAGTACGGAAGCCTCGGTGTGCGAGTGAAACTCGTACTTTGCTGGATTTATTTATTATCCTATGACCCCAAAAAAGAGTTGTTATAGTATGTCTGTGGGTTCATAGCTTTCAAACGGATGGACTGATTTTGTTAGTTTTTTTTTTTGATAAATATTTGAATGTTCGTAGCTGTTTCATAAAAATCGGTTCAGCTGTTTTCATATGCCGGTAATTTAGCATAATGTTTAGTTAGCTCTCGTTATTCTTGACTGCGATTTTTCTCTGTTAATCTTTGTATGTTCTCGTATACTTCTATAGCCCTAGGATTCGAAATCGGGCCAGAAACTATATCTCCGTCATGTCCATACAGAATGACAGAGATGGAAATATAGTTTCCACCCCGATTCCGAATGATTGTGACGTAGCTACTGAACGGCTTGATCGAGTTTGATGTGCGATTGTTTATTCGAGTTTGTTTACTTCCCGAGTGTGACAGGCCACTTATTTTTTGTAATCCTTACTAATATTATAAAAGCGAAAGTAACTTGTCTGTCTTTCTGTCTGTTATCTATTCATGGTTAAACGGCTTAACCAACCATTGTGAAATTTGACACAGAGATTTTTTAAGACCTGGAGAAAAACAAGCTATATTTTAACACACTATTATTATTAACGGGTTGCTCTGTGTTAACAGGATATTTACCGTGGCTAATTAAGCTAAAGCGAAACTATATTTAAATATAGCTATATTTATATTTTTGGCGTAAGCTATATTTTTTCATCATCGCCGTTTTCCATCAATATTTCAATACCCGTGTGATACCACGGGGCGCAGCTAATATACTACTTAACAATGCTTTCTGGAAATGTATTATTTACTTATTAAAGACAGAACACCAACACCTGGTGTCCTAAGTGATAACTGAAGAGTAATTTATACCACTGTGGATTATTCCACTTGATTCCATGATTATCCTGGTGATAAACAGGAAATCACATTCATCATCATACGTTTCAATTATCTATTTTATGTGCGAAATAATATACAAAAGCTTGTCATTATTAAAAATATATATTTATCCAGCTAAAGGGTTGGCATGTATGGTCACTGAAGTAATCTTTGCTTCTGTGACTGGCCTGAAAGTCTTGGGGTTCACGGCCATTTTCTCCAAGTCATCTAGTGCTTCAAATCCGTCTATTACTCTGAAATAAAACATTTAATTGTATGTTTGTAATTTTCTATAAAGTCATATGTTTATATTTAGGAATATTAAATTGGCAATCAATGCATTCAAATGGTTGTATTTATAATGTTTGATAGCTTTAAAGTCGCTCTAAAAAATCTAAGACTCGCTAACACGATCAATGAATCAAATCACTTCCATGATTTAATGTTAAAAACCTTAAAAAAATCATTTATTTTGACATGGAAGTACTGTGGGTTCATTAATACGTTAAATAAAGCTTATTACTATAAAACAACACTAAAATTTTCGCGCTCGCTTCGCTCGCGCATACATATTACCTATTGTTTTGTATATTTAGATCGTGCAAATGCTAAGCCCTCGTTAAAAAAATATTATATTACTACCAAAAAATATTAGAAAATTTTGTTATGACAAACTTTTAATTCGTTTTAATTTCTCTTACTCAGAGAAACAACTACAACACTTTACCTGCCGAATATGGTGTATTTTAGATCCAAATGAGGTTGTTCTCCGTATGTGAAGAAGAACTGACTGCCATTAGTGTTAGGGCCATTATTAGCCATACTCACAATCCCTCTTGCACTATGCTGCAAAATAAATATATATTATTATTTTTGTTGGGATACAGTAGAGGAAATAATAATAATAATATAAATAAATGACTGACCGTAACTAGAACCTGCATTATCTTCATCATCATCTCAGCCACAAGAAGTCCACTGCTAGACATAATAGGCCTCCCTGATGGATTTCCAAAAAGACCAGTTGGAAGTGGCCTGCATCCAGCGTTTTCCTATCACTTGTATGAGATCTGTCCACTTTATGGCTGGTCTAGCTTTGCTGTGCTTTCCGATTTATGGTCTCTACTCGAAAACTTTTCGGCCCCACTAGCCATCAGTTATGTGCCCTGGTCACTGCTACTTCAACATACTAATCTGCTGTCTTATGTCGGTGATTGTCGTATGTCTCGGATCTCTTCATTTCTGATATGATCTCGCAAAGAGACACCAAGTATAGCCCTTGTCATTGCTCACTGTGTGACTGAGCTTCCTTATACGACCCATAGTGAGTGACCATGTTTCTGTGCCATATTGTCTGGGTAGTGTATAATATTAAGAAATTCGAACTTTTCATTTACATTATTAAAAGTTGATGTATAAGATAACTATTATAACCCTATAAATTGATGAAATTTCATCACTCACCTTAAGTTCTTCTTTAAACTCATCTTCAAATTTTCGTCCCCAAATTGATGTGCCACCTTTCCCTGTGCCTGTGGGATCCCCTGTCTGCACAATGAAACCCTGGAAAATAATAATATTCTGTATAAAAATTATAATTTCCATTTCTGGGAGGGTGTGCCTTGTTGTTTGCATCAATTGCTGTCTAGTGGAGTGGAGTGGACTACTTTCAACATGTTGCGCAACATGTCGCGCGCCATATGTTGCCTGGTGTACGAGGCTTGAAGATACATGTATATAGGTATTTCTCTCTCATATATATGATATATTTGAATAGGTAAGTTGATCAGAAAAAAATCCATCTTTCAAAAATCTTCATTATCTTCAAAATATATCAGAGCCTCAACATCTACCTTAGCAAATTATATAAATATGTTACTGGCAATCTGTATAAGTCAGGTATTCTATACAATAACTAGATAAGTAATGCATAGAATACTTGGAGCGTCTGGGCAATGTATGAAATATGAATATTATTGTCCATTTTATACTTTACCTAGGTTATGTATACAATCCCTAGGGAGTGTATAGATTACCTCTTACCTTCTTAGTCCACCGGCAATGTGTTAAATAAATAGATTTTGCCTGTATTTATCAATATTATGTATTAGGTAGGTATTTAACCTACCCACTTATGAAATGATTATAATAATGTATGCGCTTAAAATCGACTTTAATAAAATTAGCAAATAGGGTTCTCATGAAAAACTACATTAAAAGGGTATGTTTATTAGGTTAGTATAGATAGGCTTTTTACATACATGGGAACAAGCTGCGCATTCAGTATTGCATTGAATACCTAGGCAAAGTATGTAATGAATCCTATTTTATACATTACCTGAACGTTTTAGTATTCTATACATTGCCTGGCGATTGTATAGAATACCGGATTATACAGATTGCCAGTAAATTTTCAATAAATTCAGAAGTTTTTTCTTACCTTAATATTTCTATGGAACAAACAACCATTGTAATAGTCGCTAGCACACAATGCTAGGAAATTTTCACAAGCTTTAGGACACTGCTCACAAAATAATTCAATTTTTATATCACCTACATCAGTGTGAATAGTCACAGACATGTTTACAGTGAATTTTTGATAAGTTTCCAAAATGGTACAGTATTGAGCTGAAATTATAATACATATGTATTATTTATAATATACGGGGAATAACCCTTGAAGAAAGTAGAGGAGATAGTAAAGAAATGTTTTCTTTGTTGTAAAAAAGATTTCAGTAAATTTTTCAGTAAGTGATTTTAGTTTTTCTTCTTCCTCATCTTCAGTCAGCAATCCCAGACTTTCTTGTTTATACACAGTCAGTGATTCCGGACTATCTCCTTGTACAGTTCTTGAAAGTTCTTTTTTGTTTTGGCTGGCCTGGCCAAGAATTCTGCGATCTGAGCCTTCTGGACATGCACATGCACAAGTTTCTTTTCCGATATTAGTACCTAAAAGTTACAGAACATTAACAAAATTAAAAAGCACACTTCTCTTATCCATTACCCACCTGCACTATCATCGAAAAAATAAGAATTTTGTCTGTTTTTTAAAACAGAGCTATGAACCAACTCTGTATTGTTAACTTATGGATACCTCGAGAACAAATTGCTTGTCTTTATTTACATTCACATAAATATTTACATAATATAAGTAATAACTGCAGATGCAGCAGATTAGTAAAAGTTTGTTTTAATCATGGAACAAAATACTCAAGAGATTTTATGCAAATACCAAAGCGTAAACTTTACCTCTAGCCAAATTTAGCAAAACAACAAAATATGACAAACAAGATCCTATTGACATTGACATAAATGAAGAGCCTTCTTCTTCTTTTTTGTATTGGACCCGCATTAAAGCATTTGCCAGTGTCAAGTATTAGGATTTTTTCAAATTTCTTGAATAAAACAAGTTGTAAATGTTCTAGTCACAATCTAAGTCGCGTATACAGTCAAAGTCAAGTTAGTTTATAAGTCGAGTCCTGCTTCAGTAAAGTGATGGCGACTTTACTAGAAGCTTCTATGGAGTTTTGCCGACAACGAAAAATCACACGTTTTACTGCTTAATTTCACTTGCCCACACTCACGCACTTTATCAAACACTTAATGAATAAAACACCACCATTTTTATAGCATTAATGTTCAAAATAACACAAGTTTATGAAAATAAAACAAAGCAACAACACGTTACTAAAACATTCCCGCCAAAACTCTTTATATTTATTACTCTTTTTATAAATAATAAATAAGATTTTATAAATAAATAAATATTTGTGGACATTTCACACAACACCATCTAGCCCAAACTAAGCAAAGCTTGTACTATGGAACTAGATGGCTGATAGAATACATATAATTTTTTTTTTTTTTTTTTTAATATATGCATATGATACATAGAAACAACCAGACACAGAACAAACATCCATGCTCATCACACAAATGTTTGCCCTGGGTGGGGATCGAACCCACGACCTTTCAGTTCAGCAGGTAGACGTAGACACACTACCAACTGAGCCACAAGGCCAGTCAAGTCTTTGAGTATAACGTTGTCAATTTTTTTTTATTGGATTTGGTCCCGCTGAGAGCTTTTGCCAGTATCAAGTATAACTATTTCTTCAAGTTTCTTGAATAAAACAAGTTATAAATGTTCTAGTCACAATCAAAGTCACATAAACAGTCATTTTCAAATTCGAGTCGTGCTTCAGTAAAGTGGCGACGGCTTTACTGAAAGCTTCTATGGAGTTTTGCCGACGTGAAAAGATATTTCACTTGCCCACACTCACGCACTTGATCGAACACTTAATGAATAAAACACCACCATTTTTATCGTATTAATATTTGAAATAACACTAGTTGAGGAAAATACAACAGAGCAACATATGTCTTTAGGACGTTCTCGCCAAAACTCCGCCAAATTAGTTTATATTTCACTGGTTTTTTTTTCCGTTTTTAATTAGCCCGCTCAATTTATACGATTAGCAATTACTTTATTTACAAAGTCAAGTATAGGGTCAAAATTTTAAAGTGCTTAAACCGTATCATGTGGGGTATCATAAGAAAGAGCTTAATTAGCACAAGCAAAACAGTTTTTAAATAGTTTTACGATGTATATTTTTCGGCTTAAGAAGGAAAACAAAAAATATATAGTTTCCCCCTTTTAACTACTAGTTTGTACGGAACCCTCGGCGGGCGAGTCTGGGTTTTTACTAATTAAAGCAACTTCTCGGGTTAATTAACTAACGAGGTACTTTATTGATTATTAAATTGAAGTGATAATATAAAGTATAATCTTAGATTGTCGTAAACATTGTGATCATTCACAAAAACTGTTTAAGAATTTCCCGCCGCATGTGTAACATTGACCCTTACGCCACTGATGTTGTGTTGAATAAGATAAATACGAAGGAAATTCAACGTAGATGCGAATTCAATGCGAAAATTATGCCCCCTGAGTCTATATTTTGGTTCTGTTCAACGAGAAAAACAAAGTACTTATAATAAAATATTTATTGAGATAATGTAAGATTTATGAAATTTAACATTAATTATTCGCTACCGCCTGCTCTTTCGTTCTGCCCCGCGTGTGGTTCGTGTAAGTTTTCATCCAACCCTCCATAGTTGCCCAGTAACCGTTGGCCGCTGGGATCAAACGGAGATGCATTATGATAGACCGCTTTATATTTTTTTCCCATGACTTCTATTTCGTAGCTACCATCGTTTAGAAAATCTTTGGTAACTTCGGCACCGTTGTTGGTCACAAAACCGATGCCGATGGATTTGTCTAGATAATAAGCGTAATCGCCTCTTCTTAGGTGACCTACGGGTTCGCCGTTTCTGAATATGGCTTCATGGCCGTATAGCGCAACCTGTAATAAAAAATAAATTGCATTTACTCAACGTCGAAATATTCCAACCAGGGCCGGAAGTTTCAACTAAACTCGTCTTTTCGTATCGACCGAATTCGGCTGATAAATTGATCCATACAGGCAGTATGGACAAAGTCAGGTAAGTACAGAATAAGTTAGTATCAATTTATCTCTATATACGTATACTCCATATTATGTTGATTTGTCATATTGCAGACAAACATAAATCGACACTAACTTGCACTAATCCGACTGTGCCCATACTATCTGCATGAATCAACAATTAATGAATAAACCGAGTTCGGTCGATACGAAAAGTCGAGACTTGCAACTCAGTTATGAATTTTTCGCTACTAATGCCGACGATGAAATTGACAGATTCTCGAAATGGGATCTTTAAAACATCGATATTATTTCCATACATTTAAAATCTGGGATTTTTGGCTACTGTCCCTTATATTTAGGTAAATAATAAATAAATAAACATTGGTTTACATTTCACACAACACCATCTAGCCCAAACTAAGCAAAGCTTCTACTATGGAAACTGGATGGCCGATAGAATACATATACATTTGTAAATACATACATATGATAAGATACATAATAAGTTTCCGGCAGCCTAGTGGTGAGACCATCTGACTTGCGATCCGCAGGTCCTGGGTTCGAATCCCACGGCACGAACCTCTGTCTTTTCGAAGTTATGTGCGTATTGTTGATTGCCGCCAACTTCAAACGGTGAAGGAAAACATCGTGAGGAAACCTACATGTCTGAGAGTTCTCAATGATCTTGAAGATGTGTGAAGCCTGCCAACCCGCACTTGGCCAGCGTGGCAGACTATGGCCTAACCCTTCTCACAATGAGAAGATGGCCCGTTCCCAGCAGTGGGACAGTTTGTACAAACAGGGATGTTAAAAAAAAAAAACAAAAAAAAAAAACATATGATAAACACTCAGACACAGTGCAAACTTCAATGCTCATCACACAAATGTTTATCCTGGGTGGGGATCGAACCCACGTCCTATAGCTTAGCAGGCAGACATACTACCAACTGAGCTGCGAGGTCACGTTGAGGACAATGTTGCTATCAACAGTTAGGGAGGAATCAAAATGACGGGACAAATCATATTAATTTAGACACGCCTAGTTAATTAAAAAAAATCAAATTCAAATTCCATTTATTTCGACCATGAGTCATAGCATTACAAATTACAAATAAAGTTATTAAATTACATTCAATTAAATAAAATAAAATTAAAACAAATCAAATCTAATAAAATAAAATAAATAAATAAAATAAAATAAAATAAATAAATAAAATAAAATAAATAAAACAAATAAATATCAAATAAAATAAATGTTTTTGTCGATTAAATAAATGTTTTTAATGATGATCGGCAATATGGAAACAAAAAAAATTTAAATACGGATATCGTTACCACGAATGAAATTAAAGAAGCTATATAGGTAAGTCTGTGGGAGGCAATAATCTTATATTAAGACTTTCCATCACGTGGTCTTAAAGTCTAAAACAAAATTCACGAATATGTATAGTGTCCTAGGTTGACCGATACTCATATACCAACAATGACGAACTTAAAGGTTTTGATATAAAGACTTTATATCGCCGCGCTAAAGCCTAATTTAGATCGAGAAGTCTAAAGACGTCTATTTTTCCGCTTAGAATTATATTGAAAATCTAAATTATTTTAATCCTGTAAGGGGTCTAATAAGATCTAATTGAGCTCGGACGTTTTTGAGGACTGACGCTACACCGTTGATACTTTATCAGTTACTGAATACGTAACGCGCTAAGATATCCATTGTAAAATACAATTTCAGCTTATTATATTTGCGTTTAGGGGTAGTTAGGTTGGCTACCTTCCCCCCTGTGGCCAATTTATGTATTTAAGGAAGGCCGGATCTCCATGCATGGGACCGCACCAATGCATCTTCTAACTTTTCTACTCGATACAATGTAAGTAATATTTATAGTTAAAGATTTTCAGATAATCTCACCTTATCTTCAAGAGTGAAGTAGGCATATTTCTTGGTGACTCCGTTCTCTCTGGCCTTTGTGACGTGTTCATTGCCGATATAGTTGCCGTTCTTTCGGCAAGCGAAGCCCAAGTTAGCTTCAATAGGGTTGTCATCTGTTCTCACATCCCCATTCCATATGTGGTAACCTAAGAATAGAATAGAGTCATACGTGAAATAATGAAAAAATCAAATGTAGCGTTGGTTCAAGTTCAGAATACACCCTAAGGTAACATCCCGGGACCCTGAAAAAGTAGGTGTCAAGCCAGGTAAAAATATAATGCTGGCGTGTTGATTGTTTCACAGCTAACTTGTTAGATATAGTGGGGGAACGTACTTACTATTTTGAAAAAGATGAGGATGACCTTTACTAAGAATTAATCGTATGAAGCAACATCTTACATTAGATAGTTTGATTAATAATTCATTGGTATATTTATTTGTAATATGTTGAAAATTATGCGATATAACATTCCGTTTTTACCGAAATGAACAAACCACTGTCAAAATTAGTAAAAAAATAATTATTATCCTTTTACTAATAATTATAAAAATATAGTTTTAGGATATTTTTTATATGAAATAAATCTATGTTTAACCACCAAGAGCCGTACCACAAGCGTTCAAGCAGTTTTATTTCAATATTACTTTGACTTTTGTCTTGGTCTTTCTACAGTTGAGAGAGCGAGACGAAGGTCAAAGTAATATTGAAATAAGATTGCTATTAAGATTGTGGTAACCCCCCAATTCGCCTAATGGCAAGCGATAGTGTGGTAAGGGTGAAACATGTCGATCTAGATATTCTAGAGGATATCTATTCTCGCAACCCTTGAAAAGTTCAAGACTGTAGTTCTTAGAATATACAAATAGCGGCAGGGAATTCAGAAGTTTTTTTTATACAAGATAGATCTACGATTGACCACCAACTCGCCTGATGTTAAGCGATGGTGTGGCCGAGAAGAGATCGAAGATATCTATTCACTCTAGCCTTGAAAATTCCAAGATTGTAGGTCAAAGGAAACAGAGATGGCGGCAAAAAATTCCATTCTTGTGCAGTACGCAACAGGAATGTGGATCGATATCGCTGAGTACGGATTTTTTGGCATTTCAACGAGAAATGGGTGGTAATTCGCAGACTTTCTGCTAGTCCTGTAGTGAAATGGGGAGGGTGGAATTAGGTCGTGAAACTCTTGCGCACATTCATTCTCCCCACATGATCTTGAAGATGTGTGAAGTCTGCCAATTCGCACTTGGCCAGCGTGGCAGATTATGGCCTAACCCTTCTCATAATGAGAAGATGGCCCGCGCCCAGCAGTGGGACAGTTTGTATAAACAGGGCTGACAAAAAAAACATAAATAAAACGCCGTTAATATATATTTTTTGCATTATCACATTTGCAAGAGTAAAACACTGAATATAAACCTATTTTATTATACCTATTTATTATAATTTTACCTTTCTCAGCACTGAGCGAGGTGAGTGCCCGCCAACCCGCGTTTCTGAGACCTTTCGCTTTGCTCAAGTGTCTGTATACCTGTACATAAGATATAGTTTAGAGGATATGTTCGCAATTTAGAATGATTTGGGGTACAACCTGGTTAAAAAGATAAAACCACTAAAATCCCCCTCCCCCTTGGTAGCTTGGCTATGTGGACGACGTGTAGCCTCAGAACCTCCAAAAAATATCGGATACCTCTAAGATTGTTAGATTATTTTTGTTCAAGTTGCCTTCGATTTTGTTTTTTCGGCCGAGGTATTTAAGTTGATGATCACATTTAATGCAGACTAGGGGCCGTATCACAACGTTCAAGCAGATTTTTTTCAATATTACTTTGACTTTTTCATTGTCCAGATAGCAAGTTCATTGTTGAAAAAGACAAAAATCAAAGTAATATTGAAATGAGATTGCTCTTAAGATTGTGGTAGTCCTCCCTGACCTTGCCTAAAACATTAAGTGTATTTATTCCACTTTCAAAAGACCAATAAAACCATCACAGTCTTAGCAAAATACAAATAGTTCAAAATATTATTTGAGTATAGACAACATTTTGATAATACTAAAGTTTTATTTGATACATTATAGATCTACGATTGACCACCAACTCGCTTGATGTTAAGCGACGGTGTGGCCGAGGATGGAGCTCGTCGATCTAGAAGATATCTATTCACTCTAGCCTTGAAAATTCCAAGACTGTAGGTCTCAGGAAACAGAGATGGCGGCAACGAATTCCATTCTTGTGCAGTACGCAACAGGAATGTGGATCGATATCGCTGAGTACGGATTTTTGGCATTTCAACGAGAAATGGTAATTCGACGACTTTCTGCTAGTCCTGTAGTGAAAAGGAAAAAATGGAATGAAAATTTACTCAAAACGCATAGTTGCATACAATTATCTATACCTGAATAGCGTGTGACGAAGGTATATGCAGTTCCCAGCCGAGTTCCCCAGCCCAGGACAGTCGCAGCGCGCGACATGTGTACCGTTTGTTCTCAGGAGAGTAGGGAGCGTTTGACAACTCGATGCTGCGGTGAGAGTTCACCGGGAACGCATCGTTTGACAGGCCTGCGTTCGTATAGCGTTGCAGGATCTTCTGGCTGTAATATTAGAACATAAGCGGCGGGCTCGTGGGGCGTAGAGGCAACCTCGTTTGTTTTGGAACTGGGTAGGCGTTTAAGGGAGAGAGGGCATGATCCGCGGTCTGGCCACTTTCTAGCCCAAAACATTTCCCTGGCCATTCAACGTGGTAATGCCGTCAGCCTAATGGGTACGTTTGGGCGGGGAGATTCCTCGTCTTAGGTTTTAACATCTAATTGTTTGTTTTTATTTTTAAGTTATTAGTAACATAAGATTATATAGATTTAACTATAGCAACAAGGTATTCTAAGGGAAATATTTTATGAGTACCATTATTCACTCTATTATTTTTACTTCAATGTGTTGTTATAATATAATGTAAATACATTTATCGATATTATTAAAAAAAAATATTTAGAACATTAAATTAACGTTAATCCAATTTAACTGTTCGTCTACCAGGACCGATCCAACTTTGAGAAAGAGAGCAATCGTCGCACTCAACTAGACTGAGCAGTGTTCAAAAATGTATTTTAGTCCAATATACCACATTGTCTCGAATTCGAGAGTACACGAATATTGTGTGTTATAAATCAGTGATAGTGGCACTGAAACGTGGTCACTTGCTATGGGCCTTATTGAAAGCTCAAAGTTACGCAACGAACTATGGAGAAGGCACATAGTCTCTCTGCGAGACGGAATCAGATATGAAGAGATCCGTAAATAAACGTACGAAAGTCAGCCGATTAGCAAGTTAAAGCGGCAGTAGGCAGGACAGTCAATAACAGTAGCAGTTGCCATATCATAATTTGTCTATGATCGCCTTAGTCAAGGCTCGGAAAGCTATGACTAACAAGTATTAGCGGTTCAACCAACCAGTCTCAACCTTGTACGGTGAGGACGCACAACAGCTCGGTGGCATCTACTTTATAAGCTTGGAAGTTGTGCTCGTGCAAGTTGATTATTATTCTACCTCTAGATGACGCTATCCATCGCAACATATGTAACAACCCTGTTTGGTCCTTGCACGCTGAGGATGCACAACTGCTTGGTGACGTCGATGATGTTAGGTCTCAGGTTGCGCTTGTTGATTATTCTACCGCTAGATGGCGCTATACGTCGCATCACATGTAATAACCTGTCCGGTCCTTGCACGCTGAGGACGCACAACTGCTTGGTGACGTCAATGATGTTCGCTCGCAGGTTGTGTTTGTTGATTATTCCACCGCAAGATGGCGCTATACGTCGCATCACATGTAACCAACCTGTCCGGTCCTTGCACGCTGAGGACGCACAACTGCTTAGTGACGTCAATGATGTTAGCTCGCAGGTTGTGTTTGTTGATTATTCGTCGGGTGTGCGCCAAGGTGTGGTTGGCACTGAAACCGCTTGCCACTACGTAGTAACCACGGCCCTGGGACGGACAGTTCACGTATTATTGTTAATATAAATATGTTATTAATACTTTTATGAGTGTAGCAATTTTAAGTGAAGCAACGTAAAGCAACATTGTTACGTGTCAAAATACATAGAACTATTGTGTTGATTATACAATGTTCAAAGGTTGCTTATAGCCTTGGCGATGAGAATATTTTAATAGATTAATCCGCCCTCATCCTAAGCGAAATTCCTGAGTCACCGTTCGACAAGCCCGCTCCTAATCGGCATTACCAATAAAACCTATTTGTAAACAATCCGTCTTACTTAAAAACGCATGTTAAAAACTTATTCACTGAATGAGGACTTGTCACTTTATGATAGACGGGAACTGTCACGCGCGAAAACGAAACAAAACACTGTCAGGCTAAAATGCGCGTATTCAGCGTTTATAAGTAAGACTGAACATTCAGGACGCCAGAGACAAACTTAAAATTTTAGGACCATCTGAAAAAATTCAATAAGTAGACAAGTATTCCCATGTGGCGATTGAGAGACTATTTTTTTATTATGACCAGAAAATTCTTGAAGTGCATGTTATAAAAAGAAAATTTTGAGTAAACACCGAGAAAAGTAGTCACCTTGAAAATAGGTTCGTGTAGTTGTCCGCTGCCACCGCCGTCCAGAATGCTGACAGTCACGTCGGCCTCTACCCCACCTTTCTCATTCAGCATCAGCGAATATACTACTCTGAAACAATATTATATTTTATTACTCTCTTAGATGGACAGAAGACAGATGGTGGACAAAATCCCTCATGCAGGATGACGCTGGATCCATGCAACTTAATTTTAACCGATCTCTTTGGAAATCCATGGGGGAAGCCTATGTCCAGCAGTGGATTTCTTGTGACTGAGATGAAAATGATGACTTTTTAGATACGGTTGTATTGTAAAAAACATGGTTTTTATTAGTTTCAAGTTTTATCGTATAAAAAGCGCATTTTAACCCCTGATTTCCGGTGTCGTTTACGAAAAAATATATTTATAAATGTTGCAAAGTAAAACACAACACCACATTCCCGCTTGCCTGCATAACTTGACGGAAATAATTAGTGAATAGGTTAGACGAGTGTTCTGTTCTGACGGACAAGCTAGCTACGCTAAAGAGTTTTTGTCCCAGCGAGAAAGTGCGAAAGAAATCGAGAGAGAGAGAGATCAAATGAGTTATTATTTTTCGGGATTAAAAGTAGCCTGTGTGTTAATTCAGGGTGTCAGCTACCTCCATATCAAATTCCATCAAAATCGGTTTAGCCGTTTGCGCGTGAAGAAGTAACAAACATACAAACACACTCACAAACTTTAGCCTTTATAATATTAGTGTGATAGTGTGCAGTATCCCATCTCTACATCTACTATAGGTACGAGTTTTGAGTGAAAAAATAGTCTGGTACATTTACGTTTAGAGTGTAGACAATAAAATACCTGTTGTCCTCTCTGGCCAAATTAGCAGTGAACGCGAGTTCTGCTGTTCGCTGCGCGTCTGGTCCGGTGAGGTAGAACTTGCCGTAATAGGACATATTGAACAGCGCTGCCGCGTTCCGGCACGCCAGTGCTTCGTACCCGATCTAGCAATACAGACGTTAAACACTTTTTATGGCCTGGCAACACATAAGATTTCAGCTTAATTTAAGGTACCAAATAAAACAATATTTTCGTTTGAGCTCCTTAGTCGCGGTACATTTGGGTATAAAAATAATATTCAGTTAATTATAATATAAGCAAGTAAATTTTTGTCGTGACAACGTCTAATAAATCGATGAACGCCGGCTGCACGCACAAAATAGTATGACTCATTGTCCCGTTACGTTACGCTCATTGTCCCGTTACATCATCATCATTTCATCAATGTTTTGTTATGACGCTGTCACGTTAAACTATCGTCCGTAAACCGACTTTACAGACAACCAATTTTTTTTAAACCAAAAGTTAAACTTAAAATTCCATTTTTATTTAAAAAAATCATACATAAAAATCACTTCTACTGAATCAATTTTTAGGATTCCGTACCTAAAAAGGAAAAAACTGAACCCTTATAGGATCACTTTGTTGTCCGTCTGTCAAGACTTGTATCTCTGGAACGCGTGAAGGTATCGAGTTGAAATTAAAACCATATACGCAGATTCATAGTCTCTTCCTGCAGAGAAAAATCAAATTTCTCAGTTTTAATTAATGGTGTTTAATTTACGTGGAATCTAAAAAAGTTCTAATAAAAAATAAAATAAAAATCTCATCTCTGACATTTAGTTAATGAGATGGAGATGTAGTTTCCGATCTATCTACCGAATGAGTTGTAAATAGGTGAACTGTACCCCTATTTAAAATCTTTCGTATCCGGAATCGATTCGGAATCTACATCTCCATTTCTGTCATTTAAATACATAATGACAAAGATTAATATATAGTTTCCATTTGTTAAAAATCTATATTTATCGTATAAAATAGCAGTAGAGCAGGTACTAACCAAGTCATGATGCTTTGAGAATCCGAAAGTGTGGTCTCCTTTTACAACGTCTTCGTACCGTGTATCCAAGTTGCGCGGGAAGTCATTGGTGCCGCCCCAGTCGTACTGCGGGACTCTGATCTGAAGAGTCATAAAATTGTACAAAAACACTGAAAAAAATATATTATTTAGTTTTTGGTGGGGAATTAAAGAGGATGACCCGTCATAAAATCGTCTCTTTCTCGTAAAACAAAGTGTTGTATAGAACTGGAATGGCGCATTTAAAAATTACGATATTTGTAAATAATTAGCGTTCTTTTTTTCTATACGACATGAAATTAAAATACAATAAGTATTTTTAATTTTAGTTTTCCTTTTGATTATTGTCACTATTTACGGTCATTTCATAATGGCATTGATTTCCGGTTATGTTTTAAAAGAAATTTAAGTTTTTTTTAACTTTTCTCAGTCTCCATTCTCGGTGGAAGCATTTTTAATGACATTTTAATTCGCTCATGCAAGCAGAACGCCAAGGGCTCACCACAATCTTAATAGCTCTTGCTCTCTCAACTGTAGTAAGAGCGAGACAAAAGTCAAGGTAATATTGAAATAAGACAGCTTGAACGCTTGTGGTATGGGGGCAGGTAGTATCATAAGTAAAAAGGATTATCGCTTCTAAATTAAAGAATGAAATTATCGTTTTTTTATTTATTTAAAAAGTGCAGCAAAAAGGCAGACGGCTCGCCTGATGGTAAGCGATAACCATCGCCTATGGACAACTGCAATACTGTTGCTTTGCTAGCCCAGAGAGGTAGATACCGCATATAAAAAAAATCATCATACCTTCTCTCCTGGTAAGAAGAAAGCTGGCCGCTCCCAGCCAGCTCTGGTTTGCATCACAGCTCCATCGTCAACCAACTCTTGGTGCAAGGCGTCATGACTAGCGTCCCTCCCAGCTAGCGGTTCATCGTTAGGGAAGACGATGTAGTAATTTCTAGCGTAAGCTTCGTGGCTTCTCTCTCGCACCCAATGCGCCCGCGCCAGCTGGCCAGGCGTGAAACGACGGATGTCGAATGAAAACATGTTGTAATCCGGTCTGGAAGAATATCTCGTTATGTAATAATCCTTTAAACAAGCTTTAAACGAGCAATTCTTGTATATCCAACGATTTTAATGAAATTTAGTTTGTAGGTAGATTAGGGGACGATAAATCGATCTTGCTAGGTTTCATAGTCATAAAGAAATTTATGAAACGAGTGCGGTAAGTTGATTTTTACAAACGAACAAACAAATGTAAGCTCGAGGCGAAGTCGAGAACTTACCATCCATCCACCATCCACGATCTTACCATCGTCACGATTTTCCAAAAATCTATTTTGCCCGTTTCGGACGGACGGCTTTAACGTTTCTCAATACATTTGTGAGAAAAACCACTAAACTGTCAAAAGGGACTTGAAGGAAATTGGCATTTATATAAGCGATAGGATGAACTCCTGTTACTACTAGACAATATTTTGTACATCTCCCTTCCATTTATTAAGACCTTGAGGCCGTTTGACGTCAGGTGGTAAGAGGGCTTACCACCTGACGTCAAACGGCCTCAAGGTATTTGATGCTGTCTACTCCGTAAGAGAAAATGTGCAAGATTTTATGTATGTATCTACTTACATCTCTCTACGTTTACTTTATTAGTATCTATGTGAGATATAATATTATTAAATGCCACAGTGACGTCACGAATCAAGCAATAAATTAAACGTTGATAACCTCGTGTTTATTCCGAATACACAATAATAAAACATATTTCTGTTCAATGTGTCACATTACTAAAACTTTCAACAAGCTATATCATTAATAACAAAAATAAACGACCAAATGCGTGTCGCGTTGCATCAGCGAGGTCCCTTTTTTTCGTTCCCATACCCAATAAATCTAACTTACCAAACATACTTTGACACGATTGGCCTTACCGAAAAACGTTACTTAACTTTAACCAACGCACGTCTTAATTTCTCTGTCTTCTTTCCGCAAGTGTCATTACGTGCCAGCGAGTTGACAAAATATGTTAAGCATTGCTTAAAGTTAAGTAACGTTTTTCGGTAAGGCCGGATATGTCGTGTCAACCGTCAACCGTGTCGTGTCGTGTCGTGTACCTACTTACATGATCGTGAAAAAATATAAAAAAAATGATTGATAAATTGATTTGAAAAAAAAGGTTTTATTGAGCGATTTCATTTTTTACAAATGTAATGTTCTTCGACTTTTTGATTTTAAGTCTGATGGCATCACATTTAAAGAGGCCTCGCGAGGCCCCTTTAAGTGCGAGGCCGTGGGCGAGGGCCCACTTCGCCCACGCCTAGCTACGCCACTGGGGTGAGCAACATACTAGTAGAGAAGCAATCTCACCTTCCACTTATGACCCATTCCGCCATCTGTATGCCAGTCCCAGCAGAGAACATCATACCTGCTGAATTGTATCCGGTGTTATGATATAAACCTAAAAAACAAAAATATACACATAAGTAATTCACATTCCAAAAAACGAAACATTAAGAAATTGTGAAAATTAAATATATCAATACAAATATGATGCTGTACGGAAAAGTGACAGGCAACAAATCTTAATCCTAATTTTATAAAAGCGAAAGTAACTCTGTCTATAGCCTGTCTCTCTGTTTGTTTCGGCTAAATGGCTGAACCAATCATTATGCATTTTGGCAGATATTATTTAGGACCTAGAGAAAGACATAGGCTACATTGAATCATGATCATCATCGCCGTTTTTATCACTACGCGGGTGACAGGCGCAGCTAGTATACATAATATAATATATGTCATTATTTTGAGTTATGTTAACGTTGCTATGGACATAAAACCTTTTTTGGAATTTCATAATAAAGAAATTACCCACAAAATCCTAATCTATCATGAACGTAATAAATTAAGTACTACATTTAATATACCCATACATGCGCAAGTGTAGGTTTATGTGAAATTTTAAAAATTATTTCGGTCATATGAAATTCAAACTCTACGACCTAATATTTAAAGGTTAGAGTAATTTTATGAATATAAATCGTACGCAATGAGTTCACTAACCTTGGAATAGATAAAATACGAGCAAAAGATATGCTGGAAATATTATGCAAGTATCTTCGATATACAAGCCGAGTAGGCCTTTGATAACCTTAGTTTCTACGTTCAGATAATTATTGTTTGTCAATAGCCACTAGAAAGGATTACATAAAAAAATTGTCTGCATCTTTCGATAGTTATGTTATAAAAGATCGGTTTTTACAAGCTAAAGCAACGGTGCTCTTGATGCTTAAATATCTAGTCGTAGTCTAGCACAACATTATCTACATAATATGCGCAATTATTCGATTTTGGCCCCACGCAAAGGTACCATTGATGCTCACTGTCCAATTTTGACCCAGCACTAAAGATCCCTTGATACTCAATTGCCCTATTCATAATTTGTAAATTATCATCCAATAATAATTTTAATGCTCGAGTTCCAGTCTCAGACAAGTAGAACAGTACCCTTGATGCTTAATTGTCCGGATTCAGAGTCAGACTATTAAAATTACCGAAAATATTAGGATCTTCTCCCATCAGTGGTTTGTGGTCTGGTGTGAAAGACTCCGGGCCACAAACTGTGCTCTTGATGCCCACCTCGCCCAACTTTGGGCAAAGTGAAGTAGCGCTGTTCATATGAACACCAAACACGTCCCAATCTAGCTCGTAGAGATGGAATTGCAAATTGTCTGGAATCTGCAACGAGAAAAATTTCGGTAGTGTGCTATAAAAAGTTACCATGTTTTTTTTTATTCAGTAATATGCTTGTGCTTGACCGTCAACTCGCCTGATGTTAAGCGAAATTGCGGTGCACGATTGAATACGTTTTTTCTTTTCTTCTGGACGCGCCAGAAGAAACTGATTCACTCGCGGTTTAAAAACACCCAGTTTAATCAGACCTAGAAATATCTAGAGATGATTAGCACTAAAGAGATATGATGAAAGAAAGGCCCTATATGCATTGTTATGCCAATGGCCATGGGTATGAACTGGTTGGATATAGGTCTAGACATTATATACCCACCATGAACCATCAATTGTCTTGCCCCTAGGTGGGTACCCCGGTAACTACTCAACAAGTGACCTGACAGAGGCTTCTTCTCTCGGGGTGACTGAGGCCAAATACTAATCGAAACATGTATTAAAAATACGACACGACAAAAGGGAGAACAAAATAAATGAGTCAGCATACACCCCAAGCGGGACGTCAGTGCAGGATTTATCGCCCCCATCTCGAATAAAAATAAGAAATGATTCAGCATGCTTATTAACTTTCCTTATTTTATTCTTCATGGTTGCGTTTGACCTCGAACTCACTCGATGATAAGCGATGTTACGGTCCTACGTTTCGATATTATCCTATTCAACATCTATGCTCTGAAGTGTGAGTTACCTGATCCAGTATATGCGGGTTGTGTTCATACCCTCCCACGCTACACGTTTCGCCTTGCACCTTTATGTACAGATTCACATCGTGGTCTCTTATGTTAGGGGCGCCCCGTATTTCAGGGGTGGCGTCGCAGACCACGTACGCATGTTTGAACGGAATGAGAGGCAACGCTGGCACACCGGCGAATCTTGCGACACGAGGGCCCCAAGCACCTAAAATTATGTTTGTTTTTTTCTGTTCTAAGTTTTTTCACTGTACTAAAACTTCCGTGAGTATTCATTTATATTATTTAAATAATCGGAAAAAACTCACAATATTAATCGGTCAAAAGAACGATGTCTTCCAACCAGTTTCGAGACTGTCAGTGCCCCATCCTCAGGGTACACATGCACCTCAAGAGTCGGTCGACGCCGTACTGACGGGAGTCGCACGAACACAAAGACATCGTTCTTTTGACCGATTAATATTGTGAGTTTTTCCGGTTATTTAAATAATACGTATGTTTTTGTCACATTACATGTCTATGTCTAAAAGGATATTATTATTAAGATTTATGCCTTGATTAACTAAATAACTACGTATTTAAAATTACAAGTTCGATAAAAGTATTAAGAATTTATTATAGTTCATATTTATTCACTATCATCATCATTATATCTCAGCCACAAGAAGTACATTGCTGGACATAGGCCTCCCCCATGGATTTCCAAAAACATCGGTTGGAAGCGGTTTGCATCCAGTGTCTTCCTGCCATCTGTATGAGGTCTCCTATTCACCTTGTGGCTGGTATTCCTACTCTGAGTTCGCGGGTGCGTGGACTCCATTCGAGAACTTCTCGACCCCATCGGCCATCAGTTCTTCTTTGCTATATGCCTTGCCCATTGCCACTTCAAGTTGCTAATTCGCTGTAGGTACTATGTTTCATGTGTTCATTCACTATACTTGTGTATTATTAGAAATTATTTTGAATGCCCCATAAGGGTCTGAATATAATGCTAATATTATAATCAAACCATAAGATCTGTACAAATAAATAAATTGGAATTTGATAGAAGAAATTTAATATAAAAGTACTTGACGGGTGAAACGCAGGTACTGGACTAAAAAACGTGGTATAATCTTACCTCCACAGTTGACGACGCATTTGGTCTTAATAAATCCTCTTTCCGTAGTGACGCCTGTCACTTCTCTGTTACCCAGAATGTTGTGTGAGTAGTGAATGTCTACAACTGGACAATCTTCGTATACCTGGAACCGCAGAAAATAATTGTTAAACAAAGGTTTCATTAGAATGACTTACCCAAGGGGGGCAGAGGGGGCAGCTGCCCCCCCCCCCTTATTAACTTCCCCCCCCCCCCCCTGGGCCATGCGCTGGCGACGCCCTTGGACTTACCCTTTTCAGACAGTAGCGGTGTGTTAACATGAACAACATATTTTACATGTTTTTTGTGTAAATAAGTGAATTGATTGTATATGTACTTACATAGGTACTTCGTTCCTTTCAAAAACCAGCCCAGTTTTTTTTTTTTTTTTTTTGCGGAATACGACTCTCCGCAAACATTTTTTGTTTACGTTAGAATTAGATCTTCGACTAACCACCAATTCGCCTGATGTTAAGCGACGAGCTCCATCCTCGGCCACACGGCCGTGTTTGGAGCTCGTCGATCTAGAAGATATCTATTCACTCTAGCCTTGAAAATTTCAAGATACGCGGCAAAGAATTCCATTCCGTTGCAGTACACATCAAGAATGTGAAATGGGTGGTAATGCGCTGACTTTCTGCTATTGTAGTGAAATGGGTATTTCCCCGAACTGAATTCTATAGAATTTAGAAGCTTATCTTTCTACATTCTATAGAATACTTTACGGCAGTGCTCGAAACTAAGTAAACATTTCGAAATATCCTCCTGACAGCAAACTTGGCTAATGCAGGTTGCGGACCTAAACCTGTAAGGTACTATTGTATTGAATATCAAGTGATTCTGAGAGTAACTAGTCGGTACTTACAACACAGTAATTCAACGACACTTTTGATTAAAATTTAGCTGCCTATATAATCAGTGTATTTTTTTCGCGATTGATCTCCAGGAGCCCCTTAAATCTGGCGCTCTAGGCCCGAGCCTTTTGGGTAATCCGCCTCTGTATATATATATTTTAGGGATCTCTGCTTTTTAGGGTTCCGTACCCAAGGGGTAAAAACGGGACCCTATTACTAAGCCTTCGCTGTCTGTCCGTCCGTCCGTCTATCACCAGGCTGTATCTCATGAACCGTGATAGTTAGACAGTTGAAATTTTCACAGATGATGTATTTCTGTTGCCGCTATAACAACAAATACTAAAAACCAGAATAAAATAAATATTTAAGGGGGGTCCCATACAACAAACGATATTTTTTCTCGTTTTTGCTCGATATTGATAACGGCAACAGGTAGACGCTTGAAATATTCGCAGAATATTGAGTTATATTATTAACTTTAAAAATAAATAATTAAATTAAAATTAAATTTATATTTAAGGCTCCCATACAACAAACGTGTTTTTTTTTTGCCCTTTTTATAGATAATGGTACGGAACCCTTCGTGCGCGAGTCCGACTCGCACTTGGCCGGTTTTATTTACTAACCTGGTGAAGTCAAGACCCATTACATGATCTTCGAGGAAAGCGATTCTATAATATCTTACCGGATCGTAGAAAGAAGGGGAAAATTTATGTGTAAAATTGTCTTCTTTACCTTAGCTCCATTCCTCGTCGCTAATTTTACAAGTGCATTGCAGGACATGGCCGGGTCAACAGTGCCATCTAGAGGTGAATACAATGCCATTTCAAACGACCCAGGGTCAAGAAGAGGGAACAGCTTTTGAGCTTCTTTAGGATCTAAAACTTCGGTTGGAATCCCCATTGCGTTGCCTAGCGAATGCAGTCTCATGTACTCCTGAGTCCGAACCTGGATAAAAGAGTTACAGATTATGGTCACTAAATAAAGTTTCATTAGAAATTAGTTTAATTTCAAAAAGACAATTCAAAATTTTGAAAGTTACGGACAGAAAAGCGACCGCAGCTTAATTGATGATGCAATTAGAGCACTGAAAGACACTTGTGGGTGGGATTCTATCGGTCGCCTATTTTTAGATTGTCTATCTATATTCTAAATAATAATATAAAAGTGATAGTAAATCTGTCTATTGGCAATCTCTCTGTCTGTTTGTTGCCTCTTCATGGTTAAGCGGCTGAACCAATCGTCATGAATTTTGGCACAGAGATTCTTTAAGACCTGAAGACAAACTATATTTTAACATCATCATCAGCACCGTTTTTATAATTACGCGCGTGACACTGCGGAATGCAGATAGTAGGTAGTCTATAATGTTTTATGACGATATTTTTTTGCTACAATGTACAGGATGTCCGGCCTAAGGTTAGGCAAACTGAGTAAGTGTGTTCAGGATCTGTTTACAAAAAAACAACTTGATCAAAGTTATCCCTGATGCCTCATTTTTTTTTTCAAAACCTATTAAGCCTATTACTAAATGTTCAATATTGTCTTACTTTAATAAATTTATTAAAATTTTCAACAAATATAAAGTCAATTGTATATTTGTATACAGGGTTATCACATAACCTTTGATCTATTAGAAATAGTCAACAGAAATCTCCCGAGGTTAAATAACGAAGACTTGTTATGGTGACTTATATGGTTGTTTTAGTTTTCTATATTTGTTTTATCAACAAATTTAGAAAACTAAAAAAACCTGATATAAAAATACTGCTGAACTGAATTTGATGAAACATAAGAACATTCTAGATCAAATCCTCTATCAAACAAAAAAACTAGATCAAAATTGGCCCATCCATTTAACAGCTACGATGCCACAAACAGACACATAATACACCGATATAGTCGTCAAAACTCTTTTTTGGTCAGGGGTTAGTAAGTAGTAAAAAAATCCCTACCTTACTTCTAGAGATGAACAGTCCTCCATTATTGTTCCATCCAGCATACTCGCCCGTCTCGGCTTCTAATTCCTTGTACACTGCTTTTGAGTCTCCCAACAGTCTTACTTCCAAGTCGCATGGTCTTAAAGACCATACTAAACCTAAAAACATTTACAAAATCACATTAAAACGTTCAACATATACGCGGGTGATATCATGGGGTGCACGCAGCTAGTAGCTTTAATCTACTTTCAAACACAAGTATATGTTTAGAAAACACAAAAACCCCCGACAAATAAAAACGGCTGAATTGATGAAACAGCTAAGAACATTCGCGATAATATTCTCTTTTAAACAAAGAAAAACTAAAGTTCTTATCGAACAAAATCAGTCCATTCGTTTGCGAGCTACGATGCCACAAACATACACACAAATATACAGGTATACAGTTACACAGATATAGTTCCCGTCGCGTAAAACAAACGCTGGTTTGTTCGCGTTTACGAACAGCGTTATTTTTACGTGACAGGAACTACACACACGTCAGACTTATAAAACCCCTTTTTGGGCTTTAAAAATAAAACTAGATCAAACTTTTATAATATACCCACTCATTTATTTAATATTATGTATGAAAGTTGCGCGAGAGAGATAGCTGCGCGCTTTTTGCCCAACCCATGAATTATATTTCAACCTGTATATTATAAGGTCCTATGCTACTAAGCAACAACTAACCAATTTTCGACGTCTTGCCATCATAACCTATTCGTTATAATCAAGGACAAACAAGAAGGCCAACTAAGAAAAAAACATGATAAACATTCACTCTCATTACGTATGCTAATATTTTCGATGAAATTAAGCACAAGATATTAAGTAATTACTAGAAAGAGTATACATTAACGTACCAACATGAAGTATACATAACTAAGCCCTCGGTGAACTCTCCTCGTCCTACCTCTTAATATTCCATCCCATTCGATAAACGGGTCAAATCACTTTACGAACAATAAAGCCCTTTAGATGGGATTGGTTCAAGATATTATTTTTGACGGAACTCTTATGTAAAGCTTTTATAAAAAAAACTATTAAGTACATCCTCCTAATATTATATGATTATAAAAGTTTAAAAAAATTAAATAACCGACTTCTAAATTGAGCAATTTCATGGTCAAATATTGTGTAGCGTCAAATGAGCTCATGACTTTGAAGCGCTGTCTACCCCGTACGGAAAAATAAGCGTGATCCTATGTATGTAAAAGGACAAATTACGTAGGTACTTTATTTTGGCGTAACAACAATAAAATACTTCTTTAGCATATTCAAACCATCAGTCTCTACAGATCTAAATATATCCCACACCATTCAATAAATAGGTCAAATCACTTTACCAATAATGAGGTCCTTAATAATATCTGGCGCGTAGGTTCGATATATCGGTTATTTCAAGCTGAATTTTTATGTAACGCTTTTTAAAATTTTTAAACATTCATTCATATTTTACCTTAGAAAATAAATTGTATCTACAGTGGCACTGAACCCTTTTTTTGTTAATGTATACACACACTAGCATATCAGGCGTAGGTAAATTACTGGTACATACTTCGATATTGCTCTTCTTTCGTAAGTATCTTAACTATTGACAGGCCTCATGGCTCAGTGGTAGTACGACTGCTTCCTGAGCTGTAGGTCGTGGGTTCGATCCCCACCCAGGGCAAACATTTGTGTGATGAGCATGGATATTTGTTCTGTGTCTGGGTGTTTCTATGTATCTTAAGTATATATTTACGAAAAAAAAAAAAGTATATATGTATTCTATCAACCATCTAGTTTCCATAGTACAAGCTTTGCTTAGTTTGGGCTAGATGGCGTTGTGTGAAATGTCCTCCAATATTTATTTATTCTAAAGGACTAACCAAAAAACGAAAACGCTCAAACGGAAAATTTTGGTCTAACTTTCATCTGAAAACTAAGCACTTCGATTAAAAATACTTGACCTGATTTTTTTTATAACTAAAATATTTGAAAGAGAACTTCATTTTGTTTATTTCTTTTATTCGCTCGAATGAAACGAGAAATAATTTAATCCTCTTGATGAGCTAAGCGCTTGCCATTGACTGTCCAATAACATCCAGGATTTTGGACTTTAACGGTTCAAAGTGCTGTGTGATAATGGTAATGTACTGCGCTAGTAACTGAGATATTCGACGTTCTTATGCCCGCAACTTTTACTGGAAACATTGGAAATGACCTTTCGTATGTAAAGCTGTCGTTATACTAATGCAAAATATTTTTAAATAAAAACTACGGATCACTCACGTCTGTTTTGAGCCGAAATATCCGACTATAGTTTCAACCGCATTCGGCGGTCTTTTTCAAACCCACACGTCACTCTCGGTCGGTGACGCGCCTTGCACCTAACTTGCTTTGCTTTGAAAAAGACCGCCGAATGCGGTTGAAACTATAGTCGGATATTTCGGCTCAAAACAGACGTGAGTGACGTAGTTTTTATTTAAAAATGTGTGAAAACCACGTTAATTTCCATAGTAAAATGCAAAATATATGTTTCTCTCTCTCTCTTACGCATCAGTCATAATATTGAATCTGTTATCACTGGTCTGATATAGATGAAATAATGCCATTTACCTCAATAAATTCACAATTAAGTCTAATAAAGCTGTCATTTTTATTACCATAACGTATTCTATAGTAATATTGATAAAAATGTAATAGCGCCCTTAGCAGGGGTACAAAACATTAAATTTTTCATACGATTACGTGTAGGTACGGTTTTGTTAAATTTACTAGTCTAAACTATAACTATAAGTGACCAAACACAATGCTATACTAACAATATATAACCTATGCATAAGAAAACAAATGACTATGACTTTACATACATTTTAAGCATAAAATTTTTGTTACCTGCTGTGTGCCATGTGGTCCCGCTAGTAAGCTTGCTCCTTTCCAATAGAACTGCGTTGACTCCTCTTTTAGAAAGTTGATATACTGTGTTACACCCAACTATACCACCACCTATAAGAATAATTAGAGTACAGAAAAAACTGAAAAAACAGACTTCAAAATGGCAATTTTGTTTTAAAAACCAGGCAACTAAATCGATTTTGATGTAATTTCTATAGAAACAATAGAAGTCTATGGGAAACAATCTGAAAATAAATCCTTTTAAACAACAAATATTTTTTCATATCGGTTTATAAATGACGGAGTTATGCGATATTAAACATAACACAATCGAATTGAGAATATCCTTCTTTTTGAAGTCGGTTAAAACATTAGTCATATTAGAAGAATATAAGAAAAATATCCGGAATATATAGAAGAGTTTCCGGCAGCCTAGTGGTGTGACCGTCTGACTTGCGATCCGCAGGTGCTGGGTTCGAATCCCACGGCACGCACCTCTGTCTTTTCGAAGTTATGTGCGTATTGTTGATTGCCACCAACTTCAAACGGTCAAGGAAAACATCGTGAGGAAACCTACATGTCTGAGAGTTCTCAATGATCTTGAAGATGTGTGAAGTCTGCCAACCCGCACTTGGCCAGCGTGGCAGACTATAGCCTAACCCTTCTCACAATGAGAAGATGGCCCGTTCCAAGCAGTGGGACAGTTTGTACAAACAGGGCTGATAAATATATATATATAAACACCAAAATATAATTATGATGTATAAACTGTTTATGACGACAAATTATACTCTACACTACAGCTATATTATTATGATGATAAAATCTACGTTATAAGTAATAATATTTATAAAAAATATATTATTTTTAACTTTAAAGATTTGAACACTTTCATAAACATTTGTTTCTGTTGTTATTCACATTGGAAGAAGATAAGTCCCGTCATACCATTCCAAACAAATCTAGAGATGACATTTGAACTACTTATTAAAACAGCAAACAAGTCTATTATACTGTTCATAATGCATCCTCTCGTTCACATATTCAACATTACGAACTCCAAAGTCCATTTATTTAATCCAGAGTTAGAGACACCGACGCAAAGTTGCTGCTCTAGGTTTTCACACATTCTTGTGAGCTTGCATCTGATTTGCATTATCGTATTCGATTCTGTTATGTGTTCTATCGGACGGCTGGAACCACGAAATAGCGACGTCATTCCACGGCCGATATCCCAAAACCCCGAAGACCAACTAATAAAAAAATAACTATACCTATGGCTGCTGTATAATGAATGTAGATGTCTATAACGACAATTTTGCAAGAGTAAAATATGTACCTTTTTGATGTCCAATCCTTCGGTAAAGTTTAAGCAAGACCGATTCATTTTATTGAATTTTAAAGGACACTATGATAGAAATAATTATAGTTTAAAAAACTGAAGCAACCGACTTGTCATGGATGCCACTTTCAGAACTGGACCAAATTGAAATGGAACACACGGGAAGCACTAGCTTTCAAATAAAAAAGAATTATCAAAATCGGTTCACCCAGTCGAAAGTTTTACAACATAACAAACATAAAAACATTTTTTTTAAAACAGTCCTCCTTTTTGGAAGTCGGTTGAAAAATATAAGTAATGCCATAAACTGTAGTCTTATCGCTATCAACTACAAACAACACGCTACATAATTTCTACTGGATGTATTGAAAAGAAAGCTTGAAGATATACAACTTAATAACAACATTTTCAAAATTTCAATAAAAATAATTAAAAATACTGACCTATAACGACGACATCTGCGGAAGACACCACATCTGGCTTAGTAGAGGTACACCTCTCTTGCCTCACGTTCTTCAAATAATTCACAGCCTTATCTCTAATACTCTTACTTTTTACGACTTTGAACATTTTCGCTCAATAAACAAGCTACTCGGTACGTTGTCGGGCTACAAATGCTCCTGTTTAACGAATGAGGAAGATAATATTATAGAACAGTATGGACATGTCATACAAAGCGATGGCCAAACGTTTTTGGGGTGTTTTCATAACATAAACAATTGATAAACATTTTTATCTGAAAGACAGAAGCGAGTTTTTGCACCCGGTTCCAATATTTTCATTAGTCTGCTAAATCTAGTTTTAATGTTATTAGCTTACAGTGGACAGATCAGGACACCAAGGCTGCTATTTAAACTATCACTCGTTCGCCACTCACTGATACAATTCAGCGATAATTGTTGCAAATTGTTAGTTTATTACTATGTAACAGACTAGCCATTTATTACAAATTCAAACTTTCAAACTGATGATATAAATGAACTTTTTATTCTACAACTTGTAAATTGACAGTACATAAATATTTTCTATGTTATACTTGATATAATAATAGATAAGTTTTATGAGAATAAACAATATCAATATCATTTCTTCAATATCAAATCTAGCATCTTTCATCTTCTATACACGTAGCGCTTTACATAAAAACGCATGTTAAAATCTTATTCACTGAATAAGGGCTAGTCACTTTCTGTCAGACAGGAACTGACACGCGCGAAAACGGAACAAAACATTGTCAACTAAAATGCGTTTATTGAGCATTTATAAGTATTACGCAGAGACGTTTTTTTCGCCTCGCGCCTCTTGGAAAACGAATATTTTAATGAGACTCCTACATTCCTCCCTCGCACGTTTGGAAATTTCATTTGATCACAAGATTCACGTCTCAGCAGCCTAACGAAATATGGAAAAGACGATTCTGTACAAGTTAGGTTTCCTTGACTTCGGTGATCGGTTTTACCTTATTTTCATAATTTTTTTATAGCTGACCCCAAAATAACTATGCGCTAATTCATTTCATCAACTTCACTGTTTCAAATACGGTACACAAGTAGGTTTCATTTGTAATTAAACAATATAACAGTTCCCCTTTTTAGGGTTCCGTACCTCAATAGGAAAAAACGGAACCCTTATAGGAACACTTTGTTGTCCGTCAGTCTGTCTGTCTAGCCGTCTGTCCGGGTGTCAAGACCTTTATCTCGGAAACGCGTGAAGGTATCGAGTTGAAATTAAAATCATATACGCAGATCCATAGTATCTTGCTGCAGAAAGAAAAATAAAGTTTCTAAGTTTTCGTAAAAAAAAGTTACAGCCGAATATATCGTAAAAAAACGCACAATTCGACACACAAGGGAATCAAAACCTATGGGGTACTTCCCGTTGACCTAGAACAATGAAATTTGGCAATAAGCATTGTTTTAGAGTACACAATAATACACATATGGAAAAAAAAACGAAAACTGGACATTTTTAATTTAATCACAAATAAATAGTGTCTTTATGCAAGGAATGAAGGTCCAAATTTTAAAGTGAATTAACCGTATCATGTAGGGTATCATATGAAAGAGCTTCAGTAGCCTATGCTAAAACAGGTTTTTAAATATTTTTACGATGTATAGAAAAAAATATTATGATTTCCCCCTTTTATCTACTAGTTTGTACAGAACCCTCGGTGGGCGAGTCTGACTCGCACTTGTCCGGTTTTTTTATTTGTCTCTACCAATGACCACGTCTCGAATCATAGTGATATATTCAATTCACCAGTGTTTTCACTATCAAAATTCAGCTCACCCTAGGTTCTTTTTAAAATACTTTAAATCTATAGCTATTTTGTGAAGACATATTAAAATATAACAAATAATTTAGTTTTGCTCTATAGTAAACTATATATATTATGTAGTAACCATACTGTTATTTATCATAAGTGATAACACAAGATGTCTTCACTATCACTCAACTCCACTAGTTATGACTGGTTCAGATCAATAATTAACATTTTTATTTGTTTTTTTGATACTAACAGAAATGAATTAATGAAAAACTAAATATTTATTTAATTTAAGTTTAATATTTTGTCATTTAATATTTACAGTGTAGATTAATTCTAGTTGTCTTAACAATAAGATATATTTACTAAAAAATAATACTTTCTATAACTTACGTTTAATAAACTTAAAAATAACAAAAATGCAATGTTAATTATTTTGGAATAAGTTAATAAACTTTGTAAATAAGTCAGAATAACACACACACACATAAAGTCACAGTTACCACAATAATCACCACGGTCACCATATATACTTGACATGTGATAGCGGACCCTAACTAAAACAGATGTATTCAGCGTACATACACAGGTCGAAGTCCCAGTGAATTAAGCCGTGTCGTCGTAGTGGTTAAGGGTGTGTTCAAAGCGCGCAGCTCTCTCGCGCATTACAACATTTTTACCCGTCTGCGCAAGAAGGGTTATGTTTTTCAAGTGTATGTATATATGTATCTGGGCGGGCATGTATGTTTGTTTCTATATTACCTCATACAACCTAAACGGCTTGACAGGTTTTAATCTGTGAGATGTCGTTGGATTCTTCTTCATTCCCTGAGTGTTATAGGCTATATTTTTTGTAATCATAATAATACAACTTTCGCAAAAATATAAAAATTAGCTTTTTCGTAAACTCCAAGTAACTTTTAGTAAAATAAAATAAGTGATTTTACTAGAATTATTCTAATGATTAATTCAATTATAAAAACAAAAATATAGACACACAGAAGGTATATTATAAGTTAAATATAACAATAAATAGGTATAAAGATGGTTATCTCCACTATTTATTTATTACGAAGATTTTTATGACTGGAGCTACTACTATCGTCACTCGTCTGAACAGATAGCCTCTTCTGGAAACATTTGGTTATCAACGGCCAAATGTCAACTTACGATAATTGGCTGGACTTTAATTCGAACATTGTCTAGCTTATCGTCCACTAACGTCAACTATTTTCAAAATATATGCTATTAATACAATTTGGAGATACAAAACTATATCTATTAATAGATTTGGCTTATCATAAACACTAAACTTAAATCAGAGACAAGCATATTAAATGCTCTTAAAATCATTAATAAAGCAACTTTGATCGGTATAATATTTACATACAACTACTTAACGCAATAAATTATCTCTAATAAGTTATTCGTACCAAAGATGAAAAATATCGCCCGCGGATTGAGGTGATAAATGGAGCAGTGTGACGCACAAATGTTGTGGGATAGTAAGGCGCAGGCGGTCGGGGTCAGGGGACCGCTGTTTGGCAGTTCGCTCCACACCAGTATGTAAGAGAAAAGTTACATTATCCTTCAAGAGATCATGAAAAAAGACGCCGTGTCACGTGCCCTTGAAGTGAAATTAAAACCATATTGTTTTGTCACAAACATATTAAGCTAAAGTTATTAATTGAAGAATAAAAATGCAAAAAATGTTACTGTTAAATGCCAACCTTACATTGCTGTCTGAACTAATTCTGTGATTCGTCAGTGGTTCGCTCGCGGCTCTTATGGTGAACAGTCGGCGTCGATTACGACGACTAGAATTAATTTCGGCGAGTATGCGCAAGGGCTTTAATGATCTTATTCCAACCCCCCCCTTATTTCATTACAAAACTAGCAAAAAGTCTGCACATTACCAACCTATCCTCATTGAAATGCCAAAATTTCATACTCAAAGATCAAGGCTCTAAGTGAATAAATATTTTCTAGTTCGACGAGCTCCATCCTCGACCACATTGACGCCTAACATCAGGCGAGTTTGTGGTTCATCGTAGATCAACCACAAAATCGCCTGGCTCCACCTACCTCCTCATTCCGCCGGCGATGTTTCATGGCTGGTACGAGTACAGAATGCAGTATTAACCTTTGGATACTAAACATATTTCGCTCGAACTACGCCAATAGTGTTCTTGAACATGTTCGTCATTTGTCATGTACGGCATTTTGTAATTTTGTAGGTAATAGATGTAGATGTGTGTATCTCTGTTTTTTCATCGCTTAACGGTTTTTCTAGCAAATGGTAATAACGTATAAATTGTAGATTGAAAGGTATGACACAACGAAGCTGATACTGTCTACACTCTTACCGCGTTCTGAGAAACAGGATTCGCTTCTTTATTTTCAAAATATTCTTTATTTTATGGAATGTGCTTCAAGAACTATTTCAGGAATGCGCAATGCGAGCATAATTCTATAGTAAACAGAGTGACGTTTTAGGTCTCCGATGACATTAAGTGGAGACCAACTGAACCAACTTCTATGCGCGTATTGGGGCTAGGTCTCACGTAGTGCGAGCATAATTCTATAGTAAACAGAGTGACGTTTTAGGTCGCCGATGACATTAAGTGGAGACCAACTGAACCAACTTCTATGCGCGTATTGGGGCTAGGTCTCACGTAGTGCGAGCATAATTCTATAGTAAACAGAGTGACGTTTTAGGTCGCCGATGACATTAAGTGGAGACCAACTGAGCCAACTTCTATGCGCGTATTGGGGCTAGGTCTCACGTAGTGCGAGCATAATTCTATAGTAAACAGAGTGACGTTTTAGGTCGCCGATGACATTAAGTGGAGACCAACTGAACCAACTTCTATGCGCGTATTGGGGCTAGGTCTCACGTAGTGCAAGCATAATTCTATAGTAAACAGAGTGAGGCTGTAGGTCGCCGATGACGTCAACGAGAGAACACGTGAACCAACTTGTGTAATGTTAGGGCATGTTCACACGTGGTGCGGGCTGGCGACGCGCGGCGGCGTGAAGCCGAGCCGGTGGCGCGCTGCGTGCTCACCCGCCGCCGCCGCTGCAGCCGCCTCCAGCTGCGCTCGCAGTGCCACTAGCTCGCGGGTGCGCTGGTATATTGGGTCCTGGGAAACAAACATACAACACTTCATTATAGGAGCCAGCACCTAGGAGGACCGGTCTTCTGCTCTGAGGATATTAAGGACTCCACCCCTATTTTATAATAACTGATATTTTAAATTAATTTATTTAGTTAATATTATTAATTATTAATTTATTTAGTTATTTTTTTGTACCTGATGCTACTTTCACACTTCCTTTAACATAGACATTCTTAATCTTATCTATTATTGACATTAAACAATACATATTGGAGGATATGTATGTATGCATCTACATTATTCCACATATTTTTTGTTAAAAAATAAAAATCCAAAAAGACAGACCTGTTGTCGCATAGTAGGGTTCCATCTACAGTAGAGCGCCTTCCATAATTTGATGACTCGAAGCGAAGCCACCGGCACCAGCACCACCTGGGGCCTTGAGAACGGCGAGGGGGGCGAGTTCGCCCCGAAGGCAGAGGGACCCCAGTACAGCGGGTTCAGGTACAGATCCTGCCGGCTGTTTATGTACGACCAGAGCGAGACAGTCTTGGTTTTCACTTCTGAAAAAAAAGAAGGAATATTCATATGATCAAAATAAGTTTATTTGCGTTAAACAGAACTTACACGATCAGTTTGAATCATCAATATATTTTTTATTTCAAAAAAGAAAAAGAACCTCTATGTCTATACTATACCTCTAATAAACTACCATTAAAAAAAAACATCTCTCAAGCAGTATTACATACTGCTTATACATCAGGAAAGCAACTTGCTAGTTTCGTCACTCAGCTGCATAAAAAAATCTGACTAAACCAGTAAATTTCTGCACTGCAGGATATAGGCTCATCAGCTTTGCTGCTTGCCTATCATCAAATAAATAAATCATATTGTATCACTATTTCACAAATGATCTGAAAATATTGAACAGTATAAGTAAGATGCCAAATGAATCCGTGGCATGCAGCTAGTAAATAATGAAAATGAATACGTCACTAACCTTCTTTCACTCTCTCACGTTCAGTATTAAACAGGAACGTGCCAAACCGGCACGAGTAGAGGTGATCCACTACAGCTACCAACAGTCGTTCAGTGAACTCGAACGCAGTGGGGAACTGTTGTTGGAGCTGCCATACACAGTCCAGCCATTGTACGAACACCGGCGAACGATCTGCGTCCGAATGCCGCTCGTCACCGTGACCTATGCGCTGGATAAATTAACTTTAACTTTACTTCAATGCCGTAAATTATAGAATGCAGTGGGGAACTAATATTGAAGCTGTCATACACAGTCCAGCCATTGTATGTCCAAGTCAAAGTTGACTGGCCTTGTGGCTCAGTTGGTAGTGTGTTTACGTCTACCTGCTGAACTGAAAGGTCGTGGGTTAAATCCCCACCCAGGGCAAACATTTTTGTGATGAGCATGGATGTTTGTTCTGTGTCTGGGTGTTTCTATGTATCATATGTATGTATTTACAAAAAAAAAGTATATATGTATTCTATCAGCCATCTAGCTCCATAGTACAAGCTTTGCTTAGTTTGGGCTAGATGGTGTTGTGTGAAATGTCCACAAAATAATTTTCATACATAAAATCATTTTTAGAAATTATTTTCTAAAAATTATTTTTATGTATGAAAATTAACTTGGATCAAATTGAAATTTTTGTCGAATATTCGTGATGTTATTTTATAGTTTTACAAACAACGATTTTTTTTAAGTTCATCCAGTCATTTTATATCTTAAAAAATATGGGTATGCGTGAGCGAGACAGACGATGGTCGGTCTACGGACTCTTAAAAGTAATTACAGAGGACTTAATATAAACAAGGCGTTCTTATCGCTAAAAGCGGTCTCTTCCAGACAACCATGTTACCAACTAACTATATTAGCGCAATGACCCAAAATGTGTCTTGCCCTCCGATACTGAGCGGCGCCACCCTTCCCTATCGTACCGTGACCTATACGCTGGGTAAATTAATCTGAGCTCTATTACAATATAATAGACGATAAAATACAATTGGGAACTGGTACAAACATGAGTGATCTGCGTTTGAATGACGCTCCCCGCTGTGATCTACATGCTGCGTAAATGAATTTGAGCTTTATTACAATGTAGTATGAGATAGGTAATTGTATTGTTGTTGAAACTACCATACACGAGACTATCATTTTACGAACACGGGCCAGCGATCGGCGCGCCTTCAATTTCCAGTAGTTTTCTGTATAGTAGTAAGATATTTTACTTTACGGAATATGATGAAATCTCGATTTCAAGCTAGGTGCTAGGTATGCTTAAAATATATTGATTCAGGCATTTATTTTGATCCTAGAAGATATCTATTGACACGAAACTAGTTCTCTTGGCTGCTTGAAAACATTGAAGCTTTGAAGGTAAGCAGTGGTCAAGTGGCCTGTCGATCATAATATATATATAAATATATGGATCTCGCTGTGTAAATACTCATTGGATAACATAACAATACGTTCAAACACCGATTTTGATTTGATCTTCTTTATTCTATGGGAATGGGACTAATCTGAAAGTATATCCTTTCAAACAAACAAAAATTTAAATCAGTTTACAAATGACGGAGTTAAACAGTAACAAACATAAAATTAAAAAATACAGCCGAATTGTTAATCTACTTCTTTTTGAAGTCGGTAATAATATTAAGGTTTATATACCTAGTCTTGCCATAAATATTGTCACGAAGAAAAAAATTATTTTTTTATTGCAAATAATATTTATTACTTTTACAGTGTGTTAGTTTAATACATAAATATAAAACAATTTAAAATATAAAAGCTTATTCGAAGTGGTCTCCATTGGCTGTAATACAGTCCTTTAAACGTTGAGGCCAGTTATCAATAGAAGCACGCACTCTTTCCATGGGAAAATTCTTCACTGCCAATCGTATGGATTGTTTTAGGGACTCCAAATTATCATGGCGTTTAGAGCAAGCCATACTCTCTAAAACTGACCATAAATCATAATCCAGCGGATTAAGATCGGGACTAGACGACGGCCAGTCTTCAGCTCTGATGAAGTCTGAAACGTTCACTTCCAACCAAGACTGCGTGGACCGAGCTTTATGACCTGGCGCCGAGTCTTGTTGGAATGACCATACTTGGTTATTGAACATGGTGTTGTTAAGGGGCTTAACTACCTTCTCAAGAATGGTATTTTGATACACTTGTGCCGATGTTTTGATACTTTTTTCACAAAAATATGGCTCAGTCACTCCTTCATAGCTAACACCCCACCAAACCATCACTGAAGTCGGATAATGCCCACGTTGCACTCTGTCGACTAATTGGCAAGCTTCCTTAGAGCTTTGAGCATAAATACGGTCATTTTGTTTGTTAAAATGTTGCTCAATTGTAAAGATTTTCTCATCCGTAAACAAAATTTTTCTGTGACCTCCCGTTGCGTACCGCTTCAGTAGTTGTTTCGATTTTACCACCCTATTCTTTTTTAAATTATCAGTTAAAAAATGACTAGTGCGTCTCTTATAGGCTGCAAGTCCTAAGTCATCTTTTAAAATACGCGATATGGTTCTGGGTGCTATCTTCATCTCCCGAGATAAAATCTTTTGCTTTCGGACAGGATTTCTTTGAATTCTTTCCCTTACTGCTTTGACCACCTTTTTCGTACAAACATTACGTGGACGGCCAGATCTTTTTCTGTCACAAACAGAGTAGGTCTCATTGTACCTATTAATAGCCCGGTACACAAACATTTGACTAAAACCAAGCGTATGGAGAGTTTTAAAAATTGCATTTGGCTCCACACCAACTTTGTGTAATGCAATCACAGCGATTCGGTTCTCTTTATCACCCCACTCCATTTTAATATCGCAAAATATTGTACAATGTATTGGCGCCAAAATTAGAAAACTCAATGAACAATCGTATAAAAATGACAGATTCCAAATTCAAATGTAATATCTTTCTTATTTTTAACTGTAACAGTATTTATGGCCAGACTAAGTAAGTACGATATTAAATAAATAAATAAATATTAGTGGACATTTCACTCAACACCATCTAGCCCAAACTAAGCAAAGCTCGTACTACGGAAACTAGATGGCAGATAGAAATTAAATATATACTTTTTTTGTAAATGCATACTTGAGATACATAGAAACACCTACAAAACAAACACCCATCACACAAATGTTTATCCTGGGTGGGGATCGCACCTTAGCACCTTAGCTACAGCTTAGCAGGCATACTACCAACTGAGCTGCGAAGCCAGTCACAAATCGCAGTCACAAACATACCAACTGGAACTTGTGTCCAAATGAGAGCCATTCCTTCTCTATGAGTACTTGGAAGCCCCTCAGAGTCCTATAGTAAGGGTCGAGCATCAGCATCGCGAGGGCAGTCAGTTGCGCGGTCCGGTCCCAACCGTCCGAGCAGTGGACGAGCACTGACGTTTTGTGATTTTCTACCTGCAACACGAAAATCGGGCAGTATTAGCAACAGAACACAATTTTATCTTGTTATAGAGAAAATGTGAACGTTTTTGTTTCACGAAGGTGAAGGCAACGACTAAGAGTGCAATTTCCAATTTCAAAAATTACAATTTCCATACAGTATTTTTACCAATTATGGTCGAAATGAGTAGGTTTACAATAAAATAGTTGTGGTTAGCTTTAATATCGGTCTTTATTGTCGGTAAATAACGTTTGTTGAAGAAAACAGGATTTAATAACAAGTTTTACTCAATTTTTCATATTGAAAATTATGCGAAAATATTTAATTGAGATTTTTGGTATTAATCTCACTGAAAATTGGTTCACGAATGACGGAGTAATCGGTGAACAAACATACAAAAAAAAACATATGGATCGAGTTGAGAACCTCCTTCTGTTTGGAAGTCGGTAAAAAAATACAAAAACAACATTAATCACAAAATTATTGAAATTAATTCCATAAAATAGTTAAATATATCAAATAAAAGCATAAAATACATACCTACCTAAAAACTGGCTTTACATACCCCATTCCTTTATTGTAAAACTACATATAACTCTTTTGAAACCGTAATTGCTAAAAATAATTTTGTATGGAAATCGAACCACCTTACCTACCTTGTCTACTATTCGCACGGCACCTGCCAAAATGCATTTTATGTGCTTGAGCCAGCAACTCGTCTCGATGCCGCTAAACCATCTGAAAACACACAAATTTTCCTTAGTAGGGTTATATTTTTTATTTCCCAGACCTATGACTAGATTGCATTTCCACTGAAACGGATTGAAGTGGAGCAGAGCATAGCGGTGCATGGATTGATTAATCACAATGAAAAAAATATACTAACCTTGTCTGATCGATCTGTGGAAAGCAAAGCTCTTTCAGTTTCCTCAAGCTTTCCCTCATGACGTGGATATTGTGTATATCAAGGAATACCAGGTCAGCGTTCTGATACGCGTCTTCCGATTCGTACCTGTTATACAAATAATATATTTAAAATTTTGAGGAGAAAAAATCAAAGGAGGCAAAAGTAAGGGTATTCGCACACCAGCGGACAAAAGGGCAGAGGATTTTTAAATTTAACAATGTATATTTTCTTCTTATCCTCTTGGATAAAGTAACTTACCCTCCTCCTTTGGCCTTGTTGGCGACAGCGTTAGCGGTGGGTCGCGCGTCCATTATGAACAACTTGTGGGCCTGCGCATTCGCGTCCATTATCAACTGGATGTATCTCTCGTCCTCGCGGCTCCTTTTACCACTCACCTGGAATAAAATTTCGTATCACACCTGTATTTTTATCCCATGTGAACAGTTTAAGACGAAATTAGGGAGAACGAAGCCGAATAAGTAGGTATTATTTTATCCGACTGTTGATTCATTTTATTAAATAATTATAGTTTAAGCAAGTATGTGTATAAAAAAAAACAACACTGCAGAAAAGCGCTTTTCGCAGTCTAACTTACGATTTCGTTACGCTTGTACGCTGTTGAGTGTAGTTTTTATGTGAAAGCCTGCGTGAAATCGCTGTAAAATATTATAAATGCGCATTCGTTAGAATGATTCCAGTAAAATCACTTGTTTATTACGAAAAAGTCCGTTGGAGGTTACCTAAAAACGCACTTTTTGCGAGAGATGTATTAATACTATACAAAAAAATATTGCCTATGACACTCGGGGAGTGAAGACTAATCTAACAACGCCTTGCACATAAAAATCGGTCAAGCCGTTTAGGCATATAGAAACATAAACTCCACTTGAAAAACACAACCCTCCTTACGCAGTCAGGTAAAAACTAAAACAACAAGACTTCAAAATGCTCAATTTTGTTTTAAAACCCAAACTACTGAACCAATTTCGATTAAATTTGTATGGGACCAATATACATGATAAGCTACAATGTATTTGCAGTATTGCTATTGCTATTTCTGGTATCCAGATTCAATATTCCATCTGCGCATCTGTATTTGACTATACCTACCTACAAGTTAGCTAGCGTATCAGAATTAAATATGATTAGTGTAGTTCATACAGTCAACACAGACAAATTATGAAATCACCACCACAAATTAACCATGACATCACCTAATTTTAGAGCTGTGAATCGTTGAATGTACCTCTATCTTCGAAACTGTATGTTCATTCAAACGACATTACCAATAAGCAAGAATTTAATGATTTGAACACAGGACACCCTCAAAATACTGAGCGTGAATTTTTAGTTCGCATATTGGAAATAAGAGTACAGAAAAAAATTATACATGAGGAGGTAGGATATTAATATTGATTCTGTATAAAATACTAAACAAAAACAAAATTGAAAAAATATTCGATCTCTTTTCGTCAGCAGTAGAAAATGAGACAAAAGTTAAGAGTAGATCACCAGGCATTACTTGTAGGTGACATGTTGATACATTTATTAATTAGGACAAGGGAAAAAACCAACACCTAATGAAATCATAATGCGGCGGTATACGTCGGTATTTTATTACGTCGGTATTTTATTGCGTCAATATAAACCACAAACTTCTATGAATTTTTACTTGTGAACACTTGTGTTGTGACCCATTCCTGGGTCATTTATATTTTGGCCCAGTTTTTATTTCCGGGAAGAGATTAATTCATAGTGTTATCAGAATATTTGTAACTTTGAGGTTAATATGGCTGATTTAAATAAAATAATGAATAATTATTAGTGGACATTTCACATAACACCTAGGTGATGTAAGCAAAGCTTGTAGTGGGAGCTAGATAGCTGATAGAATACATACATACTTATCATATATACATATAGAAACACCCATCTGTTTATGGGTGTTTCTATATACATATATGATAAGTAAAAAGCAAACATCCATGCTTATCACACAAATGTTTGTCCTAGGTGAGGATCGAACTCATGACTTACAGCATAGCAGATATAGTCTAGTAAAAATAAATCCGTTTGTATGGAGCACCACAGTATTTGCAACTGGGGGGATTTTTTGAAATTATGATAGGAAAATTGCAAAAAATCATTGATCAACAATAATCCCCCCCAGACTAATTTATAGACTAGCTGCGTTCCGCGTTTTCACTCGCGTATTTATGAAAAACGGTGATGATTATGATGATGATAAGTAGCTTATGTCCAAAGCTATCCCTATACTAATTTTCATAACGATCGGTTTAGCTGTTTAAGCGTGTAAAGGTAGAAAAATTAGCTTTTATAATATCATTATGAAAATGTGTCAAATGTATTTCAAAACACCAGTACATTCATTTAAATAGCAATATACTTAGTTGTCTTTTATGTTGTCACAAATCTTATTTTTACTAGACTAATAGACATACTACCAACTGAGAGCTGAGAGGCCAGTCTTATTGGTTTGGTTTAACTAAGTTTTAGAGCAGTGGGTCTAAAAAACACAATCGTATCTTGGCGATAGTATCGTGAAGCAAACAGGATAACTTCTAAATAAATTAGATATAACCACAGATAATTTATTTAGAGGCCAATTTAAAATTTTCACTTACACTTTTGGGTAAATTAAGATCTATTATCTAATATTTCAGAGTGCATTGCATTGCCACACAGGGCTTTGAACTGTTGATATTGTTGAAGTCCACATTTCTGTTTGGCATTGGAATGTTTAGTTTTTAAACTATGCTTTGTAATTATTATAACACTAATTAATTAGATTAGATTCCATACCCCGACTAGAGGCTGGCTGCACCTAGTAATAGTAGCTTGTGAGCTGGGATGTATCCAGGACAGCACTGGTATTCTCCCCCGCGATCTGAAAGCTGCGACTGAGCGGAGGAGATCATCGTTAGCAGCCGCCGGAACAGCCCACACGGATGGATAGCTGTCGCATACGTCGTACTTGTCGTTTATGCGGGTTATACGCCACATGTCGTTATTTACACCCTGGAACAGGTAGATATAACTTATTGTCTGCGTTGCGTATATGGAATTTATACCTTCACACAACGCTCATGACGTCAGAGACCGTGTTGCTGTCGGGTATATTTTCAAATCCAGAAAGCGAAAATCTATTCATTAAAGCCTACCTTTACCTAACATTTGTGACGTCACTAATGCGTGTTGATTTCGGGTATACTTTCAGTTTGGAAACGCCCGCTCAGTTATTTTAAATCATACCCGGCCGCAACGAAACAAGTAAATAAAAACCCTAACCTAACCCTAGATTAGGTTAGGTTTTTTTAGAACTTTACCTAATAATCCTAATGTATAAAAATAACCATCCCTTTGTCTGTCTCTGTATTCGTTGAAAGGCACTAAAACGGGTATAGGGTACAGGTACAGTATAGCAAAATGGAATGTCCTACTTGAATGTATACCCCAAAAAAAGTTGCAGTCGGGTATACTTTATTTAAAAACATTGGAAAAACTCTATTGTGTTGTAATGCAGGACAGCAGCGCCCTCAATGTCACATTAGTTATTTTCCTAAACTGACTCTATTGGCAACTGCAAGTAGTGCTTTTCATGCAAAATTCTACAATCAAGGCGAGTTGCGTGGAATATCAAGTTTGGTGCAGTGCAAAACCTTCATGACCTTATTTCATTATCATCATTCATTTCATTAAAAGTAGAAAATCGGCACACTACCACCCATTTCTCATTGACATGCCCAAAATCCATACACAAGGAATTTGGTCCACATTCCTGGTGCACCGGAGTGGAACTCCCTGCCATTTTCCTGAGAAGTACAATCTTGGAATTTTCTAGCTAGTGATTATATCTTCCATTAACGCGTCGTTTTAGACTTTAGACCATCAGCATCAGATGACTTGGTGGTCAAACAGATATGTTCTACATAAAATTAAAATAAAAAAGCGTCACAAGCGGCATGTCAAAATAGCTGTACAAGATTATAAATGCCCATTCTTTAGAATTCTAGTAGTCACTTTGTTTATTACGGAAAAGTTCGTTGGAGGTTATGAAAAAACCCAATTTTTATTTTGTAAAAGATAATTATTATTATTACAAAGAAATATAGCATATGACACTCAGGGAGTGAAGATGAATCCAATCATGATGATGATGGGTCGTCACCTTGCACACCAAAATCGGCCAAGCCATTTAGACTGTAGGCGTTCATATAGAAACATACATACATACAAACATATATACACTCGAAAAACATAATCCTCCTTACGCAGTCATGTAGAAAAAGTTTATTTTTCATTTAAACACCTAATGCTCAATACATATTCAGTCAGAGCAGCTGTTGTGACAATGAGTCACTACTAGGAATAGCTAAAATAATGAGAGACAACTATGCTTTAATAAACTGTCCTTTTAAATTCTATGAATATTTTATATCTTACCATTCGTCTTAGCTCAGCAACAGGTTCATAAACATGCCATCCGTCTTCAGGAAATGACTCTGAGTAGCTGAATGCAAATAGAGGCAGCCTGTGTGATAGTGGGAACGCTAGTTGCTGCAGTTTCTCGAATATACCTCGCCGAGAGTGGTTCTCTTGTCTATGAGCAAAACGCAGGTTGCGCATATCCTAAAACATTTTGTACAGATAATGCAATCCACGAAGACGCCCCACTATTCCTCCTAACCGTTTACAGTATATGTGTGCAAGCTTCTGTCAATGTTTGAGTGTTATCGGTGCACACTAATTACCTATGTGTGCACACGCACACTACAATGAATAGACTAATCAGGAGAGAGCATCATAGTCAAAGTGAAAGATGCTCTACTTCAATTTTATATTTTTTACCCGACTACAAGGAAAGGGTTATTTTATTTTTATTTTTAGGTGTGGATATTTTATGTGATTATTAGTTAATATACGATAAAATTACCATTTTTATAATAGGGGGTAATTATAGACATACGTGAATTTTATTGAAATTTATTAAGAAATGAAAATCGTTAATCACTCGTTTCAGAAATATCTGATTCAGAATCTGATGTTTCGCCGACATTTATAATAAAACTAAAATCAACATCACAGTGTCTCATGTATTCGTCTTCTATTTTTTCCACGTGCTGACAAGTATTGAACCAGACATCTTTATTTACTCGATCAAATGCTTCATTTAAAATGGGCATAATCGAAGTGTAATTTTGACTGATATTGCGGCTAGCAACATCGTTTTTTACAATACCCCAAATGTTTTCGATTGGTTTTAATTCTGGATGATAAGGAGGCAGCCGAAGCACTGTGAATCCATGTTCTTTCAATAATTCGTCAACTTTGTACTTGCGGAAATTTGAAAAAATGAAGTGGAGCAACTTTCGTGACGAGTCTGAATTTTCGCAACATAGATTCTACAACTTGTGTGCATCGAACCGCTGACGGTTCGCGACTGACGCTCGGAGCAAACTCCCCGCACCCCGCAATCCCCTCAACCAAAAATTGGTGGGGCGCGTCTTCGTGGATTGCACTATCTGTAATTATTATACTCTTCTCATCTTTTTTTTTTCTAATTGAGGTTGGCAAAACATGCTTTTTGTAACTCTGTATAGATCCCATTATATAAAAAGAATGCTGTTTTGTTAGTGTTTAGCTATAGTTCAGTGTTCTTTTTACATGTCTGTCTTTATACCTATCACATAATATGTAAATGCCAATATCATACCTTACAGAATATGTCAATGCCATATGAGTTTTCTCCTTTAGAAGATGCACCACCAACTTTCTCAATTCGTGACACCTGCAAATAAAAAAAATAGATTCTACAGTGGCAGATAGCAACAAGCACACAGACATATTACAAAAAGCAAAATGAAAACAGTGTTTAGACTCTAGAGTTTAGATTAATGATCATATTTTAGTACAAGAAGTATGTGGTGCCCACCAATTGGTCAAATCAAATAAAAATCACATGTCAAACCTGTACAAGATTGAGACAGGTCTAAGATGAGTAGTTTATGTTTACATGTTACTATTATGTCAAATAAATTGATTTGAATGTACAGAAAGCTTTACATTTGGCAGTGAGCAAACAACACAAAACAAGTGAAAAACAATAGAAATAAAATTAATTTGATCTTTTCTAAAAATGTTAATGGTTTGTAAAATATATGCGATAAATCTGTTAAAATTTGTTTCATTTCAATAAAATTAACTTACCACTCCAAGTGGCACACTCAATGTTCCTTGCAATGTGGATGAATCTGTAGGTCTGAAGTGTAGCTGGTAGTTAGTAACTTTAAGCACTCCTCTTGATGGTCCATTGTAAGGACATAAGTATGTAACATCTTTGGCGACACTCATCACTTTCTCTCCATCAAGCAGCTGGATATCCCCTGACACATGAGGCTGAAATAAAATACTACGATTGGCACCTAAGTACTGCTAGCTATGCATATACACTTGTTCAGATTGAGAAACTATTGTTGTTCTACTAGCAGGCATAAAGAGAATAAATTGTGCAAGGGGGGTGGCAATAATATCATTAGTTTTAGACAAAGTTAACATTTACATCTGATTGTTGTTGTTCATAACTCCATAGTAGCAGTATAAGTAGCTTGGTAGCAACCTGCCAGCAAAGTTGCCTGCTAGGGCAACTATGCTAATAGCCTGTTTAAACATTAAACCTAGAGTTAACACTGCCAATCAAGAGAGCATAACAGAAATCTTCCAATCAGAGCCAGTAATTTCAATCAATAATTTTAAGTAATTCTAACAGTAGTTATGGTCATATAGTTCATAAAAAATACAAGCCTTAAACAGTTCCCGATGTTGTCGATGACTATGTATTCTACTAACAAACAGGCAACTATGATCAGATTTGCCTTTACTCATTGCAAATGACTCAAGATAGCACTGTTGACTTGCAGATAGCGGCACAGAATCACAACTAAAACTGCAGGAAATAAAACAACGGTCGTCATATTCGATAAGAATAAATTAAATCCATTTAGGAAACTTACGGAGTCCTGCCCGTGTTTAGAATTCAATGAGCTTGATTTCGAATCAGAATCCAAGGAGTCAGAGCTGGCATTTTTAGATAGCGAAAAGTCGGAGTTCAGTAGTTCAGAACTATTATGTTTATCCATTATTGGCAATTTTGAATTGAATAATATATTTACAAACAAATTCAGTAAAAAAGTAGACGAATTTTAATGGAACAAAACTTTTAATTGTACATTTATTTCGTTCGTCAAACAATAAGTCAAAAACACATTTTTTTTTTTTAAGTTTTGTGGCTTGGTTTCAAGACCTTTATGCCATAATGTTGAATTGCTCGTCCGGTGAGGCGTTTTGACGGGAATGTCCTTGAGACATGTTGCTATTTGTTATTTTGCTCAACTTGTGTTATTTCGAATATAAATACGATAAAAATGGTGGTGTTTATTTATTATTATTAAAAATTAATTGTATATTTATTTAATAAGTGTTCGATCAAGTTCTTGAGTGTGGGCAAGTGAAATGAAAGCGACAGTGAAACGTGTCTTTTCACGTTGTCGGCAAAACTCCAAAGAAGCTTTCAGTAACCGCCACCACCATAGAAAAAAATATACTCTACCGATACTCCACCACCTTACTGAAGCACGACTCGAATTTGAAAATGACTGTTTAAGTGATTTTGATTGTGACTAGAATATTTATAACTTGTTCTATTCAAGATATTTGAAAAAATAATTGTAATTGACAGTGGCAAATGCTCTTGGCACTTGTCTAAATCCGATTTAAAATAAAAAACCCGGATAAGTGCGAGTCAGACTCGCCCATCGAGGGTTCCGTACAAACTAGTAGTTATAAGGGGGAAATCATTTTTTTTTATATTTGCCTTCAGAAACCGAAAAATATACCTACATCGTAAAAATATTTAAAAACCTGTTTTAGCTTATGCTAATGAAGCTCTTTCCTAAGATACCCCACATGATACGGTTAATTCACTTTAAAAATTGGACCTTCATTCCTTGGATACAGACACTATTTTTTATGATTAAAGTAATAAGGTCCAGTTTTCTGATTTTATCCTATATGTGTACTATAACACAATGTTTCTTGCCAAATTTCATAGTTCTAGGTGAACGGGAAGTACCCCATAGGTTTTGATTCCCTCATGAGTGTCAAAATGTGCGTTTTTAAGACATATTCGGCTGTATTTTTTTTTACCAAAACTGAGAAATTTTATTTTTCTTTCTGCAGCAAGAGACAATGGATCTGCGTATATGGTTTTAATTTCAACTTGATACATTCACGCGTTCCCGAGATAAAGATCTTGACCATGGCCGTAGCATGCATTCAAATGGTTGTATTTATAATTTTTGATAGCGTTAAAGTCGCTCTTTACCAGTCGGGTATTTCCTTTTAACACAGTTTCTTGTTTGCTTCATCTGGTCCACGAAAATCTAGGACTCGTATGTCGCCACCACTTTACTGAAGCAGGACTCGACTTATAAATTGACTGTATACATGACTTAGATTGTGACTAGAACATTTACAACTTGTTTTATTCAAGAAACTTGAAAAAATCCTAATACTTGACACTGGCAAATGCTTTAATGCGGCTCCAATACAAAAAAGTAGATCCACTATCTCTTGACAGTAACAGTGACACTAAAACTTCTTTGATTAAGGAACAAACCGGAAGTCCTCAAAAAAGTTACCTAGGATGTTGCCATCGATGTTTTAAAATTATCTATCTCACTGGTAATATGAATTAATAGTTCATAGAAAAGTTTAAAAATATGATCTTCTCAAATAAGATACTTAGTATGGCAGATATAAAAATTCAACAATAATATTTTGACTACGCAAAACCTTATATTGAAATCTCTCAGATTTGTACAATATTGATTAAATTAGCTTTGCAACCATGTTTTAGTAATGTTATTTAATCAATATTTTCGTCGTTGTAGAAACTTGTTAAGTAATGTTTGTACTTTATTATAAGTTAGTCAATTTTTTGTCACAGCGTTGTTATCTTGATAATTAAACAAATTTAATAATTTATTCGTGTTTGTATGAGTCATAAATATGGAATTAAAATTACCGGCAAGCGTAAAACAAACTACCTATTTAGCATATAAACCAAAAGCTGACATAGAACCTAAAAGGAAACTAAAATCAGAAATATTTGATTGGGATTCCAATCATCCAAAAACACTTGTTTGTTTGTGTATTGAGCAATTGACAAAAAACTGGATGGGTATGTTACTTTGTTATACATGATAAATTAAACTATATATTTTTTATCACACTGATGAACAAATCATTGTCTATCTTCCTAAAAACTGATTTTTTGTCTTACAGGTTATCCTATGTTAGATGAGCTAATCGCCAAAGATAGAGATTTTTTTGTACAAATACTGGCCACTGATGTTCCACTTACTATTTTAGTAGATAATGTAAAAAACGATATATTTTGGAAACGATGTTATAAATCAAAATGGAAAGAAGTTCCAAAGATGTCTGAAAATAAGCGATGGATCAATGTTTTTATGGAAAGACATTTTGCGGATATATTAGAAAACATGAATCCCTCCAATTATGATCCAGAAAAAGTAATATATTTGCCATTTCACGCAATTATATTTTATTACACATTATATTTTACATACATTACATGATTTTTGTAGTAAATGATATTTTACAATTTTAGCTAAATTTACGTAAATATGACATTTCAACTAGATTACAGCTTTAGTGAAACTTTGTGGACCCTACATTGAATCTCTATCAATTCGAAGTCTCATTCCGTCAGACATCCCAGTACAAAGAATGACATCTCCAGAAATGGCTGATCTTGTGACAAGTCAAATTGCAAATGTTAGTATCAAACAACAAGCAAAAAATGGTGAAACATTTGTAAGAGGTAAGTAATTTAATCAAGGCTACGTCTATATTTTTATTACTTTTGATTTTACTTTTTACCACAGACATTTAATGATTAAGAATTGTTACTTATTTTCACAACATCGTCATGCATGCATTCTATATACTTTACGAATTAAAAAAAATAAGCAATCTCAATTCGTCGAGAATCATTTCATTTACATCAATCATTTTGACATATTTATGAACCTATTTGAATTTGTTAAGTAGAAAAAGCTTTCAAATCAAAGCAGTATTTTATTATTAATTACGTAAAAAATAACACATACTTCATGCTAGTTAGCTAAAACTTGTTATTATTATGGTATTTATTTATTTCATCAAACATAAATTTTTGCTTGCAGATCATATTTCGTTACACGCTGCAATTGGTAGCTTAACTTATTTGTCTGAACTTCACTTGACTTATCAACTACGTTCTATTGGTATTGAATATCGTAGAGACCAATTCCAATTCACTAACAACGATGCAAAAAACCTCGCAAAAGGCTTAGAAAAATGTGCTCTACTGAATTTCTTAAAGTAATAAACATCAAATTTACAATAAAGTATTACTCGCATGTGGTGGAACTGATGGGGGCTTATAAAATTTAAATACATTTTCAGAATAAGTAGGAGTGACATGAATTGTCAACGAGTGAAATATGTACTTCGTGGATTGACCGATTGCAGATTTTTGGAAACTTTGGATTTCAGTCATTGTAAGATAGGAGATGAAGGTGTCGCTGCTGTTTCAAAATTCATAACGAAACGAGATAATTTACGCAATATAATATTAATGGATAACATTTTTGGTAATGTACACTACTAAAATATAAGTATAATTGTTCTTATCTTTCCTATGATTACAATTTGACTGATTGTACAGCACATTAGTACTAAAGGATGCCTGCGTCTTTTAAACTGTAGGTTCTGGGTTCGATTTTTGTTTGCCCTAGGTGGGGTGGAGCCTAGGGCAAACTTTTGTGAGAAGAACATGGATGTCTGTTCTGTGTCTGGGTGTTTATATGTCATCATTATATGGCCTTTACGTCTGTTGCAGACGATTTAAACAGTGTCTTGGTGGCACCTTTTCTGGTGACTAAATAATCCGATACGAGAACGGCATAGTCGTCCACACCGTGAGCAAGCGTGTGTTGCGACGGATGGAATTGTGTCGCTGGCGTGCCTTCTCGCTCTTTTTACTGCAAAGTCATCAAACCAAGCCCTGTCATAAGTTTGTAAACCTTCACGAACACGGTTTCTCCATTGGCTTATCTCCTCCGCTATATTCTCCCATTCACCGTGCTCGATGTTGAATGAGGCTAGATCACGCTTGATGCAGTCCTTAAATCGAAGCATAGGTCGACCAACACTCCTTTTTGCTTCTGCTACCTCACCAAGCATGATTTGCCTAGGAAGACGAGAAGAGTCCATACGATGCACATGACCCAGCCACCGCAGACGACGCTATTTTAACAGCGCAGTGAAACTAGGCAACTGAGGTCTTTCTAGGAGTAATATGTATATAAAAATCTAATTCCTATAGTACAATCATTGCTTAGTTTGTGGTTAGATGGTGCCATGTGAAAGTGACCACCATTATTTATTTATTTATATTAGTTCAGCTGTTGAGTATAATTTTGAAAATGATTATTTTATTACAATTTGTTGTCAATCAAAGTTATATCAGGCGCAAAGACAACAACGTAACTGTTGTAATTATATTACAAAAAAAATTGATGTTTATTATAGTGTAGGTAGGTTCATAAAGGTTCATAATCAGTGAACTTTTGAGCTCCCCATATAAAAAAAATAATGAAACCTTAATTTATTCCTGTTATACTTATTGCGAATGTGATTAAATTGTTGATTTTTCACAGGTCCAGCTGGTGCTGAAAGTATATCACATGCATTGAATCATACTGGATGTACTATAAGATCTTTAGATTTACGGTTAAATAGTAAACTGGGATCAGAAGGTGTAGCTCACATAGCTGTATCTATAGCAAGAGGATGCAACTTGACTCAGTAAATTATCTTATTAAATTAAACGTAACATTTCTTCCATGCTGGACTAATTGAAAAAAAAAACAGAATGTACCAGCTGCTTTTCTTCCCGGCATATTTTAAAAGTCATTTGGCGTCTATGTAGACGATGGGCTGACCCCCTATCACTCGAAGATAATACTACATCTTTTCTTCTAATACCCGTATTACCCCGTAAGGGTCCTTTTTACCCTTACGGGGTAATACGGTATGTATTTATGTACGTGATTGAATGTATTTTAAACTTAACATTTTTATTACTAACTTTTCCACTTTTTCATTTGATAAGCATTTTTACAAACATTTTTACGTTAAGGATTGTTTTTGCAGTCTAAACTTGTCTGGGTGTGGTATAAAACCAGGACCTTTGACAAAAGCACCGAGTGGCGTTTGGTCAGTTACAAGTGCTGAAAATCCACCAACTTGCGGGGAACTTTTGGCACGAGCTATTGGACTAGTAAAAACACCATTAAGATCCTTAGATATAAGCGTAAATGATATAGGTTCCGTAAGTATGACAGTGTCAATATTGTAATAAATTATACTGTGGTATTGTAAATATTACCCTATATTTTTTATCTATTTTATCTTTATTATGTTACAGCCTGGTGACAGTATTTTGTCAAATGCGATTTGTCTCAGTTATATTGTTGATGTAAATTTAAAGCGATCAGGAATGGGATCAATACCTGTGGCCGTGGCAGAAGCGGCTGCTGCAGCTCAGAGGTTGCGTAGAGAAGCTGAAAAAGGAATACGATTCAGGAGAAGTGCAAGTAGAGTTCTCCAGGCTAGTCGTGTTGTCAAGGGCATGAATATAGGTAAACAACATTGTATATTTAATTTAATTGAACGCTGCTATTACGAACACAAGATACCAGATCAATACAGAGGTTGCTATGTTATAATGTTTTATCTATAAGATCGGTTAAGACATCATCATCATCTCAACCAAAAGAAGTCCACAGTTGGACATAGGCCTCCCCATGGATTTCCAAAAAGACCGATTGGAATCGGCTTGCATCCAGCGTCTTTCCGCCACTTGTATGAGATTATCCGTACCATCTCGTGGCTGGTATCCCTACGCTGCGCTTGCCGTTGCTTGGTCTCCAATCGAGAACTTTTCGGCCCCTTGGGCCATCAGTTCTACGTGCTATGTGCCCTGCGCACTGCAACTTCAACTTGCCAATCCACATTCTATGTCAGTGCCCTTTGTATGTCTACGGATCTCTTTATTACTGTTTCGATCTCGCAGAGAGACGCCGAGCATAGCCTTCTCCATAGCTTGTTGCATGACCTTGAGCTTCCTTATAAGGCCCATAGTTAGAGACCATACTAACGGTTAAGATATAACGAGCAAAATTTTACTCTTTTATTATTTCGTATTTTACAGTAACCAAAGAGAGCAAAACATTATTGTAGTGTACAAGTTATTGTGAATAATTTCAAATATGTGTTCTCTATTAATAACTAATAATTGGTGTGTGGTGATTTTAACATCAATATTATGGAAGATACCAAAACCACAGAGGCATTTATAAATACTATTAAAACCTATAATTTAAAAATCTCTCTTCATGAACCGACTAGGCCAGCCAGTAATACTTGTATTGATAATTTTCTTCACAATGTACGTGGATCGTCATGTGAAATTTTACAGTTGGTTCTGTCTGACCATACGGCACAGCTTTTTAAATGTCTGGTTAAAGAGTTTTTCCCAATCAAATCTTGGCATATTTTCCGTCGTAATTATAGTTATGATAATATGATAAAGTTCAAAGAGAACCTAAGTAGGCTGAGCTTTAGCGAAGTATTTTAGAGCCGATGTCCAAACGAGGCATTTAATCAATTCCACGAGCCATTTAAATTGTTATATGACCTCTGCTTTCCTTTAGAAAACCGTAAGCGAAAACCACACCAAAAACCTTCGTGGATCTTTAAAGGAATAAGAATTTGCTCAAAGCGGAAAAGATCTTTGTTATGGAAATATAGAAACAAACCCAATAGTGAGAACCTTAAGTTGTTTAAAAACTACGCTAAGCGATTAAAATCTATTATAAGATTAACCCAGAGATCTAGAAATAATTATGCAATAAATGTGGCTAAAAATAAATCAAAAGAAACATGGAATATTATAAATAAAAAATCATTTAACAAGCCTCCCAACGTTGATATTAAACAAATAAAACACATGGACAAAATGTTAACAAACCCCAAAGACATTGCAGAGGCATTCAATAATTTCTATGTAAATCAAGTACAGTCTACTAACTAAAATAACCATAATGCTAAACCTGTAAAATGGAATAAGCCAAATTCGATGTCCATGGCCCTGTCTACCCCAGAAGATATATTTAACATAATTACATCTCTAAAGAATACCCCGAGCACGGGTTATGATGAAATAACTACCAAGGTAGTAAAACATGTAGCGATTATTATTTCTCTTAATAACCTTTGTATAGATTGTGGTATATATCCGGATAAATTAAAGTTAACAATTGTGAAACCACTTTTTAAAAAACAAGATAGGGAAATAATGAACAAATATAGACCAATCGCATTAGTCCCAGTATTTTCAAAAATATTTGAAAAATTTATACATACTAGTCTGTACTCATTTATGGAATCACATGATATACTCGTGGACGAGCAAGTTGGTTTTCGTAAAAGTAAGTCCATTAACATTGCTGTATATAATTTGCTAAAAACAGTAATAACAGCACGCGATAGGAAACTACCTGTTGACGCTATGTTTATGGATTTAACCAAAGCGTTTGACTACGTTGATCATAAGATTTTAATTGACAAAATGTATAAATATGGAATAAGAGGAAATGATTCGGAGTTGATAAAATCATATCTTTCCAATCGTGTTCAATAGACCCAAATTGTCCAAGTGTGTCCAAAAACGAAAACAGAAAAGAAAAATTTGTCTTCTCCTAGATCTATTAACTGTGGCGTGCGACAAGGAAGCATAGTCGGACCACTGTGTTTTATCTCCTACATAAATGACTTACCCGAAGTTATAGATCATCCAATGGTTATGTTTGCTGACGACAGTACGGCTATCTTTGTAGGTGAAAAGGACAAGTCTATAGAGTTGGAAATAAACTTAGCTTTAGGCAATATAATTGAAAGGCTGACATGCAATAAATTATTAATTAATCTGGACAAAACTTACATTATGACTTTTAATAAATATAAAAGAAAATACATCCCAAATAAGGTATTAAAATAATGACATTCAAGAGATCTCAGTGACGAAATTTTTAAGTCTTTATATAGACTCCGATTTAAATTGGTAAAATAATGCTGAGTCAGTTTGCTCTAGATTAAGTAACTATTCTTACGCCTTATTTATGTTAGGGAAAGTTGTAAACTTACAAACTGTGCTCACATCATATCATGCGTATGTAACCTCAACCCTTAGGTACGGAATTATATTTTTGGGTAACTGTACGGCAAGAGAAACCATATTCAAAGCTCAAAAGAAATGTTTAAGATCGGTATTTCACTTAAAAACGCAAGATTCTTGCAAGCCATATTTTAATGAGTTTAAAATATTAACATTTCCATGTCTGTATCCGGTATTTGAAATGGCATTATTTGTTCGGAGTAATCTACACATGTTTCAATTCATAATTATCTAAACGTCATGCAGTGAAGAAAATCTCTATGCCACGTCACAGTACCTCACTATTCAACAAAAGTGTTTTAGGAATGGGTCCAAGAATTTATTTATACGTTTTGGGTTGGTTGATGGGTCGGTCCGTTAAACTTTGCTTAAGGACTAGAATAATATTGTGATTGTGATAAAATTATGAAGTTACATAACTTATCAACAAATTTTGAGCTAGATTAGCTCTTTAAAGAGTCCGTAATTCGACCATCATTCGTCTCATTTGCGCATACCCACACTTTGAAGATATAGAATGACTGAATAAACTTAGAAAATCGTCATTTACAAAACTAGAAAACAACATCACAAATATTCGTCAAAAATTTAAATTTAATCCAAGTTAATTTTCATATATAAAAATAATTTTTGCGTTAAAATCTTATATATCTTCAAAAATGTGGGTATGTGCGAGACGGACGTTGGCAAACAAAATATTCTCAAATATTTAAAACAGATTTTAGTGACAGACAACATACTTGTTATTTTAAATTATATAACTAATAATAATATAATATATCAAACAGCAATATGAGCAATACTGATGATACAAAAAATGAATCTTTGTAAAAGATTAAAACTTTACTATAACTAGATTGCTCAATATAATATTATGTCGTTGAATATATTTTTTTATGAAAAAAATATGGGAAGTTTCACTGTGCATTTTTTATTTTATTTTAGACGCTGACCCTATGCTGTTTGCTCAGCAACTATCAGCTCGCCCATCAATTGTATCTGTTGCATCAGAAGAAGGGTTATACAGCATGCAAACTCAGCCGTTGCCATCAGATTTCAGTTTTGTTCCTGCCTTCAAGGTGATCATAATGAACATTATTCAATTTTAATATAGGAACATTAGGTACAGTTTTTTTTCTATAACTAGACGAAACGAGCTAAAGCTAAACGGTTGCCTAATGTTAAACTTCATGCTTGTCTATATCAGTTTATCAGTCTAGTGTCTAACAGATCTATGAAACTCAATAGTTCAAAACCCTCTGTGGCAATGTACTGCACTTATCATTCTGAGATATTAGAGTTAAATAAATCTCATTATGCACAGAAATTTTGCTAGAAACATTGCCCATACATTCGGAATACTGTTACGCTTGCATACTACTGCTTGGTGGTTAAATAACTGACAAAGGCATGGTACTTCTTCATGCAAACTATGCAAAAGAATCCTACCACTACGAAAGTTAATAAAATGTCGTGTTCTCATATATTTTGTCTCTACTACTATCAAGTTAAAACATTTATGTGTGTTTCACTTAATCAGAAGTTAATAAAGTTAACGAATAGCACTTAAGTATATAAGGTTTATAACACTATCCAATTTCTTGAGTCATACAGGGCCCGAGGAATCGGATAGTGTAATAAACCTAATATCAAGTGCCTGTCTGGAAACTATGGATATCGAACACTGTATCTTATTACACTAAGCTGTCCCTCGCGACAGAGCAAGATAAATCATGTGGTGTAGGCTTTTAAACCAAGGTTCAGGTACATGTCGGACTCTCCTTACAATGGCGCACTAATCAGTGACACAAGCAAGTTGACGTCTGTACACACACAGATGTATGAAGTTATAGTTGTTGTCTGATTGCCGCTCGCTCGTGAGAAGTCACGAGCGAGCGGCAATCAGACAGCGTTCGAATTCCAACTGAAGAGTTGGAATTCGAACGCTTGAAGCCCGCTAAAATTGTCTCGACTGACAACCACGTCGCAAACTCCGGCAAATAACAGGGCAAGCACGGGGAGTGGGTGACGAACCCGAGATTGACGCTAGCCGGAGAGATTCCGTTCTGTATGTAATATTATGAATGTCTTTTCTCAATTCAAGGTTAATGCTACTCATGTGTGATATTTACAATATTCAACAAAATTACAACACGTTATAAAACGTAATTATTTTTTTAGACACCGTTGCCATCTTCACGTGGATCTTCTATAACTGGTCCACCAACTTCACGACGATCCAGTCACCATATGGTTTTGGAACCACTAATGGTAAATTGGCTTACAATTTCCAGATATTATGTTTATTTCACTTTAGTCTCCTGTCAGTTATATCAAAAATTTTATATTGATTTGAATAAAAGAAAAGCTCAAAAGTTACTGAAGTAATAATATCTTTAAACATAGCTAGTTATTCTTTTTGATAACCTAACTCACTGACTATTATTCATATATTTTGCAATTTGATTTCTACTAAGCAATTCAAAAACTTTTTTGCAGGAAATACGAAAAACTGTCCTAGTGCGACGAGGCTCAGATGGTTCTCTTTTACAACCACGCAATGAAAATACGCAAAGGCATATTAAAATATTTGTTTCTTAAAAATCATGTATATATGTGCGAGTGTGTAATACTTAAGTAAATTGTGTGAGATTGTTTTCTTATTATTTATATATGTGTGCGTGTGAATAAAACAAATTAAATATCATTTAGCTGTATTAATATCGAATAAATATGTAGGAGAGGATGAAGATATGTCATTAGTGTAAGTTGCAAAGGCCAAATGGTCTTTTGCGTTCTTGGCCATTTGCGTCGATCCCGTTGCAACGTCACACAATAGCTATGTCACCTATTTCTCGTTGATTCATTGCTATACCACCCATTTCTCGTTGAAATTCCAAAAATCATGAACATTTTCACGTAGTGCTATCTAGCCTCAAAATAAGCAAAGCTTTTACAATAGAAACCAGATGGCTGATAAGAACTTATATATTTTTTTATAAATGTTTACTCAATATACATAAAATCACCCAGGCACGGGACAAACATTCATGTTTTTACAATAAATATTTGCCTAGGGTGAATCGCACCTAGAACCAAGAGTATAGTAGGCAAACGTACTAAAAACCAAGTCATGTCAGTAACTATGTATATGCTTTTTTTTATCAACAATGCTCTCTCTATTACTTATGTAAGACTATTAACCTTTGTAAAAAATAGAAATGGATTCGATTGTATAAAACATAGAAAATACTTAATAAAACTGATTTATCGGTTACAATCTTGTAACCGATAAATCAGTTTTATTATTTTATTAGCCACACATTTTTATTTTATTAGCCACACAGTTAATACGATAAATATAATTATTATAAAACAATAATTATTATGCTTTTAAAAACACTGTTGAAACAGAAAAAAAACATCTTTTGTATTTTATTAACAATGACAAATAAATTGGATTTACTTAATTTTGGGAAGTATTTTATGCTCTAGCAATGAAATGGAAAACTTGAATGGAGGATAGACCTTGTTTCCGGCTGTCATGAGTCAGTTTGTAGAAGTGTCACGAGCGGAGCGGTCTGTCACTGCACCGTCAGTCAGCCATGTTTATTTCTGAAGAATGTGTTTTGAAATGGTGGTAGTGATCAAGTAGTGATAAAAAAAATATAAAAAACTTGTGGAAATAATTGCATTATTTAAGTTTTTAACAGTCCGAAACTGTGCATTTTAAATGTGTTTTCTTGTGCAAGTGGAGTGATTACTAACGCTGCAAAAATGAGTTGGGGTGTTGAGCTTTGGGTAAGTAAAGTCAGTTCTCTTCGGAGTGGAAGGAAATGCATGTTAGTTTCGGTGTCGGTTACAACTTGTACTTATTTTGTAATACTTACAATATCATAATCTTGCAACTTGCAATTTATTGATGTGTCAGTAATGATAGATTGATAAAAATTTGGAAAGTGGGTACGCTGATAGCCTGATCGAAGGTGTTATCTTAATTAACTTTGTCCTTGTATGTTAGTTCAAAACGTATTTATGTTTGAAATCATTTACAGCATCAAAATGAACCCTGTAGATTTTATATAATTTTTTTCATAAGTTGTGTATACATAAGACTTAAGTTAGGTACTTTAAAGTTGCCTAGTATGTCTGGTATTCTGTATGATGGTGTATATTTTAAATATAAATCCTGCTTTTCTGATACTTGCTTGTATACTTGCTCTATTGAAATTTCAACCAACTGAATTATAATACAATACTACAAATATTGTATTGTAAAATGTAGCAAAGAAATATGTACTTGTGTGTTAATCTAATTTACCACAATATGACTAATATTATGAATATGGATATATTTGTTTCAATGTGTTTGTAACACTGGCACAATAAAAGTGCTGAGCATATTGATACAACATATTGTATAATTTTTGTACACTGAACCGAATTAGAATATTGCTGCTGTACTGCACAGCTTACTATTTATTATTATATATATATATTATTAAAGTCTGTGCTTCCATACTTGATATAAAATCAAAATAGTGTTTGATGTCTAATCAGACTATGTAAGGAGTATGTAACTTTGAATTTAAGCATTTAAAAAAAAATTGCCATATTCCTCTGTTTTTACAATTATAAGACAAGTAAAGATACACATTATTTACATAGTTTCTAATATGATACAGCAGCAGTTGCTACATATACAAGATTAATTATATCCTATGATTTTACCAGTGAATGTTTTTTTTGTAGGTGATCCCTATAATTCATAAAAAATATTCAAATTTTGCTCTTCTCATAATTCTGAAGCTATGCATGAGATATTTTTTCCCCTATCATTTAAACTTTATACTTTTAAATGGTGACTGGTCTACAATAGAACTTCATAGGACGGGGGTGACATAGTCATTGGGTGACTAAACCCCTTTAAATAATAAAGATAAAAAAATAACTTCATAGGACTGTGTGTAGAGAATGGTAAAGTTTTTAAATTAGTGTCAGATTCTACTTTACTAACTTCTTGTTTGATAATGATGAGAGAAGAAAAACATGACTGCAGTCAATCATCCACCATTGCAGAGGCCGGTGATGAATTTGACAAAATTCCTCACAATGCTATAATATTGTAATTCAAATTTCTTTTACTCATGAGTAATCAATTTAATGTGTTTTAGTCATGAATCATTTACCTGCTAGTTAGCAGGTGTCCACTGATAACCGCAAATTAGTAGTTAATTTTAATGACATTAATTATTAACATATTGGTTTCCCCAATTAGGTACTTATACTTAGTATTACATACCCATATGCTTATTACCTGTGCTGTAATTATAGACTCAAATTAAGTTATAATCATTAAGATCATAACTTGTTTCGTGGAAGACTCAGTAAAGCTTTTTGACTAATTCCTTTCTCAAAATATCACTAATGTACTTATACAGTATACACTATACCACTAATTATCTTCAAGTGTTACCAAATACCATATACTTTAAGTGACCCCCTACCACATCTCAATTTTACGTCTGAGTTTTTTTTTTTTTTGTAAATGAATTTGATGTAGTTTGATGTGGATTTGATGTGTTTTCAAAGTTCATTGAAATTAAATAACTTTTATCAGATATCTATCATGTATGTTTCACATAATTTTTAATAAGACCTGATGGTTGTATTTACCACATATTCTAAAGAAGTTGAAATCTTCAACCTATACTTTAGCAAGCCTAGTATTTAAAGTAGATGAACAATTGCATTTAATTATCATATTGCCATTATTAATTTTTGTATTACCATTCAGTGATAAGGAAATATTGAGATCAACAACTGACATGACATTGTAGATAGAAATGGTAAGTCTACATTCATGCGGCTTTAATCCAATCCTACAAAAACATTATTAATTTAAGTTTCTGTTCCAACATTCCAAAAATAAATTGTTCAACCTTTATTGTGTAATTTATCTAACAAACATCCAAAAATTATCTTAAAGGTCACATTTATTTTATTATTATATTACTATAATTTCACATTATCATATTTGTATTATAGAATTTTTATTCATTTTTTTTAACCTGATCCATCCCAATGCATAGCCATTAGTCTCCTTATTTTCCTTCTGTTCTTTCCCAAAGCTCTTAGAACAGGATAGCTGTTCATTTCGTTAATTTTAAAAGCTAACCTGTTAAGGATTACAGCACTAATGTAGTACAGAATTCATGGTTAATTTGCTTCATCCTCATCAAACAATGGTCCATGTACCATACAATAAATGTCGATCCGTGCGGCTATTGTGTGCTAATCCTCGTGTCTGTAACGTCTACTTGCGTTATCTATATTCTTAGCTGTCGTTATTATGTAGGTAGGGATGCCCAAGAGTGTTGTATGACAAAGTGTCTTGATGCGTAGGAAATACAGTTGATTGTCGTTTGATAAGATGATTACATACGGCCTCCTGTGTACGAGTTAGGTTAGGCTGTTCGTATACTAAGGTGAAGGTGTTCGAGGCAGACTACGCAAATGACCTATATATACGCGTTATAAATAAATAAATAAATAACACTGTCGCTTAACACCAGGTGAGTTGACGGTCAAGCACAAGCCTATCGTCAAATAAAAAAAAAATCGTAGCCGATATTTAATCGGGTTGTGCTAAATATATGTGAAAAACTCCAGTTATTCAAGCCACGTCACTTTAAACTGCACGACTATTCTGCAATGGCAGAATAGTAGTGCAGTACGACAAAGTGGGAACGCGCCCTAATGCGTTTAATAGTCCTTTTATAAACACGTAAAATGCCACTTAGCTACGTGATTTACCAAATCTTTTACGCGTAACAGAAGTGTCGAAATGTCGGCTCCTTAATCAGAGTTTTAAATTAAAGCTTTAAATTAGTTTCGAGAGTTACAAGTTAGTTCGACTTCAAATTCCTTAGTTTAGTGACCACCGCGCAACAAGATGACAATAGACATTTAGTAAATTTAAGCGAGATCCATACACAGGAACAAAAGACAAGGGTATTAAATCAGGCGCTAAGTAGAAGGATCAGACAACACAGAACAATTTCTCCACGACAATAGAACCTATGGAATCCTATGCATTTAACGCACGCGAAGGACAAAATTGTCTGTAGGACCAAAAACAGACGGACACCGCCAGACATTGGTGGACAAGATATACCCCCGATATAGGCTGATGATGGGCAGTCGCTTTAGTCTGTTGCGCGTGCTAGAGCTTCACGGGCAGTCAGACTCAATATTGTGCGCTGAGTTCAGGCGAAAGTGAACGCGGAAACAACGAGCAGCCAGTTTCTGTTCGTCGGACTAAAAGTCCATCGTCTGCTCACTCAGAGTCTAAATGTTCAGTTGCGGACTCGAACAGACCGGAAGTTTGTCTCGAGATTACGTGCTCGATAATTGCTCACCTGTGATTGAGTGAAACACAAGACGACTGTTAGCAATCTCTGCCCTAAAAACTTTGACGAAAGTTGACGCAGTTGCCTCTCGCTTCGTGTACGAACAGCCAAAAACTTAGGGCATTTTAATCTTGTCCGTAAGCCTCTTTTACGAAAACGTTTTGCTTTTCAATCTGAGTGTTATCCTAGGCACATGTATGTATTTTTAGCACTAACACATTAGGAGGTCAATTTCAAGTTGTGCAGATGTTTCTCGTTTCACGCTTTCATTAAACACTCGTCATCCCTAGCCTTAAGGTGTACATTCCTTTTTTAGACAAACGGCAAAAGGCTTTTTGACAAACAGCTCGGAGCTGTTTCGCAGCTGTGATATTTTTTTCTGCAAGCTCGTCTCGTCGGTCATCGACCCCGGCACACGCACATAAACTTCATATCGCATCGACACTGTTTATTTGTATCTAGTAAGTAGTATGCGGGAGTGGTCGGTGGTCAGAGCTGGCTGCAAGGCCGGCGCGGTCCGCATTCCGCTCGACTTACTTCTTACAACTTGACTAACTTGTATTGTAAAAACGGTTAAATTGTTGTACTAAAAAAAATCTAAATCTAAACAAAATACTACAGTGGCTCCCCCATTCAAGTCTTCAAAGTTGGTCGCATTGTACCTTGTGAATGTGAAATGAGCCCATTGGTTACCCACCTCCCATCAATATGTAGATAACGCTGCTTATTCACATTCCGCGCTTAACTGTACAAACTGTTATTTATTCAATGGTTTAACGCCCAGTTAATAATGAGAAAGTGAAATTAAATTATCATTTCGGCAAATAGGATTAATGTAACTTTCTATTGAAATGCCAGTGTCAATGGTGAGATTAGTAATTCTTAACGGCGCGAACTTGTCCACTTAGGCTAATGATATCCGCTGTGGTAATGACATAATTTAGCTCTAGAATTAGCCGCACCTTACAAAAGACCTACCTTAGATTGATTTATTATGATAGGCTAGCTCTGTTTTGTGATAATCACACGTGATATCGGCTTTTGTTATATTCTCGTGAATCTCGTGATACAAGATCTAGAAATTTTTGCTCGACTGCTCAATATAGAAGGAAATGTCTTTCGGATATTATGTATGTTGGTTCCTATTTAACTCCCAATCGTTTAAGAGATTAGTTGTCGCGGTAATTTTCGCCAGTACTCATTACGCGGTTTCGTATAAAAGAAGTAAACTGTTTTTTACCCTTTTCTTCTTAGTATTATATGGTTGGAAGCATTAGCTTCTATATATTTCTTGCTTCTATATGTTTTAAGTTCATAATTATAATGAAATTTGAAGCCTAGCAAAAAACGCAAGCGAATCCATTTATGATTTAAATCAGAAAATATTATAGCTTAAAATACTGAAAAAAACGACTTCAAAATACGCAATTCGTTTACTTGGAAGCCATTCTTTCAGTTATTTTGAGAAAAAAAACAAAGTAAAGAATCGATTTTGATAAGATTTATATGGGACCACCTCTGAGGTATTACCTACCATACCCGTTAAAAAGATAATCATCAAAAACAATTCATTACTGACCGAGTAATTGTTGAACAAACAACAAAAAAAGACATAGTCGAATTGAGAACCTCCTTCATTTTAGAAGTCTTTTAAAAAACAACGAAATCGGATATTTTTATGGGTAAGTATAAACAGGTATTAATCAGTTTTCTTCTGTATCGACAAGTGAGCGGTAAAACTCCTATGCAATTCAACACACGATAGCATCGATATAAGTATCATAACCGCCCAGAAGCCGTCTCGACAAGTGTCAACTAAGCAGGTAGTTTTATATGTACCTACGTACACAATTCAATTAAGTTCAGGCTCGCATTGTCCCTGAACCAGTTTTGTAATAGTTTCGCAAGCGACCTGGATACCGACGCCAGATGGATAATATAACAGAGGCCTGAAGTTTCTATTCGCCTTGCCAGTTCGTGTGCTGAACACATTTCGTGCACTCGCCAAAATCAATATTCCCGATTGGCATGATACCAATGGCAACTTAATACAACCAAACACAGTAGATTGTATTGTAACGTAAGACTCTGTGGTGCCTATTTTAGTTTATGAATTGTATTAAGTATATTTTGTATTGTCACATCGGCTTATATTGTCCCATTTTGGACAAAGACTTCCCGCTTTCCATGTTTGTGTATTGGTTGCTTTCGTCGGCTTATCATTTTTGCCCTTCTGCCGAAGGTCGATAATGTTTTGACGTGATAACGTCTTATAAATCGATGAACGCCGGCTGCACGCACGAAAAAGCACGACTCATTGTCACGTTCCGCCTGAGCCGAGTGTGCAAGCTAGAGCGTGGAACAAGCGATAGAGAGGCACGATCGGCCTAAGCTTTCCGCTTGTGACGCATCGTTATTACGTAACAGCTATTTTATGCATACTTTCTCATAAAAACTTCACTCAACAGCGTATCAAGTGTAATGAAATCGTAAATTAGACTACAAAAACCTCTTTTCAGCAGTTGGGTATTTTGTTTTTCTTTTAATATAGGTTCTAGTTATCTTCGTTTGTTTGATGTTCCTACTAGTTTCGGTAATCGTAAGAGGTTTTCGCCTTAGAATATTTTTCTATATTCTAAGGTTTTCGCAATACAAATTTACTAAGCTTAGTACGAAAACTACTATTAATTCATATCTTATTTAAGTTTGTGTTTTAATTATTCTTTTTTTTATTATTCATTTGAGTTTGTGTCGCTCTGTTATCTACAGAAAAGGGTAAAAGCGAGCACGAGTCACCTTTAAACGGGAAGAAGAGATCATAATTGAGGCGGTGTGTGTATTTAACAACACTAGATTAGAAAAAAAAAACATTCACTTGTCACACACGTCATCTTATAGACATTATAGCTCGCTTTGCTCGGTCAAGACTTTGCGAAACTGTTAATTTTGTAGACAGACACTTCCAATGCAGCAACAAACTGATTTACGTTCTTGGTACTAAAAGTCGTTACGCTTGATTGGTTTCTATTGACACATACCTGTTACACTGCTCTAAAGGTATAGGTGCTAAGCATCTAAGCCCCTATCAGTAAGCAAGATGCTTGAGAAATCTTAACCAGTTGCAATGCAATTGCAAAACGTGCGGGATACCTAGCAGTTAGGTACGTGTCTCGTTTTGATAGTGTACGTAATAAATTTAATCACCATTGAACTGGCCACATAAGGTCGAAATCTCATCGATTTTGCAATCGATTATACATCGGCGATGACATTTTTACTTTCCGACTCGAACACGTGACGCATACTTTGCAGATTTCGTACGAAATAAAATATATGAAATGTCTAGCTTATAATAAACGCGCAAGGAAGGAAATGGAAAGAATGTTTGCGAAATAATAAACATTTATACGAATAAACAACAACTGCAACTGTTGTAAACGCAACTGCGGTTCCCGGATTGGCCTATTCAGTCACCAACGACGGCGTAACTCCACTTTATGACGCTGCTTAAATCATCCGACAGGATGGAACAAGGCCCATGATGATGATGATACGAATAAACATAGCCAGCCAATAGTAAACGTACAGCTTTTTCGCTTGACTCAAGGTATTTATTCGTTAAATTGACGGCCGACCTTCTACAGTAGAATATCACGGATAGTGATGAATCTTGTATAAGGCTAGTCTGCTGTTAGTTTTTGTTCGAGAAAGCACTTAACCGTTGTTGATATTTTGTGAACGCAACTGGTGGTTGTACACGGTGCACCCCTTGTAACGATCGATAAGTTTACGGCGAGTAACCGTATACGGAAGTATACGGAACACTTAAGTCACCAAGTTAACGGTGGATATTATTTTCTCTAGTTTATAAATTTTATATGCTTCTGGTGTATGTAAAATTTGACGTACGTAGAGTATTGACTAAGATCGTTAGATTCGTAACAGAGTAGCGTTTGTACCTAATATCGATTTGAGTATTATTGAAATTTTATCTAATTCGTTAGGTTGTACGTATTGTTTTCAATTAATGTTGTATAGGTTGTTTTAAAATGTCCGTTACTTATCGACAAGTAGGTACACAGTCCGATTGAGATATGAAATTTGAATAATACGAACGAGAATATTACGTACCTATTTGTATGGGTCGTAATGTTACGAAGAAGGCGTAGGAGACGGTTATGGCAAGTCGGCTGTCGCATGTAACGAATCCTTCGCGGAACTCGAAAATAAAGGCTCCATGGCCCGGCTCAGCAGTGAACCAAACCAAGCCGTAAGCGTAACACGTTAGAATCGTGTTCTGTTCACTTGATCATGGTTGCGATTATTTGGCTCGGTCCCGAGTATTCAGGTCGAACCGGTTCTACGGCTGAGACTCGGAGTGGACCTGCTACCGCTCGCCAAATGGGTCGTGAGTGCGCCTACACCAACATTACGTATCTATCACTGGATAAAAACCTTACTACTTGTCATACTATCTCAATTTACGAAGCATGCGGTGAAATCGATTATCTAGACAGCAGACGCTTGCCAAACAAGAACATAAAAAGACCAGGCATAAAGTCTATAACGAATTGCAAAGGTGCGGCCGCCATCACGATTATTGAGGGTAGTTGGCTAAAGGTCACACCTTGGAGTAATTCGAGCTAGTCTAATTAGCTAGGGCACTTAGTGGACCCACCCGCGCATTGCAAACCGCTTACTTAGTCTCTAGTTTCCGTAGGGGGTTACCATGTTGGTAGTTCTAACAAATTGCGTTGTTAGCAAAGAATTGTAATTACTTGAGTTGAGTCACTTTGAAAGTCACCTTCATTTGGCTGCTCTAAATGACGAATTTTTGTGTTATGACAGCCGTAGAAATTACAAATGAAAACATTGTGTTACAAATTGTATGTAAGACAGGTTCAGGAAATATGCTTTAACCAGACCTTATATTCATGTTACTTTCATGATGAATGATGGATTTTCTATAGCGATCGCCACAAGCCCTTGTATTGGTTCACAACGTAGTAGAAAACATGTAGAAAACTAATGTCTTATTGTAGCAGTATCACCTATTCTATGATTCTGTAAGCGCTCCAATCGAAACAGCCTTTCTCTGTTAAATAATTGATGACGCTACACGTAAGTAATAAAATATGATGCAATGCAATCAATGCAAGCGCTAAAGGCATATTAACAAAGTTTTCAACGGGCATGCAAATTTCAAAACGTTCCCACACCGTTTTTGGTATGAATCGGTGCCGGCGCTGCTTGTTAGCGAGCCCCTGAGAAAATGATGCGGTGGGTTGCGAGCCAGCATGAGGTCTGATAGACGTGAAGCGCCGACCAATTAGAAGGCGATGGTGCAATTACGTCTGATCCGGTGCGCGAGCGCAAACCGATAAATGCCGTTTTAAACTGTACATACATACAAACATGGCCCAATAGTTTTTGAGATGATTTTATTCGTAAATCTTTATTTAGACTTTTATACCTTATGTTTGTGTCTGAAATACCTTATACCCCAATGTCTTTTAATCGCGAGTGAATTGGTTTCTTCTAGGTAAGCGCGCTCCATCGTAGACCGCAACGTCGCTTAACATCAGGCGAGTTGGCGGTCAAGCGCGAACCTATTTGTACATAAAAAAAAAAACTGAACATGGTGCTGTAAAGACGACTGCTGGTGTTTTGAGTATAAATCGGTGTCAAAATGAGCTGTAATGTTTACACAGTAACAAATAACTGTGCATAAAATGGATTTTTAACACTTCCAAGAATATGAGCATTTGTAGAAATGCTGTTATGTAAGTAACCTCCACCGTAATCTGAGAATCTGACTGCGTGCTCGTCGAAATTTTTCGAAATGTCTCGTGTGAAAGTTCCGTATTTTCACCAACTTACTATTCACACTGGACTGACGGTGGAACTCAGTGAATTTATAACTTGCTAACCTGATGCGATATAGTCATTATGTTTTTATAACATTTTACTGTCCACCTGAAATTATTGGATTATTGGGAGGCTATTGATGCCAAATGCTTAATATTTGTAGTGAGATCAGACTCAAGCCAGAAGCTTGACTGGCTTTTGACATTAAGAAGTAGTGCAAAACTTAATATTACCAGTCACTAATACAACTAGTTACAAAGAAACTCGTGTAGGTATTTAATACTCGTAGAAATCTGAGTCCATGTGATCAAATGCTTCCGTCGAAACTCGTTTTATTCACCGTCCGCTTGCTGCTGTTGAAAAGTATAATAATGCAATAAAATTAATCTAATATTATGTGTATTAGATAATATTTGCAACCAGATGCTCCGGCAAAACAACTTTCTCACGCAAATGTTTTGCCCAGAATTGGAGGTCAATGCAGTCTGTTATAAAATCCTGAACGTGAACAGTTATTTAGCGAATAAAAGCGAAACTAATGCCGTCTTGACTGCTCATTTTGCAGGAGATTATAAGGATTTCAGATTTATCAAAATGTAGAACATTGGTGAAATCATGTTTGCTGCTTATCTGCATCGTGTGCGTACTTTTACATAGATAATTTACCGGATATAGGAACGCCGTTATCAAGTTTTTTAACTGATAGTGTCATGTCTCTATATCCTGTGTGAATAACTTATAATAGAACACAATACGCTACTCATGAGTGCTAGTGAATCAAATGAATTTGCATCATCATCTCTTGAATAACGGAATCACAGTTCGGGGGCGTAAAGAAAAGCAGCTGGAGAAAGAACCGTTAGTGACGCATACATTCTAGCAGGAAGTTTTCCGTGAGCTAACGAGTAGGGTTAATCATACTGGTTGGTAGCTAGCGTGTTTTCGATTTATCTTACGACCCCGCTGCACTGTCTTCTCGCAAGACGGATCGTGTTGCTTCCCTGAACCGGATGCCTATTTGCGGTAACACATGCACTCGTACAATTCTAACATTCTAGCATGAATAACGTCTAACGATATTTTAACTGTATAAAACTGGCATAGTTTACGTTACGGTCATAATCTTAAAGTAGAATGGCAGGCGCGCTGGAAAAGTGGCGATAAAATGTGGTTATTGGCCGAGTGGCGTGCTGTGTTAAGATAAATCTGAGCGTGTGTCGGGGAATCGCCGGATTTCTCCGCGTGGCACGTGTTGGCCGGCCGAGGCTGGTGCCCGTAGACACGGAAGCGTGCCTTTCGTCGTCTTGTCGGCTCGCTTTTGCCAGAACCCGCTTGTTTACATATGCCATCTATTACATCGTTCAAGTTCGAGGCTGTTCACTTTACGTTTCTCACATGCGTACGGTTCAATTTGTTGAGGGGTCGAGGTAGAAAGAAACAGAGCTTCTATAATGCAAACACTCTTACGTATGTAACATTGAATGCTCAGTGTTTAAAAGTCTCAAAGCACGGATTAGAATCCGAAAGTAGCTTCATCCCAATTCTTGAGGATTACGTTGTTGTTGTTATGCAACACATGCGAGACATTAGAAAGCTGAGCGGATAATATCTAATTCTAGATTGGGAACTAATATTAGCTAGAACAAAGATCTAATGATGAAGTCAGGCAATACCGGTCTGTGGCCTTGGTCGCATTTTTGCTCAAAACGTGACACGATCATGGCGTAGAGCCGTTCTGTTAGCACACATTAACTTGATTGGCACACTGACAGTTCCCATGATGAACGAATCGTTCAAATCGTCTTGTACAATCATTTCGTATAGTTTTCCACTGGTTCAATTAGGATCTGCATAGACTTGCTAATTTTGTGTTTGTTTTCGTTTCAGGTGAGTAACCGTTGCGTAATACGTCGCACTTCGCGCTGCATGTTCCTCGTGAGGTAAACATACGCTTATCGTACTTTATACTGTAATTTGTAAATCAATATCAGCCAGTTGTAAATTGGAATTGGTAAGTAAGGAATTTTGAATTTCACATCGTATAATGCTATGTTATTATTTTGAATTTATAGTGTTCATGTGAGCATCGACTGTAAGGCACTGGAAGCTATCCAATGAGACTGAACTTTAACTTGGCGAAGCTGGTACTCGATTTGCATATTGATCCTTGTAGGTATAATATTAAGATTAGCACTATGGCGACACATTGGCGAAGTATTTGTCCTTCTAAATAATTTATTTTAAGAATAGGACGTAACTGCTAATTTAGTGTTTTCTCGGCTTCCATACTTTTAAAGTATGATTTAGCATTTTTCATTGCTCAGTCATCGATCTTTTCCTCAATCAGCGTTTTGACTTTAACGTATGATATTTAAATGGTATTTGCGAAATTTGCGTTAATATTATCGTGGACTTTTGGTCTTGGTATCGTTCGGCCTTGTGCGTATTTCCTTGTAACTTTCTTTTACCGTTTTTAGGGTTCCGTACCCAAAGGGTAAAAACGGGACCCTATTACTAAGACTTTGCTGTCTTTCCGTCCGTCCGTCCGTCAGTCCGTCCGACCGTCCGGCCGTCCCTCCGTCACCAGGCTGTATCTCATGAACCGTGATAGTTAGACAGTTGAAATTTTCACAGATGATGTATTTCTGTTGCCGCTATAACAACAAATACTAAAAAATAGAATAAAATAAATATTTAAGGGGGCTCCCATACAACAAACGTGTTTTTTTTGCTTGTTTTTGCTCGATATTGATATCGGCAACAGGTAGACGCTTGAAATATTCACAGAATATTGATATTGTTCACTTTAAAAATAAATATTACAATTGAAATACAATTAATATTTAAGGGGGGCTCCCATACAACAAACGTGATTTCTTTGCAGTTTTTATAGATAATGGTACGGAACCCTTCGTGCGTGAGTCCGACTCTCACTTGGCCGGTTTTATTATAAAGATTCAGTCCTGTCGTGGGGATCGGCCAAATATTTTCCCCTTGTTATATGTACAGTCAATAACATTAACAAAGCCCATTTTTCCTGTACTTGTATACGTATTATATTAGCTCCGACTATCAGTATTTATTTTTTGGTAAATATTACGCCAAAGGTTTTTTGACGTGACAACGTCTAATAAATCGATGAACGCCGGCTGCACGCACGAAAAAGTATGACTCATTGTCCCGTTACGTTACGCTCATTGTCCCGTTACATCATCATCATTTCATCAATGTTTTGTTATGACGTTTTCACGTTAAACTATCGTCCGTTGTTTGTCTGGTTGTCTGTAAAGTCGGTTTGACTTTACATACAACCAATTTCTTATATTAAATTTTACTGAGTGACCCAATGAGCATAAACTAATCGCAAACTTCGCTTTTGAACGCCGTTTTATTTCAAATTCAACGGTTTTTAGTGTACGGAACTATATCGTTATTACATATCAGTGTGTGTTTGTATTTGGAGCCAGTTATCGCTCAAGATAAGGATCGACATTGGTTGTCAAAACATTGCATGATAACGATGAGAAGGGGGTTTTGACCTAACCCAAATATTGTAATTAGTTATTATTACTATTATCATAATTTCAAGGTTCTATTTTAGATGTCTAGACTTCTAAATCTTTAAACACAACTGTTTAATAACCCTCCTTCTTACGCAGTCGGGTAAAAACTGATTGTTATGTTTTCATAGTTTTAAAAGACGACCAGTGAGAGCTCTTAATGTCAAAAATTTAGCTTATTTGTCGGAGTCCTAGTTTCATTTTAATTTAATTACAAGACAGTGAAACAGAGCCTACTATAAAGTACACAGTAGTTTACAAAAAAATAGCAACTACAGCGATTGATGACGTTACGGCAGAAAATTTGCTGCAGCTATTTATTTTTGCAGTTGTATGCTTGTTTTCAGTAATATGCTCTGTTCAATATTTTTATTCATCAATTCTATTTCTAAACTGTACAATTAGAACAGGTTTTTTTTTTCCATTATTGTTTTTAATGTTTTTACGATTCTATACATAATTATCTTTTTAACTAATATTACGTAAATAATCGAAATTGCAGGATTGCAATGAACAATTACATATATTCGTAAACAGTTTTATGGGATTTTAATTATTTCTCTGGGTCAAACATGTACGGTTATAAAACGTGTCTGTAAAACACGCTCATGCAAACTCGACGGATGCTCGTACTTCTCCATTATCTATCGATCGTGGGAATGTTCGACCGATAAGGCACATTCGTTTGATTAGATAAGACTCGTTAACTGTCCGGCTACAGTCTCTTCGAGCCTTTAATTTACGTTTCTACTTACGTACATATTTGTTTTACGTGAAACTTTAGTGTTTTCACTAAGGCTTGGGCTGTTGCAAGATATTATAAAACAGACGACCGGTTCAGCATCGCTGTTAGGCAAGAATGGCCTATTGATTTCACTTGCATCTTGCATCCTGCTAGGAGTATCATGTTATGCTGCTCTTACAATCATCAGTTTTTTTTTATCAGCCCTGTTTGTACAAACTGTCCCACTGCTGGGCGCGGGCCATCTTCTCATTATTAGAAGGGTAAAGCCATAGTCTACCACGCTGGCCAAGTGCGGGTTGGCAGACTTAACACATCTTCAAGATCATTGAAAACTCTCAGACATGCAGGTTTCCTCACTATGTTTTCATAGTTTTGAAGTTGGCGGCAATCAACAATACGCACATAACTTCGAAAAGACAGAGGTGCGTGGACCTCTGTCTTGGACAATTCGAACCTAGGACCTGCGGATCGCAAGTCAGACGGCCTCCCTACTAGGCTGCCGGAAACTTCATCAGTTTGTTGAATATTTTCTGTGTTTAAATCTTTATTTAATAATTATTTAATTCGCCGTTGACAATTTTGGTATAGCACTAGGTATAGCGTTATTATTATTATTTTGAGCCTTTTCCGTCCCACTGCTGGGCAAAGGCCTCCCTATCCTCCGTCCATTCTTCTCGGTTCAATGATTTTTGAAACATTAATTAGTTATAAAATATTCTACGTTTAATTCAAGGTCATATTTGAACAGTACGGTCGATACACACATATTGTGACGGTTCATTCGCATTACCAACGGCAGCTGTACTATAAAGATAATATCTTCATACAGCGGTTCATAACGAATGCCTTTGAGCGCGAAGATCTTATCCGACGTGTCGGTTGCAAAATATTGTTGTTCTGTGTTCATATCAGTATTCAGATTCTCTATTTCAATATTATGAATTCCTCATTAAAAAGTCTGTTAGTAATCTGGTCCCTATAAAGGAAAATAGAAAACGTGACAGAAACGACAAGGGCGCGTCATCAAAATGGTCTAGAATTGTGTTATAAATTGAAAAACACCAACTTATCAATATTAAACACACTTTCTCTAGAACCTTTGCATGAACATAAAATAACAAGGCGTGGATTGTATCAAGGTCATTCGGATTTTGAGCCTACTAACATTCCATTATTGACTGATATATGTACTTCTAGGCCCAAATATTAATTCCATGTGTTTCACTGTTGTCGCGGAGGTGGATTCTCGACGGAATAGTGGTTCTGGTTGGTTAACATGTGGTTATAGCGAGCGGGCGAAAGTGTTGAAGCGAAGGTGCGTCGTCGTCATCGTGAGCCGGACTTCTTGGCCAAGTAGGGCTGATAGGCCCAAAAACATGAAACCGGAATTGTAAATGGGAAAAAATAACATACATATTTTACTGGGAGGTACAAAATAAATGGTCTCAGAAACGGGCAATTACTTTAACATTCTTAAATTTAGTTTGCGTTTTAATCAACCGCAGAATTTGTTAGCGTGAAGGTGAACACTTTGGTCTGTTCTGTAAAGGTATTTTTTTTACTCGACTGCTACAGTTCATATTAAATAACTTAATATTGTATTTATTTGTGTTACTATTAACCGACCCTGGTTGTATGTAAGCAAGTGGGTAATGTGTCTCGCTCCACCGTCATTCTACTCGGCTCTGCAGTCTGCACTAGTCACACTTGACTCGCTTTCGTGGAATTTCTCATGTATATGATTGCATACGAGGCCGCCTTCATATCAAACTGACTAGCATTGCCAAGCTCTCCTTCTATATGTCTCGCATCATTATGCAAAACTTTAAAGGAAAAAACATATATTTACGTTATACCGCTCTAATGAATCCGATAAGGTTATAACCATGAATAACAAAAATACATTCCTGGCGATAACATTAAGTACTTATAATAGAATAAATAGAAACTAATTTTTAGTATTGCTCGATGTATTATTCAGTGAAAGGTCCCGTCTTCAAATGTTCTTTGTATAGATATTGCATATGGTAATAAAATCAATCACAATTCGTGACGTCGAGTTTTACATTCACAACACATTCTCTATAGTGCGATTGGCTATTGTCAGCTTGAATTGCTTTTGCAACGTTGTCTCGTTCATTAAATTCGTCAAGTTTATGTATATATATTTTTTCAATACTGTTCCTTGTTATTTTTATTGAACAAAGCCATGTGCTGGTGGCGGTTATGGGAATTCCTCGTACGGACATTATGCTTGCGCGCATGATTCCGCGTGAGAACCGAGTATTTTGCCTTCGGATGACTGCCGCTACATACTCACTATACTAACTTTGTATTATTCTATAGCTAAAGTACAAGTATGCTTGTCAGTGGCTTAGCGAGACTACGTTCAAGGTTCATTGTGAATGGGAGCTGCGTAAGATGGCAAATTGATTTTGTCACATAATCAGTTTCACTACATTGTACAGTGCACATGTTATATTGTGCAAAATACAATATTGTCTTTATCTCTTATCGGGCATACTGTAAAAGTCAGTTATAGGATTTGAGAGAAATCTGAGTTTATGTGGGCGATGGGGCTGACCCCCTATAACTGAGAGTCAACGTTTTGTACACCTTATCCTCTAGGTATTTAACTTTTACCCTCTCATTTCCATTTCACTCTCCAATCGTGGTCAAATGTGGCGTCAAAACGGCCACATTAATTTCAGTGCTCTGAAATTGGGAAGGAATTACGGCAGGTGGATTAGACTTCGACGGATTGCTGGCCGCATTCTTGTAAACGAAGTGTTGATATCGTCATACAAATCGCGGATCGAACCTTGGTAAATTTGGCTCAGGACCGAGACGATTGCTATATTATAAGGCATATGCTCGGCAGTGATGAGAGAATAATAGCGATGGTGACATTGTTTATTATATCCTTTGATAATTTTATTCGTAATCTTTGGTATTAGTGACGAAATGTTTTTTTGGATCTGAAGAACGTTTTTGTTATCTAAATTGAGTTCGTCTGCTGCAACTGTAACGCACGTTATCTTCTACGAATTGTGCAAATAAATATCGCGTCTATTACTTTCAGGAACCTAGAAACACTGTAGCTTTCCAAAAAAAACTACTGAATAATTAAACACATATGCTCTATCTTTATTTCAGGATGTTACTCGTATGTTAGAACTGATACAAAATTTAATTCTATATTGCCATCTCAAAATGGCGGAACACATTTCCAAAAACGTATGAAATTTGTATACGAATTCCAAGTTATATAACGTTAAGTTATATAACGCAGGGGTTGTTTATAGTTAGTACTATAAACAACCCCTGCGTTATATTCGTGCACTTGATATTTTGTTGTTGAATGCGTCACCTGTTACGGTAGGTGCATGTGCTGTTGTGATTCAGACTATTCAATGGTACACTCACATGGGTTGGTGCAGCCGTATTGTACATTCAAACTGTTTCAATAGTTAGTTTCTCATTCTCCTGCTTTTTATGAACGTGAATCAGTTAACAACTTTGTCGCACCTCCAGTGTGATAATTTTAATGTTTGTTTCTAGTTTTTACTATTTCTTAGCTGAAGAGTATTTTTAAATTGAATGTATTTTCCGGAGCTAAAAATATTATTCAACATTTTCTCTTGCCGTGTAATTTGATTGGAATGAAGGTATTTTAAGCCACTAAAAATATACCATACGCTTTTCTCAAGTTCGCCTCTTGACATTCCTTTCCAATAAGTTCATGATCTAAAGCAGTCGTCGTATAAAGGGGTGATTTATTTTCTTTCTAGTAATTTATGATTTCAACACATTCATCAAGTATGTGGTCGCGTGCTCATTTATGGAGTTGTTTTTGTTTCCCCTCATATAAATGTAGCCACATGTTGCCTTCGCTCATATTTCTGGGGTGTAAGCGACACTTTCGCTCCGACTTCCATCGCTTGCGTTTAAAGTTACCTTAGAATACTGCCATTTTTTTATTTTTTATTTTTTTCGATTTTACATTAGGTTGTTTTTAAATCAGTATGTACTTAAAAATATTAGGTTACAAGCAAAAAGTCTAAGTTATATAAAAAAAAGGAAGAGGGGTATTTTTTTAGGGGTTTTTTAAGAGGGGTAATTGACTAAATGCTTCTATTTGTGACACGAGCTACTCGTTAAATACGCTCTACGCTTTTTAAATTGGTTTGTTTACTGACGCGTCTTTCAATGCCAGAGCAACCTGCTCTGTACACATTTAGTCCATAATATTATTGTGAACAGCGCCCATCGTTTGGGTTAACGCACTCTTGCCCATCCCGTCAGATTCTTCCGGGTTGTATTCGTTTGGTATTATTTTAATACTGGTCTTTTTTTTCAGTTCGGTAAATTCACGAAACATCTCGTTGCTTTTATAACTCTCGCTGCCATGAATGAATTGGTTAATTAAAATGTTTGTGTTAAAGAAAAAGTTTGTTCAATGACTTAATAGCCTTGTAAAGTTGTTACGTCGCTTTCGCTATGCCCAACTTTTATTGTTGATCTAATGAATGGTCTTTCTAGGTAGATAGGTTGATATTTATTTCATGAGTTGTTCGGCTCAGTTGTATCGCGTTTGCCGAGGATTAAGAAGTCTCGGGTTCGATTCTCAGTCGGGCAGATGTTTGATAAATTCAAATAGATATCTGAATTTTTTGACGTTACTTTACACACAACAAAGACTATTAGGGAAAAACTGTATAAGTTTTTTAATGATATCTACAGAAGACTCCATATTGAATTATTATTGATGTGACCAGTCGACATACCAAAAATGTTCCGCATGTTCAATCATAATAATAATAATAATGACCGCCGAACCCCGAAATAGCTCGAAGTGGGTTTTCGGCAAACGCTGACGTCAACCTCTGGGGCCATTTGGACAATGTTACCAATATCTTGTTCGAACAACCATACTTTATTGAGTTGATACAAACTGTAAACAATCTTTATTTATTGTTCTTTAATAGCCAGTGAATAAGTGGTTGCTCCTTGAGAATCTATAAAGATTTACCGTCGTATTAAACCCACGTTCAGGGTTATAGATATGTTATCTTGATGTATGTTTCCTAGAGTAGCATACATATATACATAGTAGTTCTATAACAGAGATGGTGTGGTGTGGAGGGTTTTATGCTTGATAGCTGAACGCACCTGCTCTGCGGTTGGACTAGACCCCCTCCGATCGGTCCTGTGTCTGCTCTACTGTGAAATTATGCACATCTGCTATTCAAAACCATCGGTCAGGACAATTTTCTTTGACTTTATTTACAAATGCTTAGTTGTAAATTTGTAAATATTTGATTCACTCTTTCATTATTATTTACAATTATTATTAAATCTTGCTAATCCTGGATATTACTTACTAAAGACAGACGATTATATTCATGCATTTTATAAACTTTTTATCTTATTTCTAAAGTAATAGGAATAATAAGTATTAAGTCCAACCTAATTCGGGCGCCTATATATTTTTTTCAGAGACATAATTTACGAGCCAACTAGGTCAATTGTTGTGTGTCAGACGATGTTATACAGTCAATTTTTATTGCCAAGCTAGCTTTGCAGTACTTACAGTATTATTATTTTGTATGTTCAATGTCTTGCGTTGTCCGGTCATGGCACGGTTGATCGACCGCGGTCGTACAGGATAATCTCTGTAACTGCGCCTTGTGTGTGTAGTGGTACCATGCAAACAGTAAGCTTTTGTCAAGCATCACCATGCGTCGACTCGGGCGCCAGTCTGACGCATGCATCATGCACCGGCTCTGCATTGACTAACACTGAATCAGTTTCCATAATGATATTTACAGGCACTTAATAAGCTAATATGTTGTTTATATTTCCATAGTTATTTATACATTTTACTACTTTGTTTTGCGTATATTGCTTTAGATATAGATTATATTGACTATTTAATCATGTCATCGTTACTGTCATTTCTGAAGTTTAATGTGTTCTCTTTCCACGGCCGCATAATTTGTTCGAGCAACCTGCGATAACGTATATTCTCGAAATCGGAGCATATACACACGTTTACTTTCCAACAGTGCGCTTGCATTTTTCCACGAGAAAGCGGAAACGCGCGTGTCTCAACAATGGCTCGAGGCTCGTGCTGAACCACATTCTGTACGACCGTTGTATATTATTCTTAGAATGGAGACAAGCAGCACATTATGCCGGCGACCGTCGAGCTCGAGAGTACCGCTTACTGCAACTCAAAATAAAGCTCGCTCTACAAACAAACCACCGAGTACCACTCGCAAACAATGCCAAATCAAAACCCTCGCTTCGCCTGATGACGCAAACACTTCAATCGTGCTGGGAATCGACGCAGACACATTAAAAAACATACAAGATTTGTTCAACAATATGAATCAACTCGGACGCGAGTGGATAACGAATAGTTATCAGTCGTAAAACGAAGAAGTGTACGGATTCGAGCGGACAGTTTACCTGCACCCTTCTCGTAAGGGTAGATATATCTTGGGGACACTAATCCAATCACAGACCCCTTCACAAGGGTGATATTATTTCGTCTACATTCATTACACACACGTATCGCAATCGCTGAGAAAGATAAACCGCAAGGATAACATTTTTTCAAAGCATGTACGGATCGATGGGCCAAAATTGTCCGGTAACTCCCATTAGTTCTATATAACTGTGACGTCATAGAACTGTTCATACTACAAGGGCAATGATTACAGAAGGCGTTGTGTACGCTTGCTTTAGGCATTCAGGGAGAGTTGGCAGGTGTTAAAAATAAACCTAGATGTATGAAGAGAAGTGGGCCAGAAGTTTACCATACTGCTGCATGGCAAGATAGATAAAAAATTTAATTATTGAAAGAAAGTTTAAACTAAAGGAGATTATCTTTTTGATGTGTATGTATGTAATATTGTTAGAATTGTATAATTTGCACACCAGTTTCTAAGCATGTGTGCCAAATTTCTTTAGTGTATGTATATTTGTATGTCTGTATGTTTGTCCACACATCTTAAAAAGTATAAGTCGAATTGCATAAATGTGCCTGTCTGAGACCTAAAGTTAGTGATAACGAACTGGCACCGACCTCAAAAAATTGTTGGGATACGTACAGACCTACTTAAGTTGACGCCCAGTTTTGATTAAATTTTTCGGTATTATGTAACTGTTATTTCTCCCTTTTCAGTTCATTGAATAGTTTTGAAGTCGATTTTTTTTTAGATAACTTTTTTTACGTCAGGTAAACTCGTATACATATCTTTACATTGATTGGCTTTATATGAACTTAATAGCAGGAAACAAGCCCTTTGTGTTTCAACAATGAGCGATGGAATGACAAAAAAGTTTTTAGTATCCAGGGCTGGCACAATGCGCCCGCGGCTGTCTCCATAAGGCTTCCCACGTATCTACGCTGTGGTAATTATGCAGTGTGCAGGCCAATGTAAGATTTTGTAGTAATTGTATAATAAAGAGGGTACAGAACACAGATTGATACAAAGTTAATAAATTATTTATTTTAAAATAGCAAGTATCTATGTTAAAAGAAAAATAAAATACCCGACTGCAGAAAAGCAGTTTTTGCAATCTAATTTACGATTTCGTTACGCTTGATAACGTAACGATATCGTCTTTATTGGAGATTACGGAAAAACGCATTTTTTTATTTATGGGAAAATGTATTATTATTATTACAAAAATAAAGCCATTCCGTAAAGACATTCTGGATGTGAAGACGAATCTATAGGCTGTAGTGTAGGCTATATATATAGAAAGTAGAAACATACATATATAGGTACCCACATACAAACACACACACACTCGAAAAACATAACCCTCCTTATTACGCACTCGGGTAAAAATTCGGTATTACTCATGTTTGTGAGTCGAATTATCTGAGAATCACGTTAGTTTTCATAGTATGATTATAGTATGATTATGATCTGATTTTAGTTTTAAAAACAAGTATGGTAGGTATGTATGTATATACTCTGTATTGAATGAAAACCCAAATGAAAAGTCGTCCAGGTTGCATGAGTCAGATAAAAAGTATACGAGTTGTAATTTAGAGCCAAATGGAATGGAAGGGAAGTCCAACGGTCGGCAATGTTTTTAAGCTATTTCGTCTCGGGAAGTACAATTGTCTGGCAATTTTTAAGCGCGCTTTATTCGAAATTAAAAAGTTTCCTGCAGGTTTCATTTTGCAGTTTTTTGTTTTATCCCACGGTGAAAAAATTCTTAATAATACGAATGAGGTTATTTACCATCCATGAAATGAAAAATATTATTTGAATATATTAAACTTACCTAATATGGAAACAAGAAACTGCGGAAAAGTTAGCAAAATAAATAACAATACGTCAAATGATGGCGCATATTAGTCACGCTATGTTGTGTACGTATTCTGTTGTTGTTGTAGGTACATGATAATATTATTGAATGAAATAATCGACTAATGAAGCAACACAACAATGAATGCAACGAAATGCCTTTAGGTTAATCGTGTACCAAATTGTTTATTACTTATGTAATAGCTTAGTTTGGCATAATTTTTGGCTCAAGGTGTTGCGGCGCGGTGATCTCGTACACGACTTTCACAACTTATTTTGTTACGAAGGTCTTATCCATGCACGCGGCACGATCCGCCTACATAAATACACAAATTGGACCTTATTTACAAGTTTTTTATTTAGTCCCGGTGTCTGTCTGTTTAATCAATTGCAAGTTACATTTGTCCCGGTTTCCAAATGAGTAGAAAATTTTCGTGCTTATATAGATTGGATAACAATGCAAGATTGTTATGAAATGGAGCTGATCTACTAATTGGAACCGGGATTGGAACTTCTCGATGCTAAGTGCTAAGATGGTCGATTTGGGCTCGTTTGTTTTGTTACCTCACATTACAAATGATAACGACAGTCTGAAGATGGAACTATCCAGTGGAAAGTTCTACGATAGAAGAGTGTGTGCTCCTTTTTTAGTCATCGTAAGCACTTTTATTTTCATCAATAAAAACCTTAAAAGAATACATGTCTAAAAATGTTTGAAAATTAAAAAAAAAAAGTTTTTTTTTCGTATTTTGTAAACATGTTATATGCCTTGTCACAGACGGTGTTACATAAAATGTTGAATTTCTGTATCATCGTGGTTAATGAGAGAGTGTCCTCGTGTCACTTTCTACATCAAGAACGGCTTTCCAAGACTTTTACCGATCAACGATACTCCCTGAAGCCTCGTATGATCGTCGAATGCAGCTCGATTTATCGCTATAGGCTGTACAGCAGGATTTAATAAACCTACTCTACAGCTTTATGAGCATATTTGCAGACTTCATTGATTTTATTTAATAAAACAAGTTTCACGTCCATTTGACTGTATTTTAATTTGTACAATCTTATCGATTGGTGATATTTAGATAACAAGTATAATGCAAGTTTGCTGTCTAAAATATGTTGGTGTTTATTGATTTAAGAAGATTGTTGAATGCATCTTCATCCACGCAAACAGATAACTGATATGTACTCCTAAAAGTTTCTTTGTTCAATGGTTATTATTTATTTTTCATGTGATTGGAACTATGAATAGCTATCTATGCACATCATGTATTTTTCTTTTCAAATTTCACTGTAACTTTACAAGGTACGAGGTTAAAAATTGAAATACAGAAGCAAGAATCAGAAGCCTGGGCATTCATAGTTCTTACAACAATCATTGAAATCTGTTATTTTTTTCGCGGCAGTAAAGTTTTCTTCTATTGCATGAAAGTGATGTTCAACATATTATTTTCACCCACATAATTATGTAGCATGAATTAGATAAAAGTAGAATAAATACATACTCATAAAAGGCTTCGCTAAAGAATATGTTAAATATATTAAAATGAAGTAGCGGCAACAATACAATACATTTCTTATGTAAACGTGTTACAACCAAACATTTGTAGAAAGTATAAAAGTGACGACACGTCTGATTCGTACGTGCTCGGTGCACTTATTTCCGAGTAAGTATTACCTGCTTGACAGTTTAAAGCACGTTTTGGGCTCCTATTTACAATGATTTAACAATAATAATGTCGTGTAAAAACGTCATTTTAAATGATGTAATCGTATACATTTTTAACCGACTTCAAAAAGACGATAGATAAACTCTATTGACACCTTAAAATTAACAAAAAAAGTACAAAAGGAAATAAAATAATAATAGAAAGAAAAAAAAGAAGATTCTCAATTTGGTTGTATTTTTTAACCATAACTACGTCATTTATGAACCGATTAGAAAAAAATGTGAAGAATAAGAATATTTATATTAACCTTGAATAACACACATGTTATAGGTAAGTCAGAATTACACATATCATTATTATTGTGTATTTGACAGGATATACTTTTTAGATTTCCATAAAAAATCGTTATAATCGGTGTAATAGTTTAGTTTTAAACCAAAATAACTGGAAAAAATGTCATCTAAGGAAACGAAATCGAATAACATGAAAATACACGTTTCGCAATACTTGATTCTATTGACCCATTATTGCCACTTCACCAATTTGATTTTAAATCGATATTCAAAATAGGTAGCAGAATTCGGAACACGATATAATATAAAACAGACTGGCGACGTATTTTTTTCTAAAGGATAAGCCGTCCCTGTGTTGATGGTCAAAGATATTATGCAAATTGCATTTCAGCGTCAACTTAAGATGATTTAGTTGAACAAGGCGTTTTATTAACTAGTTTTAATCAGTAGCTTGCAGCGATAATATTCTCAAATATTATTGGCAACAAAATAAAACGGCAATCTTTTATTTGCATTAATTTGATGGAGATGAAAGTGAAATTGGTTTGCAATCAGGTATTGCCAGTCGTATCCGATAAATCAGAAATACCGTATGAAATTTATTTGACTATTATAATGACAATGACATCTTGAAATGTAATCACATGTGCTTGTCTGCAGGCGGTTTGCGAAGTTATTTTACGTTATTATAGCCACCATGAGTCGACGATTACGGAGTGCCGCTTTCTTTGAAAGATATAGATATAATGGCGATCAATGAATAGGGACCGCAATATTCTATCTTCGTCTAAAAATACGGCACGCTACGAGCGTTTGTTTTGTGCCCTGCTTCTTAGTCCCGGCCTATGTGACTGATCGTATCAATCGAATACGGTTGATATAAACGGTAAAAACCGAGGGCGTCGATTTTCTGCAGTCACTACCAATTAAAGTATTTTGACATAATTTTTAGGATTCCGCACCTCAAAAGGAAAAAAAACGGAACACTTAGGATCTTCGAGCTTCGCCCTAAGGTTTTACTTTTAGACCTGGTTTCGTGAGATTTCCGGATAAAAAAGCTATATTAATTCGGGGTATAAGCTATCCTGATACCAAATTTTCTTATAAACGGGTCAAATACAGAACCTCATTTTTCGAAGTAACTTTGATTTCTAATTTAGGTGTGTATTGCTACTATAACCTCAATTCCAACAAATAATATATTATAAGGTAATTTATATGGGAACTGAATTTTGGGAAAAGCTTGAAAAAAATTCAATACTCGATTCCCGAACTATTTATCATTACCTCTAGTACCTAGTTAGATAGATGAACTCTTTATTGTACACACCTTAAAAGTAATAACAAAGAACTACTACCTCCTAGTATTTGTACGGAACCCTCGGTGGGCGAGTCTGACTCGCACTTGTCTGGTTTTTTTAAATTCATAAATAAGCTTTTATTTGACCTTTACCTGAGTCTCGTCTGATATGCGGCCGTTGCAGTCTTTTTATCTGAGTCTCGTCTGATGTGCGGCCGTTGCAGTCTACCAGATTAAATTAAAATTTTCACTATAAGTCGTTAAGTTCGTAGATGAGTTATTTCTACAATTAGATATTTGTATTTATCGTACATACGTTTCACATCGTTCGTATCGTCAAACGGTGATTTGTGTTGAGACTTGCACCACATGGCATAGAGTTGATAGACCTTAAATCCCTGTCACGCTCCGCATTTACAATCATTTTATACTTATTTCTGTCTGGTTGTTGGTCTCGCAGAGGGCGGGCGGACGGCCGTCTCGCCGTGACTCACCCGCAGTGACGCAGGGGTGCACACCCCGTGACGTCAGGCGGCACGTGACTCACGCCATCCAATATAGAAATGGGCCTCGGGGCAAGCACTGCTTGAATTAGACTGTACGTGTTGCATTGAACGGAAATCGATGCTTTTTATTGACGCACATGTAACCTATACCGTGCGTGAACGGAACGATTCGTTTCTGTTTGAGTTTTTCGTGTATGTGTGTTAAGTTTCATTCATTATATTTTGTGAGGTCTATCGAAACGTTTATTTAAGAGGATATTTTTTTTATATGACAGGAGAAAACTGTATTCTATATCTAAACATCCTATTTTAGGGTTCCGTACCTCAATAGGAAAAAACGGAACCCTTATAGGATCACTTTGTTATCCGTCTGTTCGTCTGTCCGTCCGTCGGGTGTCAAGACCTTTATCTCGGGAATGCGTGAAGGTATCGAGTTGAAATTAAAACCATATACGCAGATCTATAGTATCTTGCCGCAGAAAGAAAAATAAAGTTTCTAAGTTTTCGTGAAAAAAAGTTACAGCCGAATATATCGTAAAAACGCACATTTCGACACTCAAGGGAATCAAAACCTATGGGGTACTTCCCGTTGACCTAGAACAATGAAATTTGGCAAGAAGCATTGTGTTAGAGTACATATATGGGAAAAAATCTGAAAACTGGACATTTTTAATTTAATCACAAAAAATTGTGTCTTTATGCAAGGAATGAAGGTCCAAATTTTAAAGTGAATTAACCGTATCATGTGGGGTATCATATAAAAGAACTTCAGTAGCATAAGCTAAAACAGGTATTTAAATATTTTTACGATGTATATTTTTCGGTTTATGAAGGAAAATATAATAAAATATATGATTTCCCCCTTTTATCTATTAGTTTGAACCCTCGGTGGGCGAGTCTGACTCGCACTTGTCCGTTTTTTTAAATATTGATTGATGATTTTTAAACAGAAGCCTATAATACAAAGTTTTTTTACGTCAAAATTGTAATGAAATTTGGCAAAAGGCAAAGAAATAACTATAAGTCTGTTCATTAATGATTCACATAAAATAAAAAAAAGTCGTTTAGGATCACAAGACCCAGTAACCTAAAAGGTCCATTGATTCAAAAGGACCTCTGACCCATAAAGTCCAGTGATCCAAAATGACGAGACCTAACATGGTCCAGTGTCAAAAGGTCCAGAGGGCAAATATCGTTGACACCATCGTCCGGTTGATTCGGAATGAAATTCCTTCAATATATTAATCTTATCTTTGATTTTCATTGTTTATTTTTATCTTATTAAATATAACAAGTATTTAAGTAGATATATATGTATGTATATATATTAGTTTATTATATATATTTAATTTAATTTATGTATTAGGATGTAACTTGTATTAGTACGTACATATGTATTGTAATTGTATAGTTGTATACATTTTTTTTCTCTCTTTTATTCTCTTTGTTAATTACCCCACCATCTATTTATTATTATCATTTTCCCATCCCAAGGTTGCCTGGAAGAGATCGCTATTAGCGATAAGGCCGCCTATTGTTTCACTAGCATTTAAGTCCTTTTCACTATGTAATTTGTGTTTTAGTTAAGGTGTGAACAATAAAGAATATATCTATCTATGTTAAAAAAAATAGACTTAGTAATAGTCTATTTTTTTTTTTTCATTCTTTTTCATCTTCATTCCGTCGATCGAGCCAAATTGCGATGGGTAGGATCAATCGTGACAGAATATCTTAGGAATGATACCATGAATTTAAATATCACGTAGGGTTCTGCTCAAGGTCTCGATTTTTGTATACAAATTACGTGTCATAGTTTCTCAGTTAAAAATGACTGTAAGTTTTTAAACGGTCAAATGTAAACATATTTGTATGTACTAAAATTAAAAAAAAATTAAAAAAAAAAATTGCTTCCGACACTAGGCTAACTAACCTAACCTTCTTTGACAAACTTGTATACTTTGTATGTAGGTACGAACCATTTCCTTTCTTTTTGGTGCAGTCAAGTAAATAGAAAGCGAATGAACTCAAATGTGCACTTTGTATTCATATTACATATCTTAAAACTGTTAAAATCATATTAACTCCAGACAAAACCATTAGGCTTGTTTTTCAAAGTAGTTTTCTAATTAACAAACGGTCACAATTATCAGTGTTGACCTATTTTGCATCTGTTTTATCTCTCAAGGCATTAATACACTATTTGGATATTTTTTTACGTTTTACACGTTAAATATAATTACGACCAGGAATTTCCCTGGATACAGGAAATATTTCCCTGCCACTTTTAGCAAACTCAAAAACCCCAGACAAAAAAACGGCTGATCCGATTTTGATGAAACATAGCTAAGAACACTCCCGACTGATTCACCTTTCAAACAAAAACAAAATCAAAGTAGGTTCATCCGTTCCGGAGCTGCGATGCCACAGACACACACACACACACACACACACAGAGAGAGACACACACACACACACACACACACAGAGAGAGACACACCAAACAAAAACAAAATCAAAATAGGTTCATCCGTTCCGGAGCTGCGATGCCACACACACACACACAGACACGTCAAACTTATAACACCCCGTCGTTTTCGCGTCGGGGGTTAAAAACTACCGGTATGTTGTCAACAGATAGTAAATTATCGTATCTAAGTACATAAATTGTGTCGCTCGCAGTTGACTATTCACGTTATGCACGTCTAGACTTCACATTACGTAAACCGAGAGCTGAACCTTTAGGTGAAATTATTACTAAATGTTCCTGGACTGTGACATACACAGGTTACATCACTAGTTCGCCTTGGCAATATTCGTTTCGGCGGATATATTTAGTAAATACTTATTAAATATATCCACATAATGAGATTGAGATTACAGGGATACAGCCTACACTAATATTGTGATCGCTAGTGTAATAAAAACCGGACAAGTGCGAGTCGGACTCGCGCACGAAAGGTTCCATTATCTATAAAAACGGCAAAAATCATGTCTACGCCCCCTTAAATATTTATTTTATTTTATTTTAATTATTTGTTTTTAAAGTGAATAATATAACTCTCAATATTCTGTGAATATTTCAAGCGTCTACATGTTGCCGTTATCAATATCGAGCAAAAACGAGTAAAAAATCATGTTTGTTGTATGGGAGCGAACATTTATTTTATTTTGTTTTTTAGTATTTGTTGTTATAGCGGCAACAGAAATACATCATCTGAGAAAATTTAAACTGTCTAACTATCACGGTTCATGAGATACAGCCTGGTGACAGACGGACGGACGGACGGACAGACAGCGAAGTATTAGTAATAGGGTCCCGTTTTACCCTTTAGGTACGGAACCCTAAAAATTACTACTACTAAAATAGGTGCTAACATAATTAATAGGCTTACTAAAATAGGCATACTTTAGATTTAGACCACCACTAAAAATGTTTTTTTTTTTAGAAATATGTACAAAATAATAACTACTTAATAAGCCTTCCGAAGTTTTATACTTGACTGTAGACCCTGGGCTCTTCCGAGAACCGACTTGGGCCGTAAGCGTATTAGCTATTTTTATCCGACTGCGAAAGAAGGAGCACTATTTTGGAGTGTATGCATGATTGCTGGTATGTATGTATGTATGTGGGTGGGTATGTACTCGTATGTTTCTATATGATCACCTACAGCCTAAACGGCATAACCGATTTTGATTTGCCAGGTGTCTTTTAATTCGTCTTTCACTCCCTGAGTGTCATGGGCTACATTTTTGTAATAATAATAATAAGACTTTCGGAAAAATAAAAAAATGCGCTTTTTCCTAACCTCCAACGAACGTTTTTTGCAATAAATAGGTGATTTTACTAGCACTATTCTAAAGAATGCGCATTTATAACCTTTGAAAGCTACTTTGTACATACTTTCCCACAAAAAAAACCTAATGATCATTTGCCGCTATATCTGTTTCCTGAGACCTACAATCTTGGAATTTTCAAGGCTAGAGTGAATAGATATCTTCTAGATCGAGCTCCATCCTCGGCCATACCGTTGCTTAACACCAGGCGAGTTGTTGGTCAATGGTAGATCAATCTTGCATAAAAAATATATATTTTATGCTCTCGTTTGTGAAGTGTTAATGTAACAATAACAATAACACACCTCTATGAGATATTTACGTTTATACTTGTAGTATAGTAGTTGGTAAAGTGGATACTGCAATCGCGCACTGCGCAGTGCACCGAATGAAAACAAGTGTGTACGACCGTATTTTACTCACTATGAGTAAGATACTCGTACATACTTTGTACTTTATTAACCGACTTCGTAAAAAGGAGGAGGTTATCAATTCGTACCGTTTTTTTTATGTATGAACACGAATTTCTCTCTCATTCTTGTACCAATTTTTGTGTTTCGTGAATTGGCATATAGAGAAAGCTCCCAAGTTGGTCCCATAATTATATTAGAAATATTGCTTTATTACTTTTTGAATAATCTCTAAAAGTAAAAATATTCGTAATTAGAGTGAGTGCGTCAGATTACAGAATCGCAGAGTTCCACTGACACGTTTTTCTTTACAAAAGTGTCAAATGTTTAGGTTTTCGTATAAGCATCTGCATATTTTCTAATCTGCGACGACGAAGCATATGACATTCAATGACAAATGTCATTCTTGAAAAAGAAACGAGCTGGTGAAGAGAGGTCTCTTTAAAAAGTTTACAATCGTGAGGGATTTATTGCGCTTGAAAAGTAAAACCTACTTACTCCTCATCCAATGTGTATAAGAAGAAAATAGAGTTACTTCAACGCTTGAGCGCCTTGTTTAATTATTATCCTTACTAATATTACAAGTAAACGTACTTCGGAGGCGGTTGTTTCAGTTTTATAAACTATAAAATTATGTTGTTTACTAGATGACGCTTATTATTAGATCATCCAGGGCCTTTGAAAGGCAGCGAAAAATCCATCATTGGTCAGCGTAATCCGTCTGGAGCCGTATTCATAATTTGACGGATTCGGATTACTTTTGAAATCTATAACTTCATCTCTGTCAATCTATATGTAAATGACAGAGAGGACGATGTAGATTCCAAATCGAATTCTAAACTCGACAGATTGTGAATACGGGTACTAGTCTTACCTACTTACTTTCTTACATTAGCACCAAGTACTAGGTACATTACATGCATGTCTCATTAAAGATTTTTATTGCCTAAGGAAGTCGTGAAAGACACAAAGAGAAGGCAGATAATGTTTGTGCCTTTGAGTCATACGAAAGTCTTGACAGTGAGTGACCTTGTGAGTTATGATTCGCGCATTGTCGCTGATAAGATATGAACAACGTTTGAGCTTAGTAATTAAGCTCTTATCAAGGCAATACTGAAGTATTTCTATTCTCTACGTATTTTAGTACTGTATATAGAAAATAACTTGTTTCTGTGTCTGTTTGACCTTTTCATCGATCGTTACGAACAGAAACAGCTGATGAATCTTGAGATGAGCATAAACTACATTTATTCACATTTCACATCACTACGCGGGTGAAACAGCAAAGCTAGTAACGGTTACATTGACGAGAAAAATAGTATTTAATCGGCTGAATTTAGCTAGAGCGCTAAATAGTGAGTGCGCCTGTGATAAAAACCTTTGCATCTGTAATTACACTACAGCCTTGATCTAACATTCTAACTAGTTTCCCAGTTTCCGCGAAACAATTTGCTAATTGAAATTACGCACGCGGAAAGCAAATTTTCGAGGTGCCAGAACTCGATCATCGATCTGTTCCAACACTTTGTATACAGTGTTTTATTGTTATTATTATGCTATCAGCGTTATCTATCGTAATCTTATTAGGGTGGGGTATTGTTGTATTATATTGGCAATGAGTAATGAGTGCTAATCAGGCAAAGGACGTGGTCGGGGCGTTCCTCCGCAGTGATTCATCGGCCGCAGTTCAATGGAAACGCCTCGTCCGTCGAGACAGTTTTCCGGTATGACTCCCGACTGCATCACAGCAATTTGCCTTTATGAGTATAAAAATCCATATTGACGTGAGAAAGGACATTTAAGGGGTGCTCCGGATGCGCGGCTATCTCTCTCGCACACAGTAACATTTTTAACACACGAAATTGAATTTTGATTCGAAACTTCAGACGAATTTATATTATTTATTTATAAAAAACTTAAACACCTCTTTTTGAATCGGTTGTTAAAAAATAAGACTTATTTTCTGTATGAAACCTTGTGAACTTTTGTGTGATTATGTTTAATATTATTGACGAGATTCCTTACGTACACATTTGTCGCTAGTAGTTACATTCAGTCTATTTATAACTTCAAAAATGTGATAATGCGTAAGAGAGTAACGAACTCTATTCGCAAAGGCCCTTTGAATAGTACTCATTAACACTTATCCGTGACAGTATGTATCACGTAAATTAATTATGTCATACGATACAGAGATTGTGGTGAGGCGTGACATTGGCATTCAACTGAGACGTTCGTATACCTACCTAGAAGACAAGGTCACCCGGCTACCTGCTTGCATTATAATTATAGCTAACAACATCAAGTGCAAAATACTCTGCCACATTACTCATTGTTTATATAGCTTTAATGATTGTGGAATTAACACATAATTCGGAAATTTACACTCGCGTCCGGTACATCCTCACTCGTCACAGTTTGGCTTAGTGGAACAGATTATCATATGTAGGTATGCCCTTATTATGGCTGTAACTGTACATGTGAAACTGAATATTCTCATTCTTGTTAGTCACATATCATACCCTGAGAAATATATAATTATTGTGATATCAAATTACTTTTCTGCCATTAGAATGTCCCAAGGCAGACATAAAAACTCCATTATAGTCAAAGCTAATGTTTAAATATCAAGTGCGACTTGCGAAGTCTACCTCCGTTCTCAGCGGTGTGAGTCGGTATGGCTCGCTGCGGAGTGCGCCCGATACCTTGGAGGGTTCAGTGACATATTTGACATGAGTGCCAAATATGACACACTTGTGTTGTGAATCACAACGCAAATGTATGTTTAGAACGGAACGGGACTGCAATGTCAAGCTTTTTCTTTTTATCGAAGTAAGCAAAAGCGAGAATATACTTTCAGTACATAGTCTAAATGAGAATTTATTTATGATTATGTGTTGCTGTCTAATCAAATTTTATACCTACTTATCTAAAAAAATATTGTGTGGGCCGAATTTAATGAATAATGTCGTTAGGTTCGTTTCTATTGCGCGAATGTCACTGGATTATTAAAAAAAATGGCGGGACTTACCGCCATAATTGGTTTTCAAAGATTTTCCACCCAAACCTATCGAGAAAGGTGTTAAAATGAAGAGTTCTAAAACGTGATTTACCCGAATATAAACAACTATGTATAAATATAATTTGGACGGAGTGAGTGAGTAAGAATTATGCGGTCGGGTATTTTGTTTTTCTTCTTGATATACATAAATTGTTACTTATTTTGATGGCACTGTGCCTGTCCTACATTACCCTACGTATTACCTTTCTGATGTTATTCTGTTGTATAGTCACGATATGTCATACTTTATGAGCGTGTATGATTGTAATAATTGGTCAAGGTAAAGCCGGGAGCCAGTATGTTGTAGTCAGTAGTTGCGGTCCGCATACTAATGGTGATCTGAACGTTGCGTGCGCGCATTCCTTACCTCGGGCGACGTTCGCTACAACCATCTTTAAAGCGATCACGCATCGGACCCACTTCGAATGCGTCTACATAATTTATGCCATGTTTCTCAAGGTTATTCAGACGTTGTGCTTTCGATGTATTTACGCTTCAAAAAACTTAAATTGTATCATCAACATCTCAGCCATAAGAAGTCAACAGCAAAAAGATCGGTTGGAAGCGAATTGCATTCAGCGTATTCCTGCCACTTGTATCAGGTCTTCTGTCTACCTCTTTGGTCTTCCTACGCAGCGCCTGCCTGTGCATGGTCTTCACTCAAGAACTTTTCGACATCATCGGTCATCAGTTCTAAATGCTATGTGCTCTTTGCCACCTCAATATGTCAATCTGCTGTACTATGCTGGTGATTTTTAGCGAGTTAAAGTTATCACTTTACCTCTATGTGAACTCCATATTTCATTGTATTCATTTGTCGTGTAACAGTCAAATAATAGTTCTATAAATAGTAAATATATAAAAAGTTCGGACTTGTACCCCAGAACGCAAAACAAGTTAGAGAGGGAAATTCAAAATGACTATAAATTGCAATGGCATGGGGACTTACAGGGAATTGTCGATAGATATATTGCAAGATTTAAAATAAACAAATATACGGAGGTATATAAAACCATTTCAAAATAGCTCGGACATAGATGTTTCCCACCTGTAGGCATTTCATCGGCCGCTCCCTAGCTTAACGGGTTTATTTAATGTCTCCGCAAATAGCTTCAGTTTTAATAATCTGCGAAGTAATAGCACGTTTGCAGTGGGTTCGCATAATGTAGGCTCGGAGCTGTCAGGATCCAGTTCTCCCACGTTCAGCTTGACTCTCAGCTCACTTGCATCGTCGAGTGGCCATATTGCTTCAGCTGGCAGGTTAATGAACTACTCAAGTAGTACACATCAATTCTCAACACAATGACCTTGTTTTTTACCCATCTTTGTGAAATTAGAAACATTCAAATTTTCATTGTGCAACGTTACTAAACAGAGATATCAATCAGTCAATGACGGACAAATTGCATTAGAAATTAACGAATTCCTATATGATATTGAGATGAACGATGATATGCACTTTATATTTTTATCGATTGTCGAAAATTTAAAGCTAAAAACGAGAAAGTATTAATAGTTGACGTTCAATTACTATAAAAGTAAACCTGTAAGACAGGCTTCCAAGCGAAACGGTACATTAGTAGGTCGTAAAAAGCCATTATTAACTTTGATCGCATGTAGAAATTGTAGAGCCTCATTTTGCCGAGAGATACGATACCACACTTTTACTGATACTGATGTTAGATTATGGCTGGCAATTATTCATTCATCCGTGTAATTAAATAATTGGTAAACGATGAACACTATAATTATGACCATATATTTCAAAGTCACTTTGAGGTTAAAACATAATAACAGAGATGGAATAATTTGTATGTGGCTAAACACAAATATTGATTATATTAGTTAGGGATATTTATTAGTGTAAGTAATATGTAGGTTTATTTAACTTTTATCATTCGGTGAATACTGATTTTGTTATATTCCTATGTTTTATCAGTGTTGTTCATTTATGTCATTCCCGATTCAAACTTTACTGAACATGATGTCAAAAATTATGATCTGAATATTTAGTATCTAACATCTATAAAACTTATCTTCGAATTTATCGTTAGTAACGTCATTGTAACTAAAATTATTCCATTCACATTTCCATACGATGTGCGTGGTCACAAAAGGATCGTTGCACTCGTTGATGCCAGGCATCCAATTAATACTGTTAAATAGTTGTACACATATCATCACGTTCGCTTCACGCTTTCGTATGCTTTTCATATAGATGTTAAATGTTCGTTGATCGATATCATCAAACGTTGGCGACATGTCGACTTATTTGAAATCTTCATCTTCTTTTTCACTTCTCTTCGGATGCTCTGGACTTGTATGGTTAATATAGAGTCCGTAGTGTGGTTGTTTGGTTTTCATAAAAATTTACAAATACTTCTGAAAGAACCTCCTCAAAATGTGGTAGCTAATTTTATACTAAACAGCATCTGGTACATTTTTGATATTTTCCGCGTGTAAGCAAGTAAATAACTAGGCTATGTTTGATCGTCTTCAATTAAGGTCGCCTCGTGAGTGTTACAATGAGCATGCGTATTATCTGTTTCATCTACATTAATAGCTGGAAGTTGTGCGACAGTATTCTAGACTCTTGAACGCAGAGGCAGCTCCAGTTCGTTGCCCCCTTACTCACCTCGGAAACAGTCAAGGGCGGCTGATGGGAGCGCCTCTTTCGACGCGTGCGCAATGCCACGCATCCCACCCTTGCAATTCCTGTTTCTTCTTATTGTAGTATAATTTTACGTCGTGCTCACGACAAAAGTTTGTATTTCTCGTTCTTCATGTTTATGATTAATCGTATTATACCTCCATCTTAAATAGTTTGCAGTCCTTTTTTATCATATACAAGAAGAACAAGACAAGAAGGAGAGCAATCTTTGCCTCGTGTAAAAAGTAAAATCATTTATTGCAAGATTCTGTAGTTTGACGTGTATTATAAAATGGCTTAACCGATTCTGATGTACAAGGTGCCATTCAATTCGTCTAATGATTGATGATTAAGATCGATGATTTCTCAATCGCGGGTAAAATCTCGGGATGTGGCTTTATCATTATAATATATGTTGAACCTGATTTCATACTAGTGGCTGTCATATAGCCCTCATACAAGTGGAAGAGAAGACGCTCAACACATTTAGTTCTTACAAAATGCACATGATTGGTTTTCCATTTTTTTTATAAACAATTTATATAAGAAATAAAACCGGCCAAGTGCGAGTCGGACTCGCGCACGTAGGGTTCCGTACCATTATCTATAAAAACGTCAAAAATCACGTTTGTTGTATGGGAGTCCACTTAGTCTTATATATTTATTTTATTTTGTTTTTTTAGTATTTGTTGTTATAGCGGCAACAGAAATACATCATCTGTAAAAATTTCAACTGTCTAACTATCACGGTTCATGAGATACAGCCTGGTGACAGACGGACGGACGGACAGACAGCGAAGTCTTAGTAATAGGGTCCCGTTTTTACCCTGGGTACGGAACTCTAAAAATTTGTTCCTGTGATTATAGATACATAAGTCCGTTGCTCTTACCACCTGAAGAGTCAAGGGCCTGACCGAGGTCTCGTCGTGTGCGCATCTGAGCACGCAATCACTGATGCCTGCAATACCCACGGCGACCACAATTGTCCAGCTCGTATGGGAGTGAGAATGTTTAGGAAGTCGACTCTAAATGAGCTCTATGCATTGTTTTATCGTGTGAACATTCCAGTAGCCAATACATGTTTATACATTTTTAAATAAAAACTACGGGTCACTCACGTCTGTTTTGAGCCGAAATATCCGACTATAGTTTCAACCGCATTCGGCGGTCTTTTTCAAAGGAGCAGCACACACGTTACTCTCGGTCGGTGACGCGCCTCGCGCTTTGCTTGCTTGCAAGGCGCGTCACCGACCGAGAGTGACGTGTGTGCTGCTCCTTTGAAAAAGAGCGCCGAATGCGGTTGAAACTATAGTCAGATATTTTGGCTCAAAACAGACGTGAGTGACCCGTGGTTTTTATTTAAAAATGTGTGAAAACCACGTTAATTTCCTTAGTAAAACATGTTCATATTTTAAAAGTTCATTGGAATGGAAGTTATTAGTCATGACTATTAAATTATCTCTGTAACACTCGTTTCTTATGTATGATATAACTTATAAAAGATGGTTACACAAGATCGTAACGTAAACAATAACAAATCGCAGATCGCAGTTATTTTCATGTCGCAATGCTGTAGCGATTGTAGCTGGTGGCGAAGCGAAATCTCAACCGGAAAGATACAAATCCCCATCCCAACAATGAGTATGAACTCTTGAAAAGAAATATTTTGAGGAACATATACAAATACATACAGTATATTTTTTTGCCGTTCTCATGCACATACATGTCTAAAAATTAATCAAGGTTCTTTTATGTTAATAAATTTTTTACACTTTTTTTAACTATCACGTTCATTCATTCATCATCATCATCATCATCTCAGCCATAAGAAGTCCACTGCTGGACATAGGCCTCCCCTATGGATTTCCAAAAAGACCGATTGGAAGCGGCTTGCATCCAGCGTCTTCCTGCCACTTGTATGAGGTCATCCGCCCATCTCGTGGCTGGTCTTCCTACGCTGCGCTTGCCGGTGCGTGGTCTCCACTCGAGAACCTTTCGGCCCCATCGGCCATCAGTTCTACGTGCTATGTGGCCTGCCCACTGCCACTTCAACTTTCTTTTTGTCTGTTCATTCATTAAAACACTAATATCATCCACCTGCATTTTTCAGTCGCTCGTGAACATAGTGCATGTAACTGTGCCGAAATATCGGGAGCTCAAAATTAACGCGAACCACGGTAAATATCCCGTTAGTAATAAGTGTTTTAAATTTTTAACGTCATGCACTTTTCCAATTTGGGTAGATAGGGGCAGCTTTCGGTTCTTCCACAATGATTAGTGTTTTAAACATGCTCGTCGGTCGGGAGTACTTCCTTTCTCGGGAGACCTGGTTCGTGTCAGGTTCGTCTACAATCTACATCGACCATTACCAACTTGAACTTTCTCACTCCACACTCGGCATACAAATCTGTTTTGTCAATCTTCTATCTATTCGCCCATTCTCTCCTAATGTTCAAACTATCTAAGCATCCATTTTTCTACCTTTGTGACACCGCAAAGTTCTCATATCGAACTGTTCACTTTTGTCAAAATTTTTACTTGATTAATTACTTAATACAGATTATGTCATTTTAGATGTAGCCCTAAATTTGAATATAGTAAACTCATTGAAATTAAAATGTATCTCAATGATATTACCAAGAGTTAAAATGACTCGTTACCACGTAGAGTTAAAATATATTAGACATCTGACTAGGTAATAGTCTTGTTCCCGCCAGCTTTAATCCGACCAATTCCCTTTCTAGACTGGTCTTGCATACCATCTTCAACTGCAATGTCACATAACAGCATGTGTACTGTGGACGGAGTGTCTGTTATCGATTACTGATCAAGTTGTCTTTAAATTAATTTTTATCTTCTAAGTGTCGTATACAATTACATTTTATAATAATGCTTATTGTAGATCGATAATAATAAAACTCGTAAATAGTAGGAACAATTCAGTTTTTGTACACACAGTTGTGTTTTTTTAACGTTTTAAATTAATTGTACTTAATACTCTGCGTTCTGAAAGAATTGACTATGCGTTTATCGAGTCGGTTGGTCAGTTTCCCGCTCGGATGACCTCGTATCGCGGAGCGTTTCCTCTCCACTTTGTAATGATTATTTCATTTTACTACGAACATTGTACTAAGTTATATTTTATTTATATATGTAAACATCATCATCAGCATTACTCCACTGTCAGCGTGACATGAACTTTTGGCACTTAATTCTTGCCTGACGTCATCTTTACATTTACACCCTTCACACAGATAATAGATAAGATAAAATTTGACGTTCCAGCGCTATTCTAGTGAGACAATTACAAATTATTGCAACGAAATAGTATACAGACAAAGACTAGAATTTCTTGTTCCCAAGCTAGGCATGGTCTGCCTTTTCGGCAACGCCCTGCGTTGCCGAATGATGTTTGTACGCATTTAAATTATTTAAATTGTGACTAAGGTCTGTTTGAACAAACAACAACAACAAACAATAATGTAGTGTTGAGGGCGCTGTTGTTCTGTTTCATTATTTTGTTCAATCGAGATGTTAGTACCCATTTTGACTGGCCTTGTGGCTCAGTTGGCAGTATGTCTGCTTGCCGAGCTGTAGGTTGTGGGTTCGATCCCCACACAGGGCAAACATTTGTGTGATGAGCATGGATGTTTGTTCTGTGTCTGGGTGTTTCTATGTATCATAAGTATTTATTTATAAAAATAAAGTATATTATGTATTCTATCAGCCATCTAGTTCCATAGTACAAGCTTTGCTTAGTTTGGGCTAGATGGTGTTGTGTGAAGTGTCTACAAATATTTACTATTATTTATTTTTTTACCACGATAGTTTTATATCTACTGTATATTATTATCGTCAACATGCTTTTATTATACGAGTTCTGAAATACTAAGACTGGGAATTAGATGTGAATATGTCTGAAATTATAATAATACCAATTCCATTTTGCAATTTATTATTTTCAATATAGATAGTGTGTGTTTGTGTGTGCGTGAGAGAGAGAGAGAGAGAGAGAGAGAGTAAGGCATGTATATCGTCTTTCACATATTTCCTCCATACTTTCTTAGGTTTAAGTAGCTCTTACCGGTTCTGTTGCTTACTATCATGTCATATTAACATATTTTTTTCTCTTTGTTCGCAGGATCAATATGATAACTTAGCGTCACACACGCACAGAGGGATCGAATTCTTAGACAAATATGGTAATTTCGTTAAAGAAAGGTGCGCTATAGAATTGGAATATGCAGGAAAACTCAGGTAAATATCACGCTAAAATTATAAATCCATTACATTACTGCTTTAAATATCATTTTTTAAATTTAAAATAGGTTTACGTTTGTATAGTAACTCACATTCATAGCATGGACGAGAATGGATCGCGTCGATACAATACAAATACACTTTATTGACACCATAATACGATGTCTCTTTATTCGAAATCTATTAATTCTAACCAAATTATAAGATTACAGTAAACGGGAAACAGGGACGGGGCGGCAGGAAAAACTCCATCCATGTGCAATATGCATCAAGTATATGGGCTGGGAATAGTTGCGAACGGATTTTCGGTATTTCAATCAGAAATTGGTGGATGTATGCCGAATTCTTGTTTATTCAGTTTTAGAATGGGAAAGGTGGAATAAGGTTGGTCAACGAGTGTGCAAAAAGTTTTTTTTTATATACAAGATAGAGATCTACGATTGACCACCAACTCGCCTGATGTTAAGCGACGGCGTGGCCGGGGATGGAGCTCATCGATCTAGAACATATCTATTCACTCTAGCCTGTAGGTCTCAGGAAACAGACTTACAAAGTTAACATAATGTTTGTACAACTACTTGTAAAACTCACTGTTACAGTTTTATTTGGGTATAAATCAATAAATAAAATACTAACAAATGTTTGCATGTAATCATTTAGATATAAATCCTTATCAAAATAAGTACGTTTGTCATCTGGGAAATTTAATACTAATTGTTATTGTTAAGCGGCAGCTTATTGTTGTACATCCTCGACTTCAAAATAGCTTTCCACCGGGTGAGATTGTTTTCAAACTCGTGTTTTCTATTCAAAAATAAAAAGTATTTATTCGTTTACCCTTTTACTACTAAACGGTTAACTGATAATCATGAAAATTTATAAGACGATAGTAGAGTACATCACAAATACATACATAGTACAGTACATAGTACAGACGATAGTACATCACAAATAAATACATACAATACATCACAAAATTAACCAAGATTTAATAATTTTCCTTGGAAATGGTAGGAAAAACGCGTAAAACTTCGAGCCGTAGTTAAAAAATGTGACAAATGAGTATGTTTACTGGATCATGGAGAAAGTAACATATTTTTAGTTTGTAACATTATTATAATCGTGGTCTCCATTCGAAAACTTTTCGGCCCCATCGGCCGTCAGTTCTACGTGCTATGTGCCCCGCTCACTGCCACTTCAACTTGCTTATCCGCTGTGCTATGTCGGTGACTTTTGTACGTCTACGGATCTCTTCGTTTCTAATACGATCTCGTAGAGAGACCCCGAGCATGGCCCTATCCATAGCCCGCAAGCCTGGATGCAAGCCGCTTCCAACCGGTCTTTCTGGAAATCCATGGTCTATGTCCAACAGTGGACTTCTTATGGCTGAGATGATAATGATGATGATTATTATAATCTATTCATCAACTGGTGACATGCTTGAAAACATAATAAAAATGTTCTTGTAATGGAGGCGTTAAGAATTTATTATGATAGTAAAAAAATCTTTTGATGTTATTTATTGGCAGATGCTAAAAGCTCAGGTTGTGTAACATACATGTAACATTTGTTTCTAGAACGATAATATCGTAAAATGAGGGTGAAATTCCTAGATATAATGCTTATTGATGTTTTCTAAGATTTTCGCTATTGTTACAATTGAATGTTGTAAAATATATGAGTTAAATACATTAAAAATGTTTTCAATAATGCTTATTGGTTATGTGTTAGTAATATTTTCAAAACAAACGACCTTCTTTGCAGGAGGCTGGTCAAAAACTATCAACCAAAAAAGAAGGATGAAGATGAATATCAGTAAGTATGAAATAAATAGTCCTTTACGTAAAAAAAGTCTTGAGTCCTAGTTTTAATAGGCCTTTCACATAGTATACCTACAACTGTCGCTTAACAGGTGAGTTGACGGTCAAGCGCAAGCCTATTGTCGAATTAAAAAAAAACTATGTGAAAGGACTATTAAACTAGGACTAATTTTTCAATAGCAGTAACTTAAGGATAGGCACAAAGCGCGCAGTTTTCTCTTTGTAGGGATATTAGAAAAGTGAGAAATAGATTTAAAAAAACGTTTTTTTCGACATCTTTTAAATTGGCTAAGGAGTTAGAAAATATGTGTTTTTTTCACTACACCGTCGCCAATATAAATGATATCTAAATAAAACTTTGAAAGAATATTTCACCCATCTAAACAAACAAACCTGACTCTCATTTTTCTAATAATTATTTCCGGTTTTATATGTTTAAAAATGATGTTGTGATGCGCGAGAGAGATAGTTACGCGCTTTGAGGGCCAACCTTAAAACTAGAGAAAATTCAGATGGAACGCATAATCTCTATCTCTCTCGCTCTTCTCATCTTTTGTCAGAGCGGTTCAACAGAAATCAAAACAGGTGTCTCCTTTGTTTTCTACTATCAGAGTAAACATTTTCTTTAGAGGTGGAAGCTAATATTCTGAAGTCCAGTTTTCTCCTACTATATCATTAACCATCACTTCCAATAACGTTGACAAAATCATATGACATCGCAATGTCATGCGATTGCATGAGAATGGTTAATTTAATGGTAGCTATAAAATGAATTTGATAGAATATTGAAATCCGCCCGTAAGAACTCTTAATTAATTTAAAAATAAGTTTTCAGCATTGTTAGAGACCATGCAATAGGCGGGCTGCATGTCATTACGTATTTACAGAATAATAAACATAACATACATTCTTTAGTGAAGATACGATCACGTTGCCAGATGGTAAATGCCTAAAAAAAAGCTTGTCAATAACAGTTCAAAATCACTGAAGAGTAGAGTCTGTTTGAAAGGAGAACTATCGTGACGAAACATGGTAAATGACGCTTCGATCGTGTTGCTGACAGCAGCGCCCTCAATGCCATATTACTTCTCTTTCCGAATAGACGCCATACTCAAATAGCTCAAAAATGCAATGAACAATGTAAACTAACGAGATCGTCATCCGCAGGTACACAGTATGCAGAGCATTCAAACAGTTGCTGTTAGAGTTGAACGATTTCGCGGGACAGCGCGAGGTTGTCGCCGAGAATCTACAGTCGAACGTAGTTAGAGAGCTGCATCTACTCGCCAAGGAGCTGCGAGATGAGAGAAAGGTAAACTGTACTTTAAACGCCTATATATAAAGCATGTATTGCGTCTGGCAGACAATCGAGATAAATACCAATCGCTTTAGGTAGATGAAGGTAAATCAAGCGACACCTCACATCGAAATCTGCTACTGGGAGTAATTTTTGTATAATACAAACACACATGCACAAAAAAACGTATTAAAGTAAGGGTCTGTTAGGAATATTTTATATAATTTTAGGATTTGACATTTCAAACACTGCACTGTACCTACTGTAGACTCATGCAGTGGCAGAAAGACGCTGAATGCAAGCCACTTCCATTCATAAAGTTTTTTTGTGAATCCTTGTAATAGGTCTATGTCTAGCAGTGGACTTCTTGTGGCCGAGATTGTGATGACGCTGATGACTATGCAGATCGTTATGAAATTTAGGTATAGATAGCTGCGAACCTGGAGATGGATATTAATATTAGCTACTTTTCATCACTATCATCAATACACGGATGAAACCGTGGGGCGCTACTAGTATCGTAGTCGTAATAAAGATCTGATAAAAACAGGAACGTGACGAACAACAAGAGGTCGAAAGCGTACCTTTTATGTGGTGCAATATCGCAAGCAACCCACGCTACGCGGATTTCATCTCGCGTTAACAGCACGCTTTTATCGCATGTGCAGATTGCAGATCGATCCGGGGCGCAACTGCGACCGCATCCGCTGTTAATATAATAACGACGTCAGTGTATTGAACCCGTTTACCTTCTACGCTTTGTTGCTGAAATACTCAGTTCGGTGGCTAACCTAATGTGGGTCTTTACCAGACGCCGATGATCCCAAATAGGCACAATTTCGCGCTGTGTTTGGCGAACGATCGGCAACTTGCATGGTTATGAATCTAAGCACCAGCGTAGTTTCTGGGCTGTGAACTCCACGCTGTTCACTTCTGCAGCATACTCATGGATCCTCATGATTCCTCTATTTATACTTTCTTAAAATTTGTGATTATGACTAGATTCTCAGCCTTATTATTCTTATACGATGTGATAGGCCTTATAGGATATTATTCTTATACGATGTGATAGGCCTTATAGGATATTATTCTTATACGTTATTCACTGCTTAAAACTAAACCAAATTTGAAAATACTAAATCTTATAATTACTTTTTACGACTATCATATTTTTCGGATGTGTGTATGTATGTTTTTAAATTTCCCCTTACTGCCTAAACGTTTAATTTACTTTTTTTGCTCTCGATGTTTCGTTCTTTTACGAGTACATAGCCTCATATGATGAATAAGTGATTTTACAGCGGTTTTGAACATACTTAAGGCGAAAACGTAACATCAACATCACCCCATAGCATATCAAGCGAAACAGTTATACTAAGAAACAGTTTCTTTAAATTCATACATTACTTAGATTAGTGAGCGCGTAAGAGAAATTGGCCTCACTCACATTTCCTGTTTTATCTGATCTGAATTCTTCTTGCGCAGTCCAAGAAAATATCTTTCACTATATCATAATTTTTATATTTTCAGCAACATTTAAACGAAGGAGCCAAACAGATGGGCGTGTTGAACTCTTCAATAGGCTCACTGGAGCGGGCGCGGCGGGCTTACGAACGCGCCGCCAGAGAATCAGAGCGAGCCCTAGAGACCTTCCAAAAGGCAGACGCCGACCTTAATCTGAGGTAATTACCGACTCCACAATAACAACCACTGACCCATTAGCTTCACATCCAACAGATAGGGTTTCACGAATCGCTGTGACATCGCAAATTGTTCGTTGAGCCCAATTGGCGTGTTTATGTCATCACAATGAGCTCTTTGGCTGTTTGATTGTGCGTCTTGATGTCGCTTTCTTAGCATCATAGCTATTTACATCTTCCGCATTTGTTTATTTAGTGAATTAGAACGAATTGTGTAGGATGGTTCCGACGGCGAACGCGAGGAAGACCATTGTTGTACGTAACCACTTTCTATCTAGACCATCTGCCGTTTCCTTTGTTGTTATTAACATTTATCGAATCAGTGCACACGACCTCAACGTGTGTTGACCTAAATAATTTACATTTTGACAGACATGCATCCAAGTAATCTTTGGTTTTTAAGGCGGTCATAGAATACTTGGTTGAAGGTAACAATCACATAATGTCACATAATGTGCCTATAACAAGTTCGTTGACATATTTTTTATAACAGGCATATGACTATATTGCTTGATGATAAGCAATTATCATCGTCGCAAATAGACAACTTCAACCGTCGCTTTTTAATATTTTTTCATGTGATGATATTTTTTTTACAACGATCCTTGTTTAAATTCTTATAGAAATTTCATTAAACTGGATAAGATATTGCTCTGCAGTTTGTAATGACTTTTCATAGTAACGGAAATAATACTTTTGTATTATTTCTTGTACAATGATCTTGGGTACTAGATCGTTATCTTTTATACTATTTCTCTTGGAGATGGACTGCCATCTCCATTTTTGTTGAGTGATTCTGGTCAAGAAACAGACAACTAAAAGAGGTATTTGCCAAAGGCCCACTGAATTGAATACCATACTGTAGTATTATTTCATTTATTATATTTTTGTAACTGCCCAGTCGAGCGGAGGTGGAGAAACAAAAAGCGAACATGAAGCTGCGGAGTCAAGCGTGCGAAGACGCGAAACACGAATACACGGAGCAGCTTCGGAAAACGAACGAAGCACAGCGGCAGCATTACGAGCAAAGGTTGCCACATGTCTTCAAACAGTTACAGGTAAGGCGCCAACGATCAGGACCCTTCCTCTATTCACTTTGACCGTTGGAAAGATGAAGTGCCTCATTCAAATTAACGTAAAATCTAAGGGATCGGTCACACTGCCGATTTTAGCATCAGATCAGCAATTTTGCAACAGCATCTCGTGATTCTCTGCGTCTTGCGTCCTGATATGATTCTGGATGATAATGTCGTTTCGTCAAATTGTATTGATTATTTAGAGTCTGTGTAACGCAATCCAATGCATAGAGATATGGTCATAGAGAAGGAAGGAAGTTTGTGCCATTGTCTATGATCAGTACGTCACTAACACACCAGCCTTTGCATATGGATAGAACCACAGGTTTTATTAGAAATTTAATAACCCAGAGGAATGGAGGAATGGAGTGATAACATTTTATTGTTCTTTTTGTTCCGTCCTGACAATGTAAGCAAGGAAGGAAGTCATATATACATATGTATATATACGCCTATAGTCTAAATGGCTGGACCGATTTTGATGTGCGAGGTGTCGATAGATTCGTCATAGGTTTTTTTTGTTATTATATAATATATAATACATCTCTCACAAAAAATAAAAAATTGGGCTTTTTCGTAACCTCCAACGAACTTGTTCGTAATAAAAAAGGGATTTTACTAGAATTATACTAAAGAATGCGCATTTATATAATCTTTTACAGCGATTTTACGCATACATTCTCACATAAAACGTACACTCAACAGCGTATCAATCATAACGAAATCGTAAGTTATGACCACAAAATCTGGTTTTTGCAGTCGTATATTTTGTTTTTCTTTTAATATAAATACAAACAATGCACTTGCTCTGTAAAATTATCTCATATTAACTGCTTCGCCATCTCTAGGCACTAAAACGAGACGTAGAGACCAGTCGAGTGCTCTATTACCATCAAGACGATGCCGAGACGTTTGATGTCTCAAGGCCCAAGACTCAATATAGGCACTATTGACTGTGGGTATTGGTTGTACATATTTACCTACTGTGCGGTATCGTTATTATACTTATATTAGACATGGCACGAGTTTTGGCGGGAACGTCTTAGTAACGTGTTGTTGCTTTGTTTTATTTTCCTAAACTTGTGTTATTTTGAACATTAATGCTATAAAAATGGTGGTGTTTTATTCATAAAGTGTTCGATAAAGTGTGTGAGTGCGGGCAAGTGAAATAAAGCAGTAAAACGTGTGATTTTACGTTGTCGGCAAACTCCATAGAAGCTTCTAGTAAAGTCGCCACCACTTTACTGAAGCAGGACTCGACTTATAAACTGACTGTATACGTGACTTATATTATGACTAGAACATTTACAACTTGATTTATTCAAGAAACTTGAAAAAATCCTATTGGCAAGTATGCTTTAATGCGGGTCCAATACAAAAAAGAAGAAGAAGACATGACACGCGAAACAAATTTTATGAAACTGTAAACAAACGCAAGATAGACAAATGTCCCAGTTACTCGTTAACGTTTTTATTCATGAAACCGCATGTTTCTATACTTAATATGTAAAGTACCCAGTTTATGAATATTTAGGTATTGTTACATTACAGTGAGCGTCTCTTTTTTCCTTATTTTTACTTATAATTATATGTGTTTTGTCCTTCTATTACTTGTTATAGTCATGTGGAATATTTAGCTAATCCGCATGCGTACAGTCGTAAATACATATCGTAATAATCTATGGTAATATGACTATGAAAAGGTAAAATCCCTTACTTAGTACGTTTGTCCCCATACGTTACTATGGGTCAATCTCTCTCGCATGAGCAAATCTGTCTTTAGTAAAAACTACGGGTCACTCACGTCTGTTTTGAGCCGAAATATCCGACTATAGTTTCAACCGCATTCGGCGGTCTTTTTCAAAGGAGCAGCACACACGTCACTCCCGGTCGGTGACGCGCCTTGCACTCCCGTAGTCCCGTGTCTCCGTAGTTTTTATTTAAAAATGTGTGAAAACCACGTTATTTCCATAGTAAAACTGTCTTTAGTATGTTATAGTCGGAGCATGACGCTCTCTTCGAGAAAGATATCGATATTGCGGCTATTGGTATAAATTATGTAAGCTTCTCGTTTAGTGCCGCTCGTTTAGAGAGAGAGAGAGAGAGAGAGAGAGAGAGAGAGAGAGAGAGAGAGAGAGAGATATGAAGATTCTACTATTTCTATTCGCTTCGACGAAAGCACGCTTCGGTTTTCGATTAGTTACAGAGTTCTAACTTATACTATAAGATTGAAAGTAAACTCCCTCTGTGTTTGTGTTACCCTTTTCACACTTTTACTGATCGTATTGGATACAGAGATTGAGACACCATACAAGGATATTTTATCATCATCATCAACATTTTTTGCACAACGCGGGCGAATCTTTGGTCCACAGTTTGTAAAATATAAACCATTGATCACACGGTTTCTTATAATATGTCTACAGTTTGTTTACCCATGACTCATTATACTCGAGTTAATGGTCATAACCGGAATGAATTAGAGATTTGCTAGATATAAAAGTGAAAATGATACCTCTATTTATTATGACACGTTTACGCTGTCTTGTCGAGCTTAATTCCTATAAGGTTTTATGGTGAATGAAATGCCTTTTAAGATTAAGTTTTATTATGTGAACATACGTAATATTGACTGCCTTACGTAAGGTACTTACTTGAGATTCGACCTAAGCTCTAACGCTTGGAACAACGCTGTAAACTCGCTATTTTATCCGATGGCGTAAGAAGGAGGGTTATAGGTATCTATGTAGGTATGTATGTAAATTTATATGTATGTGTGTTTCTATATTACCTTCTACAGCCTAACCGGCTTGACCGATTTTGATGTGCGAGGTGTCGTTAGGTTCGTCTTCACCGCCTGAGTCTTAGAGGCTATATTTTTTGTGTCGTAATAATATTACGGCGAAGTTTCCGGCAGCCTAGTCAGGAGACCGTCTGACTTGCGATCCGCAGGTCATGGGTTCGAATCCCACGGCACGCACCTCTGTCTTTTCGAAGTTATGTGCGCATTGTTGATTGCCGACAACTTCAAACGGCGAAGGAAAACATCGTGAGGAAACCTACATGTCTGAGAGTTCTCAATGATCTTGAAGATGTGTGAAGTCTGCCAACCCGCACTTGGCCAGCGTAGCAGACTATGGCCTAACCCTTCTCACAGTGAGAAGATGGCCCGTTCCCAGCAGTGGGACAGTTTATACAAACAGGGCTGATAAAAAAAAAAAATATATATTACTGTGTAATAATAATACGACTAGCCAAAATAAAAAGCGTAATTTTGTTCAACGAACGTTTTCGTAACAAATAAGTGATTTTACAAAAACTATTCTAAATAATGTTCAATAAATTATACAGTAACCTTGCGTATATTTTCTCACAACAAACGTACGTACTCAACAGCATTTCAAGCGTAACGCAAGAGTAAGTTACAGTAGGAAAATCGCTTTTATGCATTCTTGTTGCGTACTGCACAAGAACGGAATTCTTTGCCGCCATCTCTATTCCTGAGACCTACAATCTTAGAATATTCAAAGCTAGAATAGCTGTGAATTAATATATTCTAGATCGACGAGCTCCGTCCTCGGCCACACCGTCGCTTAACATCAGGCGAGTTGGTGGGCAATCGTAGATCAATTTTGTATAAAAAAGTAGAGTTTTTTTTCTTTTACTTGTATAGCGAATGCATTGCGCTGCATAGTTTTGAATCAATACAAATCGGTAGATAACGGCAATGTCTGAAATATTTGCCCTAAAACCTCGCCGTGAGTTTTGCGTTCCAGCCTACCAACTGGATTAAAAAAAAAACCAAATGGTTTGCCTGTTTGTAACACTTAGAAACGTATTTCTAGGCACGTGTTCGTTTAATTCGGATCGCATGGACTTTTAGTATAAATGCTCGAATGTTGCCTATGAATGCACTTTGGCTAGCCGCCAGCTAGGTCAAAACGGAACGCATATTTTTGTAGCAGCGCCCATTTCAGCTAATCTTATGGCTACTTCATGTCTAGTTTTGTACCATGGGCACAATAGGAAGGAGTCGAATGATTAAACTTTTTCATCAGCTTGGCACTGCGATGAGGTTTTGGACAATACACCTTAGCTTCGCTTTGCGAGCAGATGAACTAATCGTGTTTTGATGGAATCGTGGAAAATCTCAATTCTCTTAAAATTTTCGTTAAATTTCGATTGTCAATGGTATAATAAAAAAAACGGTGTTTTATTAACTTAGTTATCAATTACATACTTGCTAGATCTTATAAGACTTGTATTTTTCATAAAACTTGAAGAAATCTCAAAATGTTAAATGACACTGGCAAAGGCGTTTGTCGCGCGGGTCCAATACAAAGAATAAAATTAAAATGATTACGAAAGCAGACTGCAACTGCGTTCCATCATAGCAAAAATAATGACTTCCACACCCTCATAGTCGTTTATTCATATTGCGTATAATGTCACGTGTAACGCCGCGCGTTAGTATTCAATATAGAGCCCTAAATAACCGAGGTGTGAATTTTTAATGCATAAAATTCTAAAAGTTTTAAAAGGGATCCAGACGGTGTGGGGAAACAGTCCCCAGAGACCTAGAGTACGCACTTGACATTAGAATTTATTTACACTTCTCCGTGTAATTCAACAATTCTCTACGATTTACAATTCTCCAATTCTACAATTTTACAATTCTCCGTGTACTTGACTTAGGGTTGGTATGTGTTGATTATTGCAGCGCATTATATTTCTACGAGATAAAAATCTTCTAAAACAGAAAGCTGTAGATTGAAAAACATAAACAAACATAACGACATCACGTTTTGATGTATCTTTGCAGTAATATATTTTATAGTGATAGTATTTATTTATTCTTATTACTTAAACAGTAATCGTGTGTCATAAGATAATTATGCATATTTAGAAGTGTTAATAAGATCTTATTTTTTGATACGATATATCATAAAATAATAATATTTATTTATGTCGATAAATATAGATAGATAGATAAACTCTTTATTTTACTATGGAAATTAACGTGGTTTTCACACATTTTTAAATAAAAACTACGGGTCACTCACGTCTGTTTTGAGCCGAAATATCCGACTATAGTTTCGTAGTTGAGTGCAAGGCGCGTCACCGACCGAGAGTGACGTGTGTGCTGCTCCTTTGAAAAAGACCGCCGAATGCGGTTGAAACTATAGTCGGATATTTCGGCTCAAAACAGACGTGAGTGACCCGTAGTTTTTATTTGAAAAACTCTTTATTGTTTACACCTTAACTAAAACACAAATTACATAGTGAAAAGGGCTTAAATGCTAGTGAAACAAAAAAAAATATATATATATATATATATATATGTGAGAATTAGGCTATGAAATCGGCTATATTGAAATTCCGTTTATGTCATATGACCTATAACACAAGGACGTTAAAATATACGTCGATATGAACCATATTTATTGAAATCCGAGCAATGATTTAAGAGAAAAGGGGAACTATGTATTTTATAATCCCCCATGTGTATGTGCACGCTTGCACTTATAACTGCTTGATGTCATCTTGAATTTTGGATGTGATTAGGTCAAATCTCTGCGTGGTAATACATTACGCTCGTAACTTTGAGATATTAGACTTCGAAATTTCGCTGGGAATATTGCCTTTCAATCGGGAACAATATAATGACTAAGTAGCAAAGTTGAGGTTCTATTTTCTCTTGCGAACTTGCAAATTATTGCGACCATTACAAAATACAACGTTCAAGTGATAATGTCTCCGTAACGTAAATAAGGATAAGAGTTAAGAAACACGTGGTTTATTTTTAGCGATAAATGTGAAGAAAAATGAAACTCGTTTGTCCACTCCTCTCCGTACAACTTATAAGGCCGCCATTAGCGAGTTTTCTACACCCTCGCTGTACCCCAGGAGAAGGGAAACTTAAAGTTTATCGAACGTCGACTTTCGAAATGTAATTTGTAGTGGTCTTGTATTATTACCGAGTCTACCTGTAGAATATCTTGAATTAGTAGTGTTCTGTCTTAACGTTGAAGCGCTGTTGTGTTAGTCAAATTATTATAATCGAGCATTGTACCCCAGGAGAAGGGAAACTTAAAGTTTATCGAACGTCGACTTTCGAAATGTAATTTGTTGTGGTCTTGTATTATTACCGAGTCTACCCTGTAGAATATCTTGAATTAGTAGTGTTCTGTCTTAACATTGAAGCGCTGTTGTGTTAGTCAAATTATTATAATCGAGCATTGTACCCCAGGAGAAGGGAAACTTAAAGTTTATCGAACGTCGACTTTCGAAATGTAATTTGTAGTGGTCTTGTATTATTACCGAGTCTACCCTGTGGAATATCTTGAATTAGTAGTGTTCTGTCTTAACATTGAAGCGCTGTTGTGTTAGTCAAATTATTATAATCGAGCATTGTACCCCAGGAGAAGGGAAACTTAAAGTTTATCGAACGTCGACTTTCGAAATGTAATTTGTAGTGGTCTTGTATTATTACCGAGTCTACCCTGTGGAATATCTTGAATTAGTAGTGTTCTGTCTTAACATTGAAGCGCTGTTGTGTTAGTCAAATTATTATAATCGAGTATAGTGAGTTGTCATTCTACTTTTAGAACTCTTAAAATATACATTCTCTACACTGTAAAGGCTTAAGGCAGTGTTTTGATCATTTTTTGGACGTTCTGTGGATTTACAATTCAATTATCTCATGTGTCAGAGTTTATGAAGGTATAGGTACAGTTAAATAGGCATAGTCAGTCAAACAAGTCAGAGTCAAGCATATTTGCGCTCAAATTCTAGTCTTGCATTAATAAAGCGATTGTGACTTCAATGGAAGTTTCGATGGAGAAGCGGACTAGTGAAGTTTCACCACATAATTTTACGTTTCTACATTTGTGCGCATAATGGAACACTTTTTCGAGCATTTTGTCATAATTTCTATGGTTTACGTAAATAGTTAAAATTGTGTTTTTTATTGTTTTCAGGATCTGGACGAGAAAAGGATAAAGAACATAAAGAACTTCATGCTAAGTTCTGTAGATGTAGAAAGAAAAGTATTCCCTATTATTATGCAATGTCTCGACGGAATGGAACACGCCGCGAATAGTATTAACGAAAAAGAAGTAAGTATTATTTATTCATCTACAAAACAAAGAAACCATGGTGTTGTGAGATACTTTATAATGCCAGGCATCTCCTGGCTACATCCGCAACCAGAGTTTTGCAACCGTGCCGATAGAAGTCTACCTAGTGATACCGTGTACCGTAGTCTACCGTGGTGATAGAAGTGTCCTGAAAACTATAACCCGGGTGTCTTCAAGTCTAGAGTGAATAAGTATCTTCTAGGTCTACGTGCTTCATCTTCGGCCACAGTATCGCTTTCCATCAAGCGTGCTGGTGGTCAAACTTAGAGCTATTCTATATAAAAAAAAAGTGTATTCGGAGTTTGCCAGTTTTTTTTTTATACATATTAGAATATAAATACTTGCGGTGTGCTTACCCTTCTACAGCCTGTAAACGATACAAATTAATGACTTCAACTTTAGCTCATTCAGGGTCAGTTTTTTTTAGATAGATTGTGGAGATACGGAGATTCGTGCATAAGAGTATTTTGGACTTGCTCATGTTCTGAACATTAATAAAAATCCTAATCATAACTAAATCATTATTATAAATTCAAAAGGAACTCTCTCGTAATATGTATCTTTATTTTCTTACGGTGTCATTATTCAACTAATTTTGATGATATTTGGTATAAATATTTTTTAAATTAAGCTACATTTTGCTAACATAAATTTTCATCAATACACAGACGAAACCGCGGGATGCAGCTACTTAAAAATACATAAATATCAGTTACACAAAATAACGATAATAAGTTTCATAACACATCAAAATAAGAATGTTTGTCTATGCAAAATACAGATAACAAAATGATGTCAAAAAAGAAATGGTGTTAGTATGCAAATTAGTTATACAAACGATTAGACAGGTGTTCGTAAAATTATGAAAGAATGCTTTACCAGTGCCGTTGGAACAGGTTCTTGGATTTAGCTCGTCAGGTCGAGTAGTTCAAAGGGCTACTATGATATAGGGTCAACCTACATTATTTATCCCGCTGTCTAAGTAGGGCTCAAGCGGGTTTGTAAACGAAAGTCTTTCAACAATAAGAAAAAATAACTATTTAGCATGTTATGCCCACTATAAGTTGAACTTTGTAATAGCGTCCTCCAGTCAAATACAGGTCAACATATATTGGTTCACATGGAGTTGGGTGTAATATTTGTAATTGTTATAGTATGAATGACGAGCTGACCGATCAAGAAGTTTGCACAATTTTTAGTAATAAGTAAAATGATTTAAAAACTAGCAAAACAAAATTCAATTATTGCTTCACGAGTATCATTTTACTAATAAACTAAATATTTTGAATTCCGCTTATGATCTCTGGTCCTACTTTCCTGGGTTCAACTTTTAATGGCCTAGGTTAAGGAAAGTAGGTTTTTTACGAGCGACGTATCATAAAATTGAGCTTATCACTCCGGAGATAACACGAATATAACGACACTTCGCACAGAGCACAAAGATACATGCATAAAACATAACTCTCCTTCTTAATCAATCAAGTAAAACGACACATTCATTCAAAGTTTATATTGTTTTTTTTTCAACTTAAGTCAGATTTGTCTTGTCCAAAATTTGTATTTTACGACACAAATAATCTTAATATCATTAACATACAAATATCTTAAATATGTCCAAAATCTCGCATTATATTTTTCCAGACTTGCAAGTCTTCTTCTATTCTTTTCGACCTTTTTTATCATTTCACTTTATACTACTCACAGTTGAAATTCAAATAAGCTATTTACAAATGATAAAATTAATCTGAACCAATTTTTTGAACATATTTTTTTTACTACTGGCAATAAATATTATATACGAACTTGTTTGACTGCTCACAATAGAGGCCTACTTGCCTAGTTGATAGCTTTAAACTTTTGTTTAAAGCGTGACTGAATAAAAACCGTATACATTATAAGTTTAAGAATATTTTAAAATTAACAACCAAATAATTTATGCGTTTTGAAGATTCATTCATTAGATACGATGACAGTAAAACATTTGATATTTGACAAAAGGATTCGAAAGTGACCCCTAGAATATTCGCCGTTCATTGAGCATAATATCAACAGCTGCCTTGATTATTAAGCTCGAGATTCAAGCGCGCAACTATCTCTCTCGCGCATCACAACCTTTTTAAACATATAAAATCAATGAATAGGGATATTAGAAAAGTGAGAGCTAGATTTGGTTATTTAGAAAGGAGAAACATTTAAAAAAAGTTTTAATCAGATATCATTTATATCATTTATATTTGCAACGGAATTAGAAAAAAAAACATATATTTCCCCATTCCTCAGCCAATTTAAAAGATATCGAAGAAAAACTTGTTTTTAAATATTTCTCCTGTCTAAATAAACAAATTTATCTCTCATTTTTCTAATATCCCTGTGCAATGATTTTATATGTTTTAAGAGGTGATGCCCGAGAGAGATAGCTGCGCTCGTTGAGCGAATCCTTAAGGTTCGACGTTACGTTACGGCGGCAAATTCAAACTTCTAATAGTTTTCGGTCCTTGTTATATTTGGTCGGGTAACAATTATAAATAAAATCACAATAATTGTAATTTTCATTACATAATAGATAAAATCATGTTTATTTATCAGTACTGCAATTAGTATTATTTTCGAAAATATATAAACTGTTTGTAATTGGAAAAGTGTATTTATCAATTATTTATTAGATCTTATTAATTAATAAAGTCCATTATTGATACATACTTTTATTGCTGTAATAATACAACAAATAATTATTTTGTGTTCTTAGTATTTATGAATTATTTATTAGATCTTATTAATTAATAAAGTCAATTATTGTGATACATACTTTTATTGCTGTAATAATACAACAAATAATTATCTGGTATAACACACACACGTCATAAGTAACGCATCTTACTTGCGTAGAAGCATCAGCCTATAGACTAATTAACTGACTTTCAAAAAGGAGAAAGTTCTTAATTCAAGTGTTTTTTTTATTTCGCCAATTATGAATTGATTTTGATGATTCTTTGCCGTTTGATAGGTCATACTTCAGAGGTGGTCCCATATAAATTTTATCAAAATCGGTTCAGCTTTGGTTTTTATAACAAAATAACTGAGAAAATATGTCGTCCAAGTAAACAAAATTGCGCATTTTGAAGACAGCTGTTTCAGTTTTTAAACTATAGTTATTTCCTAAGTCACAATACTAACACTACAATAGACAATTTTTTTTAAAAACTCTGTATTGTACAATAGTTTTCAGCCATTAACATACCCAATTACTGTATTTTACATATTTTGTATTGTTAACCGACTTCCAAAAAGAAGGAGGTTCTCGATTCGACTGTATGTTTTTTTGAAATGGGGGAGACCTTTGCCCAGGAGTGGCACAGTATAGGTAAATTAATAATATATTTATATGTACAATTAATTAATTAACCTATACTGTGCCACCATATATATAAATTAATAGATGGTTTTTTTTATTTTCGTTTTCCGCGGTGTGTATACTATTGTACCCTAACAATCAAGACTTAATGAGAAGAATTTCGGTGTTTCGACCTTAATTGCTAGTTCTTTATTTCGTTTTATTGCTCAATTTGGAATAACATTCCGGTGGCGGTATGATTCGATGTTTTTACTACTATAATCGGCACAAGCGTTTCTATTGATTTATTGTCGAGGTTGTGTGACTTGGCGAGGTCGTTTCTAGCTTATACAGAAACTTAGATTTCTAATGGCAGGCTCGTTATTTAAAAATACTATTGGAGTGATTGGTTTTTTTTTTGGTAATAAAAGTGGTTCTGTTTTGACTAGGTCAGAGAAATCCCCTTAGTTACATTAGCGGCCTAGTTAGGCATAGCCCAGGATATTTATCATGAGAAAATTTGAATGTGGTTTAGATATTTCAATGCAGAAAAATATGCGGGGAGAAAAGAGGTATAAGATGCGACGTCATACTTACGACGGGAAGTTAACATTTTAACAGTTTTTGGTTTTGTACCTAGACTAGGTAACTACGAGTATTTTTATTGATAAGCAATGAAGTGCATTGTAGATTGGAAATAATTATCATAAATTGTTGCAAACGTTCTATTTATTTACATAGCCATCCGGCCCAGCTACGTAGAAAACAAAAAAAACTTGATTTTCAATGTCCTGCCTTATATGACGTTGCACCTCAATTAAATATTAGTTGTTCAAGATGATAAAAGTTTTATCTTTTGGCAAGTGATTAGGCTCAGAGTGCAAATTTTATTATGATATAAAACTGTCTGTGTTGCTTTTGCATATTTTAGGGGCAAGTACTGATTTGGTAAAAAGTCGACCCCAAGTATTGTCAAACTATTTTATTTTTGCAGCTTTTTATTCCATTCTATTGAGAATTCTAAGACATTTTCAGAAAACAGCAATGGCGGTTTCCACTTTTCTGTGCAGCTGCCTAGCTGGCATAAAAAATTGGCGAAATATTTATGGACTTTTTTCTTTTCAATGAGAAATGGGTGGTAGAGTGCGCACTTTCTGATTGCCTTATGTTGTAAGGTCCCGAGATTATATTATATATATACATTTAAATGACGATCTCCCAATCTGTTTCAGGACACAAAATTAGTGATAGACAGGTATAAATCCGGCTTCGTACCCCCCGAGGATTTCCAATTCGAGGCGGCGTCGGGAGTCGACACGACGGACGCGGCCACCAAGCACCACACGTACAACCACCACACGGCCGCCAGGGGGACGGTCTCCGGGAAGAAGGAGAGGAAACGGACCGGACTGCTGTCGATATTCAGCTCGAATAAGGTGAGGAAGTGCGTGTGTGTATGCTGGTTATTTGAGGGTAGTTTGTAGGGGTCGGTTCGGTTCACGCAGGAAGAACTAGCTGAAAATATAAGCATTTTAAATTTCGAATACTTGGAAGATAAAGATATAACAGTACTACGTAGTTCTATTTTATATACATGCACATATTTATATTACCTAGAGTTCCATGCCTTATTTTTATTATTATGTTGGCTTGCGGTTGACCGCCAACTGGCCTGACACCTGTTGATTTAAGCGACGTTGCGGTCTACGACGTAGCGGGTTTTTCTGGAAGAAACCGTTTTACTGATAATTTAAAGATACCTAGATTATTATAACTTACTAAGTTAGCGCATTTTAAGAGCAGACTTGATAAAGGTAGATAAATATTAATCTATCAAATCGAATTTTATTAGAAGTCAACTTAAAAACTTGATCAGAGTCGCGCATTCATTCATTCAGTATTCTTTTCATCAAAGTACACAAATACTATTGTATATTCTGTGGTACGTGCTCAGGTTGCCTAGGTGATAATAAAAACTATTGACAAAACGTGACCTACGCAAAAGTCTTCATATTTTTTTGCCTTGTTCTATTTAGCGTGAACCGACCGCTTACTATGTCAAGGCTATGTCATCGCTTGGGGTGTATGTGCTTTCATAATAAGATCCCAAATCAGAAAACAATTTTCTTTCTATATAAGTTGAAATTCTTCCTCATTCGTTTATGTGTAAACGAGTTTCTGAATTATATTTTTTTGTGATGACCTATTGCTTTAATTCAATTGACCTCATCGTCTGTTAAGAATTTATTTTTATTTCGTGTGATGTCATACGAATGAGCAAGAATTAATGTTGTTAGATTCATATTATTTTCCTTAGTGCAGGTCCGGTGAATTAATATACAATGAATTTTGTTAGCATTTTGTGGTTGGTGGAATCGCCTGCTTTTTGAGATACGAGGCTTTTTATCTCATTTATTTCTCTATTTATGTGTTTTTTTTTAACATACATACTTCAAAAAAGCAGGTTCTAAATTGTCTTTTTTTCGTTCGTATGTTCTGCGATATCTTTGCGTATTTATAAAATATTTTGATGATACTTTTTCATTACAAAACGGCCACTTCAGGGGCGGACCCATAAGAACTGTAATTTTGGTCTTATATATATTTTTATAAGATATTTTTTATTTGTTTCGAAAGCCTGCTGTTTGAAGTCGGTCTTACAGACTATATTATTTCATAAATCTTTATTTAAGCATGGTGAATGGGTCTGTTTATTATTACGTATACGGAATCTACGTAATATTTAAAGTATCTTGCTTTATTTCGATTATTATTTGGACAACTGGTGTGTGGTCTTGGCTTTAATACATATTTGTTGTATGAATCAATATTGTTTGCATTGAAAACTCCACCAGAGTGTCCACAGTATAAGACATCAGTGGGCATAGTTGATCTATATCCAATACACACTCAATGTATTCCTCGCTACTTATAATTAATTGAGATGTATAATAGTAGGGTTATTTTGCTTGACGTCAGAATTGAATCGCATAAATGTTGTTGAAAACCTTAACCCGTATATATACCTTATTGTTATTACAATAAGACGCATATTTGGCATGGTCATGGAATCATAGCTTGAGTCAGATGGCGCGATCATGATCATGGATCATGTTTTTCAGCTCCAAATAAATAAATACTTCATTTAAACGATCGACATTGCATTTGATTTACTGTTGCTTCTATGCAATGTTAATAATGTCATAATAACACTTAAGAATTAATTAACGCGGTGTTTTTTTATGTTAGGGTGAGTTAGGGATAAACAGTGAGCTCACTGTTCTAACGCTGTGACCACACACCGGTTCTCATATTTATTTGTGTATATTGGAGGTACTAATTTGTTTTTGTATTTCAACTCCCCGTTCGATCCCCACCTAACAATGGGTACAATTGATATAATATTGGCTGTCGACGGCGTTCGCATAAAAAAAACGTAAGTTAACCCGCGGTGGGGGACGTTATAAGGCATGAATCATATCTGTTACTTATCAAACAATGCACTTGTTATTGTTATGCAACTATACATTTTTATCACATAATGACTACATCGTTTATTTTGTTATTATTTCTTTTAAGTGAACCTTAACACGTTGTGTGCTTTACTTGTGAACGTGGAAACACGTGTTTGCAATTTCAATAAATGCAGCGATTGAGACAAGAGATCGGCAAATTACTTGTAGTTGTTTGCTATCGGTTAATTTAACATCTCGATCGATTAGTCTCGAGTATTAATCGATGGGACGCTTATATATCGGACGATTGGACGTCAAACATTGTCAGGATATTTTAATGAAAACTTCGATTACATAATACTTTTTTTTTTTTTCTATTCGACGTGATGGATTTATAAATTAGAGATTTAAAGTTCGTTCTATTATTGGTGGTCGTAAATCGGAGCACACCTATCTATTTGGAAGAAATCGCTCTATGCGATAAGGCCGCTTTGTACTGTTGTTTAAGTTTATTGTTTTTATAACCTATAATAACTTGTCTTAATCTACATATGCTAGTAAAATATTTATAAAATCTAGACACATTTTTACAAAAATAATGTGTGTTATTGTGCACGAAAATTGAAAAATATTCCTACACATGGAAAACGCCAGGCTCAATTACATTTGTTAGATTAACTGTTATTAACACATTTAAAAAAATTGCCGTAGTCCCGGTTTAAGAATATAGCCATTAAATTTAAATACTTAGACAGCCTCCAACACTTATATGAAAATGAGCCAAGCTCCGGGAAGTTGTTCAAAGCATCGTTTAGCTATAATAAACAGTCATCAACATCAGTTGCTCTTATTTTATAGGTGTTATCCACACACATCAGTGTCAGGGCTCTGAGTAGTCCGGGCGTCCCGTCCCGGTCATCCAGTTTTCACATATATCATCCGTTTTTTACACACATCAAGGAAATAGTTTTATTTTATTTTATTTTATCTACCTGTTAGGTGTTTAAAATACGTTATCCCGAGGGCGTAAAAATCTAAAAGCTCTGATGACGCGTGCAACCATCCTTACGCTTTCAGGGACACAGACGACCCTGACGCACCTGACACGTTAACATTTGAACAGGTTCATAAAAAATTTATACAAGTATGTTTTTTCCGTACTGGATGAAAACCCTGACCCCGTCAAGTGTGGATAGCGCCTAGAGATTCAACAACGTTCACAAGTATAGCCTCGCGCACCGCCAGCCTTTACTTAGCCAGACTCTCCTATTAACGGTGGTGTCTACACTCGTTTAATTTGTATCTGTTTGCTTCCCGTCTCCGCCGCCTTACGCTTTGGCGCAGAAGATAGTCGAGGCGTGCAACTCGATCAAGGTCAGTGTGCCGAGACGAGGCGTACTGGTGTTTCTGTAAACTTACTGAGTCACTTCGCAGGTGTAATTAGGTTTTAGGAGCACGTATCGCTTGAATATCGAAGCGTGCTGTGAATGAATGCGTAGTAGCGAATTCCATAACACGGAACGTATCTACATAAATTATAACAAACGGGCTGTTGGCCGTTGACTCATGAATATGCGGTTTCTATTTTGGCGCGTGGTGAAAAAGAGCAGAGGTATTATTCTCTATGACCATGGGTAACGTAACGTACGAAAAATTATAATTGAAAATTAGACTTTAAAATTGAATTCATTAAAGTGTAGTTTTTGACAACCGTAATGTGTTATGCGACCTATCGTCATGGGCGTATATAAGGGCGGGTGGGCTAGGCCCACCCCAGAATGGCCTATGGCCCTCCCCAGGATTTTTGGTTACCCATCTAATTATTTAGAAATCTTAGGGGCAAGGCTCACCCTAGAAAGTAACTCTAGATACACCGCTATGGATTGGATTCAATGTATATCGTTCAGACTAATCTGTTCACATATCTAAAACGTCTAAATATCCGCATTCACGATGAGTCATTTCATTTTCAAATGTCATTTAGAGCCGTTTTCGCTAATGCGTTCAATGTGTCTCAAACGACAGTATCTCTATTTTCAGACATGTCTTATGGTTAAACATCTGTTATTTTAAATTACAAGTGCTGTGGAATGTAGGCGTAACAGACAACATTGTATTTGCCTATCTTCCGATACATACATCAACTTACTTAGCTGTTGTCAATCCCTTGCTCTCCAAAAATGATGTCCGAACAGGAAACACTGAAATGATGAAATTACTGAAACTTACAGTAGGCACGCGAGTTGCGTGCCCAGATATGGAATGCTCTGTCTCGCTTGCTCTTACACACGTACACAGTGTAAAGAGAGGTGAGAGAGTGGCGGGAGTCGGTGCTCTGGTGCTCTCGCTCTTACCTCAGGCCCCGACTACATACAACGTGCGCGCGCGTAGTATATAGGCTATTTTCATTTTTTACTAATACAATAGGGGGTTTATATTTTGGTTTTTATCTGGAAAGAATATAATATTGACTTCAGTATGTGTACAGAAACAACAGCCTCGTCCATGTTTGGCTTTGCTTCACCTAACAACAACGCTTGCACGGCCTACCATGTTCCTTTTCAGCGCACTCCAACGGCATTATGTGTGTGATTTGTGTGTTTAAATGCGTTCTAGGTTTCATTGTTAATAACTATAACAATAAATGTGTAATTTATAATAATAAAATTTTATTTAAGTTTTATTCTTTGAGAAATTTTCTACCCTTGTTGTATGGTTTTTATTTAAGATGTAATATGCAGCTCCCAAAACAAAATAAAATAAAATAAGATGTTATTGCTTTTGTACAGATTATTCAAATAATTATGTGTGGTTCCCATTCCATGCTGTGCTTACCATCTTGGATCACATACTCATTTAATATCAGGCAAGCTGTGGTTAAACGCCTAGGTTTTTGACCTGTCTGTTATGAAAATTTATTTTACATGAATAACAGAAAGGAGCTCTATTCCCAACAACACCTAAGTTATTATGAGCTGATGATGATACCACATTTACTAAAAAGAAGTCTTATTTTAATTATATAGACTACATTGATATACATGTGTATAGTTAAATATTGTATCGATAGTTCAATGTTTCTTGATGCATGTTGTTGTTGAATCACTTTTGGAACATTTCTAGGACTTAAATGTTCAGTTAAGCTTGAAATATCAACTAATATCAACACGTTTTGTTTTCACAGGGGCAGTCGACTGTCTTTTACAATATTAATTGTACAGTCGACTCTATTGTCCCGTATTTTAAAGTCCACTTTTAAGTTTTGGTGTCGGTTTTGGTGTGAGATTAGAGGTATTTTATGAAGTATAAATTTTAAATGATGTGCCTGTGTTTCAGAATAATATGTCTTTGGACGGAAAGGAGGATTATTCAGACTTGCCACCGAACCAAAAGAAAAAGAAATTACAAGCTAAAGTGCTAGAGTTAAGTAAACAGGTGAGTAAGACTTTTAAATCGAACTTTATCTATAGGGAGTTGATCTTGGGAGGTTAATATGGATGTTATTCTGGACTGCGTTAGTTATTGTCATCTTGTACGCATAACTTATTGGCGTAATGCGTGTAGGACGGAAATAGTCTCGAAATCTGTAACAAGTTTTCAGAATAAGCTAAAATTTAGCACAAAACCGAGGCAGATGCAATCATTACAGAGTCCATCAGGGATATAAATTTATAACATGTTGATGTTTTCCAAAAAACAAACGCGCTGAACGAATGAGAATACGTAGTAATAATTATATTAATAAGGACTATACATAAAACATATCGGATAAACCCACCTGCTACAGAAATATGTTCGAATCCTTTTGGCGATATTTGTAATTTTGAGTTCATTTGTACCCGACTGCGTAAGAATGAGGGTTATATTTTTCAAGTGTATGTATGTCGGTATGTTTCTATATGATCGCCTACAACCTAAAAGGCTTGACCGATTTTGATGTGCGAGGTGTCGTTAGATTCGTCTTCATTGACAGAATGTATATTTTTGCTATATTTTTTGTCATAATAATAAACACCTTTCGCAAAAAAAAAGCGTTTTTCGTAACCTCCAACGAACATTTTCGTAACAAACAAGTGGTTTTACTAGAAATATTCTAAAGAATGCTCATTTATAATCTTTTACAGTGATTTTACGCATACTTTCTCACAAAAAACGTATACTCAACAGCGTATCAAGCGTAACGAAATCGTAAGTTAGAGACTGCAATAACTGCTTTTCTGCATTCGGGTATTTTGTTTTTCCTTTAACATATATACTTGTGTACTAACCCATTGATATGGACATTATATTAGTTATTTGTTAAAAATTTGGACGTTAAAAGATGGCGATTAATTTGAAGTAGCATTAAAGTCTGTTTGGAAAGCGAACTAATATGACATTGACGGCGCTGCTGTCCTTATTTCATTATTTTCTTTAACTAGCAACACAATCAAGACGTCAGTTTTCATGATGCAACGATAAAATATGAGTTACCTATATGATACGAAATATTTTCTAAAAGTCGTTTGTGTATCGTTTTCAGGTAGCGCAGGAGCAAGCCGCTATGGAAGGCCTAATGAAAATGAAAGGTGTATATGAAACCAGTCCCGCGTTAGGCGACCCCATGACTGTTGAAGGTAATTCTAAATCTTGTGAATAATCTTTCGAGTTCAATCATCTCATTCAAAAAAAGTCCAATGCAAGACATAAGCCTCTCCTGTGGTAAGACTGATTGGATGCCGCTTGTATCCAGGGACTTCCTGTCACTTGTATGAAGTTGTCTGCCCATTTTGTGACTGGTCTTCTTACGCTGCGCTTGCCGGTGTCCATTTGGAAACTTCTCGATCCTACCAGACATCAATTGTATGTATTATATGCACTGTCCACTGCCACTTCAACTTGCTAAATCTGCGTACATAGGGAACGTTTTGTTTAAAGTAATGACCTATGACTACAGATACTGCAGTGCGTTCTAGGAAATTATACATTTTGTGATACAAACTTTATTCGATTCAATCCAATTCAATTTTCTATCCCTAAATGGTTTTAAATGTCAGGTCTTTAAATAATTTAAACTGTACGCGATATAGATAGAATTTGTTTGATTAATTTTTGGATTAGGATTGATTTAGCCACCACTTTATGTTGAAAGTTTGATATTTTGGGAGTTTGATAAGTTCGAGTTACATTAATTTGTACCAGTACCTTATCATAATGAGAAGAGGCCGGCCTAACAATGGCATAATTTAAGGAAATTAAACTGATGCAGATCCGCCTTTTTTTAACAAAACAAATTGTTAAAGTACACCACCCACCGAGTACTGTTTAATTTAGGTAAGTGTACTATCCTAGATAGTATATTTGCTTACCTAATTAATAGTAATTAGTCAGAGTGTGGAAAAATTACCTAGGTATATTGAATAAAATAATTATGTTGCAATTAAAATGTATATACTAAAAAAATACTCTTTGAAAGCGAAAAAAGCTCCGGAAAAACTCACGACATTATTATGTGCCCCAACTGAATTATATTTGTACTTCCGTACATGCATTGTAATTATTGTAAATTAATACTCACGGAAGTTTTAACAAACTGATTGTAATTAAACTTCAGGGGCATTGTGTTTTTCCCTTCAATTATATTATTATCCTGTTGAATGTATATAGAAACTGTTCATTTTCCGGGATAAAAGTTCCTTATCACTATTGTGTTTTTAAAAGGATCATTTACAGTAAATTTACCAGCTCAGTGTGCATTTGTCCATACAACAAAAAAAGACGCACAAGTCTTGTACTTGGTTGTAATCTGTATAAAAAATATTGAATTTTAATTAATCGAGTGAGTTAATCGAAAATAGGTCTCTGTTTCAACTGGCAAAACTTTCTTTCTTATGGCCTATGTTTGCGCTCGTGTACTGGTCTTTTTTTCAAATTTACATATCTATACATATATGTATACATACATGCTTTACAATTTTATAGAATTTTAGTCATGAGGTGATTTTCCCCAAAAAGAAGTTTTCTGTAGCGTTATTTACGGGCTGATTTTGATAATATTTGATAGTAATTTTTGGTTTTAAATATGAGAAAAACCGGTCTTGAGGTTGTCGAGACAAAGGGTAAAATAGGTATGAAATCTCGGTAAAACGATAAGTTTGCTACGAGGTCACTTGTTGCTCGATTTTCTAATAAGTATAATAACAAAACAATAATAAATACTTATCGCATTTATAATATACTAGCTGTGCCCCGTGGTGTCATCCGCGTAGTGATGAAAAACGGTGATAATTATGATAAAATATAGGCCTATATTCTTCTCCAAGCCCTAAAGAATCGCTGTGCCAAGTTCGTAACGATTGGTTCTGCCGTGAAGAGGTAACAAATAGAGAGACAGACTTAGGATATATCACACGAATCAATGTATGAGAATGAAATTGTTTCAAATGGTTTCAACAATGTTTATACGTCATTACGAATTCATTATTTGAATTGTTATAAACGCTTTATTTTTGGCGACATAATGCAGCGATATACATAAAACTATGGAGGGTATTGTATGCAGTAGGACCATAACGACAAGGTTATTTCATTGTCACAGTGCGACATGATTTGCGTATGTTTTAATTAATGCTTTGAATTCTATTTATAATTTATTTCATGTACAGGTGTACAAAAATAATAATATAATAATAATAATTGTCCCGATAGTCGTTTCGGTGAACGGTGTCATAGCGAAGAGCCTCGACCAACATCTCAAGAGGCTCTCGCTCGATGGTTGGGTCAAGGGTCAGATACAGAAGGCAGTCATCCTGGACACGGCACGTATTGTCAGGAGGTTCCTCTCTCTGTAGCCCCTACCACCGGCAGCTTGAGCCCCGCCCCGCTGCCGGCGGCACCCTAGTTTTAAGTTTTTTACAATATTTATGTTTATTTTTTATAAGTTTATATTTATGTTGTAAAAAATTTAGAATTAAGATTGTAAATAAATAAATGAGATAATAATAATAATAATAAAGCATTTATTCCAGAAAAAAAGTACAATAATACATATTAAATTTTCTGCCAAACTATAAAATAGTTTATTGGCAGATACAGATACTATACAAATGTATACTAGGTTTGAATTAAATAAAAAGCACGGTTCTTTTCTTTGATATAGTTATATTGAATTATAAAGTACAAAGGCTAGGGTTTTGTATGGAATAGCTTATTGGGCAACTCCCACAGCATTATTGGCACATACTCCTTAATAGAAGTTTTCTTCGTTCATTTTGCATAAATGTGAGTGAATGTAATTGATGCAGCATTGGATCTCCACCTTCAATTGATTTACGCGCTGTATGGCATATGGCATCGTCTTGTTGAAATAAAATGTCGTCCACATAAATTTCAGCCAATTTAGGCAAAAATAATTCTGTTATCATCAGTATCAGTCACTGCTTGATCCGCCACATTTTTGAAGAATAAGAAGTTGGTCAGGTAATGCCTCCAGCTGTAAATTCACACCGATATGTGTAATTGTGTATGAGCAAGCAAAACCGTAGTGTCCATTTTTCCGATATGATATTCCATACAAAACTCTATGATGATGAATTAAGTGCAATCTAATTAATAAAGTACACGATGAAGCATTATATCTGAGTTGGTCTATATTAAGAGCGCCGACTAGAACCCTCATTGGGACTGTAGCCACACCATGTAGATTTTGGTGTATAACAAAACGCTCACACATGTCCTATGCGAATGTGAGCTTCTGACTTGAAGAGAAGCCGACACCTTGGAGGCCAAAAACAGGCGACTGGTTGACTGTTGATTAAAACTGTCGGTCATCTACCATTCAACCAATAAATCAATTTGTGGCAACACCTGTTCGTCTGGGAATTGCAACCGACGTCAATCCGCCATTTAGTATTACAATATTAAGTATTTTTCACGGTACATTCTAAAGAATACTAATGATCCGCAGGCCAATTGAATGAGTGCTGCGACAAGTTGAAGAAGTTGCGAGCGCAACTGAATAAGTACGAGAAACTACTGGCGGAGGCGAACGAGCAAGTGAGCGCAACCACTCTGCATCCGCCCGCGCGGACCAACGGCGCGCTTCCACCACAGGCCACCAGGTACACTTACATAAATAAATCTGGTAAAGTGCTAGTTTCACTCGCACACCGAAGCTTCCGTACTCCTATTCATGATGCATGAACATAAACACTGACACCATAGCTAATTACACAACAAAATGTGCTTTATATCTAAGAATATTTGTAACTTCACATAATTTTTACAACACGTCGAACGGCGTCGAACATAATACAAATCAAACTAAACACATGTATACTAGAGAGGACACACTTGTTAATTCTAACAATAGTCATAGCAACAAGATTGTATTGCGTGCTGTGTAGCCGACCACGGAGTGACCAAAGATTACTATTATGACGGGGACTGACTACCTGCATACAAAACAAATTCCCTAGTTCAGAACTGGTCCGTTGCCGTCTCATGCTTACTACTAAGTATTATTTACCTTTATGTACTTGTTTAAGCGTAATACTGTGTAATAGTTGTTATAAGTCAACGCAGTGCGAATTTGAGTGTCAAGACAAACCTAGTGTGGTTTGTGGCGCAATATTTGTTTAAATTAATATATTAACATGTAAATAAATAAAATAAATGATGTCGTATCGTTCTAGTATCGGTTCGAACAACAGCGAGTCCCTGTCCCGGTCGGCGTCCGAGTCGTCAGTGAGCACTGGCACGGGAACCGGCGGCGTGCCGGCGCGCGCGGCCGGCGGCTCGCCAGAGTCCGGGCTGGGCGGCGAGCTGGCCGCCGCCACCGACCACGCTAACGGCGACCACGACCACCACGACCACCACGACCACCACGATCACCACGACGACAACGACGATCACGACCCGGAGTTCGACAACTTCTACTATTGCGAGCCGGACCTGCAGCCAGTGGGATACTGCAAGGCGCTCTATGCGTTCGAAGGTACATATTGACCGTCTTACTTATAAACGCATCTTAAAATCTTATTCACTGGGTAAGGACTTGTCGCTTTCTGTCAGACGGAAACTGTCACGTGCGAAAACGGAACAAAACATTGTTTAACCACAGAAGACTTTAAAAGTACTACATACAGTACGGACTATCTCCGCATCCCGCTGATCTCGGTTTACTCACTCATTCTTTGCGCTCGCTCTGTCGCGAGCCAGGATATGCCAGAAGTCTGTCACGTTTTTAGAAATCCTGTTGTGTTCTGTGTAGTTTAACTAAAGTGCGTGCTTATAACCTAACCACTAAAACATAATACATATACTAAAAAAATATTTCAATCATAAACTTCCGAGATATAAGGCATTTAACATTTTAGGAGATGGGACGCTTGAAATTTTCACGGCTTGACGAGGTTTACAGTATCGAGTAGTATGACGTGAATCGTGTATGCCTGTTGTGTGGGTGCAGGTATCGGCAGCGGTTCGACGATGCGCATGGAGTGTGGCGAGCGGCTGCTGGTGCTGGAGACGGATGCCGGCGACGGGTGGACGCGCGTGCGCAGGCAGCACACGCGCGAGGAGGGCTTCGTGCCAACCACCTACATAGCGACCACGCTCTACGCGCTCGCCGAACACAAGTGAACGCGCACGGTTACTATTACAATTATTACTTTCCTATTAGACTATCGAAACTAACTTTAACTCTGTATCTCTCGCTTTCTCTCTCTCTCTCTCTCTCTCTCTATCTCTCTCTCTCTCTCTCTCTCTCTCTCTCTCTCTCTCTCTCTGTGTGTGTGTGTGTTTCTTTCTCTTTGTTTGTTACCTCTTTACGACCAAACCGACCGATAGTTATGAAATTTGGTACAGAGATAGATCAGACTGTCAGTCTCCGTATACTACATTTTATCATCATCATCACCGTTCGTTATCACCGTCGTTTTTCATCACCGCGGTGTTATTGTTATAAAAGCGAAAGGAAATCTCTCTTCCTTTTTTTATGTGTAATAACCACATAGTTTTCATAATAAGACAAGAGTGATTTTTCAAAATATCTGTTTTTTGTTAGTTGTCCATAAATAATTAATTAAATAAATATAATATTTGTTCCAGATCGACCGCTGGCGCCGTCGTTCAGCGGGTGTAATTAAGCTGAAGTGCCGACTGACCTGATGAGATTCAAGGCGACGACGCGGCCCACCCCTTGTGGCCGCGCCTTCACGTCACCACTCGACTAGCTGTAACTATCTCCAAACTACAACTGTGATTCGCGCAGGAATTTCACCAATAAAATAAATATATATACATATTTTCTAGTATTACAATTTTACTAGGAAAGTTTCATAAGTATTATAAGTTTCGTTGTATATTTGTATGTTAAAAAACAGCCCGTCCATGCGGCCTGGTTTGAATGAGTGGCGCTTGTGAATGTGAGCATTTGCTTTAGAATTTGTTCACGCCGAGATATAGGGCTTGAATGTCGTGTCCGCTGTTATAGGTATGTTCCTATTTGTACTATGGAATGTGCTTTGTCAGATATTTTTTTATTTTTTTTGCTTTAAATAGTATAAATAAAGAAAAATGATTTATTTTCTTCAATGATGTCATGTTTCTAGAACAAATGGGAACTAACGCTTTTGTTCAATCCTGTGCGAAATACAGACGTAAGTTAATGAAATCTCTATAGTAAGTGATCGTTGCTAAGCACTATTCTATTAATGATATAGAATAGTGGTTATGAAAGTAAGTTGTAGGCTTACTATATTAGTGCATAAAAAAATGAACAAAGTAATATGTATAAAGATATACATATGTCGATGTATTCGAATTCAAGACATATTTAAGATAGCGCCATGATTTTATAGCGTTGACTTTAATCGTTTTTGAGTCTGTTTTTGAACGAAGAAATCAGTTGATTATTTCCGGCCTTGCTATATGAATGACCCACCACTTTAAAGAAACTGGTGGTACCTGTATGTACTTCTCGTTTGTAAAGATTAGCCGATTTAAAGATTCAAGTACATATTTGTTGTTATGAAATTGTAAGTAATATAATCAAAATCATATTAATCATTTACAAATCATTATCCATAGTTAATAATTAGGTAATAATTAATGTACATATTACTTTGTTAATATTGTGCACATTGAAGTGTTCTTGTGGCCTACTCGTATATATTGTTTATGCTGTAACATAATTATATTAAACGCAATAGCGAGTATAATATCATTATTGTATCGAGTATATCCAGGGCTTAATTATTTATGACTATTATCAACAATGTGTACAAAGATTAATTTAAAAAATTTGTTCTCTAAAAGTTAATTTCTTCAAGTTTATTTTTTAATGTCGACCTCTATGAACCAAGTGGAAGGTCATAGAGAATAACATCTCAGTGAAGTTATTCTCTATGACCATTGACCGCGTAATGTGTAAGGAGTTTTGGCGGGAACGTCTTAGTAACGTGTTGTTGCTTTGTTTTATTTTCCTAAACTTGTGTTATTTTGAACATTAATGCTATAAAAATGATGGTGTTTTATTCATTAAGTGTTCGATCAAGTGCGTGAGTGTGGGCAAGTGAAATAAAGCAGTGAAACGTGTGATTTTACGTTGTCGGCAAAACTCCATAGAAGCTTCTAGTAAAGTCGCCATCACTTTACTGAGATTTATAATGAATTAACATACATCAGACAAGGCAGTATGGCCAAACGGTCTTAGTCTGCCCGTAGGGCAAATTAAAACAAAAAAATCTCTATGACCATTGACCGCGTAATGTGTAAGGGTTGACATTGGAAATTGGACGTTAGGCTTTTGACTTTAAAATAAAATTTTCGTATCAGTTTTGCGTTTTGCTGCGCGTGGTCATAAAAATTAAGGACCCAGGCCATTATTGAACAAAAATGGAAAATTCATAATAACATTCCATGATCTAATTTATTGTGTATAGTGTTGGATTATAAATGACATACATATTTTTCATGTATGATTTATACAGTAAAGTTAATTGTAATAAATGTAACTTGTCTAGATCTTCATTGTGCCAGCTGTTTTTTTTACGTTAAGATTTTTTCGTACTTATGATAGTTGTTATCTTGCTTTTATGTGATTGTGCCGTTCATATTTACTTATGAAATAAACTATGTGGCTAGGGGAGTTGGACTTGAATGCAACCTTTAAGGTGATGATTGATCGGCGTTTCTCGGAGTTTGTCACGAGAAGAGTTAAATTAAAAACGGTAAAAAAGGCCAATCTCACGATCGTGGCAACAAGAAGTAAATTGGCTCGCGAAGAAGTTTGATGAACTCTGTTTAGTATCATTATAGAGAGCCGTGCATATTGATTATTAAATATGAGTTAATCGTATATCACTGCTCGCTTTATTACTGAGATTCTTATTACATATTTGTAACATTTTTTTTTAAACTAAATATTAGGGTTATAGATAAACGGTAATGCAATATTCCCAAGTCCTTAGCCACGAAATAAAAAAACCATGGAATTCAAAGAAAAGCTTGCGATAGCGTTGTAATTATTGCATTAATTTCTCAAATATACAAGTATGAAGTTAGAACTTTTACCGAATATGTTATCAACAATGGACATATAGATCCAGTTACGCGTAAATGTATTATAAATAAATCCGTAGTTATTGAATTTATGTAGTCGTAATGCTAGCTAAATTTCTTGACTAGCCAATGCTATTTTTTGAAACGTTGCTGTATGCCGAAGTCGCGTAACTACAATGTATTTATATATATATATGTGGAGAAGGATGAATGTATGGAAATGATTTTCTTATAAAAATAAACTATATTGAGGATTTAATGTTTGTTTAATTTTACACTGTATATAGTGCGTTATAATTGTATAGTATAAATCCCGCTTAATTATCGATATGAAAATTGTAAATTTCAATGGTTGCGTAAATTGTTGATATGTATCCCACATTATTTCATATAATTGGAAGGCCAGCACTGCTTAAAGCTTGAGTCGCACGGCCTAAGGCTCGCAAGGCCCAAAGGTTGCACCGCCTAAGGCTCGCAACGCCTATGGCCTGAACTGCCTAAGACTCACATGGCCTTAAGGCTCGCATCGCCTAAGGCCTGTACTGCCTAAGGCTTGGAATGCCTGAGGCTCACATTGTCTAAGGCTGGTACGGCCTAAGGCCTGCATCTCCTAAGGCTCGCACGGCCTTTGCCGCATGGCCTAAGGCTCATGGCTCGAATTGCCTAAGGCTGGCATGGCCTAAGGCTCGAAACGCCTAAGGCCCGCACTGCCTAAGGCTCGCACTGCCTAAGGCTCGCATTGCCTAAGGCTGGCACGGCCTAAGGCTTTGAACGCCTAAGGCCGGCACTGCCTAAGGCTCGGAACGCCTAAGGCTGGCACGGCCTAAGGCTCTGAACGCCTAAGGCCGGCACTGCCTAAGGCTCGGAACGCCTAAGGCCGGCACTGCCAAAGGCTGGCACGGCCTAAGGCTTTGAACGCCTAAGGCCGGCACTGCCTAAGGCTCGGAACGCCTAAGGCTGGCACGGCCTAAGGCTCTGAACGCCTAAGGCCGGCACTGCCTAAGGCTCGGAACGCCTAAGGCCGGCACTGCCAAAGGCTGGCACGGCCTAAGGCTCGGAACGCCTAAGGCTGGCACTGCCTAAGGCTCGGAACCCCTGAGGCTGGCACTGCCTAAGGCTTGGAACCCCTAAGGCTCGCATTGCCTAAGGCTGGCACGGCCTAAGGCTCGGAACGCCTAAGGCTGGCACTGCCTAAGGCTCGGAACGCCTAAGGCTCGCATTGCCTAAGGCTGGCACGTCCTAAGGCTCGAAACGCCTAAGGCTCGCATTGCCTAAGGCTGGCACGGCCTAAGGCCGGCACTGCCTAAGGCTCGGAACGCCTAAAGCCGGCAGTGCCTAAGGCTCGCATTGCCTAAGGCTGGCAGTGCCTAAGGCTCGCATTGCCTAAGGCTGGCACGGCCTAAGGCTTTTAACGCCTAAGGCTTTTAACGCCTAAGGCCGGCACTGCCTAAGGCTCGGAACGCCTAAGGCTGGCACGGCCTAAGGCTCGGAACGCCTAAGGCTGGCACGGCCTAAAGCTCTGAACGCCTAAGGCTGGCACTGCCTAAGGCTCGAAACGCCTAAGGCCGGCACTGCCAAAGGCTGGCACGGCCTAAGGCTTTGAACGCCTAAGGCCGGCACTGCCTAAGGCTCGCACTGCCTAAGGCTCGCATTGCCTAAGGCTGGTACGGCCTAAGGCTTTTAACGCCTAAGGCCGGCACTGCCTAAGGCTCGGAACGCCTAAGGCTGGCACTGCCTAAGGCTCGGAACGCCTAAGGCTCGCATTGCCTAAGGCTGGCACGTCCTAAGGCTCGGAACGCCTAAGGCTCGCATTGCCTAAGGCTGGCACGGCCTAATGCTCGGAACGCCTAAGGCCGGCAGTGCCTAAGGCTCGCATTGCCTAAGGCTGGCATGGCCTAAGGCTCGGAACGCCTAAGGCTGGCACTGCCTAAGGCTCGGAACGCCTAAGGCCGGCACTGCCTAAGGCTCGGAACGCCTAAGGCCGGCAGTGCCTAAGGCTCGCATTGCCTAAGGCTGGCAGTGCCTAAGGCTCGCATTGCCTAAGGCTGGCACGGCCTAAGGCTCGGAACGCCTAAGGCCGGCAGTGCCTAAGGCTCGCATTGCCTAAGGCTGGCACTGCCTAAGGCTCTGAACGCCTAAGGCTGGCACTGCCTAAGGCTCGGAAAGCCTAAGGCCGGCACTGCCAAAGGCTGGCACGGCCTAAGGCTTTGAACGCCTAAGGCCGGCACTGCCTAAGGCTCGGAACGCCTAAGGCCGGCAGTGCCTAAGGCTCGCATTGCCTAAGGCTGGCAGTGCCTAAGGCTCGCATTGTCTAAGGCTGGCACGGCCTAAGGCTCGGAACGCCTAAGGCCGGCAGTGCCTAAGGCTCGCATTGCCTAAGGCTTGGAACGCCTAAGGCCGGCACTGCCTAAGGCTCGGAACGCCTAAGGCCGGCACTGCCTAAGGCTGGCACTGCCTAAGGCTCGGAACGCCTAAGGCCGGCAGTGCCTAAGGCTCGCATTGCCTAAGGCCGGCACTGCCTAAGGCTCGCATTGCCTAAGGCTCGCATTGCCTAAGGCTGGCACGACCTAAGGCTCTGGACGCCTAAGGCCGGCACGGCCTAAGGCGTCCACGGCAAGGCGTCCAAGGCTGGCACGGTCTAAGGCTCGGAACGCCTAAGGCTCGCATTGCCTAAGGCTCGGAACGCCTAAGGCTCGCATTGTCTAAGGCTGGCACGTCCTAAGGCTCGGAACGCCTAAGGCCGGCACTGCCTAAGGCTCGCATTGCCTAAGGCTCGCATTGCCTAAGGCTCGGAACGCCTAAGGCCGGCACTGCCTAAGGCTCGCATTGCCTAAGGCTCGCATTGCCTAAGGCTGGCACGGCCTAAGGCTCGGAACGCCTAAGGCCGGCAGTGCCTAAGGCTCGGAACGCCTAAGGCCGGCACTGCCTAAGGCTCGCATTGCCTAAGGCTGGCATGGCCTAAGGCCGGCACTGCCTAAGGCTCGGAACGCCTAAGGCCGGCAGTGCCTAAGGCTCGCATTGCCTAAGGCTCGGAACGCCTAAGGCTCGTATTGCCTAAGGCTCGTTACGCTTAAGGCTGGCACTGCCTAAGGCGCGGAACGCCTAAGGCTGGCACTGCCTAAGGCTCGGAACGCCTAAGGCTGGCACTGCCTAAGGCTCGCATTACCTAAGGCTCGTTACGCTTAAGGCTGGCACTGCCTAAGGCTCGCATTGCCTAAGGCTGGCACGTCCTAAGGCTTGGAACGCCTAAAGCTCGCATTGCCTAAGGCAGGCACGGCCTAAGGCTCGGAACGCCTAAGGCTGGCACGGCCTAAGGCTCGGAACGCCTAAGGCCGGTACTGCTACGGCTGGCTCTGCCTAAGGCTCTCATCGCCTAAGGCTGGCATTGCCTTAGGCTGGCACGATCCAAGGCTCGCGCGCCCTAAGGCTCGCATGGCCTAAGACGGCTTTTTGTACGACTATTTGATGCTCTAAATGGATGACCGTTAATGTGTGAAATATAAACGTTAATTAAAGGATAATATACTCTCTACAGACTTCTGAACGCGATTATAACCAAGTCCATACAACGATTAACATAAATCATATACGATTCGGGTAGTATCGGTCTTTTTGGAAATCCATGGGGGAGGCCTATGTCCAACAGTGGACTTCTTATGGCTGAGATGATGATGATGATGGTTCGGGTAGTATTACGAACCTATAATAAACTATACATGTATAGTTTATTCTACATGTATGTAGAAACCGCTTGCGCTGTTATATGGATAGTCTTTATGGTCAATATGATTTAAAACCAAAAAAAAATAAAAAAATATATCAATTATTGAAATCCGAGGTGTAGGTAAGTTAGTAATTTGTTGAATCAGGCGTTACTTTGAGGAAATTCATGTTCAAAAATTTCAGTCTAACATATACATCTAGTGTGTTTCCGCTTCGAGGTCTTCACTTCACTCATTAATTCAAATCGTAGTCGGTTATATCTTAATCGCGGGTTATATGATATGAAACGAAAATAATTATAGATATAAATCCCTACTCAGAGTGGAGAGACAAAAACTTGAGATTGTAATTCTCTTTTGCTTGGCGACCGCGCGCGTTTAGATTAGGTATGTACCTATATCTTATAGTATATCAGGGCAGACAGTTTTCGTTTGACCAGTTGCTTTCTGTCTGTTTTTCCTATAGTAGACAACTGGCCCATTCTTCGCGGTTAAATCTCATTACCGCGAAGCATGTAATAACTATCAATAAATATTTTTCAAGTGTCATACTTTACGCGTGTCGTTAAAATTATAATTATCTCTAGAGAGTTTGACGAATAAATCAGCTGTCGCCTTAATTTCTTTGTTTTATTTTTTAGACTAATAACCCTCACCTTCCTTTCTTTGTATTAAGGTATAGAGATAGAGTAGTGAATTCTCAAAATGAGTAAGGGTAGGTACCTTTGGTAGAGTGATGCCAAAATACGGACAGCAGCGCCCCCTATGCCACATTAGCTCTTTATCCGAATAGATTCTCGTGTCACCAGTGTGGTACTTAAGTTTTATTTAATGTTTTTAATCGAAACTGAACTATTTTTAAGATAACTAATTCAATATTTTTGTGATCAATGTTAAATAATAAAAAATAAATATTGGTGTACATTTCACACAACACCATCTAGCCAAAACTAACTTGTTTTTTAAAACTTTTAAAATGTTGTAGTGGGAGTTGCTGTGACGTTAAAAAGTTGGCCTAGTATGTATATACTTTAGTCTAATCTTCCTATTTAATTCATACCTTTTTAAATCGGATTCTAATGACCCGAAAATATGTATTAATTGCTGTTAGCGTCACATCTATGATGAGTGCCTAGATTGAAAACAACAAAACGAGCTTTTATTTAGTTTTACCTGTCCCTGTCTGTGATCAAATCTTACAAGATAGGAAGCCAAAAAGAACTCGAGAGCACAAACTTCTTAAAACATACTTATTGCAAAAATGTCTTTGTTCGCGAGGTCTACTGCTCATATTCTAAATACATACTATTCAGAATGAGTATTGAATATTTATTTCTAAAAATTATATCAAAATCTGCCGGAAAACGTCATCATGAACGAAAATCGTAGCAAATTTCTCTTTTTTCAGAGATTTCAGAACTTTTTGTCACCACGACAAACTCTTGAGCGATTTTTTTATATTTGAAATTTTTGTTTAGAATTGAGTAGGCACTTACCAAACGTTTCTAGTAAACACTATCAAAATCGGTCAGTAGGTAAATAGCGCCACAGCAAACTTCCCCTCATTACATACACTCATTACATTTTTTACATTGTTCCCATTGTTCACCACTGGCGCACAGTAATACATTTTCAAAAAGTTTTCCTCATAGTCACAAGGTCTAGTGAGCCATTATGCAAAAATGACAAGACCCAAAATATCTAGTCTGAAATCCAGTTGTAAATCAAAGCCGCGCATAAGTCTTAAAGTTTCATAATTTTTTGACACTTGTCAAAGTGACAGCTGTCAAACTTGACAGGCTCATATCTCTGAAACTATTGATCCTAGACTAGTGGTTTCTTCACGAAAGTGATAGATCTCATCGAGATATTAGTTTCGGATGACAGCTGTCAAAATTGACAGGTTCGTATTATCTTAAAAACTATATCGACAGTTTGTGACTAGTGGTTTAGGAGTCCTTAATTTTGGAATGACATTTGTCTTGTGCTCTCAGCCTGTCAAGTTTGATAGCCGTATTTCAGTTTTGGTCAATTGCGTATCTGGCCATGCACGTATCTGGTCAATTGCGTATCTGGTTAATTGCGCTAATGGCCTCTTGCGTTCTTGGTCATATGCGTCGATCCCGTCTATTGGCCTCTTGCGTTTTTGGTCATATGCGTCGATCCCATTCATAGTCGGGAGTATTCTTAGCTATGTTTCATCAAAATCGGTTCAGCCGTTTTTTGAGTTTTCTAAACTTATACTTGTATATTGTACCTACCTTTAAAAAAACATAGATACAGACGAATTGATAACCTTATTTTTATTGAGAATATCCATTTTAGAAGTCGTTAAAAATACCAATACTTTTGATCATTTGAGAGATCAAGTGAGTAATTTGATTTCAGAGTTATATATCTGTCGTCTGCTTAATTTTTAATACAGTTGACGAGACGAGAAAGTCGTTTGCTCGATATTAAGCTTAGCAAATTAAAATTTAGTGTCAATGGAAATTGAATGGCAATCATACGACAATGGCATAGTTTTTCTTGTTCATAGCAGACTTGAGGCAGTAGTTGTCTCACCCAAGCGTCGCCTGTTTGTGCAATATCCTGCAAGGCTTCCTTTCTAATTATAGGCGAGCACGGAGAAGTACCGGTCGCAGAAGTCCTTGTTCCTCTAACAGAGCGGTCGTGAACCTATCCTAACGAATAACATTTACATAGCTTAAGAATTGCTTAACTGCCCGTGGCCGTATGGTTATGAATAACTACCAGATGGTTAGTCTACCATTGCCATGGTTAATACCATCATAAATTTACGATACGCCTGCTTTCAACGCTATACCTACTCGAAATACATGATTTTCTATCAAGATAAATAAGTAGGTACCTAGGTACTAGGATTTAGTACCCACCTAATAATATTTGGATCCTATCTATATAGCAGGCTAGAATAATTCTAGCCTGGATAGGTTTTGAACAGGCGCTTACAAATTTTAGAGACTGCGTACAGAGTTCATTGACCATTTTGCAAATACTCGTGATTTTCTTTTGTTTACCTGACTGCGTAAGAAGGATAGTTCTGTTTTCCGAGTGTATTTATGTTTGTATGTATATAGAATATGTTTCTATATGTAATATGACAGCCTAAACGGCTTGACTGATTTTGATGCGCGAGGTGTCATTAGATTGGTTTTAACTTCCAGAGTGTCTTAAGTTACATTTTTTGTAATAATAATAATACATCTCTTGCACAAATAATAAAAATGATTTTTTCGTAACCTCCAACGAAACAAACAAGTGATTTTACTATAATTATTCTAAAGAATGCGCATTTATAGTCCTACAGCGATTTTACGCATACTTTCTCACAAACAACGTACACTCAACAGCGTCTCAAGCGTGACGAAATCGTAAGTTAGACTGCAAAAAACTGTTTTGCTGCAGTCGGTATTTTGTTTTTCTTTTGATACAGATTCTATATTCTGCTGATCGCTCTATATTAGACTTGTGGGCATGTCTTCTGTGCCCACAACGGCAGCGATGAATTTGGGGGATTACGCTCATTATTTATAGCGATGCAAAGTTGAGTCGTTCTCGTTTTTATCTTGATTTTTCTGCAATTAACAGTGTGAGACGACAAAATTTCATATGAGCGTACTTAATTTAATTTGCGATGTGTTTAACAGTCGCTTCAACTTTTGTGTCACTCTCTAAAATTACAGAAGAAGCAAAATAAAAAAGGACGTGAGCCAATTTTACATCGCCATATGAGATAAGCGTAACTCTCCTGAGCGTGAGTGGGTCCGTCTACTACCTCTACCAGTACGAGTACCAGTTAAGTACGAGCTACATAATAAATATAAATACATATTTGGGGACATTTCACACAACACCATCTAGCCCAAATTAAGCAAAGCTTGTACTATGGAACTAGATGGCTGATAGAATACATTATATACTTTTTTTGGAAATATATACATATGATACATAGAAACACAGAACAAACATCTATGTTTATCACACAAATATTTGACCTGGGTGGGAATCGAACCCATTACCTACAGCTCAGCAGGTAGACATACTACCAACTGAGCCACACGGCCATAATAATGTACTTATCTAATATTTTTATGTCTACTGTCGTTAACATTACGCCTTATTACGATCAGCTCACCACAACAATCAGTTGCACAATATTAATTACCAAAACATGCTTTACCACATCATTTTAAGTTTGCATGAGACTTGCTTACATTGCGTTCGCTGCTCCATTGGCCGAGTGCACTGTCTTCCGCGTCTAGCCACGCAACTATTACGTAATACATTTAGAACGAACATTTCTGCTCTGAAGCATACATTACCTGCTCCTCATTAACGTTTCACATCCTAACAGAAGTCAGTGACCAATGTATAAAGTTTGAAGCGAAGTGAACGGCGAAAAGTTGAAAATGGTAAGCGTTCAAAGTCCTGAGCCAAACGAGTTTTGCGGGAACTGCGAGCCCGCCATCCAGAGGTCGGGATTGTGCAAATATTTAAATGGTTTTCCTGCTTTGGCTGAAAAAGCGAGATTGTTACGTAATAGTCCTATTTCCTAAACTAGAAAACATTCGTAGTACGTATAAGGTGCTAGAGGAACAACTGATATGAAACGGTAAGTAGTAGGTATGTGTAGGTAGGTACCTACTATGACATCAGTAGGTACCCTGTAGTCAACCTAATAGAAATTTTACTATAGAAATTAACGTGGTTTTCACACATTTTTAAATAAATACTACGGGTCACTCACGTCTGTTTTGAGCCGAAATATCCGACTATAGTTTCAACCGCATTCGGCGGTCTTTTTCAAAGGAGCAGCACACACGTCACTCTCGGTCGGTGACGCGCCTTGCACTGCGCAAAATTAAAAATAAATAAATAAATATAAATTGTATAATAATTAGAAATTGTTAAGAGAAGTGCTGTTACGTGATCAATAGTAGGTATTAGTTACGCGTTTTTCATACAACATGGGACATTGTTTTCTACTCTTTTAGGTTTCGATATAAAACAATATATCTTATTTAAATACTTAAATAAGAATATTATTGGTTTTAATATGTTAGTCAAATTGTGCGTGTGTGTGTGTGTGTGTTTTTGACTTTGTAACCCTTTGTTTTTGACAATTTTATTTTCTGTAAATGATGATTATTTACTCGACTTGTTATACCTATTATCTATAGTACCTATTATGCTATCATTTTAGATATTTAATTATTTTTATTTAAATTTCTGTCAATAAGAATATTAAGACTTGTGTTAAGATAGTAGATATGTTTCTTGCCAAATTCCGTGACTTTGAAAGACTTCAATGAAAGACAACACCAAAACAACAACGACAAAAGAAAAGAGCTTTCTTATTTTCCAGCCCGAAAACTTTACCTAGGTTACCTAGGTATATGGTATGGTACCTAATTCATATATAAAGTCGTGGTTGTAGTAATAGAATACATTCCGATATTTCGTCTAGTTTATTCCCAAAAGGTGTCGAAAATGCGTATCTATAAACGGAACAAAGTAAAAAATTACCATTTTATCATATATCAGTTACGCTGTAGAAAGTTATAAATTCTCATTCTTTTGAATATTTTTTATAAAACCACTTATAAAGTTCCATTTTGAATTTTTGCGAGATTTATATTATTATTGTTACAAACAAGTAAGAAGTGTTACAACAAGTAAGTTTCCGGCAGCCTAGTGGTGAGACCGTCTGACTTGCGATCCGCAGGTCCTGGGTTCGAATCCCGCGGCACGCACCTCTGTCTTTTCGAAGTTATGTGCGTATTGTTGATTGCCGCCAACTTCAAACGGTGAAGGAAAACATCGTGAGGAAACCTACATGTCTGAGAGTTCTCAATGATCTTGAAGATGTGTGAAGTCTGCCAACCCGCACTTGGCCAGCGTGGCAGACTATGGCCTAACCCTTCTCACAATGAGAAAATGGCCCGTTCCCAGCAGTGGGACAGTTTGTACAAACAGGGCTGATAAAAAAAAAAAAACAAGTATATTTTTAGAAAACTCAAAAACTCTAGACAAAAAATGGCTGAACCGATTTTGATGAAATAGTTAAGAACACTCGATGAAATATGATATCTTCTTTCAAGCAAAAAAAAAACTAGATTCAAATCGGTCCATCCGTTTGAGAGCTACGATGTCACAATATATAGATACACAGATACATACGTCAAACTTATAACACCCTTCTTTTTGGATTGGGGGGGTTAAAAAGTCACCTCTGACTCTTAGAAAGTCAAAGAATCTAACGGCAACTAACACATCAAAATTAGTCTAGCCGTTTAGTTTGATATAGAAATTTACATACATACATACGAAAAACAACCCTCTATCTTAAGCAGTCGGGTAAAAACCAAATTGTAACACTACTTCCTAGGTATCGGTAAAAAACCAACATATAAGGCACTTACAAAACAAAATAAAATTTTATTTCTATAACATAAAACATTGCACTTAATGTAACGTGAATATATATATGTACCTATATATTTTCCGTTCTTAATGAAAGCTTTGAAAATAATCATTATCATCTTCAATAATTTACCGAATCTCGGCCACAAGCAGGTGGCCACCGTATTAGGTATTCCAGCCATGTTTCTTGGCTCCGTACATATTGCGCGTTTCCGCAGACAAAGCCACCGGAAACAACAGGATTAGTGGTTTTTCCACAGCAGAACAATGATACTTGCACCTAAGCTTGTTTTGCTCACTACAAAGGAATCAAACGACAAAAATACTCGTAGATACTTTTACCTACCTATATCTAGTTACCTAAGTATATTAGGAATGAGTATATTAGAGGAAGTATGAAAGTAGCACCAGTGACCGAGAAGTTAAGGAGTAGAAGGCTATCCTGGTATGGACACGTCATGAGAAGGGAGGATAGCCATGTATGCAAATATGGCCGAAAAGAGTATTGTTTTATAATAAAATCATTATAGTTAGCTTTAATATCAATTTTTATTGGTGGCAAGTCATATTTGTTGGAGAAAATGTTGCAATCAATAGGAAAAAATGACAATTAAATATTTATTCATAATTTTCGATAAAAATGTATTTGAATAATATTTGTTATATCTCCTGTTTTCGCCGACAAATATGATTTGCCACCAATAATGACCGATATTAAAGGTGACCACAATTACTTGTCTTCATTTTAAAACTATAAGTACTTACACTTTTCGACTTCGTATGGGAATCGTAACGCGCCAAATTTAATTATCTACTTGTAGGAATATTACAAAATATGTACCTACCTTTCGGTTTTTTCTTGGTAAGCAAGCTCCATTACAGTGAAACCTACTAACGTTGAATGCAAAGTAACAATTACATAAGTAAGATAAGTAGGTATACGGAGGCTTTCCTTATCTCAGTAGTTACTTACAAATGTATACATAGAACAAAATTTCAAAGCTTCCGCCGGATGTATTTTCGAGGTAGGTAAGTACGTAAACAAACAATAAACTTCACATAGAAATATGCGTCGATCCCAATCAAACGCGAAAATAGAATATTAAAAAGGAAAGCCGAACCGTGATAAAGCCGAATTTATGGCGCCGAGGGTTGCTCGCACGAATTCGTTATCGAAAAAAACATTCCGATTTCGAATCGATCGTTTCAAAATCAAATTAATTTATTAAGAAACCGAAATCCTTTCGATTAAGCGTTCGGTATTGGAGGCATTAATGTAAAATCTTATGATTATTTAGCGAATGATGAAATGAAAACGTCGTCAACGGGACCATTGTCGGTGTAATTTGGGAATAGAAATACGTTTCTGCTCCCAGCGCGAGCGGAGAATACTAAGCGGCTGTAATTTGTCAGCGAGCGTTGAATATCGGGACACTGGCGTCATCATCGCGCTTCTTTGTTATTCTAGGCTTACTCGCTTCCAGTTAATGAAACTTCAGTGGCGTCCAATTAATTTTATTGGAAATAAAGGGTTCGAGCGCGATTTAGGTGCTAATTGAACGACACGAGTTATGAGTCTCAAGAGTGCATCATGGTTGTTTTAGCTCAGGCATGTACGCGAGCTCATAATGCTTTTCGGTGGTTCATGGGATTAAACAAGAGTCAATGTGTTCTGCTTGAAATGAAACTACATTTTGTGCGTGAGATGATACGTCATATAAAAGTAAACATTGCGGCGTTTGTACGCTGAAATTAATGATATTAAAAAAAAAAAGTTAAAAGTAATAGGAAATTTTATCTAATTTATTTTTCAAATTCCAAATAAAAGGAAATGATTCGACTTGCAATAAGTAAGTATTTGTACTAAACATACAAATGAAGTTAATATGAAACTTGTAAAAATCACACAAGCTTTTAGAGCACACTAAAGCTTAATATGTTGCTGTATTTCTAAATCTGATTTGTAATATTAATAATTCATTCGTAAGGTAAACTTAAACTTATGTCCAAGTACTTTCAAGCTGATTTCCAGGACATTTTGAACGAGGAGCAAGAAGGCTCCAAGCACTTTGAAACTCTAGAGCACTTGTACAGGTTTGAACAGCTTAAGTTGGTAGCTTTTATACGTATAAATATGGTGGAGGTCATATCATCGCTCGCATAACTAACTGTCCTATCTCATTTCAGTCATTTGTTCGGGTAAATGTTTTTCGGTTCTGAGATTAGATAGTATTTCTCGAAAATATAAAAAATTTTATGTTTTGCATAAGCAAAACAACAAATTTTTAAGTTTTAATTTTTAGTCAAGGATCATTATTTATTTATGTCCACCAATATTAAATTTAGTAATCTCTATGAAAGCTAATATCATAATAATATGTAAGTTATCTTACATATTATTATGATATTAGCTTGACCTTGACCTTGATCCTTGACTTACATTTTAATTTCAAATTCATATTCTTAATATTTGCATTCTAAATACTTGTTTTTATTGTTTGAATAATGAGATAACACAGTTAGTCATGCGAGCGACGATGAATAACTTATTTATTATGTACTTACATATGTATTACATATATCACGCCTATTTTCCCTTACGGGATAGGCAGAGCATCAAAGACCATGAGGCTGATTGACTCCACATTTGACCATAGTTAGAGGGTTAGATGGATGGAAGAGGGTATTAGGGTTGAGGGTTTGATAATTTAATTTAATTTAATTTAATTTAATTTAATTTAATTTAATTTAATTTAATTTAATTTAATTTAATTTAATTTAATTTAATTTAATTTAATTTAATTTAATTTAATTTAATTTAATTTAATTTAATTTAATTTAATTTAATTTAATTTAATTTAATTTAATTTAATTTAATTTAATTTTTAATTTAGTTACAGAATAAGATAATGTTAGCTTGCAGTGCCAGGGGGTCAGTCTGCCGTCTACATTAACTCCAATATTCCAATTTCCCTCAAGTCCCTTAACTGATTTCTATATTGGTTAAATGTCTGGAGCCAGCTGTGTCTAGTGGTTTTACATGTATGATGATAAAATTGGTGTTGATGATGAAGATGATTTTTTTTCTCCAGAGTTATAAAATGTATTATTTTTCCAGGGTTTTACCTATCTATTTCTATATAAAATTTTATTCGATTTTGTGGTTAGTTGCTTTTTAACCAACTTCAATAAATGAAAAGTGTTTTTATGTTAATTGTTACCGTATTGGTAACTTGGTAATTTGCAAAATCATTTTTTTTAATTGGAAGGATATTACAGTTGAAAGACACAAAGAACATTGGTATTAGAAATTTGTGATTTGGCCTGGATAAAAATTTTTAACAATTATTTTTTCATATTGTGAGGTATCTTTGGACAGGTGATCTAAAATATTGGAGGTGTGCGAAAATTATTTTTCAATTTAAGGATTCTATTGCGAAATATTAAGCTTTAAAGTGATATATTTTCGTTAAAGTCAAAGGACAAGTACCAAACAAATGAAAATTTCGCGCAAATTTAATTTAAACTAACATAAGTTAACTCGTATGTTTGTCATAGACACAGACACATGTTCACATAAATTGAAAAGTGCAATTACGAAACCCAACTTCGCACGGGCCCCGACACACACTTGGCTGGTTATTGGTAAGTAGGTAACACCTGAACCCAAGCAAAGAGTGCGTATTTCTGCGTAGATTTGACATAACAAGCAGCAAGCGCTGCGATCTGATGTAACTGGCAGCTTGTAAGTGATATTTAATTCGATTGCACAGTTTCTTGCGGCGGGAGGCGCAGTGTCCGCTTGGGCGTCGACTCCGGCGCAGTACGAATCGCTCTCCGCAGGGCAACCGTGATCGTGCGCAGCTCAGGATTGCACTGATTGAACGGACGGAAACTCTAGTGATACCAGTGAATTAATTAGTTTTTTTTGGATTTTTCTATTTTGTGATTGAGGTGAGTACCTACATTTTTCTAATAAGATTTATTTGTTTTTTTAATTTTGTTTTAAAGGATGACTTACACTTTCCAAGATTTTTAGAAATATCAGATAAACAAATAGCTAATCATAGATAATCGCGGATAAAAACAGAATAAAATAATGGGTTACCATGTTTTTTACAATCTTTTAGAGACGAAAAATTCAAATATACCTAAGTACCTACTGAATTTCTGTAGGTACATGCATTTTAAAAGCGGCCGACAAAGTTAAAAAGTGCATAGGTTGACAGTTTTATCTGAAAACTCATTAGGAAAACTCATAATTATCAAGTAATTTAAAAATTGAATAAGCTTTTACTACGAAACATTGTAACCAAAGAGGTAAATTATCAAAGATTTTATTTAAATTTCGAACATGTTTGTACATCAAAATATCGAAAACTCTTTTCATTACGTATTACATCCCCTTTGGCTGTTTGTATTAGGATTAAAAAGGCGGGAATAATACTTACGACTATAGAGATAATCTAAGTTGATAAATGAATAACTAAGAAAGAGAAGTGGCGGGAACATGAGAAAGAAATGTAACCGTACCGTTTTATTTTCCTAAACATTTCATTAGAATATTAACGGTGTAAATGCACTACTCAATCCAATACAAAAAAGGATGAAAAAATATGGTAGAAAACAATAAAATAAGGCTGTGTTTTGTTTATCATTGTATCTGGAGTTCAACAAATGCTTCAGTTTCCGCGTATTATTGAGTGAGTTTTTTTTATTTTTTAAGCTTTGGCAGTAACTTTGCTTTGATAAACTTCAGCTTGTGTGCATTAGCTTCGCTCGGTCCACATGTCACTTAGCTTCGCTCGGTCCACATGTCACGTTCGTCAATAAATATCTGTTTTAACGGTAACTACAGTAATGTATTATCCCACCAAAAACATTTCATGTAAAATTGGTTGCCATGTGTCGCATTGTCATGCCACTTTCACTGACAAAAATATATCAGATGAGATCTGACTGAATCTGAAGAGCCAAGCCGCTAACTCTACAAAATCTAAGGCTACAATACTTATCTCTGTAAGCCTTCAATCTTGGTAAAAAAGCATGGCTTGGCCGTTTTCCGACGGTCAGTTACAAACATATGTCGCATAACATGTCGTACATGGACAAGGAAGAAAAAGAAACTAAAAGTTCTGCTCTTGAATGTTGTATAATTGGAATAGTAATGTAATAGTTCCATGAAAGTGAAACGACCAAGCCATGCTTTTTGACCAAGATTTAAGGTTTACAGAGATAAGTATTGTAGCCTTAGATTTTGTAGAGTTAGCGGCTTGGCTCTTCAGATTCAGTCAGATCTCATCTGATATATTTTTGTCAGTGAAAGTGGCATGACAATGCGACACATGGCAACCAATTTTACATGAAATGTTTTTGGTGGGATTTAATTTCTTTTTGTAAGAGACCCTGTAATTTCTGCAACGTTATGTTTTAACGGAATGTATTTCCCTGTGCATCTGTTATCATTTCTTTAGCAGTACACTCTCTGTCATAGCCTGTTTTTCTTGTTGACTTATTACTTAAAATAGATGATAGCTGCTGTAACCTTCAATTCTGATGTGGCGCCATACTATAGCACGTGAATAAGAGTCGGTTTCCAGATACACTCTTCAGCACAAGTATAAAGTTGCAAATCATCCCAATATTCTACAACATAACGAACAATAGCACACCTTAACTTGCAACGCCACATCAAATACGGTCTTCTATAGATTGAGTAAATGTCAATGAATGGAAAAGGCATGAACCATTTCCAGGCATACTATGAACTGTAGTATAGACGATAGGGCCCTAGCCCTTCTCCCAAAGAAATTGTTTCGTTACTCATATTGTTCGTCTTATTTCCTTTTTATAGGAATACGTCCACTAAACCAACTTTAGATTTATTCTTGTATCCAGAATATTATTCAATAACTTAAATTCTTAACCTATAACCTAATACCCCTTCTCTAACAAGATCGGTCCCGAATCCAAGCTTCTAAATAAGCTCTCGGTTGAAAGTATTATAATTTTCTGTGTAAATAAGTCCCTAAGCCTAAGTAAGTACTACCTAAAACAAACCAAGTCATCAATTAAAGTCGAATAATGTATAATATATATATAACATACAAACCTATAACCTAATGTATAATTGTATATATATATAATACAAACCCATATTTACTAAACAAACATGAAACAACGAACGAAAACGATACTATATATCCTTATACCAAACAAACCAACCGTTATCATAAACGAGAACCAAATCAGAACGAACGAATACACAACACAGACCAACCATAAATAAATACGGAATACATAGGTGCCTCAGCGTGTCGACTTCCAAAATTGATTTGCGACAGAGCGCGAGAAATGATACCGTGTGCTAACTTGAGGCGCACGCCATCTAGTATCGCCTTTTGAAACTAATTAGATAAACGATCCTCACTGAGTGGTAAAATTGTCGTATTTTAGATGTGAATCATATCTAAAGTACAAAAGCTAAATAAATGAAACTTTGTATGTTTTATAAATGTACTGTCTACTTTTTATCCTGAAAATTTGGGCTCTCTAGTATTATCCATATCGAAGTTATGTTGTGTTACAGAAATATAGACACACACACAAGATCACACTTTAAAAGGGTTGGAGGGTGAAAAATATAAATATCGTAATTTTTCTGTTGTTAATGTACCAATCGTAGTTTGCATACCAAATTTCAGATTTCTGAAACTTCAGGAAGTACCCTATCTTTTTGATTACACTCAGGGGGTGTGCTCCCACAAATAAAGGGTTGGAGGGTGAAAAGTAATAATATCTTAATTTTTTCGTGGTTCATATGTAAATATTAGCTTACACACCAAATTTCAGCTTTCTAAGACTTCAGGAAGTACCTTATATTAATTATTGATGAGAATAACGTAATAGCCCCCAAATAAGGGTAGAGGGTGAAAAATACAAATATCATAATTTTTCTGTTGTTTATGTACCAATCGTACTTTGCATACCAAATTTCAGCTTTCTACTACTTCAGGAAGTACCCTGGAATATTGATGACGAGAACGGGATAACCCCAAATAGCCCCAAATAGGGGTTGGAGGGTGAAAGTTACAAATATCTTAATTTTTCTGTTGTTTGTGTGCAAATTGTAGCCTACATACCAAATTTCAGCTTTCTAAGACTTCAGCAAGTACTTTATCTTTTTTATGATCATTAATTAATTTGTGCCAAATCGGCTTATTTCAGGTATTAATAAAATCGAAAGTATAAAAGCTAGATACATGAAACTTTTAACATTTTATTAGACCGTGGACCACACTTGATCCTGAAAATTTGAACCCTCTAGTGTTATCGAGGCCGAAGCTATGAGGGTCTAAAAATCCGACGAATGTGTTCGAGAAAAGATAGTCCCGGCCGTACCCGCTGGCTCACATGGCGGGTGCACGGCCGTGCCCCCAGATTTTTATCACGAGGGTTTGTATTTATAAGAAAGTCGAAGCACTACTACCTATTTCTCATTGTATTGCCAAAACTTCATACTTACTCAACGATTTCTGAGAACGTCTTTCGAGAGATAGAATCTTGCAATTTTCAAGGCTTGAAATTTTAGAATGAATAGATATCAAAATTGCAATTATTATATGAAACAATGTCAAAAATACAATACAAATAAATATATAAAGTAAAGTAATTTTTTTTAATAGTGGTATTTTGATATACACTAAATGAAACTTTCCAACATCCAATTGTCATCGATTGTAATACCTATATATTACATTCTAAATTTAAATTAGATTTGAAACCGCTCTGAGATTAATTAATAGTCGTTTTTGTATGTATAAAAAGATTCAAAGTCTTCTATAGTACCTATTGGTGTGTTCTAATATCAGTATATTTATTTATCTTAGAAGTAGGTACCTATACTAGGTTTATGTGCAGAATAATAGTTTACTCTAAAGCTACGGTGTTCGGTCTAAGTTCTAAGAAAAAAAATCTAAGGTCAAAGAAAAAAAATATACTCGTATGTATTCTATCAGCCATCTAGTTCCATAGTACAAGCTTTGCTTAGTTTAGGCTAGATGGTGTTGTGTGAAATGTCCAAAAATATTTATTTATTTTGTATACATATTTGTACTCAACTGATCAATGGATTCACTCACCAATTGTTACTTGAGTAATGTTTTGTGTGTATCAGACAATGTGCTAACGAACTGACATTACCTATGTGCACACTAATAAACCAGTCCTTTTCTGATGGTATCTTCCCAGATTTTTTAAAACAAACTGTGATAAAACCTTTGCATAAAAATAATGAAAGATCGGATCCTAACAACTACCGTCCGATCGCTCTCTTACCAACCTTTTCAAAAAATTTCGAAAAGGCTATGTGTAATCGAGTTTATAAATTTTGTGAAAAATATAATGTATTTAATGAAAGTCAACAAGGTTTCCGAAAAAAACATTCCACGACCTTAGCTGTTTTCAAATACATACAAAATGCTATAAATATAATAGATAACAAAAAATATGGAGTAGCAATATTGTTAGACATGTCCAAGGCTTATGATAGAGTGAAATATAACATCTTACTAGACAAATTATATGGAATAGGTATACGTGGAGCAGCCCACGATTGGTTTGCATCATATTTAAGAAATAGAGTACAATATATTGAAATAGAATACTATGATCAGGACAAAAAAGAAATAAGAAATGTAAGATCTCTCGGAACAAATATATGTGCATCAATTCCTCAAGGCAGTGTCATTGGATGCATATTATTTTTAATATATATTAATGACTTCCCGAAGATAATGAAAGAGCCTTGTATTTTGTTTGCCGATGATATTTCTATACTTGCCTCCTGCCATAACAATAGCAATATAAACCTTAATTAACTTAACTTACCTCTATTCTTATCTCTATTCTTCTTAACTTACCTCTATTCTTGACAAAACTACGCACTGGTTAAAAGAACATAACTTAGAAATAAACTTCAAAAAAACTAAAATAATGACCCATCACCCCTACCAAAAAGCCACACTTCAAATCGATTTCAAGTATAATGGAACAAATATAGAAAACGTGGATATGTTCAATTTGCTAGGAATTAATATTGATACACACATAAATTGGAAGAAAAACGTTGAAAAAATAAGAACAAAACTTTCTGGATTTGCTTATGCCCTTTATCAGGTAAAAAAAACTACTGACTTACAAACTGCATTAGTAACATATTATGCATATGCCTATTCATGGCTTAGATATGGAATTATATTATGGGGATATAGTACAGATGCTAACACCGTTTTTATAGCTCAAAAGAAATTAATCCGTATCTTAGAAAATATACATCAAACTGAATCTTGTAGGCCTTTTTTCCGTAAACATAAATTACTCACCGTACCGTGCATATTTATTTATGAAATATGCAAATTTGTCAGAAATTATCCAATTTTTTTCCGAAACGTTTAGATAAACATATAAACCTTAGGCACCAAAACAAATTAATTTTACCTGCTTCGCGACTCACACTGCATTCCACTAGTCCATTTATAATGGCTATCAAAGTGTATAATAAACTACCAAACTCAATAATAAATGAATCAAGTAATAAACGATTTCTTAAACTATTAAAACAATTTTTAATACACAAAAGTTATTATTCAATTAATGAATATATAACAGATAAATATATATTATAATATTTACAAAAAATAATTACTCACTTTACTATTTATAGTTTAATATGATTAATTAATTCACTATCTTTCCCTCTTCCATAATTGGAAATTAATATTCCATTATAACTGTTTATTTAGCTGCGCCCGACGGGGTCCACAATGTAGCTTAAAATAATTTCCTACCACCTAATTGAAACTTGTGGAATGCTAATAAATAAATATGAAATATGAAATATGTATGTATACATTCACCTTTTACCTACTGTAGATTAAACGACTTTTCTGATTTTGACATGTAATGTGTTGTAAGGAGTGATAAAGATGAATTTAGCTTTTTGGTCTTAATAAAACTTATTATTACATCTTTATAAATTAATAGGTACTTAAAAAAAGTATTTTCGTAATTCACCTATACGACATTCATAAACACCTTTAAGGCAGGCGTATATAAGTAAAAATGTCGTAATTATTGAAACCAAGTAGGTACTCACTAAATTGATTACCAAACAAGGCCTTGAATTACAATCGACCTTATAAATTTCAAGCTTTTACTGTGTAGTGACGTGAGTGAAGACACCCTCTTGCTGCACAGTGGGCAATCTGCATTGTGTAACCATGACACAAGCATATATATATAATTATATATGTATGTATGTAGGTATAATCCTTTGGAATATCGAGTTCTCATGTTATAACGTCATCATTTTAATTTAAAAATAATACATGAATTGCTGAATTTTTCGCTAATGAAAGTAAACGTCATAAATAGGTAATTATAGTTAAAAAACTGAGACAACAGACTTCAAAATACGCAATTTAGTTTACTTGGATGATATAATATATATTTTTTCTAGTTATTTAGTTTAAAAAATCGAAGTACTGAACCGATTAAGATAAAAATTTATATGGGCCACCTCTGAAGAATGACCTATGAAATAAAAAAATAATCATTTAAAATCAATCCATAGTTAGTAAAGTAATCGCGTAACAAAAAAAAATGCAGTCGAATTGAGAACCTCCTCCTTTTTGGAAGTTATGCGAAATGAAAGGAAAATAAGTGGCCAAGACCGTGACAAGACACGTGTATCGTAGAGTTCCGAAGCTAATACTATAATTTAAATCAAAAACTACTTGGCGAGTATGTTTTAGAGGCATTTAACATTTTTTTTTATTTTGAGGTAGTTCCAATGCATATTAAAATAATATAAATATCTAATCTAGTTCGTGAAAATACTATAATTCCGTTTGTTTTTGTGGAAAATTTAAACAATTAGTAATTCGTTAATTTATATAACATTTGTCAAAATTTTAGTCAAATTAAAAATTGCCAAATATAAAACCAAGTTTTATTAATTACCAAGTTATTTGTTTGTTGCTTTTGGGAATCCAATAACTTTAAGAAGTTAGTAAAGTTGCAATAGCGGCTTTTGCTTATGAATGTGAACAATACAAATATGTTTTTAAACTATAATGCTGATGAAGTCATAGCAAAACCACTCTATATCTTGCAGGACAATGCCCACACACTTGTGTAACCTAAGATCACTGCTGCCCAACGTTCTTAGGCAGTGTCTAATGGCTTCTCAGCAAGAACTTAAACCCCACAACCGGAAAGTTGATAAAGTATCTATAACTCAATAGTTATCTACATAAGAGGATCATTGAGAGCTCAATTACCGCTAACCGTAAACATTGGAGTACACTGAACAGACAGACAAAATTTATAAATAAATACAGGCACGACTATTTTCTGGCATATGTATAAATAGTAAAGCATTTTAAAACAAAAAATTACCAAAAAAAAATTTAAATTTAAATTTAGAGTTAGATTTTGATTTGTTGTATGTTAAGAATACGTACTATGCTTGTCCAGAAATTTTGACTCTGGGGGGCCGTAGGCCAGGCCCACCCCAGGATTTTGGGTTATACCTATGCTATCCAAAAATTCATAGAAACTTTGTATTTTTTTTGCACTGGCTGCGTTCGCGCATTTTAAGGTATTGTAACGCATTTTATAAAGTAAGGTAGGACTTCTAGCGATCTTAAGGGCCAGGCCCCTGTACAAAATATCTCCAGATACGCCCATATTCGCAAGCATCATTTATTTACAGAATAAAATTTTGTTATTACAAAACACGCGCATAAATGTATATAAGTATTTATTAGAGCGCTTATCCACAGTTAGCCTGGCGCTCTCAAAACTCTAAACAGGCACTGGCTGCGAGATACTTACTCAAAGAATATCAGTATTGAGACCATGAATGGCTTCTATTTATTTTCTATATTTTTTTTAACTTTTTAGCCTCGACATTTTAATCTGTGATTTCAATTACTGACCTTGTGGCTCAGTTGGTAGTGTGTCTACGTCTACCTGCTGAACTGAAAGGTCGTGGGTTTGATCCCCACCCAGAGCAAACATTTTTGTTCTGTGTCTGGGTGTTTCTATGTATTATATGTATATATTTACAACAAAAAAGTATATACCTATGTATTCTATCAGACATCTCGTTCCATAGCACAAGCTTTGCTTAGTTTGGGCTAGATGGTGCTGTGTGAAATATCCACAAATATTTATTATTTATTATTATATCATTTATTTATTTACAATCTTAATTTTAATTTTTTTACAACACAAATATAAACTTATAAAAAAAAGAAACATAAATATAGTAAAAAACTTAAAACTAGGGTGCCGCCGGCAGCGGGGCGGGGCTCAAGCTGCTGGTGGTAGGGGCTACAGAGATAGGAACCTCCTGACAATACGTGCCGTGTCTAGGATGACTGCCTTCTGTATCCGACCCTTGACCCAACCATCGAGCGAGAGCCTCTTGAGATGTTAGAGCCTCTTGTTTTATGTATTTAATAATCAAGTGCCTCTTGATTATTAATTACATAAAAATAATAATCATAAAAATAATATTTTAATGTTATTATTGACTAATTAGTTTTATCTTTTTGTATGCCCTTTCAATAATTCTCTTAAGGCTCTAACACTCGATTCCTATCTATGACGAGGCACTAAACACTTACTAAACATTACACAACCTAACTACTTAACTCACCTAGAAAGGATGAACAAATCAACTGGTGGCGATTTTCTATTATAATGCTACATACAATAAACCGAATATTTTTTAATAGGTTACCACCGTTGCTTGAGATTGACCGCTAACACATCTGATGATAAACGATGTTGTGGTCTACGGCGGAGTTTTCTTACCTGGAGGAAATCAATTTACTCGCGATTTAAAGACACTCAGTTTATATCAATCGGGGAAGACCCACTTACGAAAACATTTTACACACGACACAATTAGAATTACACTAATGGAGCTGAATGTTAGTAGTTATGTTTGATCAAATCTATCAAATATCCACCAAAATACGATATCGTTTTTGTTTTTGTTTAGTTTTGAGTATTTTAATCAAAGATAAATGTGAAATGGTCGACGACAACGAATATCGAGCATAATGGAGAAGCAACAGTAAAATAGCTGACCCCACCACGATGTGCGTAACACAGAGATAATTTTTTATGATTTAAATGAGTTTTTTTGATTGTACTTAATAGCAAATATAACGTGAAATGTTGATGTAATATGTAATTAATTTTATGTGATTTGATTTTTTTAAATTTTATTATGCATTGACATTTAATATTTTTTTTTTAAATTTTACTTTTGCATTACTATTAATCATCGACATTTCATATTTTTAAATTGACACAACCAACAATGTACTTAATTGACATTCAAATATTTGTATGCCAGTAATAGCAAGTTCTGGCAGTAGGACTAATAACATACATGCATAGCTTCTTGTGAACCTAGGATTTACAAATAAAGATATGACTTATGACTAATGAAACAGAAAGACAGAGGAGAGATAGAGAGAGAATAAGTGAGAGAGAGGGAGAGTCTAATCTAAGTAATTAGATAATTTTTATTTACTTTGTTATTTTTAATTTTTCTAACAGAAAAGGCAGGATGGTATAAGATCATATAAAATCTTGGCCCACTCGCAATTTTTGTAATCAATTACATTGTTATATGTTCAGTGTCATTACCAAAATCATGTAACAAATAATTTCGGCATTCTAATTAAAACTCACGTGCGTAAAAGCAGCTCGTCTTTAAAAATGACCGAGTTAATCAAACCGGCGGAATCCAAGCCACCAATGCAATAGGTTGCGTAAAGTAGAACAAAGAACCGGTCCCGGGTTACCGCTCCATTTCAGACGATACGCATTTCAGCGAAACATGGAGAATATACTCGCGTCGCATCGCCGACCGCGGGTTAGGAAATGGCCTTTTGCAATACGCGGGTATATCCGTTCGTTTGCCGTTCGCATTTCGTCAAACGTCGATATCAATATTTGAAAAAGCCGTGAGATAACAGTGACTTCTATACGCATACTGGTGGCTGTCATCTTCATGTATATTTGATTATCACATTTTGACATATATAAGCACATTTTGGTATTTTAGATATCTGTCTAAAGTGCTAAAATGTGATTATGCTATATTTATGTGGCTAACAAATAGGTACAAAAGAGTTAACTTTTCTCATCTTTTAAGGAACGCTCTTTGACCAACGCTAGTATCTATGACATAAAGTTCAGGCTGGCCATGGCTCAAAAAGTATCTATGTTTTCTTTTTGCAAGTGCGGTAGTAAAAAAATTCTAAATATGTAGTCTATGGATCTTTGAAGGTTCAGAGAAATCTAATGATGCCTGCCTCACCAAAATCGGCCAATCCGTTTAGGGTATAGGAGGTAATAGAAAGATAGGTAGGTAGATGGATAGATAACTCTTTATTAAAAACCACATAATAACAAAAAATTCAGACAGATAACATTACATACTTAAGGCTAAGGTATTTAATTGTCGGCCTTATCGCTTAGAGCGATCTCTTCCAGGCAACCATACATACTTCAAGGTACATATATTCGAAAATGTTACTTATCTTCTTACTCACTTGGGTTAAAAAATAGTAACATTTGTAACGCATTCGCGAACCTGTGAGTCTGTAATATCCGGGGCCGCCGGTTCAAATGTTCCTACGTTAAATTCGTTCTCGAAAGAATACGTTAGGCAATTTACAATTGACATTCCAAAAAACTGTCCAGTCCGAACAAAAAAAAACTATGTCTGTGACTGGTAGGTAATAGTCACCTCTGGTACTCTACGATAGAGCACGACTGTGAACTTTCACCGTTTGTTAGTTTTATCTCCGACAAAGATGTCATGTTGCATCACCTTTGCCACTAACAAGGTGCGCACTGCGCGCTTTTATGTAAGACTTCGGTAAATTATGTGAAACGGTGCGAGAAAGGTGACGGCTTAATTAAAATTGCCATTGGATAATTTATGGGCATATCAGAATATATAACTAAATTAGCAGAGTATGTTAGTTTAAAAATTGGCACAAAAATATCGGAACATATAAATATATTGGATAGATAGCCATGTCTCGTATATGTCTGGCTCAGTCAGTCCTAGCCAGCGTGCAACATATGGAAGCTTACTAGTAGGACTTTAACAAATGTATAACCCTAATTTTAAAAAAAGCCACAGATATAAAAACAGTGAAACATATTTTATTTGCACTGTTCTTCTATTTATAAGCAACGATGGTTACCCTGTTTTGTGGCATAATAAACAATCATTGTGGCACTAAAATCATAGTAACAAACAGTACTAAAACTTCGGTGAGTATTAATTTATAATATAAATTAATGAGCCGGAAAAAACTCTCGATATTTATCGGTCAAAAGATTGATGTCTTCCAACCGTCCAACCAACTCGCCTGATGGTGTGACCGAGGATGGAGCTCGTAGATCTAGAAGTTCTTTTAATCTAGTCCTGAAAATTCCAAGAGAGATTATAATATTATATAGATATTCCAATACATTTTTTTCCCATTTTTTCCGATGAAATTGTGAAAAAAAATCTGTGAGCTGTTTTTTTACTCTAAAAATCCTAAACAATCTTATCCCCTAAAATGAATCAAAACCTAAATCTAGGGGGATAAAACCCTAAGGTTCTAAGCGCTGGGTGAGTTGTTGGCCCCATTATTTGCTGATCTCGGTCGGCCGAGTCGTGAATCACGGCAGCAATGGTGAAGTTAACAAGTAAGCGCACAATTCAGCAGTCCCAACGGTTCTCCCCCTGAGACAGCGCCCCACTTCCTTTAAAATTCAACCCGTCCGCGTCCGTCTCACCTACACTCACTTTGACTAATGAGATTGGGTTGGACTTGACACTGACGACTGTGTTTTGTTTTGATTATTTGTACTTTCTAAGCAGAAAAGAAAGTGTGTTCAGATGAAATAGTGTCTAGCTATTTATAAGTTTATAAGCACATTTAACAAATCAATTAAAAATAGATAATGTAGAAGAGAGTGAACCGAGTCTATAGCTACATATAGAGTAAAGCTTAATGACGAAATTAAGACAATAACCAAAGGTAAAATCAAGATGCGATTTTACATATCCATTTATAAGCACACATATAGTAATACCTATGATTTAATGTAATCAATCTTGAAGACTAGTAAGATATTAGTTAGGTATATTTATTATCTATTAGTTCTAGATCTTAGCTAGCGTACACTTTTTATAACGCTAAAATGAGATATTGTAGTTTGTTTAAGTAAGTTTAGCATACAGCATCAAATCGGTAAAAAAAATGATAAATTATACGGATACAATGTTGTACATTAGTAAACACAGACGAGGCGTTGAATATAATTAGACGATCAAAGTAACTTACCTGTAAGTGACCTTTGATGACAATTATATGAAGTTAGCGCCTCGTCTGTGTACAACCCACCCTTGAGACGACACCTATAAAACGGTGTCATACCCAAACCCAAAGATTGCAATTACGTGCTTTGAACTAACAATGACAGGAATTTGGAGAGTGGTGTCGCGGCTGGAGTGCTGCGACCCTATTTTTTTTGGGGACTCTGAAAACTTGTGAGTTTTTTGGTACATCGCAGCGCGAAGATTATTCAGTAAAATAGATAAATACGGATACGGATACAGATATGACAGATATATTCTGTATCAAAAATATATGGAAACATGCCTGAGATTATTCCACGTCTATCCGCCTAAGTCCTATATCCAGCCATTTGGAGGGACCAGATGAATGATAAATTCATTTTCGTCTGGGGAAATTCGAGTGGATCTCGGTATGTCGTACTTTTGTACGAAATATTCATGCATTACCTTTGACTAGCATTTGTGTCTCGGGGCCCAGCACCTTTTATTTATGGAATTTATAAACTAGAGGCGTTTGTTACAGCACAGTGTATGTGTTATGAATGAATGAAACTGAAATAACTGATTTCAAAAACACGAAATTTCGTTTATTTGGATGACACATTTTTTTTGTTATATTGTTTTAAAAACCCTACTAAATCGATTTAAATGTTTTTTTTTTAAATTACGGTTATGTTATGAGATAACAAACAAAAAAATACAACCGAATTGTTAGCGTTCTTTATGGAAACAGCTTAAAAATAAATAAATAAATGCTGGCGCGTAAATCTGGCCCTAAGAATAAAGATTGCTATTCAATGTAGCAATGCTGATATCATGCTGGGTGCGCTGTCAACTGGTATTGGTTTTGAACATTTAGATTATCAAGACTGATTTTTTTTTGTGGTATAAAAAACGTTAAATCCTAAATTATTTCGACAGAAAATTTAACAATTAGTTTTAAGGTGGGGCTCAAAATGTGTGGCCATCTCTTTCGCGCATTATATATAAAATCACTGAGTGGGGATAAAAGAAATGTGAGAGACAGATTTGTTTATTTAGATAAGAGATATGTTTTTTCATTACTCCGTCACCAATATAAATGATATCTAATTAAACCTTTTTTTAAATATTTCTATCTATGTTTCTTTAGATAGGAGAAATATTTTAAAAAAGTTTGTCTCTCACTTTCTAATATCCTATTAAGTGATTTTATATGTTTAAAAATGTTGTGATACGTGTGTAAGAGAGAGAGATAGCTGCGGGCTTTCAGCCCAATCCACATAATCCATGTTCACGAGTTCAATATACGCGAGATAAGTACCTACACGATGAACAAGATCTTTCTAAACTTAATATCTTCTAAATAATGTACGCTAATGTTATTCCAGTCTTAACTTTATATTAACATTGTAATAATACGTTGCGTCTGAAATTCTGGAATTTCTATATACCTGTGTATTATATTCTCGTTTATTCATAGTACTACCTCAAGGCATTAAGCTGTGTTTTGATATTTGTAAGAGAATGTTTCGATAACTTTGTTAAAGAGACTATAAGTTATTTATTAGCTAACCTGGTAACAGAACTAACCTATGGAAATTAACGTGGTTTTCACACATTTTTAAATAAAAACCAACCTAACAGAACCTAATAGAACTAACCTATTAGGAATAGAAAGTACGTACTTAGGATCACGTAAAAGGTTAATTGTTTCTAGGTTAATAGTATAACTTACTCTGCCCATACCCTAGACTCTAGGGTATAGGCAGAGTAAGTTAGTAGAGCTAGAGTCTAGAATGTAAAAGTTGTGGTTTCATGTAAACTTGTAAAGACATTAGTACCCATTTTAACGGGGACTTTTATTTATACATACTTAAATATAATACAAAACTTATCTCTTAAAAGTGGTAACTTTATCTTTTGCGACCTTTATGTACTTATCTTAACTACAACAGTCAGGTAAAAATAATATACCCGCTTTTGTAGTCTAGTCTAGCTAGATGAGATTCTAATGCGTAAGTATTATTAATTACCTACTAAAAGGAAAAGTAAGTATGTAATTAAGAAAAAAAAGGTACTAAAGTGAAAAAAATTGTCAATAACTGACACTGAATATGAGTATGTACACTCACATTAATATAGTTTTAAAAACTGAAACAAAAAAACACATTATTGAACCGATTTTGACAAAATTTTTATGAGACCACCTCTAAGGTATTAAAAAAGAATCATCAAAAACAATCCATAAATGGCGGAGTAATCGCTGAACAATCATATTAAAAACTTAAAGTTGAATTGAGAACCTCCTTCTTTTTGGAAGTCGGTTAAAAATAGGTCTAGGCTACAGAGAAGTAACAATGAAACATATGTACATAGATACGTACATCTAAAGATATGCATATGGTATGCTGTCTCCTGTTAGCGGATTTGAGCATTTTTATTATCTTTAGATTTTTTTAATCTGGCTTATTCGAAATGTTTTTTTTTTGTTTAAAGAGATTTGCTCTTATTTTCTAATACAGTCGTTCTTTTTAGATAAAAATTAATTAGCTATTCGTACAAAAATAGGATTAGGCAAATTCAAAAGTAAGGGTGATGTTTGTACATATCAGTTAGTATTTACATACCTATGTTCGTACTCAGCGATATCGATCCACATTCCTGTTGCGTACTGCACAAGAATGGAATTCGTTGCCGCCATCTCTGTTTCCTGAGACCTACAATCTTGGAATTTTCAAGGCTAGAGTGAATAGATATCTTCTAGATCGACGAGCCCCATCCTCGGCCACACCGTCGCTTAACATCAGGCGAGTTGGTGGTCAATCGTAGAATTATCTTCTATAAAAAATAAAAAAAAAATAAAAAAAAACCAGAATAGTGCTTTGATGAATACTGTTACTTGGAACCGAGATCAGTCCAAGTAACATAGGATATAATATAGTCACAGTACTTAAATATAATATGGCAGACTTTATAACTTAAGAGCTTTATTATGCTTAAGAATAACAAACACGTTCCGAATAAGTACATGTTTTTTTTTTCGTTTATAAGATTTGCACTAAAAACTATCAACATTTTGGTGGAAAGACGCGCTCAAGATTGTAATCGTGTTTTCGATTTTTGAAAAATATCATAGATGTCTTTTATCTCCACATTTACTGTGTTTAGGCTCTATACTAAACATAGTAAATTTTAATGTGGAAATAAAAGACAGTGAAATAGAAGTGCTTTAGATTTTTGAAAAATAGCATAGATGTTTTTATTTTCCACATTTACTATGTTTAGTCTCTATACTAAATATAGTAAATGTGGACTTTGTTTGACCGTGAGAGCTAGTTAATCAGGGCGGTAATCTTGTTGCTGAGTAACTGGTTGAAGGAATCCCCGTCGACTTGTCACGTTAATGAGTCGCGTTGAGGACGGCCGAGGAGACGGCTAGCGATGTACCTAATGGAGTTATTGGGCACCCTTGTTATCGCGCCCCGCAAGGGCTTAGGGGACTCTGTCAGTTTGATAACGTGCGATGATACTGGACAGCTAATAGCTACACGTTTAAAGCTGGGTCCACATTTTTATAATTTTGGTGTATCGTAATTTGGTCCCGTCTCAGCGATGTGTATATAGATATATAGTCATATTCATATATGTAGTCACTAGTCCCTAGCTTAGATGTGAATTCAACTGGCCTTGTAGCTCAGTTAGTAGTATGTCTGCCTATACTGACATGTAGGTCGTGGGTTCGATGCCCTCCCAGGACAAACATTTGTGTGATGAACATGGATGTTTGTTCTGTGTGTGGGTGTTTCTATGTATCATATGTATGTATTTACAACAACAAAAAGTATATATGTATTTTATTAGCCATCTAGTTCCATAGTACAAGCTTTGCTTAGTTTGGGCTAGATGGTATTGTGTGAATTTTCCACAAATATTTATAATTTATGTATTATTATTTTTTTATGAAATATATCGACTGTTGACTTCCAACCCGCCTGATGGAGCGACGTTGTGGTGTACGGAGAACGTCAATCTAAAAGAAATCAGTTCACTTTAGCTTTGAAAATTCCAAGACAGGAAACAGACAAGGCGGCAAGGAGTTCCATTCTTACGATCCAGAATGTTGGAACAATTTCGTTGAGTAGAGTTTATTGGCATAAGAAACGGGTGTACACTTCGTATCGGATACACTTATTTTGATCGGCAGTACGGACGAGTCTACTTCCGGTATTATGACACGACATTGTGATTTCACACTATGTATGTGTACACCGCGCACCAACTAATGTGGGATTTTGTTCCATTACGAAAGAGAATACCTACGACACTATCTAGACACTAATCTTGTGCGTTTTAGACCGTGTTAAAATAATATATAAGTAACAAAAGTAATGTAATGTACATTACTTATTCCACTACAATATTATTAACCCCTCTAATATATACGTACAAACATACATACACTCGAAAAACATAACCCTCCTTTCGCAGTCGGGTAAAAATACCTACTTACCTACATTTCATTTCAAGAATATTTCCACTAGTTGAACAACCACTCACAAAGTTCACAAAGTGATTCCTTACCCTCGTAGTGTTTACAAAAGTTTGTACTGAACCCCTCTGGAGTATATAAGCACAATAAACATCTAAAAGGTTGCAGATACGCACTGTAAAAGCTTTATAACAGGGTTACCATGTCACACAAAATTATTAAAATACATTTTGAGATTATATTTGACGGAGGAGAAAAGTTGAAAAGGTGAAGGTAAGGTGATGTGAAACAATAAAGAAATTTCCATTTCAAGAAAGCCTTCATTGTTAATAAAATCTAACATCACAAAGTGAATATCAAAATTTTCTCAGGAATTGTTGATTCGATGTCTATTTTTTTATCCTGTACTCACATTTTTAGGGTTTCATAGCACTACGAGCAACCCTTATAATTTCATCTTGACTATCTGGCACAAATTATACCTAAAGTGTGTTCTATAAGTCTCTAAGGGTATCTACAAAATAATAATAAATTAATTACATGAAATCTTACCACTATATCCTCCTTCTCAAATTGCCTGTTTCCTATACACCCTAAGGTTGCCTGGAAGAAATCGCTCTATGCGATAAGGTCGCAGTTGTATTTTCAACTCCGATTATTATCTATATTTAAATTACTCTGTATGGATGTACAATAAAGTTATTCTATTCTATTCTATTCTATATCAAAGTAATGGACGTAATATCTAATATGTAAAATTCTATTGCATGTTGCCATATCATGGGTATGGGAGACCTACGGACGGATTTATTGAGATAATTATAATAAATAATATAACATTTATAATACTTATGTAACCTAACAATGCAACATAATATTATATTATAAAAATATAATATTTTATTCAAAATTTTACACGGGCTAAACCCGGATCTTTGGAAGGCATCAGTGGGGCCGAAGCCAACACGGAGAGGCCCTTTACATATTAGATGTATAAAAAAAATACAGTAGGTGGTTATGTGGATGGTTAGTGTGTAGTGAGTTTGAAAGTTTTTGGCAATTGTGATGAAATGAACTAGTTTATTGGCTGATGCTCCCACACAGTGAGTAAGATAGGTACGGTACTTCTGTGTAGGATCATCAGAATGAGAGCACGGCAACTACCTATTTTGTCTCATTATCCAATAATGTAAGATAAAAATTAACAAAATAAAAATACAAGCTATAATAAAATAGTAATGTTATATAATAAGCGGATAATTTCTTTTTTTCATTATACTTCCTGGTATACCAAAAAATAATAATTAATGACGTAATGAATTAAAATCTATAGTAAAATAGTAATGATATAAGCTCCTGATAATATCTTTTTCAATTCTGGCTAGGGAGTATCATAAATAAATAGGATAGGATTTTTTTTAAATACAAGAAAGATTGAGCAAGAAAATCTTATATTATTTTCTTCTCTTATGTGCCATGTTCGATATAAATTTCACCAAATGAGAACAGAAAAAACCGAATAATTGATCATGTTAGATTTAAGCTTGGTCAATCACTATAATCAATCATAAATTAAAATTACTCAATTTATTTTATTTATTTATTACTCAATAATAATTTGAATATTATCATTCTACAATAACAATATTTTTAACTTTTCCAAAAAAATATCTTTGCAAATAGTCTTTTAATAAATAATGCTCGCCTAGTAGTTTTTTTAAATCTTTACTACAGAATTTTACCATATATTTGTCTCGACACGTTCTTGGCCCATTATTTCATAACAATCAAAATGTCCGAAGAAAAAGCGGCGGATGTCGACCCTAATTGCGAAGGAAACAAGCATGTGTGTTCCGCTCATGTGTGATAAGGCCCCGAAGGAAATTCAATTTTTCGTCGTGCCAAACTGTTTTTTCGTTGCGCTAAAAGTGTTGTGTTTTCCCACGCTGAGTGTACTCGCAATTTGCTTTTTGACTACGCCACTTATGCTTTGCGAACTACTATTTCTCGCGTTTGCAAAAGCACTTTTTGACTTTGGCTACATGTGAGAAAATGGCTACATGTGAGAAAATGTAACATGATGTAACTAATAATGGGTTGTCGCAGAATCGATATCAGTTGGGACAAAAGTCTTGCAGATTGCAACATGAATACAAAGTTGACTTGACTTTTTCTATTAACTTCAGATATAGCAACTGTATAATTTTATAAGTATCAAACAATTAACTGGAGCAACTGGAAAAACATGTTTTTATCTATTTTTTTTTATACAAGATAGATCTACGATTGACCACCAACTCGCCTGATGTTAAGCGACGGTGTGGCCGAGGATGGAGCTCGTCGATCTAGAAGATATCTATTCACTCTAGCCTTGAAAATTTCAAGAATTGTTTGGAGGCAGTACTCGCAAGTATTTTTCAACTAATCTTGACTATTTATTTGGTATATACGTAAGTAGATTCTACAATCTTCAATAAAATTGGCTAAGAGTTCGTCAAGATACGAAGTAGTGAAATTTGTTGAAAAAATATATTGAAAAACTACATAGTTTCATAGGTTTTATAGCACGTTTCATTGTGAAGTTACCCATGATAGAATAAGTGGTAACTTTTGAATAAATTATGCACAAACCTACGGAACATATTGCTGTAAAAAGTTTTTACTTATTTTCTACTGTTCACAGAACTAGTGGTTAGGAGTTCTCGTAAAATGTTGATTGTTTAATTTTATGGTGACGATAAAAATATAATTATTTTGGGTTTTTAGATCTAAGTATAAGTATCTAGTATCTAGTAACTACTCCACTTTATACGAGCAAGCAAAACCGTCAAATGCAAGAGCGAATATGTCGCAACGATGCCGTCAAATTGACGAAGATAAATGGTTTTGTAGATATTATACGAGCTTCATTTTCTTAGTAATTCGTCGATTACCGTATGATGTGAATAACATTAACGAAAACTTTCGTTTTAGAGCGGAGAAACTTTCGTTTTGATGTCATTATGTACAAAGCAGATTTTAAATAGTTATTTGGTAGAAATATGCGTTTAAAACTTGACTAAAAACTTCTAAATTTTAGCTCACCACCACATTATGGAAATTTCTAAGACTCGTAATTTATTAATTAATGAGTAGTCAATGAACGCTAACTTCCATTTATTTCCAGAAAAAAACAAAAATAACCTATTCAAAGTGAATTTGATTAGCTATTTTCTAAAAAGGTGTGTTTTATTTACGACCGCATGAGACGACGGTCGTTAGACCTAGCTTTTAAATAGATAAGTACGTTCTAATTCTAATTTGAAGTGGGGGTGATAAGACCTGCACTAACGTCCCGCTTGGGGTGTATTGTGCATCGCTTGGGGTGTATTGTGCATCGTTTGGGGTGTATTGTGCATAAGTACGTTAATGGACCTTTTATAAAAAATAAAAATAGGACCAAAACTTCGTTTCTGAGAAATAAAATAGTAATAATTAATAGTTTCAAAATCTGAAAAACACCAAATGCAAAATACCAAATTTGTTTACTAGAATGAGATATTTTTCCACTTAATTTGTTATAAAAACCAAAGCACTGAACCGATTTTGATAAAATTTTATATGAGACTACCTATAAAGTATGCTACATAGGAAGGTTCCCTATAAATTTTATACCAAATAAAAAAAAAAACTCCAAAATCAATTCATAATTGGCGAAGTAATAGTTGAACAAACTTAAAAAAACATACAGTCGAATTTAGAAACCTCCTTCTTTATGGAAGTCGGTTAAAACTAACTAATATTTGCAGCAAGGGATGATTGCACCCGGATTTTAGTCGTGTTCAAGTTATGTTTATGTATGCCTGTGTGACAACTGATTAGGCACAGCCACAAAAACATTGTGTAGAAATGCTATTCAAATACTATATGTAAAGGCTCGCTTGCGCTCGAAGCAACTATACTTTTGTGTAAATAGAGCCAAATTTTGAGAACTAATTCCCGCAAACCTATACTTACTCGTACCTAGTCGACCTCTTAATCTGCACAAAAGCCTTATAAAGGCCTACAGCGTCCATCAAACGAAATTCAGCTGCGAGGCCGAAAGCAAAATCCAATGCCATACTCGTACCTACATCTACGTACATACGAGTAATTGTACTGGCCCCAAGCCGACAACAGGATTTAATTAAACTGCCCTGAAATATGTACGAGATATCTTCAGGCAAATGGAACGCAGCAGATGGAATAAAGCACTGGTATTTCGAATAGCTTGTGCTATTTCTATCCAACATTTATTCCTATATTTCGTTTGCTGGGTTATTTACGTTATTACGTGTTATTACCTACTAAGTTTTTTTACAAGACTCGTGAAGTAATCTGTTTTGTTTTGTCTATTATAGTCTTCTGTGGTTTTATGTAAGAGAGTCTGATCTTATTATATTAAGTAACCTAAAGAGCTTAACATATTTTGCAATGACAGATATCGATGAAATTACTCGGAATAATTGCTTCGACATGGTTAAGAAACAGCGGCGGCGCCAACTCCGTCTACCGGTGCCGCCGCGGTGTGACGACGGAAAACTGAGTTGGCATCGACAGTCACATGGCGACGCTGTACAACTATGGCAGTATCCAGCTCTGCGTCACGCCCGTATCACAGATTTGCGTTGTCACAATACGGCGCTGTTACTGTCGTCCGGTGTGGATTTGTTACGGTAACGCCGTTTAGAAAACTCGGCACAGCTACTGTGCCGTAGACATGAATGCATATACCTACATATATTTAAGGCCTGAGATAGACTTTGACTAAATTCTCCAGCATAGCATTTTTTTTTATAATTCAGTTTTATAAAAAAGAACGTAAGCTAAAGCAAAGCTAAGCCGTCCGTATTTACCATAGAAAATTTTATTACGCTCATATTTTATTATTACTTTGCGTATTCTAGTCGATTTATCGTTAGACAATGACTTCCAGGATAAGTATTAGGCACTGACGTAAAGCCTTCATAAAATATTCATATTCTTTATTAAAATACTAAAGCGACTTTCATTTCGGTCTGGTCTGGCTTCATGCGATGCTTTGATCTTTTATATTAATATTTCAGTTTTATTGAGTGCCGCGGCCGCGGTGCGGATCTCGTGTTTCATCGAATACGCAAAGCTGTCTGCATATTCAATTATTCAAATCAATATAATTTGGCTTTACGATTGAAAGCTTTGTGTTATGCAAACCAACCTACGTTGAATATAAACGATTATGATAAAATTGTTCGGATACATTATTTCATGTTATTTTTTTTTTTATGTTTTTGGTTTATCACAGTGAAATAAATCTGGCATTAATTTCATCGACTCGTCTGTGCAATGTTGTATGGCAATGAAACATGTGCACTTAAAATAATACGAATCACTGGTATTATTATATTCCCAACTCAACCCAAGTTATCTATGGCAAAAGGTTTTAAGGTAAGTATTATATTCTATAGTTGAGTTGAGTGGTCGACATAAAGTTGGCGTTGAAGGCCGGTCAATGGACCGGTGTGGAAGAACAGATAACAGTGGACGGCCGACTGAATTTGGTTGATAGACATTTTTATCAATTTTTTCTTTTTTTAATTATACAAGAAGGAGGGTAATGTCAAGAGTATGTATATGTTGCCTATGCACATCTACGATTTCGGTTTTACTACTCCTTATTGCATTACATACAATACTACGACAATTACATTGTCCTTATTCAGAAGTGTGACGTCATCTCTGCTGCATTGCTTTGGAACTAAAGTTGGTCTAAAGTCATGGTTCGGTAAAAGTACCAACATAAAGAAATCGAAGCAAAAACACATTAAATACTTGTTCAATGTCGTCTTAAACATTAGACTCTCTTTTGAGCAGTAGGGCTATAATTATAGTTTAAAAAAATGAAACATTCGACTTCTCATGGATGCCATTGTCAGAACCAAATTGTAATGGGACCACACGAGAAGCACCAGCTTTTAAATAAAAAAAAGAATCCTCAAAATCGGTTCACCCAGTCGAAAGTACTGAGGTAACAAACATAAAAAAAACAGTCAAATTGAGAACCTCCTCCTTTCTTGAAGTCGGTTGAAAAGAGACAAAGATATTCAGTTCATGGGCTTAGCTATAATCTCGCTCTGTGATTGCCAATTAGTGGCAGTTATCACAGCAAGGTACGTGCCATTAATGCGGGTAGATTGTGACGAATGGGCCCTAAATTCGGCCGTTGCCGCCACAAATCGTGGATATTAGTGCCATCCCCAAAACAGCGGTTTAGTCGGTTTATAACCGCAAAACATTCATCAAATCTGTTCTATGTTTAGATCTCGAGTTTGCGGCTGCATTCCAAATCAAGTAATCAATTTTGTAACGTTATTTAGTTTGTAGTTTCGATTGAGCAGATTAATTTGTGAGTTGTAATTATTTTTAACCAGCTTCCAAGAAGAAGGAGGTTATCAATTCGGCCTGTATGTTTGTTCACCGATTATTCAGCCAATTGTTCATTGATTTTGATGATTATTTTTGTATTTGGTAGATAATTCTTCAGAAGTGGTCCCATATAAATTTTATCAAAATCGATGTAGTACTTTGGTTTTTATAACAAAATATCTGGTAAAATATCATCCAATTGCCTTTAGAAAAGTGAACAACAAGTCACGTATGTATTGTATTGCGTATTTTGAAGTCAGGTCAGTTTTTAGGGTTCCGTACCCAAAGGGTAAAACGAGACCCTATTACTGAGACATCGCTGTCTGTCTGTCCGACCGTCCGTCCGTCCGTCTGTCACCAGGCTGTAATTCACTTCAAATTTTATAGTGAATTCCTTCATTCCTTGCATAAAGACTATTTTTTGTGATTAAATAAAAATGTTCAGTTTTCGGATTTTTTCCTATATGTGTACTCTAACACAATGCTTCTTGCCAAATTTCATAGTTCTAGGTCAACGGGAAGTACCCATAGGTTTTGATTCCAAATTCCAAATTCCAATTTATTGATCTTGTGGCCCTAGGTTACATGGTAAGTTGGTATAATTTGATAAAATTCGTCCTCCAGATCCTGCTTTAAAAGCGTACAAGCATTTGTATAGACTATTATTATAATTTAAGTATGATTAATTACATTGAGATACAAAGATACACTGATAGATAGAAGATACACTTTCAAATATGTCAACAATGTCTTAACTAATATAGATGTCAAAATGTCTTTACGTAAATGTCAAACTAGATTATTAAAGGATATATAAGATTAATTACATTGCAATACAAAGATAATACCAATACCTAATAAAATATTTGAAATATGTCAACAATGTCGTAAGTACCTAATATAAATGTCAAAATGTATCTAGAGTAAATGTGAAACTAGTATTTTTAGTCAATATACAAATCAATCTTTTGATTTCAATTGATTCCCTTGTGAGTGTCGAAATGTGCTTTTTTTACGACATATTCGGCTGTAACTTTTTTTACGAAAACTTAGAAATTTTATTTTTCTTTCTGCAGCAAGAGACTATGGATCTGCGTATAAATAGTTTTAATTTCAACTCGATACCTTCACGCGTAGCGCACAAATGCGCTAGTCTATTCCTTTTGTTTCATTTAGTCTTGTTTATGTGTATTAATTGAACACATCAAAAATAATAGGTACGTATAATGAATTTATTATTTACTTTAAATTTTCTAACTTTGTTTATCGTGATTATATTGGGCCGATACAAAATCATTATAAATTAGACGTAAATCAGCTAAATTCAAAAGTCAATTCAACATAATGAACCAAGTCCGACTATCTATCGAACATTATGTAACATGTTTTATGAACTTGTTCCAATTCCCAGACAATGGACGTGGAGCTTGTCTGTAATTAATGTATTAGGTGCTTACTCACACCAGATAATATCAGAGAGGCTTGTGCGTGTCAAATCAGTAAAAGTAGAGCGAGCGAGAATCAAGTAGGTAATTAATTAAAGGTATACCTAATACATAATGTTGTGATTAATTTATCAACCCGTGTACTGATTGTTCATCGTGTGAGAATATATAACGTAGAATGTAATCATCTTCTATTCTATCATATTTTAAGAGGTAAAAAGTTGTGTAATGCTAAATTAAGATTCCAAAGATATAAGATAAGATAAGTTAAGATAAGTTTTTTTTATTTATTAAACTGAATGACTACGCAATTGGCACCACTTGATTGTCGAATGCGAGATTGTGATTGAAAATGAAACTTGCAGACTAAGAAGATATCTCTATTTACTTTGACCTTGAAAGAATCCATGTTACGATTACATCTCTCACAAAATTTATTTCATTTATTGTACTGATCAAATGAAACGTATAATCAAACTGTTTAGTGCGAACCTTAGCAAAAATATTTATTTACGACTAGATGACCCGCGGCGTACTTAGTATCACCTATCAATGAGTGGACCCGGTATTTTCTCAACGTTTAAACCTTTCCTGGACTACGACAAACATTTCAAAATCAAAATCAGCTAAATCGGCCCAGCCGTTCTCGAGTTTTAGAGAGACAAACGAACAGCAATTGATTGTTATATATATGTCACCGGAAGATAACAAGATCCGCAAGTTTATAAATTTCCTAAAATTTTCTAGGAAATTTATAAACTTTCGTAGGATTCTAAACGAGAGATAAATTTTATTATTTTACGCCCACATTTTCGTAAATTTATCAATTTGCGACATATTGTGGTAAATTTATATGGTTAGATTAGGTTAGTTTAAAAAAAACCCTAACCCAACCTAACCGTAAAATAATACAATTTATCTCTCGTTTAGAATCCTACGAAAGTTTATAAATTTCCTAGAAAATTTTAGGAAATTTATAAACTTGCGGATCTTGTTATCTTCCGGTGACACATATAGAGATTATGACAACATTTTAATTCTGTTTAGCAATTCTATGAAGTGTATCGTTGAAATGCTCATGCGCCCGTATAAATATAAATATTGACTGGCCTTGTGGCTCTGTTTGTAGTGTGTTTGCGTCTACCTGCTGAACTGAAAGGTCGTGGGTTCGATCCCCACCCAGGGCAAACATTTGTGTGATGAGCATGGATGTTTGTTCTGTGTCTGGGTGTTTCTATGTATCATATGTATATATTTACAAAAAAAAAGTATATATGTATTCTATCAGCCATCTAGTTCCATAGTACAAGCTTTGCTTAGTTTGGGCTAGATGGCGTTGTGTGAAATGTCCACAAATATTTATTATTTAAATTTGTAAGCATTCGTAGCTCATATGTTTTTGTAGTACAAGTTCGTAGACTTTACAATTTCGTAGCGCATATAGGGGTAAGTTCTACGTGGCTGAGTGCTACGGAACAAATTTTATTTATCGTTTACCTTTGTACTGATTTATTTAAAGATATTTGTAATTTTAATAACGGATACTGAAACACAAATATTATTAGAGTTATTTGTGAAGCTTATTGTAATTTTACAACTGTTTTATTAATATTATAATTCGGTAAAGCGATTAGTTAAGTGGTAATATGTTAAGTAATTAATACCAAAAATAACTATGTTTTAATATTTTACCGTCGCGTATTTTGATTTTGTTTATATTACTTGTTCTTAGTACTATTCATAAATATACATAAACACTTAGAAAAGATAGAATACTCAATAACTACTACTTACGTATGCTCAGAGATTTTATTAATATCACACAGCAGCTATTGCTAGCTTGCCAGGACTTGATCGTGAAACCACATAGTCCGGAGATTCCACTACAAAATACCAATATATTAAAGGGGTGGCTATTTCATTCAGGAAATAATGTCATTTTACCCTTATTCCCTTGCGTTAGAGTTCAAAGTGACAACGCTATTCAATCTCACTATATTGTCCAGATGTTGCTTGCAAGTGCACGGAATGTTGCACGGTCGTTTGCTGAAGTTGCTGACCGTACCTAAGTTGATGGAATTTAGATATGTATGTGGGAGTTACGGTTGGAATGAAATGAAGCATTTATCGCACACGCTTGAAATAAAAGAAGATGAGCATTTAAATTGCGATGTAAAAGTCTAGGTTCCTAGATTTTTCATACTCAGTACTTTCATTACAGTACTTTCATACTTTTTCATACTCATTACTCATACACGATATTAAATCATAGGTTTACTTAAGTATTTTGAAGAAGGTTTTGCGTAAAAAAAAAAATGAAAAGAAATAATATTTAGGGAGGTCCTAATAAAACAAATCTTTTTCTCAGCGAGTTTTTGTTTTGCTATAAGTACAGTATTTGCTATACCATGGTAGTTACAAACTTTTTGTAACTCTAGTGCTCAAGATTTCGGGCAAAACAAGGATTGTTAAAAACCGGCTAAGTGTGAGTGGAACTTGCAAACTATTGCTAAAGATTCCACGAAGAACGAAAAAAAAATAGTCAGAAAACACTTATAAACTTCAAAATAGACATGTTTGACGGTTTGAAATTTTGGCATTTTTTTTAATAAAAAAATATTTATATGCATTTGAGACTCTAAGCCGTGTCAATACATTATGTGGTACGGAAGGTTTCCGACTGACTTTCCGTATTACACTTGTAGTTTGCCGACACTATTTTAAATTATTATTGTTGTCGAAAACTTTATATATCCTTTTTTACATACATTATAAATAAAATAATGTATTTACAGATCAGCAGTTTCAATCTATTACAAAACTTGGAACCTCATTATGGTCGATATACAGAACATACAGTAGACGGGCGGGATGCCAAAAGACAACAAACTGCACTTGCCAAGTACCTGCAAATTAGGCGCGTCTCCGAGCAGCGTTTGCCTTGGCAAACGCGGAGACGCGCCTAATTTGATATTCCGATATTTTGATGTTTTTACAGTAATCAACAAATAAGCAATTTCACTTAGTGTCTCACTTCACTTGAGCGAATATAGACTGCCTATCGCCTCGGGTTAGTAAGTGTTATTATATTAGAGTTTGTCTACCTTGGCAATATGCCTGGATCTTATAAACAAGTATTAGCAAAGTAAAGACATGGTTATTAAAGTGATGTAGCCTAGCGTAATGCGTAATGTTTGTAATCGGTTGCAAAAATAAATATTTCTCAAAATAAGTAAAAACAAAAACGAAGGAGGCTATTTTATAACTCACTTTTAAGAATAAATGTCATACTAACTTTGCGGGAATATTTCTTATATTATATGAATTATTATATTAATTACTATCTTAAAATCGCAATAATCAGATGTTTCAAACAAAACAAGAAAACCAAGTTCATAGACATTCTCCATAATGTATGAAATAGCTGATAATTTCGGGTTGGTTTCTTTTTTATAATGGAGAGTCCAGTGCCCATCAATGAAGAGGTACGAACACCCTGCATTTTTTGTCGTTAAAATGTGACATCGAGAGTAACAGAAGGACACAACGGTTACTAATTCTAAAAGGACGTAGTTTTAGATGACGAAACTCTTTTAACACTATGTGTGCCAAAGCATTTTCTACATGTAAATTATACCTATTATCTACAAAGTACCTCGTTAAATATTACATAACAAGATTTCACAAATTCACACATATAAAACATGACAAAACTTGTGCAAATTCATAAAAAAATTAGAGTTTCACACAATTCAGGTCATTAGGGCACGAAGGCACGCTTATTTCAACAAATAATAACAAATGACCACATAATTACGCATTCTCCCACATTTTAAAATTATCTAACAACGCGTATACAACAAAAGCGCTGTTATATTTTTGTGTACTCGCTCGCTTATGTAAGGTATGAGATTCAATTAGTTTTACTTTTACGCATTCGCACGTGGAAAAACACCATCACCTTTCAAAATAATGAATCCGTCTCGTGGCGCAATAACAGTGGCATAATAGTTATTTGTGCAACAAAAGAGCAAAGTCGTCAAAGTTTTTGCTGCGAGTGCTGATTTTGAATCCTGAGTGTGGCGAGGGATTCAAAGGCACGAGATGCAAAAAACTTTGCTCTCGTGCAACACACATAACTTTTCACTTCAGCAGCGAGAACACTTTAGGAGATAATAAATATTTACAGGTTAAATATCAGTTTTATTTGCAGTAAATACTTCATCATCATCATCATCTCAGCCATAAAAAGTCCACTGCTGGACATAGGCCTCCCCTATGGATTTCCAAAAAGTAAATACTTATTTTCGTTTAAATACAACAATATGTTAAATTTTTTATAAATAACATTAAAAGACATAATTATCTTTTTGCAAAATTTCTTTAGTTAGTACGAAATTCCGAACGTGTTTGTCTTTGAGGTCGAATTCAAAATAGGAACTTCGAAAGGGCTGGTCTTTGTCTCTCTCTCTTTCTAATGGCGGGAAAGTTTCGAATTGTATGATTATCCCAAGGCTGAATAAGATATTCGCGGCTTTCTGAAAAAAATAATTAAAAAGTTACTTTGTCTCACTCAGTGAGCAAAATCGCATTTGCTCACTGATTTCAGGCAGCAAAACCTACATGTTTGAGCTACTGAAGTGAAAAGGTTCTTATACTCGTAGTAGGGATGAGTAAACGAATTATGTTTAAACGGGTTACCGATTAAAGCTTTTATTTCTACATGAATAACCGATATTCGATCGAATTCCGTTGATAAACGGTACAAACTGACCGTATTTATTTTTAGTCTTTACTCCAGAGGTAAATTGTCTTTAACGTCATCGTTAACTTTCCGATATTTGACGAAAAATTTTGCTGTAAGTAAATTTTTTCCTAGTTTTTTAGTTACATATCGATCACATTCCAAAACAGTAAGTTGTGAAGAGATATGTACTGTAAGTTATGGAGGTCAGGGCCCTTATTCCGTATGACCATCGGCTGTATAATGTGAATTTGACTTTGTGCGTCTACAATGAAAATTAGACTTTGGCGTCTTAAACTTAAAGGCTAATTTTCATTGTCAATGCACGCATGTCACGTACGTGAGCGCGGCCGATGGTCATACGGAATAAGGGCCCTGGACGTTTTGTATAGACCAAAATCTTTAAAAAGTGAATTTTATGTGGATGTACTTACTGACACTGTCAGTCTGTAAGAAGTGAGTTGAATGTTATTGACATTACTCTAGCAATGTATTTGACAAATATATAGACAGTTGAAAATTTCTCAACAACTGATGGGATTTGAACTCACAACATGCACAACATGCCAATTTGTGTCTGGGCGCTTCTATCAATTCGATTGAAGTCCTGTTGTAGGTTCACATAAAAAAATATATCGAAAGTTTAGTTACTGTTTAGTTATCGATCCAATTTGGCCGAAATAAAATGTCGAGACTTTTACCACAGTCACACCAATGCTACACTAAGATTTCTCACACAATAAACTTAGCAAATGTTATGTTATCCACGCAATCCACGCAGAATTACATAACCGCACAAAACAAGAATTAGAAATTCTAAATGTAGTTTCACCGGGTCGACCGTTTTAATAATTTAATTCAACATGCTATGCCAAACCTGGGTATGTGAGCGGTCTAGCCTTTAAATAATTTTAAATCTAACCCTTTGATCTCATATTCACCGCTGTACGAAATTTTGTTTAACACCCTCTCAATAACGTCTAATTGCCTTTCGGTTTGCAAAGCTTTTGTGTTGTTAATCAAGACTCGCCATTAATTTTATAGTCATTGTTCGCGGTGCTTTTATTCGACTCGTGCTTTGAGACCTTTTTCCGAATTCAACCGCACTTGTTTACTTTCTATTATGTAATACAACTACAGCGATATATTGGGCTATTAATTTTATGTAAAGGGATCACATCAGAAAGTTAATTTCAGTTACTACGGTTGGAAGGTCGAACCATATACTTCATGTCTTCTGAACTGAAGAGAACCTATGCGTGACATAACATAGAACTACATTTTGTTACGGCATGAGATTAGGGATAATATAATAAATAAATAAATATTTGTGGACTTTTCACACAATACCATCTACTACTAGATGGCTGACGGAATACATATATACTTTTTTTATATATACGATACATAGAAACACTCCGACACAGAACAAACATCCATGCTCATCACAAAAATGTTTGCCCTAGGTGGGGATCGCATCCACGACCTACAGCACAGCAGGCAGACATACAACCAACTTAGCCACAAGGCCAGTCAATAATGACGTCACTATCATATTATCATCTTTGTAATATTTACATCATTTGTTTCTCTTCTAAGCTTTTGTTTTAGTAAGTGTCAAAGTGTATATTATATACCTATAACAAGTATACTTACAAGTACTTACTTAAAAAACTTTTTAAGTTAAACGATTTTATTGAAAACAAAGATAATGATCTAGATAATGTGTTTACTGTATTTTACTAGAAAAGCCCTTTTATTTGATACCCATATTGTGGGGGTTGTGTTAAACTATGAAATCCGCCATTTTGTGGTGGCGGCCATCTTGGATTTACAATAATATAGAATATATTAAATTCTATTGTCATCAAGACTAAAGGTGTATACCAAATTTCAGATAGATCCGTCAACTGCAAGGGGGTAAAATTTCAATTACTAAATTTTATCCAAACAAACAAATAAACAGGTCAAGCTAAAGAAAACCGTTTAAAAATATCATCAACGTATATTTTTAACTTGATAGGCTTGTATATGACTGCCATTTCGCATATGACGTTAAATGATGCAATATGTCTAGGATAAGTGCGCTTGCATAGAAGAAATATATAGTTGCAATTTGATGGGACCTAGTTTATCTATCAGAAAAATAACAGAATTCGTGGCCCTATTTTTTGAGAAAAATCATTAAATACAGATCAAACCACGGTGATTAGTAGATGAGAATGAGAGAAATGTATCATGTTCGATAATGATTGGAATCACTCGGAATAGTATGGGTTTATCATATTGAGAGGTCTAGGGGCTTTCATTTCTACCAGTGTAGTAGCCATGTATGAAGTATAGGTGATATTGGCAATGATCGGACATTTTTTTTTATTATCACTGTTTGTACAATCTTTCCCACTGCTGAGCGCAGGCCATCTTCTCATTTCGAAAAGGCCCTAGTCTGCCACGCTGGCCAAGTGCGGGTTGGCAGACTTCACACAATCTTGAAGGTCATTGAGAACTCTCAGACATGTAGGTTTCATCACGATGTTTTCCTTCACCGTTTGAAATTAGCGGCAATTAACAATACGCACATAACTTCGAAAAGACAGAGATGCGTGCCGCGGGATTCGAACCCAGGACCTGCGGATCGCAAGTCAGACGGTCTCCCGACTAGGCTGCCGGAAACTTTTGGTTTAATATACTGTAGGTACGAGTATAATGTTCTACTATGTCGATTAATAGCCGAGAGTAGGGTGGTCTCGGCATCTGTCGTGCTATCACCGTATTGACCGCCCTCTCGGGACCGCACAGGGAAAGTAATATCTGCAAAGCTTTTACCGTCGTTAAAAATAATGCAACTCCGATCTAATTCTTACATAATGAAGGAAATCAAGAAAATGAAGGAATCGAATCGCCTCGGAAAGCCTACGCCGAGAGAAAATTCTATTTTATTTTACATTAACGGTGGCCACCATTAAAGTAATTGCGTGGTATAATTTTCTCGTACACTTTAAAGAAATCGAATGATGTGCGAATTTCCAAACAAATTATAGGATGAAATACTAAACCCGATTACATCCAACGTCCAAAATTATTTTAATGTTGATCGTCGTACATTTCCATATTTGTAAATTATGATCATTACACATTTTTTGTACCAAAAATTTATTTGCATCGACAAAAAAAAAACTGTGTGTAACAAGGTATAAAATCGATTAAGTATTTTATGCAACGTTATACTTCATATGAATTGTCTTATTTTTTTATACGTTATAGATCTACGATTGACCACCAACTCCTGATGTTAAGCGACGATGTGGCCGAGGATGGAACTCGTCGATCTAGAAGATATCTATTCACTCTAGCCTTAAAAATTCCAAGATTGTAGGTCTCAGGAAACAGAGATGGCGGCAACGAATTCCATTCTTGTGCAGTACCCAACAGGAATGTGGATCGATATCGCTGAGTACGGATTTTTGGCATTTCAACGAGAAATGGGTGGTAATTCGCCGACTTTCTGCTAGTCCTGTAGTGAAATGGGGCAGGTGGATACAGATGAAGCAGAATTGCCACTTCATTAAATTAAGTGTCAATTTACTATCACATTTCTTGTAAAATTTTGACAAAATCGTGTAATTTATAAAATTATAGGGAATAACCTAACCTTCCATTTTGTGCAGTCGGGAAAAATGACCACAATACACGGGATTTTCATTTCGTGTTAACTTTCTGTCAGTATAATCCTGACTCGACACGTTTGTCCGCATAAAAGTTATTTCGAATTTTCGTCCCCGAAAAATGAATAGCGTTGTGGGATTACGTTAATTGGTTTCACCGTAAAATATCACTGAAAATATTGCAAATATGAGGACGTCGGGAAAACGGATCAGAAAGCCAGGTCGCGGCCCTGAACGTTTTGTTTTTATACGACGGAAAGAGGAATGTAGAAACATTGTTGGCGATGTTTCATAGAATTTCTACCTCTGGCTGCAGTCACGCTCGGAGCAACAATTTGCTATTTCACTCCTTTGTGGCAGTTCCCTTTATGTCTCGCCCTGCATTCTTTGTTCTCGCAAATACAAGTGAAGAAATCCGCGTGAACTTTAATATTGATTTGAACAGATGTAAACAGGCGTGTGGAGGGTGTTTGTTCGGCTTTTAGTTTTATATTAATCTAAATAGGCTGGGATTTTATCATAGATCCGTGATAAAAAAAAACACAATGTGCAGGTTAGGTTGTGTGTGTGTTGTTACATACTTATTACTTACAAATTACCTACTATTAATAAAGACGAAGGTAAAAAAAAAACTATTAGTAACACTACAAAATATCCTATAAAATTCATCGTGTATGACATGAATGGACATATTTAATTTTAAGGTGGTTCTATTTCCATACAAAACTATTTTACTAATTATGGTCGAAAAGAGTATAAATTTACAATAAAGTAATTGTGTTTAGCTTCAATATCGGTCTTTATTTGCGATAAATCGATTGGCATTAATTTGTTGAAGAAAACAAGAGATGAATAAGTAGTACATTTTTATCATTATTATTGTTTATCTATTATTAGAGTTTTATTAATAATAAGAAAATCTGTTGGTTTTCGAACTGTATAGCACCAAGGGCGTTGCCAAGGGGGGGCAAGGGGGCCGCTGCCCCCCACCCCCACCCCCCTCTATTATTATGGATAAATATATAATTTAAATTTTTGCTATGAATCTCAAACTTTTCCTCAAACAAATGTGATTTACCGCCAACGAAGACCTTAAAACTAAAACCTTAAGACTTAAAACTAAACTAACCACAAATATTTATAACCGTACAATTATTCACTTTTCGACCTTGGTATTAACACTTTTGTATCGAAATCGAACCACCGCATCATAATATTTTACACCTACATCTGAATACGAAATACATGTTTCGAGTTTTGTTTACGACCACGTGAACTATTTTAAAGTAAATGCAAGGCTTTTAAAATAATCCATAACTTTCGGAGTTAATGGCTCCGCTGTCACATTTATACATAATCCATTTCCGTATTAAATGCCCGTTCTTTGTTTCAGGTACAAAATGGCTAACTAGAGAACGTTAGTGCAGTTTTACAGACTTACGAATAAAATAAACATGATGGGTAGTGATATGACGATATTTGTGATGGTGTTGGTGGGGGTATGTGTGGTTAGTGGGAGTGTCAACGTAACTGACAGTAGAGGGTCGAGGATGGCTTGGATGAAGGCTCTATTCGACCATCACGGATGGAAGGAGCCCCTGACTAGTGGAAACCTGACGCTACAACACCAGTGTCGTGAAGACCTGGCGACCTACTTAGCTGCTCTGAATGTTGGCAAATTGTGGGCTTCCAGAAGTAAGTTACTTTTTTTTCCTTTTTAGAACTTAGAATTTAGAATGCGATATTTGAACGGTTTAAGGTACAAGAAAGTTTAGGAAACTTAAAAACTGTCGGTTTAAGAAACTCCTGAACAGATTTTGATGGAACGTAGCTAAGAATCACATCGAAACACTCTCTTTCAAACACAAAGCAACCAGATCAAAATCAGTCTATCCGTTTCACAGCAACAAACAGATACACACGTGAAACTTTTAACACAAAAATTAATTAAAAAAAATTGTTAGTTGTTTTAGTTTGATTTAGTCAATGAACTTGTACCTAAACAGCTATTTTCTCGTTTATTCAATGTTTCTTTCCTGTTTACGCACGAGTTGTATATTCTCACACACTGTACCTAGGTTTGTTTGAATTGAAGGTTTCACTAAAACTCTCCGGGATAATATTTCAGCGATGAATAAATTTATTTTACGGATATAAGCGGTAATCACTCAAATCAACCCCACCGTTAAATATACATAGTTTCTCTATTTTATTGCCAGGTAAATAAAGGCGACATATCCACAAGTATTGAATTTTATTATGGCAACAATAACAAACATTATTAAATTTAATATCCGGATCCGGTTTGATGTGTGTTTTACGAGTAGATAAAGCTAGGTACCGGAACGTATTGCCATGCTCCCGCACATTAAGCTACCACGTTATAAAGCGTGATTGTTATGGTATGGATATTAAGGCGCTGTAGATAGTAAGTCTCTGTCTGAGTCACGTTTTACAACATTTTTATAGATGTAAAATATTGAATGAACTTAGAAAGAACATGTTAAGATGTATATTCATTACCACGGGCGGTGTAATTAGTATTTTTTTCGAAATTAAATTAAAGGCTTGCGGTCAAGCGACCGCTAACTCGCCTGATGTTAAGCGACTGTTGATTTTACGATGGATCGCGCTTGCCTAGACGGAACTCATGCGCGACTTGAACACATCCACCAAGATTATATCTAATCAAAAATACCAATTAAGGAAGAATTGCATTCTACATTTTGAAGGCACGCACATTAATAGCTAAGGCGTTTTGTTAGAGTTCGTGAGCTTCGGTTTGTTTACGAATGTAGTCAGCTCAATTTTATTGCTATGCAAGGCCACACTAAGTACGTTTATACGTAGCTTCTGCGTGCATATATTATAACGTTCTAAAATCTTAGCTTAATGCAAGCCATTATATAATAAAATTACAAACATCAAAGATCAAAGAAATTTAACATTTTGTTCCAATCGGATCTTTATAAAAAAAAATACAAATTGAATGAAAAATCTACTGAAATGGATATTTTTGAGATAACTTGTTAAAATCAAAGTAATTATAGTTTTTCTTTGTTGAGAATTTGTAATACTACTTTCTCAATTTATGAACAACTTTTTTTTATTGTAATTCATTTAGTCTGAAATAAAACTCTAGTCAGTGCACGTGTTTCTTTTAAGACAAAGAGTAGAATGGCGCCGCTGTCTCGCTCTCACGCAGCTTTTTACGAGATGATAGCGCAACTCTACTCTTTGCCTTAATAATTCACAGATAACGAAGAATTGGCTCACAAAATCATACATTATCACGAAAGTAATGTATACTATGTTTCGTGTATTTTAATCATATATGTGCATTTTGGCTTTTTGTAACTCTTTCGATTTGAGATACGTAATCCTAGCATTCTTACCTTCTGGTTTGACCGCGACTGTTGCGTTGTATAGTTCCCGTCACGTAAAAAGAACGCTGGTTTGTTCGTAAGCGCGAACAAACCAGCGTTCTTTTTACGTGATGGGAACAATACCGCGCCATGTTTAGCCTCGAGTCCGACCACGTACATACCTATAGCATTTTACAGTTTCCTATATCTGCAGCGCCTTAAACGCAACTGTTGCGTTGTACCGCGCCATGCTTAGCCTCGAGTCCGACCACGTACATACCTATAGCATTTTACAGAGTTTCCTATATCTGCAGCGCCTTAAACGCAACTGTTGCGTTGTACCGCGCCATGTTTAGCCTCGAGTCCGACCACGTACATACCTATAGCATTTTACAGTGTCCTATATCTGCAGCGTCTTAAATAAGTTCCGTTACCTAAGAAGCGCAAATGAGAGCCGTGAAAAGCCTGGGGCGGTGGATGTTGCCGGCTCGTCTGACATGCAAGGGGGTCAGTGTCTGTTAACCAATCTAATGAAAGTACAAGCATTCTGATGTAGGTGTTGCTTTCGGGCCTAAAATATCTCTTGGAATATTTTGATTATTCTAAATTTGCGTTTTTTAGGTTTATTGTGTATAATGGAACGTCTCAAATTACATTTCGGTTCTTTTATTACTTTGATGGTTTTTTTAGAACCTAGCTGGTCCTGTTTTCAGAGCATTATTATCTTTCTGCCAGATGCTCAAGAAGAATATTATTGCAATGGATATTATTATGTACATAGGTAGAACGATAACTTATTACGAGACTACAATAGACTAAACAATACAAGATTTTTCTTTTAAAGCAACTAATCATATGTATGCTTATTATATCATCAACTGATCCTATGTGAGGTAAATTTATTCCAACGAAATGCAAACGATCCTAAATTTCAAAATCTTGACACACTAACATCACAAAGCTTAGATTCAAGATTCTTATACAAATGCAATTTGTAGGGTGTATTACTTATGAAGGCATCGCGGGTAAAACTATGATTAAAGGGTAACAACTGAAGTCTAGCAAACATTTAAGAAAGTCGTAGTAGTAGACAAGGGCCCCCTAGAGATTAAAAAAATGTAGCCAACTGTAAAGCAACCAAAGTCCTAAGGCCGTGCAATTGTACCTGTACCTACAATTCATATTTTTCTCATCCTCCATAATATTAACTTAACCCTGGCCCCCTGGGCCATGGGCTGGCGACGCCCTTGGTAGTAGACATCATAGCGTAAGCCAACATGGCATTTTGCGACATATTATAAGTTTTTTACCGGGCAAATGCTTTTATTAATTACAACTAAAAACAATACACAACGTATACCCTTAAATAACTAAACTAATGCACTAATAAAATTATAGTTTAAAAAACTGAAACAACCGATGTCGTTTACTTGGTAATATATATTTTTCAGTTATTTTGTTTTAAAAACCAAAGTATTGAACTGATTTTAATAAATATAATTATATAGGACTACCTCTGAAGTATGACCTATCAATTAAAAAAAAAACATCAAAATCAATTCATAATTGGCGAACAAACAACAAACACACAAACTTTGTTTCGCTAACAAACACACAGTCGAATTGAGAACTTCCTCCTTTTTGAAAGTCGGTTAGAAAGCAAATAGTTAACCCCAGATCGATGAAAGTCCAAAGATAATCCAATTGCTGAAACACGACCAGTTGGCAGCGAACCAAGCCTAGTTGCATTGTCACGTTGAATGACTGCATATGCTTTGGGCCTGACATACGCGCCAACTTAAGTTACATTGGGAACTTACGTATTTTACGAGTAAACATCTATGAAATGCTTTTCAACCGACTTCCAAAAAGAAGGAGGCTATCAATTCGACTGTATTTTTTTTAATGTTTGTTACCTCATAACTTTCAACTGGGTAAACCGATTTTGATGATTCTTTTTAGGGTTCCGTACCTCAAAAGGAAAAAACGGAACTCTTATAGGATCACTTTGTTGTCCGTCTGTCCGTCTGTCCGGGTGTCAAGACCTTTATCTCGGGAACGCGTGAAGGTATCGAGTTGAAATTAAAACCATAATTGCACATTAACATAATTACGCATAATTGTACATTGGACATTTTTAATTTAATCACAAAAAATAGTGTCGTTATGCAAAGAATGAGGGTCGAAATTTTAAAGTGAATTAACCGTATCATGTGGGGTATCATATGAAAGAGCTTAATTAGCATTAATTAAAACAGGTTTTTAAATATTTTTACGATGTATATTTTTCGGTATAAAAAGGTATATAAAAAAAAATGATTTCCCCCTTTTATTTACTAGTTTGTACGGAACCCTCGGTGGGCGAGTCTGACTCGCACTTGTCCGGTTTTATTTTTTTATTTGAAAGCTGGTGCTTCCCGTGTGGTCCCATTTCAATTTGGTTCAGTTCTGACAATGGTATCCATGAGAAGTCGGTTGCTTCAGTTTTTTAAACTTAAACTTTCCTGTTCAAATATAAAACAAAATAAATCCCTATAAATAACACTGATCAGATATTTACTCGTATGAGTCAAATGCACAATATAATATTTTATCCCATTATTTCCCTCCCCGTGATTTGTTTCCTCGAAAGGTTAGCCTCCCGGGAGGGCGCTTCGCTCGATTACATATAAGTACATCCGTGAATCGTTGGATAATCTACGATTTCCCCCTATGTTGCTTGAGACCACTCCACAAATATCATCTTCTTTACTTTCCGCTGGATTGTACGTGACTGTGGTTTAAATTATTTACATGTCACGAGCTTCGTGTGAGGATGAGCCTGGCTTTAAACTGCAAGCTTGCTTGCTGATGCTTTTGTGTGTCCCACAATTTATACACACAATTAGTTTTTTATCATTGCGTAATATTTTAACGATATTAGATCATGTCATTGTCATGGTTATCTAAGAAATCTATTCTAATACGTAGAAGTAATCTTCAACATATCTTTGGACCTTACTTAGTCGTTATCTGTAACTAATAATCAGATATACTCGTATTAAGGGCTTAGTTAGAAATATACTTTATATTGATGATATAAAAAGGTGTGCTTAAACCGTCTTTTATTTTTGATTCCGAGGCTCTGATTGTGATAAAATATTGAAGCCAAATGTTTTAAATGATATTTCGGCGAATCCTGGGTGGGTTTTCTATAAATTATCATTGAAATGTAAGGCAACAAATCAAAAAAAGTCTTAAGAACAGCTCTAAGAATTTGTGTGCAATTTTTGGAGTAGGTAAATGATAATTTATTAAACCGCATAATTGTGATTAACTTGCAAGGAAATGTACGGAAGAGTTGATACTTTTCGTGCAACTACAAAAATCGTAGAATAAATATTGTTTATTGCACTGCGTACAGCATCCCCACTGCTGCTCTCTAATCGGTTAAAATGCACGGTGTACAGCTTAAAAGATCAACTGAATTCACAATTCCTGTTTAAAATAGAATATACAATTTTACAGCAAAGGAAAATATTTACTGTAGCTTAACTGAAAATAGTGGTATTTCATGCAATATAAATTTTAGCTTGGATGATACTATAATTAATCAGCTATTTCAGAATATATTCAATCCCCATTGGTAAGGAATTAAGGATGGAATGTAATCTCTTGAATCTCTTACAGTTACTACATTTGGCCTTGTGGCTCAGTTGGTAGTTTGTCTGCCTGCTGTGCCGTAGGTTGTGGGTTCAATCCCCACCCAGGGCAAACATTTTTGTGATGAGCATGAATGTTTGTTCTGTGTCTGGGTGTTTCTATGTATCATAAATATAAATATTTACAAAAAAAAAGGTATATATGTATTCTATCAGCCATCTAGTGCCACAGTACAAGCTTTGCTTAGTTTGGGCTAGATGGTGTTGTGTTAAATGTCCACCAATATTTATTTATTTAATATGTTGCAGCAAATTTATTGATTCTTAAGCAAATGTTGCGGCAAATATTCTAATTGTAAACAGATATTTTGTCCTCCAAGCCCAAAGACTTTATAAAATAATTGTTGTAGCCAGGTCTGGTTCCTATTGCAATTGATCAAAATGTCTGCGACAATCTAAGATTATTCTTTATAGTACCGCGTCAATCTATTTACCAATAATATATAATGTTACTTATACATATATTTAAAGGTAATCCATCCATTTTTACTAGTTCAAGCAAATTCTAGGGATACGTAAGTAACGAGGCGCATTACAGATAGTTTTAGTGACATAGTAATATAAAAAAAATGGTTGTCTGTAAAGTCGGTTTACGGACGATAGTTTAACGTGACAACGTAATAACAAAACATTGATGAAATGATGATGATGATGATATAACGGGTCAGTGAGCGTAACGGGACAATGAGCGTAACGTAACGGGACAATGAGTCATACTTTTTCGTGCGTACAGCCGGCGTTCATCGATTTATTAGACGTTGTCACGTCAAAATATATCTCGGATTGTCGAAACATTGCGATCCTTTACAATAGTTATTCGAGCTAGATAAAATGACAAAAAAACTGTTTGAAATTTAAATTTTCCGCCGCATATCCACTATCCAGCCGTGCGCTTAGATTTCCGAAAACTTTACATAAGACAACGTTGATAAATTATTCTACCATTTCTGTCATTCTACCATAACCTAAATATTACATTTTATATTTCGTAACAAGAAATAAACGTAATATAATATGAAATTGTTTGCAGCGAGTTATTGAAAAAAAAACATGATGCCTAGTAGTTACGACTAAAATGCATGATAACATTTTGTTATTTATTACTTATGTTTGTTACACAACTATTTACTGTGAAAAAATAAGAAAATTAAATGCAGACGGCATAATAATACATCAAACAAAATATGATTAAAACTATTTTTTAAACAAACAAACAGTACTTATTAGCGCATGTTAAAATTTTATTCACTCATTAAGGATTTGTCACTTTCTGTCAGACAGGGAATGTCACGCGCGAAAACGGAACAAAACACTGTTTAACTGAAATGCGCTTATTAAGCATTTATAAGTAAGACGGATTGTGTTTTATTACATGAATCCATGAAAATTATCTTACTAACCCGTGGGAGTCCCTAAAGTTTCAGAACACGAAAACGACTGACGACCCCGTTCCCTAGGTATTTAAATTCAACTAACTTAATGAAAGTATTACTTTAAAGATAAATAATTTAAGTACTTAGGTGTTAATGTAATTAATTCGAAAACTGTCCAGATCTGCGCTCCTTTACACCTCTTAAAATAAATGTTTTAGTTGGTATACTAAACTTCTGGGCGGTTGAATGTCCCTTGCGATAAGACTTGAGTAGCTGCTTAGTCGAAAGAAACTTCTCGACAGGTTCGTATTTAAGGTCCTGTCGAGAAGTTTGGAATTACTAACATGGATACATTCTTAAATGTATCCATGTTAGTAATTATTTTGGATCATATGCGTTTTATGTAGAATTTTATTGGTTGTACGTAATAGCTTATTAAAAATTCTTATTAAATTCAGTGCTACTTTTTTGCTGTGTTAAGGCGCAGATTTGATGGTGCAGCTGTTTCGCTCGCGATGTGACTTATTTTAAAGTATACTTAAAGATAAGTATTTTTAAATATTTTTTGTCGAAGTAAATTAAATTGTTTTAAACTTAAAAAATGTAGGTGACGTCTGGTTTTTTCTATCGACTCAGATGATAGAAATTGCTCAGAAATTCTTTGACGTGGCTTAAATTTTATTAGATGTAGATATACTCAAGAATGTCATAAAAACTATTACTTTTCTTCTAAAAACACTCTTAATAGGGGTTTTGTGGAGTGGTAGAGCCTTAAAGAGCTTTGAGGTTGAAATGTCTACTGAAGATGCTCTTACAAGATAATATCGACATATCGAAAGAAAATCCCAACTTCATTTTGACTGCAAAGAGAAAACATAAAAAGCGGTAACTTTTACGTCGATCTCCGTTGATCCTAGATACATTCTTTTGCCCCTCCGAGCGTTGATCCTAACTGCGGCTCTGTTCAATTTTCGTATTATATCTATGGAAAGGTTTCCGGGAAGTGGTCCGAGGTAAATGAAGCTAAATGAGTGTGCTTAGATGAATGAATTGCGGCGCTAACGGGCCCTACTCGCTTGGGGACGAACGCTTGGACAGAGACATTTATGAGACTATCGTAATCTGCGGTATTTTGCTAAGCTAATTATTATTATATTATTTATAATACTTAAATATCTTTTTATACTTTTGTACATATTGTGTACATTGACATAGATACAATTTTACATATGTAGTCACTTTAGTTTACTGATGAGAACTCTTTAATCATCTTCATTTATATAACCTATAGTTGCCCCAGTTTGCTCCCCCCCCCCCCCTAGATCCGGGGCTGTCAGAATATTAGTTTATCAGCACAGAAGATTTTAATTAGCTTAAAGCGCTGGGTGGCAAGGTACACCTCCCACTCCCTTTGAGATATTAGTAGGGGTAGGTATTCAGAAGGGGTAGGCTTAGGAATTCATTTGGAATCGATTCGGAATCCTCCCATATATCCGTGTCTGTAATTTCCATAGAGAATGACAGAGACGGAGATATAGATTCCGAATCGTTTAGAATCCGAATGAGTTCTTAATATCTGAATACCCTTACAGATTGGTATCCAGCTAAATCTTTCAAAAAGTTTCAGTTAATAAATAAAATAAATAATAAATAAATATTGGAGGACATTTCACACAACGCCATCTAGCCCAAACTAAGCAAAGCTTGTACTATGGAAACTAGATGGTTGATAGAATATATATATACTTTTTTTTTCGTAAATACATACTTATGATACATAGAAACACCCAGACACAGAACAAACATCCATGCTCATCACACAAATGTTTGCCCTGGGTGGGAATCGAACTTACGACCCACCTTCAGGACGCAGTCGTACTACCACTGAGCCATGAGGCCTGTCGGTAGATTCGGTAATTTTATCGTTTACCGATTTCCTAAAATAATTTAAGTATTTTTTCTTCTAATAATAACCATCAATCTTAATTCAGCTTACGTCTAAGTAATATGCAATATTTGACTGCTACATATACTATTTGACGACATAAACATTCATGCTTTCATTATTCAATACAAATCACTAACTTCTCCAATTTCAGTCTACATTTGTCCGAAATCCATCCGTTTGTAATAAATATCGACGTGAAACACAGCGTATTGTTTTATAAATTCCAATAACGTTCTAAGATTTAGATAAAATGAATGCCTATTTATGTTTAGCTTTATTGAAATTGGCGTTGGATTGGCATCGTGATGGAATCCATAAACATGGTTTAAAAAGATAAGTAGCAAATTGGAGCGCAATCGTTTTTCCAACGGGCGAGGTCCCTCGTTATTTCGCCTTTGTCTGCAGGCGGCCGACCCCAGGTGTGCGCTGCCCTCTGTCCTCTGCCCTTAGCTTGGATTTCTATTCTCATAATTTGTTTCGTTTACTATTTATTTTTCGTCTGGACAAGCACGTTAAGGTGTTAAGATGAAATGCTAACAAATTAGAAATAATTAATCTTGTTTTGCTCGTAAAATATTAATGTTGTTTAGATATTTAATTTTGTGTTTATTTTTCACTTGTGGGTTTTATTGTTGTTTGAGTGCAGAGAGCAGAGTTTTTACCGGACTGCCGAAAGAGGTTTATATTTTTTCTAGATATAAAATTACTAGCTGTGCTCCGTGGTTGCACCCGCGTAACGAAGCACGCTGATGATTTTAATCATATGTATCCGTTTCCAAATTTTCAACTATTTCTGCACCAAATCTCGTAGCTATTGACTCTGCCGCTTGATCATGAAAAGATAACACAAAAAGAAAGAGGCAGAGGAAATAAAATAGGAGGAAATAATTTCTATAAAGGGTGTAGGTATGTATGCGAGTGAAACATCTACTCAAATCTCCTTAAAAGTTTCGAATACTAAAATGAATTCAGTAGGTACCTACTTGAACTGCAATACCCACATACTTTTATGGTTTAGTCCAAATAATAAATCATAATAGAATCTAACCTACCCTTATTGATCAAGGATGACGACTGTCGACCAACATTTTTGGAGTTTGCCGAAGGCGCCCTCTGCGCTGCCACGAGAGCCAATGGAGCGTGGATATAGATAAAATGCAGATCCCGAGATATAATAACTAGTTACGATTTATAATGAATCTCATATATATCTCCGCTCTGTTACCATGAAACTTGGCGATGGTATCGTGAATATCAGAATTTGTAAGCTATCGCCAAACTTCATTTAGGGTATAGTATTATTAAAACATTTTATTTATAAATATAAAAAAAAAAAAAAAAACTGTAAAACTCAACAGTTGTCAGTAACAACACATAGGCTCAAGCCCTGCATATTTAATAGTAGGGGTAGTAAATAAGGCTAGCTAAGCTATAAATTAAAAAAAAAGTCCAAATCAAGACGAAAGTGGTAAAAGTAAATGTAATGTGTCTATTTAGTGAAATGTACTTAACTACATTTTTCCCTTGTAAAGGTCTTAAAGTGAGAAATAAATCTGTCACGCTCTTTATTGTTTGTAAATAACAAAGAATATATAACAATATCTATTTAAGGTGTACCAAATTAATAAGAACAGATATAGCCTAAAGGTTAAAAGCAAAATATATTACACGGCCGAAAATATTATTACCTACATCACTTATTGAATTCATCGTTTCGGTCAGGATTCTATATCAGATGTGTAATCCTTTACCACACTCGGAATTATAGTTCGTCCATCGCTACACTCTAAATCCAAACAAATATTCCACGATAAAAACACCATTTTAATTTGTAAAAATTACGGGTTACTCACGTCTATTTTGTAAGTTGTCTCCGACTATACTTTCAATCCCATTGTACCAGACGAGGAGTCTTTTGGCAGTGACCTCTGCGCTGCTTCTTTAGGAAAAGACTACCTTATGCAGTTGAAACTATAGTCGTAGATTTCGACTCAAAATAGACATAAATAGTTAAAAAAATTATGTGAAACAACCATGTTAGTTTTCATAATAAAACACCATTTTATTCCCTTGTTACATAATACAATGTTAGAAAGATAGATAAACTCTTTAATGTTTACACCACTATACTAAAACACTAATTAACAAGAGAGAGCTTACACGCTAGCAAAAACAACAGGCGCCCTTATCGCTGAAAGTGATCTCTTCCAGGCAACCTTGAGCAATGTTCAGACAAAGTTTGCAAATATAAAAAGCATCTATTACAAAGTTTTATAAAAAGTCACGTAATTCAAATATCACATAACATTATGATCCTGTTCTGAAGTCCAGAAACATTTCCGGCATCCCCACAATTTGACAAGGGACAACAGTATCATTTCTCACGTGTTAAACTATTCCATTTTTCGGACCCCTTTGCTTCATAAATCACGGCTGTGTGACTTCACTGTTTGTAGGATTGTAGGGAAAAGGTACCCTCGCTTTGTCTATGGCAAAAACGTTTGCTTTTGAACTGACAACCCTATTAAGGTATGACATATGTTACAAGCTGTTATATAGTGACCCACACTATGTATCGTAGATAGTATATTATTAATAAAACTGGCCAAATTAGGTTGTGGTTAGGTCATAGATACACCGCAAGTTCTGTACCCTCACATAGACTAAAAATGCTTGTTCAGAGATACAAGAGACGTAGGGCGACGCATCAATAAACGCGTCGGCGTCCGTCGCCGCGTCGTGCGGTCGTATGCCAGCGTTCATAGAGTGCGTTTCAAACGAACAAGTTTATATGTTGAAAGAAAAACAAAATACCTAGTCAGATATTATACAGCTACACGCAGATATAGATAAGATTCCGGCAGCCTAGTCGGGAGACCGTCTGACGCACCCCTGTCTTTTCGAAGTTTTGTGCGAATCGTTTAATGCCGCTAACTTCAAACGATGCAGGAAAACATCGTGAGGAAACCTACACGTCTGAGAGTTCTCAGTGTTCTTGAAGATGTGTGAAGTCTACCAACCCGCACTTGGTCAGCGTGGTAAACTATGGCCTTACCCTTCTCACTATGAGAAGATGGCCCGCGCCCAGCAGTGGGACAATTTATACAAACAGGGCTGTTTTTTAAGATATACTTAAAGTTTGAGTATATCTGCTTAAAAAAATTAACTATTGTTTCAATTATTTTATAATGTAATAATATGCTACCCAGTTACCGAGTCGATCTGTCCCTGGCTCTAGACAAACCACAAAACTGTGCTCAGTGTTTTGAAAGTTGAAAAGCCAAATTATACTTGCAACAAAGTATAATATACACAACACAACTTAATTCAGGTCAATAACGTTAAATCGTTTTTAATATCCGTCTACAGTGAAACTAAAAGGAGGATTATGGCTTCCGCCCAAATGTTGTAAGAAGTGATGCAGATTTCAGTTTTTCAAGCTATATTATTTGTTCATTGAAGCTATTATGAGACATTACCCGCACCGGTTTATTTTTTAAAAATTTTATACAGTGAGAGCTGATTAATTTTAATCAATTAGTAGGAAAATAAATATATTAAACGACCATTAAATCAAAAAAAAATAACAGAAAATAAATCGTATTTATATTTAACATGCATCCAATCTCATCCAAATATGTTTTTTTGTCGATCTCCAAGATAATAATTGCTTAGGTACTTATACAATTTGATTGGAAGTCATAGTATATACATACATACATTCGAAAAACATAACCCTTCTTACGCAGTCGGGTAAAAATGAACTTACAATACAAAAACACTTTATTGACACCATAATACAATAACATTAGGTACATAATTAAGGCGTTAGAAAGGTACAAAAGGAGGCCTTATCGCTAATAGCGATCTCTTCCAGACAACCTTAAGATGTTAAAAGAGAAGAAAAAGTAAACGCTGACGGTGGTTAACTTATTAACTATTTAAAAATAGTTTATGGGTTTTTACACTTTTCTTTAGCTCATGATACTTTATTTAATTACTAATTGAGATTTCTATTCATTTATCTTTGTTAAATTTACTCCAGTTTTCCTGTTGTTAAAATTGATGGACAAGGTATAATAACGCATGCTAACTCTGTGTCTTTTCATCACGAGAAATTGTGTAATTCTTTATCGAGTTTCGTAAGTAGCCTAGATATATTCCGATTAATGGTAGGTAATTAATAACTTCGGTAAATTGACTTTTCCCAGCCTTCAATCCTTGGTTGTGATAAACATTTTCAATTTGCATTTATAAGACACGTTACAGTTCTCGCAATTAACGATTGTACGCGGCATTTCATTGTGTTCGTGAAATATTTTTGTACGTGTGTGTTACGCGCACTCATACCGTCAGGAACACACACTAACACAATGTGCATGTACACTATTGTTACATTAATATTACAGGTAAACACTGGCGCGCGCTCTTGAAATTCAGCAAATTTTAACAGAGGCTATCGCGACGTTTACTGATAAATATATGCAAATCGTCTATTACTGTGCTAATCTAATAGCCTCTTCGAAAGCGTTGTAGTTAAAAATCAGGGCGTTTCTTTGTTTTTTAGGTAAGGACAATAGCTTTATTGCTTATAGAATTGCGTTTGAAAATATACAAGCAATTTCACTGGTACTTGGCAGATATACGAGTGCTATTAGACAACGCTAGTGTAAAAAGTGTGCTAGTGTTTACAAGATACTTATATAGGTTATTTGCATGGTATATAAAATATATTGGATAGGTACACTTGCAGAAAATATCTAAAACCACCTACTTTATATTGTAGCAAGTGGTTAAATAGTTTATGTTTGAAACTACTGCAGGGCGTGAGTTTTCAGTCTTTGGCAAAAGAAAACATCTGTGAGTAAACGTATTGTGCTGATCGAGAACTTTCAACCTTATCTCCGAATTCAGGGTATTAAATTACGGTATTTGGTATCCCTTGTCTCATTCTTGTAAGAACCAACCAAAAGAGACGTTCGGTGACGTAGCTATGGTCAGACTTAGGAATTTGACAACCGCTAAACCTAGAGAAGACATCAACCTAGCATGGCCTGGTCTCCCTTGTTTATGGTCAAAGACGATACAAGTAATGGTAGAGAAAAAGGCAAGCAGGTATCTTGGAGGTGTTGGCTTTGGCAAGAAGTTTGGAGGGCGGGCATGCGATTCCATCGAGAATCCGGTGCTCTTTACCGTTAGATGACAAGATGATGACCATGGTTTTGATTAGTGGTCCAGCTATATGATAATTATGATGAAAATTTCTTGACAACCTTTAACGTTTTTGTCTAGCAAAATGTCTTACTTGAGAGCCACCGGCCTTATTGAATCTTTGGCAATGAATTTCATTGTCTTCGAACAGATTATAGTCACCCTGGCCTTCAATACCTGTTTTGATTAGTCAATTCTTAAAATTACTTTGAAATTCACAGATGCTCACAGGCTTTCAGTCAAGTGGTGTTTAATTGTCAAATTAATTATGGTATTGGTTCAATGTTAGAAATAAAATAAAATAAAAATAAATAAATGTTAAGAGTTTCCTCCTTCGTCCACGGCTCACGCATGTAATTTCCGTGTCTAATATTAGTCAAGAAATATATGTAATATTGACCTTCATTACGACCAAATTTAGCCGATAACACTTTCAGACCTTATTTGGGTAGGTCAACCTCAACTTAATATACTTGACAATCACTTGAGTTCATATAATTTGAAAGTAAGTAAAAGGTTTATCCTTGTAATATTTATTTATATCTTTTTAATTTTATCTTTATATCCTGTATTATTTTTTCTTAGCTGTGTCTTAAGTGGGCGATCGAGTATAATAAGTATGTATTTACAGAAAAAGGGATGTTATCGAGGCCGAAGCTATGAGGGTCTAAAAATCCGACGAATGTCTTCGAGAAATGATGTCCCGGACGTACCCGCTGGCTCACATGGCGGGTGCACGGCCGTGCCCCCAGATATATGTATTCTATCAACCATCTAGTTTCCATAGTACAAGTTTTGCTCAGTTTGGGCTAGATTTTCACATTTTATCCGTGAGTTACTAAATACCAACATGTTTTACCAACTTTCCTTGCGTTATCCTTACATCATTGGTAAATTCAAGGCTACTGGGACCGGTTTACTTCATAACTTTCCAAAGTATCAAAGTATTCCACTTATGCTGTGGACCTGGTGTCTTACATCACACCCTATCAGGAACTAGTTTACCACTCGTGAATGAAATCACAATTGACCTACTAGCGGCTATCACGCGTTTAAAAAAAATCTTGAAAAGGTTTTTAAATTAAAAGAAAAAGATACGCTAACCCAAATGGTTAGCACTTAGCCCTTATAAAACAATCGAGTTCGAAGGACTAAAAGCGGTGATCTGGATTTGAACTTAACGAAAAAAAATTATTAAAACGATAGGATGCCCATAGAAGTCAGGACCTATAACTACTGCCCCATTTCGAATTTATAAAACGATCGGGGCTTACAGGTTACAGGACCTAAAACTTAGGTCCATTTTTGGATTCATAAAACAATCGGGGCTCACAGAATTTAACACTCAGGCCCGGATTATAATAACTCCAACTTATAATAAGATTGGGTCTCACAAATCTTAGGCTTGGATTCGAACTTATAAACCGATCAGGGATCTCTTTTAAATACTACCACCCACTATAAGTCCAAATTACTAGATTTTGACTTAGGCATGATATCTTGTCGATGTTTATAGGCAGGGAGCTTGCCTGATTGCCATTGCTTTATAGACATAGACATAATTTTATTGTATCAAAAACACACAGAAAATAAAAAATCATGCACACAAAATAGGCCACAAAATAATATTTTTGTCACAATCCGGCCCCAGCTCAGCATATAGCTAGTTGTAAACAAGCTAGTGTTTAGATAATTGAATTTTACGTTATACAAGCTAAATGAATAAAATAAAAATAAATTGGTCATCAATAGTCTAGCGAAATAAGAATTCTTGGATATAGAACTTTAAATTAATTTCCAACCGATGAAGTTTCTGGATCAAGTTTTCTAGTTACTTTATGTCGCTTTTCACCATTACCTTGCTTACCTTGATATTTTCGCTACTTTCTTTTGAACTTTCAACTCTGAATTACCGTGCTATTATCAGGTGAAAATCGCAGAACATAAAAGATCTGAAGTATTCTGAAGTCAGAACATTAAAAAAAAACAAATATACGCGTCGACTTGAGAACCTCCTCCGTTTTTTCGTCGGTTAAAAAGAAAGAAAAAAATGCTACAATCTCTTCGGTAGAAAGTGTAACTTTTTCAAATATTCAGTTCTTAACGTCAGGTGGAAAGGTCAATGAAGCCACTAGCATTCCAGGAGAAAGTCATAACAATAACCGGAGGTACCTGAGGTACCTATTTACACGCCCGCGCTCGCACGCGCTCGCCCGAGCTTCTCGGAACGACTCGTTTCGCGATATTGCATCATATGATCGCATGTTTTATGCAAACTGTTACAGGGTTGCCATATTTTCCTGGGACCCCGTCGGGACAGCGCTCAATTAGTGACATTGTATCAGTACACCACAAAAGTAACAAAATGATAATGGCGCAAAAGACTGTGCTATCATTTAAAACGATCCAGATAACCTAAGAATGTATTAATTAATGAAGATAGTGAGCGTAAATTTTGCAGGTGAAATAAATAAAAATAGAAAATTTAGCAAATATTATTATTGGTTAGTGAGCATGCTAAACCAATGATTGTTCGTTGACTTCCATGACTTCACATAAAATACCTCGGTTGAGGTATACTGTCATTGCTCATTGCAAAGTCTTATTTTGTCGGGACATTTTGTATCGGGACAAACGGCAACCAATAATTGCCACAATAATTTCAATAATTACCATTTTCGTGTGACTTTCAACCTGAATTTGATTGATGATCATTTCTGCATGATATATTTTTATTGTTTATGAAGATCAACAAACAGTAGGTACACAACAAAGTATAAGGTTTATACAGTAATCGTTAAGAAATATAGTTCAATGATGTACCAGCAACGTTGACCACGGATTAATTATTTATCAAATATACTTCAGTAATTTGTTACGTGTTTCACTAACATAGCTAATTTTACATAAATAAATTGAATAATAAAGTAAACGAGTGATGAAAGGAAACTATTTGGTATGGTACTAGAAGGACAATGGGCAATGAATGAAGCAAAACATTTAGGAACTAAAGATAAGAATCATACAAAAGAAACATTACATGCGATATTAAAAGGAATGCTCACTGTCATCACTACCCAGGACCTCCAATACAGATCTCCGGAAATTACAAGTTACAAATTACTAGTTAATTACAAATTACTTTACAATCAAAGATGTAAATAAGGCCACGAATTCTGTGTTTACAATAATAATTTATTGCTGAATAATTGATATAATGTACGAACGAGTAATCAAGCTCAAGTTTTAATTATAACTAGTAGTTTTACTAACTGTAGGCTGTTTTGTCAAATATCCCGTTGTAAAAAGTCTGTGATAGCGAAGTCTATGGCTGATTTCAAAGTTATTGTTTAGAATTCTGTATTGAATGTGTTTGCCAAAGAAAACCGGCTGACAAATGACTTCGTAGCAAACTTATTTAGTTTTGTAAAATATCCCGTTGTAAAAAGTCTGTGATAGCGAAGTCTATGGCTGATATTCAAAGTTATTGTTTAGAATTCTGTATTGAATGTGTTTGCCAAAGAAAACCGGCTGACAATTGACTTCGTAGCAAACTTATTTAGTTTTGTAAAATATCCCGTTGTAAAAAGTCTGTGATAGCGAAGTCTATGGCTCATATTCAAAATTATTGTTTAGAATTCTGTATTGAATGTGTTTGCCAAAGAAAACCGGCTGACAATTGACTTCGTAGCAAACTTATATAGTTTTGTAAAATATCCCGTTCTAAAAAGTCTGTGATAGCGAAGTCTATGGCTCATATTCAAAATTATTGTTTAGAATTCTGTATTGAATGTGTTTGCCAAAGAAAACCGGCTGACAAATGACTTCGTAGCAAACTTTTTCTCTTTTCAACAGAGATTCTATAACTTTTTGTCTCCACAATCAATAATTTATTGACGTTAATTAAAATAATTACTAGAATTCCTTACAATCATACTTAGGCAGTTCAATCTACTGTCCCGATTGCCTTTGTTATTATTAAACTAAGTTTATACGCAAAAAAATACAAATATGTAACAAAATCAAAGTAATGGAGTCGACAAATTTTTGAGTAGAAACCGTGCTTGGCCGTTGTACCGTGCTACAATCAGATAACAGTTTGTTGGAGTAATGCATAGCTGAATCTGAAACCTTATATCGAAGAAAGACTCGTACTCGATTCTCTCTATCAGAGAATCGTCCGTAGATGAACGATTCTTTTGGCGAAACGTACAACGGAGAATTGACTGAGATGGGTTGTAGATAAACCGTATTACTTATAAACACATTATTAAAACCTTATTCACTGACCATGTCACTTTCGGTCAGACGGGAACTGCTACGCGCGAAAACGGAACAAAACACTGTTTAACTAAAATACGCTTATTCAGCGTTTATAAGTTAGAGTTAGAACAGGACGACCAGTCACAAGGTGGATAAACGACTTCATACAGCATGGTTAGCATGGAACGAAGAAATATAATCTTTCCACGGGTTTATCCACATTTTAGGGGTTATAACGTACCTATTTACATTGACAACTAACGTAATCAAGTGGATAAAAACGGTTTATCTACTTTCCATGCTAGATCAGCTAGTTGCAGGAAGACGTTCGTTGCAGGCCGCTTCCAATCCGTCTGTTTTAGAATCAATTGTCCAGCTTTTTGTGACCGAAATGACGACGACGACGATGAATAAATAACACTGGAGACTGCTGGAAATTTAAAATATTCACGAAAAGTTTCATCCTATCTACAGTGAGCTGACCGAAATTCATCCATTTAATCCACAGTGCAATAGTAATGCATTTCTCTGTCTAATTAGAGCTCTATTATAAGTTCCAACATAGGCATATTACCTCAAGAATACGGACGCAGTTTTGCATATTACAATAGCGTGGAAAGAAAAATAAAGATTACTGTGGTAAAACTTCCATGGAATTAATTTATAATAAAAAAAACTCACTATATTATTCGGTCAATAATATCGGTCCCGTAACCCAATGCCGTAACCGGTCGAAGACTTCGCTCCTTTGACCGAATAATGTCGTGAGTTTTGAATTATAAATGTATACCCCCATAAATCCGTCTATGACTTACCATATTTCGTGTAATATCCGCATATGCACTTGTGCAAGCTTCACTGTCACCCCTCAAGTGCGTTTACGCTATATTCAAAAAAAAAAAAAAAATCAAAAATCATTTATTTACCAAAAGTACAAACTTATAAGTTTAGCCATAGCCACCAAACTAGGTGCAGAAAACACCTGTATTTTGGCGGGTAGACTTCCTAACATGAATACATATTTTTGTACATATATTTGTAATAAAAGCTATAATTTTACATGTTATGTTAAATGATTTAGTCAAAAATATAAAAAAATGGATTTAGTGAAAATAATGAAATTAAATTTAATCTAGTCAAAGCCTATTTCTTATAAGTTTAATCGTCTACTCAGATTCGTCAAAAATAGTATTTAAAAATGTTATTTGTGTTACCTTGTATGTATGAAAATTAATTAATAAAAAAATTGTTTTTAAATTTGTTTTAAACTATTTCAGCCTTTTTTTGTTGAGTGTTTATGTATGCGAGATGTGAAAGAGTGCTACAGAAAGAAAATGTATGTCTCTGTGTGTGTATGTTTCTGTGGGATGAAAGAATTATCAAAGCATAATCTAAAGAAAGTCTAATTTTAGTGCGTGGTTTTGCTGTTCTATGTTTTTTAAAAGTAGTTCTGTCTCTTCGTACGACAGACTTTTTAACCACTGTATTAATAAGGCCTTACAGTTCGTCGACGACAAGGGGTATATGTTTAAACATTTATTAACTCTGTTATAAATGAGAGCACTGGTTGCCTCAAACTGTCGCCCGACTAGAGTGAGCCTCTGTCGAGTCATGTTGTCGCACACCGTATGTCCCCTGCGTCTAGTTGTTAAGCTGGGATTATAGTCCAGTTGAGAATGTTTACGCAGAATCACTTGTTGCATATAAAGTTGACGCACCGTTAGCAGAGAGCACTCCTCATATAGTGATCTAGTTGGATATCTGATAGGCCTATGCAACATTACCTTCAGAACAGCTCTTTGAGCTATCTCTAATTGTTTTAGATCAGTTGCATATGTGCCGCCCCAAGCTGTGATACAGTAAGCCAGTATTGACTGAACCAAAAAATTGATCAGTGATCAGTGCATCCCGTAATGTTATGAAAATTTGATTCTAGTATCAGCATACCACATGAGCAACGCCGTCCAACTAAGATACGACCTACACTAACATAGATCACACTTGAGGGGTGACAGTGAAGCTTGCACAAGTGCATATGCAATATTTCTTATCGGTACAGCGAAAGAGTGTAATAAATTGCCGGCTTCTTTGTTCCCTGAGAATTACAACATTGGTATTTTCAAGGTCAGAGTGAATAGGTATCTTCTAAGTCTGCGTGCTTCATCTCCGACCACATCTTCGCTTTCCAACAGGCGAGTTGGTGGTCAAACGCGGACTTATTCGTGTTAAAAAAATATATATATGCGGAGGAATTACATTACATTAAACTAAGGATGAAAGATACATTTATATGTACTGCAATATATTATATTCTATGAAATATCAAAAAAGTGTGTTTTTTATTAAAATCCACGAATATAAAACTTTTATGAAAGTCTCATATTTTTTTTTTATTTTTTTTTTATTTATTTATTTTAGGTCGCTTTTTAACATCTAAGGTCATTAGCGACCTCGGTTGACATCTCATAATATTAATGTTAGAGGCACATTCAATTTCGTATTCAATCAGATTAAAAAAAACACAAAACAAATACTGTAAACTGAAAACTGAGAGTTCTTCCAACAAAAATCCAATATTTCTTTTGGTAGAGGTATGATATTTAATGTTTCAGTTATCCTTTTATTATGATTGAATATAATATTTTTATATATCTTTTTGCGTAGCGAAAAAAACCGGCAAAGTGCGAGTCAGACTCGCGCACGAGGGTTTCCGTACCATTATCATTAAAAACGGCAAAAACGTCTGTTGTATAAGCGCCCTTAAATATAAATTTTATTTTAATTTAATTATTTATTTTTAAAGTAAATAATATAATTCAATATTTAGTGAATATTTCAAGAGTCTTCCGTTCAAGTTGTTGCCGTTATCGATATCGAGCAAAAACGAGCAAAAAAAATCACGTTTGTTGTATGGGAGCCCTCATAAATATTAATTTTATTCTGTTTTTAGTATTTCTTGTTATAGCGGCAGCAGAAATACATCGTCTGTGAAAATGTCAACTCTCTATCACGGTTCATGAGATACAGCCTGGTGACAGACGGACGGACGGACAGTCAGCGAAATCTCAGTAATAGGGTCCCGTTTTACTCTTTGGGTACGGAACCCTAAAAAATATGTCTGTGGTTTTACCCCAATTTTGATAGTACGGACAAAAAAAACACACGAATTCAATTATAATAGTTTTTTATCTGTGCGTTACAGTTACATTATTACAATATAAATGTGTAGGTTTTGAAATAGTGTTATACAGTAGATGTTCAAAAGCAAAGCGGGATTGTAATGGAAACGCGATTTTGTGTGTACGAAGACGCTATTAACCGCTATTATATACATACATAATATAATCACGCCTGTCTTTGGATAGGTTGAGCGTCAGACTCAATAAGGCGATTTGGACGTATTTTATGTTATTGAGGAGAGAGGGTAAAAGAGAGTTAGATGAGATAAGAAGGTTGGGTATGTGTAGGGTAGGGTAGGTTCATGTTAAGTGTTCGCTCGTGCGTGACGTCACTTACCGGTTCCAGCGGAAGACCAGCACTGGTTGTTTACAACTAGCATTATGCTGAGCTGGGGCCGGATTGTGACAAAAATATTATTTTGCTACCCTATTTTGTGTGTATAACTTTTTATTTTCTGTTGTGTTTTTGTTACAATAAATGTATGTCTATGTCTATGTGTATTAAAATTACGAACGTTTTTCTAAATTTATAAGATAAATAGGTACTTACATAATCTAGATTTCATAAATAGACTAGATCCAATTTCAGTCCGAGTCCGGTATAATTGCGAGAGCGTCTCTCGAGGGCGCAAATGCTTTAATAATGCAAACTAGTATTCCATCACAGCCGGGATAAGCTGCAGCTGGTACGTAAGCTGGATTTGATGCAGGCAAAAATGTTGGGATCGAAGATTATTTCGAGATCGGGAGATAAATTGAAGCGGAATTCTTATATGAGGAAGCAGTAACGTTTTTTAATAACGCGTATCTTAATCAAGTATCAAAGATATGTAACTAATATGACAGTAGAATCAAGTATTCATGTAAAATGAATAAACGCCTATTACCGTTTGACTGTAAGTTGAATCCTGTAAGTCATCATCATCATCTCAGCCATAAGAAGTCCACTGTTGGACATAGACATGGGGGACCATGGATTTCCAAAAAGACCGATTGGAAGCGGCTTGCATACAGCGTCTTCCCGCCACTTGTATGAGGTCGTCTGTTCATCTCGTGGCTGGTCTTCCTACGCTGCGCTTGCCGGTACGTGGTCTCCACTCGAGAACCTTTCGGCCCCATCGGCCATCAGTTCTACGTGCTATGTGCCCTGCCCACTGCCACTTCAACTTGCTAATCCGCTGTGCTATATCGGTGACTTTTGTACGTCTACGTATCTCTTCATTTCTGATTCGATCTCGTAGAGAGACTCCGAGCATAGCCCTCTCCATAGCTCGTTGCGTGACCTTGAGCTTCCTTACAAGGCCCATAGTTAGGGACCACGTTTCAATCCTGTAAGTACAAAAGCTTATTGCCGCAGAGTTGCAAACACAGCTAGGTTTCGGGGTTTGAAATTAATGATTGTTTACAAAATGCACTTCATCAAATATTCGCAATCCATAAAATTTCACACAATGTTCATTACTTGCTCGTGTTTTATTTCCTAATATTCATCTAATTTTATTTATGTTTGAAGGCTCCGACCGCGCTCTGAACAAATTTACTCGACTAAAATTGTACCTACAAGAGTAGATGGGTAATTTTAATAACTGCTACAGAAAATGTAAAGGAGCCGGTGTAATTAGTTAATGTACATAATTATACATTAATAACTTTCTCGAGACGTTAATTTTGATATCACGTATCTTCCAAGGTACCGCGTATCTAAGCGCTTGTCTCTGATTAGGTATTCTAGGCTTCCCTTCTTTCGTGTACGTAATTTGGGAAGGCAAAACTTAATACTTTTTCCGTTGCTGTTACTTTTGCGTCTAGCAAACGAGTAAAAAACGAGTAAAGTAACGAATGGAAAAAAGAAAAGCACCGTCACAGAACATATAATATGGTACCGTGTTGGATATTAAAATTAAAGAGCACATTCCAAATACCATTGCAAAATGAAGTCGGTTAGTATCTAAATAAAAAATATAGCCTGCGGCACTCGGCAGGTAAAAGCGTCCCGCGTATGAAATTCGATGAAGTGGGTAGGTCACGGTATGTCATTTATGACATAAATACTAACCGAAAAATATAAACGACTATGGGCGGTTAGATAAAAACGAGACAGAAGCTGTAGCCATACACCTACACCTAAATAACGGACGGTTACCTTGTACCTATTAGCATGAATCTCACGTAACTCATAACGTAATTTGGATGGTACTCGACCGCGACTAACTTCCCCGGCTTGTGGCTTCACAAACGGCTGGTAACTACGATAACTCGCGATAAGTTTGCCAACGTGCGCCGCCCGCCGTGTCGCGGTGTCGTGGCCCGTGACGTAACACGCCGCGAGCCGCTTGCGCAAGCGCATAACGAGTTAATCGCTAATTTCATAAGTAACCCGTGAAAGTAACGATTCATTTCACTCGCACGCACCGCGACCACGCTGTTGTGGAATGCAGAGTCTCGACTTTAAGACTGTTCAAATCGCGCAGCTATCTCTCTCGCGCATCACAACAATTTTAAACATATAAAATCACTGAGTAAATATAAAAAATATTATAAATGTGAGAGATGATATTGTTTATTTATATAGGAGAAATATTTATTTATTATTTATAATATAATATATTATATAATATATAATATTTATTTATTTTGGCGACGGAGCTTAACAAAAAAGAACATATTGTTTTGGAACTCCTCAGCCAATTAAAAACAAATCAAAAAAATATTAAAATAGATAGATAAACATATAAACTCTTTATTGTACACCATAGGTAGGTTGTAGGTAAAATACAACGAAAACTATTGCCTCAAAATGTAATAAACTCATTGCAAATATCAAAACACTGCAACACACAATGTTAGAATAAACTACATGCGTTCTATTTCCCACGGCATTCGGTAACATTCAATTAACGTATACTATACCTATCATAATAACACGACCTATTTAACTCGTAATGGGGTTTGTGCTAGTAATTCGATGTATAGTTCATATTTCAACTGTTTATCTATCTATTGCGAAGATACTGACATAAGTACTCTAATTGTTTTGTGTGACACATTTTATATTGTGATATATAAAATGTGTCACACAAAATGCGTTATGTATGAAGTGTTCTTTATGTCTGTATAATTTATGTTTTCAGATTAATCTCCTCAAGAAAGTAGAAAATATATTCTTTCAAATAAATACAGAATTTCCCAAATCGGTTTATTAATGACGGAGTTCTAAGGTAACATACATAAAAAAACAACTGAATTGAGTTTTTTCAAAAATCAGTTTAAAATTTTTATTTCTTAACATAAGAGTATCTTTGCAATTTTGATTCGCAACCGCGTAAAAGGATACGCTAAGCGTCTAAACATTAAAATCACGGTCTAGTTATTGTTAACGCGTTCGGTGCAATATATTATGTTGAAACTGTTAGGTTTATTAATGTTAAGCCATCAAGTACTTGACCATTAAAAAAACTGATTGATGGCAATAAATATTTATTTAACTGTGAGTAACAACCTTTATGAACAGAGAATCGTCGCTGTTGCGTATATAATCGTAATATTTCAAAATTCATAATGGCAACTCTCTAGTAACTGGTTTATGTACCTAATGTAATTTTTATTATGGTGTCAATAAAGTGTTTTTTGTATTGTATTGTATTGTTATCTATGAAAATTCATAATTACGAATAATTCTGTGAGTGTGTTTGTAAGTTTTATATTTTTTACCGACTTCCAAAAAGGAAGAGGTTCCCAATTCGTTGGAAGTCTGAATCTTTTTTATTTTTTATTTTTATTTATGTTACCCGATTACTCGAAGACCTCTAGACCGATTTGAAAAAATATTTTTTTGTTTGAAAGCGTATACTTTGCATGTGGTCCCATAGAAATTTTATTAAAATCGGTTCAGTATTTTGATTTTTATATCAAAATAACTGGAAAAAATATGTCATCCAAGTAAACGAATTGCATATTTTGAAGTAGGTTTTTTAGTTTTTTTAGCGGTTACTTGTTTTCTTGTCCCTTCTGGGCAAATTATTGCGTAACACGACATGCCCATGATTTGTATTTTGTATTTTGTCCAATGTTCATTCGAACTAGGTATAAATAAATGTATCGTAACAAGTCCCATTCAAATAAGTCACAATCGAGACCTAGTGATGCAAAATCACATTTAAATGGTGGTGACTACAATGAAAGTTTTGTATAGTTTTGACACATTACGAAAATAATTTTTTATCACGTTCACCTTCCCGTATTTATACGCGTATTCCAGCGCTTGATGTATAAAACACTAACATCTTTGCATTCATAGAAATGAAACAAATTTTACCGGATTTAATGCGTATATTTTACATAATTTTATTTTTTAGGTCATAAAATAACTTAAAATATACGCGATAAATCTGTTAAAATTTGTTTGATTGCAATGAGTAAGAATCGCAAAAACCTTAGAACACATTATTTTGCATTCATAATAAAGAAAAAACATGTTTTATATAATAAGACAAAGCGCCTTAATTTTTCCGCATTACCATCGAAAACCTCGCTATGTTACTTATAAACAGAACAACGCTGAACAGATTTCAACGTTTCTTATGGATGTAGCTGAACCACATGAACTAGTGTTTATCTTGTACAAAGAACTGTTACTGTAGAATATCAGGTGAAATCGCATGCCACAGCTGGTAATGTAATACGCACCTAATGTTTTCTATAAATAGGAGTTGTCACGTACGAAAATTCACACATTTCGCTGAGTTAATGGTAATTTGATACTTGAAAGGTGCGTGTTAGATCGTTAAGTGTCTTTTGATGCTTGTTCTTAAAAATTGCCTCCACATTAGTAATAAATTGGTCTTGGGATTATTATGAATTGAGGTTGGTAAGCTACTATTTCAGCTATACTCAATCTTATCATAAATGTATGTATTTAAAACAGCGTCTTTCCAGAAAAACTAAAAAAAGACTATAATGAAGCCTATTTTAAAGAAAAATGGTGTAAACTGCTACAGACTGGTGGCAGTATAGCAGTTTACACAAAATGGTGTAAACTGCTATACTGCTATACCTACAAATATTAATTTATTAGTGACATTTTATGGTTATTACTTAGTGAATTGTTATTATATGATTAATTTAATTATTATTATTAGAAATAGAACATGCAATGTATTAACTGACGCATCCAAGAACATTGCTAATGATGTCTATGGAGAAAATAAAGAATTGAATTGAATTGAAAAGACCAATGGCATTTATTTCAGTTCTATCCAAGGTATTTGAAAAAGTTATTTACAATAGTGTTTCAATTTTTTTTCGAAAATAATAATCTGTTTGTCAAAGAACAAATAGGCTATAGGAAAAATATTACAACAAATCAAGAATAAATACATTTCTAAATGAAGTGATAAAAAGTATACCTAGATAAAAAGTACCTGCATACGCTTTATAGACGGTAATTCCATCTATAGAGCGTATGCAGGTACTTTTTAACTTCAACGAAACATTTGATAATGTAGATCATACAGTGTTATTAAATAAACTCCATTTAGTACTAGAGTATCAGAGAAAATGTTTTTATGTTAATACAATCATATCTGTTTATTAGGCAACAATGCACTCAGATAACCAAAATTTGTGACAAATAAAAAAAAAAAACATGTATTTATATATCAAAATACAAGCATATCAAATATGGCGTGCCGCAAGGGAGTGTGCTGTGTCCAGTTCTATTTATTATTTACTTTAATGATTTCCCGACTATCACGGGTCATCCAACTATCCTTTTCACGGATGAATAGCACGATTTATCCATGAAAGATGAAATCATTTATAAGAAAATCTAAACAGAAAGATTCGGTTCGAAAATCAAATTTGTAATCTTAAATTGACCTTTTTTTTATACATTATAGATCTACGATTGACCACCAACTCGCCTGATGTTAAGCGACGGTTTGGACGGTGTGGTGTTGGATTAATAGCCGAACGATATTGTAGCGAATAGCCCAACTTCAAAACCACATGATTACAAATCGATAATGCTAAGAAAAATGTTTAGATATTTAAAATAATCTTTGATTTTGTGTCTACTCGTCTAATTTACAAGTATAGTAGGTAGATACGGAATAGGCTATAATTATAGTGTATAGTATTGAATTATTGAGCGAAGAAAAGACAAGTGCGTCTGCGCATATGTTTCTATGCGTGACATTTCCATACACCCTTTACTCGGTAGAGAAGTTGATCAGGAGCACCTAGCATTTTATAGAGAGCAATGGCTTCTTAGAAGGCTTCTTTCAAATTATTTTTAACCGACTTCAAAAAAGGAAAAGGTTATGATTATCATTATATTGTATTTTTTTTGCCTGGCCTTTTATGGGGCCGAAAGGTTCTCGAGTGGAGACCACGTACCGGCAAGCGCAGCGTAGGAAGACCAGCCACGAGATGGACAGATGACCTCATACAAGTGGCGGGAAGGCGCTGGATGCAAGCCGCTTCCAATCGGTCTTTTTGGAAATATATGCGGGAGGCCTATGTCCAGCAGTGGACTTCTTATGGCTGAGATGATGATGATGATGTATTTTTTTTATATTTGCTACCTCATAACTCCGTGATTTATAAACCGATTTGGAAAATCTTTTTATTTATCCTAAATGTGTACTTTCAGATTGATCCCATAATTAATTTTACATATTTATGGACAATAAGTAAAACATTGGGTTGATTAGATTTCGCTCGGACGGAACATTCCATCACAAAATCGTTTATGTGACGTCACAGTCGGTACCAAAAATGTGGCACGCAAGGATTTCATATAAATGAAGTCGCATGCTCGATCTACTATGTCTGTAAACTACAGGCACCGCTGTTTCAACAGTTAACCGCATCCAATCATCGCATGTGTGGTTTACACTTCAAATTGCATCAGAGAGAAACGGAACTGCACTATGTACCCGAAATCAATCAAGGCATATCAACCATTTAAAACAATTACCGGTTCGTCATGAGGAAAATGAAGCTAGTTATTGCCAGTTCTGCGAGCATTAAAAGCTACGTGTGGCAATAAACTACGAACTGGATCCGGGTGTAGCAATTTCATTGAGACACCCACATAAAAATCATTGAACCGAAAGATCTTACTAACTTCGATAGACATTTTGTGTGTGTATGAATATTTATTCAACAATTACTTGAGAATTTATCAAATCATTATGAAATTTTATTAATAACTAGTTCGTTTCAATTGAATTTTTGAGGTGAGATGTGAGAAAAGTCGGTATAGGGTAGGCTATTAAGTTAAAGGGGGCGTGATGTCCATGCCCGTATGGATAACTAGTTTTTTTTAATTGAAATTACAGAACTACGAATCAATTGCTTTATAATTATATTTATAACTTTTTTTATTCAATAATAGGCTTGCGTTTGATCGCTAACTCACTATTGTAATCGACACAAAATGTGGATACAAGCCACCTGCGTGCAAGTGCAAAGCTGCGTTTAAAAATATTTGGTAGATTTTAAAACTTTATCAACAACAATAAGACGCCTAGCATCTAGTCTTATCTGTAACAACAGCGGTATCCATAAACATTGATAAATGTTAGAAAAGACATCTATCAGAATCAGAATCAGAAAATATTTATTGCATAAACTGTATACAATGATGTTAAAATAAGGAATAGGTATCAACAGTTATCTATTAAAAGTTCTGTGATTAATAGTCGCAAAAACATAAAAAACAATATTTAACAAAATCATATATTAGAGAAAGCAGTTTGTTTAGTATGTGCATCACTAGCGGTCTCTTTGTATGATTTCACAATAATATTATAACCTGTCTGCTTTAACTTTCACAGTTGCGAAAACGAGTCAGTTTTACGGATCTGTTGTATTTCATAATACGGATCTCGCTACGCATGTTTACTGATTATTAATGGCTTTTCGGGTTTTTGGTGATGATTACTCTTCAAAATTCATCCACCTTTAAAGTTTTTACAACTTAAATATTTTTACATTTTCTTCTTATGATTTAAGATCTCACATTTCAAACACTTCACTGTATCCATCTTACCTGCTTAAAATACTTATACGCAATGAATCATTTAATTCAAATATAATTATTAATTCCTAAAAGTTCGTAGTACGCCTGACTTCTAAGCTGTATGTTCTGCGTCCGAATCCCACCTAGAAATAAAATGTTGAACTATAAAACAAAAACAAGTGCCACAAATTATTTAAAAATACAGCCCATCCTCTTTATATCTTCATCATCATCATCAACCATTGTATAACTGCTGAGTATAGGTGTCTTCTTTAGCGTGCTACCCTTTCCGGCCCTGTGTCAGTCTCATCCATTGTTTTCCTACTGCCTTGTTGATGTTATTTATTTATATCCTACGACTATAACATCCAGCATCTCCGGTGATGCAATAAAAAGAAAGTAGCACAATTAACGCACCTACTTAGAACAAAAAATCGCGACCGTAGAACTAGTTGTTGAGTCATTACGTAATCTAAGCGAGAAAAATATTCAAGCGGAGTGCGAAATTGACCGCTATGTGGGACGTTGGCCGACCCTGACTGAGGCATGCACCTGACTGAGGCGTGCAGTCGGCAAACGACCACGGACTCTTTGTAGACTGGTAGTACCGGAGCTCTTGTGGTAACTCTTTAGGTCTCTTCTTTTATTATTTGTCTCTTTCACTCATCTCTTTTTTTATGGTCAACAGATTAACCATTTGACGTATCGTACGTCCAGTACGCATCCAAAACGTGGACCGAAATCTTTGTGTGCTCTTCAGCCTGGGGATTGAAAGTATCTGACTACCATATTGTGGTTTGTTTACTCATGACGTTTTACTCAATAGAAAGCTCATGCTCATTGTTAGGTTTCGAACCTTTGCCCTCTGCTCCGAAACTCAGGTACAGAAATCGCTGTGATCGCTTCAAGTTCATAGTAAATTCATTCATGATAGTGCGCCAATGCGCACCATATAAAAAGTTGAAGGCTGAAGACGTAACTCAAGACGTTAATATGCGTGGCTTATTACAAAACAATAAGCCACCGTCTTGAGTCATATAATAACAATATTTTTGATACTTTACATGTTTCTTCAAAATATATTTCGTGAATGATATTTCAGTTTTGTTGTGCAACTTTATAAGCCTATCTAATTTGTTTATTGGTTTTGGAATTTTTTAGTAAATGTTCAAATCGTGTGTTACACAGTAAATTGAAGTATACTATGAAGAAAACTCCTTGTCTGAACTTTATGACGCTTTATTATTACTTATAACACTGCACTTATTTCACTGCACTGAGCGGTCTGCCGCTAAGACCGCCTTTTTACTACCGAGTTACGCCGCGACTACTTTTTCGAAGGGCCGCTCGCGCTCGTCCGCCCGCGATATATCGGTCCCCGGAATTACAACATCACGGCATCATCCGGGGAGCGTTCATTCTGTTCGATCACCGTTCTCCAGAGTATATAAATTAAGAAAATAGCAGTGCTGCCACTCCGCAACACTGAAAACACCGCACACCACATACAACAAATATTCAAATCATGACACTCGGCCATCCGCTTTTGTGCAACGTCCCGATGCACAACAACTCTCTAAAAGCAAGTCTGATTAATCATATCGAACCCTTTGGACTCCTTAAAGATTTGCTGCAAAATAAAATAGTTAAACAGTAATTATTATGCTAATTTTATAAAACTACTTATGGCACACTAAACTTTGTAGTATACGTTGTCGTAACTAGTTATTATTGTAGATACAAGTAATCATGACACTCGGATTCGTTTTTAAATATGACAATTATTTTATGTTTATTCTAGCTGGTCTGGGAACCGGAGGCTTCCTATTCGTGTGTAAATGTACACTATGCAGATAAATCATTGTTGTACAAATATGTTATACGGATCGAGTATATATTCTGGTATTTCCAGAGGTTTGGTATATAATTAAATAAAGTACATAAAAACTTATTCAATTCGCATTATTAATTTACTGTCGGTTACTCAATTACTTCCTCCTCTGGCTTAGTGATTGCGAACGGCAGCATCATTATATAAATGTCCCAATGTTGTTGTGGCCACTGAAGTATCATTCAAACCTTGTAGACTTGGACTTGTAGACTTTTTTTTATGAAAAACTCTATAAATACTCCTTTTTGTTCTTCGTCCAAACATTAAAATTACCAACGACAAAGCTTGAATAAAATGAAAGCAAATTTCGTCCAAAAATAATTACACATAAATTCAAATATTTAGATCCAACTCAAACCAGCTCCAGTAATAATTTGGTGACACGAGTACGTTAATTTTGTAAGTGCTCTCATAGGAATCAACATTTTAAACTGTATTTCTGTCATTGTCCTGCCATTACCAAATAGCATTTTAAAATTGTGTAACGTATACTCCCCAAATCCGAGTAATAGAGAGAATAAGAGAACGGAAATAATTTTCCAAACCCCTTTTTTTTTTCTTAGCAAGTCGCTACAACCGCATTAATTTCTGTCAAGCTTGTGGATGATCGGCAAAGCACATGAGCAAAATTTTGTCAGTTTAGAATGTCAGAAGTATTATTATTTTCTAATCACTAAATTTCATTATCATAGGGACAAATTAGTCACGATAAACTACAGGTAGCTGATCCATTGTCAGTCCTTCACCAACAGTTATTTGACTGGCGTATACCTGTTGCTGTTTACCATTAAATTGATGTACTATCAAGTTGAATCACTTCACATTACAGATGCCCTGAGTTGACATCTGTCGGATTTTAATCTGTTGCTTGCCAAATTCTTCTTCTTAATCGTACACTCTAGTCAGAGTGGTCGTGGTTGCAATGGCGGTGGCTCCTCGCCGTGTCACCGTCACTCTCCAGGCCAGCTGCTCTTCTCGCGATGCTTCTCCATTTCTGCCGGTCGGTTGCATTGCGAGTACACTCTACTTCGGTGGACTGCGTAGCTTTTCTAATGAGGTCGGTCCAACGTGTTGGTGATCGTCCAGGACTTCGCTTGCCTTCTACACGGCCATGCATATGCTGCGATAGGCTCTCCGTCGAGTGCTCTTTTCTTGAGATCTGCGCAAAGAACTTCAGTATTTGCAATTGCCCAGTCGACGATAATCTATCTCGTATATGAATCTCTTTGAGGATAGAGTTGTTGGTTGTTTGTCAAATACGTCATCACTATTTTGATGACACGTTAGCTAGAAAAAATACTGTACACATTACATACTAACAGTACTCAAACCGAGAATGTGGACATATTTATTTTCCCATCCAATATTTATGGTACTGATGTAACAGTAGAGCAGAAATTACTTGACTAGGTTTTAATAAACTTAATTGTAGGTAAAGACTGATAATGTTTATACACAGAAGCATACTTAATTCCTTTTAGTGCACACCTGAACTAATACTAAAGCATCAAAAGAGAAGAAGCAGGTAATCACTTCCATAAATAAAATTAGTCTCAATATTTGTCTTACTAATTTCTGTTGTTTTTTTTTTTAAAGGTCTATATGATGTCGACTAGTCATATCATAACTGCTCTTGCACTGAGTACAAGCCAGTGGTGATTTTGATAGTTGCCGTTTTATTTCAACTAACAATCATATTTCGGAAACGTTACCAGTCCTATCAAATATTGCTTATTTTTAATGAAGATATTTTTTTATTTATCGATTAATTTTCGTATGCTGGATCCAATACTGTTATATGCTTACCAAAATTATACTAGATTTATCAAAATGTTCATATGCACGAACGATATTTAACGATATTGATCTAGAACCTAGAAATACTTGAACGCTTTGACAGCAAAAATAGAGGGCCAAATGTTATTACTATCATAAGACCACATGTTTGTATACCTATTTTGCAAGAAATAAATTAATTATGAATATTCGGTTTTTATATTTGACTAATTTTTGAACTCATAAACTGTACTTTTACAATAAAACCGCCACCGGTGCAATCTATTTTTGAGGCTACTTTGTTTGAAATATGAAACTGATCAATCAGTTCTCTCTTTGAATTATCTTTAGTTCGTGATAAGAAACTTCGGTCATCGCTTAAATTCAAAGTCAAATTATTTCTTGGGCTTGTAACAAAAGTGTTATATTAGAAAAGCCCTTTTCAAATTAGTATTTTTTGTTATGTTTGTACTCCAAGCTTTTTCTGTTATAAAATACGATTTAACGTAGTTTTTATTAATTTAGATATAATATATTCTATTTATTTATGTCATTTTTATATCCAATAACATAATAAATAATAAAAGGATGTCGTCAAACTTATGTCAATATTCATAATAATGTTCAAAAGGCCAAAATAGAATAATAAAAAATATGCTAATCCACTTATGGAAGAAAGTAGAAAATATGATCCGCTGTTCCATTAGAACGAGAATTCAGCAAGATCTATTCTCATCAACTCCTTCAAGGCATAAAATGGGTTTCTCTCAAAGAAACGTTTACTACGTACGTTTACTTTCGACTAATAGTTTTGTAATATTATCGAGTGGTTCATTTAACATACAGATTTGTTTATATATATTTTACGATAATTGTCAACGCTCATTACTGCTTACGTCACTGTCCAGCGGACAATTCAACAAAGTGTAGACACTGCTCTGCAGTTGCGAAAAATAACGTGGGTGTTCAAAACATGACATCTAATTACGTTGGCACATACAGATCGCTGACATCTATATATATTTTTATAATAATCCTTAACCGAATAGTATTTTTCGGAAAATGTCTTAGGCTTACTCATTTATCAATTCATGAATCTTATTGATGGAGTAATTTCCATTCTCTCTATAATCTAATAATAATAACCATAATAATTGAGAATCTAATAATTGCAAACAGATTACTCATAAATTTATTCGCTCTAACGCACTATACGCGTTTTATCAAAAGTAAGTGACTTAGTCGATTCTAATTAGTACGTTTCGGAAATTTCAAGCATAATGGCATTTGTCAAAACTCCTCGACACTTCGAGTTGCTATGCTCGTCAAGGTTACTTGCTGCGTGTCCGATCGGTTGATCTCTCATATATGATTTAAATTTTCTCTATGAAACTCGAAACTACATCAAAACTGGAATTATAACGTTATATCATCATTAAAAGTCAGGTGCTCAGGTTCTGGGAAAGTCCGATCAATGATTCTGCTATTCAACGCTTAACATAATCACATTAAAATGATCATTAATCGACTGGATTAATCAAATCCACTAAAATACAAGATCTGTGCACACTCTTGCACACCATATACATATTATACAAAATTTAGTTAATCAAGTTATTTTGGATTAAATACAGTTTGGAGCTTCTACTTTCCTTTGAATAGGCTTGACCTGCTGCAGTTTAAAACGTTCATGGCTGGAAGCTAAGTGTTCCGTGACCGGTTAAAATTATCATCCTGAAACCAAACCTTCATGGTTACAGCTAAAACATCATTGAATAATTGAACTTCAATCTTACAGCTCACTTACATGGTTGCAGCGAGAACATCATCAAATCTTCAAACTTCGACATCGTCAAATCTTCAAACTTCAAACATCATCAAAACTTCAAACTTCAAATATCGTCAAATCTTCACACTTCAAACATCGTCAAATCTTCAAACTTCAACCTTACAACGCGCCTATATGGCTGCGGCGAAATCATCATCAAATCTTCGAACTTTCCTTACGGCACACCTACATGGCCATACTTCTTTAGAATATTACCCTGCAGCTCACCTACACGGTTGCAGCGATAACATCATCAAATCTACGAACTTCAACTTTACGGCACACATACATGGCACTCTTTGGAACATTTTCCCTGCAGTTCACCTACATGACTGCAGCTAACAAACTCGTAAACACTAAAAATCCTTGAATTTCAAACTTGCAGTAACACTAAGTGTAGTTGTTAACACTAAGAAATGCACTTTAATTTTCAGCACTGTCGATACTCTGATATCTTAGCGCGGCTTTAAATTCCGCCTCCATGATTACAAGGCGTCAACGGATAAATATTCGCGACAAGTTACCGGTACACAATGGTACTATTTCTGAGGTTATTACATTACATGCCTTCGAAATTCAATTAAGATTTTAAGTCAATCGAACTATGTTATCTCTGTATAATTCAACTTCATAAACAGACTTCTGTATTAAATATTTACGCAGTGATACTCTGGTAAATCCATCAATATTGTAGCTCTACTCATATAAAATTTCGTTTGACACACTTATGTGGTTCAAGATCTTACAATAGTTACGTCAAAAAGTAGTTATAGTGTTGCAGGTGGAGATACAATACCTAAATTTCGCTTCATGGTATAGCATACTTACACGACTAAAGACAGTGCTACTAGTTGTAGTAGACTAGTTGTCGTACTAGAATATTTTACTTGCGGTACTTTATTAACCTTACAGAAAACTTAACACAGTACAACTCGCCCTAAATGGCCGTAACCGTAAATACAGGATTCCACCAGTGTGCGGCTCTGTACCGCACAGAGTGCAGCATAAATGTATTTCTTGGTGAACTCTTACGGGCAGCACCAGCAAACTGTGCGCGCACTCTATTGGACAAACCGTGAACTTTTGTCGCGCACTCCTTGGTCTCGCGGTGTACCCGCGACGACGCACTCGCACACATGTTTACACACTAAACTGAAAGTAAAGCACATTTCCGAGGTATAAATGTTCGTGTACAAATGTACCGTACAGCACGCATACTAAAGTTACGCACAACTGAGGTGGTGGACACAGGCAATCTACTATTGTGATCAAGTTCGCGCACTGCAAAAGGTCTGCACCAAATTTTTATCAACCAGTGTTCTGAATCTGAACACAATTTTAGTGGAGCCCAACCTTAACAGCTAGATAATAAGCTGTTAAGTTTACCATAATATTTTATTTGCATTACTGTTAGCAATATTCTAGAAAAACTACATTTAGAAGCTCGCTAATAATTGGCTGTATTGATGTAGCCCAGTTACCGAATTAAAATATTTTATTCGCAGCACTTTACTAGTCTTCTAGAAACATAACACACTGCTGATCGCTGACACGGCCACAGACCGATATGCCATAGCCATTGTACTATTAAAAACACTACTCTCACCATCACACCAAAAAAATATTACCTCGCTATGGTTCCTCTGAATGGCTGCAGCATAATCAAATACAAAAAGTAAAAATGGTTCTCAAACAAGAAAAACATATTTTCGTATACTTGTCTCTCGGGATGTTAACGAAATAATTTACTAATGACTTACTTACAACAGACTTCATTTCGTTTAAATTACGATAAAATTATCGGGGAGTAGCCCCAACCACACTATCAAAATTTCATTAGGTTATAATAAAATCGTCGGATTATAATCTTTAATCGCTGTGCTACAATAAAATAATCTGGGAGTAACCCAGATCACATCTCATTGCAGTATCTTAACAGATTCTGTCTACCCGTATTAAGAATATCCCGGTATAATTATTTTAACAACCTGTTTCAACACTTTTAAGAACCATTTTCTCCAATTCGATATGCGTGACAAATTTTTAACATCAATATTCAATAATCGGAGGGTAAAATATAATCTCGTAGGTGACTCACGATTTTACCGGGCTCGGCTCGCAGGTTGATTGCCACTTCTGATATATGAAGAAAACTCCTTGTCTGAACTTTATGACGCTTTATTATTACTTATAACACTGCACTTATTTCACTGCACTGAGCGGTCTGCCGCTAAGACCGCCTTTTTACTACCGAGTTACGCCGCGACTACTTTTTCGAAGGGCCGCTCGCGCTCGTCCGCCCGCGATATATCGGTCCCCGGAATTACAACATCACGGCATCATCCGGGGAGCGTTCATTCTGTTCGATCACCGTTCTCCAGAGTATATAAATTAAGAAAATAGCAGTGCTGCCACTCCGCAACACTGAAAACACCGCACACCACATACAACAAATATTCAAATCATGACAATACAGTATAATTGGAAATCACCGCAAAAGTTTATAACTTTTTGACTCATTTACAACTTTATTAACGGTGATTTGACGGTGACATTTATTTGCCACTCACTGTCTTCTCGAATGCTTTAATAAACAAATTGGCCAATTTCTGTTGTTAAATGAAATGAAATATGTTAATCGATGATATCACAAAGCTATAACTACTTTTACCAAACGTTCGAGTTAAATAAACTAAACGACCTTTATAAAGTCTAGTGCTATAGTTCTAGTTCTTTCCATATTCACCTTACATCGAGTTCAAATTGTGAAAGTAACCGACGTTGACAAGGGTTTCTGAAATATATGCGTGCGACCTTTGTATCTCTAGATATGCGCATTTTTAATGCAGAGGAGACCAAACGAACCTTATAAAACATACAAAAAAGGTCTCAGCTATTTGAGGAATTCTCGCAGAAGGCACGTTTTGCGATATTTTTCTCGTTCTACGCGAAATTGAGAAAATTACATTTAACTCAGGCACCGGCGTAGACCCACCGCTACTAATTTTATTTTCATAATTCATTGTGCTTTGTTTTGAAAAAAGTAATATTTTATTATCTCAGTATTTATCTTTTGTTTTACGATGTCGACATTACTCTTTTCCATTAAAGGCATTTGCATTTAATATTTAAATTTTTTAAACTCTCTAGGCGCAAATTTGCCTAACTGCGTCGCGTCGCGCCGTTAGCATCGTTCCGCGAAGAAAATACGAAAGCGTGAAGAACGAAAAATCGCGAGCACGAATTGATTTAACTTCCCACCGCCCTTGCCGTGCATATTTTAGTATCATCTTGTAGGTTTACTACCGCCCTTGTACTTTTTGTTAGAACGGTATACAAACATTTTATTTTGCGACATCAATCCTTTTCTCATAAAACTGAGGGTAGGACAACATATATCTGCTACGGTTTATGAGAGGTCCGATTCATGGATAGCGTACTCGCTATATTTTTGGAGGTACTAATAGTTTCTTCACGATGTTCCTTTAATACAGAGATAGGAATTGGAATTCCTGTCTGAATAGAGATCCGAAGAATTCCGCTCGGACGCTTCTCTAGCTTGAAAAAATTAATAACTGTGTAATATATCAGTGAAGATGCAGCCTTGTGGTGGTCTCGAGATACCAAGAGAGAATCCGGTGCCCGTATTGACGGAAACGTGCTGCGGAAATAGGCACGAGCGTGGGGAATGTGGGATATATCTGAACAACTAGATTAAAAAAGGTATCGCCGCGTTGAAGATCTACAAATCATCCATTTAGAAGATCCTAAGTTATACACAAAGTGACTATCTCGTCGAGGTATTGTGTACTTCTTTACACTTGCCGTTAAATTATCTAAAAATTATAGTCCTTCTGATTGCTTAGCATGTTATAGGCAATTATTATTTATTCAATTGTTAAAGTCGCACTACATTGAAAACGTCCTAATCTTAGCTAGAGTCAAAGTAGACTGAATTGAAATATTAGATTATTTACATTTATTCCTGTATGCTTTAACGTAACAAGCAAATAATAAGTGGTGTACAATTTAAAAAAATCACAGTCTATGAACTATTATGACAATAAATGGGATTTAACGTCTCGATTGAACAACATAATGAAATAAGGACAGCAGTGCCTTCAATTTCACATTAGTTATTTATTCAAACAAACTTGAACGATTCGAACAAACTTTTACTAACAACAATCTTATTATTAGAACACTCAAAAATCCCAAAGGGATTCGAATTATTCGATTATATATTTTATTCGTATATCATGACAATTATAGTAAAGTTATTCTACTGTAATCTGCATCGTTGTCGACCTATCGACCTATATCGACTTTCGACATTTACTCCGGAATTGTTTTTCTCTTCGGTTTTTTGCTAATCACTGCACAACTTCGGCATGACTAAACACTTCCGTTACCGGAATTCAACGTGATACTGTTGCTAACTTCGGAAATTCGTGTTCATGAAATCTCCTTTGATATTTCGGATATTCAATAACTTTGTTGTTGGAAATTCAGATTTGAAACTGCTATGAATTCTTGATGAAACAAGTCAATAGCTGATGGCTGAACCGATATTGTATTCAACTATGTCCTCTATAGCTATATCTAATTTGACCGTTATGCTATTGTACTTCGTTGAAATTGAAATTAGTCGTTCTACTTACCTACCATGATGTAATCAGCTTCTTGTACTCGAGTAAAGAAGAGTTCATGGCGACGTTAAGAATCATTATTTTTCAATACAGCATGCGTCATTGAATCTGATATGTCCCACACACGTGTGTTATCTGAATTTTCGCAATTATTTTTTTTTGCAAATTTTTATTAATAGTTGAAAAAATTATGAAAATTGCGAAATTGTTCCAAAATTTAATGTCACTACAAATATTTTCATCCGACTTCAAAAAAGGAGGAGATTCTCAATTCGACTGTTTTTTTATGTTTGTTACCTCAGAACTTTCGACTGGGTGAACCGATTTTGATGATTCTTTTTTTATTTGAAAGCTGGTGATTCCCGTGTGGTCCAATTTAAATCCAGTAAGTGGTCCAGTTCTGACAATGGCATCCATGAGAAAGCGGTTGCTTCAATTTTTTAAACTATAATTATATTATCAAAATTAGGTAAAACAGAGATATGAATTTTCGTTTTTTATAGATACTATATTGGTAGAAAATTTAAAAATGCATATGTAATTGCTTAATGAAATCTCTCAGGTATGAAGCATTACTTGCCAGTTGAAAATGTCTTAGTTGACAAAAAATGTTAGTCTGTTAAAAATTGTTTTAACAAAAAAACAAGTAGGTGTGGACCAGGCTTAAGATTTTTTTTTAAAGTAGCATATACGTTAATAATCTTTTGGTCATCGTGTTCAATAGAAATTGAACACGATGACCAAAAGATTGTTAACTGTGACAGCTGTTTTCATATTATGTTATATTCGTAAGTTAAGCTTCTAAAATAGAAAGCCAAAATGGAGTATCAAACTCCATTTTGGCATTACGTTGAATGATTTGTCAAGTCATTGCTACCTTTGTAAAATGAAACAAGCTACATATACCTAAGTTAAATAACTACAATCAATTAAAATTATTTATAGTTGTCATATTTATTAGATACGTATTTAAGCACTGAAATTATGCGTATATGCAATGGCTAATCTATAATTCAGAGTAAAACGTGATTATGTTATAATTGTTTAATGTAAATTTTGACACAGGAACTGTTATAATTTTCGAGATAAAAAGTGTACCAGATACATAGACAAAAAATTAAAAAATTGATGTTTTGGCTTCTGTATCGATAGTAATAGGTACATCCTCCAATAAAAAAATTCCATAAATATTTAATGTACAGAATATATTTAAAAATTGTTTTTTTAATGGTCTTAATGTGTAGATAGTAATGTATAATTAATTTTTATGTTTTTTAAACTGTAATTATTGTTCAAGTGTAAGTCATGTAAATATTTAAGTTTTTGTCACAATAAAAACATTATGTACAGAATTCGAACCCAGTCTTATTATTTATGTATACATACGGACATGAAGCGTTCTTCGGAGTTTGTGGCATGCAAAATATGCCGCGCGCGATTGGTTATTTGAATAAGACAGTTTTTAATCAACGACCAATAGGTTCCCTGTTCATAAATATCCTAGAAAAATGTTTTAAAATAATTAAAATAAAATGTCTTAAAAATACTTCCTTTCAGCTGAATTCAATTCAATGTGCTGTTTTCTTGTATATTATGTAAATAAAAGGTTGTTTTAGTCAAATTGCAATCTGTTTTATTATATCTGTCAAATTGAAACTCATAATAATTTCACTTAATTCAAATCTATGATAGTGGCTCCCCCTCCTTTACATACATTGATGAGTAACACAGAGGTATTTTATATGTACTACAAATGAGTAATTTTGGGTTTGACAACGATATCTATTAAAATAATTATTATCTATTGAGAACATTTTAAAATGTTTAATATCAATCTTATCGTATTCATGTATTTTCTCAATCATTTTGGAATAAATATATAAAAAACATAAATAATAAATGTCCTCTAATATTTCTTTATATTATTTATAAAGAAATATTAGAGGACATTTATTATCACACAACACCATCTTGCCCTAAACTAAGCGAAGCTTGTACTATAAAACCAGTTGGCGAACTAGAAATCGGAATGACTTACTTTACTCAGACTATACCTAGCATTTCTAAGACTTGTAATAGATATCAATGAAATTTGAACAAATCTCAATACTTGACTATGACAATTTATATGCGCTAATCGCGCGGGTCCAATACTGTACAAAGAAAAAGAAACTTCCCTTTTGACTTCGCTATTGAAATAAAGTATTTTTTTTTATGGTCAGGGTTGTAACTCATATTGCTTGTATTTCAGTATACGACGCGTCAGGGCAGTACAGCTCGAACGTGCTGTTTGGGAGCGAGTACTGGCTGGGCTCGCTGAACGCGTGCAAGGAACTACAGCTGCGGGAGTACCACGCGCTGGTGCCACCCTTCTCCACCACTTTCTACGTCGCCAAGATCAACCTCACAGTCGACAATGAACATCTGCCTCAAGTATGGACTTATAGTAAATGTTTTTTGTTATGTGGTTTGCATTTGACCGCAAAATTGCCTCTCAAATCTTTAATATTATATATTTTAATGACTTTGAAATAACAACAATAGTAAATAGTTTTTACGATTGTTGCATTTGGAAGCCATTAATGTATGTGGTATTAAAAACATTGAAATAGGGGGAAAAAAACGGATTTTACGAAATCGTTTTACGTTTCAGTCATCATCATCATCTCAGCCAAGAAGTCCACTGCTAGAAAAAGGCTTCCCCATGGATTTCCAAAAACATCAGTTGGTATGGTTTGCATTGATACCAACTTGCCATGCGACTTCCTATCATTTGTACAAGGTTGTCTGTTCAATCACTATGCGTATGCAGTATTTGTAGTTACAGTCGTACCTATGACTACATACACTACAAAGTCTTAAAATTATGTAAAACAAATACAAGAATCCGTTAAAAATCCTTTAATTTCATAGATTATAGTAGTTATCCCCGAGCTGTGATTGGTTGGTTGTAGAATAAAACACACAAACAAAACTCCGAAGTGACAATTATAATTATATTGTAACCACCTAAAATTTTCTGTCTTGATTTCTTGTTGAATTTTATGCTAACAACGTTGTTTAAAATTCTCTTTGTTGTCAATAAACAGTTGATAGAATATTTTAAGCATAGACTTAGCACTAACTATACTAAGTTTACGCAACTTACTTGCTATTGAAAAAATACCGATTACAAAATTACAGATAATTTAACAGTATACATATGAAATAGCAATAAAAATGTAAGCTGGATAAAGTAACACCGATAACTTTCTTCCTAAAATCTGTCAAACCATTTAGCTAGGTAATAGAAAGTACTTAAGCAGAATAATGTAGAATACAAAGATACTTACATTTAGGTACATAATTAGATTCACGTAACTAAAAAACATTACCCTACATTTACAAATTTATATAAGTACACTCTTTCTGTAAGAAATTGAATAAAACAGTAAGTTGCAGGTCGTAAAAAATTCGGTAATTCTGTGGAAGTATGCTTGTTGTATCGTGTAAATCCGGGCACACACATCGCGAGGTGTGCACTGCGTAAATAGCCGCAGAGTCTTGCGCTTGGCAAGCCTTGCGAGGCTAACGTTGCGCAGCGAACGTCCCAGGCTGCCTCGTGAGGCTGCTTGCTCAGTCAGTACCTGGCTAATGGTTCGCCTCACATGCCTCGGGCTGTGACAAGGGGTAATCGCTTCGAGCTTGAGATTTACCTCATGCCTGATTTACAAGACTTTGAATTAAGTAAATTTTGAATTTGACCGTTCACATGCATCATTTCAGTTAAATAAACTATCAAATCGTATCAATGAAGTATCAATTCGAGCTATGGCAATGGCAAGGCATGGTTGCCTGGAAGAGATCGCTCTAAGCGATAAGGCCGCCAATTAAAAGCCTAGCTATATTTATGTTTTCTCTGTATTTCTTTTTCTGTATGTGTGGTCTTTTAATAAAGAGTTATCTATCTATCTATCTATCTATGCATTCTGTGTGGAAGAGTGTTTATTATATAGTACTCGTAGCACAAGAGTCATGAAGACTGAATTACTGAGAGACATTGTTTTGAGCAAAGCAAAAAAAGAGCAATGAAAAGAAGCGAATATTATGGGATGTTGATCAATTAGAGTATGTTGTAAAAGTGTGGATGTCTACAATACCATAACAATAGAAGTCATTTATCGACATGCCATGCGAAAAATACCATTGTTTTTCCGTCGAATGCCTCATGCAGAGGGATGTGTAGCAAACCATTCGCAGCGCACGCCTCGCGATGTTTGTACGCGGCTTAATACTGCATGAGTTTGCGACAGACAGGCACATCAATCTTCGTAAACAATGGCGTCTCAGAAACTGCGAAATCCTCACAGCCTTGTGCTCGTAGGTAGAGTGCTTTTGTCGCATTGACTCACCGCAGCCGTTATTTACAGCTCTTTTATCTAGCATCAATAATAAAATCATTTCTCTAAAAGTGAATCACATTCAAATGTTTATTTTGAAAATAGCAAACATCAAAATATTTTTAATACACTGCAATAATGATTTCATGATGTTGACGGCTGCGTATTTTTCAAAAATACCTTAACTTTGTTTTTTTTAAATCGCGCTCATAAAAATGTAGTTGACTGGCCTTGTGGCTCAGTCGGTAGTGTGTCTACCTGCTGAACTGAAAGGTCGTGGGTTCGATCCCCACCCAGGGCAAACATTTGTGTGATGAGCATGGATGTTTGTTCTGTGTCTGGGTGTTTCTGTGTATCATACGTATATATTTACAAAAAAAAATTAAAAAATATGTATTCTATCAGCCATCTAGTTCCATAGTGCAAGTTTTGCTTAGTTTGGGCTAGATGGTGTTGTGTGAAATGTCCACAAATATTTATTTTATTTATTTATTTTGTTGTGACATCCACCCTAAATTTACAACTACCTACATCGACGAATAAGACGCCTCTGATTAAATTATGATAAGTAGTTTCGAAATTATCCGGAAACAAATAAACACAATAATTATGTACATACGTACGGGCAGAAGTTATGAGTCTCTTTTTGGCTTCATCGTAGATGAGTGAATTAGATACGCCTGTATTTTAGAGTAGGTACTAACTAGTACATACAGCTTCCAAATCCATGCGGTGGATTATGCCTTTGAAGCCTTGTTTTCCGAGCTTTATAGTGTCTATTATTCTATACTTGAAGATAACAAGCTTTACAAGGGAGCCGAGTGGATAGTACTCTTCAGTTTATGTGTAAAGTTAACAATGTGGTATAGTCGTTACAAGTCAGAATTGCGCGCGGCCTTTAGTTGTGTTCGTGGCGTATTTGTGTACGTGTGAGTGGTCTAGCTTGCTCCGTTCCGCACACATACTAACGTAATGTGCATGTACACTAATCCGAACGAACACTACATGGCAAAGTTCGCAAGCATTCGTGAAATCGACAACTACACAATACTGTTACGCCAATTGGTTTGATGAAGTAACTTCAAAGTAATCTGCTGCTGACATTTGGATTTATCGGCATTTAATTACTTTTATCTGGAACACGCATTTTGTAACAGTACAAAGATATTTTTACAACAAAATATCACGGGCATAGCTTTCTCTTTACTGCTATATTGTATATCTAGATTGACTCTATAAAAACTATCACTGTTGGGTGTAGGTATCTTCTCTTATTGGCGGAAAAGCTAAGATCTGTAAAATCTGCATGTAGAGACTAGGCACATATTATGTGCATAATAGTGTGGGTCTATTTGTCCATCTGTGTGTGTTTGTAGCTTTGGGCAAATGTAGCGGATGACGGACATCCACGATAAGGCTGACACACTTCCTTTTCATCCACCACCCCCACATAATTTAACATGCGCTGCGATGAGTGGATAACGCGTTCAAGAAAGGCCATGTTTGTGTACCAACATAAACCAAACTCAACTCATAAACAACACGAAGCGTCGCATCCACGCTTCTACGTAGCAATGGATCTGTGTCTTAACGCCGTAGTCTAGCTCGCTAGTCAAGTGCGGGCTGGCAGAATTCATACATCTTCACGAGAGAAACGTATTGTTTTCTTTCACCGTTCAAAATTGGCGGCAACTATTTTAATACAACCACAATAGTATAAGTTTTGAAAACTCAAAAACCCTTGACAAAAATACGGCTGAACCAATTTAATGAAACACAGCTAATAACTTTAGTTGGAATCTTCTTCTAAACAAAAAAAAATTGATCCAAATCGGTCCATGCTTTTGAAAGCTACGATGCCACAGACAGACATACAGATACACACGTGAAACTTATAACACCCCTTTGGGTTGGGGATTAAAAATACCTTGGTATTTGAAGTCATCTTCGTTTCTCTAGACCGGAATCCAAATGGTCATGACTAGGTTACCGTAGCTTTTCATATCATATATTAATCTAACAAAAAAAAAAAAAAATGAAAAAAAAAATATATATATATATATATATATTAATCTGTATAAGATTTCTTAATGTAATCTCGATTTTTCAAGAAATTTTCCTTTCACAAGAAATTACTCATTATTTATCATTTCTTTTGTAAACACCGTAGGCGTCAAAATGAATTGACTGACGAATTCCTCACAAGAATGGCAGCAAGAAAATCGAAGATTTATTGTAGATGACGGACCTATTATACCTTGAGGAAAGGCCGACGGTGATTTATTAGAAAGGGGACGGGACATAAATTGATGGCCGTTGAAATTTATGTATGTAGATGTAGCTGTAATAATGCACGGAGGCATCCACTCTTTGCTATATCAATTTGCTAAGGCTTTATGAAAATCGTTTGTTATTTTAACCGGTTGGCCGAAGAGAGTAATGTTTTTGGGTTTATATGTACATATAAATCGTTGAGTTTATATAATATCTTGTAAGAGTACTCGACCAAAAGTATTTTAAAAATATCTGAAAATAAATAACCTTTCCGGAATGAATTTAAAAAAAAAATAAAAAAATCGTAAAAGCTTTGAATAGGTTATTATTTATTGGGTCATTCTCAGTCAGCATATTACCGCGCTGCAATTTCCAACTCTCCAACAGAAATACCCAATTTTTTTTTTAGTACAATCTGGTTTGGCCATACAAGTGTATTGCTGAAAGCGGTAGCATATTTTATGATCTAGTTTTTTCGAATCGTATGAATATCGAAACAGGATTAATAAATTAAATTTACCTATTTGATATTTCCTACTTAAGTTTCCGGCAGCCTAGTCGGGAGACCGTCTGACTTGCGATCCGCAGGTCCTGGGTTCGAATCCCGCGACACGCACCTCTGTCTTTTCGAAGTTATGTGCGTATTGTTGATTGCCGGCAACTTCAAACGGTGAAGGAAAACATCGTGAGGAAACCTACATGTCTGAGAGTTCTCAATGATCTTGAAGATGTGTGAAGTCTGCCAACCCACACTTGGCCAGCGTGGCAGACTATGGCCTAACCCTTCTCACAATGAGAAAATGGCCCGCGCCCAGCAGTGGGACAGTGTGTATAAACAGGGCTGATAAAAAAAAAAAATGACATTTGAAATAATTTTACAAAATATAAACAATGTGCGCCTACGCACACTACGAATATTCCTTTCGCGTTATGCTTGATATGCTGTTGAGTGTACGTAAATTCGCAAGAAAATGCCAAAATAGTGAAAGAAATGGTGGTATATATTTTTAAATTACCTAGTTAGTAACATAACCATATTATTTTTTATTTGTAGAGCAGATTGATGCTGGTGGGCGAATGCGTGCCGGCTAGCTGCTCTGGGGGAGATCTGGGTACGCTGCTGGGTGCGGCGGAGGCTGCGGCGGCGGCGCAGGCCTCCGCTGGCGGCCTGCAGGCCTCCATCCGCACCGTGCGCGTGCGTCCCGTGCCCGGCGGATACGACATATACAAGGACCCCAAGATGCACATACTTGGGTGAGTTATGAAAAATAAGGATACACCTGTAGTAATAGAAGCCTCTTCAAAATATCCCTGGAAATAACAAGAGTTTTGTCAGTAATTCAGTAGCAGTGTTTTTTTAACCGACTTCCAAAAAGAAGGAGGTTATCAATTCGGTCTGTATGTTTTTTTTTTGTTTTTTTGTTCACCGATTACTCAGCCATTTGTGCATTGATTTTGATGATTTATTTTGTATTTGGTAGATCATACTACCATATGAATTTTATCAAAATCGATACAGTACTTTGGTTTTTAAAACAAAAGTCGTACAAGAAAACGAATTGCGTATTTTGAAGTTGGTTTTTTTAAACGATGACTTGTTGTTTAAAAGACAGTTTATGTTATTGCAACTCAGGTCAGAGAAAAACGAGTCGCCCGATTGCTTTACTTAATTGCGTTGCAATTGGGTTGGTTCAAAATTAACACAATGTTTGTACAAAAATAGTTTTTGAGGGGTATCTACAAATAGAGATGGACATAGGCTTGATTCCGTCAACACCGTTTCCCATTACTACGCGGGTGAAACCGTGGAACGCAGCTAGTAAAGTATAAATATAACATTTTATGTATGGAAAAATCCACCCCCGAGTTATCTCTTAATGTAGTCATTAGTAGCCCCATATGCGTTATAGCGCTAAACTGTTGCCTATACATCTGCGTGCTGCGCCCTTTACAGCCATCGTGATAAGACGCAGCTAGGGTCGTAGCAAAGCACAAACAGTATTGTAATCGTAGAAATTTAAATCATATATTTTTTTTAATAATAAATAATAATTTTCAACACACTTGCTCGTAAAGTGGCCCTTATTCAACCGTTTTTATGGCCGAAAAGTATCCTAGAAAACACGCGTGCTTTTGACTTTTCTATTACGCACTAGTGCCTTTACTTTATAGTTTTTTTTTAATGTCAACAAAGAGTTTTTACTTAAATTCAATATTTCAGTTATAAACGGGTGTTTTTTTCCTCGCAAGTGTGTTGAAAAACGTCGTATGAAACGCGTGTGCATTATGGTCATTACACTCTCGGCTCTTTACGCCCTCGCCTTCGGCTCGGGCTGCAATTCCGCCTCGACTGTAATGACCAACTTAGCACACTTGTATCATAATGTACTATTAATAAACGATTTGAAAGGTCCTTTACCTTCACTTAAAAGTACAGTACGCACTTTAAAAAGTTGTTACCCTCGTTTCTTGGCTCAATGTGATCCCTTCATTTTCACTTCACTTCCTCGTACTTTTCAATAACAAATAAAAAATGTTACTAAAACGTCACGAAATTTTAATTTTACCGCAACATGTTCGATACCGAAGTAAAATAAAAAGAGAGATAATGACGGCAATCTGTACTAAATTTTCCAATCGAAACCAATCGACCACCGATGGAGATATGTTAAGAGACCGCAACAGTGCTAACAAAATGTCAAAGTTGAAGGTATTGCTTATAATAGAAGTTATGAAGTAAATAAAACAGCAATGCCACAATTTCTCAACTTCCCCGACAAAACTGTCAAAATGTAATCATTAACCATTGTCACTTAACACGAGTGACGTGACCACGCATAGTGTGATAGCTGTCAACAGTGCGACAGCTAAATGATGTGTTTCATGACTTTGATTTGTGGCTTTAAGGGCTTTGTACTATCCACTATCCCGGATACCTCACACTAAATCTGTTTACATACAACCGTGCAAGTACATATGTAATATATGGGGAGAGATTTACTGGAGGTCGTATGGTTAATTGAGGGGGGGTTATTCATTACCCCTATCAAGGTTTGACAAAGGATACCACTTTATCATCTACATAGGGCGCATTGGTATGTGTGTGGTGTAACAGTGAACAATGGACATGCTTAAAGAGCCAATGTACATTTTTATGAATGAAATCCGTACTCAGCGATATCGGTTCACGATCTTGATGGGTCCTGCACAGGAATGGAATTCTTTGCCGCCATCTCTGTTTCCTGAGAACTAAAATCTTGGAATTTGCAAGGCTAGGGCAACGAGATCCATCCTCGGCCACACTGTCAATTAAAATCGGACGAGTTGGTGGTCAATCGTAGATCTATCTTGCGTAAAAAGAAAACTTGTACTGAAAGAACCAATTTGAAATCACGAACTCAATCAATCTTCTATATAAAACTTAACCTTAATAAAATACTTAGTCTGGCCATAAATACTGTTACAGTTAAAAATAAGAAAGATATTACATTTGAATTTGGAATCTGACATTTTTATACGATTGTTCATTGAGTTTTCTAATTTTGGCGCCAATACATTGTACAATATTTTGCGATATTAAAATGGAGTGGGGTGATAAAGAGAACCGAATCGCTGTGATTGCATTACACAAAGTTGGTATGGAGCCAAATGCAATTTTTAAAACTCTCCATACGCTTGGTATTAGTCAAATGTTTGTGTACCGGGCTATTAATAGGTACAATGAGACCTCCTCTGATTGTGACAGAAAAAGATCTGGCCGTCCACGTAGTGTTCGTACGAAAAAGGTGGTCAAAGCAGTAAGGGAAAGAATTCGAAGAAATCCTGTCCGAAAGCAAAAGATTTTATCTCGGGAGATGAAGATAGCACCCAGAACCATGTCGCGTATTTTAAAAGATGACTTAGGACTTGCAGCCTATAAGAGACGCACTGGTAATTTTTTAACTGATAATTTAAAAAGAATAGGGTGGTAAAATCGAAACAACTACTGAAGCGGTACGCAAAGGGAGGTCACAGAAAAATTTTGTTTACGGATGAGAAAATCTTTACAATTGAGCAACATTTTAACAAACAAAATGACCGTATTTATGCTTAAAGCTCTAAGGAAGCTTCCCAATTAGTCGACAGAGTGCAACGTGGGCATTATCCGACTTCAGTGATGGTTTGGTGGGGTGTTAGCTATGAAGGAGTGACTGAGCCATATTTTTGTGAAAAAGGTATCAAAACATCGGCACAAGTGTATCAAAATACCATTCTTGAGAAGGTAGTTAAGCCCCTTAACAACACCATGTTCAATAACCAAGTATGGTCCTTCCAACAAGACTCGGCGCCAGGTCATAAAGCTCGGTCCACGCAGTCTTGGTTGGAAGTGAACGTTTCGGACTTCATCAGAGCTGACGACTGGCCGTCGTCTAGTCCTGATCTTAATCCGTTGGATTATGATTTATGGTCAGTTTTAGAGAGTATGGCTTGCTCTAAACGCCATGATAATTTGGAGTCCCTAAAACAATCCATACGATTGGCAGTGAAGAATTTTCCCATGGAAAGAGTGCGTGCTTCTATTGATAACTGACCTCAACGTTTAAAGGACTGTATTGCAGCCAATGGAGATCACTTCGAATAATCTTTTATATTTTAAATTGTTTTATATTTTTGTATTAAACTAACACACTGTAAAAGTAATAAATATTATTTGCAATAAAAAAATATTTTTTTTCTTCGTGACAATATTTATGGCAAGACTAGGTATTTATAGTATATAGACTGAAAACTTGACCTTTGCCCGTCTAAAATCAGTCCGTGGCGTACTTATTTGAGTATTTGCTGTATAATAATGACACTTCAAGATCTGTGTCTAGCCACCCATGTCACATGTCCATATTGGATTATTTTTATGGGCGGTTAAGGGTGAGTAGTAGGTATATGAGACAGTTAATTTTTTTTAATTTCATAGTCAACTTTGGCCTTTATAGATGTTCTTTATAGATGTTCATCTTGTTGTATATACCAAAAGGTTTTGAAGTGTAGGACTAGAAAGTCACCACCCGTTTATTGAGATACGATTAGATCTTCGGAAAAAATTATTTACTTGACTGAGATTGTGACTAGGTTTTCAACGACTAAATTTAATCATGTTTTAACAAATCTTTTGAACTACGAAACAATGCTTGGATTACCCCGTGTGTTGTGTATTTAGGACTATCATTTGACGTTTTTGTTTTCTCTCTCTCAGGCCATAACTCATAAGTATCAAACATTGGGGTGGTATCGCAAACATTTACCAATCATCCAAAGGTTTGCAATCGCGGGTGCGGTTACTAGAGCTGCCGCAAATAGTGGTTATGGCGATTAATCGGTGGCGTGTACTTCACTATGGCAAAATATTCGCCAAAATTATTCAGCATTAAAATATTTTGTTTCCGCCAACTCATTTAATTTTATGCCACATAGCGATCTACGATGAAGATTTGTCATTTAATTAACATTAAACAGCAATTACATATTTCTTATTAAGTAAAAATTCTGATTTCCCTTAGGTATGTGTACTGTTTCTACAATGTAGAAAAACTACAGAAATCAAACTATTTTCATATGGGCTCTTAACGTGCTTTAACTTGACCTAGTATATGTGAAATCTCCAATCGTGAGACGACCATTTAGTTATTAATCATGTGTAATCCCAAAACCCACTAACGATTTATTCTGTGGTCTATCAACATTGACACTATGATTGAAACTCGCATTTCAAAGTAAGACTTTTCAGAAGTAATCTAAATAGGCAGTAGTAAAAATTGCAAAAATTTCATCATAAATAAATAGCGAAAATATTGTTCTAAGTCTTTCTAGATTTGAAGTTTTTTTTAAATACTTCCAGTTCACATGATGGCAAGCGACGATGTCTTGAAAATTCCCAAATTATAAAATTCTAAGAAAACAATAATTAGTTTCATTATTTTCAGTTAACAAGTAATCGTTTAAAAAACTTAAAAAAAAACGACATCAAAATACGCAATCCGTTTTCTTGGATGACATATTTTTCCCAGTTAATTTGTTATAAAAACTAAAATAGTGAACCAATTTTAGTAAAATTTATGTAGGACCACCTGGAAAGTATACCCTTTCAAACAAAAAAAAGTTTTCATTTTGGTCCAGGGGTCTTTGAGTAATCGGGGAACATATAATACAGAACAATACATACAATAAATAAAAAAAATCCGATGAATTGAGAACTTCCTCCTTTTCAGCCGACTCCAAAAAAGGAGGAGGTTCTCAATTTGACTGTATATATATATATATATATATATATATATTTATGTTTGTTACCTCAGAACTTTCGTCTGGGTGAACCGATTTTGATGAATCTTTTATTTGAACGCTGGTGCTTCCCGTGTAGTCCCATTTTTGTTCAGTTTCCTGTCCATTACAATTTGGTCCAGTTCTGACAATGGCATCCATGAGAAGTCGGTTGCTTCAGTTTTTTAAACTATAATTATTGGAAGTTAATTATTCGCAATGTCAAATAAAATAGTCGCTACTATTCACTATTCGTTAAATAATGGAAAAAATTACGAATGACGGTGAATAGCGTATAACCGCGAAAACACTAGCTGTAACCCGCTATCCAAATACGCCGCGGGGCCTAATCTCATCCGTTCACACAATCGATGTGATTTATTACTTAACCAACATTCATTCATTCATTAATATAACATAATAGTGTACAAGGGGAGCTGATTGCCCTTTGTTTAGATTTATAATGGCTGAATCGTAAATGGGAGCGAGCATTTTCCATAATTGTAACGTTAATGAACTGCCAATCGTGGTTCGTTTAATTTGCAAAACATTTTCAGCTCTGGAACGAAATAAGCCAGCTTTTCTTATTTCAAAATTTATACAAGGCTAAAATTCATAGAAATTATATTGAGCTAAATTTAATGTCGTGGTTATTCGTGACGTGGAACTTTGTCGTGGTTACCATATTACCATAAAGTGTTAAGATTTGGTTGCAAATATAATAAAAAATTGTAAAATATTGATTTTGTGTATGGGAAGCTTTGATAATGGGAATGTCATTGACGGGAAGTAACCGGAGTGAACAATGGTACATGCTTTTTTAAAATTTAATTTCTAGCTCAACAGACACCGGGGGCCGTGACATTTGTAAATTTTGCTAAATATTGATAATACTCCTATACATACATTGTTACGGGAAAACAAGATTTCCTTTTTTTAACTTACTTAAATTATTATTATATTGTGTGTATACCATGAGCAGACCAGCGACCCGCATAGTACATGCTTAATAAGCGTTTCACATCGCACGCACATAAAAGATTTATATAACTGTAAAATTTTAATGACAAAATATCATTAACTTAGTCAGATCAGCAGTTCCAGACCATAAAATCAGCCGAGAACCGTGCCGTTCATATATTTAAGATTTTTGAGTTACTGTTTGACAGACAATAAGCAGACGTGAAATAAAGAATTTCTTTGTTGTTCGGGATGCGGTTAGTCTGTCAGTAAATCACAAGACCGCAAAGTCGCTCAATACGCGCAAGTTTGAGATATTGAGACTGTAATTAAAGTATAATTTAAAAAAAACTGTAACTGACATAATCCGAGATAATTCTGTCACGAGCTTAAAATATCAGGACTAATTCCGATTTAAGTAATCTTAGTTGTGGTAATCTCCATAACTTGTGTGGACGACTAGAAATAATAGACAAAATCAAAAAAGGGGCAAGCAGCTAGGACAGGCTAAATGATGCGTGGGCACAAAACATTTTTAAATCGCGTGCCTTACAGAACAGCGCCGTGTTTCACAAGTCTTTCGTGATGTTGCCCTTTACTTACGAGATTTCGTAAACTTGGCAACAAATTAAAATAACTACGTACTTGTAACTCAATTTGTTTGTGGAACTGTGGCTTAACTGGCTGAACAAAAAAAAAGTAGATTTAAAGTACAGAACTTATCGGCCCCCAAATAGGGCCACGAATTCTGTGTCGGCCCCATATCTTGAGCCTATGGGATTTTTTAAAAGTATTTAAGAAAATGGAGGAAATTACATTTAATGTTTCATATTTCGCATCGTAAATAGTTACTCTCGGCTATAATCGCTGGTAATGTTGCTGAGCACTATATTACATATACAATGAAGTAGAAATTGCTGGTTTAACAGCCATGAATTTGTTAATAACATTGCTGTGAGCTTCAGGTTAAATTTACAGTCAGTAACTTTACGAGTACAGTCATGAATGTTTATTTAATACCTAAGCTAATAGGAAACCCCATTAACTTCTAACGTGACTTTCAGTTAGCAACTTTATCCATTAACATTAATAATCAGCACCATTTCTTAAGCTCAGGGCTTTATGATATTGAAAATAGGCTTCTTAAAATTACCGCCGGAGCCTCACCTTAATCTTCCCAGGATTTGCACAGTAGAAGAAAAATCTCTAGAGTTTAGGTAAAGCCGGTTAATTTATAAAGCGGTATTTCTTCTTTATTTTATAAAGCGGTAAGTATATCGTCCTTAGTTTATGCGAGCTAAGTATAATAGAGAATAATAATCATGACGTGCTTCTTTTTACACGACTGGGCAAAAGGGAGTGATTTAATAATCTGTTTTTGAACTTATATATGTTGTCGCTAATTTCCTAAACTAATTATATTTTTGTGATAATCAATCTGGGGTATCAATCGATTTTGTACTTCTTAAGTATAAGATATCACAGAAATCCAATATGACGAAAGAACACTTTTCAAATATAGTTAAGTACATAAATTTTATAATAGAAATCGAAATTATTACTAATATTATCTGATATTTTGTATTACAAAATTGCAATTGGTTAATATTTAGGTTCGTAATCTCATCTACATGTCACAATATCCGAATTCTAGCCGAGTTTTATCTGAAAGTTCGAAAATGGTTTAATTTTTATGATGAAAAATTCTTGGCTTGAAATTTATCGCATCCAATAATAATATGCTTCAGTGTTAATTCGAAGACACTATATCCAGAAATAATGAATGGAGGTGGCAGCAGAAAATGAATAAAGTTGTAAATAACGACAAGCTCCCTCGGCACCTTGTGTTGGCGTCCGTCGTCTCTCGACGAGATTAAATACCAATTTTATGCAAAATCTTTCAGCACTAACTAGTCTGGATAAAAACTAGGAACTGTATTAATTAGGGTAGGTTGAACTTTCTTGCTTCGTCACTAACTCGTCTCTTTATTTATTGTGTGCTGCTTATATGTATCTGGAGCCATAATTAGTCTAGTAAAAATAAGATTCGTGACAACATAAAAGACAACTAAGTATATCGTTATTTCAATGAATGCACTGGTGTTTCGAAATACATTTGACACAGTTTTATAATAATATTATAAAAGCTAATTTTGTTACCTTTACACGCTCAAAAGGCTGAACCGATCGTTATGAAAATTTGTATAGAGATAGCTTTGGACCTGGAGACGGACATAACCTACTTATCATCATCATAATCATCACCGTTTTTCATAACTACGCGAGTGAAACCGCGGAACGCAGCTAGTCTATAAATCGGGGATTATTGTTGATCTATGATTTTTAGCTATTTTCCTATCATAATTTCAAAGAATCCCCCCAGTTGCAAATACTGTGATGTGCTCCATACAAACGGATTTATTTTTACTAGACTAAATGAAGTGACGGACGATACACGTAATACGAAGGTTCAATATTTATCACGATCCGTCTAGAAAGCCTGTGATCCATATTATATTATCTGTCAATACCGTCTACACTCAGTAATTAGATATCAAAGATATTCTGAGCGTAGCTAAATAAGCTAAATTTTCACAATATTTATTGCACGTGTAGCCTTCGCCTTATTTGAGAGTGTCTGGAAAAAAAAGGGGAAGATAGAAATGGACGTCATAAATTTAGTGGTAATATATGAATTCCATTTAACAATGTTTACTAAGTGAGTGTAATTTTGTTGACAGATCAGCAGTGATCATCGTAGCGACACTGATGTTTGCAGCCTCTCTCTACGAGGGCTACCTGGAGAGGAAGTACCGCATCCAGCACCAGAACGACCTAGAATTGGCTCACGAAAACAATAAGCAACCTGTTGGTACTTCCGTTCATAATAACTTTTTAAACACTTTCATGTCATCATCACACAGACATAGTAGTTGGAGCATGCGACTTATATGAAAACCTTGCGTGCCACATTTTTGGTACCAACTGTGACGTCGCATAAACGATTTTGTGATAAAATGTTCCATCCGCGCGAAATCTATTCAACCCAATGCATCTGCGCGCTTGTACGCTTAGTAACTAGTTGACAAAATATCGAATCGGAAGTATATATCACCTGAAATTATATAAATCTTGGTCGTCAACTGCGCGATTTTTTAACGTACTTGACACGCTCGTTTTGACACGCTAGGTACATAGACATGGGGTATCTATAGAAGTCTATGCATCAACATCATCTTACCCACAGAAGTCCATTGATGGGCATAGCCCATGGATTTCCGAAAAAATCAGTTTGAAGTGGCCTGCTTCCAGCATGTTCCTGCCGTTCGTATAAGGTCATTTGTACACTTTGTGGATGGTTATTTTACGCTGCGGTAATCGGTGCGTTTCGGTTTCGTTTTTAACAATAAGCAAATCTTACCAAATCGGAAATCCCACAAAGCCAAATTTAGTTTTTCGTACCCAAAAGCTGTCAAAAGGTACCTACTGCTGTCTGCTATCTCTTTTGAACTGTGATGAACAAGAAAGTATTTTTCAACGAACAAGAAACATTTTTAGCTTCCGCATTAAAGGTTCAGCCTATTTGTGAGGCTACGGTGTCTGTCTAACGGCTATTTTTGTTGAATGGTAATAGATAAAAGTCTCAAGATTGTAGGGTTTACTTTGATGTTATCTACAAATACTAAAAACTGGTCAAGAGCGAAACAAGCTGGGTAATTTTTTTTTTGGAAAAAAAGGGAAATTATTGTGCGAGATAAAAACTCCTTGTTGATTCCGCAAAAAAGAAATGAAAAATAATAACTAAACGTTGACAGTTTATCGGTGTCATGTGATTCTTCTTCTTTTTTGTATTGGACCCGCATTAAAGCATTTGCCAGTGTCAAGTGTTAGGTTTTTTTTCAAGTTTATTGAATAAAACAAGTTGTAAATGTTCTAGTCACAATCTAATTCACTTATACAGTCAATTTATAAGTCGAGTCCTGCTTCAGTAAAGTGGTGGCGACTTTACTAGAAGCTTCTATGGAGTTTTGCCGACAACGTAAAATCACACGTTTTACTGCTTTATTTCACTTGCCCACACTCACGCACTTTATCGAACACTTAATGAATAAAACACCACCATTTTTGTAGCATTAATGTTCAAAATAACACAAGTTTAGGAAAATAAAACAAAGCAACAACACGTTACTAAGACGTTCCCGCCAAAACTTCCGTGTCATGTGATATAAAGTTCAAAAGTTCACCCAAGCGTTCTCAGGAGGTGAACGAAATAGAGTAAAACGGTAGTGTTAAAATCTTTTTGAATAAAGAAAATAGGTTTGTATAAAAAAGAAATAGATAATATTGTATGTTTAGCGTTTGCCTAGCGTTTCATGTTATTTCTTAAAACTCGTACTTTGCCGAATTTATTTTAGTTGCGCTGTATTCAAAAAACTAAAGTAATTCTTAATTTCGGTAAATTAAAACAGTGAGCTTAACCGATCTATATATGATTTGTTACAAACACAGCTGAGAAACTCAAGACGGTTAAATACTACATAAATTTTATCACTGTTTTTAACCCTTGAAAGTATTTGATATTTTAATTTGAAAAATAACGGATTACGCACTTTTGAGTCGAAATCTCCAACTATAGGTACTTACTTTCAATAAAACGTCACTCTCGAAAGAAGATTCTTCTGGTTCGAGAAACTAGTAGAATAGTCGGAGATTTTGATTCAAAAATAGTCGTGAGCAACCCGTATTTTTTTCAAATACATTCACGGGTTAAAACTGTGATACTGTGAACTTGAGATTCTCTCTAATTAAAATGTTGTAACAACTACGTTAACTTTCATTAAAAAAAGTATTTGAAATGTTTATAGTTGTGTAACTACTAATAATAAAAACTATCCAAGCGCACGTCAAGCCTTTCATAGAAAGAAACAACTTATTATTATTTCCGTTTGTAATATTTTCAATGAGAGTCAAAGTTGACTTTGCGTCAAACATTGTACGGGGCCTTTTTAGAAGGTTCTCGATATTTTTTTCAAGAAATAAGTAATCAAAACGAGTGTAAATTAATTAATCAAGTAATTTGACTACGAATCAGTTGGGGAAAAAATCGAGAACCTTCTAAAATGGCTACGTACAATGTTTGACGCTGAGGCAAAGTTACCCCAACCCACGAATAGCTTCACAGTTCATTTTGTTTCCCTGTTCAGTCATTAGGTTTCTTTTCTATTCAACCAACCGAATTCCTTTGACTCGTATTTTCGTTGTCTAATCATTAAATCGTTTCTCTCTCGGTTCATTGCCTTTCATTCTTTTCTTTTTAATTTATTAGTTTTTTTATTTTGCGTCGGTTTATTTCCCCCTTATTCAATCTATTTTTGTTTACATTTAGGAAGCGAAACAAGGCGAGGTAACATTTTACCCCTTTTTCATTAGTGAAATAGAGGTATCGTAGCAGAATTCGTGGCTACCCCATGAGAGGAAAATCAAGCTTCTTTTTTGTTTCATTCGATACTCATCTCGACATATTGTATCCGAAAATAGTGCATGAGAGTATTTTCCCTGTTTCTTGCTTTCTAATAAGACGTTATTTACATAAAATATGGGATGTGGTTTTCGATAACGCTATGATGTTATTAGAGTACTCTGTATTAAATCGAAATTAGGTTATTGTACTATTTATATACATAAATAGCTTTAACTGTGAGCATAACTTGAAACCACGAAAAGAAGTCGGCTATATTGTAAAAATAGTTTATCAGCCGCGACAAAAATATTTTTTCAAATCGGTTAATAAATTACGGAGTTATGTGAAATATTTAAAAAAACACGGTTGAATTGTTAATCTCCTTCTTTTTGAAGTTGGTACAAATGCGTAAGTTGCATAAAAATATTAAAGAAAAAATAAAGGAACTATTATATTTTAGGAATTTATATTTAAAGAATTATTATATATATTCTAAACTCGGACAAAACAAATTAATCAGAATGTTATCTCTTCCCGTTTTTTCCCGTAAGCGCTCGAGTTCACGCACCCGAGAGCACTCTTTCAGCGATTACAGCCACACAACGGGCAAAGAAGACATGAAAGAGATGATATCCGGTATCATAATACGGAATCCCTCCATTATATCATGCTGATGAACTACGCCGAATGTACGGATAATTGAAAATCGGCGAACCGTTTAACGGCCCCTTCAGACTGCACACCAGTTTTGCGAGAACAACAGCCGTACTCTCAACTTTTATAGCGATGCAAAGTTCGCTCAGTGCTCGTTTTTACTTTGTTTTTTCTGCTATTAAGAGAGTGACACAAAAGTTGAAGTAATTATTAAAAATGTCACAATTTAAAGTAGGCTCATTTGAACTTTTGTCTCACACTCTTAGTCACAGAAAAAGCAAGATAAAAATGGGCGCTGAGCGAACTTTGCATCGTTAGAAGAGTTGAGAGGGCTGCATAATGTTATAAATTTTCTTGTTGCCGATCAAAGTTGGCTCGTGCCCGTTTTTTCTTACGTTATATGCAATTAAAACATTGAGACAAAAGTTGAAGCGATTATAAAAAAAAACACAATTGAATATTTACTCGGTGCTCGACTTTTGTCACGTACAGAATAAAATGAGATAAAAACTAACTTTCCTTAGCTCTCTGAGCGACTCTCAATTTTTAACCCATGCCAATTGTGACGGAGTTGTATGTGATTGATTTGAAATACTGAATAACAATTATCAACATAATAAGCAGAATCACGCAAACTGGATGCGCGTGTCAACGCTAATGTTAAAATACAATATGTCACGACATTAAACAGATTCTTGCGAAAACCCTTTCTACAAAATGCGGGATGTCTTTATCTGGTCACTGTGGTCGCTGTGATGTGCAATGGTGGTTAAAAACACTAAAGTGAGCTCCTTGGCCGCCCTACCTCAGTCTCCGATGGACAGATAGGTATTTTGTTATGAGTACCGAGTTATAGGTTTAACAACATCTATTTTGATGTTCTGCAACAAAGTGTGAAATGCAAACAACAAGAAAACATGTCGCTGTCTGAATCGGATTTGGGCTACGATTGTGGAAAGCGATGACCATAATACAAGCAATAATAACATATCGCTTGGTGAATGGGACTGCGATTGTGGAACGCGGTTGTTAGGCTGTGGTTACTAAAGACGAAAGCTCCTTGACTACCGGCTTCTATATTCTGACAAGGATTATCTTTGTCTGTCTGTTTTCTGGTCAGAATCTCAAGCCTACTCAAGTATTACGAAGTTAAGTGTAACGAATTAAGTGTCTGACCACAGCCCTCTTGTAACTAAAGAACCATTTGATTGAAAATGCCAAATTATTACTGCTTTTTAAGTGAGGTTTAATGCCAAATCATGGTCCAAAGAACCTATGACAATTCAAAAATAACACTACATAGATATGCATAGTATGTATATAAATTATTTCCACGGTAAAATGTGTTATAGGTAATTTCTTTGTTATCGGATTCATATGTAAGCTTTGTTGCCATTCTAACACAGAACAATATTACTCTACGAGCATTCTAATTCTAATGCTGCCATTAGAATTAGCAGAATTTCAATTGGATCAGAAGTGTTGTCATACATTAAATTTTTTCTTCGGTTTTTTTTTCCTCTCACAGAGTTCATATATTAATATGGATTTAAATGCTTTTTTCCCACGCTTCCATCTTGCAAAGATGGTTACAGTCTACTCATATGTAAAAAGTTACTTGTCATTATGATATAAATATCTATTAATAATTTTCTCTTCATTCAGTTAAAGGGACATGGGATTAAGAGACATGCTTCAAGTCCGTAATAGATTGAATGCAGGGGATGAAAAATATCTTTAACTTTTTCGCGAATCATCACTACGCGCAAAATCACTAAGTGCATATATAGTGCTAAGACAATTTTGTTTATTTTGATAGGAGTGAAATATTGAACTATTTTTTCTTATATTGATATAAGAGTTCCAAGAACTGTTGTTTTTTTACAACTACATATGTCGCCAAAAGTCACCGACATAGCATAGCGGACAAGCAAGTTGAAGTGGCAGTGGGCAGGGCACATAGCACGTAGAAGTGACGGCCGATGGGTCCGAAAAGTTCTCGAATGGAGACCACGAACCGGCAAGCGTAGCGTAGGAAGACCAGCCAAAAGGTGGACAGAAGATATCATACAAGTGGCAGGAAGACGCTGGATGCAAGCCGCTTCCAACCGGTCTTTCTGTAAAGCCATGGTCCCCCATGGCTCCCAGGCCTCCCGGCCTATGTCGAGCAGTGGACTTCTGGGGCTGAGATGATGATGATGTCGCCATAAATAAATCACGCTTAAAAACACTAAATAAATAATCGGCCAAGTGCGAGTCGGACTCGCGCACGAAGGGTTCCGTACTATCATCTATAATACTACAAAGTTTAGTTCTGTTTATAAAATAACGAGAAATCAACGAAATTCCAAGTAGTAAATTGCAAACTTATAGGTAGGTTTTCGATACACATCCGGGCAGCATGACGACGCTCGCGCGAATACGCGCGGTTATGGCTCGCTTCGTGAAGTTACCTCCCCCGCTACCCGGGCGGCGCGGCGCTCGCACCGCGTTTAGATGCACGGATTATTTTCATTTTGTGAGTTTTTATGTATTAGATTAGGTATTTATTTTTATAGTTAATATATTTCTAAATATTTACTTACAAATATTCAAGTTTCTACCTGTTAATTAAGATCGAGTAAATATTGCTTAAAAATTACGTTTGTTGTATGGGAGCCCCCCTTTAATATTTACTTTATTGTTATTTAATTATTTATTTCGAAAGGTAATATACAAGTAAATATTCTGTGAAAATTTGAAGCGTGTACCTGTTACCGTTTTTAATATTGAGCAAAAAAATACGAAAAAAACACGTTTATTGTATGGAGACCCCCCTTATTATTATTTTTTTTTGAATTTTTAGTATTTGTTGTTATAGCGGCAACGGAAATACATCATTTGTGAAAATTTCAGCTTTCTAGCTATCGCGGTTTATGAGATACAGCCTGGAGACAGACAGACAGACAGACAGACAGACAGACAGACAGACAGACAGCGAAGTCTTAGTAATAGGGTCCCGTTTTTACCCTTTGGGTACGGAACCCTAAAAACACAATGTGTTAGAGAAATAATTGCGCTGACCGAGAACGCCCTTAATTTCGATTTTAAAGCCTCAACAAAACAATGTTTTTTTTTTTAGAAAGGCATTCGGGGTCGCTTGGATTGGTTAACTGAATTTTTATGTTAAATGCCATGTCTTATTCATTATTGTACCTAAGAATTCTGTGGCATTTGTTGCCGAATTTATTGTCGAGGTTCGGCTCAGATTACGAAGTGGAACGCGGAATTTGGCGAACGATCTCGCCAATTGGCTGCAAAACAAGATAGTTGTTTGTTCATTTTGGAACAATTGTTTTGTGAATAAAAACTCGCTTGGTAAACAAGGTTTGTGTTCACTGTTCTAATTGTGCTTTTATAAATTTTACTATAGACCATCATAATCATGAGTCAGAAGTTTTCATTAAAGATTCACGGGTTTATAAATTAAATTTTATCGCAGATTGAAATTGTTTTTGACTGAATAAAAAAGTTGGTTAAGGGCAGTTGTGATAATTTTAGTGCTCAAAAAAAATTTAGTTGCGGTAAACCTATGTACGTATTTCTCTTCTTACATGAGTAAATCCTCAATAAGCGCACTTTAACAGTGTTTTGTTCTGTAGCCGTCTGACAGAAGTTGACAAGTCCTTATTCAGTGAATAAGATTTAAACATGTGTGTTACTCACTAAGTTCATCATAAAATATTAAACTATATTCTGCAGCCCAAAGTCGCAAGTTTAGACGATAGTTAGTGGAGGTCACGAGACGAGCAGTTTATTAACATGCTAACGACGCGTACATAATTCTGTTATCTTTCGGACGGCCATCCACCATTTACATTTCGATATAAATTCAAATATTCGGCCTCCTGAGGACACAGATTGCGTGAAATCGGATTATTATCCAAATATCAACATATTTGTAAATTACGGGTCTATTCCCCGGCCATTGTCGTAAATGAAAGAGTAATGATGGGGATAACTTTTGTGTAATGTACTTTGTTGTTTAAAGTCCGATGAGTTAAACAAAACTGATTTTGAACAGGGTCGTTCGTCATGGGAATCGAGAGTTCGAAACCGATAATAACTAATTAATAAAAGTTTAAATGAACTGTTATAAATTATTTAAACTTTTACACGGGTCAAGCCCGGATCTTTGGAAGGCATCAGTCGCCAAAGCTAACACTGAGAGGCCCTTTACAAATTAGATATATAAAAAATACAGTAAGTGGTTGGTGAAACTATTGTACAATATGGGGTTTGAAAAGTTTTTGGCTATTGTGATGAAATGGTTATGAATTAGAAAACTAGTTTAGTGGCTGACGCTTCCACACAGTGAGTAAGATAAGGTACTTCTGTGTGGGAGCATCAGAATGAAATAACGGCACCTTCCAAATTATTATTATAGATATTATTATTATAATGGTTTTTAGAAAAGTCTTTATTGATACAATGAAAGTGCTCGGGATGACTAAACAATGAGTCCATGTTTGACGGTTTCACCTTTAGCTACTTGAACATTTTTGCATAACTTGAAATCTATACAGTCAGATTTTCCCGCTCCATCCCACTGCGGACAAGTGAAATGTGAAATTTTCTTTCTCGGAAGGTTTTCCCGCTGAGATTTAACAAAAAGCGTTTTAAAAGGTTGTCTGGAATACCTCTCCGGGCTAGCAATGCAACAGCGAGTCCACTGATGTTGCAGTTATACATACGCGACGGTTATCGCTTACCATCAGGCAAGCTGTTTGCCTGTTCGCTGATTATTCTATGTAAGAAAATCACAATATGTTCCAGATTTTGATGTCCAACCATACTCATTATAATTAAGACGTCCACTGACACTGACACGTGAAAGTAAAAAATGCTTGGAATGAACTTAGTAGCTTTAGGTAGGAATCGTAAACTTCTTAATTACTGAAAGAAGCAAAACTTTATGAAACATACTTTTTTATTCGAAAATAGGCTTGCGCTTGATCGCTAACTCCCCTGGACCCTTATTCCGTATGACCATTGGCCGCGCTCACGTACGAGACGTGCGTGCATTGACAATGAAAATTAGCCTTTAAGTTTAAGAACCCAAAGTCTAATTTTCATTGTAGACGTATAAGGTCAAATTCGCGTTATACGGTCGATGGTCATACGTAATAAGGACGCTGACGTTAAACGACTGTGTTGCGGTCGACGGTGGAGCGCACTTGCCTAGAAGGAACCTCGCGATTTAAATAATACACCTAAAAACTTAATGAGTTTATTGATGGATGGAACTACCTGGTTGAAAATTTTGATTAAAAAAAATTGGTTCAATAAAGTAAATCAGCCTTCTTTAAAATATAAAATTAGTTCGAAACTTAGTAAATATTTATTAAATTGGTAAATAACTAAATACGACTAAGTATTATGATAACAAATGCTTACAAAATATAAATAAACCATTTTGAGATATTTTATCATCATCATCATCATCTCAGCCATAAGAAGTCCACTGCTGGACATAGGCCTCCCCCATGGATTTCCAAAAAGACCGATTGGAAGCGGCTTGCATCCAGCGTCTTCCCGCCACTTGTATGAGGTCATCTGTCCATCTCGTGGCTGGTCTTCCTACGCTGCGCTTGCCGGTACGTGGTCTCCACTCGAGAACCTTTCGGCCCCATCGGCCATCAGTTCTGCGTGCTATGTGTGAGATATTTTATACTTACATTAATTTGATCGGTTGATTTTTGGGTCTATTAATTTAAAAACACTGGCGATTAACGGCATATAACAGTCAACAGCAGCGAGTTTTGAAGTGTTTTCTAAGTCGTTTTAGTATAAAGGTCATTGACCTTTTTTTTAAATAGTCATATCAAACAATACTTGCTAAATAGTCTACTTTTAAATTATAGGAATTATATCATGAGTGATGATACCGTACCATAATTATGTGAGTCCCGACATGGCCTTGGCCGTTAGTGGTAGAAATGGTAAGATTAAACTGAATGTTATAAAATATTTCCGCCATTACGATTGCTTACTTCTCATTTTTCATATTTTTTTATTCAATTTAATAAAGCGTCTCTCAGTTGTTTGAGATATCTACCATTTTAAAATTATACAGGAAAAGAGATTTTTTGCTCTATTTTGTTGAAAGAGCTATATTTGTAAGGCTTGAAAGTTTTTTTTTTATACATGAGTTTTTATACTCATTATACTTTTCTATAGGCATAGAAAGCGTTTTTTAGAATACAATGTTTTCGGTTTTTCGGCGGCCTTTTGAACGAAACCTTTTACATTTTGATCCAACCCTTTCATGGTACGCTACCCGATAACATTATTTTTGTGAATGTTTTGTACTGGTGATTAATATGCTTGATAGCCATTATGTGTAAAAGGGTTGGGTTAAAAACAGGATCGTCATAATCTATCGTTAAATACGGAGAGCAGATCATATATGAGTACAGGAACAAAATCAAGTAACAAGATATATAAATAATAATGCTTATATAAATAAATTGACAGCAGCTCTGCACATACTTTCTCGCGGAACACTGCGTGTATTATGTCTTATTTGTTGCGAAAACGTCCGTTGGAGGTCACGAAATAGCGTATTTTTGCGAGCGCTATTTTATTATTACAAAAATACTCGTACTCGTATGTAGCATAAGTACATTACGGAAGTATAGACAAATCAATCGACACTAGGCACATCTAAATCGGTTAATCCGTTTAGGCTGTAAGAGGTTATATAGAAAAATGGAATATACATATATTATACAGTCGAAAAACATAAAACACCTTCTCGTGCAGTCGGTTAAATATAGCTCTTATGTGGTTGGTTATTTATTTCTCTTCAAATACAGATACATGTTAAGAGTCCGTATTTCATTTCATAAATGTTCAGTACCATCATTTTTACAAATTATTAAATGATTTTTCATCTTACTAGCTCGTAAAGTTCCGTTTCCAAGGCTAATATTGGCGTGGAAAAGCTCATTGGCACATTTTGGTCCCTAGGGTGGAAAGTAATTTCAAAATTTGAACACGACGGAGCTCGTGTAAAGTTATTTTATCTCGTGTCTTCTTGAATCCATCGCTACGCTCAGGATTCTACACTAGAACCACTTGTTGCGCTCGTGGTTCAAACCTAGAATCCTTCGCTTGCTCTGGATTCAACTGTCAGACACTCGAAGGTAAAATACAACTTTCCAGCCTAGTACAATAAATAACTATTATGTTTGAAAATTAACATGAAACTAATTGAAAATTTTGACGAATATTTCTGATGCTGTTTTCTAGTTTTACACACGACGTTACATATTTTTAAAGTTCATTCAGCCATTTTATATGTTAAAAAATGTGGGTATGTGCGAGCAACCATCGTCCGATGGTCGAACTACGAACTCTGCGAAAACTACGAACGAATTTTTCGTAAACAAACGAGTTCAAGTTTATTTTTAATTCATTTGACATGTGTTTTAATGGCATATTTTTAATTTTCAATGACTATTTTTATATTTCGCTTATTATTATTAATGCATGCTGACTTCACCTGTAATTATAGTGACATTGAGCTGTATTTTATTTATATGATTTTTATTGTCAATATATAGATGTACACTGTGTAGGTGAACTTAATAAATAAATAAACGTGATAACTTCCAAATTACTTATGTGCGATAACGGTGGGTTAGATTGCATCCGTTCATTAACCTGATGTACGTACATTTGCAGGGTAATGGCGTGCTGCCTGATGGGAAGAGGCGTAACAATGGAGACAAGGATCTTCGACGGGAACCCTGCGGTAAGCAACTCGTTACGGTTAACTGGCTAATTAACTACACCCTTAACACCATAGGCCCCTGAGTGTGTTGCAATTTTTTTTAAGCCTGCGTACTTAGGGCGTGCGAGCCTATTCTTGAGCCTACACAGTCTGTCTGTTCTACCCTTAAACGGCTGTATCTTTTGAATTGTAATAGGTAGAAAGTTGAAATTGTTATAGAATATAATATGAAATTTATAAACAAATCATAAAAATAACAAAAGTTGAAATTCACAGGATCCACATACAAGAAATGTGTATTTTTAACCTACTTCAAAAGAGCCGGTTCTCAATTCAGTTTTTTACGTTGGTTACCGCATATTTTTTTATTTTTTTTATCAGCCCTATTTGTACAAACTGTCCCACTGCTGGGAACGGGCCATCTTCTCATTTTGAGAAGGGTTAGGCCATAGTCTGCCACGCTGGCCAAGTGCGGGTTGGCAGACTTCACACATCTTCAAGATCATTGAGAACTCTCAGACATGTAGGTTTCCTCACGATGTTTTCCTTCACCGTTTGAAGTTGGCGGCAATCAACAATACGCACATAACTTCGAAAAGACAGAGGTGCGTGCCGTGGGATTCGAACCCAGGACCTGCGGATCGCAAGTCAGACGGTCTCACCACTAGGCTGCCGGGAACTTGGTTACCGCATACCTCCGTTATTTTGTAAGTTGATTTAGAAATAAATATTTTTATGGTTGAAAAGAAAGAAATTACAAAAACGAAAGTGAAAAACTGTAAAACTGACTTCAAAATCCGCAATTCTGTTTTAAAAACAAAATAACTGAACCGATTGTGTTGAAATTTCTATGTAAACACTCTAAAAGTCTATCATTCACTTAAATAAAAATAAATATCAAATCATATTTTAAATTAAATGACTGAGTTACGCGGTAACAAAAAAATTAAAAATACACCCGACTTGTTAACTTCCTTCTTTATGAAGTCGGTTAAAATATATATAAAATAAACTGTTTGAATAACATGACCCAGTACCTACACGGGGCGTCTTTAACGATTTACTTTGAGCACCTGTGTTCACAAGGACGAGTCCGCAGTCAAACCACTAGCGGCTAACCTAAGGGTACTGCCCTATGCATTATTAGCTCAATGAGCAAAATGTCATTTTCCAGCTGCTTTTGCAGGAGACTATTAATAAATAGACAGACATATTCATCGCTTAGCTTTTTATAAATAATTTCACTTAACTACTGAAGGGAATGAAAAATGAAATGAAATAATTTTATTCCGGATGTTTTGCATCCATATAAATTACATTACAATTAAAAGAAATTATCGAAGAGAATTAAATTAGACTGAATTAAATTAAATTAAATTATTGCAACATTAAAATAAATAAAATAAAATTAACAGTAAATTTCAAAAAAATAATTGCAAATGAACTTAATTGATTGATAAATGTAGATAAAAATTATACATAATCAGTCCGTTTAAGTGATAGGCGCGTGATACGTCCTCCACGTCCGATGAAGGGGACTAAAGGAGCGGAGGAGCACGAAATGGAGGGTATGATTGATGAAAACAAAGCGAGGAAGTGCTGGTTTACTTCTTTCTTTCTCTACTTGCTGAGAGATTTTTGGCATCTCAAGTTTGTTGTATTTGGCAATGATGTATTTAATATTTTCAAGTCGTGGGAAATATAATACAGATATTACAGACATCGTCATGTAAACCAAGTCATGTTCATGCTAGTAAACCAAGATTGTTAATACGAATCAGGCAAATGGTTTTGATTTAACTGGAAATTTCTATGACAATTTGTTTACATTCAATTAAAAAATATCTTGTCATATTAATCACATGCATTCGTAATTGAACCAACATTTTCAATAAAATAGGTACATTTAATGTAAAGCCACAAGTTTTGGAAAATAAAATAAAGCGGTGACATGATATATTCCTAAAAATTAGTTTTAGTTAGTAAAAAGTTAGTCTGCACCATAATGTTTAAAATTTAAATATAGAACTACGAATCTACTTAAATAATCAATTTTTCGTAACAGCTTTAAAAGCGTTTTCGAAAGATTTTTACCTGCAACTTTAAAGCCGTTTCGTTCGAGATGTTAAACACTTAAATTTTATGACCGTGTATAAAATAGCATTTCGAGCAAGTGCGGGGTCAGGAGCAAAACACGAGCTAAACGGTTTATAACTTCTCATAGCTAGCTTCGTAGCTTCGTAGAGCTCGTAGCAAGGACGCTACGATTTCTAGATGGAGCTACATTTTTTTATTGAGCATTTAAAATTGGCTTTTATTGATAAATCTAATGGATATATACAATTATTAAGTAGTATTTATAGGTGGTTCGTTATGATTGCTGCATAAAGTCTCGATAACTTTTTTTTTTTTTGATAAATATGCCATTTTATTTATTTTTATAATTAATCTCCAACACCAAAGCTACCATATTAAGTAGCTATTACATTTTTTAGCGTTCTATAGGTATACATTTTTGATTCGTTTAGTACACAATTTCAAAGTAATTTATTTTTCAATAATTTTGCTTGCGAGCAGCCGCCCAGTGACGTGTGGCGCGGTGTCGTCGTACGTATTTCCGTGCCACGTACATGAAAACACCGCGCTCAAGAATTGCGGACTGAGGTAGCGTAAAATGCCTAAAGTTCTGAGGAAGCCTTGCCTTAATATTTAACACTCCCAAAGTTGGTTACCTATACAGCGATACCCCACACGATGGGTTAGATAAGAAGAAAAAATCATCCCAACTTGTGTACGAGAGGGACTTAATTTTTTTTCAATGGATATCTGGGCATAAGTAATATGCATTGCCGAAATACAGGTTTTTAGTACTCTTAAGTCTTTGAGCAAAGCCGCAGGCAGACAGACGAATATGGTGAAACTATAAGGGTTCCTTGTTTACTACGGAACTCAAAAAAAAAACATATGACAACAAGACGTTTCCGTGTATACAAACGGCCTTAAATAATGAACATATTGTACTACCAGGTTTATAACTATATACTTTTATACTACTTTCATAAGAATTAACAATTTAAACTAACAAAAATGATATATCAAAATAGCCACAATATAGTTCCCGTCACGTAAAAAGAACGCTTACGAACAAACCAGCGTTCTTTTTACGTGACGGGAACTATACTCGTCCAGAAATAAATATTTATATTTGATGCAATAATAGGTTAATAAATATTTATTTTTTAAAAAGTAAAAAAAAATGTAAACTTTCCCCATTTCTGCTAAATGATTGAATCCGTATTGATTCCGTGCTGCGCGTCCGTGCTGAATTGAGACAGTACTAACTATGTAATTGAACTAAGTTATCTGTTTTAAAAAATTATTTGAAAAACTTTCTTCATTCGCATAAGAAATAATCATACTCGTAACTCTCTCTCTCTCTCTCTATTACAGTTAAAATATTTAAAACTTTTCATTTAGCTTTAAATATTTTGCAAATGATTTTACAAGTTACTTTTCAGTCAAAAACTATCTAAGTTTCTAACTTCTAAGTTTGCAAAGTCTGTCTGTCGAGGAACTTCATTTTGATTAAAACAAGCTATTCCAAATATGACTACAAAATTAGAAGATAAATCTACCGAACTTTAATAACTGCCAAACTGAGTCGAATTACAGCTAAAACTATAAGTTTTCTCCAAATTCGTATTTTACGTCTTAGCAAAATCGCACAAAATACACTAAATTGGGCTGATAGCTAACCTTTCAAGCCAAAGCATTAAAAGCAATAAATTCAACTTGACTTTAACTATAATGAGAATAAGGGCCATGTTACCAATTTATTTACAAATTTGGTTAAAACATTTTCAAGAGAAAACAAGCCTACTAAAAATATGTCAACGTTCCTAAACATTCTGCTGACGTTATTTTAGAGAGCAGTTTCAGCATCTTTAACTAATAGTTCGAAAGGCTATTATCGTTCTTTACGCTTGAGATATTTTGGAGGTGTACTCGAGAGGGCTATAAGGGCGTGTGTACACTTATAGTTGGTTAAATTCGGCAGTACACGTTAGAGATATTGCTGTAACCGCCTCTCGGTTATAGCAATCCTTAAGGTAAAAGCACACTGGGTTGCCATATACTTTGACCGTATTTATACCGACATGCAAGAAACATAGGTTATATTATTTTGTATAAATTAGCATGAGACTATAGCCACTAGACCGTTTCGGCATCGACCAAGACCGTAGCGTGCTATATTCGCGGTCCGGCAACGAATTGACTGATCGGTCGCATAGAATATTTTACTGGTGCGAATACGCATACTCACTCATATAAAGTCCAGTACTCTCCATTGATTTTTGTTTCGGTAGGGATAATAAGTTGTCGACATATTCGTATGGGCAGAGTTAGGTCGTGCCGTGTCTGATACGTTCATAGAGCGGTCATGACACGTTGTAATGGGCATCGACCCTTAATGCCCGGTAATGCTTGTACGGGGCCCGGCATGCCCTGAATCCCGTCCGATTCTTTAGTGTAAACACGGCCTCTATTGATCTTGTACGGAATTACCGAGGTTTATTGTGTTGATGCCGTCGACCGTGGGTTTATTATTGACTTACCGCCTTGTTTGTGTTCATTTACAATTCAACCTTCTGTTTTTGGCAGCTAGTGAGCTGGATATGCAATTTATTGTAAACAATAGAATGTTTAATGTTAAGACAATTAAAAAAATCGGATTTCGACGGATGTGCTTGGTATAAATGGTAATTATGGCATCTCTAGTACAGAACCTAAAGATTGCTGATTCGTATTCCGTTCCATATTGAAATTATAGAATGATCTGTTAATGTTACTGTAGCGGTCATATTGCACACCGCTACGCATATGAGATCGCGAGCGCAACTTGACACATGACATTGAATCGGACTGAGTTTTCAGTTGATCTCCCCATCATCTTCTTGGACATCTACTACCCCACATTACTAATGGTATATTGGTTTGGAATACTTACTTAACACTTAAAATTATAATAAGTAATTTATTACTTCAAACACCCATTACGATGGCGCCTCTAACGCTGAGTTGGTTATACAAAGATGTATTTGTATATGCGTCTGTGGTTGAGTTATTACAGACTTTAAAAAGAAGGAGGTTACCAATTCAACTGTATTATTTTCAAAACAAATCAAATCAATATCATTTATTGTCAAACTGTATAGGAAAGGTTTTTTTTCATTGCTATATTATACCGCATAACTTAGCGAAAAACTGACTTATTGATTTTAGTTAAAATGTTGGTTTTCTTAGTTTATTTCTAAGTAAAACATACTGTCCATGAAATGGTAAAAAACCTTGAAAGTTAAGAGATCAAAATAAGTTCTTTTTAGAGTAAAAACCTTTGTCGATTCATGTTGGCGAAACGGTGAAGGACCCCAGATACACTTAAAGCGTCATTTATTATCTGAGTTATGTTCTCCAAGGGAAATCCAAAAATGCCTTTTTAATGGTTTAATATTAAAAATAAAAAACATTTTAATTTTTCCTATATTTACTTGCTTAGTATAAACAGCTGATAGTTTGTGATAGATTGATAGTAAGTGATTCATTAACGCATTTCAAAACGACATCATCTTAAAATTTCCTATTTTTAACACGCTTTTATTAGGTCGACCTGTATGTAATAACTATGTAATGAAATCTAAGCGTCATGAAAATTGGCAGCTGTGTGTAGTTCTGATGAAAATACAATAATATGGTACTGTCGAACTGATCTGATGATGGAGCTGGAAGATATGAACTAGAACTTCATGATGGAACATCGCATCATAGCTGTGTTTGGATTTGTTAGAAAAGTCTTGGAATGAACTTTGACCACAATAATTTGTAGCGTGTTTTTTAAACTGTAATTTATTCTTTTACAGACGTGTGGTCAGAGGTGCTGCTGTCATTTTCCGTGCTGTCCAACGGCAGAACGATCCTCAGCATGGACCGGCCCAGTGATGGCGCTCTCACTTGTCTACATGGAATGAGGTAAAATCAACATGTTTACTAATTTGACCTTGTAGTCCATCAAAATTGAAAAACAAAGGGCGAAACGTGCAATCAAAAAAAAATACGTCGATTCGACCTACAGGTCGAACACATAGATCGAAACAGGATGGGTTCAAAATGAAATCTTACTATTCTTACTTTCTTCTTACTCTTAAATTTGAGTTTCTCAGATTATAAAACATAATTATGTATTCTTTTTTTATTTTTGAAGCAATAGTGTTTGCGACAACTAAGTGATTTATTACATATACAATCTACATAGTAATTAATATGGTGTTTGGCGTAACATTTTTTTTTTGGCAAATTTATACCTAATTTAAAAAAGTAACTTATAGGTCCTAATTGAAAGAACTAGCTACTTATTTGCTAGTATCTAGTCACTTGGACCTACTCTTTTTAAATGTGTCGTTCTTCTCTTACTGTTCTAATCTAATCTTTTATTTAATATACTGCAACACTTCTAAAGAGCGCACCAGATGTGTAGCACTGGCCATATCAGTTATTACCAGCATAAATATATTATGCTGAGCTGAGAGTTGTTTATTTATTTTAATGTACCTAAACACGCAAAATTTGTCTCTCTGATTCTCTCTCTCTCTGTCTGTTTTGAAAAGCGTCGTAGCAAAAAACGTACGCCCTCAAATGCCACATTAGTTTTAATTTTGAACAGACTCAATCAAACTTTGTCTTATAGTGATGTTCTATTAAAAAGCACCTATGGGCGAAATTAATAATTTATTCTACTTATTATTTACGTACTACGAACCGTAGCCTTAATTTAACAAGAGTTAAATACTGTGAAGTGTAAGAAGTGTGTGTAAGAAGCGTGTATCTTGGCTGAGGTATTTGTATCCTCTCCGTTAACAAATAACATTTCCCCTCTGTACCTAATCCTTCCAAGATTGCGTCAGATTGTAAATATAAGGTAACTTTCATTCAAAGTGGCTTTTCAGGAGGTATACATGTTTATTAAGGTTTTTGTATACACAGGACGGTTATGATGCTTCGTTTTCTCGTCCGTACAAATATAGCAGGATTATTCTGTAAGGATATGCTAAGCTGAAAGGGACTCAAAACAGTTTTAAAAAAAAAGCCTGGGCAATTCATTTTTTGTACCCCTATCGTATTTTCATTTATATCTTGCTACAAAATACGAAAATTTGAGCATTTTCTAAATTTTACCGAGCGTAAATAATTTATGGAACAACAAATTTTATTGTATTACCCAAAAAAACAATTGACATTGGTGGTACTTTTTCTATGCTAAGTCGTTTGCATTTTACGCAAGCTTCGCATTAGTCACAATAGTCCAAATCCACCTAGAAACTTAAAACAGTTAAAAACTCTGTGTCAATGTCCTGCGATTGTCACTCTAAGATTTTTTATGTTAAATCTCGTTTATACTCGGAAATATTGATCGAATATCGAAATATTGAATCGAAACTTCCTTCGAATCGGAACCGAGATGATGAATATACTTATATATAATATATTTAAATCTTCTAATAATAATACACACGTGTGTTTTATTATTAGATTATTTTAAAAACTAAACTACTAAATCTTGCGGCCAGTTTAAAAGTATATCCTTATGAACAAAAAAAAACAAATCAGTGGAATTATAAAGTATTAAACGTAGAAAAAATACTAACGAATTGAAAACCTTTTATTTTTTGAAGTCGGTTGAAAATTAGCCCCTTTCGGCTTAAGGTCCTTCCTAACACACCCATTATATTTAATGTATGTTTAGGTTCATGTCAGTGATATGGGTGATTATGGTGCACACATACTTGACGATATTCTACGTGGCCGACAACAAGACCATGCGTGTCATCACCGAGAGGAATTTCTTCTATCAGTCCGTTGGGAACGCCTCTTACTGCGTCGATACTTTTTTCGTCATAAGGTAAGCTCCTTCAACAATTTTAACAAATTGTAAACAGTCTAAGTTTCCGGCAGCCTAGTGGTGAGACTGTCTGACTTTCGATCCGCAGGTCTTGGGTTCGAATCCCACGGCACGCACCTCTGTCTTTTCGAAGTTATGTGCGTATTGTTGATTGCCGCCAACTTCAAACGGTGAAGGAAAACATCGTGAGGAAACCTACATGTCTGAGAGTTCTCAATGATCTTGAAGATGTGTGAAGTTTGCCAACCCGCACTTGACCAGCGTGGCAGACTATGGCCTAACCCTTCTCACAATGAGAAGAAGGCCCGTTCCCAGCAGTGAAAAAAAAAACAGTCTAGACATTTTCAGGCTTTATTTTAATTAACTGTATCTTTACATAGACATATACCTATATATAGAATTTACTTTGCATGTGTTTTTAGACAGTTTTATTTAGCTTGCCCTGTTTGTTGTTGGTATTGTTGTTTATGTTTTTAAGGTTCCGTACCTCAAAAGTAAAAAACGGAATCCTTATAGGATCACTTTGTTGTCCGTCTGTCCGTCCGTCCGTCCGTCCGTCTATTATTTATTGTTCTAACCTTGTAAAGAAAGATAGATAATATTTATTTACAAAAATAATATTGAAATCCCTTTCTTCCTGTTGTATATATAAGTGCGTGTCGTGTCACGCGTAGAGTAGGGTTCCGTAATTGCACATAATAATTTATGTGAACTTAAAACAGGATCTTCTTTAAATTAAATTTGCACAAAATGTTCATTTCTCACCTCTATCTAGGTACATTAAGTTGATCGATTATTTATTACTCGTTAACTTGTAAATTCTTCTTAGCTGTGATAATTTTCTTTTTAATTTCGTCATATATGCTTCTACTTTTTCTTATCTCTAAAATCAACCGTTTACCCGGTAGATGGGGAGGGAGATACTTAACTCATTTTTTTTACTTTAAAGCTTAATATTTTGTAAACGGATTCCTAGATTGAAAAATGTTTTTCGCATCTCCCCAATGAGTTTTTATTGCTTATACAATGATACCCGAAACAATGGAATAGATTAGAAAAAATAATTTATCACTTTAAATGTAGGGGACACCTCAAAAATACAACTTTACAACTTTTTCGGCGTAATTAATACAATATGTCAATTCCAAATTACACCTTTCATAAATAGTCTTCGAGTAAAACTGAGGACAGAAATATAGCCATACATGGCAAAACTATAAGGGTTCTTTGTTTACTACGGAACCATAAAAAAGGGTAATATATTAGAGTCTACTGTGGTCTCAGAGATTCCCTAAAGCAATATAGGAAGTATGTACTAAAAATCAACCACTTGAAGAAAAAATGTTATGTTTGGAATGTTGGAAATACTTCACGTATTTTTTTCGCAGCAAAAAGAAAAGGCACAAAGGTAGAAGTAGGTACTTTGTCGTCGAAATTGTTTGGGCAGAATGTTTTAATTTCCCAAACCCTCTCAAAGAGAATGAAAGTTTTCACAAGTAGGAATGAGATTACTCATTTCTTTTGGAGATTAGTTAAAAAGTGGAAATCTCGCAAATGTTTCTGGAAAGTTTTTGTCGGGGTGCAGTAAAGTTTTCCTCCTTTTGCGGATCGGATAAATCTAATCTTTTCGGCAATTCCTTAGCTTCTTTTCACTTTATCTTGTTGAAAGGCCGTACCTAATTCGAAGTAGCTACGTTTCCACTACTGGTTCGTTTTGATCAAATTAGTTTTGCTCGGCGAAATTCAATCAAACCTTGTTGTTGCTAGTGGGGATATAAAATAGTTTTCTTTTTTATTTGTCTTTAACGAAAATGGTAGATATGTTATTTTTGTTTTACCTTGTACAATGATTTTCAATTGGTCAGGCGATCTCTGATAACTGGGTGGGCTATTCAATAATCTAATTCAAATCCATGTTAAACCAATTTGCAAGAAACATCTTCTTAAATCATATCACAAAATAAACGACGTAAATTACGTATATTACAAAACAAACGACAAAATAAAAACGTTTTAGACAGCTTAGAACTAAATTTAAAACACATTGACAAATTACACTCATACATGGTTAAAATTCACTTTTATTTACACATCAAGTAATATACAATTAGTTATAAATATTTACAACATAAAAATAAAATAAAAATAAACATATAGTACATAAAAAATAAAACAAAAATAATAATCTACAAAACACTATAATACAAAAATTCCATCTAAAACTCCGCCGCCACAGTAGTGTTTTGTTTCATACATGAAATGAAACCGTATCTAAATATCTGTTTAATAAAACTGTAAAACTCAATTCACTTTTATTTACACATCAAGTATATACAATTAGTTATAAATATTTACAACATAAAAATAAAATAAAAATAAACATATAGTACATAAAAAATAAAACAACAATAATAATCTACAAAACACTATAATACAAAAATTCCATCTAAAACTCCGCCGCCACAGTAGTGTTTTGTTTCATACATGAAATGAAACCGTATCTAAATATCTATTTAATAAAACTGTAAAACGGGCATTTTTATCAGCAGGCATAGCATGGAAAATAGACAAATTGTTAATATATCATTAGATATATAAAGTATCGTGGACTTGTGGCTGAGATGACGACGATGTTGATGTTAACCTTCGAAGTAAAAGTTTAACATGATGTTTCAATATTCATGGATTGGTACCAAAAATATAAAGAAAAAAAATATAGAAATCGAACATTGTTTAGGACTAAAATCACTTATTTTATTTTATGGGAATTACATGCTATAGGTATTGGCGACGAATGTGCATCTTAGCGGGCGGGGTCGCACAAATTAAAAAAAAAATATAGATATTGAATCAATCAATCGAATTAACGAGTACTTTAAATAGTAGCATATTTTAAGCATGTATTTTAAGTATCGTTGATTCGATTCTAATAAATTAAGACGGTCCTTAATTAACTTCAATAAATACAATGTTTCGCTTTGTACACGTTATAAAGTGAAATATTGCTCGACTCATAAAATTTTCCCAATTATCTTTGTTTCTCTATCTCCAAACAATACTCATAATAGAATTTTCCAATTACTCTGTCAAGCACAGAGCCCCAAACAGACGGTATTAAGTTTTACAATAAATTAAATTTGCAACTGTAACTAATGCCTATAACATTTTAATTGGCTGAGCGGGCTCGAGGTATCGCTGTTATTTACTTAGTGTCGGTTGTTGATCAAATTAAATTTAGTCTAGTCTTAACGAAGACAATTTCCGAGAATAGATAACCATTGAGATAAACTATTATGCTTAATTCTGTATTAAATAGTCCTTAAAACTAAACTTTTGAGTGTTAAAATTATTTTCTACCACACAATATTTTAATGATATTCTCCTTTTTAGGGTTCCGTACCCAAAGGGTAAAACGGGACCTATTACTAAGACTCCGTTGTCTGTCTGTCCGTCTGTCACTAGACTGTATCTCATGAACCGTGATAGTTAGACAATTTAAATTTTCACAGATGATGTATTTATGTTCCCGCTATAACAACAAATACTAAAAAACAGAATAAAAGAAATATTTAAGGGGGAACCGATACAACAAACGTCATTTTTTCCCCCAATTTTTATAGATAATGGTACGGAACACTTCATGCGCGAATCCGACTCGCACTTGGCCGGTTATTTAAAATTTAAGTAATTGTATCTTAATCAACTCATTACAATGCTAGCTGCAGTATAAAAATTTTATCAACATAATAATTATCACCACATAAAAATAACAAACAGCACCATTTCCCAACGGTGTAGATAAACCATATTTCAACATTATTTTTTCATACTATTTTTATTACTATCTATTATTACATTATCATATTAATTTTCCACAGCGGAATCCTCGTTACAATCCTCTTCTTGAGAACAGAAGAGAAAAAAGTCCAGAAGCGCGAACAGAAACAAGATGTGAACAAAAACATCAACGGCTACACCAACTCTGCCCTATCTGTCTCAGTCATCAGCCAGCAGTCGTTCAAGGAGGATCTCTTCGACAGCCCTAAGAAGAGCGTTTACACCTGGCCAGAGCTCTTCGGGATTATAAAGAACTTCTTTATTTTACTATCGTACCGTGTAGTGAGACTCACGCCGGCGTACGCCTTCGTGATAGGTACGCCTTTTTACAGCTCTTTTATGACTTATTTACGAGTACTTACATAATTTATCTACTTCCTTTTATGATCTATGCAGACGGAACGGGTGTGAATCTTACCTATCTAACCTTTCATTCGAAGAGATTTGTTCATATGGATCATCATCATCATCATCTCAGCCATAAGAAGTCCACTGCTGGACATAGGCCTCCCCCATGGATTTCCAAAAAGACCGATTGGAAGCGGCTTGCATCCAGCGTCTTCCCGCCACTTGTATGAGGTCATCTGTCCATCTCGTGGCTGGTCTTCCTACGCTGCGCTTGACGGTACGTGGTCTCCACTCGAGAACCTTTCGGCCCTATCGGCCATCAGTTCTACGTGCTATTTGCCCTGCCCACTACCACTTCAACTTGCTAATCCGCTGTGCTATATCGGTGACTTTTGTACGTGTATCTCTTCATTTCTGATTCGATCTCGTAGAGAGACTCCGAGTATAGCCCTCTCCATAGCTCGTTGCGTGACCTTGAGCTTCCTTATAAGGCCCATAGTTAGGGACCACGTTTCAGTGCCGTATGTCATCACTGGTAACACACACTGGTTGTAAACTTTCGACTTGAGGGACTGGGGAATATTGGACGAGAAGACGCTTTTAAGTTTCCCGAATATGGATATGTGGAATATATTCTGTGAAGAAAAATATAAATTACGTCGCTGAAAACAACAATATGTATTTATATAGACATACATTTATTGTAACAAAGAAGAAAAATCATACACGCAAAATAGAAAACTAAATAATGTTTTTGTCACAATCTGGCCCCAGCTCAGCTCGTTTGGTACTCTTAATTTTCTCTATAAATGTACCTACAATTTTTTAACTGACTTTAAAAATATGGGGTTATCATACCGGTTATATTTGTTTGTATGTGTATAATCTCTGATATCATCGCCGGTTGTGCATTGATTTTGGAACTATTGTTAATAACAATAGTTCCAAAATCAATGCACCACAAGGGTACGAGAACTTCTGAAGTGGGTGCATAATATTTTAGTTTAGATCAGCAGTTTTTAAAACATATTTAATACTTTCCCAATTTATAAATTGAATATTATTTAATATGTATTCTTCTGCGACAATAAAGGCCCATTTTCATAAAATTGAGCTCCGAAAACAACTAATATATAAATAATTACCCAACAGGCCTGAACGAGATCGCGCTGCGCTGGACGCACGACCACTCCGTATTCGAACCGGCGATATTCGACCATATCACGTGCGACAAGTATTGGTGGCGCAACCTGCTTTACATCAACAATCTATTCCCGCAGCGAGAAATGTGCATGGTCTGGTCCTGGTACATGGCCAATGACACGCAGTTCTACGTCGTCGGCATTATATTGCTGCTCATATCTGTCAAGTGAGTCATCATCATCATCATCATCATCATCTCAGCCATAAGAAGTCCACTGCTGGACATAGGCCTCCTCCATGGATTTCCAAAAAGACCGATTGGAAGCGGCTTGCATCCAGCGTCTTCCCGCCACTTGTATGAGATCATCTGTCCATCTCGTGGCTGGTCTTCCTACGCTGCGCTTGCCGGTACGTGGTCTCCACTCGAGAACCTTTCGGCCCCATCGGCCATCAGTTCTACGTGCTATGTGCCCTGCCCACTGCCACTTCAACTTGCTAATCCGCTGTGCTATATCGGTGACTTTTGTATGTCTACGTATCTGTTCATTTCTGATTCGATCTCGTAGAGAGACTCCGAGCATATCAAGTGAGTAATACAATGCTATTATAACCTTTTCTAGAACAACTTGGTTTCTAAGCGAACAATGCTATTGTAACCACTTTTTTTTCTAGAACACCACAGTAGAAAAACTTGGTTTCTCAGCAATTTCTTAAACTAATGATGTTGACGATATCTATCTATACGAATTATAATACTACACACTAACCTTTTTTTTCATTGGAATATCTCGTACATGTGCATGCGTATAGATCAGACACGATATATACTTGTCTTAATTTGCTATGTACCTATATATATTATGAGTAATGATTTAAAAATATAAATAGATTTAAGTGGTACTTCTAGAGAAAATTAGAGTTCCGAAATTATGACTTTCGCAACAACTTTGGTGAACCACAAAATCAAGCCTAAAGAACATAATACTTAATAGTTTAGGTACCTAAAGTAACATTGAGGTTAAACCACAATCTACAACTATAACGACAAATTACTTAGTTATTTCTAAACGTAACTTCTACATTAACTTGAAGTTCATCATAGTATCATTGTTTATCTAAAGAAAAGAAATATACGTCTAGTAACATACGTCACACGTACGAAAACTTTATATGTAAGTAGATCACAGCAGTTTCACATACATTTTCCAAATTGCTTCTATCTCAACGTCTTTTCAAATACCTAGATTCCAACGATAACAATACCAGTTTGCTAGCTACATAATGACTAAGTACGATCTACAAGAGAGATCTGGCTGCTTTCAAACCAAATTATGTACTTGAATGGAGATAGTATCCAGTCTAAAAAACAGCGCTCTCTAAAACATTAGGTTTATCTGGGGATCGTGATATCACACGATGTCATGTTCCTAATTGACACTGAAACATGCTGAAACTTTAATATTTGTAGATAAGGGGTCGTCCATTACTCACGTGGTGTTCAGAGGTGAGGGTTTATAAACATTACAGGTAGTCTCCAGATACAGGCAGGATGGGACAAAGAGACAATAACGTGTATTTTTTCATGATCACGTAAAAAATAAGTTGTCCAAAAAGTAAATAACTAGCTCGTAACTAGCTCATAGAATATTTTATTTTATCTATGCGACGACGAACACACATTATATTTATTATGTTAAAGTATGTTATCACGTAAGTGACAAGTTATCTTTGTTGATAATAAAGTTCTTTAAACCTATAATGGTTTTTTGAATCTAAATAAAATCGCCTACTGAAAATATCTGATATAAAAAATACTCATGATGTTCAGCAGGCAGGGGCCCATAAAGGTGGCTTAAAATAACTAGTACTCAATGTTATTAAAAGATAAACAAAACATCACACTGCAAAATGGTGCCACATCAAATATCTACTCATTGCAATTATACATATACCTATATATTTTTTTTTTTTTTGCGGGCGCTATTTTATAATATTACTCTACGTCAGTCCTACAACTGCGACGAATATTAACGACATCTCATTTGTTCAAATCTGTCTAACGATTTAGGTTGTATAACTTACTAAGGAATTAAACACATACATAAACATTATAGCACAGGGCATTTAGTGGATGAAGTGGCAGTGGGCAGGGCATATGCCACATGGAACTGATGGCCGATGGGACCGAAAAGTTTCTCGAGTGGAGACCACGCACCGGCAAACGCAGTATAGGGAGACCGACCTCGATATGGGCAGATGACCTTATCTAAATGGCAGGAAGACGCTGACTGGCAAGCCGCTTCCAATCGGTCTTTTTAGAAATTCATGGGGGAGGCATTAAGTCCAACTGTGGACTTGTTATGGCTGAAATAATTATAATGATGATAAACATTAGGTAGCCTCTTTCAGTTGTAGGGTAAGAAAACTCGTGATTAAAGGAATGTTCCGCTACCTGGGAGAGCCACTTCGTTTTTATTTCATTTAGCTTTGACGCCGTTTTGACGGGGGTCTCAATAAAATATATTTTCCCCTCAGGCACCCGAAATTCGCAATGACCTCGTTGGGTATAGTGATGGTTAGTTCGTGGGCGACAACCATCTACATTTCGGTGTGGCATCAGTATAAGGCGAGAATACAGGAGCCGTTTGAGATGTTCGACTCTCTCTACGACAAGCCTTGGTCGAGGATCGGCCCTTATTTAGTTGGTAAGTTTTATAGAAATAAAAATAAATAAATAAATATTTGTGGACACTTCACACAACAGCATCTAGCCCAAACTAAGCAAAGCTTGTACTATGGAACTAGATGGCTGATAGAATACATATATCATTTTTATTTTGTAAATTTATACATATGATACATAGAAACACCCAGACACAGAACAAATATCCATGCTCATCACACAAATAATATGTTTGCCCTGGGTGGGGATCGTACCCACGACTTACAGCTCGGCAGGCAGACATACTACCAACTGAGGCACAAGGCCAGTCAAAGCATTTTAAGCTTTAGGATTTTGAACAGTGCTGAAGCACCTCATCTCATTACGTTATCTATTTAATACAAGTATAAGTTTAAAAAACTCAAAAACTCCCAGCAAAAAAAGACTGAACCGACTTTTATGAAACATATGTAAGAACACTCTCGATGAAATCTTCTTTCAAACAAAAAAAAACTAGATCAAAATCGGTCCATGAATTCAGTTTGAGAGCTACGATGCCACAGACAGGCTTACAGATACAAACGTCAAATTTATAACACCCCCTCTATTTGGGTCGGAAGTTAAAAATTAAATATTTCATTATTATATCACTTAGCTCGACAGCGGCGCAAAAATATAAAATAAATAGAACTAATGATTTCTATTGGATTTTGTATAAAGTCAAGATAGAAAAAGCGAGTAACTAAACTGCCACAGCAACGTCTGCCGGGCTCAGGTAGTGACAAATAAATAAGTGCGGTAGGTACAACGAAATGTGAGGATCTTTACTACGGCACTAGATGTTGTGTATCCCATAAAACTTCTAGATATACGCAAGAAGTACAACTAGACTGTAAAGCGTAGTATTCACATCTTATATCAATAATTTACAGCGGATTCAATATCTCTGTTAAATCCAGTTTTCTCTTACCAAGTTGCTAACTATTGCAACAAAATGCAATGTCATCGATATACCTACCAATACCATCGACATATATGCAAATGATGGTCACATGGTTGTAATGAATTGGATCTGCAAAATATTTGCAGATGAATTGGATCTGCAAAATATTTGCAGATCCAATTCATTACAAAATACAAAATGCAATTGCAAATATTTTTTATATCTATAATTCGTCTAGTAGAAAGCAAGAAGTACTAAAGGTCGTATTATGATTATTTTAGCTCGTACGTTGGAAGTGCGTTCGTGTGAGAGAGGCTCAATTATAAATTACTGGAATGCTAATTCACAATCACTGATTGTGAATTAGCATTTCATTTGTAAATTAGTGCTCTCCGTTGATTAAGCTACTCGACTAAATTTATAATATCCAGATTTAAATTTAACTCTCATATTTACTTTTTATTATTTTACTATTCTGTTAAAACTTGTCTAAACTAAGCTTTACTTTCAACGTATCTAATGTGACGAAGTTTTATTGTTCTTAAAAACAAAATAGCCGTATTATTGTTGTTGTTGTTAAAATATATCACTTTATATCCTTTTCTTTGTTTTAGGGTTTGTTTTGTTTCGTATTTTATGTTAAACATCATAATTATTACCCATAATTCCTACTCGCATTCGTAGTCTGCGTAGTATTTATCTCCCAATGAATATTCAAATCTCTTCAATGTCTTCTGCAACAAATGTTACAACTCTTAGTAATAACATAGAGAAAGTTAGTTTGAATGTTCAACTAGTTACTAAAGTTGAACTCATACAAAGAGCCTATTATGGCCGAAGCGTGACCAAGCCCTATAGAATAATAGAGTCCGAGAGAATATATCAAAAAACTTCTGACATTGTGCGGTTTGATAATAATTTGGCAGGTCGTGCCTAGATACAGTCATAATTCAGCGCAACAGCTGAGCTATATCTGTATTTTCTCTCGCAAAACTTTTGACATGATTAAGTAATAAACTATTTCAGATAAGCCTTTTCTGTTGACCCTCATAACAAAAATAATAATTTTATTGCGTATTGTTTTTTTTTTCTTTATCAGCCCTGTTTGTACAAACTGTCCCACTGCTGAGAAAGGGTCATCTTCTTATTGTGAGAAGGGTTAGGCCATAGTCTGCCACGCTGGCCAAGTGCGGGTTGGTAGACTTCACACATCTTCAAGATCATTGAGAACTCTCAGACATGTAGGTTTCCTCACGATGTTTTCCTTCACCGTTTGAAGTTGGAGGCAATCAACAATACGCACATAACTTCGAAAAGACAGAGGTGCGTGCCGTGGGATTCGAACCCAGGACCTGTGGATCACAAGTTAGACGGTCTCACCACTAGGCTGCCGGAAACTCCCACTGAAACTGCGTATTGATTGCGTGATTTAAATGTTAGGTCACATTGGATGGTAAGCAAGTAATCCAAGCTAATCGTTACGGTTACGGCCGTGCTTTTATCATTGTTAGATTGTGTTAGAGCATGTTAGATTAGCTATAAACCTTCATATGTTGAGGATCTGAAATTCTAAAAATGGAATGACTGAAATAAATTAGATTCTGAATGACTCAGGTAGCTCTTTTTTCAAGCATTCCATCGATTAATCGCGCATATATTCACTTCTTAACCATATATACAAAAAATTGCCTAGATAACAAAAAAAACTGGCATAATTTCTATAAATAAGCTAACTGTTAGGGTAATATGACAACTACTATATCCAATCTTCTAATTGAAGTTTTCTAGTTATTCTTGTCAGTAATCTTGTCTCCTACAAAGCTATCCATCAACCAAGTTTTATATCACTTTTTCCGGCGTTTCTAACAGAATCAAAACAAACAAAAATACTATTTTAGGATTCGGGACGTTACACCATGCGATATAAGTTTACGATCTTGTCATAGGGGCAAGACTCACACATTTAGGTAGCGCAGCTCTTCGAAATTGGAATTGCGTGTAATCCATGAGAATCGAGTTCCACTGCTTTATCCATTCCGAAAGCTCTTTTCGCCATGGACTTCGGACCTTTCTTCGGTCACTGGACGTAAAATAGAACGATAAAATCGAATGGTCCAACGATTCGATACCGCCATGCGGTCGACGCCCGCCGCCAAATCAACTCCAACTGAATAGGTATCAAAATTGCTGATTGATCTGCATGTTTTAGCATATTTTTATCATATGTCTGTATTTTAGAACCGATATTGCCGAAATGTATTTCAGCTGAAGCTGTATTTTTGATCGAATTATTTTTGTAGCGAAAGCTGACAGATGAAATTCGCATGAAAAGTATCTACTTCAAATTCTGTCTCGCTACGGGTACCTACATTAATGTTGGATGACATAACAATAAACACGTACAGGTCGCTTTACGGTTCAATAAACTGAACGCAAATGAAGTTTAGCACTTGGCATGTATTTTCGTAAATAGTAAATAAACCGCGACAGTGAAACGACCGCTATCTTCTTTGTAAGTAATAGCCGGGTGAAAGAACAAACAAATGAATTGAACGAGATACCTAACTTCACGATAGATACTAAACAAGTATACTTTTGTACAAACAACAAAAACTTTGCTATTAAATATAGCTTAAGACGTTCTGCTAGACGTGAAAAGGAATCTAAAGACACTTTGTTCTTTATTCAATGGTATATTCCTGTCTGACCCCTGTTCTGCTATTTTAGGAAGACAAACGGAAACGACATAAGAATTGGATAAATATTTAATGCTGAAACACACCATTAACGTCACGGGACAGACTTCGAAGACTGATTTTCCACTCGAGGATAGAGGAACAAAGAAAAATAAACGAAATCGCAATATTTTCATACAAAGCCAGATATTAAGATTTTTTAGATATTAAGAAATATACATTATTTATTTATAAAGTATTACACATTGACGAAGGCATAAAAAATAATTTGATTGCTTTAATTTTAAACATAACATTCAATGGAACTATCCCTGAAGTACCCATTTTGTAAAAAAAAGTATCTTTGAAATCTTCAATTTTGTGTTCTCGGATATCAGAAACATACACAGAACAAAAAGAAAAAAAAAGAAAATACCGAATCTAGAAAAACTAGTACCTAACTAATTTAGTTTTTTTTTTCAGGAATCATAGTGGGATGGTACCTACATAAAACGAAGTGCCAAATGAAACTGCCGTACTGGCTGGTGAGTGTAGGGTGGCCGGCCGCCCTAGCGATCATGGGAACCCTTATCTTCAGCATGGTCGACGGCTACTTTGAAGTGTGGCCCACGGCGTTTTACATTAGCGTTGGACACACAGGTAAGGAGCTAAGCTAAAGGATTAATTATCGTGCTTTTTACGTGTACGTGCTTATTTATCAAAAAAATGGTAATTAATCCGCCATATTGGATTTTTAGTGAAGTCATGCAACCTACTATGTCTCCCATATATGGATTCGATTGATAACTGATTCATCAAAATTGGTAGTTGTACTATCGCTGTAGTTTTGACACTATCGTGGCATAGTTCGTAAAAAATACAAGCATACATAGACTACTAACAAGTCGAACGACTTAGTTTTTCAATCTAGGTACAGCTAACCAAGGCCGTAGCCAGGAATTCATTCCGGGGGGGGGGGATTTAGCAATGGAATGGATATAGGTGTAGCCATAGCTTTCTCATAGGGGGGGAAGGATTTTTAATAATGGCGATATTTCGGGGGGGGGGGGGGGTTGAACCCCCAAAACACCTCCCCCCCTGCCTACGGCAGCTTGCAGCTAGCTACCTCTAGTTTGAAAAACTAAATCGTCCTTAATAATATAAGAACGTAGTCACGACTATTAGGTATGCAAATTACTTTGCATTTATTTTTTATTATATACCTATGCATAATGTGAAAATGCAATAATACTGCATTGCTCAAGATATGCGGGAACAAAATATACATAATTATAAGGGCCGTAATCATGGTTCTCTTTTTGACTTCGCATAAGCAATTCTTTGCCGTCGGATGAAAAGAAAACATTGCTCATTATTTAGAAACCTTTTACCCAATCACAAAGGATTTCTTGTTTATTGCCCCGAGCGTTTGAAATGCCGAAACAATTCTAGTCAAAGGAATATCAGAAATATTTTAGGTAGCGCAATCATTGAACCTTAAAAATGTGAAGTGGCCGGCCTGTGGTCCGTTCAGGGCTATTAATCACTGGAACACTTTCCTTATGGGCCATCGAAGCCCTCGCCAGCAAAGATGTATTGTTATCACCCTTAAATCCCTTCCTTAAGGAGTTTCTTATTGATTAGAAACAGAAGTATCTCCTAGTAAGTGTCGTGTAGAGACCCATTCGGAAACTCGAGCAGTTTCTGGAATTTATCGAATCGATGCGAAACGAGGAAAATGTTTAGGCAATAAAGCATAAACGATCTAGCAATATACTGTGAAGTGTAGATCAAATTCAATATCTGACACTCCACAGTGACACTCATACTGAAAAGTTTTGAATTGATTGTAAGAAAAGCAAAAGAAAAGTTCAGACTTTAAAACGAACTGAACTGAAATATCTTTTGCTTAAATAAAATATTCTGTCTAGCTTTTACAAGACAGTGAAAAGTACTCGTGATAATTAAATAATAAATGCAAATTAGACGAGTCCACCACTTGCAATTTGAGGGTTTCCACGAGCATTTCATGGCGATCGTAACCTCATTAGAGTCTATTTGGAAAGAAAATTAATGTAGAATTGAGGGCGGGGATGCCCTTATTTCATTCGACTAGCAAGACAATCGAGCCGTCAGCTTCGTCATGATAGTTCTTTTTTTTCGACAGACTCTAATGCATAAACTTCTTCTAAATACTTTTTACAAATAGAAGTAAAACAATAAATCTGAGCATAATAAAACTAACGGAAGTGGCCTTATTATCATTACCAAAGTTTTAGCGTAAATGTGCAAATTCATAATCTGAAATGAAATAAATAAAAATGGTAATAAAATATTTTACTTAGAATAGTAACGGTAACTATACTTGAATTTTTAATTAGACGGAGTAAACTGACAGACTGACACTTTCGAACTAATGATACCAACTCTCAAATCATAGTGCTGGGATTTGAGTCACATAGTTCAGAAAAGGTCAGAATACGGAATGAAAATACCTAATAGAAAATTAATAAATACATCTTGAAACGTTTATGTCAGCGAATCGGTTTTATTGAGTCAGGAACAACCTTAGAAGAAGAGGAATGTATTTTACTGGTTTTTCTGAATAAACTCAGGAATTAAGAAGTGATTCCATAACTGTATCACTACACTATACATTAATATAGTATAATTATTACACTATAACTGTGTCTCCGTATAGTTATATTATAGTGTAATAATTATTTCCTAAGAAACATATAAGAAGATCATGGTATGTAATAGTTTAGTTTAAAATCTTTGATATCTATTACTAGTTAACAAATACACAATTTAGACAAAAATTTAGATTTTTAGTAAGATCTAGAATACAACGTAATAAAATAGATCACTTATATAAATTAGTTCATTTTAGTAGCTCTTTTTAGCGCAGCACTATTTTCATATCATAAAAAAGTGGCAACATTCGATCTGTCAATTTACTCCGTTTAATTAAAAATGCAAGTATAACAACTTAACTACATTATTCTCTCTGCGTAAATGATTTTCCCACTATTTAAACGCTATATTTTTTATCCTGAAACACGACTGAAAACTGGAAAACTACATGTAAAGCCGCTTTGTGTAACTACAAATCTATAAGAATTAAAACGCTAAAATGTTGCAGCTTGGGGATGCGCGGTGGCGTGGGTGGCCATCTCATGCTGTAGCGGCTATGGCGGTGTGGTGAACTCTGCGCTCTCGTACCGCGGACTGCTGCCTCTCTCCCGACTCACGTACTGCGCATACCTCGTGCATCCCACCATCATGATGTACACCTCCTTCCTGCTCGACGGGCCCTTCCACATGCAGAACTCTACCGTGGTCAGTATTTCTAGCACACAGAGAGTTCAAGTGGTGAACTCTGCGCCTCCTTCCTGCTCGACGGGATCTTTCATATGCAGAACTTTATCGTGGTCAATATCTCTAGCACACAGAGAGTTCAAGTGGTGAACTCTACGCCTCCTTCCTGCTCGACGGCCCTTCCACATGCAGTACTCTACCGTGGTCAGTATTTCTAGCACACAGAGAGTTCAAGTGGTGAACTCTACGCCTCCTTCCTGCTCGACGGCCCTTCCACATGCAGTACTCTACCGTGGTCAGTATCTCTTATCTCTAGCACACAGAGAGTTCAAGTGGTGAACTCTGCGTCTCCTTCCTGCTCGACGGCCCTTCCACATGCAGTACTCTATCGTGGTCAGTATCGCTAGCACACAGAGAGTTCAAGTGGTGAACTCTGCGCCTCCTTCTTGCTTGACGGACCACTCCATATGCAGAACGCTCTATCGTGGTCAGTATTCTAATACACAGAGAGTTCAAGCGGCGAACTCTGCGCGGGCTGCTGCTTCCTTCGCAGTTCACGTACAGTAATGTACAAAATGAACATGATAACGTACAAAGTTCTAGGTAGCGTTCGATATATTAGATAAGCGTGAAGCAAGTTAACATCAGGTGACCGATTTGCTTGTCTGCGATTTTTTTCTCTTAGTTTTATTTTAAAATTTGTCAATCATGGCTATATATGTAAATAAATAAATAAAATTAATATTGGTGGACATTTCACACTATTCTAGCCCAAACTAAGCAAAGCTTGTACTATGGAAACTAGATGACTGATAGAATACATATATCCTTTTTTTGTTGTAAATACATACATATGCTTAAACATTTACTTCGATTTCTTTTCGAACAAAAGAAATCGACCAAAGGGATCCGTTATCTAAGATTCAAGAGCTACTTCTTAATACTACTTACGAACACATGTTGCTTCAATCCACTCTTAAGAAGGCCTTATCAATCACTGTCATGATTAAACATACGTATTCTCAATACTCTTGTATTTATTCGCTCGAATAAAGGGACGTTACTAAGTTAGGAATGGATAAAAGCGGTAATTTCGTCCTAAGCTCACCATTTCGCCTTGAATTAAACAGAAACTAGGTACAAATGTAACTTTCAAATAAAGGACTTTAGATTATTCGGGTATACACTACCTAACAGATCCTCGGCTATTCACAGCCCGTTTTCCCTCTTAATCCCTTCCCTTTACTTAATCTTCTACGTCCCGTGGTCTCCCTGATTTTTGTATCGGCCTTTTTGTTAAGGCCGCTTACAGACTGGGACTTTTTACAGCGATGCAAAGATTATTTTGTCGATTGCGCGACACTAATAATAATTAGTAGGAATTCGTTAGTTTTAAAATGTTATTTTACATAGGTATCGATTATTGTAATGACAGTTCAAAAATTTCAACTTCCGATGGGACTCAAACCCGCACATTCCTAATCTGTACTCGGGACGCTAATTCGATCACAGACGTTGTTCATGTGCGGTATCGATAACATTGAACTATCTTTTTCCTTCAACAGCATTTGCATTTCATAAAGTTATTTATACTACTAATCGCGGAAACCTAGGAAATTATTAATGTTATATTAACAAAATAAACATTTTAATCACCGCGTGCTATAAATAAAAAATCTATTTGTTATGACGATTACGTATAGTATATATACATACATTTGTAATTATATCACTACATCTAAACGACCAGCGGCTTTATTGACACTATTGTGCAATTTGTGGCCACTATTATAGCATTACACAAAATAACATAACAATAATAAGGATAAACGACTAAGTCAGAACTAAAACGTTTCAGTAACACTGCAAGAATCGCACTTCGTATTATGCATGCGGCTTAAGAGTTGGTTGAAAGAATCGGTCTGAAATAAATCTCTCCCGATTTTTTTTTACACAGAATTTAAACGTTAATTAGATTACTTAGAATCCAGGAATTCTAATTAGGTCTTATGAGAAAAAAACTAGATATAAAATGTTGTAAGATGGGCTAACCTAACCAGTTCGTTATACAGTTCGGGGGTTTCTGACCCATTTAAATTGTGATTCCTAAATTTAATGTACGGAATTAAAACATGAACAATTCAAGCACTTATTCCTTTAATTGGTATATATAAATATATAATGGATTGGGGACACTTACACTAACAAAAATGACACGTAATATGGCACCCTAAAGTATCACTTTGCCATACTTTTATTTAATAGGAACAATGACAATAATTTTAACCGACTTCGAAAAAGGAGGAAGTTCTCAATTCAACTGCATGTATTTTATTATGTTTATTCAGCGATTACTTCGTCAATAATGAATTGATTTTCATGTTTTTTTTTTGTAGATTTTTTTTTTCAGAGGTAATCTCATATACGTTTTCTCAAAATCGGTTAAATACTTTGGTTTTTATAACTAAATAAGTGTAAATATATGTCATTCAAGTAAATGAATTGCGTATTTTGAAGTCTGTGTTTTTTTAGTCTTTTAACTGTAATTATTTTCATTGCATTCAAAGTGTAGTTCCTAGGTGGATTTTACTATTATAAGGTAGTATAACATATTTGTACGAAATTTTATTAGTTAAAATTAATAGTTTAATTACTTCATTTGTAATGCTATTTAGTAATTGATTAACTTGTAATGATTATAATATGTTAAAATTATTATTTATTAATCAGAGAGCTATCTTTATCTTATAAAAAAATTCAATGTATGACGTAACAAAAAAAATGATCGTACCTAGTAATAAGCAATAATTTATTAGTCAGTTTCAATACAAACAAGGCAAAAACGCAGGCACAGCTTATTTATTTTTTTGCTGCAGCTTCTCCCCCACTTCCTATTTAATTTTAAAAATTCAGCGATCAGCCTGAAAGATTCGGTCTTGCTACGTTGCTTTTTCGCCTAATCCCCGGACGTCTCCACTAGCTATTGTCATTTGCCATTTATAGATTATACTCGTATCTACCGTTAAGCCGTAAGAAGCTGACAGAGACAAATGGTCCAAGTTGGGAGCAATCGGACAAAATATGCAAATTACTGATAATCTCGTCCACTTTCCTCGCTAGCCTCTTTTAAATAAATTATCCTTAAACATAATTAAACCTGTAACTCGTTATCTGATCTATCTACGAAAAAGCAAGATTTGAAGAGAAAACCCGGACAAGTGCGAGCGAAAACCGCTCACCGAGGGTTCCGTACAAACTAGTAAATAAAAGGGAGATTTTTTTTATTTTTATTTTCCTTCATAAATCGAAAAATATAAATTGTTAAAATATTTAAAACCTGTTTTAGCTTATTCTATTGAAGCTCTTTCATATGATACCCCACATGATACGGTTAAAGAACTTTAAAATTTGGACCTTCATTCCTTGCATGAAGATTAAAGACCCTATTTTCTTGTGATTTAATTAAGAATGTGCAGTTTTAGGATTTTTTCCTATATGTGTACTCTATCACAATGCTTCTTGCCAAATTTCATAGTTCTAGGTCAATGGGAAGTACCCCATAGGTTTTGATTTCCTTGTGAATGTCGAAATGTGCGTTTTTGCGATATATTCGGCTGTAACTTTTTTTTATGAAAACTGAGAAGTTTGATTTTTCTTTCTGCAGCAAGATACTATGGATCTGCGTATATGCTTTTAATTTCAACTCGATACCTTCACGTGTTCCCGAGATAAAGGTATTGACACCCGGACAGACGGACAGACGAACAACAAAGTGATCCTATAAGGGTTCCGTTTTTTTCATATGCGGTATGGAACCCTAAAAATGTTAAAATTCAGGTTGAATTTCTAAAAAATATCCAATTATAATTACACCCAAATTATTTTGCTTCGTTGACAAAGACCTATTAGTAATAACGAAAGTAACTGTCTCGCTATCTATTTGTATCACTTTTAGGGGTAAATGGCTAAATAGATTAGTTTTAAATCAGTTATGTAGATGACGTATAAGTGTCAAAAAAGTAAATATTGTATACATCAGGGAAAGACTTACTTTTGTGAGATAGCAACGTCTTTTTCCTTAAAAAAATCTGAAAACTTTTAGTTAAAATGTAACGTAAATGTAACGATATTACACACCGGAAGTGTACAGTGTACAAAACCGTAACTAATAGATCGAGCCGGTACAGAATGTGTCCTTATTATTATTATTTTATTATTATTATCAGCCTGATATGTCTCACTGCTGGGCAAAGGTCTTTATCCTCCTTCCACTCTTCACGGTCTTTAGCTTTTTGTGTCCAGTTGTTGCAAAAGGAGTCCAGTTCGGCTCGCCATCTGCGCCTGGGCCTACCGAGTGGTCTGACGACCTGCGGAACCCAATTTGTGGTGATCTTGGCCCACATATCGTCGTGCATGCGACAGTGTGTCCTTATAGCTTAGATAATTTAGCATTCCATTTCCATTCCATTATTAGCTTTTCAATTGGATAATCAGATATAATGCGAATAATTTCATTATTGATTTTGATGTGGTAGGTTAGTAGGACAAAAACTTTATAAGCAAGGAGTTTCATGTAACTTATAGGTAAATATTTATAAGATATACAACGGGTGAGGTTTGTCTTATAAAAATAATACAAACCCGACCCGTAGTTTACCTACGCGATGATGATAAATGATGTCTATGATGAAATGTATTTCAAATTTTTTACAAATTTCAGCTAAATATATTCAACTTAATACCAAACTGATTGACTGGCCTTGTGGCTCAGTTGGTAGTGTGTTTACGTTACCTGCTGAACTGAAAGGTCGTGGGTTCAATCCCCACCCAGGGCAAACATTTGTATGATGAGCACGGATGTTTGTTCTGTGTGTGGGTGTTTCTATGTATCATGTGTATATATTTACAAAAAAAAAAGTATATATGTATTCTATCAGCCATCTAGTTCCATAGTACAAGCTTTACTTAGTTTGGGCTAGATGGTGTTGTGTGAAATGTCCACAAATATTTAAATTTATTTATGTATTCAATTAGTAAAAACTTAAAACGTTGAAAGAAAGTGATGACCTGTGAAAAATTTACTTGTCCATGAAAATGCTTCGGAGCTAGATTCGGAGCTATTACCTAAGCCTATTTATTTGAAGTACACAATTTTCTCTCCAAACTACAAAGTATTTCATGGCACATAATTGCCAATTATCTTATTTCTTTAGACTATTACATGAATTCAAAACGGATATTTTCTTTTGCTATTCAAAGTGAGTACAGTATAATCTATTATACCTAATATAACAAAATATACTTATATAAAATTTGGATGTAGGTAAACTAGTCGAGTACGAATTTGTCTTGTACGACGAAGGTTCCGTGGCTAAGAACTCCGACGTCACTCATGATTTATTCTGTTATCTATTAGGGTATGCACGTAAATTATAAAAAATATATATAAATTTCAAGTGGGTAAGTGCATTTGTGCCAAATAAAAATTAATATTATTGATTCTCTTAGACGTTTCTCCTAACTTGTGTTTTTGATTGCGTTAACTTAGAAACATTTTTTGTAGAATGAGTATTTAATTTTGAATAATATTTGATATGTGATTTTATCAATATCAACTGGGTACATATTTCCATGAGTTTTTGGTACAAAATGTGTTTTCAAGCAGACTGATAAGGATCTGTTAATAAGCGTTTTTTCCCCTAAGCGTTTTCATTCTGAAATCCAGGACCCTAAAAAGGAGGCATTTGCTCAGTAAAGGCTGACTAAACTGGTACGTATTAAAAATGAAAACAGCAATCTTTCCTTAGGCTACGTGTATTCAAAAGTCACAAGATTTTGAAGAAGATACGAGAAATCTTTGTAAATAAAAACTTTTTTCATCTTTGTCCAAGTCTTCGGGTCACGACTCTTTTTCGCCCGTTATCAATTCTTTCTTCAAGTATTTTTTCTCAATTATGAATATCGTTCTAAATCTTTTTTAATCGTTTAATATTACTTAATCTGACTTATAGTAGGTACTTGGTAGGTATTGCTAATTCTGATGCAGGCCTGCTCCGAGCCAAGTTCATCATCATCATCATCATCTCAGCCATAAGAAATCCACTGTTGGACATAGGCCTCCCCCATGGATTTCCAAAAAGACCAATTGGAAGCGGCTTGCATCCAGCGTCTTCCCGCCACTTGTATGAGGTCGTCTGTCCATCTCGTGGCTGGTCTTCCTACGCTGCGCTTGCCAAGCAAGCCAAGCTAGTTTTGCTGCGAGCCAAGTTAGTTTACGAGATTAGAGAAGTAGTTAATTTACATAAGACGTAGTTAATATCGGAGACCTCGCAATACATTCGCTAATTATAACATAACCCGTTAATATTAGGTATTAAGTCATATCTATTGCTATACGCCGCGCGCCGTATCTATGCCGTGAGGTACCGGCTTAGAATAGTATCTCCCCCTTACTTTCCGTGGGTACGATAGAACGCGGCTAAGGGATTTATTATTATCAGAAATCCATATGAGGGACCATATGGATTTCTAAAAAGACTTGTTGGAAGCGGCTGGACTTGTTGGAACTGCTAGACAAAGCCCGGGCGGGCTTGAGCAGTGGACTTTTAAAAACTAAAACTGTTTGAACTACTATGGCCGTAGTAATTTAAATTCGAAACAAAAGCAGAGTAAACATATCATGATAAAAATTGTGCTCCTGAGAATGTACTAACAAATTACTTACAAAAACATACTAGACTAGATAAAACACTTTTTTCGGGATATGTTCGCTCGTACCCCAATAAATATCTATTGCTGGAGAGAGCGTACAGTCGCATACTTACTCTAAAAGTAGGTTGATCGAGTGGATACTCGCTTAGACTAGACTATTACATGTTAGCACAACAGGATACGGGCCCTTTTTAATACCTAATGGACGTCGTATCTGGCAATACACATTCTTTACCCGAACCTTTCGAAGAAGGCACTTGAGAAAATACACAAAGCTTTATTGAAGGGGACGAATGGCTATTATTATCCGTGTATAGTGCGTTATACTCGTACGTACAAGAGTCGATTGAGGGTTACCAGGTGGAAAATTGAAAAGTCCAGATAAATAACTTAATTTTCTAGTTTTGATGGAACTCGTCGATTTAGATATCTATTCTCGTAAGATCAAGTTCTCAGAAAACACAACAGTTTATTAGCAACTATGCACCGCAGAGCTGTTCAATTTTATTTATTGTATCATTAAGATGTTTGAAGACGAAGCTGTGGGGATCTTTGGTTTTGAAATAATTTATAGTTAAAATATATTATTTTAAAACCAACATTGCATACCACCATTTATAAAACTGCAAATCAGGTGATTTCTAAAATCCTGTCGTAAAGCAGTCAAGACAGCGTAATAATCCTGAAATTTCAGCAGTACTCTTGAGATATGGTAACCCCGGTTGCGGGATATTGTGATGGAATGCCTCATATTTATTCAGTTAGTCGATAGTCAATAACGGAACTCATCTCATACATCTCCCCATGACCCACATACATACTTCTTCTATATTTGTATACGAATGAACTGCATCAGTACTTTTATTGTAAGAAGCTCAAGTGTATCTCTCTCTCTTTCTCTGTATGTGTTTATTTATTTATTGGGTACCAACATGTTATACATTCCTACATTGTTAAAAGTAACACATGAACCTAAGTCAAAGAGCTAAATGCTAACAGAATTATAGGCACCGACAACATGCAATTAGGAAACAAGCGGTCGGAAAATTAATTAAATAGATTTATGTCAAAACGAATTACATAACTTAAATTTATAAATATATAGAATACAAAAGTGTGAATTATTATGTCAAAGTGAATAGTACATATCAGGTTAACGATTGAAATCGATGTTAAGAACGGCCCGCTTAAAAGAGTTAAAGCTGCAGTGTTGTGTGTTAACTTCGTCGTTTTTTACTAAATTGGAAATAATATTCTATAATTTTTGTAATAATACTCTTCAATCTTCCTAGGGATGGGAACCTAACTAAACAACTGTCAAACTAGATTACCCGTTTTAAATCAGCATATTGTTTTGTGCAACCACGGAATCCTACATTGCGCGTGGCCCAACAAGCATTTGGTCGGTTTTTGTTTTTTGAATTCCTTCTAGTTATGTCTATACAAGTGGCAGGAAGACACTGGATGCAGTCCGCTTACAACCGGTCTTTTTGGAAATCCATGGGGGAGGCATATGTCCAACTGTGTAGGTACTTCTTGTGGCTGAGATGATGATGATGTCATCACAAGTGTGTGAACCATGTTTATGGGTATACCGTCGGAGAATAAAAATGATCGTAACGTGTCGTGCTGAATATCCCCTGGGTATTATTTCATGTTCGGGACGACGCGCGCCATGTTCCCGCTTCGGCCGCGTACGTTACTGTTGTTTCGTAACTAGTTACGTACGAAACATAATTATTCTTCGTACGATACTCCTGTTTTGTGAACGCAGTAAAGCCATAACGACTGTCAGAATGTACCTGGAAATGGGCGTGGAATAAGTTCTAATTCTGGATTGATCTTTATCAGCCGCCTGTCTTACGGTCATTTTAATCGACTACTCCAGAAGGAGTTTTGCTGCATATCGACGCTCGCGTGACTAAGTGTCATATATCATTTTTCAAATAATAATAACAAGCATTTAGAATGGAATTAAATTAAAAGTATCAACGTGAAATTAATATGCAAGTAACCTCTATGAAAGCTAATAATATAAGGTATGCAAAACATCCGATTTTTAATACCTTTGACAAATACAATCTAATTTCAGAACCGAAAAACGTTTGTCCTGATCAAATAACTGAAATGAGATAGTACAGTTAGTCACGCGAGCGACGATATGACATAACATAAATACTTATTCCTTGATTTTGGTTCGCGGGGTTTGTTGGATTTTATAAATATGTAAAATAAATTATAATACAACACAAAACACGTTTTTGAAGGGTTTACTTTATGTAAGTTCGTATAGACCCTAGTTTCAGCCCTAGTTTCAGAGTTACTAAGCCGCAGGAAAGTCTCTGACAGGCTTGACGATAGAACGGAATCTACAATAGGGTTTATTTTTTAAATCATTGACGAGCTCCAGCAGCTTCCATATCCTTCTCCAGGATATATCATAAGACCCTTGTCCTCACATTTAATAATTGGAATCGGAAACCGAATGATTCCAAATTTAAGGGATAACTATAAACCTATCAGCCTATATAAACCTAACTAGGTATAAACTATAAATATATGGCCTATCACCTCGGTCGATCGAAATTGAATTTTATCTAATTCAACTATTTGGTATATATTTATCAATGGAAATGAAATAAACCATCTCATTTCCATTGGAATAGTCGAATTTGATGAAATTCGATTTCGAAACGCCTATGTTAAATACCACTTTTTCTCTTTTTCTCTAACAATTAATAATTATAGCTTAAAAACTGAAAAAACCGACTTCAAAATACGCAATAGAATACATACGTGACTTGCTGTTAACTTTTCTACTGGCACTTGGATGATATTTTACCAGTTATTTTGTAACATACAAAAAAAAAAAACAAAAAAAAACATAGACTGAATTTATAACCTCCTTCGTTTTGGAAGTCGGTTAAAAACAATGACAATAACTGATACCTATACAGCTAACCTACGTTTCTAACAAAGCAGAATTTTCAACCTAGGAACTGAACACATTGTTCGAACAGAACTCAGCGGCCTCGCAGTTCCTGAATAAAGCAAACAATAGGCAAGCTCCATCCTCAATCAAGTCACCGCTGGTATACGCTAATGAACGCCGTGTATAAGGTGCCTAGAATTCCCTAACATACTCCGACTCTCTATTATACTGCCGAGGTTGTTGCAAATAAAAAAGTCGAGAACTATAGCATAAAGTGCACGCCGGACATTGATATAGAAAATTTACAGAACCGCAAACAAAATATTAACCGTGTCCAAAGTAGTCGTACTCTACTAAGTGCGTCCACTTTTTTGTTGCTTGAAGTAACCGCAAGGAAACTACAACGCTGCACTGAGACTTGTAGAATGTAGATGTCTCAACAGTACGGTCAGCCGCCATTAACCGTACTACTTTATTTATTGCGGCGCTCGGACACTGAAGCACTTCGAACTGGTATTAGGGTTTAATTTTTAATTTAATTTTTGTTGTGGTTTTATTTTAACATCGTGCAGGAAGGGTTTCTTTATGAAACTTACTATGGAAATTAACGTGGTTTTCACACATTTTTAAATAGAAATTACGGGTCACTCACGTCTGTTTTGAGCAGAAATATCCGACTATAAAGTCTCAGTAGTACGGTCAACCGGACTGGCAACCGTACTACTGGGAATAAACGGCACGATGGCAATATTCAGTAAGAAACTGCCCTCTTTGTGGAGCACTACTGAAGGAAGAGTACCTACAATATATCTAATATATTTTTGAACATTTAATAATATACTAATAAAGCTTAAAGAAAAGCTAAACTTAAACGCTAAAGATTAAAGAAAATATACAAACATGGTAATTATACATAGTAATGGTAACAATTAACATCTCATCATCATCATCATCAAATTCAAATAAATTTATTACGAAAAGAGTATACAATATAAAATATTACATGATTTTCTAGTAAAAGTATAGTGGTCTCTATACTAGGGAAAGCCTGTCTCTCAGAAATAAGAAGTCCACTGCTCCCACATTGATTTCCAAATTTACATTTGATTGTATTAATATTTAATAACATTGATTTCTAAATTCAAGTTAACATGTCATTGAATACATTGAAATATTTATAACGTTACGATTGTTTTTTTTAATTTTTTTACTTTAAAATTGTGACTCTGAAAGTATTATAGCTCATTAACGGCAGAAACAAAAGTTTTAACAGTTGCTAAAGCAGTTCCGTGGTTTATTTTTGTTCCTTTACTTATTGGCTTGCTTTATGGTGAAGCATTTTTCCACAAAATTAGTTGTTATATAATATTTTGTTTTACTTAAAATCTTGGAGAGTTGTGCTGATTATGCTTTACTAGTTAACGTGTAATTTTTGCGACTGATATTATATGTAATGGAAAAGTATTGAAACTTATTTTTAGCCGCGATCCAAAAAGAGGGGTGTCATATGTTTGACGTGTGTATCTGTGCATCTGTCTGTATGTGGCTTCGTAGCTCTCAAACGGATGGACCGAGTTTGATCTAGTGTTTCGTTTTTTTAAAAGCGAATTTTATCAAGTGTTCTTTGCTATGTTTCATAAATATCGGTTAAGCCGTTTTTTGTCGGGACTTTTTGTGTTTTCTAAACTTATACTTGTTACTCTACCACCTTTGTACACAGTTGTACAATATCCTTGGACTAACAGTTCTATGGAACTAACTATGCCAATGAACTACAGGGATAAAAAAAGTCTTAATAGTTCGATGACGTATCAGCCTTATAGAACAAATGGGAGTTAATATAAACATTTCCTGATTGTAATTACGAGTTTGAGTCGACCAACTTATAAAATGTACTTGAAGGGTTAAAAAGCAAATTTCCTTAGAACCTGACTCAATTAACCCTACATAGCGCGGGGTAGACACTCAATTGACTGATTTTTTTAAAGATTTTTTTTTCAATGTGTAGGTACTGCCTTACTACGTTTAGCCACACAATTTGTTCTGTGTTAGTAAAACAAATGTACCTACCATACTTATAGTTTTATTTTCTTTCCAGATCGCCATATACGCGGGGTACGCTGTGCTGGCTTTCCTGTCGTCATTCGTGATCTCCATCGCCTTCGAGGCGCCCGCAGTCAGACTGCTGAAGATAGTGAGCGGGGGCGGGCGGAAACGGACCTCCCAGTGAACAAACCAAATCGACTGAGTCCTGGACACAGCGGGGTTTCGGGAAAAGTGTATATATTTCTCTAGAGACTTGCCATGGAAGGCGCTTTAAGACGCGGGGTCAGGTAACGTAGCTGTCTCACTCGCACGCGACGCTTTTTTTTTCAATAAAATTACTGAATATACTTTTGAAAATTAACTTAACTTTAATCTCATTAAAACAGCGCTACTAAATATATAAAATATTTTTCCTTTTGAAAACTATTTAAATAAACATTCAAACGCGATAATATTAACGTTTGTATGTTTATTTATATCGGTTAAAATAACAATAATCTTTAATACTTTGTAAAATCGTTATTATGAGGCTGTAATTAAAATATTTATGACATGGACATCTATTAATTGTATATCAAAATAAGTGTCGTGTACGAGCGAGACACCTGCAACTCTTATAGGCCTTAAGGTGAGATCAACGCGCGCAACTGTCTCTCGAGCATCACAACCTTTTTAAATACAAAAAATCGGTAAAATTGGTTAAGAATATTACAAAAGTGAGAAATGAATTTGTTTAGATAGGAGAAATATTTAAAAATGTCTTTTCAAATATCCCTACTCAATAATTTTTAGGTCTTTAAAAATGTTGTGATGCGCGAGAGAGATAGATAGATAGCTGCGCGCATGAGCGCATTCTTAAGCACGGTGACGAGGCAATGTCACAGAATATTTAATAGTACAGGTACAAAAAACTCACTCCGAAAACAACATAGCATCATTAAATAGCTACTCTTAGTTAGACTCAATAAACCACAAATATTCTTGCATAGGCACTAAGTGCCAACTCTTATTTAACCTCAATACACTTACAGAGATCATCTTCGTTCTATAATATAAGGCGCGTGGGAAAGTACTGAAGCGTCCGGTTGAGCTGGCAAGTCGATTGTAATTGTAGCATTATGCCTAAAACTGCAGAGTGCGTCTGGCCTACATGTCGTTAAATAGAACTACATTTTATGTACTGAAAAATACTGAAAAATAAAGTTTCTAGATGATAGAAATCAGTAAATGAATCTCTGAAAATAAAACTGATTCTGCTGATGTAATTTTAATTATCTCAGTCAATAAAAACGTTTACCGTGCATTTGTCTACACAAAATGAGAAAAATGACTTATATTCCCAAACATTATCCAATTTAGATAGATGTTTTTAAACAGACATAATAAGTGGAAAAATAAAAACATAAAGAGATTATCGAAATGGGATAAGGTCTTTAGGAAATCAGTCATTTCAATCCTCATTTTGTATAAACAAACAATATTAATCAATGCTTTTAAGTATTTCCAGTCATTTTTAGGGTTCCGTACCCAAAGGGTAAAAACGGGACCCTATTACTAAGACTTCGCTGTCTGTCTGTCTGTCTGTCTGTCTGTCTGTCTGTCTGTCTGTCTGTCTGTCTCCAGGCTGTATCTCATAAACCGTGATAGCTAGAAAGCTGAAATTTTCACAAATGATGTATTTCCGTTGCCGCTATAACAACAAATACTAAAAATTCAAAAAAATTAAATATTAAGGGGGGTCCCCATACAATGAACGTGTTTTTTTCGTATTTTTTTGCTCAATATTAAAAACGGTAACAGGTAGACGCTTCAAATTTTCACAGAATATTTACTTGTATAATAGCTTTCAAAATAAATAATCAAATAACAATAAAGTAAATATTAAAGGGGGGCTCCCATACAACAAACGTAATTTTTAAGCAATTTTTACTCGATTTTAATTAACAGGTAGAAACTTGAATATTTGTAAGTAAATATTTAGAAATATATTAACTATAGAAATAAATACCTAATCTAATACATAAAAACTCACAAAATGAAAATAATCCTTGCATCTAAATGCGGCGCGAGCGCCGCGCCGCGGTGTGGTAGTGGCGCGAGCGCGAGGCGGTTGCTAAGCAACGGCTGCGCGGGTAGCGGGGGAGGTAACATCACGGAGCGAGCCATAACCGCGCGTATTCGCGCGAGCGTTGTCATGCTGCCCGGATGTGTATCGAAAACCTACCTATAAGTTTGCAATTTACTACTTGGAATTTCGTTGATTTCTCGTTATTTTATAAACAGAACTAAACTTTATAGTATTATAGATGATAGTACGGAACCCTTCGTGCGCGAGTCCGACACGCACTTGGCCGATTATTTCTTTCACAGCTCAAAACAAGGTGACGGTGTAGGTATTATGAATAAGGGATGATGGGAAATAGGAAGATGGAATATTATCCTGTAGATATTTAGCTACCGTATTTTGATTATTCCGTCACGTCCGGGAAAAATATTGGAAGTGTGCTCGAGCTTCTCTTGTTGGCGGGAACATCTACTTATAACAAAAAATTGTGCAATTCTTACAATATTACAAACATACAGGTCGAATTGATAACCTCCTTTTTTTTGAAGTCGGTTAAAAAGAGATATCGATAATAAACACTTAGAAGTTGTTTTTTTTTATACAATATAGGATTGCGCTTTACCGCTTTACGTAATGTTAAGGGATGTTGCGGTCTACGATGAAGCGCGCTTACCTAGAAGAAAGCGATTTACTCGCGAATTAAAGACACCCAGATTGTATCCATCCAACTATACTTAGATGTGTTTTTATAGCAAACAGATGTTGTCCATAGACTCCTGCGAGGTTCTTTGAAGTTACATAATTTCACATTTTATTTCAATCGCGAAAATATTATCTTAACGTGTTTTCAAATCCTATTCCGAGAATGGCGAATAATTTTTAATTTATATTATCCTGATTTAAATTTATTTTCCGTGTTGTACATTTGAATTTGACTAATTTTAATCTAAATCTGTCTATGGATCCAGATCCGACAATAGATTACGTTGAATTGAAAAGATTATCCAATGTGAAAATTTTAAAGATAATGTTGCATTTTTAATAAAACAGAAAATTCATGTAAGCTATGTGGATATTATGGACCGTTAACATAAAAAAAAAAAACTTTCTAACTTATAAGAGACATGTAAACATTCCAGCAGACTCGAATAGCTTCCTTTCTGTATATTAGATTCCTCTGTAAATAAATGTGTGCAGTTCCACAACAGATATTCTCCTCAAATTCTCCTCAAATGCTCCGCAATATTTTTGTAAATAACTTAACGAATACCCTTTTGATTAACAAATATATATAGAGATAATAAAAGGATATTGTCTTGACATTGGTCTAGTAAACAACGTTTCGCCGTTCTATATTAACTCAAAAATCTTATTTTGAACATTTTACCGCAATATCATGATTGTAATAAGTTAATAGGGTCAATTCTCAAGGACCACTAAGCTCTCGTTTTTTTTTTAATTTGGCACCGCTAAGCTCTTGACTAAAAATTTTTAGGCTCCAGACATTTGTTTACATGTATGTAAACATAAAATATAAGCGTGTAAGTCATCAATCATGTCATTGATTAATTACGTAATATCAACAACGGCTGCCATTTTGTCCGTAGGGAAACAATCCGTTTATTGTTATCGCTGCGGTTGTCCCTATTTCCAAGTGACAAACGTTAAACATCAGAATGCAAATTGGATCGAGTAAAAACGGAACGTAACTCTAGCTATCGGTTGAACTGTAAGGCCCTTATCTACCTAATAACTCTAAAATTAGGTGCCATTATCGTCAGTAACCACGGCCACTGAACCATAGTATATACGATCGATATAGAGCAGCTCTATTATCGATAACTCTTAGTTAAGGTGACGTTACGAAAATACAATCGGCAGCGCACTGCTATCCATTTCTAATTTCAAAATCCAGATTTATTTTTACGTTTTATTTCTACTTTTTTGTGCATACGTCACGAATCATAAATGGCTAGGATTCACATATCATTTAAAGATTCTGTGTTTTGCTTTTTTTCCATATATATTTGCAATAAGTTGAAATGTTAAGATTAATATTATAAAAGCAAAAGAAACTCCGTCTGTATGTTACCTTTTTACGACCAAACGGCTGAACCGATAGTTATGAAATGTGGTACAAAGATAGCTAAGGATCTAGGCTACATTTTATCATTACCATCACCGTTCACCATCACCATTGTTTCTCATCATTACGCGGTAATAACCACGGGGAATAGTTAGTAATTATAATGTTTACTAGGGTCGATCACATGCGTCAACTGCATCAGCTGCATCGTCGGAACGTTACCTTTATGTTTCATCGATGGAGCACAGACGGTCCTATCTGCTGCGAATGGATACCTAAGTTCAGATTACAGCCGCTCGACTGCAGAGGTGCTCTCCAGAACTTTAAACTTAATAACGATGAACACATTGTTTCTTAATACTCGGCTTGTTAGAGAATATCGCCTTGTCTTGGCCCTTTCTGAGCATGTTCGAAGTGCTAACAAGCTATAGTATAAATCGAATTTTATTCAAATTCAAAATTGTTTATTATCAGCTATGTCAAAAATGGTTTTAAGATTAGCATATGAATAGGTTTCAACAGCTGCGTCCGATGAAGACATACAATAATTGATACATTTTAACTAATAATATAAAAATTACATTAGAATTAGTAAAAAAAAATAACATGTCAGATTAAATTTTTGAAAATGTCAATAACTATAAACAATCAAAATAATATGTCATCATTGTATTCCTGATTTTTTTAATATCCCTTCATTATCAATTTTCTTTAGTTTATTCTGGACTAATATTTTCTAGTAAAGTTATTTTTATAGTACTTACCCAATCGAAAGAAACGTAAGGTTTACATTTATTTACATACGAAAATTATAATTTTATTTATAATTTTCTCTGAAAACTTTCCTTTTTGTTGCCAAACGCGACGCTTATATCTGAACTAGTGGTTTCTTAAGGTTTCAAATTAGGTTGTTACTTTCTCGTGAAAAACTTTTCATAAACGAATTGTTACTGTATTTCACGATCAGATGCTGAAAAACGTTTTCGACCTCTCGTTGGACTTTTGAACAATGATCGGCCTAGATGTATAACCAAAGGCCGCGCGCCGCCGGTTTTTTTTTTATCAGAACGAAAATATTTTATGCGCCATAAAACATTTCTGCGATAACAGTAATTAGGTACTATTTCTTAGCTAAGTTTCGGCACATTAGCGTCATAGTTAATGTACTGTATCAGGATTTTAGGTTTTAAAATATTACACTCGACTTACTGTACAAATGGGCTTACGTAAAAAATGGATCATAATAATCTGAAAAACAAATGTGTTTTCTCCGCTAGCTTCATTAATTCACATGCCCAACTCATTAATTATGAACCAAACTGAGTGCCTATTTACCATACGGCTTGAATCAATCATCCTACAGAACTGGGCTCGCTTATCGATCTAACGCGACCGTACATTGTCTTCGAATGACTGGGTGCTTCACACGTCTCTTAGACATTCCATAGAGCATCTAAAATATCCAGACTTTTAGCAGTAATACAATACATAAATACAGAATCACGCCTATTTTCGCTTACGAGGTAGACAAAACAACAAAGACCATGGGGCCATTTGACGCCACATTTAACTGTAGTAGAAAGGTTAGATGGAAGGGATAGGATATGAGAAGATTAGAGGTTACCTTAAATACCTACAATTTAGTAATAATATTGATATCGAATGTCTTATATTAACTAAATAGAGAATAAAAATGTCCAACAACCCATAGGAATGACTTTCATAGTTATAACCTTACGCTTATGTTATATGATATGATGTAGAGTGTAAATTTTTGCGAAAAACAGAAAAATTAAATAACCCAAGCATGTGTCTTTCCAATTCGGTTTGTTTTAATCTATTTCGAAAATATTTATGAGCAAAAAAATCTGGATCGGTCCAAATTAAGCTGAAAACCGATTAAAGAGAAAGGTTTGTATGAAATCCGGGAAAAAACAGTTTCTAGAAGTAATTGCGAGAAACAGTAGGCGCAGCTAGTATTTTTAATAATGTACGGAATCCATGCATGTTAGTATTATGCATATTAATGCATTACTTCCTCGGTATCGCCGGTGCATCTTGGATAATTTACAAAGAAAAAAAAAATGTTGTCTGTAAAGTCGATTTACGGACGATAGTTTAACGTGACAACGTCATAATGATGTAACGGGACAATGAGCGTAACGGGACAATGAGTCATACTTCTTCGTGAGTGCAGCCGGCAATCATCGATTTATTAGACGTTGTCACGTCAAAAATTATAATACGTTTTTCGAAAAAACTTACTTTCTTCGCCATTACCATTATAAGTGGACACTGGAAAGAAAAATCGCTCAAAGTTTTGGTTCTTACTCACGCAGTTGAATTTGTATTGTTTTTTTTTTTTTGACGCGACAACGTCTAATAAATCTATGAACGCCGGCTGCACGCACGGAAAAGTACGACTCATTGTCCCTTTACGTTACGCTCCTTGTCCCGTTACATCATCATCATCATCATTTCATCAATGTTTTGTTAAGACTTTGTCACGTAAACTATCGTCCGTAAACCGACTTTACAGACAACCAATTTTTTTACATTAACTGCTCTTGTTCTACATTACAAAAAACTATTATTATGATGTCTCTTATACTTTTTTTAGTAAGGATATTATTATTACAAAGCTGATATACGAGTACAAAGACGGGCAGAGAAATTTGACAAAATGAGAAATGGCTGGAAATATTACCATATTTTGCTAATAAATTGTGTTCAAGATATTATATTCAGAAAATAAGAATATAAATATTTTATGTAATAGATTATATTTCGTATTTTTATTGTGTAAATAGTTCTTTAAGATAATAAAAATTATTTAATTTTACTTTGTTGTATTATTTATTATTTTGTGTGTTTTTCAACATTAGGCCATAATCGTTTGTCTTATTGTTATTAGTTGGTATTTTCTATACAAAGATCGCCTGGAAGAAATACCTATTGACTATATAGCCGCCTAAACCATACAATAATGCAATAAACTAGCAGCAGTTGCTGTTGCTGATGCTGAGGATAGTGTAGCTTATTAGTTTTTTTTACACATATAATATAGAAGGTAGAAACAACACATGTATTGAAAAAACATCCATGGTAAAAGTCTGTTTGGAATGTTATCTTTTCGTAACAAAAAATATAATAACTGAAAAGTTACTCTCATTTTTGTACTCTTATTATAGAGATAATAATAATATAGAGATGATAATAGATAAAAGACAGATAGAGATGCAAGGTTGGCATTTTGAATAGCGATATTTTTAACAGTCGCTTCTGTGTGAATCTCTTAATCGCAGAAAAGGCAAAATAAAAATGGGCGCGAGCCAAAGTTGTATAGCTGTAAGAGATGAGCGTAACCCCCTGACATCTCGACTGCTAGTCGAACAAAATATTGGGCAACATCGCGAGCGCCCGTCAATTCCACATTCTATTTCTGAACAGACTCTAATCCAAGTCTAATCACACCAACGATCACGTACTAGAAGTCATGTTTTGAACACTTACTTTGTTCATCGTAACTGCAGAGCAGTGTCTACACCTTGTCTGCTAGACAGTAAAGTGAGCGGCGATGCAATAGCGATGCGGCTTTGACGACCGTTTTGTTGTTTGAAATTTCTGTTCTAATTTACTATGAATTATTTGATCACACACAATGTATGTCTTGGGTGAGGATCTATCCCAGAACGACGAGATAGCAGGAATACTATACTACCAACTTTGAGATGTAAGGAAAGTTAACATGTAGGTTATAGTACTATACACAATATATTTGTTAGCGGCCAAACCCAATTTTAGAATAAACCATTTTTTTCCTAGGTTTAACTAGTTCTTCCTACAAGCGGTAGGACATACTGGTTAAGCCTAAGCCAGACTAGTTATCCTATGACCGACAAGACAAACTAGTTTCACCTAGGCTGAACGGTATGATCGTATTGCTTTCTAGTATAAACTGGTTACGGCCTAGTCTGAAATAATCTCTCGACTTGAAATTCAAGGACATCTTAGCGCCTGCTCTAGCGAGTATTCCCATTTTTGTCCGCACCGCACGCGTCATTTGCCCGAATCTATTTCCGTACCAGTTTATCCAAAGTACCTGGGCGACCGAGCTCCACTCGGATTTTTTGTGACTGAAAATAAGAGCAAACTCGGGTTCACTAAAAATAAAACCTAGCAAGATCGTTTTAACCGTCTCCTAATCTACCTACAAACCAAATTTCATTAAAATCGTTGGAGCCGTTTCCGAGATTCAGATTATATATTTATACAAGAATTGCTCGTTTAAATGTATTAGATATGTACAACAGGACCAACCCAATCTGCCTAGGCAAAAGTAAAGTATCCTGTGGGGCTTAGAGCTAGTTTCGACTATAAGAAGAACTGGTTAGGCCTAGAAAAAACTAGTTTATCCTAAAATCGGATTTCCCGGTAACATATATGTATATAATAATCATAAAACAACCCGAGCACGTGTACCGTATAGATAAGAGCGTAGGTGTTCAAGAAAATGTCGTGTGTGTTAGGTATTCAGACGTTTGCAAAGTTACACATCTAAGCTACCTAATCCAACGAGACAGAAAAAAGTACGAACTTTTATCCTAAATCAGGTAGATTCGGCACGTAGTACATTACCTACATGAGACGTCGCTGATCCTGCTGCCTCCACGAGTTATCCTTGGGCAATTTCTGTCGGCTATGTAAAATAAAACCGGCAAAGTGCGAGTTTGATTTGTTAGCCCTGGGTTCCGTACTAACAATGATAAGCACTGACAGGGAAATTACTCGGTAAAATAAATTATATGTGTGTATGAAGTAACAGAAACAAATATAAATATTATTTAGAAATAAATTTAAATTTAACTCATACGTATCATAGACCTAGTTACTGTGATCAACAGCAACAGCATTAAGCTGTGCTACTACTGTCCTAGACAATACGTTATTGTTAATTTGTTAAACTTTCTGGGAAGACACTGTCTACTGCAACACAGTTATTACTAAAGCAGTAGACAGGGTTACAATTTATTACTATGAGATTTATGAAAAACAATAAAGTATTTTGTATTTGTATAAATAAATGCTTAAGATCAATAAGTAATATTTGTATGTAGCTACAACTTTATGCACTATATATGTATTGTATTGAAATAGCTCCAAATGCTAAGGCAAAAAAAAATTAAACGATTTTTTTTTAGAAGCTTCTAAAAAAATCGTTAGCGTAAGCTATACTCGCTAGTCCAGATATAAGTCACTCTGGTTTATTGTGTCACACTACGACATAATTTGATTTGAATTTAGAATCTGAACTGAAATTATTATTGTTTGTATCTCAATTTTTTTTTAATATGTTCCTACAATTTTTTACGACTCGACTGATACTGTCATCATATTCGGAAAAAATAATCGAAAATCGAACTAAAAAAATACATGTCATGCCGTTAAATAGTTTAAAAAAAAGTATTGTTATTATAACCCTTTATTTGAACACATTCTCGGATCGTGCTCGATCCTTTGGATGGCATCAGTGGGGCTTAACTTAACACTGAGAGACCCTTTGCATAGATTAAAATAAATAAATAATAGTTTAAGGTATATAAATAGGTAATGGAACTATTGAACAATATTGAGTTAAGAAATCTGGCTATTGTGATGAAATTATTGTGACTTAGAAAACTCCCACACAATAGTATTATGTATCTAAGTGTGATACTTCTTTATGGGGGCATCAGAATAAAAAACAGCATCTTTCAATTTCATACCATTACATAAAATATTGAGGGAAATGATGACTCGCCACCTACAAAATGGATCCCCCATAGAGGAGGCGCATATTTGCGCCGGAGAATATTTTTATATATAATAAGATTTTTTTGTTACTATGTGCATTATTAACACATATTGTTAGGTAGACGTCTGTTTTCAACTTGCTATATGTTACGGTTCAAAAGTGAATAGGAAAAACTGTCGGGTATCGCATGCTTAGTAACAAACTCCTGCCACTTTGGGTACGGAAACCTAAAAATACCTGATCTTCAACAAAGCAAACAGTAGGTCTCTAAAACTAGAAAAGTATTGTTACGGGAAGTGGGTACAGGGATTGGAAGGAAACAACGATGTTATTCAAGCCCGTTTAATTCACTGACACGTGGTATCTTCTACAGAGCACTCACAGTCTACAACACGAACACCAACAATAATTACAGAATAGACGCGCTACAAACACACAGAGTCTTCACTATACTGTTCACTTCAACACTTCACTTTCACATGTAACTTTTTCTTCTTTCCTGTATGCTACTTGTATCTGAACTGCCCGCTGTCCTTTTTTTTTTTTTTTTTTTTTTTTTTTTTTTGTGAGATGACTAGAGCTGTTGGCCTCTAACGGCCTCTACAGCTTACCGGACTTTGGCGAGCGCAGAAGGCGCTGGGCCGATTAAAAACTAAAGGTTACGAGGGACTAGCTCAAGGGCACCTCGAGGGAGGTTCGGACCTCGGCTTGGGCCGTCGCCTGGGGGGGGGGAAGTCGAATTGCCGTGCGGCAACCCCGATGGGGTGTGCCCTGCGGCCCTATTGGGTTGAACTGGTTGACTATTTGGAGAGAATCTAACCGGTCTTCTACCAGACCTGGGGGTTCCTCGACCTCGCCGGCGAGGTCGGTGTGTCGTGTTTGTGTTCCTTTGGTAACCGACGCCTATACCAAAAACTGAGTATTTCCTGTTGCCTGGGGCTGTCGGATCGGGTGACCCCAACGCAGCAGCCGTGACTGCTGCGATGGGGTCATCCGGGTCGCCCAAGATGTTTCTTGGGCGGCGCCGGAGGGGAGGAGGGTCAGTCGTGTCTGTTGAGTAGTTGGATGCTTGGACTACAAGTGGGTTGGGATGATGGGGGGCCGCGTCAAAGTAACGGCGGGAAGCGTGCTTCATGTATTGAAGAATCGAGGGGAGTTCGAGGTCGCAGTGCAGATCGGAGTTCCGGACGAACCAGGGAGCTCCGACCGCTCTGCGGAGAAACCTATTCTGGATAACCTGGAGCTTTTCGAGGTCCAGGTGGGAGGCGTGGGCGAATGCCACGGACGCGTAGGTCATGACGGGGCGTATACAAGTTTTGTAAATTGTCATCTTGTTGCCAAGTGACAATTTACTCCGCTCGTTCAAGAGGGGGGAGAGGCGGCCTAGGAAGAAGGCCGCTCGATTACGGACTGTCTGGATGTGTTTGGAAAAGGTGAGTCGGCGGTCGAGAGTGACGCCGAGGTATTTGGTCGAGGTAACCCATGGAATGGGTTGACCGTGAAGTTGAATAGGCTTCATGGGGGGGCGTTTGAGCGTGGGATAAAAGTACATGGCTGCACTTTTATCGGGATTGACCTGGATGGCCCATTTCTTGAACCAATCTCCTAGGAGATTGAGGGCTCGCTGAAGATGGGCCAGCTGTATGGTCATATTCCATCCTCTGGTGTAGAGAGCGGTGTCATCCGCGAAGAGAGCGAGTTCCACGCCGGGAAAGCGCGGCATGTCGCAGGCGAAGATCGTGTAGAGAATGGGGGCTACGGTAGAGCCCTGGGGGACACCTCCACCCAGCGGGCGTGGGGTGGAGCGTTCTCCTTCGACGCGATAGCGAAAGCATCGATCTCGAAGGAAATCTTGTATGATGAGTACAAGAGAGTCCGGAAAACCGAGCTGGTACATCTTGTACAGCAACCCGTTATGCCAGACTTTATCGAATGCTTTAGCCACGTCCAGGAAGTGCCCGCTGTCCGCGACTGAAGCTCCTTATATACCCCGCAGAACCTTCTAGAAGCTTTTATTTCGATAGTCATTTCGTTCGTCATTTGTTTCGTTCCAGAATGTTCAATTTCGATCGTCTTTTGTTTTTATAATTTTTTCGTTAACTTTCTAGAATGTTGACGAGATTCTTTATTTAAATAGTCGTGGAGCATTTCCTTCTAAAAATTTCACCATCATCATCATCATCGTTACACTATTTTGTAAAAGTAAGCGGCTGCTTGGCAACACTAATGTTTTTTGAGAATTGTAATACCTATATCTTATATTAGGTGTGCGCAGTTTTACCCGCGTAGTGATAAAAAACGGTTATAAAGATGATGATGATGATGATGAAAGTAATATATATACAGATAAATATATGTTACTTTCATCATCATACCCCAACATATCATAACATATATATACAGGTGTATAAATGTTACTTTTTATCATCATCACCATCTTTATCACCGTTCAACAGCTATCTTTGTACTAAATTTCATAACGATCAGTTTAGCTGTTTGATCGTAAAACGGTAGCAAACTTCGCTTTTAGCTTCGCTTAGCTAATATTAGCTATGATATTAGTTAGTACTAGCTTCACCCCACGGTTTCTCCCGTTTAGTGATCAAAAATATACAAACGCTCAAAAAAAAATATCCTAATTCAGGTATCCAGTAAAAAAACTAAAAAACAATAGATTCTGAATTCCACACAACCCACAGACACGTCTCGCATGCACGCATCATCTGAATGCCATTGTTTGACAATACAGTGGGACCCGATTCATGGTGAACGGTTCCATTGTGCCCCTTGCACCGATTTACTCCCCGCATGCATATGTGTGGAATTCGTTCCGAGATTAGTGTATTCAATCTTGGAACCATTGAAAAAATCAATACCAAAACGAGGAAGCTTCCTATTTTTGGTACTGATTGAATATTTTAATATATTGTATATCTATGATAAGAATAGAAGTTTCGTAATCAACGTAGGTTCGTAGCAACCTTCATAGTTTCGCCATGTCCGTCTGTCTGTCTGTAATTTGCATGAGTATATATATTAATCATGCTAACATGATTGAACAAAATTTTGAAGGAGAAAAAAATTGGGGCATCTAGCTCTTATCACTACTAAAGAACATTATAAAATAATTCAAAATTTAAAAATCAGTCCCAAAAATATTTAAAATAGTTTTTTTTTTATAGTATAAAGCTCTGAACAAAAACATAAAATATTAACTAAAAAGAAATGCTACTGAAAAATTATTTTCAACACACAATATTTTTCAAACTACATTACATTACGTAGGTACATATGGTACCTACGCATATATATGTAACTTAATATGAATATTGTATATTGCATCGAATAGGCATGATAAGTGTAGCTTATGGTAGTCTACCTACTTTTGCTATTGCGCATTTGATACATAATTTGTCTTCCTTAATTTTTTTTTTCTTTAATTTAAATTGAATAAATAAATAAATAACATCAACAACCTTACTCATGTCTCATGTTTTTTTATAAAATATATGATAAATACATAATATGTGTGCAAAATTTACATATTATGTTAGTATACGTTCACTGTCTGTTGTGATACAACAAACGTCAGGCCATGACATGCAATTGCGATTCAGTTGATAAAACCGTTTATCTTATATTATATTAACCGTCCTATAAGTACATAGATGGATATGCATGAATGATGAATACATGAGCAATATTACATCAGATAGCAACACACAAAACTATCTAATGAATGTGAGCCCGTCAGTGCGTGCCAGTGGGCTTATTTTGATGTAGTTACTTACCTTACTATATATCAAGAATCCGTATATCCATATGTGCAAACGCACTTACATATAAAACACCCTCTTTTTACTCGATTGCGTAAGAAGGAGGGTAATGTATTTCAAGTATATGTATGTTTGTATATAATATGTATGAATGTATATACATATATACATTCATACATTCATGTATATACATATATACATTCATACATACTTACTTACATACATATGTATATTGTACATACTACATACTGTTTCTATATGACAGCCTACAGACAAAACGATTTTAATGTGCTAGGTGTCATTCGATTCGTTCTTGCTTCCAGAGTGTCATAGGCTATATATTTTTTGTAATAATAATAAAACATCTCTTGCAAAATAAAAAAATGCGTTTTTGCGTAACCTCTAACAAACTATTTTGTAATAAACAAGTGATTTTACTATAATTATTCCAAAGAATGCGCATTTATAATCTTTTACAGCGATTTTACGCATACTGTCTCACAAAAAACCTACACTCAACAGCGTATCAAGCGTAACGAAAGCGTATGTTACACTGCGAAAAGTGCTTTTATGCAGTCGGGTATTTTGTTTTTCTTTTCGGCAGCATAGTCGGGAGACCGTCTGACTTGCGATCCGCAGGTCATGGGTATGAATCCTGCGGCACGCACCTCTGTCTTTTCGAAGTTATGTGCGTATTGTTGATTGCCACCAACTCTCAAATGGTGAAGGAAAACATCGTGAGGAAACCTACATGTCTGAGAGTTCTCAATGATCTTGAAGATGTGTGAAGTCTGCCAACCCGCACTTGGCCAACGTGGCAGACTATGGCCTAAGCCTTCTCACAATGAGAAGATGGCCCGTTCCCAGCAGTGAGAAAGTTTGTACAAACAGGGCTGATAAAAAAAAATACATACTTACCTGTTGCCTTGGATTAACTTGAATTCCTCATTGCACACTCGCTACCCTCGGGATTTAACTCTAGAATTTTTCGTCATAAGTTGTAATTAATTATGTCGAGCACTCTGTTATGTGTATAGACGGTGCATTTTAAAACTACTTAAATATGATATATACATACTAAAAGTATGTATATGACACGAAACCGTTATGTCATGTATAGGTCTGACTTGCACTTAGACGATTTTGTTCTCCAAATAGAAACATTACTTGTCATAACAAACGAATAGGTGCCCACTAGATAGATACCTACATATAACGCTGTTTGTTATATAATTCGACAACCAATCGGCACAAGCGCGCCAGCGTCCGACAAGATACGACCGAAATTATTGAATTCCGATAAACCACTTCGTCTTTACAAATAAGTTTGCGATCTTATCTCTGATTTCAGGTTTTGGAGCCGTAATAATTCAGTGCCGAGAATAGACTACGAGTCTTTTGTTTTCTATACGTATATGTACTCCACAGTTAGGTACATATGACATGTAATAATGTTGAATAGAAGGCAGACTATATACATTTATTACCGAGCTACTCAGAATTAGGACAATGTTTTCGAGGGAATATAAGTTTGTTTGTTTCTAAATCTTCTCGTAAAGCTTAAGCAGATAACAATATCAACTTCGAAGTATTTTCAATGTAAGTAAATAGTGTGCGTCAGCACGTTTGCGTCCTGCCACCTCCCTGCTACCCAACGGGCTGCTGGTGCCGGTGCTGAGGCGGCAGCTAGAGGCAAACGATTAAAATATGCCTGCCTGGAATCAACGTATGATTTCGTCCCGTTTGCCGTCGAGACAGCGGGACCTTGAGGCTCAGAAGCCAGGGAATTTGTTCAAGATCTAGGGCGGCGAATGCGAGAAAGAGGTCGCGACCCGAGATCTGGGTGGTACCTAGTTCAACAAATTTCCTTGGCCATTCAGCGCGGTAACGCTGCGAGCGTGATGGGGACTCTCAGATCAGGGACTGCATGCGTGGGACTTGCAGCCTTACATTAACATTAGTTAAGAATTAGACTTTATTTTATTAGATTATGTTAATTAATATATTTAGTATGTGTAGGAATTTTATATAATATTGTTTCCATATTGTTTTTGTACTCTCTTTTATGTCTCCTATATATGATAATAATATGTATATCTGAAATAAACTGATCTCTCAGTAGATAGTACAACGATCTAAGTATTTTACGTCAAATCAAATCCGTCGCGTAAAATATGAATTCACGCAAAACACAAGTAAAAAAATTAAATATTATCCTATTGGGTCGGGCGTGTGATATTTCTGGTTCTGTAGGGGTATTCAGAACTCATTCGGAATCTATATCTCCGACTCTGTCATTCTCTATGGAAATTAAAGAGACGGAGATATTAATTCCGATTCGATTCCGAATCCAAATGAGTTCTGAATACCCCTACAGATCGAAGTAAGTGATTAGAATATCGCGTAAATAGGTAGACGAATATAAAATTCCGGAAAAAAATCCTCCCTCCCTACTAATTTATATTTTTTTTATTTTTATTATTTATATATATATATTTTTTAATTAATTTATTTATTTTATGGTGTGTACAATAAAGAGTTTATCTATCTATCTAAATTTTAATTTTAACTCGATACCTACACGCCTTACCTACTGAGATAGAAGGTCTTGACAGACGGACAGATGGAAAATAAAGTGGTCCTATATGAGTTCCATTTTTTCCTTTTGAGGTACGAAACCCTAAAAATGTTTTGAATTTGAATTTTCCACCGTGTATGTAACATTACACCTAAAACACCTTTTGAATTTGAATAATTCGCCATTACTGGATAACTGTAGCTAAAAATACACCATTTAATATGGTTAAACATCTCCAAATTTAACACGTGATTTTCCCTGAGTCATTCCGAACAAGCTCTTTGGTTAACAAGGTACAAGTCGACCTTTGATATATTTCGAGTAGCTGAACTCTGTCGGTAATTCGCACAATTTCTCACGCAGAATTTACGTGGAGTTATGTAGGTACTTTACTGCCTTAGAAATAGGTAAGTAGCTGCGTCTCTGAAAACTAAATATGCTATTCCATACTCGGAACATGAAAGACAGGAATAGGCAGGCAGGCATGTTTAAAAGGGTATTGCTCCATTTACTTGACTGGCCCCGTAGCTCAGTTGATGTATGCCTGCCTGCTAAGCCGTAGGTCGTGGATCCAATCCCCAACCAGGACAAACATTTGTGTGCTGAGTACGGATGTTTATTCTGTGTCTAGGCGTTTCTAAATATCTTTAATATGTATTTACAAAAAAAAGTTTATAAGTATTCTATCAGCTATATAATTCCCATAGTACAAGCTTTGCTTTTGACGTTTTTATGTCGTAAGTAAACTGCTAAAAATAAACAAGCGCCAGTTTTTATTTTTCAATTAGCAGTCTATAAACATTTTTCATTGAAAGAACACTCCAAGGGAGTGGAGTGGTAAACAGTGGCAGCGGCGTTGCCAAGATGCTCCTAATTGCTCGGCCGCTTGTGCTGACAGAAAGTGCTCCGGGCTTCGGCAGTTAATTAAGGACATTTTTGCTCCTTAACGGCTGCTCGGGCCATTTCATTAGCTGCCTCGATCGCAGTGCACCAAGGGAGGGCCGGACTGGGACAACAAAGCTTTATAAATTCATTTCTCGCTACCGAGCTTTTAAAAATGCTTCAGGCAATATGAGTGGGAGACTTAATAGGTTCAGAAAAATATGCCTCGTCGGAATGTAGCTAAGTCTAGAGTAGGCTGAATGTAGGTAAGCCTGAAGGCTTTTATAAAAAAGTTGTGTGGATTTTGACGTTAAAACGTCTTATAAATCGATGAACGCCGGCTGCACGCACGATATAGCATATTCATTGTCACGTTCCGCCTAAGCCGAGCGTACAAGCGAAAGCGCGGAACAAGCGATAGAGAGGCATGATTGGCCTAAGCATTCGGCTTGTGACGCATCTATCATGACGTTATCACGTAAAATTATCGTCCGTAAACCGACTTTACAGACAACCATTTTTTTTAAACAAAATAATTGCTACAAGGCAACCATCATAAGTACTTAACTGTTTATACACATCCGAATATCCAAACCGATCATCCGTTGTGAAGTAATACTAGAGTAAACAACACTTTCATGGTTATTTCAATAAGAAAACGAATGAAACTGTAGGATACTTCGTTGTCTGTTTGTCTGTTCTTGTCTCTATCAGCAGTTAAGACCCTTTTTTCATAAATGTGTGGTAAAGGTAAACAGTTGAAATTAATATCGATACCATCTATGTTTCGATTTTTACAGTCACTTGGAACTGTAAAAAATACCCTTAACGACGGTTATCTTTTTTTGTACCTAAATTCAGTTAGAGTACGTTAGGTTAGCTTCGAATGAAGTCACGTATAAAACTTATTTCATTCATGCTTCATTTCATGCTTGCAGAGCTGTAATCCCCGACTTAAAAACTAATCGAAAAGTTTCGGAACTCAACGAGATCTTTTTACAGACAACCAATCCATCTAAGAGAATCTGATATAAGGAGAGTAAAGTTTTCAATGTCCAATAAAAGTTTATCTGTTAGCCGTGATCTTATTCGGGATGGTCATTCCATTACTACTCTTGGGAACGAGAAACTAATTTGACTCATATGTTCGTGTTCTTAAAATACCTATAAATAAAGGTCAGTTTTAAGGCTATGAATCATGTCTCGCTCGCACATAACAACAGTTTTGAAAATATAATATTACTGAATTGAATATGCAAGAACCGTATGCAAGAAACTAGATAAATTGTTACGCTCAGCAAAAAAAATTTTTGATTTAAAAAAAAATTCACTAAAATAAAATAAAAATGTAGTGTTATTTATTTTGTATTAGTAATCATATTTTTAAGGATATCTAACAGGTATGTCTCTTTTAGGCTTTAATTACAACTTATTCAAAAAACCATATTCAGTAGCAAACACTTTAATTCAGTCATTTTACAAAGTTCAATCTTAGCTGATGTTTGTCTTTTTGCTTAGAATGTTTGCAATGTACATTAATAATCTTTATCTTTCATCTTTTGCACACAGGATAGTGAAAAAAGCTTACAGACGGTTAAAGGGAAATGACGTATCATTCAAACAAACAAATCGTGCTACACCAGAAATGAATATTTATAGTAAGTACTTCTCTATGATTTGTTGCCGTCTCTGAAGTTTTAGAGTTTGTTCGGAAAGAGACCTAATGTGGCATTCACAATCCAATAGGTCCCTATGACGCTTTAGTAACTGCAAATTTAGCATCTCGGGCTCCCCTACTATAATAAAGACTTTGTCATTGCCATTCTATATCTGTCCTGAAATTTATATTCAATATCAATGATAAGATATACCATCTATCATGTTATCCATAGATTAAAAATATTTTCGATAAATAGTCCTAGGTGGTATCTATAGGTACGTGTATAACATTTTCTATTGTTCTTATTACTTCAAAATCATCAATTTCTCTCATAAGTAGTTGTAATTGATTTAGGCGCAGGGTGACTACACGACGGTCTCCGGGGATGTTGACGAATAAAAGACACACGTTCGATTTAAAATGCCGGTATATTCAGCTTTACACAATCACACGCAAAGTATAGAAACACAGACAGGTATAATAAGAATTAACTAAGAGAACTAAACGAATATATAACGAGAAAATGACCGCCGAGGCGGGAGCGCTCGTCGGCGAGCGCACGGCCGTTGAGCACGGGTGTTTTACGCGGTTGTCGTCGGCGCACTACTCGTCCGTCGCGTCGCGTGGTGGCGTGTTTCTTCGAGGGCTACCGCACCCGCACCCTCGCCCTGCCCCGCGCATTTAGAGCCGTGCGCATCCGCCGCGACCGAGATTACTGGGTTGCCTACAGTAGTCCACTGTAAAATAATAGGCGGTTGTAATTAATATTTTCATAACGAAAAAGACATCTGTCATCTAGTCTCACCTGTGACCACGGACGCTGCAAAGTATTTTAAGCGTCAGGTCATATAATAATGTAAAATATATGCGATAAATCGTACGTTAGTACCTACATATAGATCGCTGGATAAATACGTTAAATAATTGTTTGATTTGAATGAGTGACAATTGCGAAAACATTAGAGTAGGTACATTAGAACATTAGAGAGATGTTAAAGGTCGTTTTAGAATTATTTTTAAAACCTAAAAAAGGTACCGCATTTACTTTTAGTATGTTATTTAAGACACCTTTCCCTGAAACTATGCCAAAATTCGCCTTTACACGAATTATTTTCCCTATTTTTCTTTCCTTGGACTAAATATTAATAAAATACTAATAACATTATTACCTTATTTGTTATCATGATGATTGTCGTTGTCACGTTGATCTTTTGGAAACCAAAGAATTGTTCGTCATGTACCAAATTATCTACATTATGATTACGACATTCACAGGACAATATATTTTGATCATAGGCGAATATATTATGTTCTTGGAAATTTCAAGGTTATAGTGATACCTTCTAGATCCAACGTCGGCCACACCTTCGCTGCTTAACATCAGGCGAGTTGGTGGTCAAGATTAGATCTATCTTGCGTAAAAAAAATAATAGCGCTTATAATCAAAATATCTTGTTCTTTCCATAAAATTCTCTTTTCAAAGACCCAAAAATTTTCATGCATGCTACTTTATAGATAATAAAAATAAATAAGTAAATATCGGTGGATATTTCCACACAACACTATCTAGCTTCAAACTAAGGTAGTTTGTACCTATGGGGATAGCTGATAAAATACCTACTTATATAATTTTTTGAAGTAGGTACATACTTACGATTATACGACTAGGTACAGTGCCCTGTCTAGAGAAGCTACATTCTCTGAACGGACTCTATACCAAGTATTTTGTGTTTTCACACAAGACAAAGACAAAGATATCAGAAAGAAAGACATTGTGTCAAAGTTAACCAATAAATTCGTAAAGGGCAAGTCACGTAGTCCCCAGATCAAACACCACCCAAACGTGACGCGACATAACTTACACAGAAATAATATCCCCTGGGGAATAACAACTACACGAATAAAAACTCACAAAGAACTCTATCTAAGCTGAAAACTGGAATACCAAGTGGAAATTGTTTAACTGAAAAGGATCAAATAATGCTGAAGTGATAAAACGTTTTGAGAATAGGGATTTTTAAGGCCCCGTTGGTATATAATAGCTCTAAATGGTCTTTCTTTCATTTCTATGTTCTTATGGATTATTTGATGATTTCTTTCTATGGATTCCATGTGATTCTAAAATTCACAATAACAATTTTCAAATTTTTAAATAGAGACCATAATGAGAAATCAGAAATCAGAAATCAGGATTTTTATTTTGTTGAACATGGTAGTATATTACATATTACAAAATAATATACAAGATAGAGTTTTGAAATGTTGTTACATATGTCCATGCCCGACGAGGCGTACAAACTATGCAATCAGAATTATGATTATCAAACCAATGTCAGAGAGTCACTATAGTTGAATTATAAATAATATTATGCAAAATGTTAATGAAAATTCAATATATGTCAGGTAAAGTATGTCAATAGTAAGCTGAGCTGTGAGCTGCTTTCTTCCCGTTCAGTAGGTAATTCAATACCTTCAAATCTATTGAAAAATATTTGTGGAAAAAGGCTCGCAGTTATCAGTGCAGTGCATGTCTCGATCTGAAGATACTCAAAGTACATTTAACTTTTGCAATATCACGTCGTTTACGCAAATGTTCAAACTTTGAATATTACTGGAAACCAGCTTCCGAGTTCAGATTGAAAGGTACGTTTTATTATTGTTTCATCTTCATAGAGGTTTTAGAATAAGGCTTGCCATAACCGACTTCCAAAAAGAAGGAGATTCTCAATTTGACTGTGTTTTTTTTGTATTATATACGATTACGATTACTTCGCCAATTATGAATTGGTTTTGATGATTTTTTTTTTGTACCTCAGAAGCGGTCCCATATAAATTTTATCAAAATCGGTTCAGTACTTTGGTTTTTATATCAAAATAACTGAAAAAATGTTATCTAAGTAAACTAATTGCGTATTGTGAAGTCGATTTTTTAGTTTTTTAAACTATAACTATTAAGGTTCCGTTCCATAAAAGGACATTTTCACACAACACTACATCTAACTCCAAACTAAGCAAAGCTTGTATTATGAGACACACTAGATAGTTAAAATAAAAGATAGTTAATAGTTATAATACTAATACACTTTATTTTAATCCCTGGCCGAAAAAGAATATGTGTCTGTCTGTGACATCGTAGCTCTCAAACAAAACTTTTCTAAACGTATATAATTATATACTTGTTGTTAATACATAGTATGCATACTTATGATACACAGAAACACCCAGACACAGAACAAACATCCATACTCATCACACAAATGTTTATCTTGGGTGGGAATCGAACTTACCACCTACAGTTTAGAAGTCAGTAGACATACTAGTAACCTACTCGTAGCTATTAGGCCAGTCAATAGTATCACTTCATTGGCTGTCTACTTGTCCGTCAAACCCATTTTTCTCAGGTACACGTGGAGACATAAAGATGAAAATAGAATCAAAAAATTTGGTCCGCAGTCACTTGATGCTGTATAAAATCAAGAAGTAGTGAATAGATGTAATTTTTTTTAATAGATGTATTTGTCACAGAGATAAAGCCTTGATACCTTTATTCAATTTTATTTTTATATTTTTATCAGCCCTGTTTTGTACAATCTGTCCCACTGCTGGGAACGGGCCATCTTCTCATTGTGAGAAGGGTTAGGCCATAGTCTGCCACGCTGGCCAAGTGCGGGTTGGCAGACTTCACACAGCTTCAAGATCATTGAGAACTCTCAGACATGTAGGTTTCCTCACGATGTTTTCCTTCACCGTTTGAAGTTGGCGGCAATCAACAATACGCACATAACTTCGAAAAGACAGAGGTGCGTGCCGTGGGATTCGAACCCAGGACCTGCGGATCGCAAGTCAGACGGTCTCACCACTAGGCTGCCGGAAACTCTGTGACTTTTAACTTTTGAAACTCTGTGAAATTTTGGTTACTCTGTGACAAATACATCTATTATAGTAGAGTAAAAAGTTACAGGAATTAAAAGGCCTGATAAAAGTTGCTTCACTTAGCTGAAACTTAGGGGCGACTCGCATATTAAGCTATGATTTTAAATCTAATAATTATGGAGGACCTCCAAAGATTGACAAATTGTTTTTTAATCCAAACAAACTGTTTGTTTAAATATCAAATCAAAAGGCTTTCTGAGAAGATTAAGAACGAGCTCGTAATTTTTTTATTTAAGAAAATCATTAAACTTAAAAATTGTGTTAAAATAAATGTCTATAAAATATATAAATACATTCGCTATATTTTATAAAAGGTATTATTAAAATTGAGGGTGTTAATAATGTAATTGGTATTCCCATGAATTTTATTACTGAAGTGCTTATTTTAATTAGCACCCTCCCTCGGGACTGGTAATTGACTGCCATTAATTTAATAGCTTTTGCTTAGTACGAAATGCTCTTCTGATATTTACATGAAAATAGTAATATGAATACTTACTATTTTCATTTTATTATCATTTGATAAAATGTTTGTCCAGAATAACTGACTGACAGACAACGTACAACCACACGTCGCTCACTCCATACAACGGCGCGCTAATTAGTGACACACAAGTTGACGTATATATATTTATCACACACACACATGTATGATGCCAGGGTTGTCGTCTGGTTGCCGTTTGTTCGTGACGTCAATTGGAATTCGAGCATTTGCGGCTCGATAATGATAAATGAATGTCGTGCAGGCAAACTCTTTTAAATGACATGGCAAGCGCGGGGAGCGAGTGAAAAGCCCGATATTGGCGGGAGGCAGAGAGTGTTATTTCTATATTATGCTGTTTTCTATCTGTATTACAGTATCTATAAATATACATATTATGTTATGATACAGCCTAAGACGCTAGTTCTAGAGACATGCAATTTGGAGGGTGGTTTTACACTTATTATTTGAGTAAATGGAAAGACTATTGTATTCTTGACAATAGTGTCGTCATTCTTATCGGCAAGTGCGCTCCATTGTAGATCACAACGATCACAATAGGCAAGTCAGTGGTCAAGCGCAAGCCTGTTATTGAATAAAAATATGAAAAAAAGTAACAAAGAATCTTCCGAATCTGAATTCGTAAAAAATTTGAAAATAGAAGGCTTACTAGTCACAATTCTGTTTTCAATATGCATCTGAAAACTAAAGTGAAAATCACGTCGATTCATCAAACTTGTTCCTGAGAGCTCTTTAATCCACTTAGATTCAATCTTAATTTCACCTTTGACTCACCCAGCGAGCCTACAAAGTCAGATTAACCGTGACACCAGAATAGCTCAGAAGTGAGTCAGGTCAGCACAAATTAGGGAAGTTTCTCTCAGAGCCCCTGACACTCGGAGACACTGACCCAATCATGGCTAGAAGGATTTATTAATTCTGGAGAATCTTGCTTGATGGTAACTAAGAAGCAGGTTATTTGAATATGGCTTTGATACAGTTATTTTTTTGAAATCACGAGTAAACTGGTTTCTTCCAAGCCAGCGTGATCCATCGTAGACTACAAACAAAAAAGCCAAGCCAAGACAAATCAAGCGAGTTAGCGGTCAAGCGCAAGCTTATTATTATATACAATAATAAAATAATTGAAATTGGAAAAAAAAACATCCACTGTCAGTAAATAAATTTCAAAAACTTGTCGTTGACCTACCAAAACACACCTACTTACGTATTCAGGAAATATTTTTTTTATTCGTCGATAGGCTTGCGCTTGACCGTCAACTCACCTGGTGCTAAGCGACAGTTACGGTCTACGATGGAGCGCGCTTGCCTAGAAGAAACCTATTCACTCGCGATTTGAAGACACTTAGGTTATATCTATTCGGAAAGACCCATTCAGGAAGCGCATTCCACATTTTGGCGGTACGCACAATGAAAGTGGAGTCAAAGCGTTCCGTACGTGCTTACGGAATATCAACCATGTAACGATGTCGCTTTTTCGTGCTGTCCGACAGAAAATAGGGTATGGGGGAATGAGATCATGCAAAGTAGACGCACACTCACCGAAATGTATGTGATAAAAAACCGATAAACTGGCAACTTTGCGACGATGCTCCAGTATTGTGCCTGCCTACCAAGGAATCAAAACATAGATTCGTAGAGAATTGTTTTCAAATGCGAAAATCTAACAAAAATCCCACATGGATTTTTTTTCAATTTGTACTGATGTAAACGCAAGTACTTTACAAAAATTCAATTGCCAAGAATCGAAGATAACCATATAATTGGAGTCAATCTTCCTAACCTTTCACATTAAACAATAAAACCGGACAAGAGCGAGTCAGACTCGCCCATCGAGGGTTCCGTACAAACTAGTAGATAAAAGGTTTTTTTTTTATATTTGCCTTCATAAATCGAAAAATTTCATCAATTTCATCGCAGAAATATTTAAAGACCTGTTTTAGCTTGTGCTAATTAATCTCTTTCATTTGATACCCCACATGATACGGTTAAAGCCATTTAAAATTTGGACCCTCCTTCCTTGCATAAACACCCAAATTTTTGTGATTAAATTAAAAATGTCCAGTTTTCGGATTTTTTCCTATATACACATATACTCTAACACAATGCTTCTTGCCAAATTTCATAGTTCCAGGTCAACGGGAAGTACCGAATAGGTTTTGATTCCCTTGTGAGTGTCGAAATGAGCATTTTTTACGACATATTCGGCTGTAACTTTTTTTTACAAAAACTGAGAAAATTTATTTTTCTTTCTGCGGCAAGATACTATGGATCTGCGTATATGGTTTTAATTTCAACTCGATACCTTCACGCGTTCCCGAGATAAAGGTCTTGACACCCGGACAGACGGACAGACAGACGGACAACAAAGTGATCCTATAAGGGTTCCGTTTTTTTCTTTTGAGGTACGGAACCCTAAAAAGTTAGTTCGTATAGATAGACTGAGTGGCCAGCCCAGAGTTAGTTCGTATAGATAGACTTAGTGTCAGAGTTTTTAAGCCGCCGAAAAACCTTTTACATTGGTATGACATTAGATTATATAGATATTAAAGATATATACCTAATATTCATATAATTGGAGCCGGTTAAAACTGGATCCATACATTGATACCGTCAAGCGTAGATTACATAATCGATAACTTCGGTATCGTCGATAACAGAGTCGTAACGTTCCGTCGTCGCAGGGGCGACGCACAGTTGCGGCGAGCATTTTGTAAAAACATCGCAAAACGAAATGAGCTTGCGTGTGTCTTACCTATCAACGCATAAACAACTGAGCGCTGCCATTACGGCGTACCCCCGCTTCGTCTCGGGGGCTGCAGTTCAGTCGTGTCGTGTGTGCGTTGCGTCGACGCAGCGCACCGTGTGAACGCTATGATTATTTGTATGTAAAACGACGCAGCGACAGCGCTACGTCGACGCAACGCCGACGCAACGCGCTGTGTGGACTGGCTCTGAGAGAGTATAATAAATATTTACTTACTTTTCTATACAATATAGTTTACGCTTGACCACTACCAACTCGCCTTACTTTACTGTAGACTTTTTTATGAGACCCATTCTGGTAAAAAAATAAATTGAAAGAATAATTATCGAAATCGGTTCATAACCAACAAAAAAATCAAGGTTTACATGAAAAACGTACAGTTGAATTAAAAACCTTATTTTTGAAGTTTGTTAAGAAAAATAATAAACTGAAATTTATGCTCATAAATAAGGTGAATTAATTTCCAGAAAATAGACGAACGCTTTATTAAAATGAAAACTGAGCGGTTCCCCCAGGACAGAAAGGATTCATATTACTGAAATTTCCCTAATTAGCGAGATTAATGGTATTCTGCCGCTGAACTGGCGTCCAATATTACATCAACTTCTCTGAAATATCGTCCGCAGGTACCACCGGCATTATTAGTCTAGTAAAAATAAGATTTGTGACAACATAAAAGACACCAAAGTATATTGTTATTTAAATGGATGTACTGGTGTTTTGAAATACATTTGACACAATTTCATAATGATATTATAAAAGCAAAGACTTACGTAAATAGGGCGAATTCTGTGTATAAAAGCTAATTTTGTTACCTTTACACGCTCAGACGGCTGAACCGATCGTTATGAAAATTAGTATAGAGATAGCTTTGGACCTGGAGATGGACATAAGCTACTTATCATCATCATAATCATCATCGTTTTTCATAACTACGCGAGTGAAACCGCGGAACACAGCTAGTCTATAAATCGGGGATTATTGTTGATCTATGATTTTTAGTTATTTTCCTATCATAATTTCAAAGAATCCCCCCAGTTGCAAATACTGCGATCTGCTCCATACAAACGGATTTATTTTTACTAGACTATATAGAGATTTATAGTTTAGTGTAGCGATGCTTCTTATAATCTTTTACATCATAGGTATCATAATAATCTCGAACCATTTTATATCAATAATATTTTATCTCATGTTTTTTATTGTTTATATATTACCCTGATAACTAACTCGCCTGATGTTAAGCGACGGTGTGGCCGAGGATGGAGCTCGTCGATCTAGAAGATATCTATTCACTCTAGACTTGAAAATTCCAAGATTTTAATTTTCAGTAAAGGAGATGGCGGTAAAGCATTCCATTCCTGTGAACGTCGTCAAGAACGTGGACCGATATCGCCGAGGATTTTTCTTTTTGACAGATAAGAGATAAGAAGGTTTTTTTTTAAATCGATGGTTAAAACTAAATATTAAACAAATTCTTGAATATTTATTCTAAAATCATAGTTAATAGAAGATTTTTGTGGGGTTATTTCATATTTGAAGTGTTTTTTACGTTTTATTTATTTGTATAAATTGTGAATAACTTAGGACTAGTTCGGTAGTTCATTAGTTCTTTCCCTAAGGGCAAAATCGTGTAATATCCGAAACAGGTACTATTCGTAATAATGTGAGTTAGAAAATAGAAAATATTACGCAAACAAAATTAGACGGTTCAGTCTAGTTACTAAAAACAACATCTAATATATGAGTTCAAATGGAACACCCAAAACCGTGGAATTACCTCTAATTCGAAGCAAAATTCAAATTCAAATTCAAAATTGTTTATTGAAAAAAAAAAAAAAAAAAAAATATAAGTCCGGGCGCTCTACAATTTGGAGTTTCAAAAACTACCTATTTTTTTATTTTTTTTCATCTTTCTATATTATATACTTCTTTCCCTTGCTTTCTTATACTTCGCCTTGGTCGGAATTTTCATATGTATAACGTATACGTCTACGTATGTCAAATGCATACGTAGTTTCAGCATGAAAGTGAATATTTTATTGACGTACAAGTTTTGCCCGGAAACTGCGAACTTGTGTCGAACAGAATGCTTGAATAAAATATCACGTTACGTGACTGCGCTATCATCGGTGCGTAAACTGAAAACTTAATACCTTTATGTACCTATCAATATGTTCTTATTCGTAGAAAATAGTAAGATCGCTTTATATTATACGTAAAAATGTAGTATATAATTTTAAAATTACCTCTATGATATTGAAAGTGGGGTTGAGAACCATTTTGCCAATGACAATGAGGGAGGAATCGAATAATGAAAAGAAAAATCGTATGAAATAAGATAGTGTGGTGATGGCGAGGAGAGTAAGCGTAGCGGGGTGAATGACGGTGAGCGAATGAAAATCCAAGGGTTGTAACTTAAAAATATAGGATTAAATTATGTCGCTCGTAACAAAAAACACTTTTTTATCCCTTGATTCATAATCTACTATTAATTATTTCCTAGCTTGGGTAACAAGGCTTCTCAACTGACTGATAACGTCTGTATATGAGAAATATATTTTCATTTTCATTTTCAATATTAGGGGAAAAAATAATGTTTTATGTCACGGGCTACCGAATCCAGAGTGTAACGTAGGATTCTATGGTTAACTCCCGGGTGCGAATAAAATCCCGAACCCATCGTTGAATGTTAGACTAAAACTAACATTGATTTCTGACATATCACTGACAGACAGTTTTTTTCTATTGGAAACACGGCCTTACCGAAAAAAATTACGTAATTTTAAACGTTAGTACATTTATCTGTCATTTTTCCACAAATAACATTACGTGGCCGCGATAACTTGACAATGTTAGGCATGAGCACAACAAATCTGGTCACAATAAAACAAATTACAACATCTCCTTCAGTTCCCTATTCTTGGATAGTTTATACATATTATGCTTCTCAGTTTTGGTATAGAATAACCTAATAAAATAAACTTAGGCGATAAAATCTAAATCTACTAAATCAAACAATGCCAAACAAGTCAATAAGTCTGGTGCCAATTCAAACACCATTTTCATTACATAAAGGGCTAGCAAAAATAGAGACTACGAACGAGACAAAATAACAGCACTAACCTACATTCTAAAATATCGTGTCCTAACTTCTTTAATAGGTTATTTATGTAGGTTCAGAATCTAGAGTGCTAAATAAATCGCCCTGAGTAGTTTCAAGTTCTTTCCATTCCGTTTGTTCATGCGGAAACTAAATGAGAATGTACAGTTTATCCAAGAATAAAATCGAATTTCAGGTAAGCAAGGGTAAATACGTAACGCTCGAAAAGATACTTTGGAAGAATATTGTATGCTAAGTCATAGGTAGCTATTTTTTATTCGTAAAGGCTGACGTTTGATCTACGATTGAGTGTGCTTTTAAAGACACCCAGATTATATCTTTCACAGGAGACCTATCTGGAAAGTATATCTCATATGTTAGTGGCATATTGGACACATATGAATTCATAAATAACATAGAGGAATTTATTGCACTTAGTTCTCTTTTATTTTCTTCTCGTAATTCTTTTTATAATCCCCGACACAAAAAAGAAGTTATATTAACGTGTTTCTTTGAATAGGTTGTTTCTATCTCTTTCTTTCTATTGTTTCGATTTTTTGATTAGTTCTAATAAATTACAGTTTAAAAAACTAAAAAACACGCTACAAATTATTGTGGTCAAAGTTCATTACAAGACTTTTCTAACAAATCCAAACACAGCTATGATACGATGTTCCATCATGAAGTTCTAGTTCATATCTTCCGGCTCCATCATCAGATCAGTTCGAAAGTACCATATTATTGTATTGTCATCAGAACCTCGTCATCAGAATGTCGTCATGAAAATTGGCAGCTGTATGTAAGCTGCCAATTTTCATGACGTTACGATCCTTGGAAGATGGTTAAATTAGTTAGCTTAGATTTCATTACATAGTTACATACAGGTCGACCTAATAAAAGCGTATTAATAATTACGTTATAGATAGTATTCTTAGCATCAAGGTATTACAATATATACTACAGAAACAGAGATCGAGTCAGCGCATCAGCGACAAGGACATGCCATTCATATGATTCTACTGCAGACACAAAACATTCATACATTCAAACATACATTCTACCATTCTCACAATGAAATAAAGTAATTATTTTATGATGAAACTACAAATATACGGTCTTTGGATGTTTCCTTTTACTTGTGTAAATGGCATTTCTCCTTGCCAAATTGCATTATTCTGGGTCAATGGGAAGTCAAAATATGCGCCATAAGCAGAGCATAAACGACCTTATCTTGATTACGTTAACTTAGAAGTTGATTTTTTTCACTACTCCAAGGGGTAGCAGACCTGCGTATCTGATATTTCAGCTTGATACCAACCAATCCTGAGAAAAATGGTCTTGATAGACGGACTGACAGACGGACGACAAAGTGATCCTATAAGAGTTCCGTTTTTACCGATTGAGGTACTGAACTCTAAAAATAACAAGCTCTGTCTTTTTTCTTTTAGTGACACATAGTAGGTACTCGTGCTCGCTGTCATGCAAGTAGACAAAAGAAAATAGTTTTCCTTCTATAGGCTTCTCTTTCTACGATTCTTGGCCGTGATTTTGAATTAAAACACTTTACACTTTTTTCTGATAAGGTTTTTGCTAAAATTTAAGTTATTCATATTTATTTTTCATTCATAACAATGTAATTTGATAGGCCATTCTTTACACTTTTAAGAATTTCATTGTCCACCGACAATTTATTCGAATGGGGCTTCATTAAAAGACTCGTCATAACAACCAGCTTAATGATTTCGTGGAAAAAAGACACGGCCAACGTTGCCTTTCCAGAATAACAAGGGAAGGGGGCTGGCTACTCATCAGGGTTTCAATTGTTTTGCATTCAATGTTACCTTCGAAAATATTAATGAAAACTAAAACCTTAGTGGTGGAATTAAAATCTTATTCCCATTTAAAGTATTCACTCCATCGTCGTAAGCAAATATGGGTGAATTGGAATAAAGGTATTTTTATTTGGCCGCTAGCCAAAAAAAAATATACCTTTATTCCAATTTTACCATTATTTAGTGTATTTATTATTTTTATGTACAATTATAGTATATATTCGATTTTGTCTACAATTTTGTCCGACTGGAAAGAAGAGAATAATGGGAAGATTCGAGAGTGAGTGTGCTCGCGAGTTTATATTTATATGTGTTGTGTCTTTCTTGCCTTAGAATGTCTGAAAGAATTTGTACATTTGCTTCCACGTAATAAAGCGCAAATACAGGTGCGAATTGCCTGTTAGAGTACATCTGAACGCGGTTAGCTATACTCTTCTGGCGTACGGCAAAAATACTGAAATGTCAGGTCGAGCTAGCCGATCTTATAGATTAATAACACTTAGAGTGATAATGTCATTCTAAATTTCGTTCATAGCTGAAGTCAAAAATCTATCAAAATGTGTGCATGACCAACATTTAAGTATTTACTGTCTTTGACACACACATGAGCGTCGAATTATGTTTGTAGATTAGACGTCTTTGCCATAGGGTAAAGAAGCCAAATTGTGCCAAATTTTGATACCTGTCGTATGTAGCGACGGGGAAAATGACGTTATAGGCCCTATAGGCCTGTTAAAAGTTGCTTCGCTTAGCTAGAGGTGACTCACATTCTAAGCTTATATATATTTTTTTTTATCAGCCCTGTTTGTACAAACTGCCCCACTGCTGGGAACGGGCCATCTTCTCATTGTGAGAAGGGTTAGGCCATAGTCTGCCACGCTGGCCAAGTGCGGGTTGGCAGACTTCACACATCTTCACGATCATTGAGAACTCTCAGACATGTAGGTTTCCTCACGATGTTTTCCTTCACCGTTTGAAGTTGGCGGCAATCTAAGCTTATTACTTCTATGCTTAAAAAATTATAATAACTGAATTGCAAACTGCGCCTAGTCTGCCTAGAATCTATAAAACTACTAACAATAAGTAAACACGAGTTTATCCGTGTCTTGAGTAGAAAACACAGGTACCTAAATGATAACAATTTGGGAACCAGCAGCCATGTTAGTTTAGGACTTTGAACACACAACCGAACGGTAAGTTTGGAACTGAGGCACGCTATCACAAAAACGGAGGGTAAAGATCACTTTAGAGCCCTGAATTAAATTTACACCACGCGTTGTAAACACGGAGAGACTGATAAAATAAACAAGCAAGGGTTGCCAGCCACGAGTACTCACTCGACTTGAAAATTTCGTTTTTCTGCCCATTGTTGTGTGAATTGGAAAATAATAAGTTATGGGTTCAAAAAGTAAAATGCAACTGCTACTATATTTTTTTTTTACCCGACTGCATAAGAAGGAGGGTTATGTTTTTCGAGTGTATATATGTTTTTTTTTTTTTTTTTTTTTTTTTTTTATCATTTTTGTTTATACAAACTGTCCCACTGCTGGGAACGGGCCATCTTCTCATTGTGAGAAGGGTTAGGCCATAGTCTGCCACGCTGGCCAAGTGCGGGTTGGCAGACTTCACACATCTTCAAGATCATTGAGAACTCTCAGACATGTAGGTTTCCTCACGATGTTTTCCTTCACCGTTTGAAGTTGGCAGCAATCAACAATACGCACATAACTTCGAAAAGACAGAGGTGCGTGCCGTGGAATTCGAACCCAGGACCTGCGGATCGCAAGTCAGACGGTCTCACCACTAGGCTGCCGGAAACTTATATGTATTTATGTATGTATATTTCTTTGACACGCCCTAGAGCCTAAACGGCTTGACCGATTTTGATGTGAGCGTCTATAGATTCATCTTAGTTGTGAGAGTGACACTGGGTACATTAAAATTAAAAAAAATCATAAGTTAGGCTGCAAAAACCTCTTTTCTGCAGTCGGGTATTTTGTTTTTCTTTTAACATTGATACTTTTACTATGGAAATCAACGTGGTTTTCACACATTTTTAAATAAAAACTACGGGTCACTCACGTCTGTTTTGAGCCGAAATATCCGACTAAAAACCAAACCGACCAAAGACCGCCGAATGCGGTTGAAACTATAGTCGGATATTTCGGCTCAAAACAGACGTGAGTGACCCGTAGTTTTTATTTAAAAACATTGATACTTGTTATTTATTTATTGAATTCAATTAATACGCTTAACAACAATACAATACAACACGGTAAACAAATTACATTAAATGAATCACATTATCGTCAAAATCAAATAAATCAATGAATATACTTATAGTACAGCAAATAAATGATTTAAAAAATTAAACAAATTATGCTGCGCTACACCTATTCTAGCAAGATAAACCATACTTTTAAACAAACCTTTCGATACACATCGTATTTAATGTTTTTGCTCGCGGGTCACCTATCTAATGATACGTTAGGGTAGGTGAGAAAAAATAATTCACCCCACTTTAGGCTTAGGCCGCACTACGGTTTTTCCCCGCGAGCGGTTAACCGCTATGACCGCGAAACCGCTCGAGACGGTACTAAATCAGTTGCGGGGAAAACCGCAAGTGCGGCCGCTTGTATTCGTTTTCCTGTTTCATAAACTTTCAAAAACGCGGTTACAAACCGCTGCGGTTTAACCGTAGTGCGGCCTAGGCCTTACGTGGAGGGGAGATAGGCTTAGGTGCGCCAAAATTTATTTCAAGATTTTATTCTGCCATATTCTCGGTGTGATTAATATTTATACTCATGTCAAATTACAGCTTTTTAGTACTAAGAGTCTTTAAGCTAAGCCACGGACCGACGGACATGGCTAAATTACAAGGGTTCGTAGTTGCCTACGGAACCCTAGATAATAAGCAGTTAACTTTGCAAAATACCCCTCTTTCTTTTTTTAATATACTTATATAATTTAGTCTTTTTGCTTGTAACCTAATATTTTTAAGTGCATACTGATTTAAAAACTACCTAATGTAAAATCGAAATAAAGATTTAAAGATTTATTATATAACTAAAGCGTGAAATTAATACATAAGTATAAAATCCACAAATTTTTATTTACTATGACTACATACATACATATAAGTATGTGGAGTGCAAAGAAGCGTAGACTTCACATCACTTGTCAAAATCAGATAAGTAGATTATAGATTTATAAAATTGTATGGAACACTCGAACATACTTGCTTTTTAGGGTTCCGTACCCAAAGGGTAAAAACGGGACCCTATTACTAAGACTTCGCTGTCTGTCTGTCTGTCTGTCTGTCTGTCTGTCTGTCTGTCTCCAGGCTGTATCTCATAAACCGTGATAGCTAGAAAGCTGAAATTTTCACAAATGATGTATTTCCTTTGCCGCTATAACAACAAATACTAAAAATAAAAAAAAATAAAAATATTAAGGGTTACCCCATACAATAAACGTGTTTTTTTCGTATTTTTTTGCTCAATATTAAAAACGGTAACAGGTAGACGCTTCAAATTTTCACAAAATATTTACTTGTATATTACCTTTCAAAATAAATAATTAAATAACAATAAAGTAAATATTAAAGGGGGGCTCCCATACAACAAACGTAATTTTTAAGCAATTTTTACTCGATCTCAATTAAAAGGTAGAAACTTGAATATTTGTAAGTAAATATTTAGAAATATATTAACTATAAAAATAAATACCTAATCTAATACGTAAAAACTCACAAAATGAAAATAATCCGTGCATCTAAACGCGGTGCGAGCGCCGGTTTAGCGGGGTAGCGGGGGAGGTAACATCACGGAGCGAGCCATAGCCGCGCGTATTCGCGCGAGCGTCGTCATGTTGCCCGGATGTGTATCGAAAACCTACCTATAAGTTTGCAATTTACTACTTGGAATTTCGTTGATTTCTCGTTATTTTATAAACAGAGCTAAACTTTGTAGTATTATAGATGATAGTACGGAACCCTTCGTGCGCGAGTCCGACTCGCACTTGGCCGATTATTTATTTGCTGATTTGTATTATTCGCCGCTGCGCGCTTACCTAGCAGAAACTTAGCTACGAGTGCTCGCTATTTATAGACACCACACACATACATAAAAATGCGTTATTAAATTTATGGTCCTCTTTTTGTGTAGACGGATAAAAATAACTGACATAGGAAAACGAAATCTGTGACTCCATTTTGGTGGAAAAACTCACTTCGTTACACGGAATTTCGCTCCACTATTTCAATATTCCGATTCACTCAGCTGCGTATTGTTTCTTTCGTTTATTTTCCTCATAAAATTTGCTAGTATTTTGTTTCCTACATTTCCGTGGTATTTCAAAGCAACTTCCTCGATTAGTTCAACCAAGAATGAAACTAAATTTAAACCATTGAGCTACATACAACCAACAGAGTCACAATCTCTGAAAACAAATAACGAAATGTACGAGGGGCGTTATAAGTATATGCACTTATATGTAAATCAATGACACATTTACTGAGACATTAAATACGACTCCAAAATGACTGTATAAGATTCATATTTGGTTTGCGCAAATTTTATCACGTATCCCTGTTTCATAACAATGTGATTTGGTAGGATATTCGTGCAAAGCTCAAGTAGTTACCAATTCACATTCGTCGGAATGCTCATATCCTCCTGTAGGTATAATATCCTTTTTAACCCGGCTACCCCACATTATTTAAAAGAACATTTTATCTACTGGCATTCCTCACATACCCCTTAGGTCGAAATACACCCCCTGTCCCTCAAAACTCCTTCCACACGCTGCGTAACTTTTTATGGTAGGTCGTTTAGATTCCAGGCTGTTCAACTGTGGAATGCATTACCTATTCCTAGTCTTTAAATATAATATATATAAAATTATTATTTACTTTTTTCTCTCCTCTCTATTACTGCACGCCCCGTCATTTCACTTTCTTTTCTTTCCTCTTCCTCCTAAGATTGCCTGGAAGAAATCGCTATTAGTGATAAGGCCGCCAGTTCTTACACTAGTTCTTAATAAATTTCTCTTGATTATAAATTTTAACAAGAAAGAGTTTATCTATCTATCTATTAATAATTTTCAATGTCACGGGCAGTTGTTTACCGATTACAAAATGAAGGAGGTTAAAAACTCGACAGATTTTTTTGTTTGTTCATAACTCCGTCATTTGTGAACGAATTTGATTTTTCGTTTTGTTTTCTTAAACATTTTTTTAAACTGTAATTATTATCAAATATTTCGGCATCTTGAGGCGTTATCACTTGCTCGAATCACTTAATCACAAGAAAAATAAGCTTACGGAAGCGTTGTAACTAATAAAACAACAGAGAAGACTAGCTTTGTTCTTCCGTGATAAAACTGCGTATGCTGACATTGACACTGACTTTTTTGCATGTATGTGACTCTATAAGTATTGTACCTCGCTATAATTTAAACTCGCAAATTTCATTGTGTTCATTCTACAACCCGGTGTCGTGGAAAAGCGGAAGGAGGAATGAAAATAGCTGCCATTTCAAGTGGCGTCTAGGAGAGCAGACACCGTCGACGTTTCTCGAATGTCGTTCTAACACCGCTCGCCAGTATTTGCAGTACGTTTCTCACATTTGAGCGGATTTCTCTCTGTGTTCGTGGAGTAAGCGGATTTCGTGTCGAACTGCGATGTTGTTTCATTCCATCACCCGACTAGTAGATAGACTATGTATATTATACTTTTAAACGAGCAATTCTTGTATATATATAATCTGAATCTCGGAAACGACTCCAACGATTTTGTTTCGTTAGAGTCGTTTCTCTATATATATATAACCTAATAGATTAGGGGACGATAAATCGATCTTGCTAGGTTTCACTTTTAGTTAAAACGGGTGTGCTTGTATTTTCAGTCATAAAAAATCCAAGTGGAACTCGGACGCTCAAGTACTAAATTATTAAATCAATTAGACCACAGTAAACAAATCAAAGAAAATCTGTCGGATTTTCTTTTATTAACAATACTGTTTAAAAAAGTTTTACTGTTTACAGCGTTTCAGTGTGTAATATAATTTAGAAGATAAAACAAAAAGTCTTCAAAAGATATAAAAAATATATTTTAGACCACCTGCTCAATAATTTTCCTTTTTACGTCATTTAAAGAGGGTCTAAAGTGACTTTAGACCCTCAGTGACTTTAGACTCTAAACTGCGTCATTTAAGCACGAGGGCTTTAGTATTGTATGGGATTTCATTATATTACACTGCGACATAATGTGATTTGATACTAACGCAAATGAATTATTCTATGATACAGGCCTACTGCAAAAAGAACTAGTTCTAAAATTGAACTGTCGATCGAGAATATGACATAAATGAGTGGTCACGGCCGTATCAAGACACGCTGATCCTTACCATATGCGTGTCAAATCATAATACTCTCTTAGTCATTATCCGGGAGGAAATGACTGACGAAATTTGTGCCTGGCTCGCAGACCATATGTTAACTCGTATGTTCATAGTATACCTATTTTAAGTTCACATAAATTATGATGTGCAATTACGGAACCCTGCTTTACGCGTGGCGCAAGACGCACTTGGCCGCTTATTTATAATTTTACTAGATTGGAAGGCTTGAACTTGAAAACCGACCCGGCAAATTTTTTAACAACGTCATAGTCTATGATGGGGATAGAAAAACAACCATTTTACTTACGATTTTAAGACTAGTCTAGACAAAGCAAGACCTCTAGACAGAAGAGAAGACCCACTCCGATTTAAAGTTCGTGCAATAAAAGTGACAACAAAGCGATTCGTTTGGATAAAAAAATGTATATTAATAACCATTTCTTTCTGTTATCTCGTAGTAGGTGTAAAAAGGTGATAAAGATGTTTTTGTTTTGGGCGAGCTTAAATCCTCCGTTTTACTCCGGATTCTAATTTTAAATCTCTTAACACCCTCGCTACGCTCGGGATTCAATATGTCACCAGTGACATAAAACACTAATTTAATGGGATAAAGTAGTGTTTCATGTCACTGGTGCATAATTAAAAAGAAATATTTTATATATTTTTTGTTTTTCCATGTATTTTTTGTCCAAATAACGTAGGTATATATCAAAAAGAAAACAGGGGCAGTAATGGCACAAGAACGAGCCGGGCCGGGAATATTTGTATGTACACGAAGTCACGGAAAATAGCTAGCTGCTGATATTCTTAGTCCGAGCATGTTAGCTCAGTGATTCCCCAATCATCCCTTGCGGCTCTTTATCTGCAACTCGCAGACTAGCGCCAGTGAGAAATTGCCATAAAATAGAAAATCTCTCGGTCAGGTTGACACACCTCGTGGCAGTGACCTAGTTCAGGCTATTTTCCATCCAGTTCAGCGCTGACGTTGATTCATGGACTATTTCCCTAAACCCCGGACCTAGCTCTAGTGATACATTTTTATAGCATTCAAGACGGAAACATTGAAATATATACTTTTTATTACTACAACGATATTTGAATTCGTAATCGGTACTTATACGCCGCTATAAGTTAGTTCCAGAGTTAATATATTAGTTGTAAATATATATAAATATAAAAAACGTATTTTTGTAAGTTAAAAACGTTTCCGGCAGCCTAGTCAGGAGACCGTCTGACTTGCGATCCGCAGGTCCTGGGTTCGAATCCCGCGGCACGCACCTCTGTCTTTTCGAAGTTATGTGCGTATTGTTGATTGCCGCCAACTTCAAACGGTGAAGGAAAACATCCTGAGGAAACCTACATGTCTGAGAGTTCTCAATGATCTTGAAGATGTATGAAGTCTGACAACCAGCACTTGGCCAGCGTGGCAGACTATGGCCTAACCCTTCTCACAATGAGAAGATGGCCCGCGCCCAGCAGTGGGATAGTTTGTATAAGCAGGGCTGATAAAAAAAAAGTTAAAAACCTCCTGACTTAAAAAAACGACTGTACCAATTTTAATGAAACGTAGCTAAGAACACTCTAGATCTGGTCCTCTTTTAAATAAATAAAAAACTAGATCAAAATCGATCCATCCGTTTGAAAGTTATAAAGCCACAGATAGACATACAGATATACAGACATACAGATACATCGATACACAGATACAAGATGCACACGTCAAACTTATGCCTTTCATTTTGGGTTCCCTACTCAAAAAAACACCCTTCTTAAGTGTGTATAAGCTTGACTAGATCAAAATAGGTTCATCCGTTTGAGAATTACGATGCTAAAGACAGACTCGTAGATATACAGATACAAGATACACACGTCAAACTTATACCACTCTTCATTTTGGTTTCCTTACCCAAAACAAAGTAAGTGTGTATATGTTTGACTAGATCATTATCGGTTCATCTGTTTGAGAATAACAACACAAAGTAAGTGTGTATATGTTTGACTAGATCAATATCGGTTCATCTGTTTGAGAATAACAATGCTACAGACAGACACACAGATATACAGATACACAGATACAATATACACACGTCAAAATTATTCTTTTTGGGTCCAAAGATAGTCCAAAAGTGAACATTTTTAAAACAAATATTCATTGAAAGAATATATTTTGGACTACTTATTGCTCATTAACTCGTAAAGTTAACAAGCAGTAGTCGCAAAACTTTAAAACGTAAGTACTTTTGGGGAAAATATTTTTTTTTATTCATATTCCATTTAGACCGCGAACTTAATATGTTCATAGTATCAAATGAAAAGCCCTGTCTAAGTTCTCATATTGTGACGGGCTACTAAGGAACCCTACACTGCGCGTGGCCTGACACGCACTTGGCGGGTTTCGTTATTCATCTAAACCAAGTAACAGAAAAAAGTATCTTAATTACCAAAAGACCTATCAAAAGCTCATTATTTTTTTTCCGCACGATAACTAAGACGTAGCTTATAATGATGGCAATTCTCATCAGTATGCAAATCTACCAAAAACGTAGATAGCAAAACGTTTCGCAGTAACTAAAAGTTTGACGGACACAAACTTGGAACGGTACCAAATTAGAAAAGTTTCACAAAAATGTCTGCCATTGAATTCATGTCTGATTCTACTTTGCAGTTTATGTAGCTGTATTTAAAACTATACACAGCATTTTACTCGACTGTCAGACAGAGGTAATATTTGTGGTGAGTAAGCTCTTCCATGATGGACTGGGAGAAAAATAAAAATATAGAATGTATCAGCTGCTTCTCTTCCCAGGCATACAGTAAAAGTCAGTTAGTGGACAGTCAGTAGTTGAAGGGACAATTCCCCTCTGGCATTTATGTAGGCGACGGGGTCAGCCCATATCGCCTATATAAACGCCCATTTCGATAACATCTATGACATCATGTTACATTTAGTCTTAAGGGTGAGCTCAAAACACTTATCGCTCATCATCATCATCTCAGCCCCAAGAAGTCCACTACTGTACATAGACCTCCCCATAGATTACCAAACAGACTGGTTGGAAGCGGCCTGTATCCAGCGTCTTCCGGGCACTTGTATGGTCTGTGATCACACCCTTAACCGCCCATAAAAATAATCCAATATGGACATGTGACATGGGTGGCTAGACACAGATCTTGAAGTTTTTTTAGTGTCATTATTATGCAGCAAATACTCAAATAAGTACGTCACGGACTGATTTTAGACGGGCAAAGGTCAAGTTTTCAGTCTATATACCATAAATATACATAATATGTATATTAAGATGTACATAGTATGCTATGGCCACAAAATCTAAGTTAAAGCTTTTGAAAATTCCGAGATCTTAATTATGAATCCTGACCTTATAAGGGTTGTTATAAGTGACGTGTGTATCTGTGTATATGCACACACAGATACACGTGCCAAACTTGTAACATCCTCTTTTTGGGTCGGGGTCGGTCATAGCTCTTTGCAAAAATTGCAGTACCTCTTTATATATATAGTACGGATATCGTGAAGTGAATCAACGCAATCGACATTGATTTCATACTCTGGGAAACCCTTGCGTAAGTTCGTGACTGATAAAGGAAAAATAACATACATAATTGTAGTACTGTCACCGTGGGTAACTTTGAATCTGTGTCTGACATTGTTTTTTCGATTGGCCTCGATTTTTCTCTTAAAATACACTTTTATGTGCTCAAAACGACTCCTGATTAATTCATTAAGTAATTTGACTACCATTGTCTAGATCCTTCGAAAAAAGCTATGTACGTACGTACAATGTTTGACACGGATTCAAAGTTACCCACGGCAACTGTACCAAATGTAGATATATTTATAGACCAATCAGTACTTATACGATATATATATATATATATTACTTTGTATGTGACATATATAATTATAATCTTTATATACATATATTTTTATGTTACGGTTAAAGATGGATGTAGAAATAAACTTAAGATTAGCCGGCTACACTTGAGTTTATTTTCAAAGAGAGGCTAATGTTCGACATTATTGAATTTTTTGTTAAAATTAAACGATTTCGTCTTTAATCACATAAACTGCACATTAGCCTAATCGCAATGGCTAATGACTATTCGATCGATACGCAGGGAGCGGGGGAAAACGCATGGACACGTGGGTTGAAGGTTTAAAAAAAAAAGTGATTATGTTTTGAATTATATAATGTTGAATCGAATAGTTTATTTTATTGTGTAATACTGTGTAGGTACTGATTTTTATTTCTTCCATAATTTAATTTTAAGCACAGAATATAGAAAACTAGTAAAAATGGTTTGCAAACAACGTAATGTCAACAGAACTGCATACAATACATAAGAACATAAGATTTAAGCATACTTTACTACCTAAGTAGGTAGTACGTAATTTCTTAGGCGGCGGTCGCTTTGACCCGCCGCCCGCGGCGTGCGGCGGCGGCCCGTCGCTCGCAGCGTCTGTATACTATGTTCGGGAATGTTCGGCAGCGGTCGCGCTCACCCGTCGGCTGCACGCGTCGGGTGAGCGCAACCGCTGCCGAGGCGGTTCTGCTGTTTGAGCGTGATAGCCTATAGACGCTGCGGGCGACGGGCCGCCGCACGCCGCGGGCGGCGGGTCAAAGCGACCGCCGCCTTAAGAGTCTGTAGTACGACCATCGTCCGTCTCATTCGCGCATACCGACATTTTCGAAAATATGAAATGACTAAATTAATTTATAAAAAAAATCGTCGTCAAGGAAACAGAACAGCTTCACAAATTTATGACAAAAATGTCAATTTGATCAAAGTTATTTTTTATACATAACAATGATTCTTAGAAAATTTCAAAAAAATATTTTTATATCTGTTTTTTTTTTTAAGTTCATTCAATCATTTTATGTCTTCAAAAATGTTGGTATACGCGAGTGAGACGAACGAAGGTCGAACTACAAACTCTTTAAGATTTTTAATAAGCCTAACTGTAAAAATAGTGATTGCTTAATAATTAATACTTAGGCTTAGATTATAGACCTTATATAATCTAAGTACTTAAGTTTTGTAATGAGAATGATAACTGCTAAGAGGATAATTACCACTAAAAATATAGATTTTTAATACAAAAAAGTTTTCACTTCGATAAAAGATTTTTTATACTTCTTGCTTTTTCATTTGTTACTTCATTTTTAGGGTTCCGTAGTAACTACGAGGAACCCTTATAATTTCGTCACATTCGTCTGTCTGTCTGCCCGTATGGCACAGTAAGTTTACTCAGAGGCTATCAGTCCTATAGAAAAGAAACTTGGCATGTAAATGTGTTCCATGAACTGCAACAAAATTATATATTAAAATTTTCAAAAAAAAATTAAAATATGAGTGGTACTCTATACATACATATTAAGAAAGAATGATTTTTTTAACCCTACTATATGCGTATCTCGACTCGGTCTTGGCCACTTATTTTTCAAGGGATTTTTAGCCGGCTAAAGATAAGGAAGTTTAACATTAGCCTCTCTTCAAAACATATTTTTGAGGAGAAGCTAATGTTAGACTTTCAAGCTTAGCCGGCCAATCTTGATATTTATTTCTACACCCATCCTTAGCCATAATAATTCTACTTTGATTAATATAAAATATAAATAAAAAATATACACAAAACATTTTATATTTAATTTAATTTATAATATCCAAGCAGCTTTGCGATCCGACGAATTAAAATTCAACTCACATTGGCCAAAATACTTTTATTTGAGAATTCCAGCGTACTCCTTGAAACCGTGAAATAAAGTGTTCCCGCCAAAACAGCTTGAATATTGTATTGTCCAGTTTCGTACCCCCATCTACCCCGACATCAAACGTAATGCTCAAGGGAAAGAGTTTACGTAAGTATTGGTAGTCTGCTTCAGTCTATCTCTAATAGCCTACTTATTAGTTAAAAATCTATGCCATCCCCCCTCTAGAGATTTAAAAAATGTAGCCAACTGCAAAGCAACCAAAGTCCTAAGGCCGTGGAATTGTACCTGTACCTACAATATTTTTCTTATCCTCCATAATATTAACTTACGCCGCCCCCCCTCTGGGCCATGGGCTGGTAACAATGTCACTGATGGCTTAGAATACTAGACTCCTCTAGCTCAGTGAAGCACCTTGCTCTGTCTGTCTACGACACGACAGGTAAGCAAAGTTTGGCAATTTCACTTCCTAACTCTGTAACAACAAGTATATGTTTAGAAAACTCAAAAATCCCCGACAAAAAAACGTACGAACCGATTTTGATGATACGTAGCTAAGAACACTCTCGATGAAATCCTCTTTCAAACAAATAACAAACTCGATCAAAATCAGTCCATCCGTTTGAGAAATACGCCACAGACAGACACACAGATATACAGATACTCACATCAAACTTATGGCACCCAAGTTTTGGGCTGGAGGTTAAAACCGTTTATCCACTTGAAATATCATTTAGACGCTTGTGCAGATGGAATAGAGTAACTACGTGATGGTGATGCACATAATTTTTATTGATTTTTGGTTAACTGTGACCGAATGAAACTATCAAAGTGTCTTATTAATCTTTGACAGATAGCATGCTCCAATTTACGCGTCATTTATGTGCGTAGAAGCAGTGATATGTTATACAATCTCTTTGCGTAGAAGATACGTAGAAGACGCTTACAGATAGATAGACGTACCTATAGCATATAGACCTTATAGAATGTATTATAGTACTATAATTGTACTTTGAGAATAAAACACGGTGAAAAAGATGATGAAAAGTAGCCTGTCTGTCTATAGGTCCTCAGCTACCTCTGTGCCGTTAACGGTTGTTCTAATGCGCACCAGCGTGCATAGCGCAATAAGCACCAAACTTTGTCGACAAGTCCATCCTATGCCATGTAGGTCGCCGGGTTATGCGGCGGACTGCGTCAGCGAGTCAGTTGGTGTGGAGCTGCTTACCGTTTAATCGTGAAAAGATAAACAAACAAAGTGAGAATTACTTTCACTTTTGTAATCGAATGCAAAAGCGAGCTAAAGTTTCTGCATCGAATGGCAAAATATGTTAGCATCTGTCTGGATATTTGTTTGTTTGGATATTGCTACTAGCGCACGACTTGTGGGCATATTTTTTGTATTTTTTTAACTTCTTACTAATAGGGCTTCTAGAATTCTGTGCAGACTTCGTAGAAAAGTACACTTTTCAAGCAATTCTAGTTCGATAGTGGGCAAACGATTACCTATTTAGAATCCGAATTTTGTATTAATGAATATAATTTCTCCGAAAACAAAATATTATATTTTCAAACTCCCGAAAGCTCATTTGACAACTTGTCTGATAACTGAAACTCTGTAATATGAAAGTGTATATGTTAAAGTTTCTATAAACAGAAACCTAACCTAATAATTGATATATCTAATAACCAAATCTTTTTAAATAATAAGGTTTCTGGATATAAAAAAAAAACAGAAAACTAACGATCTTAACTGAGTAACTGTTCGACTAAAAGAAACTTATGGAATCAGATACTCATGTCAAGTAAGCAATTCAGGTAATTCTATAAAACGGATTCCGGCAAGTCAGATTCAAACAAATGAATTTCGGATTATAGATAGGTTACCGAGGAAAACAAATATCTGCACCTGAAGTCAAGGATAAGCTCTTTGTCACTCGATAACTAGAATTAGTTTGCCAACCCGTATCTACAACAAGAATGCGTCTAATAGAGGTTAAACGCGGATTGAACTACTTCTGGCTGTCAAAACAGATTCAGCCTCTGAATATAATGTTCGTCACATCCCGGACAGACGTCGGAAGTGGTTGGAAGTATGTCGTGTGTATCGAGAGCCACTCGCGCCTCGCCTCGAGTGCGATAGTGCGGACGGCCGGGATCGAACCCACACCTTCATTTCCTGCCTCCGTGGACGACAGACGAGAACTAGGAAATTGTGGTTTCTCGCTACTCTACGAACCAACTAGATGTACAAATATTTAGATGAGTAAGTAGCGATCATTTTTTTTTTTTGCGTAACTGCTCAAATATAGTACTTAATGTGTTAGGGTGTATTGTATTGTTTTGATCACAAACTTTTTGCAAAAAAGCCTGTGCTCACGAGGTTTATATAATATATTTATGATAGATTGATATTTAGGATAGATAGATAAACTTTATTAAAAACCTCATGATAATCAAATTACAGAAAGATAACATTAATGTTATTTATCTCTTTTTTTTTCATTGTTGTTGTTTGTGTTGTCTTAAAATAATTATATTACCTAAGTAGGTACTTAGGGCTAGGCTAATAAACCTAAATATATCTGTTGGATAACCTAGCCCTAAGTACATACTTAAGTACTTAGGGATAGGCTAATATCATTATTACATGATTTGTAATACCTCCAAGAGATTTTTGTCAAAAAACGTTCGTTCGAAGGTCACTTAAGAGCAGACAGGCAGTAATAATATTAGCTGGTAAGTCAGTATAGTTCAAAATGGACTCGCGTTCAAACATGATCAAGGCCGCCTGCGCGCACGAGTAAACACCTATGTGCATGCTATTCAATTGCAAATATTCCATAAGCCAACATAATGATGATGCATGTTTAGGTAATAAAGTAGAATTTTATTCTCAATATTAATAATTTAAAATTTGTAATTTTCAACCACATAACTTCGTTACTGGACAATTACGTTTTGCGGACTATAGAAAAAATAACTTTTAGGGTAGCCAACAAGGAACTCTTATAGTTTCATGACATGGAAGCTTTAGAGTCGGTTGACCTGTGAGATTAATCGGTGACGATAAACTGGTAGCCGAGAAGCTATTTAATCTCGAGTAAATAAATAGTAAAGTGGCAGAAGTTATAAGAAAATAATAACTTATAACTAAAGTTATTAGTTTTTTATAACTTCTGCCATATTTACCTTGAAGTAAATAAATAATAATAATAAATAAATATTTGTGGACATTTCACACAACACCATCTAGCCCAAACTAAGCAAAGCTTGTACTATGGCCCTAGATGGCTGATAGAATACATATATACTTTTTGTTGTAAATATATACATATGATACATATAAACACCCAGACACAGAACAAACATCCATGCTCCTCTCACAAATGTTTGCCCTGGGTGGGGATCGAACCCACGACCTACAGCTCGGCAAGCAGACATACTGCTTGCAACTGAGCCACAAGGCCAGTCAATTGTTTCTCTATATCTATATATATATATATATATATTCTATAGGATTCATGTACGAAAGACCTTCACGACCTAATCCACCTTTCTTATTTCACTACAGAACAGAAAGCCGGCACATTAACACTAGTCTAGTAAAAATAAATCCGTTTGTATGGAGCAGATCGCAGTATTTGCAACTGGGGGGATTCTTTGAAATTATGATAGGAAAATAACTAAAAATCATAGATCAACAATAATCCCCGATTTATAGACTAGCTGCGTTCCGTGGTTTTACTCGCGTAGTTATGAAAAACCATGATGATTATGTTGATGATAAGTAGCTTATATCCGTCTCCAGGTCCAAAGCTATCTCTATACTAATTTTCATAACGATCGGTTCAGCCGTTTGAGCGAGTAAATGTAACAAAATTAGCTTTTATAATATCATTATGAATTTGTGTCAAATGTATTTCAAAACACCAGTACATTCATTTAAATAACAATATACTTAGTTGTCTTTTATGTTGTCACAAATCTTATTTTTAGTCGACTACACCCATTTCTCGTCGAAATGCCAAAAACCCCTACTCAACGATTTTGATCCACATTCTCGATGCGTACCTACTACACAGGAATGGAATTCTTTGCTGCTAATTTTGTTTCCTGAGAACTATAATTTTGGGGTTTTCAAGGCTAGAGTGAATAGTCGACGAGCTCCATCCTCAGCCATACCATCGCTTAACATCAGGCGAGTTGGTGGTCAATCGTTGATCTATCTAATGTATAAATGTATAAAAAACGGACAATGCGAATCAGACTCGCCCACCGAGGGTTCCTATAAGGGTTTCGATTTTTCCTTTTGAGATACAGATATTTTTCGGTTTATGCAGGAAAATATAAAGAGATATATAATTTCCCCCTTTTATCTACTAGTTTGTACGGAACCCTCGGTGGGCGAGTCTGTCTCGCACTTGTTCGGTTTTTTACACTTTTTGAACAACAACCTGTGAAGAAGTTTCAACAGCAACTGGCGCAAGGATCATCTTCAATGTTCTGCCTCTCATGCCTACATACACTCGACCACTTTTACACAGTAGGTACATAACGAAGGGCTACACTCCTGGTAAACGGCATCCATTTTTTCTTTAACACCTATACTGCCGTACTAACAAGTTAATGACCTATTTTTTTAAACAACGTTATACCGTCGGTCACATGTGGCTGACATGGCTCAATTAGTTTAGAAATATCAGCCGTATATACTCGTAGCTGGCGCAGCAGTACCTAAGTATATCTATTAATAATATAGTATGTAAAATTTCATACATAGTAACATAATACTTTTTGACTATACCAGTTTGAAAAATGCGTGATTACACTGTACGATTGTACACATTTTTCTTACCTAGAATCCTCTTAGCATTGCATTTGAGAGATTATTTATTTTATTTTAGTGGATGGTTTCTGTTATTTTTATAAATGATTTCGGTGATTATCGGTACTGCTTTTTCTTGTTTTGAAAATTTACAGTAAAATAAAAAAATATACATAGTACATATTATTGGGTCAATGAATAATACTTAATCACAATTTATTTAATAGGTAAGTTCGTATAAACAGAGTGACCAGCCCTAGTGTCAGAGTTATTAAACCGCCAAAAGACCTGGCTTAACGATTGCTGTTTTTTAAGAACAAACAAACGGAACCTACAATTTAACGTGTCATCCGACCCACGGTAGCGCTTAAAAAGAATTGCCACCCATCCGAAGACTGACCGGTTCGTCCGTTGCTTGACATTAGTGATCGTTCGAAAACCCCCTAGTCTCGCTACGCCACGAGCGCTACAGGAAGATAATTGTATCTTGGCTAGGATAGGTCAAGGTAATGATAAAATTAAACCCTGGAAATTATGAACGCCTATCCAACCAGAGCTGAAAGCTTATGGGTTCTTAAACAGGTTGTCATTTAGATTGTAAATAATAATTAATTGCATTTTTAAGTTTTGGTACGTATTAATTAATCTAATAGAGTAAGTATTCAATGAGTATTCCACTTTTTATCGCATCAAAACCGCGATTATCTACTAAAATATAAGTGCGCTTATCAATTGCTCACAATCAGTCTTAAACTTGGCTGCGACTTGTTCAGACGTAACAATGAACATCGCTGCCTTTGCGCAGGGTTTCCTTGCACTTATAGTGCTGAGCCTCTCAATACTTTATTTTTATTTACGACATAACTTCAACTATTGGAAGAACCGCAATGTACCCCACGAAAAGCCGAACCTTTTGGTTGGTAGCATGTCGTTCTTAATGAGAAAGAGTATATGGGACTACTTTTACGACTTGAGACAGAAGTTTCCCACAGACGATTATGTGGGAATTTATCTGGGATGGAAACCAACGCTGGTCGTGCAGACCCCGGAGCTGGCGAGAAGGATCTTGACAAAAGATTTTGAATATTTCCAAAATAGAATGTGCTACTCATCGTATGAGACCGATCCCTTGGGAGCGCTGAACTTGTTCACTTTAAAGGTATGAAATACAAACGTTATTGGTTTTGTGGAAATTATTTAGAGATCTATTAGCGTTTTTTATTTATTACTACTTATTATTTTAGTTTAAACTGAAAACAATCAAGAGTTTATCTATCTACCTACTTATCAGATCCAAATCTGTGCTAGTCATTTATATAATATTTAGGTCTTTTATCGGAATGTTTATTATAGCTAATGTTTTTTTTTTTTATTTGTTTATTGTATTATTCGTAGATAATATTTTCCGGCTTATTTATTATATACAATGTTGTGATTTTTCTTGTTTTTTGTATATTCATTTTCTAATTTTATCACAAAACTTTATAATGACTTTTCTGACAAAAAACTGCATAGAAGTTTATAGATCAGATCAGAAATAATGTGTGAGTACTAAAGATAAAGTGAGTATTTGTTGTAAGTATGTATATTGGCATGACTTGTGGCCTAAATGGCTTGATAAATTTTTAAGTGCTATCTGTTGTTACATTCACCATTATACCTTCATCGTCAATAGTTTTATCATTTGTACCTACGAATCTACGATACAAGTTCACTTACAGCCGGTGCTACATATTATTGTTATATAATATCCCAAAAGATATTGTTTATCATTCATCTCGATGAATCAAGTTATAGTATAACTTGTGACTATGGAAATAATATTCATTGATATCTCCCAAAGTTCCAAGTGTCTTAACTTATATTTTTAATCAAATACTCTGTTTTCCTCGTAATATACACGTACGTACATATTTTATTGAGACTAAATATCTTATACATGTTACATCATTAAGGTAAAACCCGACGAACACGGTTAGCGGAAAAGTGTATAAATGAATATACTCCTACATAACGGGTTTTGCAATGAGTGCATTGAATGGTCAGAAGTACCATTCGCGAGAACAGGTTTTGCAAATAATGCAAATAATGCAATAATTAAATGGCTAGAGCAGACTACAATTTATTTTCTCAATAGTTTAGTTTACGAATTGGTATTTAGACAATCATTCCTAACTAATATTATGAAAACGAAAGTAACTCTGTCTGTCATTTGTCTCTCTGTCTGTCTGTCTGTCCTAACTTCAGAACTAAACGACTGAACCAATTGTAATGAAATTTGGCACAGAGATTCTTAATTCTATTGGTCCTGGAGAAGGACGTAGGGGCAGCTAGTTATAATATAATCCAAATACAGGGCAGAGATACGTCATCGAAATATCTGCCAGGCCGGAAGTAAAACTCAAAACTGACTGTAAAAAACAACAAAAACAAAACAAGAAAAAAATATACAAAAAGAATGTGCGTTCCGCACAAGGTCTCAAGTATAAGGTATGTGTAACGTCGATACTATAGTACCCACATATTTGTTTGCAGAACCCTGTGTGGACCCAAGTGAGGCACGAGCTATCCCCGATGTTTACCGCGCTGCGGTTGAAACAGGTCACAGAGCTGATGAACGTAAACGCCAAGGAACTGGTCCACAAGATAAAGCGCGACCACATTGATAAAAATGAGCTTGTCAACCTCAAGGTCAGTATAACGCATACCTAAGAATCTTGCTAAGATATACAATGGAAAACGTGCAGTGCCGTAAATAGGGCGGTGGCACCGGTGCCCAGGCACAGGGCGTAGACTCTGGGGGGCGCAAGAATGGCTAGACCACGCAGGACTATTATATTTTCGGTTTGCTCCTGATAAGTTCCCACTGCGCCCCTAGTGCTCGATTTCAACACATTCGTACCTACATGCCAGTATCATCAGAAACGTCAGTTAAATTAGACAAAACATCGCGCTCATTTTTTTGGCAGCGCACGAGCGTATTTGTGTTTATCGGAGTCAAGTGGCCGGCCGGCTACACGGTCGGTCGCAGGGAGACGACCGAATGAACTGACTGAATGAAATAAAGTAGGCCTATACATAGCATTTCTCTAGCTAGGGTACCTATAATATCTAAAAAAACAAGGGCACAGATATAGAAGCTCGCACAAGGCGCAGAAAAGGCTATTTACGGCACTCCAAACGTGCTCCACCGTAGTCCGCAACAGTCGCTTAATATCAGGCGAGTTAGCGATCAAACACAAGCCTATTTTCGATTACATTTAAAAAAACAATCATCATCTCAGCCATAAGAAGTCCACTGCTGACATAGGCCTCCCCCATGGATTTCCAAAAAGACCAATTGGAAGCGGCTTGCATCCAGCGTCTTCCCGCCACTTGTAAGATTTCATCTGTCCAGCTGGTTTTCCTATACGCTGCGCTTGCCGGTACGTGGTCTCCACTCGAGAACCTTTCGACTCCATCGGCCATCAGTTCTACGTGCTATGTGCCCTGCCCACTGCCACTTCAACTTGCTAATCCGCTGTGCTATATCGGTGACTTTTGTACGTCTACGTATCTCTTCATTTCTGATTCGATCTCGTAGAGAGACTCCGAGCATAGCTCTCTTCATAGCTCGTTGCGTGACCTTGAGCTTCCTTATAAGACCCATAGTTAGGGACTACGTTTCAGTGCCGTATGTCATCAATGGTAACATACACTGGTTGGTCACATAAAAAAAATATTCAAGTACATAAATCGTAAACAAATTACTATCAACCGTCAATTCCGTGTTGATTCCGTGTCAAACATAAACATAGCCTGATTCAACAATTTTCAACCCTCCTTCAATCGCGTCATTATCAGATTTTATTTCTGTAAATAATATTTAATTGTGGTTATTTTAATTTTTCAGCCCTATATATGTAACATATTAATTGTTATAAGTGTTAATTTTGTTTTGTTATATCATTAATTCACCTTTGTATTTTATAGGATATTTTCTTTGTTTCAGCTAATAAATTCTAAATTCCGACTTCTTTTTCTCTCTTCTGACATACTTGTTGCTGGCAAAAATGTTAAATTAACTATTGCCAAAAAAAAACAATTTTAACTACTGTCAGCGTGGGTAACTTTACACACAATTTTTCACATTTTTGACGATATCAGAGTATTAATGTATGAGTCTAATAGTATTTTACTTATTTAAGCGTGTTCTTTCGTGGTCAATTTTAAAGTAAAGAAGTAACAAGTCTAATAGTATAGAAAATATTTAAGAAAATCGCGTTTAAATGGCTTGTCAAAGTTAAACGTCAAAGTGGGTAAAATTGACTCCCGTTCATTTCGATAGCGGAAAATCTTCATAAACGGTGATTTACGTAATTTAGGTTGGATTTATTTTACTTTTTTGATGTAAAAAACATAGATCTATCAAACTAAATCAATTTGTCATATTCAATCATGTTCATTTTCATGGGAAATGCCGTTTAAAAACTTTGAACTACAAGCGAGCGGAAAAAATAAAATAGTTTGATTTAATTTTTTCCCATAGAAAGTATTTTCAAGATATATTTTAATTACGCCGATAAAGTAGTAAAATTTATTTTAGCATTTGATAACGAGGCCTTAGAAATGTAGAAAGTGCTAAAGTGACGCAACGTCAGCGCAGTTGGTTGTGCATTCAACTTTTATATTGGAAAGCACCTTTTGAAAAAGAAACTGCGAGCTAATCTTCCGTGTAGGAAAAATATCATTAGGAAACTGAATTATGGTGTTTGAGTATTCGTTTTGCAGCCTAGGTATTTGACGATACCTTTTCCACTTAAGAGTTATAATCTCAAGTGGAAAAGCTATTGTCAAACACCTAACGATGCCATGACTATAAACCACCTACTTGAGAGCCAATTCTTATTCCGTGTTATATATGCTTACCATCTTCGACCACATTATATCGCTTAAAACATCTCTTTCGGACATAGAAGTGAAATAATTCACATTATTAATGTATTATTATGTGTATAATTAATTGAAACTCCATTGTCAATGTTACCCACAATTAAAGAAAATACGTTGACTTTTTTGTTTACAATATTTTTACGTAGTAAAATTAAATAAGACCAAGAAATATTGCAAGGTAAGATAAATCAATGTTTTATCGATATTAAATAAAACTCATGGGATTTAAACAAGTTTTGTATAATTAAATCCGAAATCTTGGACATACATTTTTCAGTCACAAATTCTTGTGTTTCAATGGTGGAAAGCTTTTAAAACTTCCATCACATTTGTCAATTTTATGCATAAATCAACATTTATTATGTTTGGCAACTACAACTCACGCATTCATCAATCAATTTAATTACTCATCTTTTGGTAAAAAAATCAAGAATCTTTAAACCAGGCTATGTCCAAAGTTTAACGCAAAGCCAAAGTTACCCACGTTGACAGTATATAAATAGGGCCACGAATTCTGTGAATTTTAACTACTAATCTTTTGGGAAAAAATCATTAGCCTTCGAATCAGGCTATGTATAATGTTTGACATGAATCCAAAGTTACCCACGAGTAATTAATAATTAGTAATTAATTATTAAATTTATTTAATAGACTTCATTATTCATTATACTACCACCAAGAAGCACTTTGCAAACATGAAAGCTTCTTAACTGAGACACAATATTGTCGAGAAATTACTAGACGTAAAGATATCAGAGTAATGCTATGTAAAATTATATCGAAATGTTCATGAACATTGAAAATAACCCTATTTTGAGGCTCTGTAAAAAAGTCTACTTGCCTATGATTTTGTTCTCATTAGCAAGATTTTATATAAAAACATGTGTACAAATAGCGAAAAACAACTCTAAATTAATTCTAAAACCTTACTTTCCTTTTCTCGTAGTAATGCAATACATATACGATAGATTCGTTAAAAGTTGAATAAAGTGAAGGTAATTAATTAAAGTGAAGGTGAATTCTAAAGTGAACTTTTATTTTTCCTTAAAAATCTCATTAGCAAGTCTTATCGAATTCTCGTAATCAAGATACATTATAAAAATTTACGTCTCATCTCACGGGGTGGTGCGTGACCCCGTTTTCCGAGTGGCTGTAAAATATCCAACTCACATTTCATCGTACTGCTTTTGATTAAAATACTTTTGCCAGGTTATATAAGTGTTCAACGTTACTGTATTTTAATCTTTAATGTCAGTCTGCTGTATTATATGTCCTTTGCTGCTGTCAAAAATTATATGCACACTATTTACCATATCTATTATACAAATATAGGTATTTAGTAAACAATCCAAAGTGCTTGTAAAATATATTTACATATTTTTGTAAATATTTATTCATATGTTAAGCTAGCAGACATGCAGTAGTTTGATGACACATAGCAACGACTACCGGGAAGTCGCCGCTGTTTCACAATAGTGCTCGATCGCCGCAAGATACTGAGAAACAGAGAACTTATGTGAACCCATGTCATGCATTGCAAAACATGAATTAACTTTTAAGTTAGGTCACTAAGTACTCGACAAGAGTCGCACGTAATTAAATTATATTAAAAATTAAATGTTTTTTTGCGTCCTCAACGACAGCCCAAGTTAACTCATTTATAAAATTCAATGGAAATAAAACATTTTGGGAATTTTTAAACCTGGTGATATTTTTATAGACATTTATATGGTATTTATATAATTTATATATATGTATATACTTAGGTGAACTACCTAAATCTGAATGCCAACTCACCATGTGTAAGTCATTGTAGTTCTACCATACCATTGCTTTGTAGAAACTAATCTAGACGTGCTCCATCGTTAGCCGTTGTGACACACGTCACGACAAGTGATTAAAATTTAATATTTCCCCTAGGAGCTGTTCTCGATGTACACTTCAGACACGGTCGGTTCGACAGTGTTCGGCATTAAAGTGAGCGCCCTGAATGATCCCTCGTCTCCCCTCTGGTACATCACCAAACACATGGTGAGGTTTACCTTCAAACGAGGCCTGGAGTTCATTATGGTATTCTACGTGCCAGCTCTAGCTGCATTTTTGAGGTACGTATTAAATAAATAAAATATTGATTTACGGTTTTTTTTAACCCCCGGCCCAAAAAGTTTGAGGTGTGTATCTGTGTGTCTGTAGACTGTATAGACTTATCAAGCATCCATAATATAGGATTACCTACACTCTAAAATTGCGAATTGTGGCGGGAAGACGCTGGATGCAAGTCGCTTCCAATCGGTCTTTTTGGAAATCCATGGGGGAGGCCTACGTCCAACAGTGGACTTCTTATGGCTGAGATGATGATGATGAAAATTACGAATCTCAATCAACCGTTCTATAGAAAATGTCATCTCCAATCAATACCATCATTGTTTCCGGCAGCCTACTGGTGAGACCGTATGACTTACGATTCGCAGATTCGAATCCAGGACGGGTTCGAATCCCACGGTACGCACCTCTGTGTTTTCGAAGTTATGTGCGTATTGTTGATTGCCGCCAACATCAAACGGTGAAGGAACACATCGTGAGGAAACCTATATGTCTGGGAGTTCTCAATGATCTTGAAGATATATGAAGTCTGCCAACCCGCACTTGGCCAGCATGGCAGGCTATGGCCTAACCCTTCTCACAATGAGAAGATGGCCCGTTCCCAGCAGTGGGACAGTTTGTACAAACAGGGCTGATAAAAAAAAACAAAAAAAAAACAATACCATTACAGAGAGATGTTTGAACTCAACGAACAAACTTACTTATGGTAATAAATCGGATCTCACTCCAACATTATTGAAAATAAAATTACTTAGAAAAACATTATAATTCCAATTACGGAAATACTGATTGGGATATGCTGGCTCAAGTCAATAATTATAAAAAAATTAGTAAAAATAATTAATAAATGTACAATCGTTCAAAGTATATTTCATTTTGATCAATACATACGAACACATACTTACCCAAAAAATCTTACCTCTTTGCTCATCATCATCATCATCATCTCAGCCATAAAAAGTCCACTGCTGGACATAGGCCATTGGAAGCGGCTTGCATCCAGCGTCTTCCTGCCACTTGTATGAGGTACCTCTTTGCTCAGTCGAGTAAAAAACAAAAATTGTTTGGAACATAATGAAATTTTTATTGAATGTTTGTAATTTATTTTCGAATTTTCATTTTTTCATTTTGATGGATTTTCCTTAATTTCATAAAAAATTAACCACCTACAGTCCTACACCAATATAGGTCAAAGGATACTTTTCCTTATTGACGGAAAAATTTAAGCCGCAAAGAAAATTGCCATTTACTTTACGACACATTTCCACTTTTCCGAGTGATATGTACACAAATATAAGTTTAGAAAACCAAAAACCCCCGACAAAAAAAAATGGCTGAAACTTTTTTTTTTTTTTAACAAATTTATAAAAAGTTATTAAGGACCGCAATAGAACGCCACATCACAAAAATATCATTTCATGCATTAATATGATTTTTAATATTTAATGTTGCTTTCTAGTGCGGTCTTTAATTATTGTTTTAATTAAGTTCATTCTCATTTTAAATCTTTAAAAATATTTGTATGCACTAGCGGACGATGGTCTGAAAACAGACTCTTAAATGTAAACTTTTCTTATCTTCTTTCTTCATTCTTCATCCTTTTTTGTAATTGTATACATTCTTTTTTTTCTCTCTTTGTTAATTACCCCACCATCTATTTATTATTATCATTTCTCCATCCCAAAGTTGCCTGGAAGAGATCACTATTATCGATAAGGCCGCCTGTTGTTTCACTAGCATTTAAGCCCTTTTCACTATGTAATTTGTGTTTTAGTTAAGGTGTAAACAATAAAGAGTTTATCTATCTATCTATCTTTGTTTGAAAAAAAGGTGGTGAAAACAGTATTTTCGTTCCAGGCTACAATTTTTCTCTAAAGCAGCGACAGACTACATTAAAAAGCTGTTCTGGGATGTGGTAGAGCAGCGTAAAGCAGCCGACAACGATACTGAAAGCAAGGACCTCGTTAATCATTTGCTCAAGCTGAAGGAGAATTTGAAACTACCCGCGGAAGCCGGCTCGCGTGAGTTTACATTGTTCTCTCGTTATAGCAAACGGGAAGATGCTAAAGTTTGGCGTGATCTTTTGCTTTACTCCCTAGACTTTGAAGCAGCAAAAATCAACTGTTTTTAAACTGCACCTACTTTCTTCAAATCTTTATTTCTGTACAGAAGGTTTTATCTGAGGAGATTATGGAATCCTCGAACACCTTATATAATATGTATTTATAACATTATATAACACAGCAACTGCTATCTGAGACTACGCTTTATACATACATAAGTACATAATTATAATCACGCCTGTTTTTAATAAACATTCCATTAAATGTTGTATTTTATTCTTTTTAGAACTAGCAGACGACTACATGATGGCGCAAGCAGCCGTGTTTATACTGGGATCCATAGAGACGTCCTCGACCACGCTCAGCTATTGTCTGCATGAATTGGCTTATCATCCTAAAGAACAGGTAAATCTTCTCATCACTATTGAACAAATTTGACTAGCAAACAAGTACAAAATCCTATAACTCCATCGGTTTTTTTTTTTATCCACATACACACGTACATACACACATACGTCTCGACAAAATTAATGATTCACTGGAGACATAGAAAGCCTTAAAAATCTAATAATTATTGGCTTGAAAAAAGAATGGATAAAACGACTTCAAACGGCTGGTCAAAAAAACTACTGAACAAATTAGACGAATATTTATAATATTAATTTAATTAAAACTCAATTCCCAACTGGTTTTAATTTTTATATACCATAAAAACATAAATGTGTTTAAACCTCTTCAGTTGACGTTGGTATCAATAACTAATTGGATTTATAATGCTCTAGCTTGAAAAAAAAGTTTTTATTTTTGCGAGGAATTTACCTATGACATTCAAGAAATACACAATGCAGTATCCTATCAATTAAATTCTCTAAAATGTGTATAGTTGTAAAGCGTTAAGCCTATTATAGACGAGACCAGCAGCGCTCCAAATAGGGGGCTGTTCGGGAGAACACGGTGCACCCATACGCTTTTAAAATATATAGTACTGTAAATTACGACGCAAAGTGAGATCGATCGCTGTTGCACTCAGCTAGTGGAGCTATTTACTTCTGTTTTTGACCTATTTACCCGCCTGCTCAAAAAGAAGGTAATATTTGATTTTATAGAGCCTATTTACATGCCTATTATGATGTTATCTCCTGTACTCTAAACGGTTTAATAGGTTTCGATGTTGCAGATTCATCATTATTTACTGTAATAATGATGCTTACATTGGTAAGCACTTTAGATTTGCAAAAAAATCTAATACAGAATAGCTTACAAAAATGTATTTTGTAGGCACGTTATATTTACTAATGTATACTATAGTAATGTAAACCTCGGATAAAAATAGTTCAACACATTTTGGCTTATCTATGCTGTTGTATTTTTTATTTTATTTACAAGTTAAATGTGTTTACAATTTTCTAGACAGTTCAAAAATTGCTTATCATTAGCGATTCAATCTGCTGTCGCATATGGATTTTTTCGAACGTAACATTATTCGTACCTCCTCCCTCCTCCACATTACCGCAGAAATTGCAACTTTGACTTGTCTATACCTTAATAATTTACCTTTATTTTGCACGGCCGCATGCCACATTTCTATCTTGTTCGCATTATGAAAGTTAATGCGGAAATGACTTCGTATAGCCCCAATCCGAGGGGTAAAAATAACACGGTACTAACAAAATTTATAAACGGTTAACGAGAGTTCTTTTAATTAAAACCATTTTTATTCCCGTCCCTATTCAATGTTTTCAATTAACTCCATTCGTTCGCTTAAAAAATACTTTTGTACAGTTTGTAGGTATTTACTTTGTCTTGTGCCCGGTTTTTATGGCAGCCAGAAAGTAACTAAACTGTGTTCACTTTTCAGGAAATGCTTTACGAAGAAATCAGTGAGGCTATGAAACAGAAAGGAAAAGACGTGTTGGAATACGATGATTTGTTAGAACTCAAGTACCTCACCGCTTGTATAATGGGTAAGTTATTTTTTTATTTGCATGGTATAAAAAAGCGTTACTTGTTTAGTTTGTCTATATTTTACGAAACAATACATGGATGCAAATTTTGCACAGAGATAATGTCCACTGCTACATACCATATCATGACCGTGCTATGAACGTATCAGACAAGGCATGACACTACTCCTGCCACTATAACGTCGACAACGTATCGGTACCGGAACAGTCATGGTTGGTTTTGAACCATTGAAGACCAAAATTCTTGGTGGCAATTAAATTATAGGCAAACGTGACGAATCACCGTAGGTAGTGTTCTATTCTCTTTGGTATCACCCAGATAAATTAAAAAAAACTTTCCAAAGACGCTTTCAGCCAGTGATATTACTAGTAAAAACATTTTTGGCAAGGTTTTTTTTCCTTTGTATAATTGACTTCGCACTCGACTTGACATCAGAGGATAATGTCATTATCTTGTCATTATATTTTAATCTCGCGACAGTCCCTCGATATAAATAATGTCGAATTATGTTTCTTACATTATTTTATTGCGGTATCTCATGCAACAGTTTTTGAGATAAGATACCGAATTGTAACTATGTACGAGTACACCGATATCGCGTTTTATTACTTGGTTTCAAAAAAAGCTAGAAAGAATGTAAACAAATCAAAAATGTATATGTTTAAGTAATGTGTGGTGAGCAAGGAATGTGTTAACTTGAATTCTTTGAAACAAATTATATTTTATCACAGATGTTTGATAATCCGATTTCATTGTCAAGCTTTTAGGTAAATTGAAATTGCTGGTCAGATTAACTCTATCTTACATTTTTGTCCTATTATTTTACAGAGACATTCAGAAAACACCCACCTGTTCAGAATTTGGATCGCATTTGTAACAAGAGGTACCAGTTAAACGATGACCTTGTCATCGAGAAAGGCACCCCTTTGTTCGTGAACGTGGTAGCGCTACATCTTGACGAGAAGGTGTTCCCGGAGCCAGACCAGTGGAAGCCAGAGAGGATGCATAACGTCGCCGAATCAGATAATTTGCAATTTTCCTTGCTGCCGTTTGGAGACGGACCGCGGTTTTGCATTGGTAGGTTTCTTCTTCTTTTTTGTATTGGACCCGCATTAAAGCATTTGCCAGTGTCAAGTATTAGGATTTTTTCAAGTTTCTTAAATAAAACAAGTTGTAAATGTTCTAGTCACAATCTAAGTCACGTATACAGTCAATTTATAAGTCGAGTCCGCTTCAGTAAAGTGGTGGCGACTTTACTAGAAGCTTCTATGGAGTTTTGTCGACAACGTAAAATGACACGTTTCACTGCTTCATTTCACTTCACATTTCACTTCATTTCACACTTCACTACACGTATGTAAACCTACCAATCAGAGTTTTGGCGGGAATGTCATCGAAACATGTAGTTGCTTTGTTTTATTTTAAGTGTTCGATCAAGTACATGAAGTGTGGGCACACTTCATGTACTTGATCGAACACTTAATGAATAAAACACCACCATTTTTATCGCATTAATATTGAAAATAACACAAGTTTAGGAAAATAAAACAAAGCAACTACATGTTTCGATGACGTTCCCGCCAAAACTCTGATTGGTAGGTTTACATACGTGTAGTAGGCATATATAATAATATAATATAATTTAGATATAATGATCAATAAATTCTCAAAGATACACTTAAATAATTACAAAATTTGAAACGACTAAATAAAAAAAAAACGAACGATTTTCTCATACAATAATTATTGTTCCTTTTTTGAATTTAGGAATTTAATTAATTTAGTGGTGTGCCTCCAGAATTGACCACATAAACTTATTAAAATCATTAAATCCTAAAAAGGAACGAAAATTTTACGGGAATTTCTTTAGTTTTTTTTTTTGTCATCTTATGTATTATAATTAATATGATGGTGCCTTCAGAATTGGTACCAGTTTCTTATAAGGCTGAAGTTGGCATATTTGTTTTTTTTTCTATAGAAAAGATGTCACTGGAGAGTGAGATAGTTGTACCACCCGACTCTGGGCCTTTACAAAGGTTAATCAACATACAGATTACCCTTTTCCTTTCCATCTAACCCTCTGACCACGTGACAAATGTCATCATGGCCTTTGATGCTCTACCTACTCAGTAAGGGAAAATATGCGTGATTTTATGTATGTATGTAAGAGTTGAACTAATTTTTATTATGACTTCTCCTGAGTTTTTTTTTTCAATCTTCGCAAAAAAGGCAAAATATCAACACACAATAATAATAGTTTAACTAAAGACCTCCTTTTCTGCAGTCGATAAAAAAGTAACAAATTACTTTATGCAATGTCAATAACATGTCAATGATGATAACATGTAGTACTAATATCGCATTCAATTTACCGATACAACAAACGCCTTCTGCCCCGTATTTCCCTTGAGAAATTTTCACCTTTCCCGAGGATAAAAAGAAGTTACCCGAGTTTTTCTCGCAAACTTCATAAATATATTTTTTATAATTTTCTTGTTAGCCTACTCTGGAACGCCCTCGCATTTTAATTTACGTTTATAGTCGACGTTAGGTCTCGTTTCTCTGACCTAAATGGCTACAAAAGACGCAGTTATCTGCCCAAATTCCGGGAGGCAATAATTTCGACCGAGCAATTTTTATTATTTTTTCAACTTTTGTTTACTTTCCTTTCGAGAATACTCTAGGCGAGGTTGAATATCGTGTTATGTAAAAGGTTGTTAAATTACATGCGTATCAAAGTTCAAAAGCTTTGTCATAGGAGCATCACTTTGTTAATCAAACCGTGTAATACACGCAGTTAACATTCGCAATATCTTCTCATATGTACTTAATCTTAATTAAACTGAGTTAGTAGTTAAATTTAATCGACTACTGTGTAAGTATAGAGGTAACAAGAATCATCTTAGAGTTACGTTTAATATTTAGTGTTATAAATTCCATCGAGATTACGAGAGTTTTCGGAATTAATGCAGAATTTGTATGCATATTTAATTACAAGCTTAGAAAACTTAATACGCCCCGTCATAAAAATCAGCTCAACAGATTGTGTTAAAGCATAGCTAAGTAAATTATTTACCAAAACCTCTTAAAAAACTACATAATTGACTTACTTGTTTTTCAGCTACGATGCCACACATACGCAACCTACATGCCTATCTTACACCATCCCTCGTTTTGCGTCGGAGGTAACAAATATCCAGCGCCTTATTACGGTTTTTTGCAGAACATTCTGATCAAAATTGGTCAACATCAGTTTAGCCACACCTATTTATAGTTATAGTGTTTTTTTTTATCAGCCCTGTTTGTACAAACTGTCCCACTGCTGGGAACGGGCCATCTTCTCATTGTGGGAAGGGTTAGGCCATAGTCTGCCACGCTGGTCAAGTGCGGTTTGGCAGACTTCACACATCTTCAAGATCATTGAGAACTCTCAAATATGTAGGTTTCCTCACGATGTTTTCCTTCACCGTTTGAAGTTGGCGGCAATCAACAATACGCACATAACTTCGAAAAGACAGAGGTGCGTGCCGTGGGATTCAAACCCAGGACCTGCGGATCGCAAGTCAGACGGTCTCACCACTAGGCTGCCGGAACTAAGTTATAGTGAATAGAGATACATTATCATTTATATATTTACTCATCTTAACGATATTTCATGTTTTCTTTTCAGGTAAACGCTATGGAGTGATGCAAGTCCGAGCTGCGTTAGCACAGGTTATAATGAACTACAAAATCCTACCAGACCCAGACGTGCCCTATAACATCAAGACTGACCCTTACGCCTTATTCCTAGCACCTTTTGAAGGAGGTCGGGTGAAATTTACTCAACGCTAACACCTGGCAGACAAATTGATAACTTTACAGCACTCGATATTGTTATATGTACATCTTTACAATAAGTTAAGTCGATGCTTGCTCATACTCACTGAACGTATGTAAATTAATGTCAATATAATTGTTTAACTTTCCTGAATATAAGTGTAATAGAATACCGATTGCTTAGGAAGCGCAGTTACAAGTGTCAGCGCGCTGCGAATGAAAATACCAGTACAAACTAACTGTAGTTTTTAGGTACCTTATTAATTACAATGTAAGTTTTGTGTTGTTAAATAAATTAATAAAAAAACAAGATTCGATTTATCCATGTTCTTCAGAAGATCCAAGACTTGGTCTGTTAGGGTGTAAAGTCGCGATTTCATTGCTTCATAGAGGATGCGTATATAGGTTATACGCATAAAGAACGCTTTTATTACACTATTCGCGCGTATACCAAATATGGTTCACTGATACATGCGACTCTTAAGTCGTAATTGATTCGCCTACGTTTTCTACCCATCGCCTATGTAGCGAATGTGTAGTTGTAGCGTGCCCGTAAGTAGCAGTGGAACCGTGGCTTAAAGCTACAAGATAAAACAACTGAACACAAACGCTAGAATGACTAAAGCATAATACAGTACCATAATAAATAATACTAGTTTGTTTAGGAATAACATAATATACGTTTTTTTTTTTTTTTTTTTGTAGTTCCGTATATACTTCCTCCGGCACATGTTGGAGACATTTTTAGACCAAACTTATTGCGTCAACAATTTACTCTGTCTTAATAACCTACTATATGGGTGTACATTTGTTCTCTCACATGCTATTTTATGTCGATTGTAGTTATAAGATAACAATAACTTTTTGTATTGGTGTTTCTATTCTAAAAATAATGACGATAATATTTATTTAATAACAACGAATCTTTGTGGTATTTTAACATTATATATTAAGCGAAGTTCTCGCTAAAAATATTATAACAATGATTCAGATTAAGTACATTAAAACGAAAATAAATCCGATCTGAAACGAGTGTTTTGATCGGCTTTAGACAAACCAGTTATTTACGTTACTTTATTACTTACTTTAATGACTTGGCCTAGAAATTGTTTTTATTTCCCCGAATAGCTAGAATATATAAAGTCTATGCGAGGAAATATACACTAAAACTATGTGCTGTTTTCATTTTCCTAGAGTCGACATTTTCGTACAAAGCTCCTGGAAACCGAGATATCTGCCACGTTACGGACCATTTCCCTTGATTGATGATTCGCTTACGAGTATTAAACACTTTAATTTTTACTTTTATCTACAGATTAAAGGCTTACAGAGTTGTTTGTAAGTGAATCAGTATTATACCTAGGATTGCTTCTGCTATATTGGTGTTAAGTCAGAAAAACATGTTTTTTTTGTGCAAGACAGAGCTACGATTGACCACCAACTCGCCTGAAGTTATAGCGACGGTGTGGCCGAGGATGGAGCTCATCGATCTAGAAGATATCTATTCACTCTAGATTTGAAAATTCCAAGATTGTAGCTCTCAGGAAACCGAGATGGCGGCAAAGAATTATATTCCTGTGCAGTGCGTATCAACAATGTGGATCAATATCGCTGAGTACGGATTTTCGGCATTTCAACGAGAAATGGCTGGTAATTCACCTACTTTCTGCTAGTGATTGCTAAGTAAACTTGTTCTGCTTACTGTCGCAGATAGACTACACTCAGAGGTTCCCAAACTTATTTGTCTACTGCCCACTTTGAAACTAAATTATTTTTTAGCGCCCCCATTTTTTTTACCTGTTTAAAAACCACTAACTTCAAATAAAATAAATTATTTCAGCGGGGATTAAATTTATTATTTAACAAAAACTTGTTAAAACATGATTGCTCGCGGTTTACTACGAAAATTACCTATCTAGGAATACTAATACCTATTAAAATGCGAAAATGTGTTTGTTGCCTTTTTATTTGTTTGTTTGTCTCAACTTTCATTTCAAAACGGAGCGACTGATTAAAATGATTTTTGGAATGGGAATAGAATAGGAAGGACCAAAGAGTGACAGACTACTTATATCCAGAAAAAACATCTAATTCTTAAGGGATAATCAAATCTCTCTCTATTCTACATATATGCACGGATGAATCCGCGGGAAAGTCACTACTATTAAATATTTTTGATTTTTATTTACTCAATCAAACAGGACAGATATATGAAGTAACTAACTAAATTAAATTTATGTTGAGCAGTTTGAATTTTGATTAATTAAAAAAAAAGTACTTATCTACCTACCTACCTAGGTGAAATTACAAATCGCCCTCACAGCCTCTACAACGCCCCTCTTTTTTTCTGGGTCTCTTACCGCCCCCCCTTTATGCATGCAGCGCCCACAAGGGGGCGTTATCGCCCACTTTGGGAAAGACTGGCTACACATTTACAGTGTCAGTGAACCTTTATCCTTACAATTATTAGGTTCACTTGTATTTTTTTCTCATTTTCTGTCTAAAATTTTAAAATATAAGTACTAAAACTACTACTAGGTACTATGATTAAATAATACAAGTTGTTCTGTTATGGTGATCTAAGTTCTAAATTGTTTGTCTCTTTCAAGAAGTCCTAAAAATAAATATGAATAAAATAATAAAAAAAGTACCTATAAAATTACAGAATGCATTTGTGAAAAAACCGCTTCCAATCGGTCCCATTGTAAATCCATAAGGGAGGCCTACGTTCAGCATTGGACTTCTTGTGGCTGAAATAATGATGATGAAACATTCAGAAATAATAGTCGCTTCACTGCCATATTGCTATTTCCTCCCTCTTCATGAAGTTTTCAGAAGTGAAAACCTGTGTGCCTTAAACACACACAATATTTTTTATAGACATTCCAATTCTTCCTAAACATAAATACTGATTGACATAATACCTACCATTGTATTTTCAGAGGATGTAATTCACTAGCGGTGTTGTGAAGGTTGTACCTATTTTCTAATTTATAAACAGCTGTGCCCTGTTAGCGTCATGTATGAGTATACATACGTAGGTCTACGTGTATTCGTCGTATTTTTACCCCACTGCATAAAACAAACGTTTTTTCCAGACTGCGTTAGATGAAGGGTTATGTTTTTCGGGTTGTTTGTAGTTATGTTTGTGAGGATGTCCGTATGCATGTACCTCCAACCCTCTCCAATACCTCCTACAGCCTAAACTGTTTGACTGATTTTGGTGTATCAAATCGAAGTAAAGACAAATTTAAGTTCGTTTTTTTTCGTATGTCCTTCCTTCCTTTTACATTTTTTGTAATGATGATAATTTCATAATGATAAAACTCTAACAAAAAATTTGAATGATTGCTCCATTTCCGCTTTCTAAAGATTCGATATTGTTTTTCTACTATAAACAGCTGAGTCTAGGAATTTATGGATGGTACCTTGCAGCGTAATTTAAAGGCAAAGTCGGGATTTTCAACCTATAACTGGTTTTTAGAGTTCCGTAGTAAATAAGGAACCCTTTTAGTTTCGCTACGGCCGCCGTCTGTCTGTTTGTCTGCCCACGGCTTTGCTCAAAGACTATAATAATATAGAAAGCTGTAATTTGGCATATATATATATATATATTAGTTATGCCGAGAAAGTCATAGAATAAAATCTTGAAAAAAAAAATTACATGCCAGTGTATGTAAATTTTTAATGAACATGTAAAGTGGGGTTGAATTATTTTTTTCTCATCTATCCCACCGTGTAGGATATCGTTAGATAGGTAATCAAAAAACATTGGGGGTCTGTGAAAACCATTTTTCAATTTATGGATATGTTTGTTAGAGTCAAGTATCCTCCCCCCTCTACCGGTTAAATGGTAGACCTTGGAGATACGAAAAAAAATCATGCCAGTAGTTTTAAGTTCACATAAATTATAATGTGCAACTACGAAACCCTACTTTGCGCGTGTCACGACCCGCATTTGGCCATTTATTCGTTGTATCTTCTGCGATTGCCCAATTCGAATTCAAAACGATTCCCCAGTTTTCTCCCCTCCGACGCATAATAAGGTTTGATTAAATTCTGCCACGGGGTAGGCACATAAGTACCTACTACATACATAATTACGTAGAGTATTTATCAAGCCAATTAGAGAGTTAACAATAAAAAAAAAACCTGCTTCTTATTATTATATAAAATAGTTATGTTTAGTTTTTCTTAGTTTTTTGTGAATGATTTATTGACGTGTAGGTACGTGTACTATATCAAATACAATAAAACATGATCGAAAATATGGATAACAGATCCATATTTTCACTGTTAATAAATATGTATTTCGGTAATAAAGTAATGGGCGATACAAAGATAGATAAATCTTTATTAAAAGACCACTAATACAGAAAAAGATAAATAGAGAACATATAATAATTATGGCTTTTAATTGGCGGTCTTATCGGTTAGAGCGATCTCTTCCAGGCAACCATGCACGGATAGGAAAGTGATAAGTGATGCACTAATTGTTGCCATATTACATCCACACCATTAATACTGTAATTTGTCTAAAACTAGGTGCGTCCCATCGTTTCACCCACGACTGTATATAGCTTATGACTTATGTTATTCTCCGGTGTCTGAACTAGCTCTAGAGGTACCAATATCTATAATTATCTATTCCTCTATTCAGCTTTGAAAAGGTAACATACAAAAACGGTAACTTAGTTTAGAATTTGATTGATCCATTCAGCTACTGAGTTGTAAAGGGTACCCTTTACAACTCAGTAGCTGAATGGATCATAGTGAAATTTGATATGGAATTAGCTAAATCACTGAGATGGGCAAATTTATGATCATTCATCGTCACCATTGTTCTTTAAAACCACGGGCAAACAGCTAGTAAAAAAATTATACCACACGACAGAAAGTGAAAACTTCATAAAGGCGACGTTTATACTATGGAAACTAACGTGGTTTTCACAAATTTTTAAATAAAAACTACGGGTCACTCACGTCTTCACGTCAAGGCGCGTTACCGATCGAGAGTGACGTGTGCGCTACTCCTTTGATAAAGACCGCCGAATGCGGTTGAAACTATAGTCGGATATTTCGGCTTAAAACAGACGTGAGTGACCCGTAGTTTTTATTTAAAAATGCGACGTTTATAATACCAAAAAATAGTATAGCAGTGACGTGCTGATTATATCTCGCTCGCTCTCTCAAATGACTCGAGCCTTTATCCGAACGAACATTACATAGCCGAGGGTGATCTATCTCAGTTTCAATTTCATACAATACCTACAAATTAAAGTGCTTTGCATGCCTTAAGAAGTGTTCATTTCAAAAAGTCTCAAAGCCTGGTACCACACACAGCATGTAAAGGTATTTACCTAATACTACATCCGATGGGGGATTCAATTCAATTGAGTGAGAAGATTGATGACTCTTGGAAATAAATAGTTTTTTTTTTTATCCATAACGATAAAGTTATTTTCATTTATTGCCGTATTTATGATTCATAAAAAAATATATACGTCTCAGATGGAATAGGTTCTAGATGTATGAATCGTACATTTTAACTATGGATATAGATATGAATTAATATCAGTCTTTATTGGCGGCAAATCTAATTTGTTGAAGGAAACAGGATTTTATGCTTTTTTTTTATCGATAACTATTTGATTGGCATTTTTGCTATTAATCTCAACTTTTGGCACCACAATCTCTAGACGTTATTGAAGGCATACAAGCATCCATCTTTTATTCTTTCATGCTATAGAGGGGTGTAAAAACAAGGTTAACATAAATTTCGTTGTTTCGTGTCGTGGTACACGTCTTACTGGTTTTATTAGATCCGTCGCGTCAACGTCTTGTCCTGACAGTTTCGGAATGCGACGGCCGCTTTATTGCCAGTATCAACTATTGTTTTCTTTGCTCCTGTGACAAGCTTGATCTTCGTGGAAATTAAATGACGTGACATCTGGACATCTGATCACGATTTTCATGGTATTACACTGAATTGAAAGTTTTTAACAAACACACAGAACCGTGTTATTATTATTACAAAAAAAGATATATATATTATGACATTCAGAGAGTGAAGACTAATCTTACGACACCTTGCACAACAAAATCGGTCAAGCCATTTATTCTGTAAGATGTAATATAGAAACATACATACATACCCATGTGCGATATACATACACTCGAAAAACATAACTCTCCTTCTTACGCAGTCGGGTAAAAACAATACCTTCTTTAGGAGTCGGTTTTAAAAATTAAGGTTTAAAGGCCTTGACATCATTAATTATCATTGTCTTCAAAGGTGATAAGAAATTGTTCATAAACTCGGTAAATTGCATCGGGAACGGTCTGCAGGAATTCAGAAACGACACCGGATGAGTTTCAGCAAATTAAATTAAACATTACCTCGACTCCGTTTCATTTTATTAACACATTCGTTTACTGAGTAAAAGGAATGGCTATTGAATTTGTAATTGTGCAGTTAAATCTTAGTAGTTTTTAATCTACTTGTAATAATTAGAATATTAAAAAATTATACAATAATTTGTCGATGTTGTAAGGGCCTATACGATAAAAACCTCGTTATATCGTTAGGTACGCATTTCAACATTTTTATGGATATGTGTACTTATGTAAATAACCTGAATGTATTTTAAATATAATTGTATGTTCGAAGTGACAACAAGAATAAACTGATTTAAGAAAAAGCTTAGTAAACAGACTTCTTTAGGATTTTTTAACAGCTGGGGAGCTGAAGAAAACATCAACAGCACCCATGAACATATATGCTTGTTTGCTTGTATGTCACTAGAACCTTGGACTTAGATAAAAATCTTTATATCTGGGTATCACAGCCTACATTTGGCACTTGAGCTTTTAGCGTTTTTTATGCTGGAAAGAAATGTCACCTCAACAAAAATATAAAAAATCTTGCTGTAAAAGCTTCGTTGGTTTTCTTATTCTTACTTTGAAATATGACAACGAGTAAGTACAGCTTTTTTCTACAAAATAAACCGGAGCTTCACTCTAATGTTTCTGAAAAGAGTTTGCAGAGACGTTGACTAATTGGCGTAAAAAAACATTATGGCACGCCACGGGTAGGCATCTATTTGTTCCCCGCAGTTGCCGCCGCCTTATCGAGGTTCAGCTACAAGACGCTTCAGCCAAATGGCGCAAGGCGGGGCTATTTTTAGCGAAATCGAGAAAACAAATCTCGGAATGAAATTACTTGTTTTGCAATATCATGGCTCGGGTTGTATCGACAGCCTGGATTGTGCTTGTCAGCTTTTATTGAAGGTCGAAACGGAGTAAGTAGTACATCAGCAGGAGATTTTGTTACCTACTTATTTCTTAGTTGAGATTGTAAGTCCGATAAATATTATTGAACTTAAAGCATGCACTGTAGCATTACTTATATTATGTAAGTGCTTTAGCTAACCTAATAAGAAATATTAGATTAATGCCTATTTTAAGTAATCATTATTATCATAAAAGTTTTCATATTGAAGCCGAGCTCTTAGCTTGGTTTTGAAGCAGCGTAAGATAGATAGATAGATAAACTCTTTATTGTACACACCATAAAATTTACAATCAAAATAAATTAATTAAAAACTAGTGTAACAACTGGGGGCCTTATCGCTAATAGCGATCTCTTCCAGGCAACCTTAAGGTAAGGTGAGGTAAGGTGCATTCCGGACGGATGCGGGTATGCGGTTGTAAATCGCGGGTCCCAGGATATCTACTGACCAGTAGATATCCTGGGCCTCGTGATTTACAACCGCATAACTAATCTCTCTGTATTATCTTTGTACCAAATTTCACGATCTGTTTGGTCGTGAAAAGGTAATAAACAAGCGAAAGTAACTCTGTCTGAGTTACTTACGCTTTTATATAATATTAGGACGATATTTATATAATTTGATTGTCCTTAAATTGCGAGTGAATCAGTTTTTTTCTGGCTAAGCGAATTCCAACATAGACTGCAACATCACTTAACATCGATGAGGTCAAGCGCAAACAAGAAAATAGCCAGTTAAAAAAAGATCGACTATCTTTTTTTCATCATCATCATCATCTCAGCCATAAGAAGTCCACTGTTGGACATAGGCCTCCCCCATGGATTTCCAAAAAGACCGATTGGAAGCGGCTTGCATCCAGTGAGCTCAAGGTCACGCAACGAGCTATGGAGAGGGCTATGCTCGGAGTCTCTCTACGAGATCGAATCAGAAATGAAGAGATACGTAGACGTACAAAAGTCACCGATATAGCACAGCAGATCAGCAAGTTGAAGTGGCAGTGGGTAGGGCACATAGCACGTAGAACTGATGGCAGATGGGGCCGAAAGGTTCTCGAGTGGAGACCACGTACCGGCAAACGCAGCGTAGGAAGACCAGCCACGAGATGGACAGACGACCTCATACAAGTGGCGGGAAGACGCTGGATGCTATCTTTTTTTATTAAAAACAAAATTACAAAACGACAACATAATTGCTTATATGGTCAGATTAGTTTGAAAAATTTTCCTCCTACAATTTTAATTAGAGCAACTCGCAGCATTTATTAGCAGAAAATACTGTCTTATTACTGTATTGTCTTGTGTTGTTTAATAGACGTGAGTAACCCGTTTGTACAAAATAATAAATAACAGTTTAAAAAACTAAAAAACACACTACAAATTATTGTGGTCAAAGTTCATTACAAGACTTTTCTAACAAATCCAAACACAGCCATGATACGATGTTCCATCATGAAGTTCTAGTTCATATCTTCCGGCTCCATCATCAGTTCAGTTTGACAGTACCATATTATTGTATTGTCATCATAACTACATACAGCTGCCAATTTTCATGACGCTACGATCCTTGGAAGATGGTTAAATTATGGAAATTAACGTGGTTTTCACACATTTTTAAATAAAAACTACGAGTCACTCACGTCTGTTTTGAGCCGAAATATCCGACTATAGTTTCAACCGCATTCGGCGGTCTTTTAGACATATATAGTCGGATATTCCGGCTCAAAACAGACGTGAGTGACCCGTAGTTTTTTTTTTTTAAACGGTTAAATTAGTTACCTTAGATTTCATTACATAGTTACATACTGGTCGACCTAATAAAAGCGTGTTAAAATAAGAAAATATTGTCGTAGTTGGTCGCTCTCAAAGTTGTCGATAACCTCCGGCAAGGAAACCCGGGCTGCCGGTCGATCCCGTACGTTGCGGTATTGGAGGCATTCAATCGAAACATGAAATAACTGTAGTTGAACTGTGAATGCACGTCGACTATTGGACACGTTTTGATTTGAGATTACAAAGCTATTTGTCGGTTACCAAGTTTTTCTAAATTTTTTCTTTTTGTTCCATTTTTTCGTTTTCTGTTTATATTTTCTCTTTTAACCGACTTCACAAAAAGAGGGGTTCTCAATTTGATTGTATGTTTTTTTGTATGCTTATGCAGCGATTACTTTGTCAATTATGATATGATTTTGATGATTATTTTTTTATAGGTCATATTTCAGAGGAAGTTCCATATGAATTTTATCAACTTCAGTTCAGTACTTTGGTTTTCATAACAAAATAACTGAACTTTTTGTTCCATTTTTTTGTTTTCTGTTTCTATTTTCTCTTTTAACCGACTTCACAAAAAGAGGGGTTCTCAATTCGACTGTATGTTTTTTTTTTTGTATGTTTATGCAGCGATTACTTTGCAAATTATGATATGATTTTGATGATTCTTTTTTTATTGGTCATATTTCAGAGGTAGTTCCATATAAATTTTATCAATTTCAGTTCAGTACTTTGGTTTTCATAACAAAATAACTGAAAAAATATGTCATTATAAACGAAATGCGTATTTTTTAAGTCGGATTTTTAAGTTATTTAAACTATAATTATTGTTTTAGTAGTATTTTTGTAATGCTCATCATAAAAGTAAGGCGTCAGCCAGTTCCATCCCCATCAGTAACCTTAAAGAAAGACATGACTTATTACATATTATTATTTAGTACATCAATATTGAAGTCCACCCTCCCCATTTCACTACAGGACTAGCAGAAAGTCGGCGACCCATTTCTCGTTGAAATGCCAAAAATTTGTACTCAGCGATATCGATCCACATTCCTATTGCGTACTGCACAAGAATGGAATTCGTTGCCGCCATCTCTGTTTCCTGAGACCTACAATCTCGAAATTTTCAAGGCTAGAGTGAATAGATATCTTCTAGATCGACGAGCTCCATCGTCGGCTACACCGTCTTAACTTCACTTAAGTTCAGGCGAGTTGGTGGTCAATCGTAGATCTTACATAAAAAAAAAAAAAAAAAAAAAAACGAGTAAATCCTGTAAGCCACACTAGTTTCGAACTTTCTAACTATCGTAACTAATATTACAAATCAACTCTGTCTCTCTTACTGTTTGTTACCTTTTCACAGCAAAATGGCTGAACCCACCGTTGTGTTGTGAAATATACAGAGATATCTGTAAACCTGAAGACAGAAATAAAGATCTGAAGACACTACACGGTGCAATCGTGGGACGCAGCTAGTAGTATACAATTATTGGCAATTTGGTAGGTAAAACCAATGAGATTTTGTTAAAGCGCGATATTTTTATACCCGTGGTAAAAGCCACGGATCGAACAATGTAAAACTAACTTAGAACGCTTCAATTGTCAATATCTCTCTATGGAGTTACTTTCAAACAAAATAATTAATACAGAATTGAATCATTGGTTTGCTAGCCTCGGTAGGTATTTACACACGTCCACAGACACATCATCAATATGTTGCGTCGTCGGGGATCGAAAAGACTTCACATGTCACTTCAACATTCACAAATTCACCTCAAAATAAGCGCCGCACTAAAAGACCCGTTGAAGCAAAAAATTATTCCTCTTAAGTGGCAAAAAGACATAACTACTTCTTAGGCCCTTTCTTATACAACAAAATTAGTCAATATATAAATCTGACTACAATGAAGAAAGCACATTGTAAGAATGAAGTAACTAAATATCTGATTAATCTTTCTTATGAAAGCACTGAAGAACTTTTACGCATACATGAATACGAAGCATATAAGCTTAAGTAACTACACTAATTAACAAAAACATAATAGAATCAACACCAACATTTTTTGGACGCACATACACCCCCCACACACTCACATACACAAGCACACACACACACACACATCACGCATGAACACCCGTCCATAATATAAAATAAAATAACAATATTACAATGTTTTCTGTTAAGCAGAAATCTTTTGCAAATTCTTCAAAAGTTAACCCATCAACACATTGAAAAAAACTGCATCGTTAACTAAACTTTCATAACTTGTACCACACACCATAACAAAACACTGAAGGTACCTTGCTTTAAAAATAAAATGAAATATTCAAACAGATTTTTGCAAATTTTCAATCTTTCTAAGATTATTAAAATAACAAATATTATTTTAGGGGCTTTCCAAGGTATGTTTGTGTATATTGGTAGGAAAATTGTTTCATTGTAGTTTCCCTTGTAGGTGCAAAATACGTTGTAATTGTATAATGTTATGGATGTGTGACACAGTTGGAGGTTGGAACAGTAGCAGCTGTAACAAAGGTATTACCTAGCACGGCTGCTCACGGAACACCCCACTGGCCAGATATACTATATTAATAGGATTAAATGTGCTTTGTTATTACAATAATTAAAATGAGGGTAGTTACAAATGTTTTATAAGTGTTTGGAAATAAATGTATTTGTATTTGTACATAATTATGTTCAATAGTGGTCGATGAATTTCGGGTGACGAAAAGGATAAAACAAATACCTACTTATAAAAAAACAGATATAAATCGTATAGACTGAATGGCCAGCCCTATTGTCATAGTTATTAAGCCGCCGAATGGCCTCTAGCCTGGCTTGACGGTTGCTGTTTTTTAAGAACAAACAACCGGGGCCTACAAATTAACGTGTCATCCGACCCACAGTAGCGCTCAGAAAGAAATGCCACTCACGGTCACCCATCCGAAGACTGGCCGGTCCGTCCGTTACTTGACATTGGTGATCGTTCAAGAACATCCAGTCAAGCTACGCCACGAGCGCTACAAAAAAAAAATATTATAGGTACTTACCATTATTGTGATTCTCACTAAAGTACCTAGGTACCTAATTTATTTTATCGACCGAGTTGTTATTTTTGATTAAAAAAATATATATTTTAAACAGATTAACGATGGTTATCAATGTGTCTAATGATCAGCATTGAATAAATAATGTCAATATGATGAAATTAAAATGAAAGCTTTATTCGATTTTCTACAGTAACAGTTAGGTTTGGGTTCAGAATTAAACAGTAACCTATGCCTAAAACCTTATTAAGACCGAACAGTACAATCATCTGGTAGTTTTAACTGGTGGTACTATGACAAAATAGAAGTGCTTTGTAAGAATCGTTATAAAGTAGGTATGCTCCATTATTATAGTAAAAGCTTGGAAAACTTCATAGTTCATTGTTTTCATCTTATAAAATCTGTTCTGTAGCTGTTCAGTTTTCCATTAAAAAAAAAAACTCTCTCTGGTGAAAATCGTACACTCACGTATACGTATACGTATTCGATATGATACTACGATCACGTATACGTATACGTAGTATCATATTAAGTTAGAATACGAAAATACAATCGAGTATTTTGTTTTTCTGTTGACATAAATAAATAAATAAATAAATATTTGTGGACATTTCACACAACACCATCTAGCCCAAACTAAGCAAAGCTTGTACTATGGAACTTGATGGCTGATAGAATACATATATACTTTTTTTTTTGTAAATATATACATATGATACATAGAAACACCCAGACACAGAACAAACATCCATGCTCATCACACAAATGTTTGCCCTGGGTGGGGATCGAACCCACGACCTTTCAGTTCAGCAGGTAGACGTAAACACACTACCAACTGAGCCACAAGGCCAGTCTTAGATACTTATATACACCGCTAGACTAATACCCCTCCATACATGGTATAGATTTTTTTTTTGTAGTACCTGTTTTTTTACTAGAATTAACACGTGTTCAGTATTAAGCGTTTCAGCACAGCACTGCTACGATTCGTACTCGTTCCAGTAGCAGTCCAGTACTATCCCTCTACATTTCAGTCTCTCGGCGGGAACCGTAGGGTGCACCCGCTGTTCTGGCATCCTCAATTCGACCGTTCACGTTACGACATCGTACGCACACATCGATACAATAAATTTAATAACTATGTCTTATTGTGTGAGTGAATTTAACGCTACGATGAGTGCATAGACGCTGCATCGGTGAGTATTTATGTTACTTAAAATCCGTAAATAGATTCAAAATTTTATGTGCAGCCTTGCAAGCGACCCAAATTAAAGTCAAGTCGTAATTTTAATGTTTTAGCACTTAGCAGATGTCGGTTTCATGAAATTCTCAGTTACGTTTTACAACCAAAATTAACATTTTCAAGTTGTTTGATATTGAAATGAAGCGCTTTGTCCGACTGTAAAGTTTCGAGTCTTGATTTATGGAAAATGAATTATAAAAGTTACGAGTTTGTTGGAGCGTTTTATTGTAGAGACCGGTTTTTGTCTTTAATTCAGTGAACAGTAAACTAACTTTCCTCGGATTATTTAACTTTTATATCGATTTTCATTTTGTTAACAAAAACTACTTCCTGACTAATGTTATACAAAACTGCAAGTTTGTCTGGTTGTTTACATGTTTATATTTTCACGATTAATTAGATGAACTGATCGTTATGAAATTTGGTATTTGGTACTACATATCATCATCGTCAGCATCACCATTTTTCATCGCTACGCGAGTGAAACCGTGGTGCAAAGCTAATACTTAAACTAGTAATCTGATACTTACATCACAAGAAAATGCGTATTTATGCTTTTTTTTATGTATATAAAAGATTTGCGCTTAGCCGCCAACTCGCCTGATGTTAAGCAACATTGCGGTCTACGATGGAGCGCGCTTACTTAGAAGAATCCAATTAACTTGCGATTTAAAGACACCCAGATTATATCTATCAGGAAAGACCCACTCAGGAAGCGTATTCTACAATCTAGCAGTCCGCACGATGAAAGTGGAATTCAAGTGTTTCAAGAGATTTTAACGCTACCCCTAACTCTTTGTCATTTTTCATTCATTTATTGTGGAATGTGGGTCATTTTATTTCGCATAATAATTTCTTATATTATTTTTTTTTATTATTGTCTCGCACTTGACCAGTTTTTAGTATTTGTTGATTAACATCTAAGTAAACCCTACAATCTTGCCAATTTTGACACTGTATCTATTATTGTTCAAAAGCTTAACTTATACCTTTCAAATATCTAGCTTAGAATACCTAGAATGGGAACTGTCAAAATTACAAAGCAATAGAAATAGCCAGAGGTTACAAAAATAGAGGTAACTAACTGTGCTACATTGTTTCACCGCGTAATAATGAAAAATGGTGATTATGATGATGATGATGGCCTATGTCCATCTTCAAGTTCTTAACTATCTCTGTACCAAATTTCATAACAATCAGTTCAGCCGTTTGATCAGGAAGGGTGATAAACATACAGAAGATAGTTACTTTTTTTATAATTGACTGAGTGAGCGAAGCGGGCTCCTTGTCCTAATCTGTACGGTTTTGTAGTCTGGGCGTCTTTACATCGCAAATGTATTGTTTATTATTCTGGGTAAGCGCGCTCCATCGTACACCGCAATGTCGCTTAGCGTCAGGTGAGTTGGCAGTTAAGCGCAAACCTATTACATCATAAAATAAACCAAGAAACGCTAATATTTTCACCATGTTCGTCTGTCTGTTCGTTCGCGGCTTTAAGACATTTAGTTTGAAAAATCTATAAATTGGTATTGACCACGCCGACAAAGTCGTAAAATAAAATTAAAAAAAAAAAACATTTTTAGGGTAAGTTCCTCCCCTCCCCTACACGTTGCAAAGGCTTGATTTTTTTTCTCATTCTTCCCATAGTATACACTATTTGTATACTATGGGAAGAATGTATTTAGATAGGTAATTTAAAAATAATGCGATAATAATGAGAAACTGAGTATTTTCCCATTTTTCTATTATCAACAAATTTAATTTTATTCCGATGCATATTTTGCTAGATAGCATTTGCTGCCCGCATCGCGTGTAGTACTTTCGTAGAGATGTAGCAGAACGTATTCAAAATAACTTGAACTATAACCCTGAATAGGCGAGGTTTGTCTCGCACTTGGCCAGTGTTTACTATTTGATTTACAAAAAAAGAAAAAAAAAAACTACAATACATGATTCGTATATTAAACTGTATTATTATTATTATTACCATTAATACAGTTTAATATACACACAAATCCCATATATCGTCGCTCGCATGACTTACTGTCCTATCTCATTTTTTCAAATAATAAAATAAGGTACCTCAGTAAAAGTGTCAATTTGAAATTAAAATGTAAGTAACCTCTATGAAAGAAGTTACTTACATTTCAATTTCAACCTATTAGATATCATAACATAATATGGTAAGTATGCAAAACATCCGGTTTTTAATATTTTTGACAAATACAATCTAATCTCAGAAATAAATAACTGAAATGAGATAGGACAGTTAGTCATGCGTGGGACGATATGTCTTAGTATATTCTCTGTTTTAAAGAGCCTTTTAGTGTCGGGTTTTTTCTCCAGTATTGCCCCCAAAATGAAACCCCGAGAACCCGAGAGACCATCGAAATTTCCTTAATAATAATAAAAAAGAATCAACTACCTCTGTAGGCACCCACATTAGGATAATAACTATGACCTACAATTTCTAAAGGTGGTCGGTAGCAAGGTTTCCTACGAATGTTTTTTTATACAACTCCTCACCTCGAAGGATGTAATAGACCCATTTGGGTTGGGTCTCACCCTAAAAGTCGTACAAAGTGTCCTAAACCCAATAAAGAGTTTTTCAACGCAATAAACATTTACATAAAACATTACGTTTAAAATGAACATCGATGTGTCTCCTTATTCTAAAACATAAATACGAATGAGACTTTTTATAGGAATCCGTTTTCATTGTGGCGTCGCACGCGACGGAATCGATGATTTTTCTATATTCTAAAGTCACAACTAAACTAATTAAAATGTTTTTTTTTTTTTGCTTCATGGCATCATGTTTGCACATTTGCTATTTTTCGAGTTAATAAATTAAAATGTTTAAAATAACTAAATTCACAAAAAGGAAATAAATTATGTTTCCTTATTTGAATTTAGTGATTTCATCACTATATTTATACTTATAAAAAGGTTATTTGTTTGACACTATGATCAATTTTCAAGAAATTTTCATTTTTATTTCTCTAAGTACATTTTTTGCTTTGATCGATGGTTTATAATGATTTTCGCACACCCACAATGTTTTTAAATTACCTATATCCCTCGACACACCTATAAACAATTACCCATAGTGTAGGGTACTATGAAGTAGATGACAAAAAAATATCACCTTATGTTACGAGTAGGGGCGGTAGGCACACTAAAAAATATTTTATGATTTTATTCTGCCACTTTGTTAGCGTGATTAATATGTGCACCTGTACCAAATTACAGGTTTCTAGTACTAATAGTATTTGAGAACCGTGGACGAACAAACAGATGACAAAAATATAAAGATTCCTTGTTGACTACGGAACCCAAACAACGAATACATAACTATTGGATCCAATGTACATCTAAATTTATTCATTCATACGATATCGGTTGAGTAATAGCAACACAGTATTTTGCATTGCAACACAGAAATCTTTCTGTAAACATTCCAAAAATAAAAATTGGGTAAACTTTACGTCAGTGTGAACTGTTTATGAAACGAAAAACAAGCAACGCTTTTATTAATATTTATGATATTCAGTGTTCGTGCCATAATATTTTTGACGTGACGTCTAATAAATCGATGAACGCCGGCTGCACGCACGAAAAAGGATGACTCATTGTCTCGTTACGCTCATTGTAACGTATGCATTTCATCAATGTTTTGTTAGGACGTTGTCACGTTAAACTATCGTCCGTAAACCGACTTTACAGTCAAGAAATTATTTTTTTCTTATCATTATTCTATTTTTATTAGGTCAAGTAGTGAACTACAACTTTCATTATTTTGTGGTATAAATAAAACCGAACCCTTTTTATGGCATTATGGCATACTTACCTATTCTCTCAGCTACGGCATAGGCAATCATTTTTGAGATTTTGATGCAGTTTAAGTACCTATATAAATAGTGTGTACCTACCTTAGCTAGCTTGACATCAACTTGTAAGTTTTATAAAACAGAATTACATGAAATCTGTATTTATTAAGTATGGGGTTTTATATATTGTTCTGTCTATTTTAGTATTGACAATAGACATAAACATATTTTTATTATTTTTTTATATCAATGCCTCCAGACAAGTTGGAAACCCCCTTTATAAGTATTAATGGATGAATGAAAGTTGATAACAAATGGTTCGACTTCGACAGTTGCTGTCTCAAAACTCTATCCTCCATAGACAACATTTTTTCAGCACAAGGGATGGAAGTTGTTTCTCTGTAGGGTACGACAAATCTTAAAAACTTCGCTCCTAATGAAAACTTTCTAAACTTAAGCCTGTCAAAGCTTTTTACGAAAATAAATAAATAGAATTAGTCTGAAATTACCTACACATCATAAATACATACCTACATACATATATACCTACTTACTTATACACATGACTTTTACCTGAAGTTATTTAGACGTGTATTTTATTGTGACAAAAACATACAACAAAAAAAATTAAATAGTACAAGAACACATTCACACACAAGTCACAACCCAGCCCCAGCCCATGATACTAGTTGTGTAAACAACCAGCGCTGGTCCTCCGCTAGGACCGGTAGTTACGTCACGCACAAGCTAATATTATACTTAGATGACTTAAATGTAATCTAAACAACCTTGTTTAAATTTATTAACAAGAAGAAAAAACAAATTTATATACATATGAAAATAAAATTTGGCCAATGTGCAACATACTTAGCCCATAAGCCTGAATGAAAAAAAACGGACAATAGCGATTCAGACTCGCCCACCGAGGGTTCCGTACAAACTAGTAGATATAAGGGGGAATTTATATATATTTTTTTATATTTTCCTTCATAAATCGAAAAATATACATCGCAAAAATATTTAAAACCCCGTTTTAGCTTGTGCTAATTAAGCTCTTTCTTATAATATCCCACATGATACGGTTAAAGCCATTTAAAATTTAGACCCTCCATCCTTGCATAAGACCCAAATTTTTGTGATTAAATTAAAAATGTCTAGTTTTCGGATTTTTTCCTCTATGTGTACTCTAACACAATGCTTCTTGCCAAATTTGATAGTTCTAGGTCAACGGGAAGTACGGGCTTAATTCCCTTGTGAGTGTCGAAATGTGAGTTTTTTATGACATATTCGGCTGTAACTTTTTTTTACGAAAACTGAGAAATTTGATTTTTCTTTCTGCAGCAAGATACTATGGATCTGCGTATATGGTTTTAATTTCTACTCGATACCTTAACGCGTTCTCGTGATACAGGTCTTGATACCCGGACAGACGGACAACAAAGTGATCCTATACCTAAAAACACAAAATATCAACCAGTATCAACGCATTTGTCATTGTCATTTCGTGCGTGCAGCCATGACACAAGTATTCGTCAAAATATAGATAGCCATCAAAATAATTACAATGATAGGTCCTATCTTATTGTAAACTAGCTGCATCCGGCAGTTACACCCGCTACTTAAGAACTTAATAAGCTTAGAAAACTCAAAAACCCCCGATAAAATATCAGCTGAATTGACTTTGATGAAACACAGCTAACACTCTTGATGAAATCTTCTTTCAAAAATCTAGATAAAAATCGGTCTATCCGTTTGAAAGCTACAACCGAAAGGAAACCGCGGAAAGTGAAAACGAAATGAGAGTGAAACCGCGGGGCACAAATAGTTTTATAAGAAGGTAGGTAATTACGCATGCTGTCATTTATAAGGGTGTCATATTCAGTGGTAATGGAACCTTTACTTAGCCGTCCATCGTCCGCCTGTCCTACATTTACCAAAAAGATAGTCAATTTTTTATTGAGATTTGGTTCATATTGTCACAAAACGTGTATTATGGCTAATACAGTAACAAATAACAAAACAGGAAGTAAATAAATAATGTTAGCATATCAGATAGATATATTACGGAAAACGAGTTCCGTATGATTCCTAAGCAAGCTTAGAAGATTTGTTTACCGCGCAATACAAACATAACCTAATACAAACCTAAATGTAAACATAACCTAATATTACCAACGTCCAAATTAATAATGCATAGCTCTGGCCCTCATGCTATGGCCATGAAAATATATAATAAGTTGCCACAGCAATTACAAGAAATTGAAAATGAACAGGAGTTTGCCCAAGCCCTCAAAACTATATTAATTAATAAGTGTTACTATACCTTAGACTAGTTTTTTAATGATAAAAAATTATTGAATAAACTGTTCCGCTCCGTACCAGTTGCTACACCCTACCAGGGTCATTATATTACTAAAAACAAACATGTAGTGTAACATCTCCATGTAACCTATAATGAATGCAATTAACAATTGACTATTGACTATTGAATACCCGTTGAAATGAGAACTAATCCTTATCATCATCACGAACCCCTAATCGTTATCAGGGTTCGATTATTTATTTTGTTTCATTAAAACCGTGATAGTACTGAAATGTCCGGTCGAGCCGGCAAATTGAATGTATTTATAACATTATACCTAAACTACGAGTGGCAGGAAGATGCTAGATGCAAACCAGAGACCGCTTCCAACCGGTCTTTCTGGAAATCCGTGGGGGAGGCCTATGTCCAGCAGTGGACTTCTTGTGGCTGAGATGATGATGATGATGACCTAAACTACAGTGTACCTACGTTTAGCCTGCCTAATTTTTTTTTTTTTTATTCAAATATTTTTTAGGGACTTTTAGACTACAAGTCTATGCCAGCCCCATCGTAACCTTATACTAATGGTACTATAATAACTTTGTAACTATCCATACAATTATAACTAACTATAAATTAGAATTATGTAACTATCCTAGTGGGCTAACTCCACAACTCTATTAAGTTACGGATTAATCAGCCAACCAGGAAGACGCGTGGAACTCACGGCCTGGAAAAAAGAATTCGCCAGTCCGTAAATCATTCATCCACTACCCGCCAATACTTTCAAAATATTTAGGTATCTTTCCGTTTTTTCACTAACTTCTCGGATGTGCCTATTCCAGAGAAGTGAGCGATCCATGTAAATACCTAAGTATCTAATATTTCAGCAGATTTTAATTTTATCTGATTAAGCCTGCCTACACCTTTCAAACACGTGATTTTGCCACTGCGTCTTGAATACTATAAAGTATTCTGTGACAGTGTCAACAAATCCTGAAAATTTAATTTTCTCTTACTTTTAGACGACTGGGTATATAATAATCGTATACTTATCATGATTACATTTCTGAAATCCTTATATTATAAATTACTGAGCATACTTGTAATTTTAATTTTAATTAACCTCTTAATGTTTGTGATTCTACGTAATGTAGCTCAATGGATGTTTACTTGTTCATTAGGAAAACTTCTGAAAGTTACTTAGTTGTTTTCTAAAATACGTTGTAATATGGCGTGAGATGAAAGAGAAACTAAAACTTACTCAGTTTGGAACAAAATATAATTTCAGTTGACAGTAGTTAAGAGAATCGTTGTCGCCAAAGAGATTCTAAATCTATAGAGAGGTTATACTCATTGGATAAGAAGTGAATACTTGGCGAATAATGCATCATAAATATGATTGTATGACAAAAACCATATTAGATCTTCAAAAACTTAGTAAAATGAACACTTGTTATTGGCCAATGCACAAATACGCGCGACGCCGTAATCCTCCCAGTAGAAAAAAAAAGTACCGAAAGTAACAAACGAGGAAAGTATAGGAATCGTGAAAGGCCGCCATTGCTAGTAATTGTATACAAAATCCATCCAGCTCTGCAATTTCCGCTACAACTCGACCGGTGTAAGGCAATAACGAGCTTGTTTATTCTCCGCCCTTTGTACTTTATTAGAGAATACAAAAATCCTAGAAATGTCTGTATTATTTCCTCATACGTCTCCATGTTCCGGTTACTAAAGGTGGCGACACCTTTCAGCAGCATTTTGCAGCAGCAGCAGCAGCAACTTTTTGGAGCATTTCACTGTAACGTAACATGCTATGCTGTGAGCACAGAGGTATTTATCTCTATATGGCTGTGAGTAGGTATTCGTGTTGTCAGCCGAACCTGTCGCTGCAATATTTGTGTGCCCCAACCGATTATTTAATAAATAATAATAAATAATAAATTCTTTATTTGCGGTTATGGGTATACATACAGTTGGTGGAACATAAAAAAGTTCGATCAGATCGCCATAATCTGCCTTGCGGCGTGCAAAGTTATAGTACCTATTGTAGGTAATATATAAGCATTAAATAGGAGTGGGTTCATACAATAATATATACTTAGTAATAATAATATTGGTTTTTCGGCGAAGTGATATGTGCTACTCATCAAGAAAGTAGGTTCTCCAATCAGTTACAGTCAACGTGGGTAACTTTGACTTTGCATCAAACATTGTACGTAGCCTTTTTAGAAGGTTCTTAACTTAACCCAAAAGATTAGTGCTCAAATTAGTTGATTTATTAATTTACAGTCGTTTTGACTACTAATCTCTTGAGAAAATAATCGAGAACCTTCTAAAAAGGTCACGTACAATGTTTGACGCAAAGTCAAAGTTACCCACGTTGACAGTACCACCACATTAGATGGTCGGAGCATTTTTCTGCATGCAGCGCGACACTACCCCAGATACTTACGTACTAAAAGGCCACTTTCTGCCTCCTGTCAGTCCCAAGTTCCTCATCCACCCCTCGCGCTCGCCTGTCGCTTTGACGTAGTTTTACTGAACGAGACATTTCGCTGTCAGTCGATGAAAACTTAGCGGGCTGTAATCCTAAATGGCATTACGAGCGAGCGGCAGCCACGATGACGCTAACTTCATGCGTAGAGATGTCGATTTGCGTATAAGTCACTTATATATATTTTTTTCTTTTTTATTATGATAGGCGGCTTAAATGTCACTGCGACCTATTGAGATCTATTGTGACTGCCGCTGTATTATATCTATATTATATTTATATTTATATCTATATATTATATATCTCCCTAGTCCTGCGCTCATTAAGAAGCTCAGTACTTTCTTGGGAGAGATACTTTTGACCTCGTCTGGCTGCAATGTATGCCTGCCCAGATGGAGGCTACGTTTGTGCATCAGTGGCCCACAGTCTGTGAGGATATGCATAGGTGTTTCATCAGCTTCGTGACAAAGCCTACACTCCCTTGACTCGCTCAGTCCTATAATGGACATGTGCTTATTAAGACAACAATGTCCAGTCAGAGCTCTGACCAGAGTGCGCATACTGTTCCTACTCAGCCCTATGATTTGCTTATAAGTCAAGTCACTTATAGCACGACGTTGTATGGAGTGTCCGATCATTAGTCATAACTCAAGTTAAGCATAAGTTTTTTTATATATATATAGAAATAGGTTTGCGCTTGACCGCCAACGCGACGTTGCGGTCTACGATGGAGCGCGCTTACCTAGAAGAAACCAATTCACTCGCGATTTAAAGACACCCAGATTATATCTATCGGGAAAGACCCACTCAGGAGGCGTATTCCACAATCTTGCAGTCCGCACGATGAAAGTGAAACGTGCGTGTGAAGTTCTCGAGATCCACAATGAAACGTGCGTGTGAAGTTCTCGCGTGCGCTCTATATTAGTAGACAAAATGTCGGACGACGACGGCTTGATTCTTGTTTTTAAAATTTACTGAATTACTGATTATTCAAAATGAAAAAATAAATAAATAAATAATAAATATTTGTGGACATTTCACACAACACCATCTAGCCCAAACTAAGCAAAGCTTGTGTTAGAAATAATCATTCTATATTATCTGTATGCTTTACATCATGACAGTGACAAGAGTAAGTAGACAGCTTATATTTGACGTTACTTATTTTTGACAAGACGAATACTCGTTCCTTAATCCGGTTTTACTTGCTTCTCTCTCTCTGTCACCATCTTGACTGCCTATACGTGTTTTTGTGCTGTCCTTAATATATTATTTTGCAATCGTGTTTTATCCTATAAAAGTTAATAACAATATTTGGTTATATCATTATGAGAATGATTTAATAAATAATGTGAAAGATATTCAAGCGATATTTCCTGTTTTATTTCGATGCTGATGTGCTTCAAGCTTTATCTACCTGGCGAGGCGTTTGTCCATCCTAAGCTACACGCGAACCTTCTGCGCGGCTGCTCTGCCGAACAGGTTCCGGTCCCAGAATAAAGCAGGAGAAGCCAGGATAAAGCAAAGGAACTTTATACCAAGAAAGGTACTCAACATAACCAAACTTTTTATTCACGTGTGTGTCCACATTACGAACAAAATGACAGACGGAAATAATATCGGCTCGAATCTTTCTCATTCTCATATTAATTCGCATATAATTGAAAAACTTGAAGGCGTTAACAATTACCTGAACTGGAAATTTAGCATTAAAATGCTGCTTACATTGGAAGATCTTTGGAAATGCGTCGAAGGTACGGATGAAGACCCGACCCGTGACTGCAGGGCACGAGCTAGAATTTGTCTAAGTTTACAACCTCAACTATATCAGTATGTGCGTGAGTGTACTACAGCGAAAGCAACTTGGCAACGTTTAGCCGACACTTTTGAGAACAAAGGACTTTATAGAAGAGTATTACTACTACGACAATTACACAGAGTTGAATATCAACAGTACAGTAGCATGTCGGAATACATTGATGGTGTCATGCGCCTTGTTCATCAATTACATGATATCGGCAAAACAATAGATGATTGTGAAGTTGCAGAAATTTTGCTTTCTGGATTACCTCAGGAATTTGATGTACTTGTTTCAAGCCTGGAGACTGCTCAGCTAACTGATAACTTGTCTAGTGAACTAGTTCAAACAAGACTTCTACAGGAGGACCATAGACGAATTAATTCTAACTCATCGGCTTATTTTACTACAAATAAAAAGAAGTTGACTATTACCTGTGACTATTGTAAAAGGCCTGGACATTTTTCTAAGAAGTGCTACAAGAAAAAGCGAGATTTGAAAAATAAGAAGAAGGAAGAACAAACTTTAATAGCTACTGCTTTTACTGCATCAAGTTCAGAGAATTTTGTAATAGATAGCGGTGCTACTTGTCATATGACTTCCAACAAGAATATTCTTTCAAATATCCAGAAAAGAGAAAGTCTAGTTTCTATAGCAAATGGCAAACAATTACATGGTAACTTTATCGGTAAGGTTAGTCTCACTTCTAGTATATGCCTTGATGATGTTATTTTTGTGCCTGATCTTTCATGTAACTTACTTTCTGTTAGTCAATTAGCGAATAATGGATTCACGATTGTTTTTTTGTAAAGATGAGTGTAGGATTTTTAATAATTGTAAAATTTTAGGCAACCAAATTTTATCAGCTTTTAAGAATAATGGGTTATACATTGTGAAACCGTTGCAAGTTAAGCCCGTCTTTGAATTAGAGTGTTCCAAGCCCCTGCCTTCTATGCAGAGGACAGTGATTGCTCACCATGCTGCATCTAGTGTGCCTGCATCTTTATGGCATAAGCGTCTAGGTCATCTCTCCGAGAAAGGTATGAAAATACTTGGTGGTGGGAATCAATGTAAAGGTATTGTTTTGCAGCAAGCAGACAGTATACCTAGCAGCTGCGTTCCTTGTATGACTGGGAAGATGAGTAACTCGTCTTATCCTCGGGCATCTGAAGGGCGTGTTGCTTCAGCATTGGACCTTGTCCACTCGGATGTTGTTGGACCGATGCAAGTTAGCAGTTGGGGCGGAGCTAACTACTTGCTGACATTCACTGATGACTGCACCCGTAAAACATGGGGATATCTCATGAAGCATAAATCTGAGGTGAGTTCCCATTTTAAATCTTTTAAAGCTATGGTAGAAAAACAAACAGGTTTGCATATTAAGGTTTTACGCACTGATAATGGTAAAGAATATTGTAACAATGACTTGCTAAGTTATCTTAACCAAGAAGGCATCATACATCAGACCACAGTACCATATTGTCCATCTCAGAATGGTGTGGCTGAACGTGTTAACAGAACAGTGTTTGACAAGGCTAGATCTATGTTGCAGGAGTCTGTCTTATCAAATAGATATTGGGGAGAAGCTGTTATGACAGCTATATATATAAAAAATCGATCTCCTACAAGTGCATTGCCAGGAAATGGTATACCTGAGTTTGCATGGACTGGACGTTCTGTCGATCTTAGTCATTTACGTGTCTTTGGCTGTGTGGCCTATGCACTTGTTCCTGATGCTAAACGACGTAAACTTGATCCTAAAGCTAAGTGCTATGTTTTTGTTGGATATGGTGATAATTGCAAGGGATACCGACTCAGTGATCCTACTAATCCTCGTCAGATTTTATATTCTAGGACTGTGAAATTTTTAGAAACTCAGTTTCTTGATAGAAAGCACAAACAAACAGGACAGGATATCATTGATGATAAATTTTATTCATATGATCTATTATTTAATAGATATAGCATTACTAGTCAATTAAATGAATGCAATAATTTAAATAATATTAATTCAAATGAAAATTCTATGTACAAAAATGATGATGGCAAGACAGAGAATATCATTAATTTAAATAGTGATAAATCTAACTGTGATATTAGTTTAAGTAGTGACTCAAATGTTTCAGATGTGGATGTAACTCCACCTGCGTGGTCGCCACTGTCTGACAACCTTTATACCACTGGTGATGATGAAGAAGGTGATCTTGCTGGTGATGACGCTGACGAGCGTGTGTGCGCCGTGCCGTCTCTACCCAAGGCGTCTTCTCAAGGAGGAGATGTGACTATGTTGGGCGCTCCCAATGTGTCAGTCTCACGTCCTATACGCAGCACGCGTGGTAAAGTACCGGATCGCTATAATGACTATGATTTATCTGCTATGATGGCTGGAAAAAGTTCACCAGGTGAGCCAGATACTTACCAGGAGGCTATGAGTTCTACCGAGAAGGAGGAGTGGTACGAGGCGATGCTAAGTGAGTACAATTCTCTTCTTAAAAATATGGTCTGGACTCTAGTGGATCGTCCTAAAGATAAAAATGTAGTCAAATGCAGGTGGATATATAAAAAAAAATATGACGCTACGGGTAAGTTTATGAAACATAAAGCTAGACTGGTTGCCCGCGGATTTAGTCAAAAAGAAGGAGTAGATTTCTCTGATACTTTTTCACCTGTCATCCGACACTCATCTCTTAGGATTTTGTTTATTATAGCCACTGAATTAGATTTAAGAATTGACCATATCGATGTAACAACGGCATTTCTTAATGGTGAACTCGACGAAATTATTTATATGGAACAGCCATTAGGTTTTAAGACAAATGACAAAGTATGTTTATTACACAAGAGTTTATATGGACTCAAACAGGCTAGTCGAGTATGGAACGCTAAGATCCATGATATACTAACTAAAAATGGTTATTACCAAACTAAGTGTGAACCATGTATTTATATCAAAAAGACAAAGCAAGAATTTGTAATTATTGGACTCTATGTTGATGACTTGTATGTATTTCATAGTAATTGTATTGATATTGTATTGTCAATGTTGCAGAAAAATTTTGAAATACGTCATTTAGGAAAATTACAAAATTGCTTAGGTATGAATGTTACTAAAAAAGAAGGTTTAGTAATACTTGATCAAACTGAGTATATAAATCGTTTGTTAGAAAAATATAATATGACTAATTGTAAGCCTGTGTCCACACCATTGCCAGTAAATTTTAAATTTGAAAAGTGTAACAAAAATGTATGTGTAGATGATAATGTTTACAGGTATAGAGAATTATTAGGCAGTTTGATGTATTTATCTGTCTGCACAAGACCAGACATTTCGTACACTTGTAGCCAACTAAGTCAATACAATAATTGTTTTGATGTGAGTCACTGGCACAGTGCTAAACGCGTCTTACGCTATTTATCGGGAACAAAAGATTATGGACTTCATTTTATTAAGTCTGGTAATTTCGATATAACCGCTTATGCTGACGCAGACTGGGCCAATGATTTACTTGATCGCAGATCATACAGTGGGTTTGCCATTAAAATGGGCAATAGTATGATAAACTGGGAGGCTAGAAAGCAGCGTTGCAATGCTCTTTCTAGCACAGAGGCAGAATATCTGGCAATAGGAGATGTCAGCAAGGACATTTGTTTTGTAAAGAATTTCATGTCTGAAATTTTAAACAAACAAATTAATGTTATTGTGTACAATGATAGCCAGAGTGCCCAAAAGTTATTGTACGCAAAAGAGTTCTCACATAAGAAGACTAAACATATAGATCTGCGTTACCATTTTATTAAAGATTTAATCCAAAAAGGAATTATGAATGTAAAGTACTTAGAAACTAATTCAATGGTAGCAGATGTATTGACGAAACCTTTGTGTGTATTGAAACATAATAAATTTATTAAATGTCTGAATTTGCATTCTGTATGTAAAGTATGATTTATATTGTGGACAAATGTAAAGCATAAGGAGGAGTGTTAGAAATAATCATTCTATATTATCTGTATGCTTTACATCATGACAGTGACAAGAGTAAGTAGACAGCTTATATTTGACGTTACTTATTTTTGACAAGACGAATACTCGTTCCTTAATCCGGTTTTACTTGCTTCTCTCTCTCTGTCACCATCTTGACTGCCTATACGTGTTTTTGTGCTGTCCTTAATATATTATTTTGCAATCGTGTTTTATCCTATAAAAGTTAATAACAATATTTGGTTATATCATTATGAGAATGATTTAATAAATAATGTGAAAGATATTCAAGCGATATTTCCTGTTTTATTTCGATGCTGATGTGCTTCAAGCTTTATCTACCTGGCGAGGCGTTTGTCCATCCTAAGCTACACGCGAACCTTCTGCGCGGCTGCTCTGCCGAACAGCTTGTACTATGGAACTAGATGGCTGATAGAATACATATATACTTTTTTTTTTTTTTGTAAATATATACATATGATACATAGAAACACCCAGACACAGAACAAACATCCATGCTCATCACACAAATGTTTGCCCTGGGTGGGGATTGAACCCACGACCTTTCAGTTCAGCAGGTAGACGTAAACACACTACCAACTGAGCCACAAGGCCAGTCAAAACAGCAAATAAGATAAATTAAACAAATTGTAGTTAAAAAGTACAAACGTCACGTCAGGGTCAGCTTCGGAACTAACCGCTATCATCTAGTTGTACCTACTTATTAACAATCCGAAACGCATGTCATAAAGGAACAATAAAGGGCTTAGCCCGAATTTTTACATTTTTTTATTTTTTTCATTACAGGACTAGTAGAAAGTCGGTGAATAACCACCCATTTCTCGTTGAAATCGACGAGCTCCATCCTCGGCCACACCGTCGCTTAACATCAGGCGAGTTGGTGGTCAATCGTAGATCTATCTTCTATAAAAAAAAATAAAAAAAAATGTTTTATTAAGAGAGGTGTTGTCGACGATCTTTTGACAGTCAATTTCGAGTTTTTTTATACAAAAGGAGAATACTGTTTTCTACCCCTAAATGTTATCTGATTTCGATAATTCATTTTTTTATATGATCGGAACCTCATGGTATGGTTTCAATATTTTATCTTTTATCTTTTTAAATTCGGAATTATAAAGAAATTGAAAAAACAAACTGTAGAGGCATAGCCATTTGTAATTTCAGTCATATAAAAAAATTATCTTGAAAATCTGTTAACGTTTAGAGGTAGAAAACATTTTTCTCCAATTTGTATAGATCTCGCGACAACACATCTCTTAACGTCATCGCGTTCACACATCAGGTTAATTTTCAAATGTATGAAATCGGAACTACGCCAAATACCAGTACCTACTCACGCTAAAAGTTTTGCACTCTATACAAATTGTAGTTTACGTTGACGCAAACATTTGTACGTTATGGATATCTTAATTATGGCACTATTTAAGTAAAGGTACTAACAAAAAATCCGATTTGTTCGGATGTACCTTCAAATTGTTGGTTGTGATATCAGCGCGAACATTCAAAGCATGTTCGACGAACACACGTACACATGATCGGATCCGAACATTTTTGAAGGTTGAGCAATCATGAGTTAGATCTTGGCGCAAGCGAAATATCATTTGAAGCCGATCTCATCTCATTACATTATCATAACTTTTTAAAGTAATTGTACTTTTATTTATTCATACAAATAATAGAAAATAACAATATGAATACTACTATATAAAATACCTACACATACTAAATATATTAACATAATATAATAAAATAAAACTTTTTTAATTTATCATTCTTTGATAAAATATCAACGAGATGAATCGTCAGTCCTCAAAAACGACATTTACGACGAATTACACGATTAAAATAATTTCGATTTTCAAAATAATTCGAAGCGGCAAAATAGACGTCTCTAGACTTCTCAATATAAATTACGGCTTAACGTGGCGACATACGGCCTTACCGAAAAACGTTACTTAACTTTAACCATTCTCTGTCTTCTTTCCGCAAGTATCATTACGTATCAGCCAAAAGTTGACAAAATACGTTAAGCAATGCTTAAAGTTAAGTAACGTTTTCCGGTAAGGCCGATAGTCTTTAGGTATATCAAAATCTTTAAGTTCGTCATTGTTGGTATACGAGTATCGGTCAACCCGTGAACTTCGTGAATTTTCTTTTAGTATTTATTACGTCCACGTGATGGAAAGTCATTGTTATCATTCGTAATTTCGCTGGCATTACGATACGCCAAAATGCCAAAAAAAAAACGCTCCTATTAGTCGTCACTTTGGTCGTCACCTTTAGATTGAGATAAATCTAGATATAATGCCTTCCAACGATTTCAGATCTCGTAGTAAAGATTTTTTTCATCAGGTGGAGGTCTGCTTACACGTTAGATGAAATAAATTACTTTCGGGTCGTGAGGTAGATACTAAGAATCCTAACTTGGCTCTTTTACGACTACTTTAATGACTTAGTTCATGAGATTGCATTTTCTGAGATTTAAGAGGTGCCTAGACAGATTTATGTCGTACTCGTATAACTCGAATTTATAAGACAAATAAACCGAAAAATAAAATAAACCTGCAGCAAAACGAACTCCACAAAATGTAGATAAAAATTTGTAGACAATTCAAAAATTTACTTTATTGAGTTAAGTGTGTGTTAAATTTTTTTACAAAATATCGAATATTAGCAAAATTTGTTATTTTTTATTAGTGATTTATTAGTAATGTGGATGATATCTGATATGATTATAAAAAAAAAACCGGACAAGAGCGAGTCAGACTCGCCCACCGAGGGAGTACAAACTAAATAAAAGGGGTTTTTTTTTTTTTTATGTTTTCCTTCATAAACCTAAAAATACACATCGTAAAAATATTTAAAAACCTATTTTAGCTTATGCTAATGAAGTTCTTTCATATGATACCCCACATGATACGGTTAATTCACTTAAAAATTTGGGCCCTCATTCCTTGCATAAAGACACTATTTTTTTGTGATTAAATTAAAATTTTCCTTTTTTCGGATTTTTTCCTAAATGTGTACTCTAACACAATGCTTCTTGTCAAATTTCATAGTTCTAGGTCAACGGGAAGTACCCCCATAGGTTTTGATTCCCTTATGAGTGTGGAAATGTGCGTTTTTACGACATAACCGGCTGTAACTTTTTTTTACGAAAACTGAGAAATTTTATTTTTCTTTCTGCAGCAAGAGACTATGGATCTGCGTATATACTTTTAATTTCAACTCGATACCTTTACGCGTTCCCGAGATAAAGGTCTTGACCCGGACAGACTAACAGACAGACGGGCAGACGGACAACAAATAAGGGTTCCGATTTTTCCTTTTGAGGAACGGAACCCTAAAAAAATACGACGACAATACTATTTTTTATTTTAAGGTTAATACACAAATAACACTAGTATGACTATATAAAATAACCTCAATTAGTAAATATATAAAAAATATATCAATAATATTATTTATTGATATCCCTTGAAAATAAAAACGTTAAGTCAATCTTCAACCGCCAGCAAATAAAGTGTAATAGCATTTTCAATAAACAGTTCAACCTTAGATTTAAAAATAAACCCTGTTTTATTTTTAAATCTAAACGTTTTCTAGCGATCCTTATCGACCATATTCGTGAATTTAATAATAATCAAATTAATTATAGTTTAAAATACTGAAAACACCGACCTCGAAATGCCCAATTTCGTTTTAAAAACCAAACTACTGAGCCGTCCAATTTGAAAGTATATCCTTTCAAACAAAACATATAATCATTTTTAAATCGGTGTCTAAATAAACGAGCTATGCGGTAACAAAGAAAAAAATCTGAGACGCCTATGTCCTGCAGTGGACCGATAAAGTCTGAAATGACGACGATGATGATAGTGTTGAAAAAAAAATCAGGCGAATTATTAATCTCCTCCTTTTTACCTAGTCGGTTACAAAATATAGTTTAACGTATTTACGAAGTGTATTACCATAGTTTAGTACCTACACCATATTCTCAGTGTTGATCTTGTGGTGCAGGTGAAGGATGACGCGTCCAAGCACGGCGCCCTCGGGGCTGCTAGACCGTCTGACCAGTTCCTCCACCACGGCGGGACCCACCACGGCCACCAGCGTCGCGGTCGGGAAGACCAACGCCAGCACCAACAAACGACCCCCTACACCCATCATCATATACCCCACGGGTAAGCACCAAACCATCAAATTTAAACCGTATTAATAGAAAACTTTAATGATGACCAATTTTTGAAACCTATATCATGTCATATTGAAACTGGAAGTATTAAAAATAAGAAGTTATCTGTCCCTCACGCAAATAATTATTTATATTAAAAAAATTGCAGGTTCTCATACCCATGTTTTTAAATAATATGCCTAAAACTCGATCACTGATAAGTTTAAATAAATAACTCAATATTCTGTGAATATTTCAAGCGTCTACCTGTTTCCGTTATCAATATCGAGCAAAAACGAGCAAAACAAATCACGTTTGTTGTATGGGAGCCCCCTTAAATATTTTTTTTATTCTGTTTTTTTTTAGTATTTGTTGTTATAACGACAACAGAAATACATCATCTGTGAAAATTTCAACACTCTAACTATCACGGTTCATGAGATACAGCCTGGTGACAGACGGACGGACGGACGGATGGACAGATAGCGAAGTCACAGTGATAGGGTCCCGTTTTACCCTTTGGGTACGGAACACTAACAACAAAAAAGTGTCTGAGAGGAATTACATACTTAAACGTCAATTGTAATCACAGTTATTATTCCACTGTAGTATATAAGTGTACAAGGGCAGATTCTTACTAAGTATAATAACTATGGCCACTGTATATAATTATATTTTTTTTTATTAACTACAACACAACAATATACAGACTCAACTAACTAAACTACTACACAAAAAGCATATCGATTACCCCAGACCGATAAAGGTCTAAAGATAATCCAAATGCTTAAACCCACTACCAGTTGGCAGCGTACCCAGCATGCTGCCGCATTGCCACGTTGAATGGCAATGCTTATGCGTTGGGCCAGATACACGCCAGCATATTATAATTATATTATGTCGGTTTCATAGTGACTCGTAGACAGAGAAACGAATCTACGTAGCGACTGAATAAAAAGAAAGATCAAGACCAAAGTTGGTGACATTTTAGCGGCATTAAACCTCAATTTATCTTAAACGCCAGCACAAACTTGCAACAAAGGAAGTTCGCGTCTCGCAGCCCTAATGTATCAAATTACGCATGAAATAATAGTCATTAGTGGGTAACAACGAACCAAACCAACGGCAACAACTTGGCGTGTTCAAATAATTACATTCCGGATGCTTCAGAAGGGATCCGATTGGCAACGTAGCTTTTCCAACTCGATACAAAGTTACCTATAGCTATTAGTCAATTGTTACGAAGTTTCGAAGTCATTTGACTTTTATTTGTGTTGCTTGGGATCTCTTTACAACCGGTAGCACATAAAATTGCGATTCGGAATGGGTAATCGAGTTTCCTACTCCAATCTTGTTAAGGTAGTGTTTCAAGGACCGCGACCGATGCGGCAATAAATTATATATTATGTAGAAAATGGCCGCGAACCACAGTCACTACTGTTAACGCTCGTAAATTGCTGGTGTTCCAAGGAATACGTCTGAACCAAATTACTCGTGTGATTGTCATGCACGGCTATAGTGTATATAAAATGTAGGTGTAGCATTACTTTGTTTGCTTTCTTTTAGGTAAGTGCGCTCCATCGTAAGCCGAAACATTGCTCAACATCAAATGAACTGGCGATTACGCTCAAACTTATCGATGAAAAATATTCAGTATTCCTGTGTGTTACGCCGTGATTCCTTTGCTGCGGCCACGACCACGCTATACACTAAAATTTTCTTACCTTCGCTTTGTATAAGAATGCTATCTATGAATCTATAAAATAGTAATGCATAGACTCTTTATACACATCATACGGTGCAAGAGAACCTTTAGTTCCAGCGGCTACAGTACGTTCCCTCCGTATATATTTATTGTAGTGACTTTTGCAACAGCCGCGGGCAACCTATGCGACTGCCATGCTTTGGCAACGCTCGGCTATTTCTTCTTTCGTGGCCCTTGAAATACTACCTTAACCGCAGAGCTCACTAATTTAGTTATCAAGACACGATTGGTGTTTAGGCTAAAAGCTTTCAGCCGTAGAATACTCACCACTAATTAATCCTTGTGTCGCTGAATTATTTACCTACGTGCTAAAATGTTATTTGGGAGTGAGAACATTCCTTCGACAGAGATATTCAGAATGAAGATTTGCTTAGGTACGAATTCTACAGAAATACCTAACTTAGATGCACATGAACTTAGAGAAGCTGTATTTTCTTAGGAATTGTAAGTAATATTCTCTTTATTACATTTCTCAGTGATAGCAACGTTTTTTATTCTGTAAGTACCTATATAAAATAGGACTATTTAGTACATATATCTAAACACGCACTCTAATTACTTCTATGATTTTTAAAAGCTACGCGTAATTACCTACCTATAGTAGCAAAGTTTACCATTAATTATTTATTCTAGTTTTAATATAAAATAACACCTAACTCTAGAATGAAAAAAATAGTTTCGAACCTTGAATTGCAAATTTGTAAATTTGAAAATTTTCGTAATAAGATTTATTATATATTTATTTATTATAATTATATTTATATGTATACGTATACCTACGAAACTATAAAAAAATACAAGACTTAAACGTCGATTAAAAATGTACTCTAAAATATCAATGCTCGTTACCTGAAAAACTGTTTGAAAAACTGAACTGAACTGAAAAAACTGTTTTCCCGTCGTATCCGAATGGAGTTGTTGGAGTTTCATAGCGTTATCGATGATTGTTGTTTACAAAATGTTTTAAAACGAGGTCGCCCTATTATTTTTGTGCTCGCCACAATACTCGTTACGCTGACTGATTCTTTCAAGTTTTTACTAATGCAAGTTATATTTTTATGGCCGACAAGCTGAAAAATATAATAATTGGCCAAAAAAGTGTCGAGACACATATACAGCAGGATTCTGTAGCCTAACATATTTTTAAGGCCGTTATGCTAAAAGGTCACCGCCACCACAAGAACGCGTTTACGAAGCAAAGCAGTGATAACAGCTAGTAAAATTATTCCCATTCCCACTCCCATTAGTCCCACTGCTGGACAAGGCCTCCAATGTCCACAATTTGTAACCGTCACAAAAATCCGTTTCAACCGGTCGTTCCACTTGTGTTGAAAACGAATAGGGTAACTAAAATTCTCAGCTTACTTATGTAAATGCTACTCGCGGTCATCCATCAAAGAGTGCCTATTATTGTCTGTTCCATCTCATCTCATCAAATACTACAAAATGTCACTTAGGGTGACATTTTGACATAAGGTGTATTTTTACATACTACGCCTTATGTAACAAGTAAAAGTTTAGAAAACTCAAAAACCCCCGACAAAAATAATGGTTGAACCAATTTTGATGAAACATAGTACACTCTCGATCCTGTTTCAAAAAAAAAACTAGATCACAATCGGTCCATTCGCTTAAGAGCTACGATGCCACAGACAGACACACAGATACACACGTCAAATTTATAAGAAAGAAAGAAAGAAAGAAGAAAAAGATTATTCTACGACTTTCTTAGCATTACTCAACAGTAATGCATATCCATGCTAATTTGTAGCTTACACTAAAACTATACCTATACTAATAGTCTATGAGCAAAGCCACGGACGGACAGACAGACATGGGGGAACTATAATTGTGGGTACCTTGTTACAAACCCCTAAAATGGGTATTCAAATTGATCATTAACTAATTTTCGAACTAAAAAGATTTTTTGGGCGTCATTTTTACTATATTCGGGAATCAATAAATAATAAATATTTGTGGACATTTCACACAACACCATCTAGCCCAAACTAAGCTAAGCTTGTACTATGGAACTAGATGGCTGATAGAATACATATTTTATATACTTTATTTTTTGTAAATATATACATATGATACATAGAAACACTCAGACACAGAACAAACATCCATGCTCATCACACAAATGTTTGCCCTGGGTGGGGATCGAACCCACGACCTACTGCACAGCAGGCAGACATACTACTAACTGAGCCACAAGGCCAATCAAATCATAAGCCTAATTAAAATACATAAAAACTTAAAAACGCAACCAGCAACGGGCCGACCTGAAGCTGCCGGTGGTAGGGGCTACAAAACTGAAATTCAGGTATCCTTTACTGTTACCTACCTTTTAATATTAATTGAATAATTTAGGCTGTAGGTTGGAGGGATCATGATCATTATCTTCATTTTACTAAGCTCTTAATATTTCAAGGTATCACGAATTCCATTAAAATTATAATCCAGTCCCTAAGAAAAACAAACCGTAACAACTCAAAATAATATAAGAGCTCTATACAAAATATAGACATAGATACGAGAAGCAGCGTTTCGTCCCCTTAAAACAACTTTACCCGATTGGGCAAGCAGGAGGATCGGCTTTTTGTTTTTTTTATACACTATCTATAGATCTACGATTGACCACCAACTCGCCTGATGTTAAGCGACAGTGTGGCCGAGGATGGAGCTCGTCGATCTAGAAGATATCTATTCACTCTAGCCTTGAAAATTCCAAGATTGTAGTTGTGTGTTTGGAAAGAGCAACACCAAGGCATCTTATAAGGCCAAGATATTAAAGGCCTTAAGGATGTGCATTATCCTCGAAAGTGCTGAGATTTACCATCTTATCTTATCTTAATAGGGGTCCGATACTCGGAAGCACTTCGAGCCATTGGACCCCTTTGTACTTAAAGATTTACCATACTTTTACTTCAAATTCAATTAGTATAACCTCTCTATAGATACAATCTCATTGGTGTAAGGTATCTTTAGATACGTCTTTACTCCCTAAGTATATTTTTGTAAAAAAAAAATAATACAACTCTCTCAAAATAAAAAAATGCTGTTTTTCGTAACCTTCAACAAAAAAAATCGTAACATATAAGTGTTTTTAAAAACGATTCTAAAGAACGTTCATTAAGAGTGGCGTTGCCCATACTTTCTCACAAAAATGTATACTTAACAGCATATCAAGCGTCGCACAAGTGTAGTGTAAGTAGGAAAATCACTCATATGCAGTCTTGTTAGCCATTAATGAATGTAGTATGGGAATGAGAATGAGAATAGATTTAAAAGCTATTAGTGAGCCATGTAATGTTAAAAATGTTCGTTTTAAATGTTTATTTCTCTCTCGAAACACGTTTGGTATCGACCATTAGAGCTTTTAGAAACATACTTACAATATGTGATTACAGAACTATAGACAAAAAAGTAACATCAGTGTTATTAACATGGGAATAGTTTTAAAAGCTATTTGCGAGCTTTGTTATGTCTAAAAGTTCATTTTCAATTTTATTTCTCTTGGCAAACAAAAAGCCTTAATAGTCGATACCATTAGAGCTTTTAGAAACATACTTACAATATGTGATCACAGAACTATAGACAAAAAAGTAACATCAGTGTTATTAACATGGGAATAGTTTTAAAAGCTATTTGCGAGCTTTGTTATGTCTAAAAGTTCATTTTCAATTTTATTTCTCTTGCCAAACAAAAAGCTTTAAAAGTCGATTAGAGCTTTCAGGAACATGCGTTTATAATACTTATATACGGTATATAGAACTATACGTAGTGGTAGAAAACACGAAAATAGTTTTGAAGGATATCTTCATTTTATATATAAATTAAAAGTAAAAATTTTGAAAATAGCAAACCGTAGAGGCATTGGAAATAAGATAATAATTAGGGATAATTTACTGGCAAAAGATCGTGCAACGTTTTTACCCGACGGCGTAAGAAGAAGGGTTATGTTTTTTGAGTGTATGTATATATGTGTATGTTTCTATATTCTTCACTCCAGAGTGTCGTAGGCTAATTTTTTTTTGTAATAATAATAATACATATGTAGGAAAGTTTAAAAAATGCGTTTCTTCATAACCTTCAACGAACTTTTTCGTAATAAACAACAAGTTTAGTTTAACTAGAATCATTCTAAAGAATGCGCATTTATAATCATTTACAGCGATTTTACGCATACTTTCTCACAAAAAACGTAATCGCAACAGCATATCAAACGTAACGAAATCGTAAGTGGACTGCAAAAACTGCTTTTCTACAGTGGGGTATTTTGTTTTTCTTTTAACATAGATACTTGTTTGGCTTGTCTTAGTCCTTATATTTTCTAATGAACTAGTCCTTAGATTCCCGTATCGCCGTAAAGTGGTATTACGTAGGGCTATGAATAATATACGAGTGATAGAGCAGGTCTCTTTGTTTCAGTGACGCCGTAGACAAGTGGTTATACTATATATAATTATTCTATTATAAAGATTATATATATATTATATTATTATTATATTCAAAAAAATGCGGATTTATAATCATTTACAGCGATTTTACACACACTTTCTCACAAAAAACGTAATCGCAACAGCTTATCAAGCGTAACGAAATCGTAAGTTGGACTGCAAAAACCGCGGATTTTGTTTTTCTTTTAACATATACTTGTTTGGCTTGTCTTAGTCCTCATATTTTCTAATGAATTAGTCCCTATATTCCCGTGTCGCCGTAAAGTGGTATTACGTAGGGCTATGAATAATATACGAGTGATATAGAGCAGTTTTCTTTGTTTCAGTGACGCCGGAGTCTATAGTGGTGCCGATAGTCTCGTGTATCTTCGGGTTCCCGCTCCTGGCGCTCACTGTCATCTGCTGTCTGCGGCGGAGGGCCAAGTTGGCAAGGTACGCACGGAAACTGTGAAGGTATTTTAATGGACTTTTGACCACAGCTCGCGTGATGTTCACATAATATATAAATATATATTTAAACGAGCAATTTTATGTTTATTTATATAATTATGTTATATGATCTCGGAAACGGCTGTAACGATTTTGATGAAATTTGGTATGTGGGTAGATTCTATCTCAAGTATAGCTAAATTTCATTTTATCTAGTGAAGCCGTATTTTCTGTCACAGTTAGAGTAAAACCGCTATCTCGATGACGCCTATTCAGATTATTATTTCTGAAATAAAAGTACTATTATTATTATTTATAGAAGATAGATCTACGATTGACTACCAACTCGCCTGATGTTAAGCGACGGTGTGGCCGAGGATGGAGCTCGTCGATCTAGAAGATATCTATTCACTCTAGCCTTGAAAATTCCAAGATTGTAGGTCTCAGGAAACAGAGATGGCGGCAACGAATTCCATTCTTGTGCAGTACGCAACAGGAATGTGGATCGATATCGCTGAGTACGGATTTTTGGCATTTCAACGAGAAATGGGTGGTAATTCGCCGACTTTCTGCTAGTCCTGTAGTGAAATGGGGAGGGTGGAATTAGGTCGTGAAGCTCTTGCGCACATTCCCCGAAATGAATCCTGTAGAAAATAGACAGACATGCTACTTTACGGCGGTGCTCGAGACTAAGTAGCTTCTTGGCAGCTAGTTTATCGTCACCGAATAACCTCACAGCTCGCCGGTCCACTTATTCTAAAGCTTCCAGCTGATACTTGGCTGATCCATCAAAAATGTGGCAGCAGTAATCCATACACGATCGGACCTGTGCTTGACATATTACAATAATTCGCAAAAAATTCCATCACAATATATATATTTATTTTTTTCAATAAATAATTTATTATTGAAAAAATAATAATATTATTAGTATTAGTATTGATTTTTAATAGACTAGTAAGTATTAACTTCACCTAACTCATATATGTAACGATAAAACGGAGTCTTTGAAAGTGATTTTCACCCATTTCAAACCAATTGAAACTTTGCTCACTTATCAAGAACCGATAACAAAATAATAACTGAAAGAAAAAAAGTTAGTAAAAAAGCATTTTCTACTTTTTGGTTTGGTCTTTTTAAATTACACTTTTTTAAGTATAAAAATCAATAAAAGTTGATGTGTGTACAATGTACTAGGAGAGTTAAGTGAATAGTTACGTAGATATAACCCCTGACATTTTCAATATTAAGCTTAAGTCGGGAATTGCAATTTTCCAGTAACAATCGAAAGACTAGCCGGGGGTAAGTTAGCAAGAAACCCTAATTATAGCACGGCTGTTCTCTCCGTACTGCTGAGATTAGAGATGTTAGCTGACGTAGGCTGGCACAAATTACAGGTTTCCCTTTCTATATTGGGAGATAGATTAGAGGGAACACGTGAACATACATGCAGCCCACTTGAGTCCACGATTCAGCTGGAAGTGCTAAGCATATGTATCTTCCATTGAACGTCACTAAATCTGATCTTCAGCTCTCCCTTTCCATCCACTGCCTAATATTCATATTATTATATACCGCCAAAATTGTTGTACAGCCAAAATGTGGAATACGCTTTCTGAATAGGTCTTTGCAGATATATATAATCTGTGTGTCTTCAAATCGCAGACACAGCACACACAACATATACACAGGAATGACACAGCACAGACACAGCATAGACACTTTTAATTTTTAACCAAGACGTAGTTAGGATTCAATGAAAATCAAAATAAAAGTTCAAAGTGAAAGAAAATGTATGACAACAACACAGTTAACCGTAAAAATACCGTGCGAGAAAAAATAATAATTTCGTAACTACTGAAAAAGTGAAAGTAGATTTTCGAAAAACCGTTGCCTATCGCGGATAAATAATAGGGTATTTGTGTTATTTCTACCCGCAAGTATCTAAAATATTCTAATGTCAAAAAATATGATTCTTAAATACTTAAAAAAAAAAAAAACTTACTGAGTTTATGTTTTTCTGGAAAATAGTCAATTTATTTCGTCAATATATTTATTATTATAATTTAATTTATTTTATGCATTGTAAAGCGTGTGCTATACACACCAAACCCACGAACCCGCTGGCTTTCATTTCGGCAACTTTGCCGACATAGGCCCAACTTGTGCAACATAGGCCGCCGGGTTGTGCGGCGATGTGGAGCTTAGTGTGAAATGTGTATTGCGCTTTATGTATCAAGGAATGGATACAACACACCCTCGGAAGCCTCGGTTAGAAAAAAAAAAACTCTTACTTGACGGATTTTTATTTATTTTGGAAATACTCACAAAACAGATAATAGTGGGTGGAAATTTTTGTCTTCGTGACTATCACAAATTTGAGACGCCATAAATAAAGATTCACACGAAAACTACAAACACCTTCAATTGTTGGATCCCAGCATTTTCGTCTATCCCTAAATTTCGACCTTTCTTTTTTGTTATGGTTGGAATTATTAATGGCCATGTTTTTATGGTTTGATTTTTTTCAAAATTTTACTTTTCATTTTTAAATCGGTGCTATATCGAAATTCCAAAAAAAAACAAGGCGTGAATGTATAGAAAGTTTTCCGGGAGTTTTGAAAATTAGGTAGTGATTTCATAGATTTCGAACTGATCTTCGAATTTCGACTTTGCCACCATTATTTTGAATTTTCAATCAAACACAGGTATTTCCAGGCTATATCTAAGTATATTATTATATCTTTTCGCGAAAGAAGTAGGTAATCATAAAGCAAGTTCAAAGCAAAACCAGGTTCCCTTATCTAATTACCACATGCCGGGGGAAAAGTGCCGTAACAAAAGGAAATGCCTCCAACTTCGCGAAAAAACTCTTTCACCTGCGTTCTCCTACATAATGCTCAAAGCAATTTCGCCTCTGAGCCAGCAGTACACAATCATAAACATACGTATTTTTTTTAATGTAGGCGTTTTTACGGCAACTGTAAAAAGGACCAGTTACAGGAAAAACATTTTACAGGCATTCTCTTTTAATAATCTTTGGGGACGCGTGTTGTGGATTTAACGATAATAAAAATCAGACTGAATTAGTATTGTGATGGTAACTTTCGTGTAATCATTAGATATTAAATTATAAAAACTATAGTACCATTATCTTTTCTGATCATGGACTCAAGCCTTAAGATAAATGGGAATGGATCAAGTGAATTTGGTCGATTAGAAAAAGATATTAAAAGGTAATAATGATCTTTATTAGTCTCTACTCTTACGGTAATGTGAGTTTTCGCTATTTGAGGATAAGTTACATTGTCATTTAGTAAAATTACATCGGAAACTTTATAGGTAGGTACTTCATTTTACAAAATCAGAAACTGATAAATTCAAAGTTACAATCGTTGTTATACAAACTTATTACAGTGATTTGTACTCATATTTACATCTCCTTCGGAAACGATATCACCTTCTCCCCAGCGAAAGCGTATCATGCATAAAAAATAAATCCAGTAAAGTAAGAGTTTCACTCGCACACCAAGGTTTCCGTACTCCTATGCAAGATACATGAATATGAACGCTGACACCAGGGCTATTTTCTCAACTAAATGTGTTTTTTATCTAAGAATATTTGTAATTTCACATATATATTTCTATGTATGTTTATACAGACGTAGAACAGCCAGATAGACAGACACCGTAGCCTCACGAATCTTCCCGCACCCTTAATAGGGAAGCCTAAAAGTAACTCGATATTGCGCTCCAATATAAATGCGTACAAATCGCGAATATTTAAAAGTTGCAAGCATATAATCCATATCATTATATAGTCAAGTTCAAATTCTGACGATCAAGCGCTAGCCTATTACGGAATTAAAAAAAAAAAAGTGACCGAGATTAAGAAAAGTTAATTTGAACGATGGCCATAGGAAACAAAAAGGTTCCAAGTAGGGAGCAGGAAGTGACTACATTTCCAAGTGTAAAGTTCTTTCCAGAGTAGGTAGGTGTGCAACGATCTCTAAAACCTCTTTTACGTCGAGCTCCGCGGTGCTGAAGTGTCACTCTGGCCGCCACTTGACATCGCTCGGGTCCAAGTATCGCTCAACGTCTACCTACCCGCATTAAAGCCAAGAAACCTCGCATAAAATACCCGAAACTTATCTGGAATTTTGTAAATATCACTAAACCAAACCCCGAAATACTTTCAATCTTCTTATCTTCAAAGCGCCGCCGTTCGCTTCACTAAACCGATGAAATAGTAAACGATATTTTTTATGCGATCCACGTTACGTAAAAATATGATATCTAAAAGAAATTTCTACTCGCAAAATTTAGTAAGCTCGGTCGCGGAATGCGCTTTTTAATTTGCTCGCTCATTAAGGAGTTTGCAAAAAGCCGTAGTTTTTCTAATTGGCAGCCGGGGCTGGCCAAGTTATATGAGAACTCTCATTTAATTCTGTTTGCTTAAATAACTTTGGAACGTTTACTCGGTGCCTTATCTGATCCGAATTATGAAATATCGAATATCATGTCACCAAATACATTTTTTAAAAGTCTATCAAAAACCCGAAAGCTCATTTGACAACTCGTCTGATACAGTTATTAGTATACATTTAAAAATTATATAATTAGTACTCAATGGTATTTTCAATATTTTTAGTTTCGCCAGGTATTTTTAGTTTCGCTATGTTCGTCTATCTGCGGCTTTGCTCAATTACTATTTATTAGTACTAGAAAGCTGTAATTTGGCATGGATATAATACCTATTAGCTATACCGAGAATTTTGTAGAATAAAATTTTGAAAAAATACTTTTTCTTGTGGTGCAAATTTCATTTAAACTGTCATAAGTTGCCTCGTATGTTCATTCAAAGCGCCGCCGTTCGCTTCACTAAACCGATGAAATAGTAAACGATATTTTTTATGCGATCCACGTTACGTAAAAATATGATATCTAAAAGAAATTTCTACTCGCAAAATTTAGTAAGCTCGGTCGCGGAATGCGCTTTTTAATTTGCTCGCTCATTAAGGAGTTTGCAAAAAGCCGTAGTTTTTCTAATTGGCAGCCGGGGCTGGCCAAGTTATATGAGAACTCTCATTTAATTCTGTTTGCTTAAATAACTTTGGAACGTTTACTCGGTGCCTTATCTGATCCGAATTATGAAATATCGAATATCATGTCACCAAATACATTTTTTAAAAGTCTATCAAAAACCCGAAAGCTCATTTGACAACTCGTCTGATACAGTTATTAGTATACATTTAAAAATTATATAATTAGTACTCAATGGTATTTTCAATATTTTTAGTTTCGCCAGGTATTTTTAGTTTCGCTATGTTCGTCTATCTGCGGCTTTGCTCAATTACTATTTATTAGTACTAGAAAGCTGTAATTTGGCATGGATATAATACCTATTAGCTATACCGAGAATTTTGTAGAATAAAATTTTGAAAAAATACTTTTTCTTGTGGTGCAAATTTCATTTAAACTGTCATAAGTTGCCTCGTATGTTCATAGTATCACTATTTTAAGTTTACATAAATTATAATGCGCAACTACGGAACCCTACTTAGCCCGTGCCACGACACCCACTTGGCCGCTTATTTTTTCTTTATGTTGGTATCATGCTTGCACATTTGCATTTGTCGAGTTTATTTCTATAATTTGACTAATATAAAAGTGTCACTACAGAGAAAGAGCCCGTCGCCGCAACTGCGAGCTGGACCGTGGCGAGCTGTCCGTGGTGCGACTGTCTCCAGCTAAGGCGAAGCCGCGGGCTGTGAGTCTGATACGCTCACCACGACCTCCGCCCACGCTTGAACTCGACACCGTGCTAGAGGAGCGCTCCGACCCGGAACAAACCACGCTGTCACAGGTAAGAACAGTACAACAAACGATATTATTACTAACCGCCCCACACAATCGAACTCGAAACCGTACTAGAGCGCTCTGACCTGGAATAAACCACGCTGTCACAGGTAATAACACTGCAACAAACGATATTATTATCGACCGGCGCCGACGCTTGAACTCGGCAGCGTGCTAGAGGAGCGCTCCGACCCGAAACAGACCATGCTATCACAAGTAAAAAAACTGCAATTTGCATTGTTGGTATATAAATATCGGTCAACTCTGGACACTTTTTTCCTGAATTTTGTTTCAGACTTGGTATCCATGACATCATTGAATCATCAAGAAATAAAATGTAAACAAACTTTAAAAAAACAAGAAAACCTGGGCTATAGTTTTTCCTAATATTCTAGAATTTACGTACGCCACGCACTCTCATGCACCGAGCGAGCGAAGTCACATAACCACATACTTAAGTAGTAGGTACGATGCGCAGTGATTGCGCGACTTTCATGCATACCACAGATGCATACTCTACGTGCGTTGTTTGAGTGGACACTCAAACAACGCACGTAAAGTTTGTATATTTTGTGTTTGCTCATAATAATTAGATCAAAATATTAATTACTTATTTTGTTTGATTATTTGAAACGACAATCGCGTACCGAACACCCTGTATCCAATACTCCTAGTGTTCAAACAGTCATCCTGTATAAATATTTGCGTGTCGATGGAACGCGTAGCACGCTACCAGTGCATTGCAGTACCTTATCGTATCGCTTTAACCACCATGCCCGCTTTGAGCCGAATTTATAACGCACGAGACTCACATATTTTGCCGTGTTCAATATTTTATGGTCGACACTTTGACAGGCTAAGACATTTAATTAACACATGGATAACGGTTTTGACCCCGAATCTATAACTCATGGTAACATCTTTTTTGGTTAATTTGTAATTTTCCAACCAGGTGGAGGTAACACCAGATCGTGAAGTGGGTGCGATTCTATTCGGCGCAATGGGCGCTGCGGGCGCGGCGGCTGCAGCGGCCGGCTGTAAGGACAGCTAGCGGCGGGGCTCGGCGGCGCTGGGTGCTCGCTCGCCGCTCTGGGCCGCCCTAACCAGCCAACCCCTCGACGTAGACGTAGATGAGGTCGACGAAGACGATATCACCAACGACGACAGCTAACATCTGGACGAGCGCTCCGTCGTCGATATCGGGGAGCGCATGAAACTGTTCCTGGACATTCCACTTAGGTTCTAGAACAGTTTTATTGGTATTTAATCCCATCCTACCAACAGTTTTATTTAGGGTACGAGTACATTAGGATGGCCCGAAGGGCGCAAGTTTCGATGCGAAAATCCGCTCAAATCGCATCTGTGTATTTTATATTAACTATAACACACTAAACCGGGGCACAGCTTGTCGGTTAGTGCGCGACGAAAAGGCTGTTTACCTGCAAGCTTCATCGGCATTATTCATAACATAAGTATGGCAGCTTTAACGTGAAACAGTATACTATACTTAAAATTTGTCAATGCAATGCGTCCCGGCCCGTCACTTACCGATGTGCTAAATAAACATTTTATACTTGCGGAAATGCGGCCTACTCTGCCCCGCTGCGGCCTGTCCTAAAGCGCTCGTACATTAACGTAGCCTTGAAGATAGAAAATAATCCTATCAGCACACTAATTTTATCTCAAAAACACGAGGCTGTTAGTCTGTTACATACTTAATATATGATTTTAAAAGTTGTTTAAATAAACATATTCGCAGATTCTCTACCCACTAAAATAACTAAAGCAAGATATAGGATTTCCTTTCCGATATTAATATATAGGATATCTATTCGTGTCACCATATCGACAGCGCGGAGCGTTGAAAGCACAATCCTATTTTACGCTGATAAACAACTTGACATGAGCTTCTCGAATAGCGACGTCGTTCAGGGACATGTCGTCAATTTATAGCTAATAGCATGGAGCTTGTAGCTTTAGATATACCTACATATAACATAATGCCTACACATGTGTAGCTACCTACCTATAAAGTTACTTTTTGTGTTACAGATGATTTACATACATTTTCTGTATTTTATCGAGGTTGTATACATTTTGTAATTTTCAATGCCCTATCATATGAAACCGCGTGAGGACCTACTTAAATGTTAGTTATTTATAAGGTTACTTGTCGGCCTACTCTCGACCTGTTTGGCACATAATTGATCAATGGTGTGGCATTAGACATAGCCCCGGGTGGCATATTTTGAGGAACGGCACATTGATATTTTGAGTACTAAACAGTAACTGAAATACTGGTAACGTGATCTTGTAAAATAATTTGGTTGTCCTGTTGTTTATTTCTACATAACTGTTTAGCTCCAATAAGTATTAGAAAAGTAAATTCAGGCTTTAATGGAATCATGTACCTACTGCATAATGACAAAAAAATCGTGGTATACGTATTATGGCATTATGGAGTATGTAATTGTTTTAATTCTAGCGGCATTTTCCCTCCAAATCTACATTTTTGTCCCCACAAGACCGGGAGGCAAAATCTTAATTGACCCCACAGAGCAACTTGTTTGTCAGAGATTGACCCCGAGTGATAAAAATACACGCTACGCTACTGTTGTTCATCTACCTATATTATCTCAACTGATCAGTAGATCAGTAAACTAGTAAGTTTACTATAGATACGTTTAAGATATGCTGAAATAAGTCATAAAGAATTTAAATGTCCATATATATTAGAAGGAATAGAAAGATTAAAAATGCACATTTGAAATTACGCACAGAATCCAAAGGACCTAGACACATTGGTGCATAGCACATTAGCGAGTTAGCTCTAGATTAGGTAGATCTCTAGGTCATTTAAAAATGTGTAAAAATTTATAACAACGCGTAGAAATGTATCTGGCAGACTAATACATAATACTAAGTTCTATTTTTGTATTCTAAGTCTCAGAGCAAGTCTTAGTATGAGTTCTAAGTCAGCTGTCAGTATCTGTATGTAACACTTAAGTAAGCTAACCTAAATAAATATACTTAAGGTTTAATAGACCATTTACGGGTAAATAGCTAACACCTAAATAGTTGAATGAACATTTTTCGTGGGATGTTTATTGTAAGGCCACCTTCGAACCAAATAATTATAGTTTAAAAAACTGAAGCAACCGACTTCTCATGGATGCCATTGTCAAAACTGGGCCAAATTGAAATAGGACCACAGGGGAAGCACCAGCTTTCAAATAAAAAAAATCATCAAAATCGGTTCACCCAGTCGAAAGTTATGAACTTATGAGGTAACAAACATTAAAAAAAATACAGTCGAATTGAGAACCTCCTCCTTTTTTGAAGTCGGGTGAAAATAAGAATGGCGACTGGCATGGACGTATATAAGGGCGAGCCGGGTGAGCCAGGCCCACCCAAGAATGGCCTGTGGCCCTCCCCAGGATTTTGGGCTACCCATCTTAATATATAGAGATCTTAGGGGCCAGGCCACCCTAAAAAGTATCTCTAGATACGCCTATGGCAACTGATAGCAAAGAATGCCAGCAACCATACAAAAATATTTAAACCCATCTCCAAGATATACTTAAATCCCTTAACGTTTTTGGTGGTGGATGTTCTGTGCCTTGCCGCAAAACTAGTGTGTACATTTGCAAAGGCGGTCTAAATAAAACATAGTTAGTAAAACGAGTAATTTCATGATTTTGACAAAATATTATGACGTGAAATGTCAATGGTTTAGGTAGGCGGTTGCTATGAGTACTAAGAGATTATAAAGCATAGCTTAGCTTAACAATGCCTTTGTTAGTGAAAAAGTGTAAATGTGTGAAATCTATTACTATCATTTTCCTGCAGCATTTGTACTTACATCCGAATTTAATAATGTAAATTAAGTACCATAGGTTTTATCCAGAATGAGTTCCGCGGAGCACAAAGAGATATATGCATGCTAGAGATATTTAAATGCTAATTAAGTAGGTCGTCTATACTCGTGTGTAACAGGATTTTGACGTGGCAGCGTCTAATAAATCGATGAGACTATTTTATTCTTTTGGATAATTGTAATCCGTGATATAACGAAGTTTTCTTTTTGTCTCGTTTAAAACGCGACTGCCGTACAGTTATGATCAGTGATGTCATGAACATGACAGCACACTCACTCACTACGTAAGTAGGTAGGCTAAATCTAAATATATCTAAACAGCAAGTTCTTTTTAGACCCTTTCTGGACGTGGCGTTTGGTATATTATATCTATATGTAGGTAATTGGCAATTATCTTTGTTATCATGTCCCAAAAGTTTAGATAAGGATGAATTTTGACCATCAAATTTACAAAACTGTACATAATAATTATTAGATATCTTCATAGGATCTGTTCAATGGAAACTAGTCATTAATACATTAATAGCAGTATGTACCTAAATAAATAATAGTACTAAGTAAAATGTATTTTAATAGTACTGACCTAGTGTTTTGTACCCCGAGTCATTTTACAATTATCTCCCAACTTAACTTCGTTTACTTGTATTTAACTTGAAATCTTAATTTATTATTATATTATGAGCTCTTTTTGTCGCTGTTTTTTTTTTGCTACTTAGCAATTGCAATTGTTTTTTGCAATTTTTTGAGTTGGCAATTGTTCTTTGCAATTTTCTGAGTAACTGCAACGAAATCATAGGACATTACTTAATGAACTCCTACCTGTGTCTGTAATCTGTATATTCATCATCATCATCTCAGCCATAAGAAGTCCACTACTGGACATAGGCCTCCCCCATGGATTTCCAAAAAGACCGATTGGAAGCGGCTTGCATCCAGTGTCTTCCCGCCACTTGTATGAGGTCATCTGTCCATCTCGTGGCTGGTCTTCCTACGCTGCGCTTGCCGGTACGTGGTCTCCACTCGAGAACCTTTCGGCCCCATCGGCCATCAGTTCTACGTGATAATATGTGCCCTGCCCACTGCCACTTCAACTTGCTAATCCGCTGTGCTATATCGATGACTTTTGTACGTCTACGTATCTCTTCATTACTAATTCGATCTAGTAGAGAGACTCCGAGCATATTTTGCTTTAACATTATGGTTATTAATTTACCATTTGACATTTTTATGTTTATTTAGTTTGGTGACATTTATTTAATTGTATTGTTTATGTAGAATGAATGATTTAAATTTAATGAATATTTTTTAGTCTGTAATGCCTCTTTTGCTTTTTACTATATGGGTTTTAATTACCTGCAATAAATGAATTTTATTTATTTATTTATAGCCCTCTCCATAGCTCGTTGCGCGACTATGAGCTTCCTTAATCTGTATAGTGTTTAAATCAAAGACTTACAAGACTCCTAATGCGATACAAAATATTGTTCCAAAAACTTAACACCAAATCAGGTGTTTGCTAATGACAGGTCATAAACGTCATTTAATCTTAAACGTCATCTCATCGCAATCACTTCTCAATTCTTAAGGTGCCAAGATGGTGAACTGTGCTACACAATCTTGTAAAAATTACATACTTCTTTAAAAAACTATGGAAAACATTATCACCTTCCATCTCTAAGTAGCAAAAATATATTTCCAGTATAAAAAGCGAAATGAAACAAATTTTTACGTATTTGTAGCGTATGTTCGTGTCTCACCTATGACCACGGATGCTCCAGTGTTTGAAAAATCGGGTCTTATATTATGTGAAATATACGCGATGAAATTGTTGAAATTTATTTCATTTAAATAAATAACATTCGCGAATATTAGTGTAAAAAGCATATATGCATTTCATTTCATAAATTGATTTTATTATTTATACAAATTACTGCAAAGAATTAGAGATGGGTCGATGTAATATAAGTTATCGATAACAATTATTATTTTTACGGACTTCAAAAACGAGATTATCAGTTAGCTTATATTTTTCTTATATGTTACCCGCATGATTTCGTCATTTAAATTGATTTAAAATTCCTTTCAAATCTCAAAATCGGTCAGTAGTTTGGTTTTTAAAACAAAATTGCGAATTTTGAAGTCGGTTATTCTAGTTTTGTAAACTATAATAATTATGATATGTGAATCATCATCATCATCTCAGTCATAAGAAGTCCACTGCTGGACTTACACACCACATAGGCCTCCCCCATGGATTTCTATATAAGCCGATTGGAAGCGGCTTGCATCCAGCATCTTCCTGCCACTTGTATAAGTTCATCTGTCCATTTCGTGGCTGGTCTTCCTACGCTACGCTTGCCGGGGCGTGGTGTCCACTCGAGAACTTTTCAGCCCCATTGGCCATCAGTTCTACGTTCACTGCCACTTCAACTTGCTAATCAGCTGTGCTATGTCGGTGACCTTTGTACGTGAAACATGGTATTTGATTTTACGAAAAATGTTTTTTTTTATTCTCAAACTAACTCAGCACCATGCTAACTATTCTGTTTAGATTTTCTAGTTGATGCTGTACAAGCAGAACATTGGGCAGATATAGTAAGGCGAAGTCAAAATGATCCTTGGAGGAAACCGAATTCTCGCTTAACAATTTGTTCAGTGAATTTCCACAAAATTGGCACAACTTTTTAACTTTAGCGAGCTATATCTCGCACATATCACATATCTGAGACACGATAGGGTGGGGGATAAAAAAATGATCCAGGTTTTTCATATATACAATAAAGATATTGTATATATGAAAAACCCAATCTCTATTTTTAATTTTTTTGAAAATTTTACTACGGTATTTTGTAGCGGCTCACAAAACACAATTATGTATAAAAATTTGTTTTTATTGGGTTAATAGTCTCCGAGTAAAATGACTGTGACATACGGACAGACAGACAGACGGACATGACGGAATTATAAGGGTTCCCCGTAGTTACTACGGAACCCTAATAAAACGATGTATCAGGAAACATTACAAAAAAAAATCAAAAGAAAAAATTGGTACCTATAATTACTTATCGATATCGATACTTTAATACCTCTTGGTCTATCTCTGGCTTAATGTCATTAGGTTTTTTTTTATTTATTTCAGTATTGCCAGTATATGTTTTCTCAATTTCCCTGTATCATTTGTATTTACCTATACTATATTGTTTGTAAATAGGTGTGAAAATTTATTTATTCAGTAGAATTTAATCAAACTAATTTGGTCCATTACTGGTGCTACGAATTATCCATTGACATACTTATCTAAGTATTGTGATAAATCCATTAGATTTCGAGAGGCAGTAATGTGTTAATGAATACGGAGGACAAAAAATAGTGCTACGTTAACCACAATGTAGGAACTCTGCTATAATAAAATAAACATTTGCTGTTTTATCCTATTTTCAAAAATGAAGTTCCGAATGAAATAGCTGGGCGTGGACCGTTGCACTCCAACAAAAAAAACGTAATATATGTTTACCTGACTGTCAACTGATGCGAAAGCAAAAAGAACCTTCGTGATCTTAACCTACATTATGTACACATTTATCACGCACACACACACACACACACACACGTATGTTTCGCCGTAGCATAAAAATATAGTCTTTCCAGTCACAATTACTTTGACTCTTATTCTTCTCAACAGATCGTGCAACTCAAAGTCCGTGTTAAGGCCGGCTTAAAGTTTACTAAAATAATATGATATATAATAATATGATATGAATATAATATGACATATCAGAGTCAAATTGAAATGAAATGAAGTTTATTGGAAAAAATAACTGCGAATGACTTCTACTGAGCTACTGAGTTATTTTTTAATGAATGAGGTATTAGTCGATTTATTGCCGTTGTGACATCAGTTATATGACGTCACAATTTGTAAATTGCATGTATAAGCTTATTTAATAAATACCATCATCATGTAGCTATGTATTTTTTATTTACAAAATAAAAATACATTAGATTCTTTTATAAAGTGATGAAAGTGGCGCCGCTGCCTGTTTCGCTCGCACGCGGCACCCATAGATATAAAATTATTTAAATTACTGATTTCATTTTTGATTTCAGATTTTCTTACAGAGTCATAAGAACACTATTACAATGTATTAACAGTAGCTGTTATTTTATATGTGATATTTTGACCGTGATAAACGTGTAACCGACAAAATTTTCACGTTTATACCTAAATTTCGGTCAAAATAACAAATATAATTTTATAGTTAAAAAAACTGAAATATACTTCAAACAACTGAATAGACTTCAAAGTTACTATTATTTCAGTTATATAATTGTATGAATCTCCCATGGACCATTCTGACTTTAATCATGATTACCCGATCAAATCGGGAGATATCCTTTTCAAAGGCAACTTTGTAGATAAATTTGGCAAATGGACGTGTATAAATAAATTTATAAAAAGATGAAGTGTCAAATTGAAAAAATAAAATTGGCCCGAATTTAAAAGGCGGTTTGTATGGAGATTATCCTTCTGGGTCCTATGTAATAGGGCGAATTCTGTGGTTTAAATAGACTTGATATATGTATTTTACCTGACTGCTCAAGAAAGAGTGCAATGTGTTTTGAATGTACTGATCCTAAATCTTCCCATTTACCTATAATCTAAACGACTTAACCGATCAATAGATAAAAATCATTACATTTCTAACGGAAAATCATACATCAAAATCTTAGCATACAGCTTGCGGTCTCGAGACAGAAATGTCAACTTGACACTAGATATAAAAAGTTAGATTCTAACTTTTTAACTGGGGGTTTTGGCGGGAACGTCTTAGTAACGTGTTGTTGTTTTGTTTTATTTTGAACATTAATGCTATAAAAATGGTAGTGTTTTATTCATTAAGTGTTCGATAAAGTGCGTGAGTGTGGGCAAGTGAAATAAAGCAGTAAAACGTGTGATTTTACGTTGTCGGCAAAACTCCATAGAAGCTTCTAGTAAAGTTGCCACCAATTTACTAAAGCAGGACTTGACTTATAAATTGACTGTATACGTGACTTAGATTGTGACTAGAACATTTACAACTTATTTTATTCAAGAAACTTAAAAAAATACTAATACTTGACACTGGCAAATGCTTTAGTGCGGGTCCAATACAAAAAAGAAGAAGAACTTTTTAACCGACTTCCAAAAATAAAGTTCTCAATCGACTGTATGTTTTTGTATGTGTGTCCACTGATTACTCCGCCAATTGTGAATTGATTTTGATGATTCTTTTCTTCTTTGGTAGGTGGTGGTCCCATATAAATTTTATCAAAATCAAAGTCAAAGTAATTCATTGATAAATATAAATTTACAAATCTAACATACACAAAGTCTTGTACAATCGGTTCAGTACTTTGTTTTTTTTTTGTTTGAAGTCGGTTTTTTCATTTCTTTAAACAAAATTTTATCGAGTGTCAAGTTTCTGTTCTTTTCTTTCATTTCTGTCTCGACTCTCGAGTAACATATTTGCATTTTGTTGTTGGGCAGTTGGGCATTTGTTTTTATTTTTGTTATTATACAGTGTTTGTAAAAATGTCACTGCGTATAATTAAGTACCTATTGTAATCGTTACATCAATCACCTTATCAATTTTCAAGTTTTCAAAGCTATTTTTTCCGAGGCCGCATAATTATTGGAAGTGTAAATAAAGTGTGAATTCCGTTTGTTGGCGTATTATTTAATATGTTTAGTATCATTTTCTATCAATGGCATTCGGCTGTTTGCCCTGACCTACCGGCAAGTCAAGGTCTGGTTTTGAAACCTGGTATCACATAACGAGACCAAACTTGTTTATGCACAATAACAACTGAGTATTAATTTCCTCTGTCAAATTTCGCAATTTGGGAATTGTCCAGCCCACATAATAAAATAATCATGGTGTGACGTAACTTTTCATGATGGAAGATATATAATATGAAAAGGTGTTTAAGAATAATATATAGTAAAAACAACGACGATAGTTTAAGAGAACTATTTGGAGAAAAACAGTTTGTAACCCTAACTGGCATCTATATTTTGGAAATATGCCTTTTTGTAAGAAATAATATTTGCTTATTTAAAAAGAAATCTGATCTGCGATTACGAAACAATACTATGAGAAGAAATGACTATCTTTTTGAACCACGCTCCAAATATAGAATTTTTAAACAGGGTACTTACATCAGTGCCATTAAGATTTATAATTTGTTGCCAAAGTCAATAACTGGTAAGTATTACTTTTAATAATCAATTTAAATCCAAACTTAAAAACTGGTTAATGAACAATGTATTTTATGATTTGAATGAATATATTAATAAAGATAAGTCGTCTGAAATTACATTATTAAATAAATTATATAAATGATACCTTTATATGTTTGACATTCGCACGTAATACTTTATATTGTATTCGATATTGACAACCAGATTAATTAATTTGACATTCTAACGATGATTATCTTTACATTATAAGTATAGATTTGATACCATAATTAAGATGATTCTACTTTATATAACGATTGTGATTAGTTTTATTTGTAAAAGTATTTTAAATTACATAATATTGAATGCCCGATGAGGGTAAACTGATAGTAACTTTCTTGCATCAACATCTTCGCAATACAACATTGTAAATGTATCAGTTAGTCAATAAATGATTTCTATTCTATTCTATATATAATAACTATCAGCGCCTCGCGGTTCCACCCGCGTGGTGATCGATTATGTAGTTATTGTTTAATGTACCCCACAGGAACAGTCAAATTTTCCGGGATAAAAAGTATGCCAGATCCTTCTGCATAGTATAAGTAATAATCCTGCCAAATTTCTTCCAAATCCGTCAAGTAGTTTCGGCGTCCATCGGACGCATCGTACAGACAGACTGAAAAAAATATAAAAATTGCTGTTATGGCTTCTGTTATGCATCCTCCAATCAACATTTTTCAAATATATTTAATGTACAGATTTTAACCCGTTACAGTCTTATTATATGTATAGATATAGAAGATAATATGTACATCCTTGCCCTGGCCTCGTACTAACTCGTCAGTGAATTTTTTTAAGTTAAAAGTTTTAAGCATGTCGTCGAAAATTAACTCACTCATTTTCACCCGACTGCGTAAGAAGGAAGGTTATTTGAGAGTGTATGCATGTTTGTATGTATAAATGTCTGTATGTATGTTGGTATGTATGTATATATGTATGTTTCTTTAAGACCGTATACACCCTAAACGGCTTGACCAATTTTGATGTGCGAGGTGTTGCTGGATTCGTCTTCTTTTCCCGAGTGTCACGAGCTATATTTTTTGTAATAATTATAATACAATCTCTCGCAAAAATATAAATAATCGTTTTTTCGTAACCTCCAACGAAACTTTTCGTAATAAACAAGTGATTTAATAAAATTTCTTTAAAAAATGCCCATTTATAATTTTTACAGCGATTTTACGCATACTTTTTCACAAAAAACATACACTCAACAGCGTATCAAGCGTATCGAAATCATAAGTTAAACTACAGAAAGGCGGTATGCCTTTCTGCACTCGGGTATTTTGTTTTTCTTTTAATATAGATACTTGTTTAAAAAAAAATATGAATTAATTAATTATTATTTGTTTTTTATTGTCATGTTTAAAAAGTCAAAGAAAAAAGGTTAAAGTGCCAATATATCCGGCAAGCGCAACGTATTAGTAGCGTAAGACCAGTATCATGATGGACAGACGACCTCACGAGTGGTAGGAAGACGCTGGATACAAGCCGCTTCCATCGGGTCTTTTTGGAAATTCACTGTCCGGGCAGCCTATGTCCAGCAGTGGACTTCTTGTGGATGATAAAGATGATGATGATGATCAATCTGTTTCGAAATTCAGAAAATGAAGAATTCAGAACGAATGCTCTGAAGCACGTTGTCGCTATATATGCACCGTGCAATCACTCTCTATATAAACATATAAAACATAATATAAGTAAATCAATTGGTCTCTTTACTCTCTTTCTTTTATAGGATCGTTCCCTAATCGTAAATCTGGGGGAATGTACGTAATACACTAAAATAGAAATCAGTTTCTATACTAACTTCTCATTTGTGCTACGAAAGTCACGTAGGCGCCTGTGACGCAATCTTTTCATACATTCCTCGGATTCCGTATACGAAATGAACTGGTTTTGTTTTAAAATAATCGTGTTATGCCAGTATTCAATGACCAATTTTTCTCTTGGGCAAATGTACGTTTGAGTTGGGTAATATTTAAGAGTAGGTACTGCCAAGTACTTTATATTTGGCATATAGCGATCGATAAAAGTACAGTAACTACATATACTTACTATAGTCGATAATGACATGCACAGCTATCCTAACATAGGAACCTAACACTAAATTATTGGAATACTTACACTTGAGGAACTTGATTTAGTTGACCGAGCGATCGAAGCGACTCTGCATCAACTGGCCAAATTTTCTTTCGTCTGTCAGTTTGTGATTTGTTTGTATGTTCGTACTCGCGTACAGGGCGTAATTTTGAACCAATTTTCATGAAACTTGGTGTATAGGGTCTATGGTTCTTTTCTTTTTTTGTCGTTGGCGATTTTTGATAAGAGGGGTGGTTCCCATAAAAAAGGGGGAAGTTTATCGTGGCGTTAATTACCAACAGATTTTATTGATATTTGGTAGGTACGTAAAATACACAATTATTACAACTTGTAGTAAAAATTAACAGAATTGGTCAAGTGGTATGAGGTCGGGCGCGTGGAGGTGATTGATGCATTTTAGCGCTGCTGTTTTTTTTTATTTTTTATTTTACGTTTTCTCCATTTATAAAATTATTATTTATTTATAAGAATATACATTGTTTTTTTAATTAAGGGCATCTAAACATATCTAATTTTTTGTATTAATTGTGTATTAAAATTAAATTGATCTTTCAATGTACTTAGGCTTATGGAAAAAATGTTTTTTGACCGTGAAATAACGTCTGTAAAATCACTTAAAATTGCGAAATCAGCCATAATTTTATATACGGCCTCCTTAACCAACTTTACATAAGTATTATATATATACAGATGATCCAAAGTGAACTGCAAATAAGTTCTCTCGCGAGGTCTATGTTCGTAGAACTACTAGTTAGGTACTAGATGCGAGACCAGCCGCAGATCGCAGCAGCAAACAATAGCGCCCTGCAGCCTGCAGTCGCAAATTTACGCGACTTCTGATAAAGACTGTAGACCGTATATCCGCATCAATAAGGGTATAAAAAAAGTATTTTTTTCTTAAATTGCCGATAGATGGCACTCATAATATGACACCAAACTCTATGAAAGTTGGTTTCTAAACAGAACATTATTTAAAATAATTGCATTTTTTAAATATAATATGATAAAAAAATATTACTACAAACTTCTGTCTTCAGAAATTATTCTGAACTTTTTATCATTTATATCTGACTACATCTGAACACATCTATTACAACATATTGTAATAGATGTTTTCGAACCAAATCCATACAAGTTATTCGACTTAACACATAGAGAGAGAAAGCAATAAAGAACGTCAGATTTTTTTCACTTTTCAGTGAAACAGGGTAATGGGATTATAGCAAGCGTGAAAAACTCATTTTTTGTGTTTATCGGCGACCGTTTGTCTTATTTGATGTAGTACAAATTTGGTGATGTGTTTTGGACAATATTATAGATTGTCATGTTTTTTAAATATTGTTATTTATAATAACTTAGCTATAATCATTGCGTTTATTCACACAACTTATTTTGACTGCTTTCTACGGGAATATAATAAAGTAGCTTATGTATCGCTATCTCTTACGCGGGTACACCGGGAAATTATCTCTACGTTCTAAGCTCTATGGCTTGACAGATGAAACGATCGACGCGCCACCTAGTTGAACAACGTAAGAAGTAAATTATTTTTTTAAGTCCCTCATTGGTCTCATTCGTTTCCCTACCTTCACACGAGATAGACAGAACGCAATACGAGCTGCAGGCATAACGCCGCGGCCGCAGGCTACAATATCGTTTTCTCTAGGAATCAATTTCATAGAAATTCATAAGAACCAGTTGTATAGTAATAATAATAAATAAATAAATATTTGTGGACATTTCACACAACACCATTTAGCCCAAACTAAGCAAAGCTTGTACTATGGTACTAGATGGCTGATATAATACATATATACTTTTTTTTTGTAAATATATACATATGATACATAGGAACACCCAGACACAGAACAAACATCCATGCTCATCACACAAATGTTTGCCCTGGGTGGGGATCGAACCCACGACCTTTCAATTCAGCAGGTAGACGTAGACACACTACCGACTGAGCCACAAGGCCAGCCAAAAATAGTGTCGCTTGCACTGTCTCGGACTTGTTCCTGATATACAGATGTGGCTGTATGTGTGTTCGCCTATCGTAGTTATTCAACCATGTCACCATATGTCGCCTAACAACCATCATCGCTAGTATATTCTACCTGTATGACGTCATACACGTTGGCTATCCGGCTGGGTTATATGTTAAACAGTACCTAATGAAGGGCGTGCCGACCTCGCCAGGTTGGAACTGACCGAATTATTACCCTATGCGATATGGGGTCAACGAAAATAGCAAAATCGATTACACATCAGATTGAGGGGAGTGCAGTTAGACTCTGGTCAAACCAATACTCATTAGTAGAATGTCTCGAGCCTCATCAAATCTCAATACTATGAACTGTCACATACCGAACATAAGTTATACAGATATCTCATCGCGTAATATATTTTTGAAGTGAAAACTTCTTTAGCGGCGTTGTGCATTTTTGGGATGGGTAAAAAATGTTAAGCTCGCGTTAGATCGTTAGATCGTAAGACGGACAGTCAGAAACCTATTCTAAAGTTCTGCATTTAAAGTTCATTATTGTATGTACAAGTTTGTCCTTCTAACATGACGTCATTTCGTTGCGACGAATGCTTATTTTCGACACATGTACGTAAGACTCGTTAGCTCAATAAGTTAGAGCACCGATATAAATTTCAATTTGTCAATCGGAGGGCGGAGGTTCAAATCCTTCACGAGTCAGTCTTTATTGCTATTTTATTTTTTAGTTTTCACTTCTGCCGGCACGCCCGAAGAGCAACCCGTTATTTTTTTTTTTTAAAGTCAGTTTGTTTTGCCCTTATCGTATTGTGTATAAAAATAATAGACTCTTTTAACACTTTCCATCAGTGAAATAGGTCACTAGTAGGTCATATAAAACTTGCAAAATTTGATTGCAATCAAAATGGTGAAACTAAATAAAATCTTGTAAAACGCTATTACAGTTTGAAATAGAGATTCCGCACTCAGCCAGCCTGTATTGGCTGACAATTTTCCGCCTTCGAATCTAGAGAGAGCCTTCACAAGTTCACAGCTGCGATTTGCGTCTATCGTGAGTGAAATAAATTTCTCCATTGAACAAGAAATTGACTCTCTTCGTTGACCTATTTCATTGTAAACAGTATAGTAAGTAGGTACTATATAGTTATAGTAGGAAAGAACTGGGCCTCAAGGCTGCTAATTGAACATCACTCGTTCGCCCCTCGCTCGTTCAACAACTATTTTGACGAATTGCTAGTCTACTACTACTACTATATAAATACTCTAATAATTTGTCAAAATAGTCGTTAAATCGTATCAGCGAGTGACGAGAGGTGTTGTTCAAATAGCAGCCTTGAGGCCAAGCGGTACCGTTTCTACTTAGTCCTTGCTAAGGACTTTTTAAGGACTACTTAAACTAGGTAACGATTAACTAATACGTTTTTATTTATTTATCATAGTCATGAGCGATCCCTAACGTCATCGGGGGTAGTAGCAATACAAAGTGCACTTTTTACTTACAAATATATTTGCTTATCTTTTTATTTATCTTTACAATTCTATCATATTCTATACTACAATAATTAAAACTAGTGACTACTAAGTTAAACGTTATATACTTAAATCTAAATTTCAATCGTTTATATTCAGATGTAGAGCTAGAGAAGAAAAACATCCTGTCTGTCTGTCTGTTTGTAACCTTGTTACGACCAAACGGCTGAACAGAATCTTGTAAAAAGATATCAAGTTATAGTGGAAATGTGTATCAGTACCTAACTAGGTATAGGTATATACCAGTTGCAGAGCTAAAAGACAACAACGGCGTACAAAGTTTCCAATAAAATAGTGCTCTTTAAAGTGAAGGTCGCAACACAAAGTAGCATTATGCTAATTATTTCTAACAATAAAGTGCATTGCGTTGCTTGCGAACGCGAAGAATCTAGGCAAGTTGATCTACCAACAGACATAGGCGACAGACCAGTCAACATAAACAATTATTATATTGGCTGGCCTCGTGGCTCAGTTGGTAGTATGCTGCCTGCTAAGCTGTAGGTCGTGGATACGATCCCCACCCAGGGCAAACATTTGTGTGATGGCATGGGTGTTTGTTCTGTGTCTGGGTGTTTCTATGTATCAAATGTATATATTTACAACAAAAGTATATATGTATTCTATCAGCCATCTAGTTCCACAGAATCAGATGGTGTCCTAGATGGTGTTGTGTGAAATGTCCACAAATATTTATTTATTTATAGGTAAGGTTTTTTGACTTAGTAGCTGTATCCCTCGGTGACAAAATGTTCAAAGAAAACAAGCAGATAATGTGTGAGCGCAGCGAGTGATACTTTTTAAGGAGGTGGGTGGTAGTTTTTCGGTAGTACCTATGCATGTATGTTTATATATTATCTCAAGAGTTTTAGACTATCTTTAACAAGTATAAGTAAATTAAGTAAGTTAGAAAATTCAAAAACTCCGACAAAAAAACGCTTATTTTGATGAAACAAAGCTAAGGACACTCTAAATGAAATCCTCTTAAAAACAAAAAACTAGATCAAAATCGATCCATCCGTTTGAGAGCTATCGTATGTAACAATCTAATTTAATGTAATTTCACAACGGCTTATATAAATAAGTAAATAAATGTATGTATGTTTAAATAGTTGGTTGAGGAACTGAAGATTGACGGAAAGACATTCCTGTTGCGTACTGCACAAAAATGGAATTCTTTGCCGCCATCTCTGTTTCCTGAGACCTACGATCTTGGAATTTTCAAGGCTAGAGTGAATAGATGTCTTCTAGATCGACGAGTTCCATCCTCGGCCACACCGTCGCTTAACATCAGGCAAGTTGGTGGTCAATCGTAGATCTATAATGTATAAAAGAAAACAGGCAGAGACAGGCGAGGCCATTCTGTACGTACATACATACATATAATCACGCCTATTGTATACAATAGATCTTTGATCCTCTGTACGTACAGAGGATCAAAGATTACCGTTTGAGAGGCCGTTTGACGCCATATTTGACCGTGCTTAGAGGTTTAGATGATAGGAAGAGGGTGTTAGATGGTTAGGAGGTATTGAAAGGTAAGATAAAATCTTGACCTGCACTGGCAGGGGGTCAGCTCATCGCCCACATAAACAACAATTTCCCTCAAGTCCCATAACTGAATTTTAAAGTATGCCTGGGAAGAGAAGCAGCTGGTACATTATATGTTTTTCTTTTTCTCACAGTCCAGCGTCCAGTAGTATATACTGTTATGTGGTATAGATATAAATACGACTTATAAGTATAAGTATAACAAATTATGAACAAAAAAAATCGTTAAACACAAGAAAAAAATCGTTACATTACAACTGGTTTATGATAAAACTGGAGCTATTAGCATAATCACCGTTGGTTTGATAAAAAATAATTAACACTCAAACGACATTATAAAAATATTATGAGATATCATGAACGAATCTGGTTTCAAAGTAGATCACGGTCATGACTACATGATTACCAATATTTTACGCAGACCACTCAGCGAAAACTGCTATAGGTACTTAACTACATTTCACTTTTGCAATATCTACTTGTTGTTACAAAAAAAGTCAATTAGTGTACCAGACAGCTTTTGTTGTTAAAACCTAAGGTTATGCCTTTCGCATAAATTCATCGTGACAATACTGGAACCATACTGGGTCTGCTGTTAACTGTGTACCCTTAAATTATATTATATTTGAATTATATAGATTGGTTTTCAAAAAAAATACTCGCTCCGTTTCGTTCCTGGTTAAAAGGTTGGGGATCGAGCCCACGACCTTTTAACTCAGGAAGCAGTCGTACTACCACTGAGCCATGAAGCCTGTCCTATGACCTATGTAATATACTATGGAATGGCAATAAAATAATCTGAAAACTAAGTTTTCAGCTTGAAATTAGTAAATAAATATGTGTATAATACAACTCTCGCAAAACTAAAAAAAATGCGTTTTTTCGTAACCTCCAACGAACTCTTTCGTAATAAATTATACTAGAATTATTCTAAATACAATTTACAATCTTCTACAGTGATTTTACGCATACTTTCTCACAAACTCAACAGCGTACTAAAAGTATCGAAGTCGTGAGTTGGATTGCAAAAACCGCTTTTCTGTGGTTGGGCATTTTGTCTTTATTTCAATATACCCACTTGTTTCGCTTGAACATTGAGAACAAAATCCGATCAGAGGCCATCGACCGTAAGAAAGACTAACCAACTCGTAATGAGAGTAAAACACGACTTGAAACATTTCATGATTATTGCGTAGAGTTCTACTGACATACGACTTTGTTTACTCTGTGTCATTTCCACTACATAAAAAGGCACTTTTATTCATTCCTAAATTACCTTATCTAGAAGAAACCGAGAGGAAAAAAATCCAAACTTAATGTTATAGGAAAACTTTTCCACGAGTCACTGAAGACTCGGTTGAAGCTATTCTCGATTCGCTTTTTATACAATAGTAGTCGTTGTCTTCCAGTTAAAAATATGATATTTTAAGCAATACTTTGCAACACAATAAATATCTTATTTTGATATTCTTTTTGTAAATAAAAAATAAGAAATTGCGAATACCAGAGCATTTACAGAAACTTCTTTTCATTTCTCATGCTCGGAAAGCACGCTTGACTTGAAGTTATCTGAACACAGGTAGGTATGTAAATTTGTCACTGGAAAACGATTTTCTCTGCTCTCAAATTATTATTTTGAAAAAACTTGGTTTTAGGCTTCCGTATTAAGCCATCTTGATAATCTTCAAATCTTGGCTAGAGAGACGCGTTATGTACTTACCAAGAATGTTACGCGAGGCTATTGAAATTAAGAAATACTAGAACTTTGAAATCCATGGAAATCCATGGATAGCTATGTCCAGCAGTGCCGCTCTTTATGGCTGAGATGATGATGATGATAACGATGAATCAGTTTTTATACTTTCCTAATATTCGAAATGAAAAGCACTGTTCTTGCCTCTGGTGAAAGGCCTATTTAAGCACTCGAACTCGATGGTCGCTACGCTCATGCGCCAACCATACCATCTCGTGCCTAAATATGTTCTTTTCGACCCTTCTGTAACTCAAATATCTACTATCTTGTAATCTACTATTTTGCGGCGGCATCGTGTGACGGTTCGCCCTCTTCTCTCAAATTAACCCAAGAGAGCGATGGCTGGCACATGCGTCAACTCGTAAACGGGTGCTGCTTGCGGGAGCTGGACTGCTTAGGACACGCAAACTATAGTTAAGTATAATTTATTTTCCTCTTGTGTAATGTATTATTATTATTATTTTACGCAAGATAAACTGATGTGAAGCAACAGTGTGGCCGAGGATGCATGGATGGCATGTAAATAATTATAGTTTAAAAGACTATAAAACCCGACTTCAAAATATACAGTTCCTTTACTTGGTGATATTTTGCAGTTATTTTGTTATAAAAACCAAAATACTAAACCAATTTTGATAAAATTTGTATGGAACCACCTTTGAAGTATAACCAATAAAAGAAAAAAGAATCATTAAAATTAATTCACAATTGGCGAAGTAATCGCTGAACAAACATACAAAAAAACATACGGTCGAATTGAAAACCTCCTTTTTTTGAAATTGGTTAAAAAAATATAAGTAAAATACGATTCCGGAGTGGGTTTTTCCCAATAGATACTCGTATAATCACGTTGTCCTTAAGTCGCAGTGAATCGGTTTCTTCTAGGTAAGCGTGCTCCATCGTTGATCACAACGTCGTTGAACATTAGGTGAGTCCGCTTTAAATTTTCAAATTACATAATAAAAACAGCCAAGTACATTTTTTTTAGTACGCCGTGGCCGTGTATTCCGTACTTGGGTCTTGAGGGAAAGGCAGACGGTCGGGCAAGTACAAATTTATTTAGTGCTGCGGCCGCGTGTTCCTTGTCATGAGGGACAGACAGACGGACGGAGTAACGGAGGGACAGACAGACGTACAACGAGGTGATCCTTTATGGGTGCCGTTTTATTTGTTTAGGTATGTAACCCTAATCAAACCGGCCAAGTGCGAGTCAGACTCGCGCACGAAGGGTTCGGTACCATTATCTATAAAAACGGCAAAAAAATCACGTTTGTTGTATGGGAGCCCTCCTTAAATATTATTTTTATCTTAATTTAATTATTTATTTTTAAAGTGAATAATATAACTCAATATTCAGTGAATATTTCAAGCCTGTTAACGGCAACAATCAATATCGAGCAAAAACGAGCAAAAAAAATCACGTTTGTTGTAAGGGAGCCCCTGTAAATATTTATTTTATTCTGTTTTGTAGTATTTTATTATAGCAGCAACAGAAATACATCATCTGTGAAAATTTCAACTGTCTAACTATCACGATTCATGAGATACAGACTGGTGATAGACGGACGGACGGACGGACGGACGGACGGATGGACGGACGGACAGACAGTGGAGTCTCAGTAATAGGGTCCCGTTTTTACCCATTGGGTACGGAACCCTAAAAATTATATATACAAAACAATACAAATGTCACCCTCGTTAGAATCTATTAGTTACTATCCACATAAAGTTACGTACTATTATGGAACCACCTCTAAAGTACATACTCCCATCCTAAACAGCTAATCGTACATTAAAATCGGTTCCTAAACAACGAAGATAACCAACAATAAAAAGTAAAAATACAGATGAATTGGAATAATCATTATACTTTAAAAACTTGATACAACCGATTTTAAAATACGCAATTCGTTTACTGGGATGACATATTTTTTCCAGTAATTTTGTTTTAAAACCCACATTTATTTGGGACCACTTCTGAAGTACGACCTACCCAAGAAAAAAAGAATTAAGTAATCTCGTAACAAACATATGCACCTACAATATAAAAAAACATACAGTCGAATTGAGGACTACCTTCTTTTTGAAGTCGGTTAAAAATAAAAAACTGAAGCAACTGACTTCTCATGGATGCCATTGTCAGAACTGGACCAAATTGAAATGGGACCACACGGGAAGCACCAGCTTTCACATAAAAAAGAATCATCAAAATCGGTTCACCCAGTCGAAAGTTATGAGGTAACAAACATTTAAAAAAAATACAGTCGAATTGAGAATCTCCTCCTTTTTTGAAGTCGGTTGAAAATGTTTCATTGCGTCCAAAACGATTAGTAAAACTTGACTTAAACCGGTGAATTGATTTCAGATTCCACAATAGGCGTTCAGTGGCAAGGTCGAAGGGTAGCCGTGGACTGCGTGGACATTAAGCCTCTACCGCGCTACCTCTACGGGCAACACAATTATTTTGCCCGCCGACCGATGCGTGCATCTACCGACAAAACGCAACGAACAAGCGTGCCAAAACATCGCACATCCTTTTTAACGTTTTGAATACACAATCGAGCTGTAATGAGACCAAAGGTTGATCTATCTAGGTTATTTTATACAAAGTGATTATTGTGTGCAGTGCATAAATAAGTGCATAGTATATTTTTTTAACGAGGTAAGTTGTGTTAAAAAAAAAAATTAATAATTTTATTTATTTTCCATTATCTTTTATGCGCTGAGTTCCTAAAACGCAGTCTGCCAATCTCGCATTATACCAAAATGTTATTTAAAATAAGCGTTATGGTCGTATGTGACGTTTTGCGAATCTTCGGACCTACGAGTATATCGAAAAACTACGTAACTTTCATAAGCATATCTACATTTTTAAAGATTTTTTTTAAATGTACTCACAACAAATCTAAATGTATCTCGAAATTGATATTGAAAATGTTTTTACAAAATAAGCAATAAGATTCATATATATTTTTTATTAAAAAGAATCAATTGTAATAAAAAAAATAGACATTAAGTGATATTTTTGTAAAACATTCGTAAAATTATTGTCGAGGTAGGTTCGATGCGTAGCTTAGGTTTATGAAGTCATTTATTTATCTTTAAAAATATTGAAATGCTTGACCGATATAGCGAGACCTTTTGGTATAAGCACGAGCCAAGATAAACCCGTTCCAAAGAAGCTTTCTGTCGTTTCAAAATATACTTACCTACTTCAAGCCTAACAATATCATAACAATTCATGTTTATTTGTATATATTTTCGCAAATATAGCTCGGTAAAACACCTATGACTATCACCATTATAAGATCTCTTAATGATTCTCGCAACACATAGGTAGGTACTTAAGAATACAACAGCAGCATATAAATTAGCAAAGGTTAAAGTTAAAGCATATTATTTCTAAGTAAGTACTTGCGTACTTTATTTGCTATTATGCCTCAATACACTCTGTGCTTCAGTGCCGGGCTGAACTCTGGGCTCGTGGTGCCGAGTGGAAGCGCGCCTTCGTGTGTCAGAAGAGAGTTGTCCGGGCTATAGCGCGTATCCCAGAGGATGAGTCAGCTAGACTATACTTCGTATCATTAAAATACTTACGCTCCAATCGATATTAATTCAACAAGTAGCAGTATATGTGCATCATCATCATCATCATCATCATCTCAGCCATAAGAAGTCCACTGCTGGACATAGGCCTCCTCCATGGATTTCCAAAAAGACCGATTGGAAGCGGCTTGCATCCAGCGTCTTCCCGCCACTTGTATGAGATCATCTGTCCATCTCGTGGCTGGTCTTCCTACGCTGCGCTTGCCGGTACGTGGTATTGGTATATGTGCATACCAATTTAAATTTATATAAAAAATTAGGTGATACTTTGAGTAAATCCCGTCAGCGCCCCATACGCCACAAGAACAGACTTGTGGCCGTAAAACGGTCTCTTGCAAAGTCCACGAAGTTGACTCACGTCATGGGTACTGAAGTTTATAACAGACTGCCCGAAGACATCATCGAGGCGTCCAATATACACATATTTAAGTCTAGGTTAAAACATTGGCTTGTCAATCAAGCGTTCTATGACTTGACTTTTAAGCAAAGTCTTTGCTTAAAACACAATAGTTACACAAACAGCAAATACAAATGTATTTATTTTTATTTTTTCAATTGTGACATTTAAATTATTATTATTTTTAATTTTATTTATTATTTACTCTATTTGCAATTTTTCTTTTGACATTTAATTTGAATTTTGTATTCATTCATTTTTACGTGTATATTTTATAGTGACGTGTACCTACCTAGTGTGTATCGATAAATGAATATGAATACGTTAGACTAGAAAAAAAGTAGACCAAGCGTACAGAACTCAAATAGCAACGAATTTTCGTCGGTGTCTTTGAAACGCGAGTGACACGGTTCTTCTATAGATAAGCGCACTCCATCGCAGACCACATCAGGCGAGTTGACGGTCAAGCGCAAACTTATCTTATATTATAAAAAAAAAATACAAAATGTATTTAGCTCAAGTGAGTTCACGTAGAAATCTCGGAGTACTCCGTCAGTCACGGATGCTCGCCACCAAGGCTTCACTGGTTACAATCCCACATAACACGGTCGTACTCGTATCCCTCACGTGACCGTATTATAAAATAATTGGATCGTTGCTGTACACACATACATACAATACATAATTATTAATCAATTCATTTATTTAAAATCTTAGAAATCACAGATCCATATAGTTTCTCTAGTTAGTTTAGCCTATTTTGTGTGCCCAGTTAATAGGTAATGAATTAATAGAATCCATCAAAAACTAATTGTATCCGGTTATAAATGTAACCCGGTTTTTCTTGTTTTATTTGTTACCTAAATATTTAATTCAATTTAGCTAATCAATTAACAATACCAACATTACAAAAGACCAGTCACTAATGTATATATAATATGTAATTTATGTAGTTTAGTAATTTCGGCGCATCCACGAGTTCCTAGTAAAAGCATTACTGAAGCGAAAACAATAAATATCTCGTTATTATAGCCGGACCAATAACCTCTACTCATGGCCTGGTGGCTGTCAAATTAAGTTCATGAATTTTCACATCGCTCGGTTGTACTCACATCCCAACCTGAATTATAAGTGCGACCCGAATATTCCTGGAAGTTTGAGTCACATACTTTTGAATTGCCCTCATTTCCTGGCTGCTCGACAAAATCTTGAAATCCATATAGAAAATTTACTCGTATATAGAATTTTATATCTATCACATCGTATGAGAACCACAGAGTAGATGATAGTTTTTTTTTCTTCACTAAGAGTGCCGTCCTTTCGTAGACCGCTAATAGCAATTCCTCGCACAACAATGAACACCAACACCGTCATCAGCATCAGCTCCACATACAGTACACAGTATACCACATACGGCCATCACACCTGAACTATCATCAGTCCTAACAACTATAACCCAGCAAAAAATCTCTCCAAACAATGTATTCCAACAACTACTTATTTGCCAATGCAGACAAAGGAATGCCATGTATTTGGTATCCGTGGCTTATTTTCATGGATAATCTAAAAGAAAAACTCTGAATAAATTTCTACTTGGTCTTGGTTGGTAATAAAAAATTTATTATACACGGGCAGACATTACAAAAGCACCTCGAATAGATTTTCGCTTCATATTAACTTGCCAATTGATGTCATTAACACGCTTTTATTAGGTCGCCCTGTATGTAACTAACTATGTAATGAAATCTAAGGTAACTAACTAATTTAATCATCTTCCAAGGATCGTAGTGTCATGAAAATTGGGAGCTGTATGTAGTTCTGATGACAATACAATAATATGGTACTGTCGAACTGATCTGATGATGGAGCCGGAAGATATGAACTAGAACTCCATGATGGAACATCGAATCATAGCTGTTTGGATTTGTTAGAAAAGTCTTGTAATTAACTTTGACCACAATAATTTGTAGCGTACTTTTTAGTTTTTTAAACTGTAATTTATTTGTATCAGTAAAGCCTATCCAGTCTTAACAAGAAACATTCAAGGTCAGTGAGCCGAGTCATTTCCCAAGTGACCGCATGCTAACATCATATTATATGTATAGAAACGCATAGTATTATAGAAACTCCCCGAGGCATTCATACGCAGGACACTAAAAATGTCGGTTGATTATGAAACTGGGCAGTAAATATGTTAGGACGCAAACAACCTATAGTCTAGTAAAAATAAATCCGTTTGTATGGAGCAGATCACAGTATTTGCAACTGGGGGGATTCTTTGATATTATGATAGGAAAATAACTAAAAATCATAAATAATCCCCGATTTGTAGACTAGCTGTGCTGCGCGGTTTCACTCGCGTAGTCATGAAAAACGGTGATGATTATGACGATTATAAGTAGCTTATGTCCGTCTCCAGGTCCAAAGCTATCTATATACTAATTTTCATAACGATCGGTTCAGCCGTTTGAGCGTGTAAAGGTAACAAAATTATCTTTTATAATATCACTATGAAATTGTGTCAAATGTATTTCAAAGCACCAGTACATACATTTAAATAACAATATACTTAGTTGTCTTTTATGTTGTCACAAATCTTATTTTTACTAGACTATTAGTACTCCCTATAAGGCATATAAAGTACTCGATAATTTATACAGATTACGAACATTACTTAGGTACTTTTTTACTTAATTATAGTAATTGAAGAATCATACTTACGGTTTAATATTAATTTTCACGTTACTATCAACATAAAATCACAATTATTAATAAAACAATTTGTAGATTAAATTCGACGATATGGCAAGCGCAGCGTAGGATGACCAGCCACGAGATGGACAGATGACTTCATACAAGTGGCAGGAAGATGCTGGATGCAGTCCGCTTCCAACCGGTCTTTTTGGAAATCCATGAGGGACCATGGTCCACTTCTTGTGGCTGAGATGATGATGATAATATGGCAAGTTGTAGACTGGTATCCTTATCGAAATAAATGTGCGTGTTCGTCTTCTGGTAAATTTAATACCGATGATGTCTACTCTTAACAACGTGTTAATATGTCGTATAGCTAAGGAGCTATCACAAAATTAAAGCAATGGAGCTTAGATTATCTAGATAACACAAGTCAACACGAATTCTTTCTTCTTCAGTTATATATAAAAAGATAACAATAATTTATTTATTTCTTTACTTCACTTTTATACACTAGAGACAGTTAAAACAAATTTATATACCTAACTATACAAGAAAATAATAATTAACTTTTAAAAATGAATAGTTTTAGTATTTCTTTTGTGTATAGAAGAACTTTCCCGAATCAACCCCCAAATGTAATCTCCCATCATGTTTTCATTGTATTGTCCCTGATATCGTTGCTCGAAATCCATCACATCTTGATGAAAGCGCTCCCCTTGCTCCTCTGAAAATGCTCCCAAGTTGTCTTTAAATTTATCTAAGTGAGGATGTAACATATATAGTTTCAGGGACAGACATAAGAGTCCACGTCATTTTTACACATTTTTGAAGAATATATATACGCTTAGACAAACAAAACACTTAGTTTCTCTAAAAAATACGTGCGCGCATTATATATATCTGCGTTGCCGCTTCCCATTCCATACCCGATATCCCCCCGTACCCCTCTCTCTTGCTTATTAAGAGTGGTAGTCCCTAAGCATTTGGCAAAAATCGTATACTTTTATTTATCATCGTATAAAGTACAAAAGAAAACAATTTTTTTTTATAAATCGAGTTTTTGGTTATTTTTTGATGTAAAAAATCAGAAACTAGACATTAAATAACAGACACAAGTATAAGTTTTTTTTTTGTTGACTTGTGTAATCTAAGTTATGCAGTAGTTAAATCGCGTCTAGGTAGGGCCTAAGCTAAGCCAGCATAGCCCTGTGCGTTATAGGTAAGATGGAGAACTATGTATTAGAATACTATTATGCCAATAGTATAGGTAAACCTTTGCCCTAATGATATAAAACTAACTATAAATTTTATGATAACAATCTACTGACATAATAGCTTAGTTCCTGGGCGACCGAGCTCCACTCGGATTTTTATGACTGAAAATACGAGCAAACCCGGGTTCACTAAGAATGAAACCTAGCAAGATCGATTTATCGTCCCCTAATCTACCTACAAACCAAATTTCATTAAAATCTTTGGAGCCGTTTCTGAGATTCAGATGATATACCTACTCGTATATACAAGAATTGCCGTTTATAGGTATTAGATAATAATTTATTGGCAGTAAATACATTTTTGAATTGCAATGTATTTTTTTCGAAAGTTTGCGGTCGAAACCCTTTACATAAAAGGCAAACCCGTACTTAACTGGTTTTTGCTATCATCGCAACATCCACAATCTGCGACATGAGTCCAGTTAAGAAACAAACTGGCTGAGGATAATTTTGCAACTATTTCAACTCGTGTTCAAGACCACTGCATGAAATATGCGTAATAGTGAGTAATTTAATTTATTTATTTTTACAATTTTGAGAAATTAACGGCCTTAATTAACAGAATTATTATTATTGCAAAAACACATATAAGCTAATTACAAATTACTACTATTAGAATTTGATAAATACTCGAAATATACGGGAAATCTGCGTAGATATCGCACCCGATTTTTAGCCCCAGACCCAGATAAAGGGGTGTTATAAGTTTGACGTGTGTATCTGTCTGTGGCATCGTAGCTCTCAAACGGATGGGCCAATTTTGATCTAGTATTTTTTCAAAGAGGATTTCATCGAGTATTCTGAGCTATGTTACATGAAAATCAGTTCAGCAGTTGTTTTGACAAGACTTTTTGAGTTTTCTATAAGTACTTACTTATACTTGTTGTCTCAACTCTCTCATGCTACAGGAGAAATGTTTTCTACCCCTAAATACTATCCAATTTCGATTATACGGTTAGAGCCACTCTAGGTTTGCTTAATATTTAAAAAAAATAACTTTTTAGTTTTATATTCAGAGCAAATTTTAGCAAACTATTTTCAACAATAAAACATACCTAGACCTAGCATAGAAGACATAGTATTTATTATTGAACACATTTTATTATGAGTTCAAATATAATTAACTGTTCTTACACAATCATATAAACAAACGATCGTTAAAATACAAATATAAACTACTCGTACAACCCAACAATCTTACCAGCAGTACTAACAATTTATAATTGTTGCAAGTCACAATCGCGTGTGATCTTTATTTGTGTTCGTATCGTGTCTATTTGTGTACGTGTGAGACTGTGAGACTTGCTCTCGCTCCGTCCCTCACACATACTAACGCAATGTGCATGTACACTAAATAAATGCCATCACATACTAAGCAGAGCAACTTATATGCATAATCGATGTGTCACAAAAAACAACAACTTAAAATCAAACAACGTGACATTGGCGAGAACTTAAGAACGCCATAGACAAGAATTGAATTGAATTACACTAATGCCACATTATAACAACGTGTAAAAGCTCGCTCGCGTTTGTAAATTGCAATACCAACAATACTAACAACCTACCAACGTTAGTGCGTCATGGCGGCAAGCAAATTTTGAGCAATTTTGAATATTTAGCAATGAGGCTTTTCAGATTTTGTGATAATATGATGAATATGAGCAACTTGTTTCGTAATTTTCAACTTGATTACATGCTCCGTGGACTTTCTGCTTAATTGTCTTGATGTCAAGTTCAAATGATACAAAGATCTCAGTGTTCACTACAATTTTGTATTTGCAATCGTACCTATTAACTATCTCAAACTAATAAATCTGTCTGAATTGTCATAAAATTGTACAAACTATAAATAACTGGCTAAGCACGTGCCGAAACACGAATATTACAGGGTTCCATAGCCAACGCCATAATTAAAAAACACATTATTATGTTACAAAAAGTTGAACGCTATATTATAGAAAAATTGTAATCACATAATGTTCAAATTAGTTTGCGTTAAAATCGTTCCCTTTGACGGACTATTTTCAAAGCTAAAGTGAATAATTATGTTATAGTATAGATCGACAAGCCCCATTCTCGACCACACCGTCGTTAACATTAGGGAGTTGTATCATCAGTAGTTATAACATTTGATAGATAAAACAATATGTCTTGCATATAGGCAAGATGCTTCTCAGATGTGCTGTGCTGTGCTATATGATATAGCACAACGCAGCACATCTAAAGAAGCATAAATGTAAGAAATCTAAATATTCTATCAAACACATCTGGCCACACTTATAAATTAGTCCAATCTAAATATGTTTTAAAAGATTAAATTTACTTTTTTCTAAATTTACATGCTCAAAATTACTGGTCTTTAAATTTTATTACAATATTGTATGTCGTTTCGTATACTTTTTAATTGTCTCTATATAAAGAAGATGTAATATGCGATTTGACAGCCAAATAGACGGATATAACAAATTTCCAGGGTTTCTTCATATTACTATGGAACCCTAAATGTATAATAAGTGTATATAAAAGCAGCGAAAGTTTTTCCACATTTTATTTTCACAAACCTAATCTACTCGCAATGGTGTTGTTATCGCAAAAACCCAACTTAAGATCGTTTTGTTTATCAACTGAATCTGTCAATGGGGCCCGATAAAGTATTTTCATATTCATATCATATTTTATATGTCTATTGGTTTCCAATAGGGGTCGATACCCATTACAACATACCTACAACCTTGCTATGAACGTATCATACACGGCGCGGCCTTTTTACGCACATTAGAAAATGTCAACAACTTATCATTCCCTTCGAAATAAAAATCGAGGGAGAATACTGTAATAATGTAATACTGAATATAAGTACGCGCGGGTAGAACATATAAAAAAACAAAAACACTTTATTGACACCATAATAAAAATACCATTAGGTCAAATGATTAGGGCGTTAGAAAGTTACAAAAGGCGGCCTTATCGCTAATAGCGATCTCTTCCAGACAACCTTTAGATGGTAAAAGATAAACAAAAAGTAAACGCTGACGGTGGTGAAATCACATATAAAACAAATCTTATGGCCAAATATATATATATATATATATTTACATAAAATACACTTATTACATATACAGTAGATTCCGAATATAACGACTTCGTTTATAGCGGCTAACCGTTTTTAGATAATAATGCACCGACGATAATGCAACCTCAAGTTTGGTTTCCTATAGACATACTATGAAAACATATCCGTATATTAGGACTCCGTTTTAAGCGACCAACTGCTTATAGCGACCTATTTTGACAATAAATTGTTCCGTTATAACGACGTCGCGCAGTGTTTTGCTTACAATTTACAATACTCCGCCGCCTCGCCCCGCCCCGCGTCTGGTTCGTCGTCCCACGTCCTGGCATTCCTTAGCTCACGTAAATTACAGTCCGTTTTTTTTTATTTGTTTTGACAAGTTTACGTGCGCTAAAATTAGTTCCGTGAAGTCAAAGTGTTTCTCAATTGAGGAAAAAAGTGTAAATACCGTTTAGAAGTTGGTGAATCAAGTGGTACCTTTGCGATAAAATTTGGCGTGTCTCAATACCTACAATAAAGAAAAATAATAAAAAACAAGCTTAATTTCATCTGGTCGTTTTGTGCGTCGTCCGGTTAGTACGACAAAGTGTTGCCGGTCCCTTGAGGGTCGTTCTATCCGGATTCTACTGTATAGTGTATTCGTACCAGCATAATATTCTAACCTATGTATCTATCCGACCAAGCCCGTATCGTGCCATGCACGTATTGACGTGCATGGCACGATACGGGCTTGATCGGTGCTGGAACGGTCTAATATATTCTAATACTAATTTACACAAACTATACATATATTTTGCACGTTTCGATGTCGGTGGAGCTACGGTCATGGCACCCGTCGGACACTCCATACAACGGCGCGCTAATTAGTGACACATACGTGAGTAACAAACATGGCGAGCGTCAGCCGGGTCAGGGAACCCATTTCTCATTGCAATGCCAAAAATCTGTACTCAACGATTTCGGTCCACGTTCTTGATGCTTTATCGCCATATTTATTTTCTAAGATCTAACATCTTGGAATTTTCAAGGCTAAATTGAATAAATCTTCTAGATCGACGAGCTCGGCTACACCGTCGCTTAACATCAGACGAGTTGGTCGTTAGTTGTAGCTCTATCTAATATAAAAAAAACTGGCGGGAGGCGGAAAGTGTTAGTTCTGTATGCGCTGGTTCAGTGGGTTTCTAGCTTTTTGTTTTGGCGAAATTCGCGCGCTAGGTGGTTTGTAGGTCAATTATATCATCGATCCGAAATGGTCCCATCTCCAAGCAAAACTAATTTTGGCTTTGTCGTAGAAACCGCCAGATTTTCGTACTTACTTTACCGAATTCTTAAGAGCGTCATTTAGTGTTATTACCGACTTAAAAAAGGAGGAGGTTCTCAATTCAGTTGTTGGTTTGTTACCGCATAACTCAGTCATTTATAAACCTTTTTCGAAATTCTTCTTTGTTTCTAAGGTATGCTATCTAATTTTTCACCGATTTCCAAAAAGAAGGAGGTTCCGAATTCGACTCTATATTTTTTTAACGCGCTTTTATCACCTGTATGCATGTTTTTTTGTAACCGTCTCTTTTGGGCTTGATTTTGAGTATTTTGACCCACTTCAAACGGTCAGATTTCATTCAAACTTTGTAGACTTATCGAGGATCGATGACAATATAATAATTTGAAGCATGTTTTTTAGTTTTTTTACACTGTAATTATTGTATGTTTGTTCAGCGATTACTCCGCCATGTTATGAATTGTTTTTAATGATTATTTTTTGTTTGGTAGGTATTACCTCAGAGATGGTCCCATTTTAATTTTATCAAAAGCGGTTCAGTAATTTGTTTTTATAACAAAATAACTGAAAAAATATCATCCAAGTAAACTAATTGCGTATTTTGAAGTCGTATTTTTAACTATAATTATGATTATCCTTTTTCTTGTAATTGTTCCATAAATAGCTAATCTTGTATATTTTTCTCATAACTAATTTAGGTACTAGTGTAACGTTTCCCTCCATAAACATTGACAAAAATAAAAAACATCTACAAGAATATCAACAACCGTTTTTTTTAATCGGGGCGTTTGACTAAAAAGGCATAAAAGTGTAAAGAATAAAAACATAAAACCAACAACTAAAAATTATTTACATAACCCAATGCTCGCTTAACGATCACCTTAAATATAATAACTTTAGGAACGTGGGTACCTACGTCAATGCGTATTGGTTACATTTATGATGGTTGCATAACATAATTCCTTCGATCTCCAAGGATTTCAAGAACCATTGAACGACATCGATTTAAATATATTATTTACAGTTTTTGTCGTATAATTTGGTGATTTAACATACATTACGAAATATATTTTGTTGACTGGCCAAGGTGGTTCCCACACGTCTAAACTAAGATTTTAAACTTCCAATCCGCTTGAAAGACTAGACAAACATATTCCATAAGTACTCAAAGAGCTTGAAGATCTTAAGGACCAGACTAGGGATCATTCAGAGGCGAAAGAGAACTCGTTTCGAAGAAGCTCGGTGACGATATGTCACATTAGGTCAGCGACTCCGGTTTTATGTAATTAATATAGTTTAAGGAACTGAAAAAACAGACTTCACAATACGTATTTTCGTATACTTGGATAACATATTTTTCCATTCATTTCGTTTTAAGTACCAAACCACAAAATTGACTTTGATCAAATTTCTATGAGACCACTATGAAAGTATATCCTTTCAAATAAAAAAAACGGAGAAGAGCGAGGCAGACTCGCCCACCGAGGGTTGTACAAACTAGTAGATAAAAGGGGTAATTTATATATATATATGATTTATGGGTAATTTATATATAGTAAAAATATTTAAAAACCGTTTTTAGCTTGTGCTAATTATTATTCTCTTTCATATGATACCCCACATGATACGGTTAAAGCACTTTAAAATTTGGACCCTGCTTCCTTGATTAAAGACCCTATTTATTGTGATTAAATCAAAAATGTCGTTTCCGGATTTCTTCCTATATGTGTACTAGGTATAATACAATGCTTCTTGCCAAATTTCATAGTTCTATGTCAACGGGAAGTACCCATAGGTTTTGATTACCTTGTGAGTGTCGAAATGTGCGTTTCTTACGACAATTTCGGCTGTTACTTTTTTTACGAAAACTAAGATATTTGTTTTTCTTTCTGCAGCAAGAGACTATGGGTCTGCGTATATGGTTTTAATTTCAACGCGATACCTTCACGCGTTCCCGAGATACATACAGGTCTTGACACCCGGACGGACGGACAGACGGACAAACAGACAGACAGACAGACGGACAGACGGACAACAAAATGATCCTATAAGGATTCCGTTTTTTTCTTTTGAGGTACGGAACCCTAAAAAAAATATTAAAAATTTAAAATCACGTTGAATACAATATTCGCAACAAAAATATTACTGATTTCGAGAGCACGTCGTAAGTTTTTTCAATGTTTCCATTGTCTTTAGGGTTAACAGAATTCTGTTACATTCTGTGTTTTTCTACGTGCATAGTCTAATAAATCGGTTAGTCAGCTGACATATTTCCCAAACCCTCCCTTTCCGTGTAAGAGAGCCCTTGATTCAGCTACATGCTCCATCCTACCTACATTCGTAGATTATTTATGGAATCTATAAACATGTAACAAGGATCTCAATGTTTATTCGGCACGGGTGCATATTTGCCGTGTCAGTGTGAAAAGCGAGAGCAAGTCATCTAGGCAATGATCCTGATTGTAGTACTTTGTCGTTAAAGAAATATTTTAAGAAAAAGCGTCATTTGTAAAAAAATATAGCATTTTCTCATTGTGACAAAGTTATAATTTTTGTTGCTTAGCTATTCTTCGCGGTGCCTTCATACATTATCTATTTAGCGTTAGAGTGACAATTGACTCTGCATTTATATATTGTCGTAAATTAAGCATAGCTAAAGAAACAGATTCACTTGTAAAAATAACTCAAGTGCATTGGAGCTAACTGATCAAGTCCAAGGTTGATAGATATTTAAATATTTATAGCTAGTTACATAACTTAGCTTCGAATGAAGCCAAGTCCACGGCTACCTGTTTTTTGTTTTAGACTTTGTAGAATAGTTGCGCTTGCTAAATCACATATTTGCATATTTTATTTTTTATTGACACTAGCCGCCTCCTGTGGTTTTACCCACGATCGTGAAATTTTTTCTAAGTAGATACCAACACATTATAAAAAAAACTCCAGTTATCATAAGCGGCTTAGGCTGCATGTTTGCAGTTTACACAGTTTTATGTTAAATTGATTTAGGTTAGGTGTTACGACGTAAATAAATTCATATGAAAAGATCAGAATATTTTCAGTTTTTCTCATAATTTTATGTTTCATAAACTGAGATATATTTAAATCGAACGGAAAATTTGTGATAATAAAATCAGTTGATTGGAAACGCGTATAGCGCCGTTATTCACTTGCTATTAATGTTCTTGTTCATTTTCTTCAATAAAATATTTATTGCGTATTCATCTTCGTACCAAAGACAATAAATCGTTGAAATGAGATTGAATATTCAAGAGTAGGCTGATAGCCATGAAATTCCACATTATATTTTTATGCGAAGGTACGGCTAAATGGCTTTGGGAGAGGCCTCGGCCAAATTACATAATCTCGAGACGAATCATAAATCGCTAGTCTTATGAATTCGCAAGCTTCCCATACTCATTATGGCATCGCAGCTGCCACACATTAGATATAGGATGATGCAATTCCGAGCTACGCTGCAGTTTGTAGCTGCAAGCTGCAAGTGCAGCGCCTGCTTACCGTGGCGTTTGGAATTCATTCTATAAAGCCACTGTGTTCTGAAAATACAAGTGTTATTTATTGCAGAGTGTTTATTCCATAAAGGAATCCACTTTAACTCTACTTCTATTTTTAAAATGAAGAATTGAGACACTGTATAATAAATAATATGAAAAAATGTACAAATATTGTCATAAATGTAGGCAATCTTAATATAAATAATCATCAAAATATCTTAACGGATCTTAAAATTGAGCCCTTTGAGCGGTTTGTACGTATACTTGTATATCTATACAAATCATCTAGATACAAAATGCTCAATATTACTTACATGCAATGAAATTCATATAATGTTAAGTGTACTTTATTTTAAAAGTGTTACTACAACCATAAAAATAAAATATAAAAAATAGAAAACACAAAGTGAAACAATCATTCACCCTGTATATGATATTGCATGTAATGGCCATGCATTCCGATTACCGAATCGTCATCTTGTTTGACATCAATGCAAACTGCAGTAAACAACAGTTTACATTACGTTATTAACTATAGATATGAGCAAGATTGTGTTAATAATACATGTCGCTTAACACCCTAACCAACAATGTTGTGGGTCAAGTACATGAAATTGCTTGTCATGATTGATGTACCTAGTACTAGTATTACATACTAGCTTGATCATCGCGCTGGCTTAGGGAATAAAAGAGTAAGCCTCGTATTCAAAAGAGACATAGATCATATTAGAGAACTTAATACTATATCGAGATCAACAAAGTTCTCTTTGCAAGAGGCAAAAGTAAGCAGACATAACCGTAAAATGGAAAACTACAGCTTTATATTATTTAATTAACCGAATAAAAAGCTCACAATATTAATCGGTCAAAAAAACAGTGTCTTCCAACCGCTTTCAGGACTTTCAGAGTCCCTTCCTCAGGACACATGCACCTTCTTATAATATAAATGAATACTCACGGAAGTTTTAGTACAGTAACTACAACTTTACACGGTTACGTCTAACATCGGTTATAAATAAGAGCTAACTATACACACTAAACAAAATAAATGTGGATGAAAACGGTCACGAGGCAAGAAAGATTTCTAGCAAGCAACGTTAGTTGACATCGACCGACATCTCTAACTTCATATTTTGCGGAACATTTAATGTTGTCCCTAGTGAATACGCGACTTTAGAGAGCATAAAGAGATTCCAATATCAACTCCATATAGATTACTATAGATGATAAGTTATACGTGATTGAAATCAAACACGTAGGTAAGGTACATAATCAGAATCCTTCGGCTACGCTGGTAGCGACCCATCCTTTGTGAATACGAGTTCACTCGATCGCAATCAGTTCATAGGTAGCTGCCAAGGAATGGTACGGACTACGAACTAGGATGTGACTCGATTCGCTGATCAGTTTATCATGATCTCAACTGGACGTACGTTACACATTACAGGACATTTGTATTCAGCACAAAATATCACCTATCAGAATAACTTCGATGAGTTAAGTGACCTTCAAAATGTACCGACCTCAGTGCATATACGTTTAAATATTGCAACATATTATACTCGTTTTCTCGCTTCACAACCAACTCCACCTACGGTAGGAATTTTGGTGTACCGTAACTCAATTAACGCATTATTACGAAATCGAGTTTGTAAGTAAACAAACACCTGCTAGCATCCGAGTGGCATTAAGAATTCACGAGCGTGCGGCTGTTTCACTTCACTCAATTCATTTAAATATTTCAGTGATGACGAACGAAGAATCACAACATGCGATGGTTACTCTGCTTCATTTTCGTCACGACCGCAAACACATTTGACGTCAGGAACTTTTTCGACTTCTGGACGGACCTTTTTCGACCTTTACCTCACAACCCAAAAGAAGGTTTCATACCGGACTACACTCCCAAAGAATTTGAAGAGTTTGACTTCATCGTCGTGGGCGCTGGTTCGGCCGGAAGTGTGATAGCGAACCGACTGACAGAAGTACCGCAATGGAGAGTTTTACTTCTAGAGGCAGGTGGAAACGAGAACTTCTTCTCTGATGTGCCTATATTCGCTCCCTTTTTATCCCTGACTCCTATGAATTGGGGATATGTTTCTGAACCGGAGAAGCGAGCGTGCAAAGACCTCAGGGGAAACGTCTGCTTTCTACCACGAGGCAAAGTGCTCGGTGGCAGCAGTGTACTAAACTTTTTAATCTACCAACGGGGCCATCCCGACGACTACAATGACTGGGTCAAAATGGGTAACGAAGGCTGGAGCTACGAGGAAGTACTGCCATATTTTAAAAAGTCTGAAAATATACAAATTAATGAATTAAAAAATTCTTCGTATCACGGAGTCGGAGGTTATTTAGATATAGAATATTCTCCGTTTTATAGCCCTTTGCAGACAGCTTTCAAAAAAGCTGGCCAGCAACTGGGCTACCAATGGAGAGACCCCAACGGAGAACAAGTGATAGGGTTCTCGAAGCCTCAAGCTACGATGAGGAAGGGCCGAAGATGCAGCTCTTCGAAAGCTTTCCTGGAACCAATTCGATACAGACCCAACCTGAAAGTTTCAAAGTATTCAACCGCGGTGAAAGTTCTAATAGATCCTTATACCAAAACTGCCTACGGGATTGAATTTCAGAAGAAAAACGTAAGGTACCTAACAAATTTTAGAGTCTGTTCGAAAAAGGAACTAATGTAGCACTGAGGACGCTCCTGTTTTATTCCATTATTCTGTTTGACTAACGATACAATCGAGACGTTAATTTCCATTTTTTGCCACGATAGTTCTCTTCCCAAACAGACTCTACATAAGTTATATTTTGTTCGACTGGCCTTGTGGCTCAGTTAATAGTGTCTGCCTTAGTAGTAGTGTCTGCCTTCTGAGCTGTAGGTCGTGGGTTCGATCCCCACCCAAGGCAAACATTTGTGTGATGAGCATGGATGTTTTTTTGTGTCTGGGTGTTTCTATCTATCATATTTATATATTTACAACAAAAAAAGTATATATGTATTCTATCAGCCATCTAGTTCCATAGTACAAGCTTCGCTTAGTTTGGGCTAGATGATGTTATGTGAAATGTCCACAATTTTTATTATTTCTTTAATTTTCTAATGTTCAGAGAAATTTAATTAACCGTTATACGCAGGATTATAACATACATTTAATTATATCATGTAGCGAGCATGCGTTCCAACTCGACTTATATATATTTATACGTTATAAGTATGTAATTGTAAAACAAGGCTCTGGCTTTAGTGAATTAGACTCGTAATTAAACGCTACACTGGAGAGGAGACGCACGATGAAGATGTATTAGATACAGGTAAACTACGTCGCATGTAAGTTGAGCGTTACAAATATAATATGGACATTCTGTTTCCTGAGAAGTACAATCTTGGGATTTTCATGGCCAAAGTAAATAAAAATATATTCTAGATAGACGAGCTCCATCCTCGACCACACCGTCGCTTAATATCAGGCCAGTTGGTGGTCAATCGTAGATCTATATTGCGTAAAAGAAATTCCATATTCTTCCATCCATCTCTTTACGATACTATTTTGAAACAGACAAAAGCAAACCCGTAAGGAAGAGTTATGATTTTAACAGTATATTTAAGTACCTAAATAAATAATATATAAATATTTGTGGACATTTCACACAACAACATCTAGCCCAAATTAAGCAAAGCTTGTACTATGGAACTAGATGGCTGATAGAATACTTAAATACTTTTTTTTGTAAATATATACATAATATGATACATAGAAACACCCAGACAAAGAACAAACATAACATATAAGTCTATCATGATACGTTGAATTTTATATATATTTTGTACAGTATAAAAAAATCAGCTGTTACTACAAAGTTACTTTATAGCTGTACTATAAAGTTATGTTAGTTTAAAAAACTGAAACAACCGACACTTCGGTTTATAAATGACAGAGTTATGCGGTAACAAACATAAAAATACAACCGAATTGAGAACCTCCTCCTTTTTAGAAGTCGGTAAAAAAGTTTAGTTAACCTTGACAGAACGTATGGAATAGCTGAATTTTTCCAGATTTCAGAGTTGTGCTGACAGTAATAGTTGTTGATGAGTACAATGTTTCGTAGCCATGCAGAGATGTTTACGGAGCGAGTCTTTTGTACAGTAGGTACTTATAAATAGCTAACTCTGATCTTTTTGCTCTACTTAATTTTAACCTGTTGATTAACTAACAATAACTGTTGCCCAACTTATCCAATGTAGACTACTTTGTACTTTGGTATATAGTGTGGTATAAAAGTAGATTTATGAAGTCAACCGTTTATTTAGTCAAGAGTATAAGGGTTCGCTCAAAAGAGTCTAAAAGGCAAAAAACAGCAGCATCATACTATACTTATATAGCAATAGGCTTCTCAAAGACTTGTGAAGTGTAGGTATACCACCACAGGTACCATTAACATTTATTTATTTTCTAATTCTCACATTTCCAGGCGGCAAGTCCGTGCCAGCCGTGAAGTAATCCTTTCAGCGGGCTCCATAGGCTCCGCGCAGCTGCTCATGGTCTCAGGAGTGGGCCCAGAAGACCACCTCCGGGAGCTCGGCATAGAGCCACTAGTCAACCTCCCTGTAGGCTACAACCTGCAGGACCATGTCACCTTCTCCGGGAATGCTTTCATAGTAAATGATACAGGACTTTGTGTCAATGATGTAAGAAAATACTTCTTTTAATTATCTTATTTTTTATCAACTGATCCACTGCACGTAGGGTGTTTGGGATCTCCTCATTGTGTCATACTTAAATTTCTAATAGTTATTTTGTGTTAATTCTAAATATTTGATAAATGTTGGCTTTCTGTGCGCTTTGGCTTCGCTACAAGCGCAGCAGTTGAATGAATAAAATTTAATAAAAATTAAGCTAGGATCATAGTTTGACCAGTTCCTGGTTTCCGATTGAGCTGACATTTTGCTTATATGCCTGTGTAAATCGGATGACAATGCAATATTATTATAACATGGACCTGATCTGATGATGGAATCATGATGAAGAGGGACTGAAACTTCCTGGTGGACAGTTAAGATAGTTGAGTTTGGGGTCGTTAGCTTTGTCGTTTTGGGTACCTTCATTATCTACAAATCATACATAGTAACGAGGGTCTGAAGATGGAGTCGGGAGATGCCACTGAAACTCTCTAACGGAAAGTTATAAGATAGATTTGGTGCTCATTTCGTTAAGTTTCTGTAAGCACCTTTCATTGCATTAATAAAAGCTACTTTGTACTTAAAAAGTATTTTTAGATTATTTTGTTTACTTGTGTTCATGTTTATTACATAATATTGTATTTATGTAAAATTGTATATTTGGAATATGCGTTTATTTACCGCTTGGCTGTTTCCTGAAAACAATCCTGAGAGATAAATCTTGGAATTTTCAAGGCTAAAGTGAAAAGATACCTTATAGATTTGTTTGTATTTGTATATTTATAATATATTTACTGTCCGAAAACCACACAATTTATTCATACAAGGTGCGCGCTTTCGACCGGCTTCAGAGGCAAATGTTTGCCCTGAAGAATAGAAGGCTTGTGAATTTTTCGTACCTACTACATTACAACATTAAATTTGTAAACAAAATTTACAAGTGAAATATAATTTAAGCTTAGCAAAGGCTTCAGTATAAATTACACAGTTATTAGCTAGGTTTATCATCAATTCATCACGCATTGCTAGCGCGTTTCGATTACGAACTTAATTGGCCTAAAATAGCCGAACATACATTACTGATTTATATAGCAGATAATTTCTGCTGTTCTAATCGATTCATTCCAGTCAAGTAGCCATCTATTCAATCGAACCTAATATCTAGGGAAATATGTGTTAGCAGTCGTGCGCAGAAGAGAGCAATATGGGGCGAACGGGCAATATCTCCTTCCCATCTTAATCTACGTCCCCTGTGGGTCTACGGCTCTACGCACACGGGACAACGGCAGCAGGACGCCATTAAACGCCGGCCACCGAGCTGTACAAAACAGTTGTCCTACGTTTTATATGAACTTACCGCACTATGTAACGCTTGTGGTCGAGATTATGTCGTATCACCGTATGGCGAGTGTTCATATACAATGAATGAACTGCTGTGCACAGCTCGATGGCGACGTTTTGTAGTTGTAACGCGAGACCCATGTGCTAGAACCCTAAAATGCACAGCCACTTAATCCCAATCGATCCCAGTCCCAATCCAATCCGTAATTAATAACTTAGCTGGTCTGAATATCACATCTATCATAATGGGAGTAGCTAATCATAAAAGCCGTGGGGTACCGGCTTAGAATAGTACCTCCCCCTCTCTTCCCGTGGGTGCCGTAAGAACCGGCTAAGGGAAATACTACCAGAGATGGGCAGCAGCATCCTCTGTGGAAAACGCTACCCACTGCGCTCGCCAACCCGCATGCCAAGCGTGGCGAGTAATGGCAAAACCCCCCCCTATGACAGACGACAAAAATACCAGGCCCCCAGTCCCCGGCAGCTCCGCTATTCCGGACTACGGTAGCGGTCCCGGTCACGGCGGAGCAAGGGGTGCTAAGAATCTCCGGAAGAGATCCGGATACCACCCCCTGCATAAACGACGACTGGCCCTGGTAACACACAATATTCGCACGATGAGGACAGACGAGAAGCTAGCTGAGCTGGAAGAAGAAATGAGTAGGTTACGTTGGGATATCCTGGGGTTATCGGAAGTCCGACGAGAGGGTGAGGACACGATAACCCTGAAATCCGGTAACCTACTCTACTACCGGGAGGGCGACCAACAGTCCCAAGGTGGTGTCGGGTTTCCCGTCCACAAGTCCCTTGTTAACAACATTATTGCCATCGACAGTGTATCGAGCAGGGTTGCGTACCTGATACTCAGAGTATCCAAGAGATATTCGTTGAAGGTCATCCAGGTATACGCACCGACCTCGGCACACTCGGATGATGAGGTGAAGGTGATGTATGATGAACTCTTTCTTCCACCACCAACCACCAAACCACCACCTCATAGGAAATGGACCTGGTTGAGTCCCGATGGTTCTACGAGAAATGAGATAGACTTCATCCTGACCACCAAGAAACAAATATTCAATGATGTCTCTGTGATCAACATGGTTAAAACCGGAAGTGATCACCGAATGGTACGAGGCACTTTGAATATTAATGTTAAACTGGAGAGGTCCCGTATGATGAAGTCTACACTCCGACCCACTCGCGCCCATATCCAAAACCCCGAGAGCTTTCAGCTCGAACTATCAAATCGCTTTGAGTGCCTGGAGAGCTGCGCATCGGTGGATGAGATCAATAACAGGTTTGTGGAAACTGTCCGTACGGTGGGCGCGAAGTTTTATAAACCCCACCGTACAAATAGACCGCAAAAGCTCTCGAGCCATACCCTCGACCTCATGGCTGAACGACGCTCATTGCAACTGCAGTCTTCCGGTGACGCCGAGTCATATAGGCAGCTCAATAGACTCATATCAAAGTCTATGCGACACGACATCCGTACCTTTAATACTAATCGTATTAAAGAGACGATAGAGCGGAATAAAGGCTCCAAAGTGTTCGCAAGAGACATGTCTATTGGGCAGAGCCAGTTGACGAAGCTGAAGATGGAAAATGGCAGTATAGCGACGACCAAAGCAGAAGTCTTGAGGGAAATCGAGAGGTTCTATGGACAGTTATACACATCGGTCGCAAAACCTGTTAGCAGTTTAGGCAAAGATCCAAGAGCCAAACTGACTCGACATTATACCGAAGATATCCCGGACATCAGCCTGTACGAGATTAGGATGGCCTTGAAACAGCTCAAGAACAACAAGGCACCGGGTGACGACGGAATTACATCAGAGCTACTGAAAGCGGGTGGAACACCGGTACTGAAAGTCCTTCAGAGGCTCTTCAATTCCGTCGTGCTTGAAGGTACAACGCCAGAAGCATGGAACAGAAGCGTGGTGGCTCTGTTCTTCAAAAAAGGAGACAACACTTTACTGAAGAACTACAGACCCATCTCGCTTCTGAGCCATGTCTATAAGCTGTTTTCAAGGGTCATCACGAATCGTCTTGAACGCAGGTTTGATGACTTCCAGCCTCCCGAACAAGCCGGTTTCCGAAAAGGCTATAGTACCATAGACCACATCCATACGCTGCGGCAAGTGATACAGAAGACCGAAGAGTATAACTTGCCCCTTTGCTTAGCGTTTGTGGACTATGAGAAAGCCTTTGATTCGATCGAGACCTGGGCGGTGCTTGAGGCTCTCCAGCGATGCCGTATTGACTATCGGTATGTCGAAGTGCTGAAGTGCTTGTACAACAACGCCACCATGTCAGTCCGAGTACAAGACCAGAACTCTGAGGCAATTTCATTGAAAAGAGGCGTGAGGCAGGGAGACGTTGTCTCTCCGAAACTGTTTACCGCCGGTTTGGAAGATGCCTATAAGCTTCTGGAATGGAAAGGGCTCGGCATTAATATTAACGGCGAGTACATCACTCACCTTCGGTTTGCCGACGATATAGTAGTCATGGCAAAGTCGATGGAAGAGCTCAGTACGATGCTCGAAGACCTCAATAGAGTTTCCCAACGGGTGGGCCTCAAAATGAACATGGACAAAACGAAGGTAATGTCGAACGCCCATGTAGTGCCCACCCCAATATCTGTGGGGAACTTCACTCTTGAAGTCGACGAATACGTCTACCTAGGACAGACGGTCCGATTAGGCAGGTCCAACTTTACGAGGGAGGTCAATCGTCGTATCCAACTCGGCTGGGCAGCGTTCGGGAAACTTAAAAGCGTCTTCTCGTCCAATATTCCCCAGTCCCTCAAGTCGAAAGTTTACAACCAGTGTGTGTTACCAGTGATGACATACGGCACTGAAACGTGGTCCCTAACTATGGGCCTTATAAGGAAGCTCAAGGTCATGCAACGAGCTATGGAGAGGGCTATGCTCGGAGTCTCTCTACGAGATCGAATCAGAAATGAAGAGATACGTAGACGTACAAAAGTCACCGATATATCACAGCGGATTAGCAAGTTGAAGTGGCAGTGGGCAGGGCACATAGCACGCAGAACTGATGGCCGATGGGGCCGAAAGGTTCTCGAGTGGAGACCACGTACCGGCAAGGGCAGCGTAGGAAGACCAGCCACGAGATGGACAGACGACCTCATACAAGTGGCGGGAAGACGCTGGATGCAAGCCGCTTCCAATCGGTCTTTTTGGAAATCCATGGGGGAGGCCTATGTCCAACAGTAGACTTCTTATGGCTGAGATGATGATGATGATGATGATGAATCATAAATGCAATTTTGTATATAAAAAATTGTTGGGACTTTGTCCGATACGATAGAGCCAACTTTATCAAATTTAAACGCTACTAGTTGAGTCTACTTACATTCCAGATGTCTGCCGGGTCACCCGTCTCCGCTGCGGCGTTTCTGGCAGGTCGAGGACCACTCACGCTACCCGGCGGCGCGTCAGGTCTCGCGTTTATCCGCACACGGGTCTCTAATGACTACGCCAAGGGGCGACCTGATGTGGAGCTGGTGATGGGAGCTGGCTCACTCGCCGGAGATCTGATAGGGATATTGAGAGGATTGTTAGGTATGTCACAGAATACTTAACAATAAAGGTACAGAAGTCTCAGATCGCAAACACATGTAAACTCCGGCTACGGCGCAACAAGGCTTGCACAGGTGCTAAGTGCCTACTTAACCTACAGCTTCAGAAACTAATAGAGTGCATCTCGTTCTATCTTGTAGCCCTTATCTCTTCTAGCGCAGTTCAGTCATGAAGTATTCCTTAATTTCCTTATACTTCTAGCATTAATCATTATACATACATTTCACAATAAGAATGGATATGTTATGGATTTACAGCCAGAAACGCTATGTACCACTAGTAAACCTGCACAACAACCAAAATCAGAAAAATATTTCGTGTGAATACAATGATGGTAGATTCAATATTTTTTCACCAGAAATAGTTTAGGCCCTTAATAGGAAGCATTACCATCATACTACCTAAAATTTAATATACTGTACCTAACTAATCTACCTAAATAACATCAAATTACGAACTATATCTATTATCTAAGTATTCTTCTTCTTAATCGTACACTCTTGTCAGAGTGGTCGTGGTTGCAATGACGGTGGCTCCCCGCCGTCACCGTCACTCTCCAGGGCAGCCGCTCGTCTCGCGATGCTTCTCCATTTCTGGCGGTTGGTTGCATTGCGCGTACACTCTACTACGGTGGACTGCGTAGCTTTTTTAATGAGGTCGGTCCAGCGAGTTGGTGAACGTCCAGGACTTCGCTTGCCTTCTACACGGCCCTGTACTACTAGTCTCTCAATCGAGCGCTCTTTTCTTGATATATGCCCAAAGAACTTCAGTATTCGTAATAATAACTACTAACTACTAACTAAGTATTCTACGTATATTCATAAAGGTACCAAGCAAACTCTATGTAATAGAAATGTAAATACGAAATACCAGTACGAAGCATGAATGATAAAATCGAAAACTCACCGAAATGTTCCGGATCAATAACTTTTGTTTTACGATTCCAAACTTGGACGGAAGTTTCTTTGCCTTACAAATTGACTTGATTCAGAGCGCCGCCGCCGCGCGCCGTCCCTTGAAAACACCTTTCAAGAATTTTCGTAAATCTTGAACGTGTTGGGCGTTAGGTATACTTTGAAGTAGAGAGGGGTACATGTACAAAATTTATAAGCAGGTGACTGTAGATACCAGTATTTCTGTTTAAACTGGCACCGCACCACAAAATTAGAAACCGTTTCACCTTATTATTACTTTGAATTTTGTCCTATTCTTTTAACTGTAGGATGAGCGAGACTAAATACCAAGTAATATTGAAATAAAATTACTATTAACACTATGGTATGGCAGAGCATTCTACTGTGACCTTATCGCAAAATGAGTAAAACTTGGGCTAGTAAATGCTTTGGATCCTATGGCTGTCATTGGCACAAGACACACACAGGTCAACCCCCAAATTGGTCCAGCCACAAGCACAAAAAATACTTTTTCATTACTCATACTCTGAAAGTAGGCCTGAAGTTGCCTGAGGAGCGGGTTGAAAGTAATACTTTCAGCCCTAGGGAGAATCGCTTTCAACTGCCAGCTGTCAAATAAAAAAAAAACTAGTTCTATTTTCACGTTTCTATTGAGCCATGTCCAACTTTCTTTAAAGCCACTCAATTACAGCGCGATGTAAAATTGAAATAACATAAAGATAAGTTTTGATTAAAGAATATATTATTTATATTTTATAAACTTTAAATAAAATTATCTTACCAAAGTTTTTGATCTATGTAAAATAAAATTTACTCAGTAGCTAATACGCAGAAACTGTAGACAGGAATTATAAAATAGCCAAATGAACGCACTGACTTGATATATGACCAGGGATGTGTTACGTGGAGACCCGTCGTATTTACAAATTTGTAAATCCTTAAGTGTGGAACTGATGGCCGATGGGGCCGAAAGGTTCTCGAGTGGAGACCACGTACCGGCAAGCGCAGCGTAGGAAGACCAGCCACGATATGGACAGATGATCTCATACAAGTGGCGGGAAGACGCTGGATGCAAGCCGCTTCCAATCGGTCTTTTTGGAAATCCATGGAGGAGGCCTATGTCCAGCAGTGCATTTCTTATGGCTGAGATGATGATGATGAATGAAGTGTGGAATAACATTTCAAAAATATAGAGCATAGACAAGATGTTAATTTTATACTTTAACGCTTGGTCCTTCCATCTGGGGTAATTATAGTGCCTCCACAAAAAAATACCTATTCTTTCGATTACAGGTACTTTACGGAAATTGCAGTTCTGAAAAAAAATAATACGTCTCCTTCCAGGTGTTACAGACGAGTGGTACTGGAGAATGTACGGCAGCCTACCGAAGGAAGTGAGACAGCGCACATTCTCAATAAACCCCGTGTTGATCCGGCCACGGAGCATCGGGAGGCTCATGCTGAGGAGCGCTAGCTTTGATGACCATCCAAAGATCCAGCTAAACTACTTCGACGATCCCAACGATATTAAAGCTATGGTGGAGGGCGTACGAATGGTACGGCATTTTTTAAATTTTTAACCGACTTCCAAAAAGAAGCTGGTTCTCAATTCGACTGTATGTTTTTTTTACATGTTTGTTCCCCGATTACTTCGCCAATTATGAATTGTTTTCAATTATTTTTTTATTTTGCTTGGTAGGTAATACCTCAGAGGTAATCCCATATAAATTTTATAAAAATCAGTACAGTACTTTGGGCGTATTTTATAATCGGGTTTTCCAGTTTTTTTTTAATTATAAAGCGATTGTGCTGTATATCGTGATATTCACTTGGGATCTTGTTCTTTAAGACCAATTACTACGTCACAGTCAAAAAATTACATGGAAAGCTAAGACTTTAAAATTGAAAGCTGAATGTGTAATTTTCAATTTTCAATTTCCTTTAGTACTTATTCATTACAGGGAATGACTTCTCTAATTGCATTTATTTTCATAAGATTTTCAAATGGTAAATTTTTTGTAACTGCGATTTATGAAGAAAGTCGTAGAATAAATTCTTTAAAAAAAATGGGGTACCTCTTACACTTAAAGTGGGTATGAATATTTTTTCTCATCTACCCTCGTTGGATAGGTAATCAAAAACATTGGGGTTGTGTGAAAATAATTTTTCAATTTAGGGATTCGTTTGCGAAATATTAAGCTTTGAATTGATAATAAATAAGTTTTATCTAAAAGTATGCATATGTACATAGTCAACTTAGCATGCACTAAAGACTAGTTACACGTAGTATTTCAGTTAATACCAGCTTAGCAACTTAATGTCGCATTCGTATCAATTAGACAGAAGATGGTAGTCGAAAAATAGTTTCAGATAGCACTTCCAAACTTTACCTAATATCATTATTTTATGCTAACCACATTCAGACTCTCCAAACAACAAACCTTTCAGATCGAGAAGCTGATTGGAACAAGCGCATTCCAGCGCTACGGCACGCGACTGCACGACACACCATTCCCAGGCTGCGAAGGCCCTGCCTTTGACTCAGATGAATACTGGGAGTGTGCTATTTCGCAGACCTCCATCACTTTGGACCATCAGGTGAGCTACTTTGGCAAATATTCACAAGCTCCGCTGCACTTATAGGATCACTTTGTTGTCCGTCTGTCCGTCTGTATGTCTGTCTGTCCGTCTGTCCGGGTGTCAAGACCTTTATCTCGGGAACGCGTGAAGGTATTTCAGATGGCGCAAGTGGGATTACGTTTTTCAGGTGTCTATGTATGTACCTGTAGGTTTTTCTGTTTGTGTTTCACCTCCTACACCTAAACAGCTCGACCAATTTTGATGTAGTAAGTGTCATTATGTTCGTTTTTTCTTCCCAAACGTCATAAACAGCGATCTATATGTACTAACTTACTAGATGTAATGTTTTAAAACACTCACTTTGTTCATCGCAACTGCAGAGCAGTGTATAGCTTGTATAGCTGTCTGCTAGACAATAACGTGAGCGGCGATTCAATAGCGCGTTTCGCTATTGAATCGCCGCTTTGACGACCGTTTTGTTGTTTGAAATTTCTGTTCTAGGTCATAAAGTTTTTTTTTGTTATTCCGATTTCAGTGGTTGTGGTTGGTCCATAATGTGCTAATAAGGAAGCCTATTCTACATTTTATCAGAAAGCGCGATAGAAACAGAAAGCTTTTGGGTCTATGAAATGTCCGTCATACAAAAACTGTGATACAAGGAAGTTTGGAAAACTTATCCCGACATAAACAAGGCTAAGCCGATATTTATGTAACAGTTAAGGTCACTCTCGTCACTCAGGTCACTCTTGCTCAAATACTCTTGCACACAAAAATGATCAAAATCGGTCCATCCGTTTGAAAGATATGATGCCACCGACAGACACATAAATACACAGATACACATGTCAAATTTATAACACCCCTCATTTTCAGTCGATTAAAAGGTATGACGCTTTTTGATGTGTCTCTACAAGTTCGCAAAAGTAGGTACCTACTGGAATTGCTTATTTTTTTGCCAACTTCCAAAAAGAAGGGATTCTCTATTTGACTGTGTTTGTTCAGCGATTACTCCGCAAATTCTGAATCTGAAATTTTTGATGATTCTTTTTTGTTTGGTAGGTAATACCTCAGAGGTGGTCCCATATCAATTTTCAATAATTTTTTTTATATAACAACCAAATCAATTTATCAAAATCGGTTCAGTAAATACTTTTACTGAACCGATTTTGATAAAATTGATTTGGTTTTTATAAAAAAAACTGAAAAAATGTCATCCAAGTAAACGAATTGCGTATTTTGAAATCAGTTTTTCCAGTAGTTTTTTCAAACTATAACTATTACGTTACTCAAAAATCAAGCTATAAAAATTTTTTTGTGCGAAAAAATCATCGAGGTCATAGTATTTTTATGATCGAGGTTATTTTAAACAAAAGGAAAGGCGGTTGCCTTGCCTCCTCGACAGTTTTTTTTTCAGAGTTACCATGCACACGTTTGCCCATACCTACTCGGTAGAGAGCGCTCGACCGTGATATTTTTCCAATATTACTCAGGTTTGCATTTGACCACACCGTTTGAAGTAAAACTAAATGTTTGATAACGTTTTTATTAAAATGAGAGCGCATGTTTGGTTCCACTTTTATTTTATACATAGGTACTTACGAACTTCTAAGCTATGGAATGCACTGAATGAGTTTTTTTCCAATGCTTTTTAACCGACTTCCAAAAAGAAGGTTCTCGATTTCTGCGCCAATAATTATGAATTGATTTTGATGATTATTTTTTTGGGAAGACGCTGGATGCAAGCCGCTTCCAATCGGCCTTTTTGGAAATCCATGGGGGAGGCCTATGTCCAGCAGTGGACTTCTTATGGCTGAGATGATGATGGTGATGATGATTATTTTTTTGCTTGGTAGGTCATACTTCAGAGGTGGTCCCATAAAAATTTAAAAATCGGTTCAGTACTCTGGTTTTTATAACAAAATAAGAATAGAAATTATAAAATAATAATGGGAAGAAATGTCATGTCATCCAAGTAAACGAATTGCACACACCACACCACACCGTCCACACCGTCCACGTTTCAGCCATACCGTCACTTAACATCAGGCGAGTTGGTGGTCAATCGTAGATCTATCTTCTATAAAAAAATGCATATTTTGAAGTCGGTTTTTCAGTTTTATAATCTATAATAATTATCACCTGTGAACATGGTTGTCTTGGAATCGCAAGTAATATAAGTAGGTAAGTAATAAGGTAGGTATATAGGCAGTAATATTATTATACTTTTTGTATATCATGAAATATCCGACTTGTGACTTGTAACTATTGTTATTAATAAATTGATTATGATTATTAATAATAATAATTTATTATGATTATGATTATAATAGGTATAAGTAGTAGTAAGTATAGGTTTTTCCCCTAGGCAAGCGCACTACATCGTGGACCGTAATTTTGCTGCTTAGAAGAAACATTTGATTTTCTCTGCATGAAAGGCTGGATTGACCGTCCACGCCACTTATACCTAAAATACTTTATTATAATACGATCGGAGTAAATATAGAGCAAACCTTCAAATTTGTTCAGAGTGACCTAGATCCTTTCTTGTGGAAAGCATTAATCAGTCCGCCGGACACGAATGGCTCTCTTGACGGTACAGTACCTAATATGATTTCACAGCAATTATATTTATTTAATTAAAAACTTTCACACTATTCTTTTTTGAAGGCTTGCTCCATGGCCAGTACGAGATACCGAAAAGTTGCAGTAATCTGCTAACGGATTAACAACCGCACTACTGCTACTAAAGGGTATCTAGCATTAGCTCAATGCACAAAATAACAAGTGAATACGTACTAATATACCTACTTAGATGATCCAAGCACGATCCATTATCCCAATCAGGCTACACTAACGGAAAAGTTTCAGAAATGCAAAAAAGAAATGCTACGAAATGATCCGATCATATTTGTTTATTTGATGATAGGCAAGCAGCAGAAGCTGATGAGCCTATATCCTGCAGTGCAAAAATTTACTGGTTATCTTTTAGTATAATTTGTTCCTTTTTAATCCATTGATCCAGTTTATTTTTAAAAGAGTTGATCGTTTTTGCCGTGACGACATCTTCAGGCAACCGGTTCCAGATGTGTACAACTCTGTTGCTTAAAATATGATGTGCAGTATTGGTTTGAGATGGTTCACGCCACAGTAAGATGTTATGTCGTCTGTTTTCTCTTAAGTTCTCTTTTATAGTATATATATAGGCTTCTTATGTTAGGCAGATTGTAGAACCCATTCATGATTTTGAAAGTTTCAATTAAGGTATTGTTAGGGTTAGGACTATTAGGCAGTGCCGTAAATAGCCTTTTCTGCGCCCTGTGCGAGCTTCTATAACTGCGCCCTTGTTTTTTTTTTTAGATATTATAATATTATAGGTCAAGGAATCATAAGGGGGGGGGGGTGTTGGCTGTTGTTAGCACTAGGGGCGCAACGGGAACTTATCAGGAGCAAACCGAAAAAATAATAGTCCTGCCTAGTCTGGCCATTCTTGCGCCCCCCAGAGTCTACGCCCTGTGCCTGGGCACCGGTGCCACCGCCCTATTTACGGCACTGCTATTAGGTATAATTTGTAATTATAAGTTTATTTTTGTATCCTATTCCCAGTTCTTTTTTCTCTGAAATTCCGTATGTACCAAAGTGTTTAACTGTACTAAATCGTTCGTCTCCAGGTCGGCACATGCAAGATGGCTCCAGCGGGGGACCCTTCCGGAGTGGTATCCCCGCGTCTCCTAGTCCACGGCGTGCAAGGGCTACGCGTGGCCGATGCCTCTGTCATGCCACGCATACCTGCCTCTCACACGCACGCACCCGCTGTCATGATCGCGGAGAAGGCTGCAGACATGATCAAACAGGACTGGGGGGTCCTTGATAGACGATAACTTCTAAATAGTGGATAAAGGGGTGCGAACATTTTTTTTATGAAGTTAGCATTTTGATTTTTTTTTAAGTTTCTGCGCACGAACAAAGTAGTAGGTAGGTATAGGTCCTCTACCCATATACTAATACCACTTTATTGTCTAAAGTGTAAAAACATGTTAAGCATTAATATTAGGTATGGTACGACAAAGTGCCACGTTCCTAAGATATTTTGAGATAAAGATCATAATCATGAATTCGTAACATAACAATGAGAATAATTAAACAAATACCTATCTATATTAAATAAAAACAAAATACCTGACTGCAGAAAAGCGGTCTAACTTACGATTTCGTTACGCTTGATACCTACCGAGTGTACGGTTTTTGTGAGAAAGTATGCTTAAAATAGTCGTAAAAGATTATAAATGCCCATTCATTAGGATAATTCCAGTAAAATCACTTGTTTATTACGAAAAAAATCGCTGGAGGTTACGAAAAAACGCATTTTATTTTCATTTTTGCGAGAGATTTATTTTTATTATTATTACAAAAAAATAGCCTATGAGACCCAGGAAGTGAAGACGAGTCGCACGCAAAAATCGGTCAAGTCGTTTAGGTTGTAAGCGATCATATAGAAACATACATATACCTACATAAACAAACATATATACAATCGAAAAACATAACCCTCCTTCTTACGCAGTCGGGTAAAAAGTGTGAGAACGTGTGTTTACTTCTATTGTAATAATAGTCATAATACGATAGTTCCCAGGATGATTTTACCATTTATTAGTAGGCATTATAAAAATTTGCACGGAAATCAATATTATAGGTAGATACGTACGTAATAATGAAAAAAAAAATCAAAATGCAGGGGTCGATATACCATAAAAGTTCTATCTTCTGTAAAAAGGATAAGATTTAAAAGCTATTAGTCAAATAAACTTAGAAAAAAGTCGATGGTGTTGATTTAGCCTGCTAAAGGTGGTTCCAGACATTACGAGGCAGGCACTCAAGCGCTGTCTGGGGGAAGTATTCACTTTGAGAAAACACGTACGCAGCTAAAGCCTTCCGCGCACAAAGTTACTCGAATGCGACTTCAATATGACACACATACACGACTGCGATGTATTTCATAATAATATCTATATAGTATATACCTACATTTTATCATTTCGCCCGATCACACATGCGAACAATGAAATTGTACGGCTGCGATTTAAGAGCTACGCCTAGCGAAGGATATGCTTATCAAACTGGAATGGTCTTCAGCGGAAGGCCTTATTCTCACACTGATCACCCCGTCCACACAGCGCAAATGATGCCAGTGTGACAAGGCTTTCGCGGCACATGTCTGGATCGACCTAAAAATGTTCAAATTGAACTATGATAACAGCGCCTAGCCTAGATGTTTTAATATAACCATTAGTTAAAAAACCTGTATAAGACGTACTAAAATGTAGTCGACATGTATTTTAACCCCCGATCCAAAAAGAGAGATGTTATTAGTTTGACGTGTGTATATGAGTATCTGTGTCTGTCTGTGGCATCGTACCTCTCAAACTTTTTGTCGGAGGTTTTGGAATGTTTCTAAACTTATACTTGTTGTAATAATAGATCAAGCACAACTCTGATTGAACAATTTTAGAGTTAGTTATTTAGAGTCACTGTGATATCTAGTCTACAATACAATTACCAACAATATTGTTACCATTTCTAGTTTTAAGTACTAGCTAGTAAGTAATAAATAAACCAAACAACCAGTTGGATTTTCTTTTGAGAATTTGTTTGGTACATGTAACATGTGACCCAACAATACACCTAGTTCACATTATGATAGTAATGTACATGGGCGTGTATAAGGGGACGGGGGGTGTCACGTGTTTGTGTGAATTTACGTAATATTTAACACCATTTTTAGGCTTCCGTACCCAAAGGATAAAATGGGACCCTATTACTAAGACTCCGCTGTCTGTCTGTCCGTCTGTCACCAGGCTGTATCTCACGAACCGTGATAGTTACACAATTGAAATTTTCACAGATGATGTATTTCTGTTGCCGTTATAACAACAAATACTAAAAAACAGAATAAAATAAATATTTAAGGGGGGCCCCCATACAACAAACGTGATTTTTTTGCTCGTTTTTGGTCGATATTGATAATTGCAACAGGTAGATGCTTGAAATATTCACAGAATATTGAGTTATGTTATTCACTTTAATAATAAAAAAAAAATTTAAATAAAATTAATATTTAAGAGGGCTCTCATACAACAAACGTGATTTTTTTTGCAGTTTTTTTATAGATAATGGTACGGAACACTTCGTGCGCGAGTCCGACTAGCACTTGGCCGGTTTTTTATATTTGTAGTATCTATAATTTACATTATTTACCTTAAAATGAAGCAGATTTATCATAAGCACATAAATTAATATTAGAAGAAAGCAGCCATACAAAGCAAGCTGCTACTGTATCTTACTCTAAAAAACCATTTATTTTTTTCCCTGCGTACTAGATCCAGAAATATAGAGTTAGAACTAAAATACTGTCTACACAATTATATTTATTTATCTACTTAGTAATGAACTCAATATTTCACTTAGAAATTTAATTTGGAGACATTCCAGTTTTCGTTTTTCTGTTTAGTTTTCTGTATAAGAAGCTAATCCTTTTCTCCATTTCTTTCCACTTGGTTGGTCGAACTGACGGTGAACCTGTTTTAGACCACATCTTCCTTTTCCTTAACAATATCTGTAAAATAAAATATTCATTCATAGAATAAATAGGGCTATCAGTAAAGTAGATAATAATTTACCTATCCCTAAAGTGAAATGCTATCACAAAACGTCTAAAATTATGTGTTTCTTCATCCTTTAAACCACCACCAATTTAATCCAAAACCCACATTGAGAATAAGTCCTCTAAGGTGTGGATAGATAATTCAGGACTTAAACATTCCAAAGCACACATCAAAATGTTTTCTAAGGTTTTCACAATTGTTGTTAATTGTATTTATTTTGTTGATTTGTAGGTTTAGCACTCATCAAAGCCTATGATCGTAAGATTTATAAGCAGATTATATGACTAAGCAGGAACAATATCTTGGTTAAAGCTCTAATTAGACACTGTTGCCTTAATAAGCTCATGTCTTATCGGACTGAGCGAGTGAGATAATCTAGGATATGTCATGAAGCAGACAAAACTCCTACACATATTCTCACCAACTGCAGACTACTGATGCATACGTATAGTCTGTATCTGGGTAAGTACACATTGGAACCAGATGGGGTCAACAATATCTCCCCCAAGGAAATACTGCAGTTTATACTATGTACAGGACTTCGAGAACTGTAGCACAGCAGTGGTCACAGTAGATCTTATAGGTCGTAGTGACATGTTATAGCCGTATTAGAAATAAAAAAGTATTTGTAATGTAATGTAATAAAAATATATTAAATAACTGTGAAAAGATACTTGTAATTTTTTTTTTTATATATACATTATAGATCTACGATTGACCACCAACTCGCCTGACTACTACAACTACAACAACTATTTTCACAATTATGAAATTAGTGTTATTTGAAATAATATACATACATGATACTCTTGACCACTGATACCCCTTATCCAACTGGGAATATTGTAGAGGGTTTTAACTGGATGGATGCCACCAGATCCAAGGATATCTATGTAATCATTCTGACCAAATAGAGCTTTACGTTCTGTCCAAACATTGGAAGGCCTGAAAATGAAATAAGATTAAAATATACAAAAAAAAGTTGATTCCTGAATTTGTTTTCTAATTGACTTGTCTCAACATGAAATGCGGCTTACATGAGATGTAATTAAATATAGTAAAAAAAAAAAAAAAATGTTCAGAAGGAGAGTGTTAAGCTTTTTTGTAATAATCAAAAAAGTAGATAGATAGATAGATAAACTCTTTATTGACACACCAAGAAATTTACTTTTACATTAAAAGTACTTTTTGTCATTTATTTATAATAAAAAAGTTACAATTGAAATAACTACTACTTATTTACTTAAAATATTATGATACATGGAACATGTCCCATACATATCGTACCTGTATTCTGGCATTGGTAATGGTTTTCCAAGGGTTCTGGGCAACAAACCACCACACCAAATTTTCTCTTCATAACCATGTCTCCTTACTAAACGAGTTTTGTCAGCATGGTATCTAGTTCTGAAATAAGTAAATAATTTAGTTAGACACTTCACTAATTACTATAAACTAGAAAATAGAAATAGGTAGAATATTTGTATATTCTAACCTCACTATGTTTAGAGCCGGTCGCCAAAACGAGTTTAGTAACGAGGAGCCTAAAGACACCATGTTATCACGAATAAAAAAAGATGCACATTAAGTTTAAAATAATATTAATTTTTAAAAGAAATAATCATGAATACACAATGAATTGAATGAGAATGAGAATTGAGAGCTAAGAAGACAGACAAGCAAGACAGACACTACCTACTTTGTTTGACAATTGACAAATTTGACAATTTATTATTCTCATTTGAATGATTGAGTTTTAGCGGGAACTTATTAAAAACATGTTACTGTTGTTTTATTTACATAAACTTGTGTTATTTCGAATATTAATGCTATAAAAATGGTGATTTTTTTGTTAATTAAGTGCTTGAGTGTGGCTGAGTGAATTTATTTCACTGAAAAAACTATTTTTTTTACGTTGTTTGCAAAACTCTATTGAATATTCTAGTAAAGTCACTCGAATGAGGCAAGACTCAAAGTTGAAAATTATTATTTACGTGATTTGTATGTGACACTATGTAACTTGTGTTATACAAAAATCTTGAAGATAATATCCCAATACTTGATGGCACCAAATCGCTAATCTTGTAGGTCCAATATAAAAAAGAAGAAGAAAATTAATTTGCAAAGTACTTGCAAAGATAAATAAAGAATTTTTCACTACGCTCAAAAAATGTAACGAAATTTCCTTGGATTTATTCGTGAGAATGGCTCCGTTCATTAGTACTGAGCGGTCTTACCGAAAACAAATTACTTAACTTTGATAAATGTAAAGTCGGCGCAGTGCTTATATTGGGCTGGATGTCACAGACTTCCTAAATATCAACCAAACCGAACTTCTTCTTCTTCTTTTTTGTATTGGACCCCACGATTGGCGATTTGCCAGTGTCAAGTATTGAAATATTTTCAAGTTTCTTGAATATTACAAGTTATATAGTGTTCTAGTCACAGTCTAAGTCACGTAAACAGTAATTTTCAAATTTAAGTCTTGCCTCAGTAAAGTGATGGCGACTTTACTAGAAGCTTCTATGGAGTTTTGCCGACAACGTAAAATCACATGTTACACTGCTTTTTAGGGTTCCGTACCCAAAGGGTAAAAACGGGACCCTATTACTAAGACTTCGCTGTCTGTCTCTCTGTCTGTCTGTCTGTCTGTCTGTCTGTCTGTCTGTCTATCTGTCTGTCTGTCTGTCTGTCTGTCTCCAGGCTGTATCTCATAAACCGGGATAGCTAGAAAGCTGAAATTTTCACAAATGATGTATTTCCGTTGCCGCTATAACAACAAATACTAAAAATTTAAAAAAATAAAATATTAAGGGGGGTCCCCATACAATAAACGTGTTTTTTTCGTATTTTTTTGCTCAATATTAAAAACGGTAACAGGTAGACGCTTCAAATTTTCACAGAATACTTACTTGTATATTACCTTTCAAAATAAATAATTAAATAACTATAAAGTAAATATTAAAGGGGGGCTCCCATACAACAAACGTAATTTTTAAGCAATTTTTACTCGATCTTAATTAACAGGTAGAAACTTGAATATTTGTAAGTAAATATTTAGAAATATATTAACTATAAAAATAAATACCTAATCTAATACATAAAAACTCACAAAATGAAAATAATCCGTGCATCTAAACGCGGTGCGAGCGCCGCGCCGCGGTGTGGTGGTGGCGCGAACGCGCGGGTAGCGGGGGAGGTAACATCACGGAGCGAGCCATAGCCGCGCGTATTCGCGCGAACGTCGTCATGCTGCCCGGATGTGCATCGAAAACCTACCTATAAGTTTGCAATTTACTACTTTGAATTTCGTTGATTTCTCGTTATTTTATAAACAGAACTAAACTTTGTAGTATTATAGATGATAGTACGGAACCCTTCGTGCGCGAGTCCGACTCGCACTTGGCCGATTATTTCACTTGCCCACACTCACGCACTTGATCGAACACTTAATAAATAAAACACCACTATTTTTATAGCAATAGTGTTCAAAATAACACTCAAGTTTAGGAAAATAAAACAAAGCATCAACATGTTAATAAGACGTTCCGCCAAAACTCAATCAACCGAAATTGGTTGATAAGTTGATTCATACAGGCAGTATGGACACAGGAGGAGGTCCTCTGGTCCTCCTCCTGCACTCAGGATCGGTGGATTGGATTCATAAAAAGTCGAGACTGCCAGCTCAATATATTTATTATAGCCTAAATATATTTATTTATAGATTTATCATGAACCAACCGTCCGGTGAAAATCGTATAGCTGTCGGTCGTTGTAGGTACCTACCTATTTTAGTTTTGAACATGACAATCGCTCTCTGTGCGTGACAATAAAAAAAAAAGAAATTCAACCAACAAAATGGCCGATCATCTTTAAATATTTTTATAGAAATTTTTAAGGATTGTTCATCAAAAGTACGTTTCTTTGGTATTCTATTTTTATAACTACTATGAACTATTATAGTGTTTTATGTTTCTTGAGTTTTACAAGTATTACTTAATTGTAAACACCTAAAAAGGTGATCTCTTGACGCACTTGTAAGCAATGTTTCTTGTTTGTTTATCCTCGTAAATGGTAAATTAGAATTCTATTTGGAATCTATTTGGAACTTATAAACACCTGTTACATTTAAAGCAAAACAACATTGATTACCTCTTCAATTAATCTTTTTAAGGATATGCAGTATTAAATATTTAGATCTATTGTGTTCGTGAGTGGGCGCGCAATTGCGTTGTTTGTTTACCTTTCGTGGTATTATTTCACAATTGCAAGATTTGCATTTAATTGTAGTAGATCGTAGTATTTTGGTAAGTGTTTTATGACTATAGTAACTTGAATACTTGTTTTCAGATTGTCCTCTAAAAATATGTCGAAAAGAGATCAAAATGATCGTAACGAAAGGAAGTTGGACCCAAGCGATTACGAAAATATTATATCTCAACACAGCATATTCGAATCTTCGAGGTCTAAGCATCAGGAATTGCCCAGTTTTCCCGGGTTTTCAAATGCAGAAACTCAAACAAAGACTAGCGATATTAAAAATCAATCTGTACAACCTAGCCTAGGAGCTTGGCATTATAACCCTTGGTGGATGCTAGCAAGCACATCAAGAAATATTCCAGTTCAAGATGATTATGCGGAAAACAGTGACCATACAAAGGTAAAACAGGAGCCCTCTGGTGCAGGCACCCCTGACAGAGACCCACTACAGACCGATTTAGAACAATACCAGACAGGCACAGCTACACCCCCAGTAGGTTTGGACTCGTTTTGTGATGATTGCTCGGATCCATTTTGTGACTCCAGCTCAGCAATATGCCGTAAGCTATTTCATTGCCCTCATTGTAGAAAAAGCTATCCCACCATTTTAGAGTTCAACACTCATTTAACTGGAGTCCATCCAGCACAGAGGCCTTTCAGATGCCAGATCTGTTTAGAGCCATTCAATAAAAAGTCCCAACTACGTCGACATCTGGATGCTAATCACACACGAAAAGATGTCAATAAATGTTCAGTTTGTTCAAAATATATAAAAGACAAAAGTAATCTTCGTAAGCACATGCAAGTACATACAGGTAGAGTGCCTCAGAAACAGTTCAAATGTGATCTGTGTAACAACAAACGCTACATGTCATTAGACAGACTGAACAATCATAAAGTGGTCTGTACTGGTGAGAAGGTGCTCAAGTATTGTGACATGTGTACTAAAGTGTTTGATAATTCAAGATCACTAAACAGTCATAAAAAGGTCCATGCTAGAGAGTTAAAATGTGAAAATTGTGGGGAACAACTTCGTTCATTAGAACAATTTACGAATCATAAAATGGTTTGTCGTACGGCAACATCTGAAATGGGTGCCGGTACCCATGGTGCCTCTGGGAACACTAACGCAGCCCTTAACAGATGCTGTACACAGCCCGGTCTCTGTGAGCATGACAAGCCTGCATACCTGAACATTCCTGGCTATGCAGCGGGGCGAGTGTTAGACGCCACTCTAACCTCATTGAAATCTGAAATGAACTGATGTCAAGCACCATTATCCAAACCGTGTAGAATATAGATTTTCAACCATTTCTTTTTTTAACAAGATTACCAAATAGATAAATAATGACAGTAAAGATTTTCATGATTGAAAATTTCACAAGACTGATGCAAATATCCCGCCTCACGACTTGCTTTATTATTACCATATAAAATTTAAGCTTTAGTTTAGTAGGATTATAATGCAGTTAGAATAAGCAAGAGAACATTTTGAGCACGTGTTTGGTGTGACTTTATATGAACATGCTCAACTTGTTGCCCATAAACAGTTGATGGTAAAGTTACTTTCAAAAGATATGTTCATTAAAATAATAAATAATCGGACTCTGATTTCTGATCTGCTTGTTGGTTTTAAATAATACATTATTTGGAGGACTTAAACTTTACAATGCTTTGACTGATTTAGAGTAAACATGAAGTGCAGTATTACATTCATAAATCAATTTTTATTTTTCTATATTGAAGTTATGTGAGGTATATTATTTTTATATTATTAGATGGTAACATTTTAGTTATTAATTGAGTACCTTATTTTTAATAATAAGCAAGGTTTTAATAGGTTCATAGGAGACTGTATAGGTGAGCACATAATTTTTTCCAGTGCTCTGATGTACTTTTTCTCCAAAGACAAATTGAAATGTATAATAATAGCATTGATACCTACATATTTTAATAGTACTTTAAAATATGTCTTAATACAAGACATCTTTTATATGTACACTTATTAAAATGAAGGTCATGTGGACCGTTTAGAGTAGATAAGTAAATTATCAAGCTTAAGTGCAATGTACCATTGGCAAAGCCTTCAACATTATGGTTATCAAATTATAATTGTTGTGTTCTTATCCATGTAAGATTATTCTTCAAGTGTTACTTACATGTTGTACACAAAAAAAACTGCAATTTTATTTATTGGTATAATACATATTTTATGTTAGCATATTATTATATAGTTATATTAAATAATGTGTAATTATTAAATGTTTGTAATTTAATATTTGGGTGATGACTGACTGATATGGAGAAATTAATTACTGCAATTTTGCTACAAACAGGCAGCTGATTAGCCATTAATTAACTGTTTTAAATCATAGGCCAATCATCTGCTTGTTCTCCGTTCACAAGTCATTCATCACCTTTATAGAAACACTCCCAAATACTGGATGATTTTTATGCATTATTAGTGTGCTTGATATAGCAGCACCGTATTTGAAGACAAAACATTAAAAAATATATTTATGCAGATATTGATAATAAATAAGTTTTCCAATATTTGGGCTTGCTTCTGAAGACGTAAAAGTAAGTTTAGAGGCTATATTCAAAGTTAACATGCCTTCATTTAATACATATATCAAAATAATTATGTAGTTATATTGTACTCTCAAATTCTATAATTGTATTTTTGTAATCTTATTTTTTTCTTATTTTATTCATGTTGTTTGAAAAGAAAAATACTTGTATTTGGAGGCTTTTTTAATATTATTTAGTTGTTGGTATTTACATTTGTTTAACTTTTAAAATCTTAGTTTATTTTGTGGTTAAGTTTAAGATACCTAAATTAAGATAGTATATGTTATCATTAATAGAGTATATTTTCCATTAATTACAAAATATTAATCATGTGTAATTTGGCTATACTTATATAGATGCTATGCGTGTTTAAAGATCAGTTCGTAGTTTAAGAGATAACGAAGTTAAGGTAACTTAGTAGAATCTTATAGGTAATCATGGAATCTTATATTTTTACACAAGAAATTATGTTGGCATACCACAGACTTAGACGAAAAACGAAATAGACACGGCAATAAAGTAATTAGACGCGCGACAAGTTTTTTTTAATATGTAGAGTTTATAGTGAACACAAAAATTACAATGTAGAATATAGTGCGTGGGTGTAATAATAAGTGGGTAGGTCGGCCTTATATACTGGCCTCCGCACAAGTGATTTGTTCGCGGACTGTACCCATATTCACAACTTATCGGATTCGGTATCGGGTCGGAAACTATATATATATATATATATTCACTGTCATTCTGTATCGAAATGACAGAGACAGATATTGTTTCCTAATCCAATTTGTGAATATCCCTACTGATTCCCAACCGCCCGCGGTCGGTCTAGTGAAGAGGGTAGTACACAACCAACTGTGTCTTGTGCATAGATTATAATTAGAGTGTTCACACGGCGAATTCAGCGGCGTGTTGACGTTGATATTAACGCGGGACCGGCGCGATACAGCCAGTATATTTTTATAGAGCCGTCCTATGTTATATCGAAACAGTCACAAATACTGTGCGATCGTGCGTATACAAACGATCGTATGCACGAACTTATGTTGCTAATATCGCCGTCTGAAACCGTTATTATGATGGACAAATTGCATCAGCCATTCCCTCTAAATCTGTGAATACAACTGAAAAATTAATGTTTTATGTTTTTTACATAATTTTAATGTAATATTATTTTATACACAACTTGAACATTATTACAGTACGGTATGTATCAATGTACCTAGGGTACTAAAAATATATGCATAATGCAGGAGAACATTTTTTTAAATGTTTTTGAAGTTAAAAACGGCCTGAATGAGTAATTTCCAAAATATAACCTGGTTTATCAATATTCACCTCATTTGAAGAAAAAACAAGGTGCGTAGGAATATTATTTATGTAAGTTCTCTTAATGTCTGTGTGCTACTGGTTTTAGAATGGCCATATTATAGTGGTAAGACTCCTCAGTCTTACTAGATACTTGGCAGGTGGCAGTTACGGGTAGTTGAAAGATGTCAACTGCAGGGATTTGTATTAGATTCAAAATCTATTATCTTTTCTGTCATTCTGAATGTAAATGACAGAGAGGTAGATACAGATTCCGAATGGAATGTATAGGTATCAAATGGATTGTGTATGCAGGGTTACGCTCAACTCTTATAGTTATGCAAAGTTGACTCGCGCCCATTTTATCTTGCTTTTTCTGCAATTATGAGAGACACAAAAGTTGAAGAGACTGTTAAAATATCACAATTCCAAATAGAGCCTACTTTGAATTTTAACTTCTGTCTCACACTCTTCATTACAGAAAAACAACCCTGATCACCTGGTTAACCCACATTTTCTACAGTGCGGTAATGAGGTTCATGTACGTTTTTTTTAATTATGCAGTTTTGTTATAATTGATAATCCAGTAATTGGTTTGACAAAGAAATATTGAAATTGGATGAAAAATTGGGGTTAAACCGAGGCAATCACGCCATTGTAACGTAGTAACTCCTCTCGCTCACTTACATGTACATACTATTATTAGGCGCTCACATACATACTCATACTTACTTACGTAGTGTGAGTGAGTGTGCTGTCACGTTCCGACATCGTTAGCTATAACCGCGAAACAGTCGCGTTTTAATCGAAACTAAAAGAAAACTTCATTATTTTTTAAATAATATGTTTTTTATTACTATCTCTCTCGCGTATCACGGCATTTTTAAACATAAAAAAAATCACTGAATATTAGAAAAGTGAGAGATATAATTTTTTATTTAGATGGAAAAATATTTTATAAAGAAAATTTTATAGAGATATAATTTAAGTGAAGATTTCATTTATAATTATGTTATCTTTAAACAACTTTCGTGTATGAGCCTTATTATGCATGTTTTCTAATCCTATTGAACCTTTCCTAATCTCGATGGCTCTGCGTATTTCGTAGCCAGCCTCTAAATCTCCTGTATTCATGTTCTAGCTTGAACTTTTGTACATGGTGCCATGCGTTTTATTCTGGTTCAAGTATCTAATGGATTACTCTTGCCTGTTCTCACTCACAGTTTGCAGCTGCGCTCGGGTATCAAAATTCGCTACCATTTGTAGTTTTGATTTTGGGGGCAAATGGGAATAAACCAAACGAGTTTATTTGACTCCCAGTACCAGTTTTAAACGCTTCCTACCATTATTGTACATGGATCCGATGGTGTTAATTGGGACGCACTAAATTAATGTCTAATTTTACACTTACATTCACATTATTCCAAAAACGCAAAATACCTACTGTACGCAAAACGCCAAATTATTTTTTACTTCGCCAATGATCCCACCTAATTGTATGTTCACCTTGAAAAATTGCTGTAAAAACAAATCTCCGTTGGGTGTTTTGCTATAGAAAAAGAAATTTAGTTATAAGTATATAACGTGTCACAGCGTATACCCGAAGTGAAATATATGCCTAAACTAGTCCTAGTTGCCACTATGTTTTGAGAGTTGTCTAAAACCTAGGATTAGGTTCTTGAAAGGTCCTGGTTTGATAGAAAATACATGTCGGAGAATAGAGCCAAAAATAACCGGTGGGTCAAGGAATTACCTATAGCTCAGTTGCAGGGTTACGTTCAACTCCTATAACTATGCAAAGTTGGCTCCGGTCTGTTTTTTTATCTTGTATTTTCTGCAATTAAGAGAGTGACACAAAAGTTTAAGAAACTTGAAAATATCACAATTCAAAATATGCTGATATGAACTTTTGTCTAACACTCTTAATTATACAGAAAAAGCAAGATAAAAACGAACGCGAGACAACTTTGCATTGCTCTATAAGATAAGCATAACCCCTCATAATAAATAATACTAGCTATAAATGCATTTGCTTAATTTTTTTTAATAACTGCCGTTCAAGATCATAGATATCGACGCATTTCTGGTATTTGCTGTAACAGTTAGAATTTATATATATTTTTCAGTAGTACATATTTCGTAACACACTCCCCATGAATGATTATGGCCATTAGTTAGGACAATAAGACATTTTATATTATTGTTAAATCCCCTAAAACTGCTCATTATAATGTGAATTACAGATTTAATTAAAGTCGTACAGTAAGCGGTTCTTTTTTTTTCGAAACTTATTTTTTAAATTGAATTTTAAGAACACATTGATAGATTACGCGCACTTGCACAGTCTTAATTTTTAGTTGTTTTATGAACTTAGAAGTATATTAAAAATGTTAAAACTATGGGTCACTTTTTCAAAAGAGCAGCGCAGACGTCACTCTCGCCAAAGATGATTTATATTATAAATCGTCTGCTCTCGCTTGGCAAAGCGCCTCGTCTCACAGAAATGAATTAAATGTGTGAGAACCATTTTAGTTTTTACTAAATAACTAAGCATTTTAAGAAAACAGTTTCAGCGAATGAGTCCGCCAACCACAGCTTTATTATAGTATTTACGTAATTAAAAATGTTGATTGTGCGAGTAAAAGAACAAAAATCGCTATCCTTCTCCATAATACACATTAAGTAATACAAGTAGGTAGGTAATAGTTATACCTACTCGAAGTAAAGAATGTCCCTCTATACATTACGAAATAACGTAAATTTTTATAATATTCAGTACCTACTGAAGTTGTTGGAACAGTGTGTGTTTGATAATTAATTTACATAACAGGAATAATTATGTAAATTTGGTGCGACTATCTACCTACTTATCATTGAACTACGATGAACCCTTTTGTATTGTTATCTTCCATGGTATCTATTTATGTCCTCTACCAACGTTATTTTCCGTAATACTATCATCATAAAGATGGTGTGTAATTTTAAAATGCACCTAGAATAAGAAAAAATGTGTTCATATGAATTTAGTTAGGTTCATAGAATAATTAATACTTATTACTTAATTTGTCTATTAGTAACGTAGACTGTAAAACAGTATGTTCTGCTATAATTGGCTTTATGAAAAACGATTCAGACAAAAATATTTGAGGTATATTTCTACCTTGTTTCACCTACAAGTTTTTTATACTAGGTTATATATTTGTATACAACTACAAACTATAATGGCCTTTGCAATTTTAAAATGGTGTACCTACCTACTGTAACACATACATACCATTTATTAATAACAATTAAATGACATTTCCTTTCTGTTGAATGTTTTGTTTCATTTGCCTCCGATCAAAACCTCTTAGAACAGTAATTTTATAGGTCACTCGTTGTCAAATCACAATCACTACTTAGTTTTCCACATAGCAGCCAGTTCGTGCATCATAATATTCTTACATCACATTCGCAATACCTCATATTCACACTATGCAACTTAAAAAATGCGGTGAGAAAAAAACAATACTGCATCCAAATCAACAAGTTGGTAGGAGGAAGGTTAAAATAATATTTTGTGACGATTTGAGAATGTGACGTATTGTACCTAAACTTCTTAAGCCTAAGTATTTACAATATTTCTAGGTAAAACAATATTATAAAACCTAGATATAGCTGCCGGCAGCGTAGCAGAGCCCAGGGTCTGTACCACATGCGTTAAGTAGTCTTTTTTAACCGCAAGTTAATATGGAGGAAGAGAAAAAATATGAAAGGTACAGGAACAATTTCACGGTCTTAGGCCTTTGGTTGCTTTGCAGTTGGCTACATTTTTTTAATCTCTAGGGGGGGCAGCTGCCCCCCTTGCCCCCCCCTTGGCGACGCCCTTGGGTAGGATTATCACTCACACTATGTAAAAGGATCTGACTTATTTTATAACGCAAAAATTAGGAATTACAATAGTAGTGAAGTGTGTTGAAATTTTGTGATTACAATTTTTAGTTCAAACAAAACGAATAAATTGATAAGTACTATTAAAATGAATAAATAAAAAATTTAACCGACTTCAAAACAATTTAATTACTTAACTGAAAAGGAAGAAATAACACGAAAAATCAAAACTGGCCGTCTACTTAAAGTAGTTAGTAAACCAATTATTTTTGAATTCGGTGTCTATATAGGACTTAGTTGATCATACTTTACACCGACCTCAAAAAATAATATACGTACCTACCTTTTTTTTTTTTACGTGAGGAAATGCATTTACGCATACACCGCCGCCCGGGGGGAAGCAGCGGGTTATGTCGGGTCGACACCAGAGTGGTGCCCCTACCGACGAAAACCTCACGGTGTTCCACCTTGGCCCCTTAACATCGGAGCTGCGGGAACTCTTCCGAACTACACCACAATACGTACCTACCTACTTAGGTAGACGCCCAGTTCAAAGATCAGTTTTGGATTTTAGGGTTCCGTACCTCAAAAGGAAAAAACGGAACCCTTATAGGATCACTTTGTTGTCTGTCAAGACTCAAGGGAATCAAAACCTATGGGGTAATTCCCGTTGGCCTATAACTGAAATTTGGCAAGAAGCATTGTCATATAGTACACAAAGGAAATATTCCGAAAACTGTAGATACATTTTTAATTTAATCACTTTATGCAAGGAAGGAGGGTCCAAATGTTAAAGTGCTTTAACCCTATCATATGTATTATATGAAAGAGCTTAATTAGCACAAGCAAAACAGGTTTTTTAAATATTTTTCGATTTATGAAGGAAAATATAAAAAAAATATATAATTTCCCCCTTTTATCTACTAGTTTGTACGGAACCCTCAGTGGGCGAGTCTGACTCGCTCTTGTCCGGTTTTTTTTCGTGTTATTTCAGTTAGTTAGATTGTTTTGAAGTCGGTTTAATTTATTTAAATTACTTTTACTTCAATATTACTTCGACTTTAGTCTCGCTCTTTCTACAGTTGAGAGAGCAAGACAAAGGCCAAAGTAATATTGAAATAAGATTGCACTTAGGATTGGGAAAACCCCCCAGGTTGCTAACTTTAGAAGCTACATACTTAAGAAGCTCCTGACAAAGCATGCCGTATCTAGATTGACTGCCTTCTGTATCCGACCCTTAACCCGCAGGGTCAAAAGTCGGATACAGAACTCGCACCTTGCACCCTCACACTAGACTCAAGGGTTTCAAACCAAATCAGTAAGTGAAAATAATGAAATAAGATTTTTAGCCATATATGTATATATTTTCCTTACAATAAGTTTCATTTTTCTATATAACAACTCTACCTTTCTTAACAGCAGCCTTAACAATCTTGGTTTTCTTTTCTTTCTTTTTCTTACCAATGTTTTCTTTCCTCTTTTTCTGTCTCTCTTCCTTTTTCTGTTCAACGCTTTTGATTCTGCTGTCCCATTTTTTCTGACTGTGTTTTTTCTTTTGTTCCTTTAATTAAAATTAAAATATGATGAGAATTATTCTTATTGTAAATTAACAGCAATGGCTTTACTATTACTATTAAGGTATAGAAAATATTGAAAAACAATGTATTTTCAAAATCTTTCTTCTTCTCATAATTACTTTTGTAAGTCCATATGACACTTGAATTTAGGGATCCTTTGTAAAATATCAAATTTATATCAGTGAAATGTACCATCCCTCCCTTGCTGGCTAAATAGTGGAGTTGGATAAATGTGAAAAAATGTATGGCAGTGGCAGTAAAATGAAAACTGTCACAGCTATGTAGGCTTTACAAGTTAACAAGTAATACTTGATCAAATATAAATGTACTTGACTAGTTGTTATTATTACTATTTTACATGACATATTTATAGGTTTGTGATTTAAAAACATCAAGATTATGTTCTATCAGAAAGACCCACTCAGAATAACGAATTGTAGAACAGCTTCGCGCAAATTGTCTCACTAACAACAGTTTTACTGTGAAAATTGCTCTTAAGCAGTCTGGCATTTAGCTTTCCTTATATAGAAACTTGTGTAGTGTTTAATAGTAGTTACATAGACCTACCATTTTCTTTATAGATTTCTTTAACAGTGTTGGATCATCTTTGATTTTTTGACCTTCAGCCTTTTGCAAAACAGTTTTCCATGCAACTTTTTCTTTGAGTTCCTTAACTTTAATGCCTTCATCTTTTTCTTCTAGTTGACGGAACTTTTGCTCTTGTTGTTTGAGATTTTCTAAAATCTTTTTTGGATCTCTTTCAGCTTTGTTCCCTCTTTCTGAAAATTAAAATTAAATCATTTAATTATCAGATGGGTTGGAGAGTTTTATGGTGGGATTCCTTAACAGCCCTGGAAAAGTACCACTGTATCTCAGTATTTCCTATATAATAATAATTGCCCATTCTAGGTCACATTGGAATGTCACGGATGCTTGTCCACTTGTGTCATGACGTTTAACACTCATTTCAAGTGACTTGATAGGCTGCTCGCTAAGATGCATAAATTTGTTTTTTATTTTAGTTACATACCTTTTTGACCAACATTAGCAAAATCGAATTTTGAAAACACAAGTTTCCCATCTTGATTAAACACTGGTTTCGGGGTAACATTTGGCTTCTTCTCTGCTTTTTCGTCTTTAACATTATCAGTTGATATGTTATTTGTGGTGAGAGGTGTATTATCTCCAACTGGCTTCATATTTTTCTTATTGAGTCTCTCTTTCTTCTTTAATTTTTTATTTAACTTGCTGCTCAAACTTTTCTTGACCAGTTTGTTTTTAAGGTTAAATTTATTTTGGGATTTGATTTTGTTGAGTTTCTCTTCAAGCTCAGCAATACTCCGAGCTCGTTTTGAAACTTCTTGTTCCTCATTATTATTTTGCTTTTCATTCACTATTTCATAATCCATGTTGTCATCATTTTCCCCTGTAATGAAAATTTAAATACATGAGTTAAGCAGATAGATAAACTGACTTATAATTATTCATGGCACCATTGGCCTTGGCCTTATGGCTCGTGGTCTCATGGTAGTACATTAATTCTTTTACAACATCAACTGTGCTCATCTTTAGCTCTACAGGACTTAATTTATTTATTTGATGATAAGTGAGCAACAGAAGCTAGGTAAGGGAGTAAGTTTATATAAGCTGAGTGGCCAGCCCTCGTGTCAGAGATATTAAGCCGCCGAAAGGCCTCTGACCTGCCTTGATAATTGCTGTTTAAGAACAAACAACCGGGAGTTACAATATAGGAAGCAGTAGATATCCCTATATCTCAGTGCTGAAATTGAGTACTTGTATGTTAGGACAATTTTATTCATCTGTCCAGTTTATTTTTTAATTAAATTATTAATGGCAAAGTGATGAAAAGAAGATTGTTAAAACAGATACTAAAGAAATCTTAACAAAAGAATAAGAATTATTAATGCTTCAATAAACCACTGTTCCATACATGCACTAGATATAATTACATACCTTTCATTTGAATTGGGATAGACATAACAGAGAATACATTTTTTAAAAAGTTTATTTCCTGATTCAGTTGAGCTCTTATTTGTTTATTTTTCATTGGTTTCTTCGCCATTGTCATCTGTGAATAAAAAAGAAATATTTTATTAATTTTTTTTTTTTTTTTTTTTGTTAAATTACTTAATGTTATTTTATTATTGTAAGATTTTACATCTAATTAAGCAATAGAAGATTCATGTTTCTCGGGACTGTCCATATAACACCTTTTTTGTTGATTAGGGAAAAATCTGCTAAAGATACCCAGATGTGGTCCCACTCCTGAGCAACCCCAGGCACAGAAGTTCCCTTTTAGTAGGCTCTTACTACAGGCAGAGGATACCGATGCTGTATTCCATCACCCACCCATGGATACCCCCCCCCGAAATCCTGGCCATTATAAAAATTCTTCCAGGCTTCAATAATTTTATAAAATGCTTCAAAAAGTTTCGCGCTCGCTTCGCTCGCGCATGATTGTTTCATATTGATCTTTATTTGTATTGATAATTAAAGTACCGTGAACTTTCAAATACGAGCAAATAATTCACTTAAAATAGCCACTAACCAAAAATTTTTGCGCGTTCTTGTAGGTATATTTGTAATTTTCTATAAAGCCATAATATTTATACGTAAGATATGGGACAACATGGCCGCAGACTCTGCCCCCCCCCTTCCCTCCCCGCTATGAGAAGGCTATAAGCTATGCCCATGTCCATTGCTGAATCCCCCCCCGAAATGAATTCCTGGCTACGGCCCTGGGGTCTATATAGCCATATATGAAGTTTATGGCTACTGCAAAATTTCCTAGTATATTGTTGAGGGTGGTGTACTTACACATGTTTAAAAGTTTAAGAAATCTACTCACAGAATGCAATACTTACCCTTTTCTTTGTCTAATATCTAGCCCTAAATGATGGCGATGGCTATCTAACCGGAGTACTTAAAATATACCGACCGTATTCGATTCTACACGAATAAGTTGTAAAGAAATCATGAAATCAAGTAAGAATAGAAACATACTTACAATTTTATTTTAGAGTCAAACGCATTCAGTACAAGTTAAACTATTGTTGATAATAGTTTCAAAACACACTATTTTATAGGCCTTACTGTTTTGCCTTATTTATCTAATGCTGTATACAAAACAACCACGTTTAATTTACACTACTATGTTTTACTCACTCACATCACATTTAACAAAACATAACCTCAAAATCTAAGCCATTTTTTTGGCAGCTGTTATTTTCATTTTTCACGCAGGCGGTTTGTTTTAATTTTTTCTTGACCATGGAAACAAAGTCCTTCAGTCGAAATAATAAAGAGTTCTTTTAAAACGTTAGTGAGTCCTCAATAAAGTGATGGCGACTTTACTAGAAGCTTCTATGGAGTTTTGCCGACAGCGTAAAATAACAAATTTCACTGCTTTATTTCACTTGCCCACACTCACGCACTTAATCGAACACTAATGAATAAAATACCACCAATTTTATCGCATTAATGTTCAAAATAACACAAGTTTAGGAAAATAAAACAAAGCAACGACATGTTAGTATGACGTTCCCGCCAAAACTCTCACGCGGGAAAAGAAAGTGCTGCCAGCCTCTTAAAGAAAAATTAAGCTAAATTTGAACCAAAAAAAAAACGGCCAAGTACGTTGTTTCGTACAAATGCCATACACCCCTATTGAAGTTCATAAATCATGATTCATATAGTCTTGTGCTTATTCGGTCATTTTCAGTAATGTTTCTGTAAAGTCTGTTTACGGACGATAATTTTACGTGATAACGATGAGTCACAAGCCGGATCCTGACAGGTTTGCCTGTGGAGGCAACCACTAGAGGGTCTACATACGGTAGTTCCCTATTTATCCGGCCGGGAAACCCATGACGATATGGGTTTATTTTATAGCTGTATCACAAAAGGTTGGTACTTAAGGCTTTTAATCGTCCCCCCAGATGCTCGGTGAATGACGTCCAGATCAGGCGCGTTGTGGTTCGCCACGACGTGTTACCATGCCCGGGACGATGGCACCGAGATCTGCTCGGTGTCATCGTACCATAATTTCAACAGGCGGTTCATCGCGGCACGAGAGTCTGGATTCGGCGGCAAGACGGTGACACACCCAACCTAACAATAAATGCGAAGCAACCACGGAAAGACGATAAAGGACACGCCACGCTAAGGAACCCCAGGTATGAAGAATTTGTTATTCATAACCTAATGAAACACTCGGTGAGCGCTATCCATGATACATCCCCAATAATTCACACTAATAGACATATACGTTTCCGACATGGATAAGCTCTTTCCGACACCGTCATCATTAAAAATATTTTCTTTTACAGTGTTATACCTTGTATTTTACTTCTCACTATGTTATCGTGTAACCCGTTATTCTTCAAATATTAGTCATTTCTATTTTTATTTTCGATAAATAATATTGTAAAACAAAATATGTCTTATGATGACGGTAAACTAGTAAACAACTCTTGAACATTGTCTAAAAATTGGTCGAGATGTTCAAATTATTTAAAATGATTATGCATTTCATATTGTTATCTTGATAAGTCGATTACCGTTAAAACTACAAGATTTGACTTTAACTTTTAAGATGTTTCAAGTTCTTCGCGATTTTTTTTTCATAGGTAAAATATGCATAGTGTACCGTTATGTTGCTGAGCATCATGAGTTGTTGGGGATCCAAAGCTTATTTCCTTGAATAAAATATAAACTATAAAGTTATTAGTTTTTTTCAATAAAAAGAGTGTATAAAATATATAAATTTGGCGGGAACGTCATGGTAATATGTTATTATTTTATTTTCCTGTGTTATTTTCAATAGTAATGCTATAAAAATGATCGTGTTTTAATCATATCGTTAAGTGTTTGATGAAGTACGTGAATGTCGGCAAGAAAAATAAAGCGGTGAAACTTGAAAATATTTCATACTGGCAAATCGCTAATCGCGGGGTCCAATACAAAAAAGAAGAAGAAGAAGAAGACAAACAGCCAGGGTTGGATTCCGTAGTATAATTAACTAATTGTAGTATAATTTCGTTATGTATAGTATATAGTATCATACATAACGCTAGGATACTACCAAAGAGTAAGATACTACGCGAATGTAGTATAATTTTAGTTTGGGTTGCTTCGTTTTTTTTACCACCAGTTCCAGTTTATGGAATTTACTTACATATGGCAATACAGAATCTGAATTGGGATTTCCCTGCACGAGGGTTTTTTGCGACAGAATTAGTTACCGAAGTAACAAATTTTTTAAGGTAATAAATAAATAAATATTGGAGGACATTTGCACACAACACCATCTAGCCCAAACTAAGCAAAGCTTGTACTATGGAACTAGATGGCTGATAGAATACAAATATATATATATTTTTGTAAATATACAGATATGATAGACAGAAACACCCAGACACAGAACAAAAATCCAGGTACTACTCAACTTAATGACAGATAGAGATGGAATCACTTTTCATGCATAGACCCAAAAAAAAATGACAAAGTACCCTCTGGACCCCGCAATTAGCGATTTGCCAGTGTCAAGTATTGTAGCCCATACAGACTCACGCCGAGAAAGTCCGAGAACCCCCGAGAAGCGTGAATGTGAGTGGTTTCTCTACGTCTCTTTCTCGGGCTCGCATGTTCTCCGATCGGTGTCGGTATTTTTGGCCGCTTCAAAGGGTGTCTTGGGCGGGAAAAGAGAAGACTATCACATTCTTTTTCGGTCTCAGTGCGAACTAGGTAGTGAAATCAAGTATACGTGCGTGTTTATCCGTTTATAATATATCCGTTACCATCGTCTGAGTCTAATTTTTTTCTTTGCTTTTTGTTTAGTTTTATCAAAGTTATAACTATTAGGCTATTGCATAAATTACCAAGGCTGCTGCACAGACGTCCATGGGGTGGAAGAGAGAACAGTAAGTGAGAACATAGTGAGTGTGGACAGTTTATTAAGACTTCTCGGCGTACCTCTGTACGGGGTTTTGAACGTAAAATGAAACATTTCACTGCTTTATTTCATTTGCCCACAATCACGCACTTGATCGGACACTTAATGAATAAAACATCACCATTTTTATCGCATTAATATTCAAAATAACACAAGTTTAGGAAAACAAAACAGAGCAATAACGTGTTTCTATAACGTTCCCGCCAAAATTTCGTTTAAATTTAGCAGAAAAAAAACCGTAGTAGGTATGTATAATTTTTCAAGTAATAGTAAGTATCTTTTTTACATCCATAGACAATAATTTTCCGAGAGCCAGAATCCAACCCTGCTGAAACAGCGCGCACCCACTCAGCACTCAGCTGATGACTGGAGTTTTTGGCGGGAACGTCGTAGTAACATGTTGTTGCTTTGTTTTATTTTCCTAAACTTGTGTTATTTTGAGCATTAATGCTATAAAAATAGTGGTGTTTTATTCATTAAGTGTTTGATCAAGTGCGTGAGTGTAGGCAAGTGAAATAAAGCAGTGAAACGTGTGATTTTACGTTGTCGGCAAAACTCCATAGAAGCTTCTAGTAAAGTCGCCATCACTTTACTAAGATTTATAATGAATTAACATACATAAGACAAGGCAGTATGGCCAAACGGTCTCAGCCTTATACATTAGACAAGGCAGTATGGCCAAACGGTCTTAGCCTGCCCGTAGGGCAATATAAAAAAAAACAGCTGATGACTTGTTTTGATTTTGAAACATAAAGTTTTGAAAGAAAAGGAAACATCCGAAACATCTCGCGGTGCTTTACATTTTGTACCATTGATTTGTTATAAATTCGATCGTAAGTATTATAAATCTGCGATGAAAATGCGCTACTTTTTGTTATTGCGGCAGTGTTCCACTAGTGCCCCTAAAAGTACTAGTTTCATAGAGGAAATGCAGACTAATTTTATTCCTCTAAATGCTTTCCAAAAAACATTACTAACATGTGGCTCCGCTGCTATTTCTCTGTTCAACCCTCATCGTGGAGACATGATAGCTTGCTTGGGGGAGGTGACAGGCGAAGGCGCCTTACAATATATGCAAAAGAAAATACAAGGGACAAGCGAAGGCGCCGAGATATTGAAAGACATGCCGAGAATAAATTCAAAAACTGTGTCGTTAGTTAAACTTGCAGAGATGCCTGAGAATACTTTGGGTCGTGTATACGCTGACTTTATGAGAGACAACAATATTACAGCTGATTCTAGACTACCAGTGCAGTTTATACCAGACCCACAGCTTGCATATGTTATGCAACGGTATCGAGAGGTTCATGATTTAATTCATGCTATCTTGTTTATGAAGACCACAATGCTGGGAGAGGTATACTGTTATATTACCACTTACATTTATCATTTGAACCAATCATTAATAAATCTTAAAGCTCTATTGTGTTTCAATTTCTCAAAGAAACATAGGTAAAGTAAACAAATTTTATCCGACTGCTAATTACCTACATTTTCAATTAAGTATTTTGTTGTTCATGCAATATTATTTGCTATTTCTGTTTAAACACATTCCTTATTTCCCTACATTTTATACACCAGAATACTAATTTCATCCATATAATATCCTGCCACCTTAGCATTGATCGTAATTGTGTGATAATGATTTAAAATTGGGCAGCTGTTAAAGTTATTAAAAATGTATGTGTATAAATATTGTCAGGTGGCAGTAAAGTGGGTGGAGGGTATCCAGACAAAGCTTCCAATGTGTGTCAGCGGTGGTATCTGGGGTGCAGGCCGGTTGAAGCCAAAACACAGACAGCTATACTTGAAACATTACTTGCCCTGGGCTGTCCGGACTGGAAACAATGCTAGATTTTTACAAGGTAATTTTTAAAATTGATGCTTACAATAGGGTGACCATGGTATTAGCAAAAACAAATCTCAAAAGTAGGTCAGTGTAGACTTGAACTGCATCACTGCATGAGCATACTGCGGTAGCAGCTAGCGAGCGCTAGAGTATTACTGTGACAAATAAAAACCGGACAAGTGCGAGTCAGACTCGCCCACCAAAGGTTCTGTACAAACTAGTAGATAAAAGGGGGAAATTATATTTTTTTTTATATTTTCCTTCATAAACCAAAAAATATACATAGTAAAAATATTTAAAAACCTGTTTTAGCTTGTGTTCTTATATATACTCCACATGATATGGTTAAAGCACTTTAAAATTTGGACCCTCCTTCCTTGAATAAAGACCCTATTTTTTTGTGATTAATGATTTAAAAAATCTACAGTTTTCGTTTTTTTCCTTTATGTGTACTGTACTATATGACAATGCTTCTTGCCAAATTTCAGTTATGGGTCAACGGGAAGTACCATAGGTATTGATTTCCATATACATGGCGCCATTCAATAAAAAGGCTCGGCTGCTAATTAAGCAAGTTGACTGTGATTTTATACATTATTTATATAAAATTAAATAGTTTGTGATTTTATTTACAGGTATTTACTTTGAGAAAAGGTGGGAACAAGACATTGATGAATTCCACAAAGAAATGAATATCACTAGACTAATTCAGAAATAATGTAATATTATTTGATAGTTGAAGGTTAATAACATTACAGATTGTGTGATAACAAGACTTAACAATAGTTATATTTATTAGAATTTAATATCACCTCGAAAATATATCATTTTGTATATAGCATTAACTTACTAAAAAGCGACCTTTTGCAGCGATCCAGTTGTGATTTTCGTTAACACACAGCTGCATCGTTATTTTTGGTTGTTTGTTGCATTTGTAATATACGATTGCTTTGATGCAAACGCACGACTGTATCGTCTGGATAAAAAAAAATAGGGAGAATCACAGCGCAACTGCAGTGTCTACAAGCATAGCAGTAGTCACTACAGCTACAAATCATATAGCTGTGTCCATGGACTACAGCGCACGACTGTATCAAAGATACATCGTGTTTGTAGCCATGCTGTACCACGATAGTACCAATGCAACATATTTGGACAAAGGTGTATAACCAATGACTGACTGCGCCTGTATCCATGCTCTGATTGTGAATGTCTCGCTACTGAATTGATGCAAAAGGGCGACCCTCACTAAAGCCTCATATTTACTAGGTGCAATGTCCTATGACACGTTGCTAGAGGCGTCGTGTCGTTAGAGACAGATTATGTTCAATGTCGCCTCTCAGCGACATTTCTAGCGATATGTGTGCAGTAAAAAAGTCTAGTAAAAATGATTAATTAAGATGATAATAAAATTTATAGTTGAACTGAACTTTCCCTATTATTTAGGACCTTACAAATGTATCAGTTAATTAATTAGTATTATAGTGAGTTACTGTTTGAGAAGAAAATAAATTTAGTCATGTTATAGAAAATTGTTTTATTACTTAGAAACATTTTTTTTATATCTTTTATTTTAGTAAATAACATCACAAGAGCATTTCTGAGCTTCGTCCGTTAATGTTGTGTATGCTAGTAGTCCGATCGCCTACTTGTACTACCCACTCATACCACACTCTGCGGGAGTCCACGCAGCGCCAGAACGTGGCTGTTATCACTTCACCCCGATGAACTCGCAGTGGAGTCTACAACAAAATACCAACAATTGGTATAGAAATTTTAAGGATCGTCCTCCACACATTACTATTTTTAAACAAACTAATGGACACAAGTCAAAACATTTTTTTTTTGAAGACAATTTGTAAAAAAAAAAACAACCAATATGAATGAAGAGCATTAATAAAACCAATATCATGGTCTATTCCCATCTGCCCCAATGGTCATGAACACAATCTGTGTTGTCATGTAAAACAGCAACTAAGGCTTCAGAATAGGCTAGTTGCATAAATTTGAAAACTTGGTTAATTATCTAATTTAATATCTATATTATCGCAAAAAAACCTATATTTTAAAGAAAAAGTAATATTTACATTACGTATTTTGTATCAAAAAAAATACAATTTAGATTTCCTTTGAAAACGATGAATAGTGTCATGGCGTCTTGAATGACGTCACAGTTTGCGAAATCAAACTGTTTACATCTGTGTCCTGTGTCAAAACAATATCTGTTGTAGGAAAACGTCAACAACAAATTGCGTGGCGTGACGTAACACTTTCTGATTGGTGTTCGCTATCATGTGACTTAATGCCTATTTTTTTCGAATTTATTTTGTAAAAATATTAATAATCTTTAGTTTTTAAGAGAAATAGACTGTTTCTTTCTTATCTACGTCTCTTCATTTATAATTAGAAACGAAATAAAATACATAATGCGCTATCACCATAATAAGACAGGATCCAAAGAGGCAGATGGGAAATTCATTTTTATTACGTTAGATAAAAAAAATTTCATAACACCACACCAATACAAGCATCTTAATTTAAAACACTATCAAAATGCATGGAAGCAAACTAAAAAACATTCATACCTTGATTGGTATGAACACTGGGAACCACGAAATCATCCCCGGACTGTGAGTAGAAGGCACTATACTGATCATCACGTCCCCAAATAAGGCACAGTCGAAGTATCCGCCAAACCCGTGCATCACGTTATCCTGCTGCACTTGCCAGGAGACTGTGGCTGTGCGCCGGTTGTCTGTGAGCGGCAAGCCTCGCCAGTCTGTCATCTCCTGCCCTTGTGGGTCTCTCACGCCTTTAGCAGGGTGCTCGAATGTGAATACACGCTGAGTAACAATAAGATAGATAGATAAACTCTTTATTGACACACCATTAAAATTAAGAAAAGCAAGTACAAAAAAGAAATAATTTTACACAAGTGTAACAACGGGCGGCCTTATCGCTAAAAGCGATCTCTTCCAGGCAACCAAGGAATGGAGTGAAATTCGGAAAGAAATTAGACGGGGCGTGCAAAAGATGAGAAAGTAATATAATACTCAAAACTATAGATATGATTAACAAACAAACAAACAAACAACAACAACAAACAAATACTTCATACTAATACATAAATTACAGGAAGAATAATAAATATTAATATTATATTTTTAAATAAAATAAGAGGTAGATTAAACAACCAATCTGCTATCAGTTTAGTCTAACTGATGGACTGACAGTAATTATGAAACTTTCCAGGTTTTTTATGTAGTAATAGGTTTGCGCTTGACCGCCAACTCGACTGATGTTAAGCGACATTGCGGTCTACGATGGAGCGCGCTTACCTAGAAGAAACCAATTCACTCGCGATTTAAAGACAATCTTATCAATCTAGTTTAACTTCCACCTGGACAAACTTTGTAATAAGCATGGATGTTTATTCTGTTTTTTTTCTACTTTCATAGTATTTATTTCAATAAATCCGCCAAAGTACGAGTTATCTCATACCTCCATACTCCTATGCATGACACAGTACATGAACACTGACACCAGGGCTAATTACTCAGCAAAATATGCCTTATATTTAAGAATATTTGTAACTTCACATATTTTCTACAGTAGGAATAGGATATGTTAGGCATTCACATACTCGTACATATAAAATTCAAGTGTTACTATTTTCTTTATCGAAAGAGAAAAATATTATATTTATCTGAAAAGAATATACAAGTATTATATCAGCTGTACGATTCCTATCATACCAGCTTTATTTAAATCGGGCCTAGAAAGTGCTGCGAATAATTATAATAGTTAAAAAAACTGCAATAACCAAAATCAAAATACGCAATCCTCTTTACTTTGATGCCATTTTATTTCAGTTACTTTGTTTCACAAAATTTTTAAAATGTCTTGTTTCACAAGACATTTTAAAAAACTACAACCGAATTGATATCATTCTCCTTTTTTGAACACTTTTAAAAAACAAAATACAGCCGAATAATAAAGTTCATTACATACCTCAGCATCAGCAATATCATGCTTATTCTGCATGTAAACCACCCACAGTGTTTCTAAATTCTTATCCCTATTGTGGTTAGTTCCGGAAGGTGCGATGCGGGCGGCGGCCCAGAGACGCGCCGACGAGACCGGGGCCACGTAGGAATTGTACTCGTGCGGGATGGAGACGCCGCCGGGGCGCAGCAGCGCGGCCGCGCCGTCTAGGCACTCGGGAGACAACTCGTTGTCACCCCATGAACCTGTCACATTGATTTAAGCTTAGTTCAAAACCTACATAAAGTACGAATTTGAATCTATTTTTACCCGACTGCGTAAGGAGTAGGGTTATGTTTTTCTAATGTATGTATTTTTGTATGTGTTTCTATGTGATCGCCTACAGCCTAAACGGTTTGACCGATTTTGATGTGCGAGGTGTCGTTAGATTCGTCTTCACTTCCTGAGTGTCAAAGTACTACGTACACTCAACAGCATATGAAGTGTAATGAAATCGTAACTTAAACTGCAAAAACTGCTTTTCTGCAGTCGAGTATTTTGTGTTTTTTTTTTCTTTATTCAGCGATAGGCTTCGCTTTACCGTCTATTCACCCGATGTTAAACTGCGTTATGGCCCAACCAAATGTGCTTACACAGAAGTAGGTAACTGATTCATTCATGAAAGACATCCAGATTACATCTATAGGACCTTATAAATTGTTGACCCAAGCACAACTTTTGCAGTGGTTTATTCTCACCTACCCCCTTGTTACACTTTACAATATGACAATGGGGGCCATATTTATAGTCACATAGAAAAAGAAAGATTCTCGGTAGAACGGACACTCCGCCTCCAGCCAATCTCGGGTTCCTCGCTCGCTATGGAGTTTGGCGATGCAGTTGTCAGTCGAGACCCGCGTTGTAGGTTTCAAGCGAATCACGATTGACATCACGGGCGGCAATCAGATGACAACCATAACTTCACATATGTATGTATGTTACATACAGACGTCAACTGTCGTATGTCACTGATTAGCCGTTGTATGAAGTGTTAGACGTGTGGCGAAACCAACACTGACAGAATTGTAACATCAATTCCCCCATAATGTACTATAAATTATACCTAACAGCTCGGAGACGATGATGTCCGCTTTGGGCGAGAGATTGAGCCGCCGCATGTCGCCTGGCACGATAGTGACGTCACGGTCACGCCACATCTCCCGCGCCTGCGCGGCCAACACTACCACGGCGCAGGGATTCTTCTCCACCGCTACCACCTGTAATCAAGAAAATCGAACACTGGTATATCTACTTTTATTATGAAAACTAATATGGTAAAACTAGTACTAATGATAAACTTGTTACACATTTTAATTTAAAACATGATGGGTGAGCTCACGACTATTTTTAAGTCGAAATCTCCGACTATAGTTTTAACCGCATACGGCGGTCTTTTTCAAAAGGAGCAGCGCAGACGTCACTACCGAAGGATGTCTCGTCTGGTCATAGCCCACCTTAACTTTGGTGTTAGTCAGATCTGCAGCATTGAATGTGGCTCTAACTAGAGGTCCCCTGCCTGCGCCAAGCACCATCACTGTAATGGGCTGCTTATTGTTGTTCTCCACTTCGTCGCCTTGGCCCAACTCTGCTCCATGTTTGTCGTTACTTTCATTCTGAAACGAACATAATAATATACAAATACTCTTAGAAGAAAAATAAAGCCTTATGAATAAAACGCAGTATAAAGACAACAAATACTACAATATAGATAAACAAAAGAGCTATATCTAAATTTAATATCTAAAGATCTAAACAATATTTTACCTCCTTGTTTGCCTTTAGGTGGATCAATGCATGAGTAATAGCTTTCTGATACTGGTCATACTTAACAGGATCCTTTTCAAATACATTGTATGTATGTGTATCCAAGTTATCGGCAAGGGGCTGCAGAGGTGTTTGTAAATAGTCTTCCCATCTGAAAAATACCAAAAAACATGTTTATCCTGGATGAGGATCGAACCCACGACCTACAGCTCAGGAGACAGCCGCACTACCACTGAGCCATGACGCCTGTCATAATATACCTTTATGTATATACAATATACCTATAAGTACCTCTAGGTTAATAGGAGGCATTTCACACCAGTACAAGCTGACTTGCACTATAGACCATTGTAGATAAAGTCTTAAATATATTTGCGTTCTTTGACTCATGCAAACCAATATTTAAGGAATACAAAGTCTTGACACTCCCATGTTTATATATTAAAAATATCTGTTTATTTGTAAAAAATAATCCGGAGTTTTTAAGTCAAAGCAAGAAGGTTCTAAAAGAAAACTACGTACTAATATTGGTAAAACATTGGCAACTCCGTTTTGTAGACTTGCATTAACGCAACAAAATGCTTATTTTATGGCCTCTGAAATATTCAATGCACTACCTGAAGAATTTAAGTCTATGACCTCCTCCAGGCTCAAGTTCAACCTGCATAAGTGGCTTCTTGATCGATGTTACTATTCTATTGACGAATATCTTAATGTGTACTGCGGAATTCCTATAGAACAGGCCAGACTATAATGACACCATTTCTATCATAGTTCACTTACTAATCAAAATAATTTTAAACTATGCTTCACTTATTATTTGTTTGACCTTATTTAAATATTTAAATTTATTATCTGACATTTGCATGCCTCATTGAGGTAAAACATAATTGGACATTAGTAACATGTTAATTGTACACCTTATTTTATACATATGTTTTAGCAAATAAATGAAATCTGAATCTGAATCTAACTGTAAGTTTTTTAAGTATTCTGTGGTATAAAAAACTTTCACAAAATGTTTTGTGTGTAATACTTCAAAATTAATATAAGCATTGATATTTACCCTCTAGCATAACTCAACATGGGATCATTAACAACATTTGGCCTCCTCATCCACATCCTCTGCAGATATTGCAAGTAAAACTTAATATCATGTCTCCGTGCGCCACTGACAATTACCTGAGCTTCATGCTCAACCATGCTTATGACTAATTGTTGGTGGGCTCGCGACAACACAGGATATCTGAAAATGTTTATTGTATTATAAATAAATATAGGTACTTTAAAAATCAAAATGTTTCATAACTAATTAGTTGAGCTACATGGTATATAGGCATTCAGGAATCCAGAGAAGAATCATAAGGTTCAACTTACATTAGGATTCTTTTTTCTTAAATAGGGATGCAATATTTTTATTTTTGTTTTCATTTTAAAGAATTCCATGTAGAATAGACCACAAATATATTAAAAAATTAAAACATTGTAATTTAACGGAAAAATTGCGGTTTTAAATTGACAGTTTAAATTTTCGCGCGAAAATGGACCTATTGTTCTGATGACGTCATTCCTGTCTGTCACTGGTCGTACTTGTTCGTCGCTGGCTTTCTTTGGTATGGAATTCATATTGAAAGAGTGATTGTGTTGATCATTTTCTAATTCCCCATGTAGCCTATAGCATAATCATTTGTTGTGCGCTTGTTAATTTACAATCACCTTTAATTAAAATTTAATATAAAATAGTATTTACAAAGCATAGAATTTTATTTTATAAATTTACAAAAAAGTTTTATTAAAAAAATATATGTTTAAATATTAAGTATCTTTTAATTTTGTAAATACAGCATCTATCCAGAATTTCTTTGGAGCATTCATAACAGACACAATGTTGTTGCAGCAATCATATGGCACATAATAAATATCTACTTCTTTTGATTTTTCAAAGCTTAGGTGTGCTATAAGTACAGAAAAGTGCCATTTTCCTTTCGCTAAAAACATTTGAAGTTGTACTTGTGTCCAACATTTTGGTGTTATTTTATTGTCTTTCACATAGGAAAGTATGGTAGCTTCTGTTGAAGGTTAATTTCACCTCTACTGTGTAATGCAGTAAGCCCGTCAGGTGCTGCACCAAAAATAGGATACTCAGCATTAAGAAGAAGTCCAGCTTCTTCAATTTTAATTAATTTTATTCTTTACCTTCAGAATCTGCACAATCTTCACATTGGCATGAATGAACCAAGCTTTGCGTTTAATTTATAATTGCTGTAACACTATAGCCTTCCTTACGTACTTTATGCTCCGGCGTAACTCAACTTTTACTGTAGGTACATAATTCTCCATCTCTTTTAATTTGGATATAGCCGATTGCGTTATCACCGTAATATTCTCTTGTTGATCTGAAATAACTGCTATGTGTAGAAGCCACTGAATAGAATAGAAAGTTTAACAACTATGATTTATACATAACGTCTCACATAATGTAGTAATTTAGTCCCTTTTATTTCTTCACTTGAAAACTCTGCACTTTCGACAAAAAAAGTTACAACCATGTCAACACCAACTCTGGGTAAATTCCTGGAGTCTGCTTTGATTAACCCAACTTCCATTTATATTAAAAAACCGCAATTAATATTCCCCTAAAATAATATTCACTTTTACAACCGTAACCTCAAATGAAGTTGGTTAATAAATTGTCATAACAGGAGTGACGTCACTAAATGCTGATTGGTGTTTTGAAATACGCCTTGTTTCAAGTCATTTTTAATTCGTAATTATTGTTGAAATTATTGTTTACATTATGTAAAATAAAAACATTGCACTGGCCTTTCTTTTATATTTTTTTAACATTTTAATCATAAAATTTTCATAGATATTCTAATTGTATCTTCCCTATTATTTTAATGTTTATAAATATCATAAAATATAACAGATACTTTGAAGATATAATGACACCTCATACACAAAACTGGGTTAAGGCATAACGTCATTTGGCTACATGAGTTAATTGAGAAACGTACATTAAAACACCCAAATAATTCCAAAATAGTTTTTCAGGTTGTTTATTATACTAACCCTTTTTTATTATTAAGAAACAATGTTGTAGGAACTACAATGGCCTTTACTGGCTCTCCCAGCCACCTCTTCACCACATTCTCTGGTGGCAAGTCTGCCGACAACTCGAGAACAACCCCAACTCTTTTATCCCATTCCAAAAGCTCATGGAACTTCGACCACCAATGCCAAGTCTCATTCCAAGCTGGGTCATCATCATCATCAGAGTCCATGTTGCGTAAAGAGCGCTTACACAACATTGGCACTTGAGTCCATATTATTGATGTGTGGTAGCTGAAAATGAAATGAAATTGTTTTAAGAACAAGAGTAATTTATTTATTTGCATGCATACATTTTCTCAACATCTAAATAAGTTAAACTAAAACTAATAGATAAATAATTGTAGAGCCGAGTGATTGGAGATTATTTAAATATCCATAGGCAACAGAGCTTATGGATAGTTCAAACAATCTTCAGTTTCATGCAAAGTGCCCAAAATGCTGGCTACATTTCCTCGCTGAATGGCAATGCTTATTTTTGTCCAAAGTAAAGACCAGCATTTTGGGCGTGTGAATTGCATTGTAGAACAAGTATATTTATCTAATTTTTACAGTTCCAGGTGATGAAACAAGAATAGCATGTTAAAATTTTACACATAACAGTTTTCCCATTTGCCAGTCTTTCCAGTACTTTCTTAGAGGAATAAATTCGAAAAAAATCGTTAGGTCTGTAATTAATGTGGGAATAGTTTGAAAAATAATTCATTGCTGTTTATCCCCAATGGAGGCAGATCAGCAGGGAATGTAGACAAATTGTCTTATTGTCTTCTCACAGTTTTGTCTATCTGTGGAAATACAGTATTTACTGACATTGACCACACGACATGGTTAAAAATTGTTTTTTATTTACCTTCTATCATTTCACAATAAAGATAATGATTCCTGAAAATCTTACCTGGCTTCAAAATAAGATAGCAATATACGTGCTAAATTCCTTGAGTCGTCACCATGCAAATGCAGCATAATAGCTGGAAGACCTAGGCCCTTACAATACGATAGCTCATCATGTAGGCAATCATCGTGTTTCTGACGAACGGCAGGCGAAGCAGAGTCTACGTTTAAGTGTGCTGAAAGTTTACCCACAACCCTACTCGTCCAGTCTTGTGGAGTTAGAATCATATCAGACCGTGTGAAGCCACAAGCTCTATCAGATTTAGAGCAACTATGCCGGCTAAAGCGTGGATGAACTATCGGTGTAACGATAAACGAATAACTGCATTCTAAAGCTTCTGTTAAACATGCTTGCAGATCAGGCGTGACACTATATTCTAAACCGCAAGAAATATCTTGGTGGGACATCGTTGTATCACAGGTTAAATAATGGAATTATCAACAAAAATAAAGTGTAATTTTAAATAACCGCACAATGAAAAACACGATGTGTTATTTTTTCTTTTTTCTAATTCGGAAAAGATGACACCACATGTCTTGTATATTTGCCACTTGCCAGAACTTTGCTTGCCTGCATAATCACAAAATAGTAATATAGCAATACTACATTTTAAGCCCATCAGACACGGTTAATATACTCTAATATTTCACGTTATATACAACATATCTCAGTATCACTAGCCATACATTTCAACGACGAACCACACACGGTTCTTGATGGATCAGCCAAGTATCAGCTGGAAGCTTTAGAATCAGTGGACCGGCGAGCTGTGAAGTTAATTGGTGACGATAAACTGCCAAGAAGCTACTTAGTCTCGACCACCACCGTAAAGTAGCATGTCTGTCTATTTTCTACAGAATTAATTTCGGGGAGTGTGCGCAAGAGCTTCACGGCCTAATTCCACCCTCCCCATTTCATTACAGGACTAGCAGAAAGTTGGCGAATCCATTTCTCGTTGAAATGCCAAAAATCCGCACTCAGTGATATCGATCCGCATTCCTGTTGCGTACTGCACAAGAATGGAGTTCTTTGCCGCAATCTCTGTTTCCTGAGACCTACAATCTTGGAATTTTCAAGGCTCAGAGTGAATAGATATCTTCTAGATCGACGAGCTCCATCCTCGGCCACACCGTCGCTTAACATCAGGCGAGTTGGTGGTCAATCGTAGATCTCTAAGTATGTATAAAAAAATAATTGAAAGTTTTTAAAATGAAATCTTGGAAGTAATTTGATTCATTTCAAAAAAATTGGCAGCATTGCTTCGGGAAATCCTCTTTGGGGAAATCCTCTTCCTCTTTCTTCTTCTTTTTTGTATTGGACCCGCATTAAAGCATTTGCCAGTGTCAAGTATGAGGATGTTTTCAAGTTTCTTGAATAAAACAAGTTGTAAATGTTCTAGTCACAATGTAAGTCACGTATCTTAGATTATATATTGTCTAGATGCCTAGTAAGCGCTCAGTAAAAACTTCCACTAAAAAGGCACTGATATTGACATCTCCGATCGACCCCCCTCCCGGCCCCCGCCAAATGCCAATCAGTCATTCAGGAGCGCTCGCCGAGTGATGACATTACGAATATAAATGTTTTAATAAAAAAATATCAGTTTGTGCTGTAAAAAACATCCAGGAAAAAAAGAAAAGTGTGTAAACATCACATTTCTTAAGTAAATATTCAATTTTCTGATGTATTTCGTAGCAAAATGACAAACCGAAATTTAAAATGAATTTAAAAATATTGAAATATAGCGCCTGCTTGGTGTTGCCAAGGGTATAAAATATATTTACCAATGATACGCTTTGTTTTTGGCCAAAAATGGAAAAGTGACGAAAGAGTTTTATTAGGTACCTATTGACTCTTAGTCTTAAGCACTTTCTGCTTTATATGATGACGAGGGTCTGACGAAGGTATCAGATGATTGCCACTGGAACACCCTGGTGGAAAGGACTATGATAGTCCAGTTTGGGCTCGTTTGCTTTGGTGTCTTAAGCACTTTCTGATTCAAATGATGACGAGGGTCTGACGAAGGTATCAGATGATTTCCCCTAGAACACCCTGGTGGAAAGGACTACGACAGTCTAGTTTGGGCTCATTTGCTTTGGTTTCTTAAGCACTTTCTGCTTCATATGATGACGAGGGTCTGACGAAGGTATCAGATGATTGCCACTGGAACACCCTGATGGAAAGGACTAAGACAGTCCAGTTTGGGCTCGTTTGCTTTGGTGGCTAAAGAACTTTCTGCTTCATATGATGACGAGGGTCTGACGAAGGTATCAGATGATTGCCACTGGAACACCCTGGTGGAAAGGACTAAGATAGTCCAGTTTGGGCTCGTTTGCTTTGGTGTCTTAAGCACTTTCTGATTCAAATGATGATGAGGGTCTGACGAAGGTATCAGATGATTTCCCCTAGAACACCCTGGTGGAAAGGACTACGACAGTCTAGTTTGGGCTCGTTTGCTTTGGTTTCTTAAGCACTTTCTGCTTCATATGATGACGAGGGTCTGACGAAGGTATCAGATGATTGCCAATGGAACACCCTGATGGAAAGGACTAACACAGTCCAGTTTGGGCTCGTTTGCTTTGGTGGCTTAAGCACTTTCTGATTCATATGATGACGAGGGTCTGACGAAGGTATCAGATGATTGCCACTAGAACACCCTGATGGAAAGGACTAACACAGTCCAGTTTGGGCTCGTTTGCTTTGGTATCTTATGCACTTTCTGCTTTATATAATGATGAGGGTCTGATGAAGGTATCAGATGATTGCCACTGGAACACCCTGGTGGAAAGGACTAAGAGAGTCCAGTTTGGGCTGGTTCGTTATGGTGTCTTGAGCACTTTCTGCTACATATGATGACGAGAGTCTGACAAATGTATCAGATGATTGGCACTGGAACACCCTGGTGGAAATTACTAAGACAGTCCCGTTTAGGCTTGTTTGCTTTGGTATCTTGAGCACTTTTTACTGCATAAAAATAAGTAAGTAATTACGCTTCAAAAAATGTATTTACAGTGTGCTGGTTTTCAGAACAAGGTTTACGGTGCCATTTAAAAGAAAAACAAATAATATTTTTGTTCTGCAATGAATTTAATAAAGATGGCAGATATTGACGCAGTCGTTTTTTTTAAATATTTTTATTTATTTTAAGTGACCCTCTACCGTCACCTTGACAATATTATTTCCGTGATAGCGGCCATATGCATGTTCAGTTTCATCAAAATTGAATAGTTTTCCAATCAGATTCGTCATTATTTTTAACATAAGAAATTTGTGGTATGCAAATTCTAATACAAATTCAAATAATTTTATTGCAATTTGTAGGTACTAGGTACATTAAAGATCTTAATATCGAATTATTACAATTCTAGATTTTCCCTATACAAACTTGCCTCTCCAACAGGCATGCAATACTGGAAGTGGGCTCACCGAGTAATTTTAAAAATTGACATTAAAAAAAAAAAACTATTATTACAGAAAAATCTAATCAAAATATGAAGTTATCATTTTAATTATACAATGTCAAATTACAATATTAAATTTAATCCATGTCAAGTTATAATTACAATGTTAATTTAATCCATGTCAAGTTATAATTACAATGTTAAATTTAATTCATGTCAAGATTCTCATTATGTCATATTACTATTATGTCAAATTTCAATCAAATGTATACATGTTAAATTACATATGGCAATGTCAATGAAATCTTATATAATCATATAGAATATGTTTCTGATATTATTTGTTTTTCTTTCAAATGGCACCGTAAACCTTGTTCTGAAAACCAGCACACTGTAAATACAATATTTGAAGCGTAATTATTTCATCATCATCATCTCAGCCATAAGAAGTCCACTGCTGGACATAGGCCTCCTCCATGGATTTCCAAAAAGACCGATTGGAAGCGGCTTGCATCCAGTAATTATTTACTTAATAAAAAAAAGTGCTCAAGATACCAAAGTAAACGAGCCCAAACGGGACTGTCTTAGTAATTTCCACCAGGGTGTTCCAGTGCCAATCATCTGATACCTTCGTCAGACCCTCGTCATCATATGAAGCAGAAAGTGCTTAAGCCACCAAATCAAACGAGCCCAAACTAGACTGTGTTAGTCCTTTCCATCAGGGTGTTCCAGTGGCAATCATCTGATACCTTCGTCAGACCCTCGTCATCATATGAATCAGAAAGTGCTTAAGCCACCAAAGCAAACGAGCCCAAACTGGACTGTCTTAGTCCTTTCCACCAGGGTGTTCCAGTGGCAATCATCTGATACCTTCGTCAGACCCTCGTCATCATATGAAGCAGAAAGTGCTTAAGACACCAAAGTAAACGAGCCCAAACTGGACTGTGTTAGTCCTTTCCATCAGGGTGTTCCATTGGCAATCATCTGATACCTTCGTCAGACCCTCGTCATCATATGAAGCAGAAAGTGCTTAAGAAACCAAAGCAAACGAGCCCAAACTGGACTGTCTTAGTCCTTTCCACCAGGGTGTTCCAGTGGCAATCATCTGATACCTTCGTCAGACCCTCGTCATCATATGAATCAGAAAGTGCTTAAGCCACCAAAGCAAACGAGCCCAAACTAGACTGTCGTAGTCCTTTCCACCAGGGTGTTCTAGGGGAAATCATCTGATACCTTCGTCAGACCCTCGTCATCATTTGAATCAGAAAGTGCTTAAGACACCAAAGCAAACGAGCCCAAACTGGACTATCTTAGTCCTTTCCACCAGGGTGTTCCAGTGGCAATCATCTGATACCTTCGTCAGACCCTCGTCATCATATGAAGCAGAAAGTTCTTAAGACACCAAAGCAAACGAGCCCAATTTGGACTGTGTTAGTCCTTTCCATCAGGGTGTTCCATTGGCAATCATCTGATACATTCGTCAGACCCTCGTCATCATATGAAGCAGAAAGTGCTTAAGAAACCAAAGCAAACGAGCCCAAACTAGACTGTCTTAGTCCTTTCCACCAGGGTGTTCCAGTGGCAATCATCTGATACCTTCTCAGACCCTCGTCATCATATGAAACAGAAAGTGCTTAAGACACCAAAGCAAACGAGCCCAAACTGGACTGTCTTAGTCCTTTCCACCAGGTTGTTCCAGTGGCAATCATCTGATACCTTCGTCAGACTCTCGTCATCATATGAAGCAGAAAGTGCTTAAGATACCAAAGTAAACGAGCCCAAACTGGACTGTCTTAGTCCTTTCCATCAGGGTGTTCCAGTGGCAATCATCTGATACCTTCGTCAGATATCATCTGAAACAGAAAGTGCTTAAGACACCAAAGCAAACGAGCCTAATTTGGACTTTCATGCTTTAAACAGTAATGTTAGGTTTAAATTTCCGGTTGAATAATATCGACCCTAAATATTTTTTTAAGTCTCTATGTTTTGGGGAAATATCTATGCACTGGTATCACAAGCATCGTGCACACAAATGTAAATGGTGTAAGCAATACACCCTCGATAGGCGGCTCACTCACACACGTAAAACGTTTTTGCTTCAAATTGAACGATGCGCCTAGTATTTGAACACGGAATCTAGAGGTATATAATCTAAGTCACGTATACAGACAATTTATAAGTTATAAGTCAAGTCCTGCTTCAGTAAAGTGGTGGCGACTTTACTAGAAGCTTATAAGGAGTTTTGCCGACAACGTAAAATCACAGGTTTTACTGCTTTATTTAACTTGCCCACACTCACGCACTTTATTGAACACTTAATGAATAAAACACCACCATTTTTATCAATGTTTCAACACACATGCTACTAATGAGCTTTTGCTTAATAAAAGCATGCTTTCGTAGCTTTAATAAACCTATTTTTCTCGTCAGTCTTGCTCGATCGATACTTTGGCTTTATAAATAACATGGCTTTGTAAATAATAATCTGAGTGGAAAAAATAAAATAAAAAAGATTAATTTCCGATTTGGGCTACTGTTTTATTGAAGGTTTAAGTTACCCCGATTAACTGTACGACTTTTTCGGTAAATTTTTCCCTAATATACGACTTTTTTTGTAGCAGATGTACGGTACGATTACCCCTTTTTAGGGTTCCGTACCTCAAAAGAAAAAAACGGAACCCTTATAGGATCACTTTGTTGTCCGTCTGTCTGTCTGTCCGTCTCTCCGGGTGTCAAGACCTTTATCTCGGGAACGCGTAAAGGTATTATGTTGAAATTTAAACCATATACGTAGATCCATAGTCTGTTGCTGCAGAAAGAAAAATAAAATTTCTCAGTTTTCGTAAAAAAAAACTACAACCGAATATGTCGTAAAATAACGCAAATTTCGACACTCAGAAGGGAATCAAAACCTAGAGGCTACTTCCCGTTGACCCAGAACTATGAAATTTGGCAAGAAGCATGGTGTAGAGTACACATATAGGAAAAAATCCGAAAACTGGATATTTTTAATTTAATCACAAAAATAAGATGTCTTTATGCAAGGAATGAGGGTCCAAATTTAAAAGTTCTTTAACCGTATCATGTGGGGTATCATATGAAAGAGCCTAATTAGCATAAGCTAAAACATGTTTTCATATATTTTTACGATGTATATTTTTCGGTTTATGAAGGAAAATATAAAAAAATATATATGATTTCCCCCTTTTATCCACTAGTTTGCACGGAACCCTCGGTGGGCGAGTCTGACTCGCACTTGTCCGGTTTTTTTATATCTGGCACTTCTGGCAGCCCTGCCTGCAGTGATGCCAACTTAGCTACTTTGTAGCTAGATCTGGCTACTTTTAGATACCCGTCAGCTACAATTTTAGAAAAGTAGTAGCTAAAAAATCTAGCTACGTTTTCTAGCAACTTTTGAACATGACGACACAGACTCAGTAACTTGTGTGCATTTATATTGTGTCAAACCAGTTTGACAGTCTATATGATGGTGTAGAGCTGGCATAAGAAATCAAATCCGTGCCACCACTCTATTAATCTATTCATAGATTATAGAGTGGTTTCACGTCATTGGTCAGTCACAGAGCCACAGAAAGCTTCAGGATTTATGGCGAATAGTTAATTGCGAGTCACAGCAAGCGCAGCATAGGAAGACCAGCCACGAGATGGACAGATGACTTCATACAAGTGGCGAGAAGACGGTGGATGCAAGCCGCTTCAGCCGTTAATCGGTCTTTTTGGAAATCTATGGGTTAAGCCAATGTCCACCAGTGGACTTTTCATGGTTGAGATGATGATGATTACGAGTCAACAAGTGAAGAAAGAACCTGGGCTAGAAGTTTACTTGACTTTATTTGAAACAATTTATCAACAGAATTCTGTTGTTAAGTTGATTTATACAGTCTGTATGGGCACAGTCAGAAAGTACAGAGTAAAGTTAGTAACAATTTATCTCTATATGCACAACATATAACATGTTGATTTGTCATATTACAGACAAATATAGACCGATTTTATCACTTCAATAAATCGACACTAATTTACTTTGCACTAAATTGTCTGTGTCCATACTGCCTGTGTGAATCAATTTATTAATCGAACCATCTTAGTAAAATTTATTAGTAAGACTAATTAAAATTTATTAGTAAGTAATAATTTCTATCACACTATATTGTTTTTAGGGTTCCGTACCCAAAGGGTAAAACGGGACCATATTATTTACTAAGACTCCGCTGTCTATCTGTCCGTTTGTCACCGGATGTATCTTATGAACCATGATAGTTAGACAGTTGAAATTTTCACAGATGATGTATTTATGTTGCCGCTATAACAATATATACTAATAATTTTATAGTTTAAAATACTGAAACAACCGACTTCAAAGTACGTTATTTCGTTTACTTGTAATATTAGTAAGGATAATAATTAAACAAGGTACTCAAGCGTTGAAGTGCTCTATTTTTACCCGACTGCGAAAGAAGGAGGGTTATGTTTTTCGAGTGTATGTATGTATATTTATTTGGCACGCCCTAGAGCCTAAACGGCTTGTCGTATTTTAATGTGAGTGGTGTCAATAGATTCGTCTTAGTCGTGAGAGTGACACTGGGTCCATCAAAATTAAAAAAATACAAAATTAAGGATTTTTGGCGGCAAAAAGTGATCTCAAAAATAAATTATGTTTCAAAATACATCGAGTGTGGTATCAAAATAAAGATTTTTTAATAGTGATTACGAATATATATATAACTTACATGTTTTATTGGAGTTTGGAATAGGAAATGCTAATAAATCACATCACACTTCACTTATAATATAAATGCGAAGTTTCTGGTAGTTTGTTACTTCTTTACGGTAAAACTGCTTGATGGGCTTGGCTGAAATTTGGTACACAGGTAGTTTATAATCTGGATTAACACATAAGATACTTTTTATCCCAGGACTCCTGCGGGAACGGGTAAAACAGGATTAAACATATTTCCTAACTCAAAAAAATCACCGACAACTGTTCCATTATAATTGTGTTTTAAGGTAAGGAGAGGGGTGAAGTGAGGGGGAGGGAGGGAGGGGCGGGTTTCGAGTGTATGTTTGTATGTATATCTGTATGTTTCTATATGATCGCCTAAAGCCTAAAGGGCTTGACCGATTTTGATGTGAGAGGTGTCGTTAGATTAGTTTTCACTTACTGAGTGTCAAAGGCTATATTTTTTTGTAATAAAAATCATACATCTCTCACAAATATAAAAAACGCGTGTTTTTTGTAACTTCCAACGAACTTTTTCGTAATAAACAAGTGATTTTACTATTTTTTTTCTAAAGAATGCGCAATAATCTTTAACAGCGATTGTACGCATACTTTCTTACAAAAAAAGTACACTCAACAGCGTATTAAGCGTAAAGAAATCGTAAGCAAAAACCTCTTTTCTGCAGTCGGGTATTTTGTTTTTCTTTTAACATTGATACTTGTCTCCATATATACATTGGATGAGTAAGTAGGTTTTAATTTTCAAGCTCACTAAATCACTCACGATTGTAAGCTTTTTAAAGAGACCTCTCTTCAACCGCTCGTTTTTTTTAAATTACTCGAAATTTTAAATTTTTCAAATTACATTCATTTTCAAATGTCAAGAATTACATTTGTCATTGAATGTCAAATGTTTAGTCGTCGCAGATTAGCAGATGTGCAGAATGTACGTTATAGTGTACAGATGTTTACACGATAAATCTCAACATTTGACACTTTTGCAGAGAAAAACGTGTCAGTGGAACTCTGTGATTCTATAATCTGACGCACTTACTCAGGAATCCAATTAATATATTTTTACTTTTACAGATTATTCAATAAGTAATAAAGCAATGTTTCTAAAATAATTATGGGACCAACTTGGGAGCTTTCTCTATATGCCGATTCAAGAAACACAAAAATTGGGTCACGAATGAGCGAGAAATTCATGTATATACATACAAAAGAACAATGGCGAACTCCCATACATGATTTTATGTCAGTAAAAAACGTAGCGTCTTTAAATAAAAAAAAATCTACTGATTCTACATAATTTCCTGAGATTCCTAGTATACGAATTTCTTTTCAAGAAAGCCAGGAAAAATTCTAATTTGGTTTCAAAGTTTTGTGAGTTGGTTGTTTTTTTATTATTATTGAAATTGGACCTGCTTATAGCATTTGCCAGTGTCAAGTATTACGATTTCTTCAAGTTACTTGAATAAAACAAGTTCTAAAATAACAAGTCGCAATCTAAGGCTTAAACAGTCATTTTCAAATTCGAGTCATACTTCAGTAAAGTGATGGCGACTTTACTAGAAGCTTCAATGGAGTTTTGCCGACCACATGAAGACATGTTTCGGTGGTTTATTTCACTTGCCCACACTCACGCACTTGATCTCACACTTAATGAATAAAACGCTACCATTTTTATTGCATTAATAGTTAAAATAACACAAGGTTAAGAAAATAAAATAAAACGACATGTTTTCATGACTAGCCCGCCAAAACTTCGATTTATAGGTTAAGCTTCAATGGAGTTTTGCCGACCACATGAAGACATGTTTCGGTGGTTTATTTCACTTGCCCACACTCACGCACTTGATCTCACACTTAATAAATAAAACGCTACCATTTTTATTGCATTAATAGTTAAAATAACACAAGTTTAAGAAAATAAAATAAAACGACATGTTTTCATGACTAGCCCGCCAAAACTTCGATTTATAGGTTATTGTTGCTGATGTCAACTTGTTAAACAAAATATAAACGTTTTAATTACATATTGAAATGTATGTTGTTACCTCATAGCGAGTACAAAAACAATGTTTTCATCTGCATGGGAGTAAATAAGAATAAAATAGGTTAAAAAAAATACTTAAAATCATGCCTATTTCCCCTTACCGGTTAGGCAGAGCATCAAAGACCATAAGGTCTTTTGACGCCACATTTGACCGTAGTTAGAGGGTTAGTTAGGAGGGAAAGGGTTTTAGAGGGTTGCAAGGTAAGACGTAATGTTGGCATACAGTGACAGGTCAGTAATGCAAAAAGCTAAGCGGGTAAATTGCTCTGCTATTTCACTTTTTAGTGAAATAGATGTCTACTATTAATTATTGTCAATAAATAAAAAGGTAGGAAAATAAAGCAAAAAAAATATTTTTAAACATTTATTTATCATCATACGATCCCAGGGTGAACAGAAACAAATCTTCGTATTCCAATGTTGGTAAATACAAGATGTTATTTCTGTCCGCAGTAATGCTTTGGAAGTTGGATGTCCATCTATTCATATTTATAGCCTCTATCATACATGCCAGAATGTTTTCTCAATTCTTTCTCTGACTTATTTCTGTTTCAGGAGCATTATATATTGTCATAAAAGCGAAGATCAAACCTTTTTAAGACCTGCAGCTATTTGAAAGCTTTGCATCATGTGGTAGAGCTATATGCCTATGAAAATATTTCTGCCTGAATAATTGAAAATCACTTTTAAAATTACTATTTATAACCTATACCACTCATCTGCAAATTGTTATGTTCGTAACCTGTAATTGTTGACTTCAATTTGTTCGATCTAGTGTTTGCTTTCCATTAATGATTCTGGCATGTAAGGTTTGTAAAAAGTAATATTGTCTTTGTATCACACACCAATCAACAATATTTGCATCACATGCGACAATGAGATATGGTTTTAATAAGTTCCTGTATTTGTGAAGAGAGTAACTCTCCTTTTTAAACGTATTTTGCACTTTTGTGTATGTTCCATCACAAATTATGATAGAATGTTCTTTCTACACGCTTCTATTTGAGTGCATTACCAGCAAGCATGGCATATACTATCAGATGCAGTTATCTGAAAATAAAAATACAATGAAGTGATTAATTAAATAATAATATCAAATATAATAATATTTCACAAATGCGTAGGTTAGTTAATGCTTTTTATTATGTAGGTATTATATATTTTTTTAAAGTAGAAAACTTCCACACATAAAACCGAACAGACATAATAATATGGTAGGGCTTCATAGCTAATGGTATAATCCATAAGGAGATCACTTGGCGAGTATTATTTACACACACAATAGATTGTGTGTGTAAATAAATGAATAAATGTTTTGTTTTAAATGTTAATGATATTATTATATATTTCAAGATACATTCAATATTAACATTGTCAAGTGAAGTTAAAGATTTTGTTTAATTTATACCAGTGGTTTGCACCGGAGCGAAATCTTGCGCACCGGTGAAATTCACCGGTGATTTGCCGATCTCCGGTGATTCACCGGAGATCTCCGGAGAATATTGTTGTGGTTAGGAAATAATCAGGCGCCAGCAAGCAAGCGCGAAAATGTTTGAAACTTTTTATCAAAATTTAGTAATGTTTTTATAGCAATATGCTTTAATTCTCGTATTAGTGAGCCCACAACATTTCTATGTAAAATTAGTAAAAATTCGCGAGCGAAGCGAGCGCGAATGTTTAGAAGGTTTTTAAATTAAATCTTGGAAGTGATTTGATTCATTGATCTTGTTAACGCAGTCAGGTAAAAATAATCAGGCGCGAGCAAAGCAAGCGCGAATATTTTTGAAACTTTTTATCAAATTTTTGTAGTATTTTTAAAATGATATGCTTTACTCCTCGTATTAGAGAGCCTACAGTATTTCTATGTAAAAATATTAAAAAAGCGCGAGCGAAACGAGCGCAAAAATTTAGAAGGTTTTTAAAATTAAATCTTGGAAGTTATTTGATTCATTGATATTGTTAGCGTGTTTTTTGTGGCCCATATGAACCAAGCAAGTATTTGTATTAAGAAGAAGAAAAAACAACAGGATAAGAACTATTTTTACGCTATCAAAATTATAAAACCAATTCAATGCATTGATTGCAAATTTATTATTCATCATAGAAATCACTTATGTATGACTAAAAAGTTTGTTGGAGTTCTAACAAATCTAACGACACCTCGCACATCAAAATTGGTCAAGCGGTGTAGGCTTGTAGGCGATCATATAGAAATATACCCACATACATACATTCTTTCAAAGGCTTGAGATGTTTATTGAAATTCCAAAATGCTACAATGTTATCCCAGTCACGATTAATATATGAAAAATTTGTTTCAGTGTACATCCTTAGTAAATTTATCGCCGTAGCTGATGTTTCTTTATTACAAGCAATAATCTTATTTAGAAATCCAAGCAAACTGGGACCATCAATGTCACTTGTGCTGGCCCTTGCCAATGATTCATCTGTGCTTTCAGATGTTTGCCTAACTTGCCTCACCCTTAAAATATTGTTTATTTCTGCTTTTACAGCTCCTTTTGCAGCCAATTTATTTTTTAATATTCTAAAACTGTTCCTGAAAGCGGGATGCAAAAGTGTGGAAATCCGGCAAACAGTTCGTGATTCATATTCTAACAAACGTGCGTTCATAAAAGTTTTTAAATTCTGCGAAAACTTTACACCTACAGTTGCTGCAGCTCCCCAGCTGCTAGTAACGAGTACAAACAAGAAGATGAGTTCAATCAGCACGCTCAACGTTGGTCTAGTCCTGATTATATGTATAATGAACCCAAGAAACCAAGCCCAAATCCGCAAAAACAGTTTTCTGATGCGGCAGTGATGACAACAGGGCCAGAGAATTACGATGTGGAAGAAATTAAGGAGAACATTAGAATTTCAAATTTAATGTTTTGTAAGTTCATCTCGCATGAACTTGACCGATACTGGCGACGAACGTTATAACATTATGCAACAAGTTATAGACTTCAAAAAGAAGAAAACGTAAAAATGATAAATAAAAAATTATGATTAAAAATAATGATAGTAAATAGAAGGTACCTAATAAACAGAAACACATTGTTGATCATTAAATAAAATATGTCTTTTATTCTTAGACGTTTATGGTTTTATTATAATTGTATCACCGGAGAATACCGGTTTTTCTCCGGTGTTTTTACTGATTAGTTTCACCGGTAAAACACCGGTGTTTCTCCGGAGATCCATGCTCCGGTGCAAACCACTAATTTATACAGGTAGGCTAAGCTACTAAATTAGTGGTAGGTAGATAGGTACTTACATCCAGTTACAGCTAGCTATAACTTTTGTGTTAAGTTCCAAAGCACGGTATCGGCGCAGTGCATTGACACATATGTTGCACGTAAGTCTCCCATCATGACTAAATTAAACAAAACAGATCGAGAGACATTTTATCGAAGTCCATATGAGAATAGCACAAAGTCATCGGATGTAAAACAAAATTGAAATCCTTGGGCACGTAGTAGTCATACAGAAAAAATAATATCGGTAACTCTAAAGGCAGTGCGGGTCGTAAGAAATAATCTAACGTAAAACAATAATCTAACCAAAAACACCGAATAACAATTTAAACAAAAACGTTTGATTTGACGTATGGCGTCCAAGTCCGTCCGTCTGTCCTCGTCTCTTTTATTGAACCCGTGCGATTGAGCATTTGCCAGTGGCATGTAGTTATGTTTAAAAAACCCAATATGTCTCATCACAATTGCCAAAAGAAGAAAGAATTGAATCTTAAGAAAATGTTTAGTCAAAAGAAAGAAAAAAGCGGATTGGCAGAGAGATGAATCCAATGGAATATCTTGGCTGGGGCAAATGTTCTTGACGTGCGGTGCTAAGTTAGTTACTCCGTAGAGGAAAAATGCAATGGAGGAAAGAACATTCAATCAATATAATGATTTTTAAAATGATCTTTTTATTGTGGCTTTTACTAGCTTACCTGATATATTGAAAAAACATAGAAAATTATTTAGTTAAGTTCTGTAGATATGATATTTTAAGACGCTTCAAAAAGTTAGACATAAAATTTCGCCATTGTTCTTTTGGTACGCTACGAATTGCTAACCTTCTCCTTTTTTGAAGTCGGTTAAAAATAGAATAAAATTGATATTTAAGGGGGGCTCCCATACAACAAACGCGATTTTTTGCCGTTTTTATAGATAATGGTAAGGAACCCTTCGTGCGCGAGTCCGACTTACACTTGGCCGGTCATTTTTCGTCCCTTAGCTACTTCTAGCTACTTTTTGGGGCCAAATCTAGCTATATACGTGACAGTACAGTTGGCAGCACTGCTAAGACTACGCAGTTGGCAACACTGCCTGCCTGCCGGCGTGCGTGCCGAAAAAACAGATACATAGTTTGCTTTGTAAAATAAAAATATTTGATAGACATTCTAAACGCTTTACGTATTCTGTACTAATTATGTAATCTAAATAAGTAATATTTATAACTCGAAATTGTTTAATTCGCTCATTCGTTGTGATCATCTATGTAATGTGTCAATGAGTGCTCGATCAAAATAATGTGTGAAAAGAATTTTTTACAAATCGCATATAATAATGCAGCCGAAAATGGACACAGAAACCCTAAAGGAAGACCACAGAAACAACAAACTCTTCCATTCAGTACACGCCCTAAATCAATAGTATCACAGTTGATACAAAAAATGGTGTCTCAAAACAGTGTTACACTCCCTATTGAAAGGAATTCAGATACATGTGCTTTTGCGCTGCATGAAGAAATTGATCTTATTCAAAGTGAATCAAGCCCAAAACCAAAGTAAACTTTTTTATAACTCCTGATAATTATGTATAAAAAAGTTCAAGTTAATCTTGGTTTGTACTACAAATTATAAAAATATTTTCATTGTTCCAGAAAGAAGTGGCCAAAAATGTATTCCTGTGAATTTTCAAACTGCGATTATAGTACAAAATTGTCATCAAACCTTCTTAAGCATAGAAGAAGGCACACAGGCGAAAAGCCCTACCTCTGTGATAGATGTTCTTTCCAAACTAACTTTAGTAATTCATTAAAGGTTCATAAGAGACTACACACAACAGATAGACCGTATCAGTGTACTGATTGTGACTACAAGTGTAATAGCATCTCAAATTTAAAGAAACATTCTCAAACCAAGCATGAGGCCAATCTATAGTTGACCTAGTTTAAGTCCTAAACATTCCATTATCCAGTTATGATTGTTTATAAAACTAGACAACCATCTGTAAATTCTTCAGAGGTTCGTTTATTGTGTAGCAGGATGGTCCATTACAGCTACACTTAGAACAGGGTTACTTGATTGAATTCACAATTTATATATCTCTAAGCACAGTTTCAGAGTTGGTTGTCTATGACTTGTTAACTAATAAAGCCTACTTAGCTGCAATAATTTTCCTTTTAATTTCATTATATTATTCATTTAGCTGGTAGAGGGGGGGGGAGTAGGGTCTTTTTCCCATACCTTCAATACTTTTATTTGTTTTCCAAATATGTACACTACTCTAAAATTTTATCCCCACTAGTGGAGGTAAACTAAAAATCTGTTTTTCAAGTTTATATACTATTACTATTTTATTGGTGTGATAAATTGAAAAATATGTATTACACATACTAAATTACAGCTTTCTAGTACTAATAGTCTTTGAGCTAAGCTACAGACAGACAAACAAACATGGAGAAATTATAAGAATTCCTTGTTGACTACCCTAAAAAGCTGAAGTTGCTTGGAGCATTTTGTTGTTAGTTAACTGTTTCAAATAAAAATCCAAAATAATGACCAAAGCATTTATTTTACGATAACCTAAATATGTGTATAATCCTAAAAATATATAACTGGTATATAAACATCAACCACAGCACTTAAATAACGCCTTTCCTCTTATAACATCATAATAACACACCATGATATTTGTATATTGAGCTTTTCAGCGAGGATAAAAAATAATACTTTTTCCACATCTCAATAACAGCTTTGTCAGTGACAATGTTCAGTGAAGTCTACGACAACGGACTCACGCCAGCCAAAGAGGAAGTAGCCAGTGGCAGAGCCGAGTACGACAGCTGCACACAGCCATGTGTTGTATGTCATGAATACCAACATAAGCATGTAGCTCACTAACACTTGCAGTCCATGTAGAGCTGTTTGCCATGCATGTGCTGTACTCAACATTGTGGGGCTGAAAGAAACCAAAAATTTGATTGTTAATACAGACATAGGTGCCCAAGAAGCAAAGTGACGTTTTTTGGGTTTATCTTTATTTATATAATATCTTCTGTATCTTAAATGGATTGACCGAGTTTGATGTGCCATTAATACAATCTTGTTTTATTAGTCTTAGCATATATAATATTACTTAATTATTTAGTTAGGTTGGGTAAGTGTAACGATTTGTATATTTGTGTATCAGCCATGCCTCACAGTTTTACCGCGTAATGATGAAATATGGTGATGATGATGGTAAAATGTAGCCTTATGCACGTCTCCAGGATCTTGGCTATCTTTGTGTCAAAATTTCATAATAATCAATTCAGCCTTTTAGTCAAGATCTGATAAAGAAAGCCAGTAGATATACTAGTTGTATAGTGAAGTGAGAGAGTTATTTTCGCTTTTAAAATATGCAACAAGTTTAAAATATGTTTTTAAGAGCTATAAAGCATTTTAATAAGGATAATAATGCCAAGGGTAGAGGTTGCTACCTTTAATAAGTACTTACAAAATAAACTTATTGCCAATTCATTATGATAATTCAAAAGTAGACAAGCAATAAAATTTATACATTCATATGTGACGAAATTTTGAAGTGAAATCTGGTTCAAAATAATTATGTAACTTTTTGACCCACTGACAAGTTACAAAACTTTCAATAACATTCTAGCTTTTTGTAGATATTGCATAATTATTTATATTCATTTCAAAGTGACAGGTAAACAACATTACTAATAAAATTCAACCAAATAATATATCTACTTCATTTATGAGTGTGCAAAGCCAAAAACTTCTCTAGCATCCTAATACATACAGCAGATATAAATACCAAATAAGAGCTACATTAGTGCTGTTTTAAAAATTCACTAATTATTTTTTAACCGACTTCAAAAAGGAGGAGGTCCTCAATTCATTTGAATCTTTTTTTATGTATGTCCCCATGTACTTTATCATGCCTGGTTGATTTGAAATTATTATTTTTGGAAGGGTTCCCAGTGGGACCACCCATGGTCATCAGGTCAGGATCTGATGATGGAATCCTGAAGAAATCGAGGGCACTCTATAAATTTCATAGGCACACTTGAAAAAAATATATTTTTATAGTGACTCGTGCATTTGCTTAGGAATTGAATTTGCTTGTTCAGTTTTTTTAATAAACTACTTGCTTGTTTAATTTATTTCATTTCATCCACATTATGATAATGAATTACCTATAATTAAACTATTGTTCTAGAAGTACTTACACATTTGGTTCAAGGGCATGCTGTACCGGCCTTAAAGAGAAAAGAAATACATGTTAGTACAATCAACTCGGCGATAGATCTGCAACGTGCGAACAAGGACTCATTACATCTTAAAACTAACCATGCAGCAAGCGTTACAATACCGATGACATGCTAGTTACGATTGGTTATGGTCATGTTAGGCTTCAACGTAAAGGCATGCCTACAAAATACGTTTAACCTAGTCGTTTTTAAATTGCTATGTCAAATTAGTCTCACATTTATTTAAAATGAAAATTATTTTACTATTGGCAACAGAATAGAAAAACTTTCACTTTTCAATATTGCTAAGCTGTGATATACCGGCGCCTAATATTCTATCAAATCTATATTACCCAAACAACAGGTTTAAAACAACAAAACAAATGTTGCTATGGCAACAAGAATCAAACATAATAACAAAAATGACCAGCAAAATCATACCCTAAACTACATAGAAGCTTCCAATAAAGTTTACTGAGAAGTGAAGAGGACCAAACTTGACTATGACTTGTTTTTTGACTAGGATTCTACTAATATTACATTTTAATTAAAAGAAGGCATAAATAAATAGTATCAAATTGTAAAACTTTCCAAATGAAAGCAACCCTCAGTCTGATGATTTTTATCCATGAGAAGGAGAGACCAGGGTGTCACATGCCGCGCTCCAAATTGCTCACACTTTATACTACTAGACCGTCTCTCCTTTCGCGATTAGCCTGTCTAGGATTTTAGGCGACTCCGTCAGAAGGTTGAATGGTTTTACAAGGTGTGATAAAATTACGAAACTCACTGTATAACTCGGGGTTCGTCTGGAGCACAGATATTCGCCACGCCTTTGTCAGGAGGCGCAACGGCACAGTATTGTAGCCCGTTATATGTCTTCCATAATAGATGCTTTCTGTAGTATTTGAGCCTGTAACAAAAATATTTGTAAACAGTTTTTAAAGAAGGCTTCGTTCTAAGTGAGTGACTGACTGACAGTTAACGCTGATAAGGAGGGTGCTTTCTTTGTGAAATGTAGGTAGTATATAAGTACATGTAACTCAATTGTAGTATATATGATAATTTTAAAATATCACCACGGATAACCAACCAGGGGGGAGGGAAGGTTTAACAAGTTGTTAAAACATCACGCGATTAATGGACGGCCCAAAGCGCGTCTACGAGTTGGCTGCGACCAATGACGTATTTATTATACGTAGATAGGTTTTCCCTAGCTTTGTATGGAAAACCTCAAGAAAGGTAATCACGCGACTCGTCTCCAGTCGCGACACGCCGGGCAACGCTGTTAGAAGGGTGTTGTGACTTGTGAACAGTGACAATGCCATCGTGTGTGTTTAGAAAGTAGAACACCAAGATATATAAGGCCAAGATAAAGGATGCTTATCCTCGAAAGTGCTGAGAACTGAGATTTGCCATCCTTTTACTTCATATTCAATCAGTATAACCTCTCTATAGATAAAATGTGATTGGCTGCGACATAGAATTTAATTACAAGTTTGTTAAAATGTATTATCTTTAACAAATATTCATATTCATATATTTATTGATAAAATATTATTTTACATGACAAGTTTTTACAAATAATAATAAAATACTATGTATAAGTTTACAACTATTGGTAAGCATACAAACAAAACAAACGAATACTGTGTAAATATAACACATTACAATAATAATAATCAAGTCAAAAAGTAAAAAATAATTAGATTGAATTATTAAATGTCAATGGAAGTACAAATTATAATAGATAAATGTCAAATATTAGTGTTAAAAAATTCGTTAACATTATAAAAAGACTGCCCGAGTAGCCATTTTTTGAGCTTTACTTTAAAAGATTGTAAAGTGCTTGCCCCAGTGACATTATTTGGCAAATTATTATATACGGTCGGGACTATGACATGTGTGAGTTTAGTGGACTTCTCAAGGGACCGCATGACCGCCATCAGTTTGTGTCTGTTTCGAGTGGAGTAGTGATGCTGAGAACGAATTGTAATGATTCACCAATAAATCTGTATCTGAACCACGCTCCGGGTAGTTGTCTATGTTTACTCTAGCATACACTGCCACTTGATAGATCAGCATGGCAGGTAACGTCAAGATTCCAAGTTTTTTGAAATATGGGCGAGCCGGGGTGTCCCACGGTACTCGAGCTACGCACCGCACCGCACGTTTCTGCATGCGGAACGCTCGCTCCCAGTCCGCGGCTCGAGCCCATATTTCAGTGGTATACTGAAGCTCAGAGTGCACCGTAGCGAAGTAACACACACGTGCAACTTCACTCGGCACCACTTTCGTCACTCGACTCAGCGCGAAACAATCTCCATCCTCGGCCACACCGTCGCTTAACATCAGGCGAGTTGGTGGTCAATCGTAGATAATGTATATAAAAAAAAAAACACCTCCGAGTTTGCTACACACCTCGTCAATGTGGTGGTCCCACTTTAGTCCTCGGTCTATTTCAAAACCCAGGAACGTTGTAGTTTGCTGTTCCTCAATCCTCACTCCATCCACAAACACAGATAATTGTCTCTGAGACTTACCTAACAGACTAAACTGGATGAAGTGAGTCTTGTTCAGGTTGAGAGCGAGGCCATTTATGTACATATGTACCTAAATACACTTCTAAACCCAGCCTAATATAATAGTAGTATACCTTCGTGGGATAAAAGTCCTAAGTGTTTAATTAGCATATTTACACAGCATAGAATATGCGATAGGTCAGTTCATTCATAACTGTGCAGAGCGTGAATTTTTTTATCACAATCATTCATAATAGTAGCGTGTATAATAATCGTAAGTGATCTAGACTTGTGCTTATAACCTTCCTTAGCAAATCGTGTTAATAAATAAAAAATAAACACCGTACGTTAACAAACTCCTGATTGTTCGTAATAGCACAAAATGGGTAGGTACTTAAAAATACTCTGAACATATTGAATTAAATAGCGCCCTTTGTTACGACGCAATAAAACGCAAGTCACATTTTCACAGACGCTAAGTATTCTCTTATTCTTTCAATGACCTTAAAATTGACACCTCATAGACTGACAGATTCAAACTACCTATGTAGACATATATTACACAACAAGTATAAAAAATTTCGTTGGAAGTTACGAAAAAGCGCATTTTTCATATTTGCTAGTTTTATTATTAATGTTGCAAAAAATGTAGCCTATGACACTCAGGGAGTAAAACGAATCTAACGACACCTAGCACATCAAAATCTGTAAATCTGTCAAGCCGGTTAGGCTATAGGCGATCAAATAGAAACATACATACACTCGAAAAACAACCTTTCTTCTTACGCAGTCAAAAAAAATTGGGTATATGGAGAATAATAAGAGGAGACAGTCTCAAGACAGCCATTCTGGCTAAAAGATGTGCTAAAATTCAATCATTTTGTCTCTCACTCGCAAAAACCTATTTATGTAACTAGTTGCCAGTCTGATATGAATATGACGAGCGCCATCCTCGGCCACACCGTCGCTTAACATCAGGCGAGTTTGCGGTCAATCGTAGATCTACCTTCTATAAAAATAAAAATAAAAGTCACAAGGCACACGAAACAGCGACTATGTTACGTAATGTCTTAGGCCGATCAATGGCCTTATCGGCTAATTATGACAATGAACTTCATAGACATACTACAGAAAAGCCAATGACATATCGTGAACTATATCGCGATTTCGAGGAATCTACTAATTAAAACGTGTGTGCAGCCCAGCTAGTAACGATTTAGGATTCGATGACAATGAAATTCACTGCCAAAGACAGTGGACCGATAAGGGTGAATGAATCAAAATTATATTTCTTGGCTTGTCACATTGCTCTTCCAACTTTACACAATATAAGATGGAGCGAGAGAATAAATCGCTAAAAGTATACAGGGAAACAAAAACTAAATATTTAAATACACTCACCCTTCATAAAGCAGAGCCATTAAAAATATCGCGAAGAAAGAGCCGACAAATTCTCCTGCTTCCGACACCTTCCACCATGAAAAGAGTATAGTCTCGTCCACCCCGCCATGAAACTAAATAAGAAACAAAAATTAAAGCCACCGCAAACGACGAACTTTCTGTCAATGTAGAGAATCCATTTAGAACTCACAGAATCTTTGACGAGAGGAAAATTTGACGTAGACATTATTTTTATTATAATTTCTACTTGTTGTAATGTAGGTACTTAATGTTTCTCCGAAACCGAACGTTTCTTACGAGCGAAGTGGGGAAAACGTATAGAATAATGATAAAGGCACGATAGACACGGATGGTTTGAATATAGTATTTATTGATAAGATTTTGCCGCTCTGCTCCACTGCGATTCAGTGGATAACATCGACGCCGTTTATTGAAGACGATATAAGACGTTGCCGTTTTACGGTGCCGACGCCGAGCTGTGGCCAAGTGCTGGCCTTTACTTTTCACTATACATTTTTTTTTTTTTTTTTTTTTTTTTTTTTATCAGCCCTGTTTGTACAAACTGTCCCACTGCTGGGAACGGGCCATCTTCTCATTGTGAGAAGGGTTAGGCTATACATTGCTTGCACGGAATACGACGTGAATGCGTGCGATGGTACAGTAAATAAATCGGTTTAATCAGGTTTGACAGAATATTGGCAACACATAACAAACAACAAAGTCAATTTTTTTTTACACTACAAAATAAATAAAGCGAAGCAAGAAGCAAGTTGAAAAATGTCTTGTTTGTTTACGCGAGCGATAGTCAATTTAGGATAACGCTTACCCCATCAAGAGAAATGGTGGTCAAACGAAAAACTATTTCGTAAAAAAATTACAAAAAAATCAGTGCAAGCATCATACTTACAGTCATCGACATACCGTGATCACCATGGCCCTCATGAGCATTGAGCGCGGACGGAGCACTGTGATCACCGTGGCCCTCGTGACCACTGTGACCATCATGACCGCTGAGGCCTACCGGCATATTGTGCATGTATCCATTGTTGTAGTCCGTCGCTACAGTGCTGCTCTGAAGAGAGACAATAAAATCAAATAAACAGATAAATCCACTAGACAGTCGGCTAGGCGGAGTGCGACACCGCCAAGTCAACGTTGAAAGTAAGGTCCAATAAGGGGCTAATCCTGTCAGTAACAGAAAAGCAAGAAGTAGCTTTAGAATATTTTACCCGAAGTTCACATATCTATGAGTTCTACTAATAAAATTATTGAAAATGCGTAAGATTGTAGGGATGTTTATAACTCAAATCACGTAAAAATTACTAGACAGACTGATGTAACTTCATAGTATTAGATTTTATCGTTTACACCAAAAAAATAACAGATTCGGTGAGATACAATACAAGTGAAGCTACTAGGCACAACTAAAATATCAAAGAATGAAATAAATGAACCATATTTACAAACTGACAGGGTAATAGCATAGAGCCAATGACATTTCACTTGTTCCAATTGGTTGAGCAATCAGTTAATAACTAAGGCGGCAGGCAGGACTGTTAAGATCCAATAAATGTTGACCTATACAGTACACGCCAAGTCTGGGCCAACATACATATACAGATCATACTTATCGAGTGCCAGCGTTTCCCAAATCATTAAAACTGACTGAAAATGTAAGTGAATGGAGTCAAATCTACGCAAATTGACTGCTCATACGATGGCCTTATTGGATTTCACTCGACAAGCCCGATCCAATATGTATAGGCTACTTTCCATATTGTAATATGTATAACAAAGTAAATACAGGGCCTCAAGGCTGCTATTTGAACTGTGACTCGTACACCACTCGCTGATAAGATTTAGCGACTATTTTTTTATTTGACATAGGCCCAGAAAGCTTTAGGGTTCAATATTTTTTTCTATAGTAGATATATATTCTTCGAATAGATTTTTTTCTAATAGCTTGGCTCGATCTCTAAGAATTATAAAAGAAAGAATTATGCTTTTTGTATTTTACATGAAATTGATGTTTCTCTTTGAGAATTTTTATGAGTGGTTTTTTAAACCAGGGAGGGTACTTCTCCGATGGTGTGACTATTTTAGACGGTATATAATTAGTTCTGAGGTTATATAAAGGCGTTGTAGAAAAAAGATACGGACTCTTCTAATGATCTGTTATTGAATTCTTGCTCCCAGTCAATAGTATTTAGTTTAGATGTTATTGAATCGTAATCACCGACATGATAAAAAGTAATATATAAGATATAAATATTAGTATAAGGGCGAGGTTTCAATCTATGAAGTTGAACAAAGTCAGCTGAAATATTAAGTGCCGGGTGATGAACATCTAATTTAGAAAGGTTATGGCATTGAGTGACTAACACGTCATTATTGAAAAAAAAAATCTAGCACCCTATTGTCCGACGCTCCCCATGCTATGTTCGACATATTAAAATCACCCATAATTAGGAACCCATCGCACGGGTTCTGCTGTACAACGGCTGACATATTATCAGAGAAAACTGCTAATTGTTCGGACTTAGTGTTACCTATATTTTCACCGATAATACATTATCGGTGAAACAACACAAATGAATTTTATACACCACCCTCGGTTTTCGGCAGTGAAGAGTCAACGTTACCCACAGATCCTCAGATTATGTTGTTATTGTTTAGTGTATCCCACAGGAACTGTCTAAATTTTCGGGATATAAAGTATGCCAGATCCTTCTACATAGTATAAATAAATCCTGCCACATTTCATTCAAAACCAGCCAGTTGTTTTATCGCCATCGGCCATACCGTACAGACAAACAGTTTTTTTTAAATAGCTGTTTTGGCTTCTGTATGTATGTTTGTACTAGTTTGTAGTAATGCATCTTACATTTTTTTTTTTAATATTTAATATACAGATTATGACTTTATGACCCGTTACAATCTTATTACATGTAAATAGATTAAGCAAAATAATATATGCCATCTTAACACAAAAAAAAAAAACAAAATGCACAATCCATGTATAATTTGTTCGTCAACTAATATTAATAAGCGAAAACAAGTGCATGAAAGATTCAGTTTAAGACGCTTGTTGTCTCAATCATACACACCAAAATTATTGAAAATATAAAACTACTGAATATTGTAGGTTTACGGAAAATAGAACGTAAGTATGCATAAAACTAGAGATTAGTAATATAAAACTAACAGCAAAAATAAGTACTTGAATCTATATTCTGAGTGAAAACTTTTTTGAATAAAAATTACATTTTTGGTGTTTTTACCCGACTACTCAACAAGGAGGATTATGTTTTTCGAATGTATGTATGTTTGTATGTATGTACATATGTGTTTCTATATGGCCCCTACAGCCTAAGCGGCTTGACCGATTTTGATGTGTAGGTGTCGTTAGATTCGTCTTCGCGCTCCGAGTGTCATAGGCTATTATTTTTTGTAATAATAATAAGTACAAAACTCGCAAAAAAACGCGTTTTTTTCCTAAAAATTAAGTGATTTTACTAGAATTATTTATTATAAAATCTTTTACAGCACAAAAAACGTACACTCAAAACAGTATATGAATCGTAACGAAATCGTAAGTCAGAACGCAAAAATAGCTCTCCTGCAGAAAAATACCAGGGTCATTGCGTATGACCAATGGCATGTACCCAACATGTAACAAGAATAATGAATACAACAGTTATAATTGGATAAAAATGTGGTTTACAGATAGCATACAAGCAGGTATATTATCAAAAGAAACAAGTATCTATATTAAAAGAAAAGCCGGACAAGAGCGAGTCTGACTCGCCCACAGAGGGTTCCGTACAAACTAGTAGATAAAAGGGAGAAATTATATATATTTTTATATTTTTCCTTCATAAAGCGAAAAATATACATCTTAAAAATATTTAAAAACCTGTTATAGATTGTACTAATTAAGCGCTTTCATATGATACCCAACATGATACGGTTAAAGCACTTTTAAATTTGGACCCACCTTGCTTGCAAAGAGACCCATTTTTTTGTGATTAAATTAAAAAAGTCCAGTTTACGTATCTTACGTAAAAAAAAACACAAATATTCCATGAAAAATTCAATTCGATCCAAGCCAAGTTTACATAAAAAATATTTTTGCGTTAATAATTTCCAAAAGATCGAACAAGACTCTTGAAGTGCCGTGCTTAAATTTGAAATCAATGCATTCAAATGGTTATATTTATATTTTTTTATAGCGTAAGTCAGTCTTGCTCATCCAGTCGGATATTTAATTTTTTTAAACACTTTTATACTTGTTTGGTTCATCTGGGCCACTTTCTAACACGATCAATGAATTAAATTATTTCCAAGATTAAATTTTAAAAACCTTAAAAAATTTCGCGCATTTAAAACTCGCGCATTATTAGGTACTATTTTGTCATGGAAATACTGCGGGCTCACTAATACGAGAAATAAGTCATATTACTATAAAAACACTACTAAAATGTTCGCGTTCGCTTCGCTCGCGTATGCTTATTGTCTATGTTTTTGTTTACTTGAGTCATGCAAATGCTGAGCGCTCGTTAAAACGGATGAAGTCATAGGGTACCTCTAGTTTAATATGAATTAATATTGTTCCGACGTTACTTTTACACTTTATTTACAGTTATACGTTAGTCCGTAATTTAATTTTCGTGTTATTAAATGTTTATAACTTATAATTATATAAACATTGACGTTTAGAAACTAGTACTCGTCTGCGTATAGTCTGCGCAAATAAAGAGGCAAATAGTAGTATATTTTTATAAATTACTAAATTATATAATTTTTACGAAAACTGAGAAAATGGATTTTTCTTTCTGCAGCAAGAGACTATGGATCTGAGTATATAATTTTAATTTCAACACGTTACCTTCACGCGTACCCGAGATACAGGTCTGGACACCCGGACGGACGGACAGACAGACAGACGGACAACATGAACAAAGTGATTCTATAAGGGTTCCGTTTTTTCCTTTTGAGGTACGGAACCCTAAAAAACTAAATACCCGACTGCACAAAAGCAGTTTTTGCAGTATAAAGCTTGATACGCTGTTGAGTGTACGTTTTTAGGGTTCCGTACCTCAATAGGAAAAAAACGTAACCCTTATAGGATCACTTTGTTGTCCGTCTGTCCGTCCGTCGGGTGTCAAGACCTTTATCTCGGGAACGCGTGAAGGTATAGAGTTGAAATTAAAACCATATACGCAGATCCATAGTATCTTACTGCAGAAATAAAAATAAAGTTTTAAGTTTTCGTAAAAAAAAGTTACAGCCGAATATATCGTAAAAAACGCACATTTCGATACTCACAAGGGAATCAAAACCTATGGGGTACTTCCCGTTGACCTAGAAATATAAAATTTGGCAAGAAGCATTGTGTTAGAGTACACATATAGGAAAAAATCCGAAAACTGGATATTTTTAATTTTATCACGAAAAAATTGTGTCTTTACGCAAGGAATGAGGGTCCAAATTTTAAAGTTCTTTAACCCTATCAAGTGGGGTATTATTAATTAGTATAAGTTAAAACAGGTTTTTAAATATTTTTACGATGTATATTTTTCGGTATAAGAAGGAAAATATATAAAAATTATGATTTCGCCTTTTTATCTAAGTACTAGTTTGTAAGGAACCCTCGGTGGGCGAGTCTGACTCGCACTTGTCCGGTTTTTTTATGAGAAAGTATGCGTAAAATCATTGTAAAAGATTATAAATGTGCATTATTTACAATCATTCTAGTAAAACACTTGTTCTTTACGAAGTTCTCTGGAGATTACGAAAAGTTTGTTTTTCATCATCATCATCATCTCAGCCAGAAGAATTCCATTTGAGGTTGAAATTAATATTAACGCGAACAAATAAATAAGAACGAAGACTCTTATAATATTTTGCGCCAGGGAAGGCTTAAGGTGATAAAAAAAGGAAGTTGTCAATTTTTAATATTTGCATTTTTTTAATATTGAATTTTTTTTTCATAAACAGACTTGCAATTCAAGCGAATTGCTGATTTTTTAATCTTAGCTTGATCAGGACAGAAGAGGCGGGGCTGGAGGGAGATTAGACCGGGGCGATAATAAAGTTTGAATCCCAGCGTGAGGGAGTGGGTCGGAACGGGAACGAGTTGTGAGCATGAATTAGCGTGGGGGGAGGAATGAAACTGAACGAGGGATGGAGTGAGATGGGAGTCCAACAAAGGATCTAGGTGGGTGCGGGGCGTAAGTGGTATGGGAGCGAGGCGGGAGCGGAATGGGAGCGAGAAAAAAGTACGGTGATAGCGAAGTTGGAAAGGGAGAAGAGCAAGGTGTAAACGCTATAAGTGCGAGGAGGAAGTGAAATGAAAGTGAGGTAGTAGAGTTGGAGCGAGGCGGGAATATGGCAGAAGTTGGACAGGTGTGGAGTGGGAGCAGGTGGCAGCAAAACGGGAGTACGAGCAAGGTGGACGTGGAAAAGATGTGAGGCAGGAGTGGAGTAGAACCGAGATGGGATCAAGACAGGAGCTGAACGTGAACAGGGCTGGAACGAGTTAAAAAAAATGGACGGCAGTTTATTCTTCATTTAAATACATCTACGTTTGACCACATACTTGACACAAATAAATTGAGTCGGCAGTTAGGTTGGAGCGCAACGGATGTGTTTTCTTAAGCATACGAAGTCACGTACAGCTAGTATATATATATATATATACAAGAATTGCTCGTTTAAAGGTATTAGATATGGCGACTTAGATAAAACAGGCGACACGTTTTAACGGATGAATGAGAATGACAAAGATAATTCTAGCACTAGAACTTAAGTAATCGATAGATAAAACCGTTCTCAACGCAAACATTAAGATAAGATAATTGTAGTAAATAAACAAAAACGTTTTATTTGTGCTTACAAAGGCTGACATGTTGTGAGGACGCAGTACAGCATGCCCAACATGCTGCATGTGTTCATGGCTCATGGGATGAGAGTAGCTTGGTTGATTCTTGCCTTCCATTGTATCTGTAAAAAAAAAAAGTAATACAAGCTATAGATTACCAAAACCAAACTGTAATTATAGTATATAAAGCGTGCGTCACCGACCGCGAGTGACTTGCACGGCTACTCGTTTGAATGAAGACCGCCGATTGCGGTTGAAATTATAAACTCGAGAATCCCCATCACTATAACCCTTTCTTTTAACTTTAGTGTAGTCGGGTAAAACCAAGTTATTCTCAATAATGCGATAGAAATTACAACCATGATTACAGTATTGACGGCAAGATACAATTTGATGTTGGAGTGAAATCATTGATAGTTTCGAAAATAAACTGAAACATCGCGATTAGAAACCAAACAGAAAAACTAGTAAATTTTGTATGATCCAAAAACAATACTCTCAAACCAAGTACAAATAAATGTGTATGTATGTATATATGTTTCTTTATGACAGCCTACAGCGGCTACAGCTAAAACGGCTTGACCGATTCTGATGTGCAAGGTGTCGTTAGATTCATCTTCCCTCCCTATTTTTGTAATAATTATAATCATTACATCAATCGCAAAAATTAAAAAAATCGTTTTTTCGAAACCTCCATGAACTTTTTCATAATAAACAAGTGATTATGCTATATATTTACAAAGATTTTATTATCAGATATATCAAAGTTAGGTTAGGTTTCTGTTTAATAAACACATAAACTTTTATTTTACGAAGGGTCTGTTACGAGTTGTCAAATGAGCGATCGGAATTTTGGCAAAGTGTCTTTCAGGTAAGCTTAGAAAGTCCTAGGTTTGAACACAGATTAAAGAAAAGTCTGTGGGTTTGACTAAGCAATTGTCAGGTCTGACAAACAGGTTTAGTGAAACCACAAAACATAAAATTTTCAGATATTTTTACACAAATATGAAGAGCAGCAAACAGGCAGTTAAGTAAACGATAACCGTCACCAATGGACAGCTGCAACATTAGTAAGTGTCGCTGTTACTTTATTAGCCTGGAAAGATGCCTAAAAACCTTTTTAAATAGTTCTTTGTTGAAGCAAAGACTTTCGGAAGAAGACCTTTCTACAGCTTGATGGTCTGTGGATTATGGAAGGAAGGAACTGGTTGGACAAGTATCATTCTAATTTCGTGAACGCCAGTAGAATAGAAAAGTAAATGTATGGGATTGGCATTAGCTAACGATATGTCACGTGACGGGCGACGGCACGTCAGTTTCTTAGTATTTCAAAGCGTAAGCGTTTGTAGACTAGAATAGTTACATTTGCCACTTTTCTAAGCCTAAGATTGTCCTTACCAATAGCATCGTCGAAAAGTAATCTCGTTTAAGCGTCTCGTATCGTAATACACGAGTTTACAAAACATCTCCATTCAGTTGAGAAAACATTTTGAGCTCACAGAGTGTTTTATACGAACTACCATAACATATTTACTAAAACAGATTTTATTATTCCTAGTCCAGTAGTAGTCCCGCTGATCTATAATTAGCATTACTCATAGGTAGGTATTTCACTAGATTTCTAGTCGATGATTGGTGCCATAATTTTATCATGGGAGGGAAATCATATATTTTTTATATTTTCCTTCATAAACCGAAAAATATACATCGTAAATATTTAAAAACCTGATTCAGCTTATGCCAATGAAGCTCTTTCATATGATACCCCACATGATACGGTTAATTCACTTTAAAATTTGGACCCTCATTCCTCGCATAAAGACACTATTTTTTGTGATTAAATGAAAAATTACCAGTTTTCGGATTTTTTCCTATATATGTTTTCAAATTTCATAGTTCTAGGTCAACGGGAAGTACCTAATAGGTTTTGATTCCCTTGTGAGTGTCGAAATGTGCGTTTTGTACGATATATACGGCTGTAACTTTTTTTACGAAAACTTAGAAACTTTATTTTTCTTTCTGCAGCAAGATACTATGAATCTGTGTATATGGTTTTAATTTCAACTCATTACCTTTACGCGTTCCCGAGATAAAGGTCTTGGCACCCGACGGACGGACAGACGGACAACAAAGTGATGCTATAAGGATTCCGTTTTTTCCTATTGAGGTACGGAACCCTAAAAATATATATACGCTACGAATTGATAACCTCCTCCTTTTTTAAATCGGTTAAAAATAGGGATGGCACTCCATACATAAAAGGTTTTTTTTTTAACTCGACCCCGTTGAATTGGTCTTTTAATATAAAACTAAGGTTCAATATATAATTTTTCCTCAGATGTGACGTGTGCGAGATATAGCCTGCCTGCTGGGAGTGTCGAAATGTGCGTTTTTACGACATATTCGGCTGTAACTTTTATTTACGAAAACTGAGAATTTTTGATTTTTCTTTCTGCAGAAAGAGGCTATGGATCTGCGTATATGCGGTACTTCCCGTTGACCTAGAACTATGAAATTTGGCAAAAAGCATTGAATTATATACTACACATATAGGGAAAAATTCATTTAGTTTAAATTTTATCTCAATAAAATATGGTCTTTATGCAAGCAAGGAGGGTCCAAATTTTAGTGCTTTAAACGTATCAATGTTGGGAAATCATATGAAAGGGCTTAATTAGCACAAGCTAAAATAGGTTTTTAAATATTTAACAATGTATATTTTTCGATTTATGAAGGAAAATATAAAAAAATATTTATAATTTCCCCCTTTATCTACTAGTTTGTACGGAACCTGACTCGCTCATGTCCGGTTTTTTAAGTTAGTCTCGCTCGACTTTTTCGCACGATCTTTGCCAGTAAATTACGCGTTTTTCATACAACAGGAGAAAACGCTTTTCTAAACATTATCCGATTTCGATAAAAACAAATATATGGTTGGAAGTTCCAACCATATATTTTTTGTATATTTTTATTAATGGTTCCAACTTGGAACCATTAATGGTTATGAGTCTGCGGATTGGTTTTTCAAAATTCTAACGAAATTTAAAATAAGTGGTCGAGACATAGTCGAGACACTCATATAGTCGGGTTCCGTAGCTAATTCTGTAATCTAAAAGAAAACTACTTGGCAAGTATTTTTTGTTTAGACTACATTGCAAAAAGGCTCAGTACTATAATGACTTAGTGTTTTACATAATTATCGCTATATCTCAAAAAGTTGTAATCACAGAGTGTTTGAAACAATGTTCATTGAAAGTATTTAATATGGTCTACGATTATGGTTAAATTGGTTAATCATGAATTTCTAGGTCTAACAGTTCACCTTTGGCAGGCTATATCTCGCACACGTCACATCTGAGGAAAAATGATATATTGAACCTTATTTTTATTTTAAAATACTTCAACGATGGGGTGGAGTTAAAAAAAAATATCCCTTTTATGTATGGAGTGCCATACCTATTTTTAACCGATTTCAAAAAAGGAGGAGGTTATCAATTCGTAGCGTATATATTTTTTATGTATGTACACGAATTACTTCGTCATTCGACAACCATTTTTTTTTTAAATCTTGCAAAATTATTTTGTAGCGGTTAACGGATTACATCTACATGCCATTTTTTTTATATAGAGCTGATAGTCTCTGAGCAAAAAGAAAGGGAACCCTTCTGTAGGGGTGGGTATTTAAAACTCATTCGGTTTCGGAATCGATTCGAAATCTATATCTCCGTCTCTGTCATTCTCTATCGAAATGACAGAGACGGAGATATACATTCCGAATGAGTTCTAAATACGGGGGCTGATGAATAATTACAGTTTAAAAACTGCGCAATTTTGTTTTAAAAACCAAACTACTGAGACAGTTTTGATTAAATTTCTAAGGGACCATCTGAAAGTATATAGAGCTAAATCATTTCGTTTCGAGTTTTTATCACTTAAAACGAAATTGCTTTTTCGTGCTTCTTGCCGTCCGATTAGCGGCAAAGGGGATTGTATATGTGTATTTAATTGTTAATTTTATTTTATCATCATGCGGTTTACCAATTAATGAATACAACTGTTGTAATTGAATAAAAAGAAACCGGACAAGTGCGAGTCAGATTCGCCCACCGAGGGTTCCGTAGAAACTAGTATCTACTAGTAAAAAGTCTAAAAGGGGGAAATCATATATTTTCCTTCATAAACCGAAAAATATACATCGTAAAAATATTTAAAAACCTGTTTTAGCTTATGCTAATGAAGCTCTTTCATATGATACCCCATATGATACGGTTAAAGAACTTTAAAATTTAGACCCTCATTCCTTGCATAAAGACACATTTTTTTGTGATTAAATTAAAAATTACCAGTTTTCGGATTTTTCTCTATATATGTACTCTAACACAATGCTTCTTGCCAAATTTCATAGTTCTAGGTCAACGGGAAGTACCTCATAGGTTTAGATTCCCTTGTGAGTGTAGAAATTTGCGTTTTTTACAACATATTCGGCTGTAACTTTTTTTTACGAAATCTGAGAAATTTTATTTTTCTTTCTGCAGCAAGAGACTATGGATCTGCGTATATGGTTTTAATTTCAACACGATACCTTTACGCGTTCCCGAGATAAAGGTTTTGACACCCGGACAGACGGACAACAAAGTAATCCTATAAGGGTTCCGTTTTTTTTCTTTTGAGGTACGGAACCCTAAAAATGTGGTTTACAGATAGCATACGAGCAGGTATATTATTAAAGAAACAAGTATCTATATTAAAGGAAAACAAAATACCCGACTGTAGATAAGCAGCTTCTGTAGTCTAACTTACGCTTTTGTTATACGTTTTTTGTAAGTGTGCGTAAAATCACCGTAAAAGATTATAAAGGCACATTCTTTAGAATAATTCTAGTAAATTCACTTGTTTATTACAAAAAAACTCGTTGGAAGTTATGAAAAAAATGCAATTTTTCGTAACCTAAAAAATATATACTTATAGCCTATCAGGGAGTGAAGACGAATCTAACGACACCTCGCACATCAAAATCGCTCTAGCCGTTTAAGCTATAGGCGCTCATATAGAAATATACATAAATATAAACATACAGTCGATAAACATAACCCTCCTTCTTGCGCAGTCGGGCAAAAAGGCGTGATTGTTTGTACGTATGTATATAAAAAACTTTATTTTTAAGTCAGATAAGCGACGGTGTCGCCGAGGATGGATGGGGGATGCGATGGTGTGGTTCGAAAAAAAACATCGATAAAACCTTATTATTTAAGCATTAAAAGTACATGTTTTCATCGAAACTTCATAGTCACGAATAGGTACGTGATTTGAGCAGCATTAGTTTACCTACATACAAAGGATGTTTATCACAACACAGACCGCAGTTATGTCGTTCACAGCAGACACTTTAGATAACACTAATGATAATAAAATTATTTTGAAACCGATTTGATTTTAACTATTTTATACATTTATTATAGCTATATAGCTAGCTCTTTGTTACGCATTGAATGACTGCATCTTGACGAAGATAAAACCCAATAGTGATTACATTTTATCTGTAACTATTAGATATTCATTATGTACTGTATTTATATTACTGCATGACGTAAAGTATATATAATAAAATAATAATAGCAGATAGGTAGAAATAAGTACGGCACATTTGACATCAAAGATAGACCGTTATTAAAATATTTAAACACGTGTAATATTTTATATCTAATTAAACTTAGGTACTAATAATAATATTATTGTATTATCTTTCTAGGAAACGTTTGTTGTAAATAAATAATGTAGGAACAAGTATCTTTGTTAAAAGAAAAACCCCGAATGCATAAGAGAGGGACTTTTACTTTACATATCTTGGTGTTGCAATTTCTAAACATACAGGATGGTATTGTCACCGTTTACAAGTCACGACACAGCTTCTAACAGCGTTGCCCAACGTGTCGCGACTGAAGACGAGTCGGGCAATTACCTTACTTTTTTTTTTATTACCTTATATTTCAGATTGTGCACCGGCTGGCTCGACTGGACAGTTCAGAGCTGTAGCGTTTTTAATTGTATTATAGGTATATTTAAATTCGATTTTACCGGTTCAATATTAAAAGTCCGGTAAAATTCAATTGAAGGAAGCTCATGGTCACGCAACGAGCTATGGAGAGGGCTATGCTCGGTGTCTCTCTACGATCAAGATCAAATCAGAAATGAAGAGATACGTAGGCGTACAAAACCGTCACCGATATAGCACAGCGGATTAGCAAGTTGAAGTGCCAGTGGGCAGGGCACATAGCACGTAGAACTGATGGCCGATGGGGCCGAAAGGTTCTCGAGTGGAGACCACGTACCGGCAAGCGCAGCGTAGGAAGACCAGCCACGAGATGGATAAATGACCTCATACAAGTGGCGGGAAGACGCTGAATGCAAGCCGCTTCCAATCGGTCTTTTTGGAAATCGATGGGGGACGCCTATGTCCAGCAGTGGACTTCTTATAACTGAGATGATAATGATGAAAATTGAATCGTCAAATCACTAATTCAACACAAATGTACGTGGCCACACGCTAGAAGAGATGAGAGCAACACAATAGAACGAGATTCATTCGCAGGGTAATATAAGGTAGGTGCAAGGAAAAATAGGCACTTCTGTACATGCTGATTTGAGATTAAGTACATCTTAGCTTAACTGTATTTGTAGGGAGTATAGGTTTTTCAATATCCATCCAACCCAGAGTCACCATCACCAAATTATGAAGAGGGTTGAAAGTAAAACAAGGAATTCCCATTTACTACATCGACGGTGAGTATTCCTAAGAATAGTATTATTATTATTCGTAGAGTATACAAAAGCATCGATATTGTGAGAATCTCACATAAAAAGTAACTTAAATATTATCTGTGCTTGACATGACATACTGACAGCCTATCTGTCAATATGTCAATTTACAATATTCAAGAGTCATTCTCTTCCACTTCGATAAGTCCCGTCTCCATAGGCGGTGGTTCCATAAACCAACAATACATATAATACCAAAATATTTCTAAGGCTCAATAAAGCCCACATTTTCTATGTTGGACGTTTTATTTCCATAAATCTAACATTCCAACAGATATAACAAATACATATCTTTGTTAAAAGAAATACGAAATATTCGACTACATAGGTAAGATCATTTTTAGTAACATACGCTTGGTTTACATTTTCGCGTAAAAGTATGCGCAAATCCGAGTTAATAGTAGATTTATAGATTATGTACCAAGGGTTATTTAAAGTCGTCATGGTCGTCGAACAACGAGTCGTTGTTAAAAAACGGTCGAACTTAAAAAAAAAAGTTTATTTGAAAAAGTTCGATGAAAAAAATTCAAAACTTGGTTTTTTGTCTAAAATAATAAATAAATAATAATAATAATAAATATTTGTGGACATTTCACACAACACCATCTAGCCCAAACTAAGCAAACCTTGTACTATGGAACTAGATGGCTGATAGAATACATATATACTTTTTTTTTGTAAATATATACTTAAGATACATAGAAACACCCAGACACAGAACAAACATCCATGCTCATCACACAAATGTTTGCCCTGGGTGGGGATTGAACCCACGACCTTTCAGTTCAGCAGGTAGAGGTAAACACACTACCAACTGAGCCACAAGGCCAGTCGTTCTGAAAATGAACATTATTTGTTCTGCTTCATCGCCCATAAATACTTTATGACGAAATAGTGTTTTACATCACGGGCGACATGTTGAATCCCGAGTATAACGTAGGATTCTAGGATTAACTCCCGAACGTAACGAGGGTGCCTGATGTATAACCTCAGCAACGGCATTAAGTCACCAAGGTTAAGATGCAACGAAATACTACATCTCATCCCATTTTGCTAACTTACTGGCAGTATATGCGCCGACTACCTCTAGAACTGAGGTCCAGCGGGATATAACATGTTACAGCCTACACTAGACAGTAATCAGACCCACCGTAGTGTAGATATCCTTAGGGAATATCTGTCCGGATCATTCGTCCACAAATGATCCAAACAGTTGGTAGTGTGACTGTCAACATTGGATACTCTTGTAGCGGCTGGGTGGGTTGGTGGCTCAGGCCAGCTGGGTGAGATTTAGCGATAATGCTAGATTGATAGATAGATAAACGACGATGTCGAATTGTCAACCAAAATCTACAGATCGGAAGATCTACAACTTTCAAGGCCATGGAGATGCCTATATCAGATGTCATGGTGCGCATAGATGCAGATATCCGAGCATATTTGAACTTAAGAGATATATGCTGAGATCACTGTGAGGAGCAGTAAGTACGGCCTTGCGTCTCGAGATGCACATATGGACAAATGTGAGCAATAACCAACCCTCAACTAAAGTTGTTGCATAGTCTTTTATGCAGCAAAGCAAATCACAAATCACATGCAATATACATAACAGTTAGGAATACATTATGTTTTTATGCGAGTTAACTCAAGCACTAGAAACAAATCTACTTAAAGTATTTGCCATGCATAGTGAGATTACTTGTGTAAATATAACAAGTCTGTATTTTCCTTATTAACTCATAAATTTTAATTAATGTTGTGATAGCAAGCTAAACATTTTTATTTAACAAATCAGTTAACAATCACAAGGATAATATTTCCTCAAATATAACAATTGCAATAATAAATTGAAAAATCTCAAAAATGTTGGTATAGAATTATTTAATGGTACTTATAGTAAAATAATTTGTTATTATAGAAGGATTTTAGCTTTACCAGTGAAAGAATTTAATAGCCATGTTTTGGGAGCATGATATGATAGTTCCAAGAATCCACACCAAAACGGCAGTGTAGGTATAAAAAGTTATTTTTCCATACTACCTACAAATATTTTATATACATAAAGTGTAACAGCTTATTTATAATAATATATTTAAAGTGATACTGCTGTTACATATTAACAATTTTGTAGAAAATTCAATTCTGTACAAAAATTTCACAACAGATTCAACAATCTCAATCCAGCACATGTTATGAACTTTACCAATTACTGTTAAATTAAATAATGTTTATGAATAAGCCACTGTATCATTGTCAAATTAAAACGCAACATGCCCAGTTCCAAATAGTTAATCGCTGTTTAGTTATATCTTTTCTCAGTGATCATTCATTTAAATGAGCAATGTATCAAAATTATTATGTACCATTATCTGCTATAATATAATCTGACCTACATGTTCTGGGTACATTTTAGAAAGTACTCTGCAAGTGTAATAATCTGTAGCACACAATCTGATCTCAATGTCAACCAAACCGAAGTGAAAGTACAAAATAGAGCTTACTGCTTACATAATAACACTTTGATTTATGAAGGTAACAGAATTTTATCATTGGTTTATATGAAATAATAATTTTCTTTGAAGAGTAAATTCTTTGATCAGTTAAGTCAAAACACATTTTATAAACAGGACAAGATTATGTTCAAAGATAAGACTTAGCTCGGGAAGCAAAGTTCTAACACATGTTTTTCTCAAACTTTCGTTGCAATATAATTGCAAGGCACGGTTTACATAATAGCATCAGCACTTACCTACCTTCTCAAATGAACAACTTCGTGGCAAATCACAAGCAGTGGAAACAAACAAAATAAAAAACCAAGAATCCAAGAACTCAATTCAATAGATCTGCTAAATGTAGTCGAAACTTCTAAGACATTTTAAAGCAATAGATTACCAACGAGAAAGTAACGATAATCAATGCAAAGCAAGGAAAGAAAGAGGAGTGATAAATTTTAAATTCATTGTAATTTTGATTTATTTTACTGAAACCACAACCACATTTGTCAGAATCAAAATGAAAAATAAAACTTGTAGTGAAATATTTAAAAAAATATCAACTTCAACTTCAACGTTAGTTCGTGTCGTTCGTGATCTTCTTCTTCTTTTTTGTATTGGACCCGCATTTAAGCATTTGCCAGTGTCAAGTCTTAAGATATTTTCAAGTTTCTTTAATAAAACAAGTTGTAAATGTTCTAGTCACAATCTAAGTCATGTATACAGTCAAGTCAATTTAAGTCGAGTCCTGCTTCAGTAAAGTGGTGGCGACTTTACTAGAAACTTCTATAGAGTTTTGCCGACAACGTAAAATCACACGTTTTATTGCTTTATTTTACTTGCCTACACTCACGCACTTTATCGAAAACTTAATGAATAAAACACCACCATTTTTATAGCATTAATGTTCAAAATAACACAAGTTTAGGAAAATAAAACAAAACAGCAACACGTTACTAAGACGTTCCCGCCAAAACTCGTCGTTCGTGATCATGTCATTCGTGACTCTCTCTTCGTATTCACGACTCCTCCAATGTCACGTAATAAAGTCTTCTTCTTTTTTATATTGGACCCGCATTAAAGCATTTGCCTGTGTCAAGTATTAGGGTTTTTTCAAGTTTCTTAAATAAAACAAGTTGTAAATGTTCTAGTCACAATCTAAGTCACGTATACAGTCAATTTATAAGTCGAGTCCTGCTTCAGTAAAGTGGTAGCGACTTTATTAGAAGAGTCTATGGAGTTTTGCCGACAACGTAAAATCACACGTTTTACTGCTTTATTTCACTTGCCTACACTCACACACTTTATCGAACATTTAATGAATAAAACAATGTTCAAAATAACACAATTTAGGAAAATAAAACAAAGCAACAACACGTAACAAGGACGTTCCCGCCAAAAAAACAGTATTCCCCAGATTCACCTATTATTTTACAGTAGTTTTCTAAAATTATTATTTATCATAGACCTAGAATGAATAGACGGAAAAACCATGTAACCGGGTAAGAGATAGCAATATTGATACCATTGTATAGCATTCCCATAGAAGTCGGGGGAAATAGGTTGGGAGCTGGGAGTGGGTTTTATTATATAACTTTAAGATATTTTATTGATGTTATGATATTAAAAATATTTATAAATACATGCTTACACTTGTGGTTTGAATTTGTAAGCGACAATATATTGCAACTATGAGCACACCTACACAAGGCTACAATCTTCCACAGATCCAAATACAAAGCAATTCATCTGATGGAAATCTATAAAAAAGATATACTAGGGTTCATACACATATATACACATACATACACACACACACACAAAACACAAAAACTCACAGCCAAGGTAAGTATGCAGTATTTCCAGATGAAGATTGGACTTCGCAAATATCAGAAACGTAGGAAGAAAAAATCAGTAACATTCACGTCACACCCAAATGAGTGATAAAAGTAATCACTTAGTTATGGTTTCAAAACAATCCAATTCCCAATCTCAACTTATCACAAACAAATAAGTTATATTTACGGACCATAATTATTTTTTATGTTAGATAGATCTACAATTGACCATCAACTCGTTTGACTCTTTTTCGATCATACTTAAAGATGAAGTGGTATCGATAAGTATTTCTTGACACAACTAAATTAGCGATTGATAGATTACCTTTTTTGAAAGAAAAGTAAATAATCCTTAACATTTTCGGCCGGAACAAAACATAACTTACTTTGATAAACATAAATTATCTGTCTTCTTTACGCAAGCGTGTCAGAGAGAAATTGTCAAAATATGATAGGCATAACTTAAAATTAAGTAACGCTATTCGATGCGGCTGTTATTTTTTTACGTAACACATTTTCTTCAACTGCAAATTTTCCGATGGCCGAATAATCGATAGTTTAAAAAATGGATTGATGTATGTTGGGTATATGTAATTAAATATAAATAGTTAAAAAAACTGAAATACCGACTTTACAAGTATAAGTTTAGAAAACTCAAAACTCTAAAAAAAATGGCTGAACTGATTTTGATTAAAAACAGCTAAGAACACTCTCGACAAAATCCCATTTTACATTAAAAAAAAACTACATCAAAATCAGTCTATCTGTACGAGAGCTATTCATTCTTCATGTCGATGCTTTTTGGTTGTGTTTTTATTTTTATTTATATGTTTTTTTAAACAAAAAAAAACCAGAGCTATAAAACCACAGACAAATACAAAGATTACTTATCAAACTTATAACAACCCTCTATTTGGTTCGGGGGTTATAATTGCGCAATTTTATTTAGAAAACCAAAGTAATGTGCTGTAGTACAAATTATCTTATATCAGGTATAGGACAACCGGTTATAGCGGTATATAAATATTTATTTATTTTCTCTCTACGCCTTTACTAAAAAAAATGGTTATCTGTAAAGTCAGCTTACGGATGATAATTTTACGTGATAAAGATGCGTCATAAGCCGAACGCTTAGGCGGATCGTGCCTCTCTATCGCTTGTTCCGCGCTCTTTCTTGCACGCTTGGCTCAGGTGGAACGTTACAATTTTTCGTGCGGGCATCCGGCGTTCATCGATTTATAAGACGTTTTCACGACTAAAACTAGGCAAAAATTGTTATCTTAATTTGGCAGCACTGTCTGGCCTTAATTCAGCACTGTCATGCCAACTTACGAAAACATAACCTTGTATGATCTTTCTATATTTTGTTTATTACAGCGGTTTGAACGAATATGCATAAATATTTTGTGTTCAAATAACTGTCTCTTCATCAATTAACCTTTAATTATATTTGCGATGATACGAGACGAACACATGCACATAAAAATATTAAAAACCCACCTGTGAAAACTAACATTATTTCTAGCACTTCTATTTTTATAACTTTAAACAATACACTTCACCATTTTACCACTAACCACACCGTTTTATGTAATTTCCTCCCTTTTTAAAGTTATCTGTGATTAAAAACTAGCAAACTGTGAATTTTGTGTCCCTAAGTCTTCGCTTATTAGGTAGGCGATAACGGGACCAAACAATTTTCAACCCGCTACATCGTTAAAGACAAAAAATGCATAATCTTTCTCTTTCATGATTGCTATTTCACTAGGGAGTTAAAGAGAAAACAATGTGACGGTTTCTATCCTCCTCCGGGATATTTATTTATTTAATTAATTCAATATACAGCTATCTTGTATAACTTAATACAATTATTATTATGTGATTACAACACCTAAAATCAGAACTACCAACCAAAAAAATTAAGAACGAATTAAATGAATGACTTGTTCTATAGTGATGCGATCAAATAAAATAAGTGAAATGTCCACATTTTTTTTTTTTTTTTTTTTTATTTAAGTCGATATTACTGTTATTGTGGGTAACTTTGACTAAGCGTTAAGCTTTGTATATAGGCTGGTTAAGGGATTCTTGATTTTTTTCACATAAGATTAGAAATCAAATTGATTGATAATTGCGTAAGTTGAAGTCGCCAAACATTATAAATGTTAATTTCTACATAAAGTTGATAAATATGATAAAAGTTTTCCACCATTTTCTGAATACAAGTATTTATGACTGTCTCGTCCATCACATGGTATTGGGTATAAGGCCTCCCCCACATTAGGCGTGCGCGTTCCTTGGGCGTGTGAGAGACGTGCGTGCTGCGAGTTCGCTGCGTGAGCGTTGCGTATTGCCACCGTGTGCGTATGTGCAACGCACGCGCGGCACGCACTCGGCGCTCGCATTGGTTTTTAACCCCCTTAAGTAGCGGGTGGTGGGGCCAGTGGGCCCCACCGCCGCAAGGGTTAAAAAACACGACGCTCAAGCAGCGCGCTCTCCACTCAAATGCCAGAGGAACGCGCACGCCTAATGTGGGGTGAGCTTAATTGGATAGTTAATTCAAAAATATATTATTCAATTTAAAATTCCCTACTTGTCTTGATCCCTTTTGCGAAATATTAAGCTTTTAAATGACATTTTTTGTTGGAGTCAAGTGTCTCTACCCCTCTGGCAGCTAAATGGTTCTTGACGTTTGTTAAAAAAAAAATGTTTAGCAACCATGTTATGTTCGATAAAAAGATTGAGAAATGTCATGGCCATTGTCTAATTATTCGTATTTTTGCAATATTCCTAGAATTTATGCGAAAATTTGTATCATCAAATCATGCTACGACATTATGCAAAGTTACCCATGCTGACAGTATTCATACCTAGTATTACTTATTTTGATCGATAATTTCAAACCGTTAACTATTAGAACAACTATGGACATGTATGGACATGTTTTATCTAAATACCAAAACTAACCATAATCATAGAATTTTTAAGGCTAGAGTGATTAGATAATTATCTTCTAGATCGACGAGTTCCATCGAGTTCCACGTCCAATACGTAGTATCCTCTAGTAGATTGTGCGTTTAACATCAGGTGAGGTGGTGGTCAATAGTAGATCCATCTAATGGAAAAAAAGCTTACATATATATTTTTTGAAAATATATTTAATTTTGTTTATTTGGATGACGTGCTTTTTTTAGTTATTTTGTGTTAAAAACCAAACTACTCAATCCAATCGGAAAGTATATCCTGTAAATTGAAAAATATTTTTCCAATATTTTATTAATATTTCTCAATATTCCAATATTTATCAGTTTATAAATAATAATATAATAATAATAATAAACATACGAAATCTTAAAAACTATCTTTTGTACATATGGGGTACAACAATAATAAGAGTACATAAACACCAGCAAAATAGCATATGAACAGCGAAAATTTGAACAGAAACCGTAAATATTACCTTTTTTTAATTTCTATGGTTCATTAAAGTTATAGAAACTAGCTTATATAAGTAAATAAAATACTACATTATTGAAAAACCACTTTCTAAATATTCCATGAATATTCCATCAAGGAACATCTCTCAACAGAACCAGCAAGTGGAGACCTGGGGGGCAATTCAGTTATTCAAAACCAATCCGTAACTGAACCTTATGCGAAGCATTTCCTGTCGGCTGCTATCTTATTTTGATTTAGTAACGAGTGAAGGACGTGTTACGTTTCATCATATGTGTATGTATGATATAAAAGTGACTGAATAAAAAAAACTATGGCGGCCGACGGGAAACGCTCCACATAGGGTTCGGCTATGGAGCGGTCTTGAATAATTGAATTGGGCCCCTGTTGACCAGTGACCACCCCCTTCCTCTTGCAACAAATGACATTACGCGTGGCACGGGCTTTAGTTAAGCCCGTAGTACTAGACATGACGTCAGACCTTGACTGGCCTTGTGGCTCAGTTGGTAGTGTGTTTACGTCTACCTGCTGAACTGAAAGGTCGTGGGTTCAATCCCCACCCAGGGCAAACATTTGTGTGATGAGCATGGATGTTTGTTCTGTGTCTGGGTGTTTCTATGTATCTTAAGTATATATTTACAACAAAAAAAAAAGTATATAAGTATTCTATCAGCCATCTAGTTCCATAGTACAAGCTTAGCTTAGTTTGGGCTAGATGGTGTTGTGTGAAATGTCCACAAATATTTATTTATTTATTATTTATTTAGACCGGACTGGCTGATGTCTGTGCTGCTCCTTTTGATGAACACCGTCGAAATAATCGAATGCGTTTGAAATTATAGTTGGAATTATAGTTTAAATCCGTATCATTTAAAAATTAATCTGAGTAACCCATAATATATTTTAAAGATGAAGTCCATCCTTGGGCACACCGTTGGTCGATTAACATCAGGCGAGTTGGTGGCCAATCGTTGATTTATCTTGCGTAAAAAATACTACTCAAAAATTTATTAAAATCTTTAAAATTGTCTACCTGTCTTATTTTTAGGATTCCGTACCTCAAAAGGAAAAAAACTGAACCCTTGTACGATTACTTTGTGGTCCGTCTGTCCATCTTTCCGTCTGTCTGTCTGTCCGTCCGTCCGGGTGTCAAGACCTGTATCTTGAGAACACGTGAAGGTGTCATGTTAAAATCAAATTTCAAAAAGAACAATCAAATTTCTCAGTTTTTGTATCAAAAGTTTCAGCCGAATATGTCGTAAAAAACGCACATTTCGACACTCACAAGGTAATAAAAACTTATGGGATACTTCCTGTTGACCTAGAACTATGAAATTTGGCAAGAAGCATTGTGTTATAGTACATATAGTGTACTATAACACATTTTTATGATGTATATTTTTCGATTTATGAAGGAAAATATAAAAAAATATATAATTTCCGCCTTTTATCTACTAGTTTGTACGGAACCCTCGGTGGGTGAGTCTGACTCGCTCTTGGCCAGTTTTTCTAGAATTATTTTATACCTTTCTTGTAACTACCTAAAAATTAATAGAAAGTAGTTTTTGCTATTTATAAATGCATTGTTATTTTATTACCTACTTGGTATTCAGGGAACAGGGAACCTGCTAACACGAGTATATTACTTGCTCAAAAACTGACAAAACCTTAAAACTTTAGTGTTTGCTCCCGCATTATAAGGTACTCTAGCGCATAAAGTTATGTGAGATTATGAGCCAATTTATTTAAAAAAAATGTTTTTTTTTTCAAGTATTACCCTATGTATACCCCATAAACTTGGAACATCACTATCACCATAGCGTAAAAATATTGAATGAACAAGAGAATGAACATAATTAAAATGAATGAACTGGAAAAAATGAGAAAATGAAAATCAATTTTATATTCTCGTATTTCAATCCAATGATTTGCATGAATTGTCCCAGCATCTGATGATGAGCATGCAAAATATATTTATTTCTCGCAATTTTCTATGATGTTTTTTCAGTATTTTCTTTTACAGTGCAAAAATTACGAAAATAATGATATTAAGAATTTGCTGCCCTTGCTCGCTTGTTTAGCCGCCATGTCTGAAGTTCGCTGAGTCTTTGGAGTTTGTGTCGTGCTATTCTTTAATGTTTACAGAGTATTGTGAAATTAGTTCATTAAAAACAATGAATTATTAGAAGACTCAAATGACTATATACATGTTTATTGTGTTGTGTGAACCTGAAGTGAATCTAATCATAATTTTTTTGCGTTTGGAGAAGTGACTCCTTACATCGTATTTTTAGTCCATCCGCCATATTGGCGTTAATATTTCTTCGTAAGTCTTTTTTGATAATATTTGGGCTTTGCTCGCATTATTTTCTTGTAGAATCTTGTGTTATAGCTTCAGTTTTTGTAGGGCTTCGTTTTATTGTATAAGTTGAAAATGCATGTTCTGAAATTGGCCCTTATTTCTACATTTTGTTCGTGGCCTCCTTCTAGACAGTTTTCACCATTTCTAGTCAGTATCGAAAATGTAATTTTGATGTTACACAATGCCAGAAACTCGTTATAAAATGTTAAAAATGCATATATGTGCGTAAGGTTTAGTTTTGTAGATTACTTGTAGTTGGCTATGCAGTTCAAAGCGTCCCAATGTACTTTCCCAAAATCTCTTGTTCAGTGCTCAATAAAATGTAATTTGATTCTATAATATCATGTAAATTATCAAAACAGTTCTTTGAATACATAATGTTCCAAATAAGTTACTTTTTATTCAATGTTTACATATCCTGCACCTAAGATGTCCCGAAAATCTCCTTTGCTAATACCTACCCAGAGAATGTTCTAGATCTTCTATGATGCTTCTTTCATATTTAGGTGTAATTTCTTTATAATGATAGTAGGTACTACATTTTGGAAAAATTCAGTAATATCATTACCTACCTGTCTAAATACAGCCTTGTAGGAGGGCTCAAAATTTAGGTTATGGGTCATCATGGGGAATATCATCGAAAGAATCAAGAGAAAATTGGTACATACCTAAAAAATAGCATCAATATATTGGTAAACAAACATCAGTGCACATAGTACACCATGTGATAGGAAAACCTATAAACAAAACTAAAAGTAGTGACAATTTTTATAAGTAGTATTTGATAACCAAATAGGTTTAGAGTAGTAGTTCAATTGAAGCATGTAAGTAATAATATATTTTAGGTTAAGTATAGTTTTCAAACATGATCTTAAAAACTTTCTCTTTTGCACCTTGTTTTTGGAAGTTTGAGTAAATATTCGAAAACATTGATTCTGCTCAAATATACATACAATATATATTAAAGAATTCAACTTTTCAAACTTAGAGTATGTGTCGTAAAGACTGGAAAATCCTTTACCAATTGTGCCCATTGGTTGGCTGAACTAACATTCCAGATGAAGTGTGAAGTCTGAACGTTTGCCACATTTGAGAACATTTGCTAGAATTATTGTCTAATATACTTACCCTTCTTACAATTAAAAACAATATTGCTTGCTGTAGTGGAACACTTTCAAACAGGGCTTGCAGCTTTATTTCTGACTGACAACTTCTACACTATAGAAACTTAATGGCCTTCATCACAATTTTGAGAATTTTAGTACCACCTGGTCTAACCTGTGGCCTTAAGATAGGAAGTAGACAAACCATTTTGCATCTGTATATAATATATAATCCATCAAATCAGATATAAATGCATATCTACATGGAGTAGTTCCTCTCCATCATTTATATATAACATCAGCTGTGCCTTGCACTTTCATTAACATAGTGATGAGAAAAGGATGGTGATAATAAAATGTAGCTTGTCTGTCTCTAAGGGTCTCGGCTATATCTGTACCAAATATCATCAGTTTAAAAGTCCAACAATTAGCTGTTTAGTTCTGAAAAGGTAACAAATAGGGAGATAAGAGTTATTTTTGCTCTTATAATATTAGGATGACAGAGGAGACATAGATTCCAAATGAAATCTGAATCAGGGCCCTTATTCCGTATCTCCATCGGCTGTATAAGGTGAATTTGACGTTGTGCATCTCTAGAATGAAAATTAGACTGGCTTCTTAAACTTAAAAGCTAATTTTCATTGTCAATGCACGCACGTCATGTATGTGAGTGCGGCCGATGGTCATACGGAATAAGGGCCCTGATGGATTGTAAATACTGGTGTATATCCTAACTGACAGTTGTCAATGTCAATACATACTTTATTAAAATGGGCAATTGAATAAAACAGTGGAAAGACAATTTGTCTACTTATGCTACTACACTTAGTATACTGCTTTAGGCTTTAGACTAATAACCTAAAACTTACAAATGGAATATACATCTATGCTTAGTTGTGACAGACAATAAATAATAATTATGATACTCTTTGAAAATTCAACATCTGCATCTGTTTAAAAAAAAGATTTTATAACCATAAGCTTGTTAGGAAATGTTCTATCATGATTGGTTGAAATAAATTTTCAGGGTGGGAGCTGGCCTAACATAGAAAATAGATATTTTACCTACTATTTTGTCCACCTATCAGTAGAAATAAAGTATGTTCTGAACAAGTGACTTTAAGTGGATAGAAATGAATTAATTTACCATTGGTGGTAGTCCTACAGATAAAAAGATTAAGGTGATATGAAGTTTTATGTAAATTTAAACTATTGTCTCTTTGTCCAAAATGGACAGTGATGTTTTGTAGTGTATGACTATGCCTTTTATAGCATAACTGGCTTTATAGCTTTTGAGTGCATTTGTCACTAGTTTTATGCTCTTTAAGTAGATATCATTTCATACAAAGAGTTGGAGGCCTAGCTTAGTGCCTAAAAATTGTCTTTGTCATGTTGTTTTTATAAGAAATCATGTATGTATTGACATTAATAGCTGACATGAGTATGTAAAATGGTTATATCTATGTTCCAAGCTAGACCCGGAGAAAATATGATTTCTAACTATAAACATTACTTTAACATTTCACACAAACATAAAATCATGCCTGTTTTCCGTTACAGGATAGGTAAAGCATCAAAGACCAATAAGGCTGTTTGACTCCACATTTGACTGTGATTAGATGGTTAGATGGAGGGGAAAGGATATTAGAGGGTTATAGGGGATACGAGGGTAGGATGTAATCTTGGCATTTCAATTTCAAAAAGCATAATAAAGAACAATGGAAAATAGTGTCCCCAAATTTGAAATTAATTGAAGCAATGGTGATTACAACAACAACACCATATTGGATCCATCATTAGGTACTTCAATTTATTATAAGACAGCATGCTAAAATATCCTTGTGAAGTGGTAAATGCTTTAAGCAGAATCTTGATCATTCACAAAACAACTGGCCAATACGTAGAAATACCAGCATGTCATTTTACCTAGTGTCATATTCCAACTTCAGTAGGATTGCAAATAGGTTAAGTTAGTTTCAGTGCTAGTCCATATGCAGAATTGTCCAGTGAATAATAGATTTTCATGATATGTGATTTGAATACTTACTCTGCCAAATACCTATATATGAATTATTTTGATGTTTTTTTTGTTTGGTAGGTTTAGACGTGGTCTCATATAAATTTTGTCAAAATATGTTCAGTACTTTGGTTTTAATAACAAAATAACTGAAAAAATCTCATCCAAGTAAACAAATTGTATATTTTGAAGTTGGTTTTTTTAAATTTTTTAAACTATAATTATTAGGGACAGATTTCATATAAAATTATTTTTTATTCTTTGTAAAGTTGTTCCAATCTTTTATAAATATCCTGATAATCAAATACTAAGTGGTAGAAATCACTATTCTTCTGTTGTATGGAGAAATGCATCCTTTACATCCCTTTTAGATCAGTCTTTACAGGGTTACAGGGTACTTTCTAGGGTTACATTTACATTAGATATTATTTATTTTATTCAATCAATCTATTACAAAAAGACAGCAAGGTTGGGTTGCTTTAATTGTTTTAAATGTATAAATGCTTGTTATGATATTTTTTGTTTCAAAAATCAAGGATTGAGAATCTTCATCCCAGTATGAAGTTAAATAACCTGTCAGGTAGGATTAGCAGTTAGCAGATTAGATTAGTATTTAGCATATAAACGAATTATAGTCTTCGTGCACAAAAGATGTTTCCATGTATTACTGAATCAAGATTAGCAGCCCTTTATTCTCTTTTGATTCAAGATGTTGTGATTGTTTTTGTTTCCAATAAAAATATGTCTATGTCATTGTGTCATTTAAGAAATCTCATTAGAATTATATTCTGAAGGCCCTCAATAAATTGAGCTGACCTAAACCAATTGAAAATGAAATTATTTATCACATACATATATTTTAAGTAATTTTAAGAACTGACATTTTGTTATGAGTAATAATTATGAAAATCATAAATCATTAGTTAAATGTTTATTAATGGCTCTCTAATAATTTCACCACAACTTAGCTTGATGAGCTATCAAGCTAAGTTGTAATTAATGAAATTGAATTCCTAACTGTAGATTGCAGGTAAAACACCAAATACCAACTGTGAGCAATATTTACTACTTGACAATATTATCAAATGCAATCAGGTTTCATGGTCGCATGGGGATAGGTATAATCTAGCGCCCACCTCAGCTAGGACCCTGATATTGAAAAACAAAAATTGTTAAAGTCTTATTAAGTCTCAATGCCAGTTTAGTAAGAACAAATAGTGAACGTAAAGTGTATCACTACATCAAAGAATTCAATGTAAACTAGAATAGAAATTTCAAACAACAAAATGGTCTTCAAAACTCATCACCATTCATGTCACTGTCTAGCAGACAATTGAACTAGGTGTAGATACTACTCTGCAGTTGAAATGAACAGTCTTCAAAACATGACATCTAGTATGTTAGTACATAAACATTCTTCAATTCTAATATATATCAGTCTAGAGATGTTGATGCATTTTACTAATAATTGACTACATTAACCAGAGTTGTGGGTGTCAAATAGACCTATGACACAATGAAAATATCACAGTTATTATTTAGTATTTATTCCTGGTTAAAGTATGATCTTGTGGATATTTACTTGTCAATAGGTTCACTAGGGTTTTACCAGAATTCATAATAGTACATAATGATGTGCAAAACATTCAGTTTATCTGTTCTGATTTTTGCTCTTTTGCTGTGATTCATATGGAAAGATATATCTTTTCTTGCATAGAAAACAATATTACATACATACATGTCAAACAGATAATCTCCTTATTTTTAGGTTGATTAAAAAAATGTGTTTAACTGATTTAGAAACTTCTAGACCTGATTTTGAGAAGTATGGATATTTATCTTGAAACTGTATGCAATTAATTAATTTAGGTCTGTATATCTGTGTATTATTCTGGTTTCTCTGTCTTATCAGTTTGGAAATAGAAAAGGAAAAATAATCTTGTATTAAATTTATTTATTTATTATGTTGAAACTACCAATCATGTATATTTAAGTCTCTGTTTTGGTCTTTGTGTCATTTTGGTTTACCTGTCTTATTGGTATGGAAATAAAAAATAAATAATCTTTATTTTGGCTCTATCATGTTTATAGCTGCATTTTCTATTTTAGGTACTGGACATCATCCGCAGAGCATCATCCTTTTGGTGCTCCTGGGTGGTCTACCCTGCATTTAAGCAAGGTATGCAATCTATTACTCACGAGTGTGTGTACAACTTATTCTTGTCCAATGTTGTAAACAATGGCAGACATGAGAAAAATGAGAGCAACTAATTTCGAAAAAAAAAAGAGTCTGCCATTGTTTTTTAGGACATGTGAAGAAAAACTATATTTATTTCTCACTTGTCAGTGACTAACTGAAGCTTTAATCACTATCAAGTTAACAATTAATATACATTTTCTTTAGTAGCTGAATCTTTAATATTTTTAAAGATATATTTTGATTATATTTTCAGGTAGGATTAGTGTGACTATGAATGAGATGCCTCTCAACTAGGTGCAGGGGCACCAAAGTTATTTATTATGATAGAATGGTTCAGTGTCTTAAGAGGATATAGCTGATGCCTCTTAGCCAGAAATTGGATGAACCTCTTGTTACAATTGAGGTGAGAGTCTCGATTAGTAGCCGAACATATATATATAGAAATGTCGATAATCTACTACAGTGATTGTGTCACTCCGGCAGGTAGATTGCTGACTCCAGCACGATGCAGCAGGCAGTCGATCCTCTCGCTACCACGAGCACGGTAATTTCCTCCTAAATCCTCCAAACATTCCATGGTTGCTTTAGTAAGGAAAAACAAATGTCTAATGTGTAATAATTTAACAGCCGGCGTCGGAAGCTGTGAATGGCGCCCCGCCCGACGACACCCCGCGCCGGCAAGGCCGCATGACCAATCAATTACAGTTCCTCCAAAAGACTGTAATGAAGGCCGTGTGGAAACACCAGTTCGCGTGGCCTTTTCACCAACCCGTCGACGCGAAAAAGTTGAATCTTCCTGTAAGTATATTTCGCATATTGTAAGTAGAGTAAGTTCTGTTTGGACAAAATTTGCAATTTGGCTCGATTTAATTTCAGGATTACCATAAGATCATCAAAAAGCCCATGGATTTGGGTACGATCAAAAAGCGCCTCGAGTCAAACTATTATTACTCGGCGCAAGAATGTATTCAGGATTTCAACACCATGTTCACGAATTGCTACGTCTACAACAAACCTGGCGAGGATGTCGTGGTCATGGCGCAGACACTGGAAAAGCTGTTCCTTAATAGGGTAAGTGATTTTTAGGCTTCATATTTAAATTAATATTTTTTATTCATAACAAATAATATGTTACATGTCAAATAATAAACGAGGAAGTATCTATCTAAGAAAATAAATTATTTCATTCCTTGCTTCATCAAGCAAAATTACACATAATTAAATATGACTCATGCAAAAAAAAAACATTAAACACAACAAAAAAGAAATTCAAAAATTAATAATAATAATCTGGTGATTTCAATAAATAATAACATTAATTACAAAGTGTCAAGTTCAAAAATAAAATAAAATAAAAAATAACAAAACAAACAAAATGTAGGGTATGAGAATCTATTCATGAGGCTAAGATGTATGTCTGTCTTAAACTTAACCGGCCGTATCACTGAAACAGTAATAGATACAAGTCTCAAAATTGACAAAAACTGGATTGTAGGGTTTACTTTGATGTAAATCTATAAATACTTAAAATTGGTTAAGTACAAAATAAGTTTGCATAAATAAGATTTAAAAAAATGGGAAATTATTGTGCAAGAACTGTGAGATAAAATCTCATTGTTGATTCCACAAAAAAGAAACAATAATGACGATTGAATGTTTCATTAAATTTACATTTGGTGTCATGTGTTATAAACTTAAAATAGAGTAAACGGTAGTGCTATAATCTCTTTGGATAAAGAAAATAAGTCTGTAACACTTACTTATTTTAACTTGATATTATATGTGAACTCCTAGCATAGGAATTGCCTGAAATGCTAGACAATAATACTGTAATAATAAATGTGAAGTTACAAATATTCACATTATAAAATACGTTTTGTGGAGTAATTAGCCCTGGTGTCAGTGTTCATGCTTTGTGTTTTGCATAGGGAGAAGGTTCAATGTGCGAATGAAACTCCTACTGTGTCAGATTTATTTTTGTTGTTAAGTTGTTTAAGTAATTTCAGCAAAGATAAAGTAAATTAACTCACTGACACAATTTTCATACCTATATTTTACTCATTTAAAATTGGAACAAATAATAAAGTTTGCAGTGGGGAAAAAATTTACAAAAAATCTAAAGGAACATAATATATTAAATTTGGTAGGTGCAACACCTATTATGTAAGTTAATAACATTGCTGTAGACCCTAAAGAATTATAATCTTTTTTCTTATATAAAGAAATCAGTTCATATTGGTTGTTATACAATACGTTTTTGGTTTGAGTTCTTTGAGCATAATGGATTAATCATGCTTATCCTCTAATATTAGAAAAGCCTCTAGTCTGTTTGTTATCTCTTCATGGTTAGAAGGCTGAACCAATAATTCTGAAATTTGGCACTCAGATTCTGTAGGATCTGGAGAAGGACAGGCTATATTTTATCATCAACATAACGGCTGAATCAATCGTTCTGAAATTTGGCACACAGATTCCTTAGGACCTGGAGAAGGACGGGCAATATTTTATCATCATCATTTTTCATCACTACGCGGGTGACACCGTGGGTCGCAGTTCCACCATATTTTTTTCTCAAGCAGGCATGTCTGATTGTGTATATCTGTGTACAGATAGCTCAGATGGACAAGGAGGAACGCGAAATCGAGACACCGTCGAAGGGCGGCAAGGGTGGTGGCACCGGCGGCGGGCCGAAGAAGCGCGGCTCGACGGCGCCGGCGTCAAGCGGCGCGGCAGCCGGCGCGACGCCGGTAGCGGTTGCGCGCGCCCCGCTCGCCGCCAAGCCTGCCGTGCCGCCGCCCGCACTCGTCGGCTCCACCAACACCACCACCACGGCCGCCGTCACGCCCCCCGCCACGCACACCGGCCTTCCGCAGCAGGTTAGACACGACACTCACCACCGTCATTTGTCACCGTTCATTACCGCTTACCGATGGTTCTTCTTCTTTTTTGTATTGAACCTACACGACTAGCGATTTGCCAGTGTCAAATTTTGAAATATCTTTCAAGTTTCAATAATACAAGTTATATGGTGTTCTAGTCTAATTCACGTAAACAGTCATTTTCAACATTGAGTCTTGCCTCAGTAAAGCCTCGATGACACTGGGCTAGTTTATGAGCTGCTAGTCGGCGAGTTTAAGAGCTATCGAGTGAGCGTGTAGCGAGTGTCGATGACACAATCGAAAGCAGATTGTAAAAAAGCTCAATGACACGAATCGAGTTTACAAGCTGCTCGCAAACTCGCTGGCTTGTAGCTTGTAAACTAGCCCAGTGTCATCGAGGCTTAAAGTATGGCTACTTTACTAGAAGCTTCTATGAAGATTTGCCGACAACGTAAAACACGTTTCATTTGTGCTTTACCTTATAACATTCACTATTATTGTAGTCTCTTTACATGAACGTCATACGTCGCGTTTTTAGTTATTTCAAAGGAATAGTTGGCCAGTGTAATGTATTGCTGACAATGTTGTCGCTGACGTCGAATATTGCGCATGACGTTGTTGGCCGTGAATGCGCTAACAATGTAGTCTGAGAAATAGTGCACTTAAAGGCAACCAGCTTTAATTTTGTCGGAGGGCTTTGTTTGTAGTCATTATACTACTAACATTCTACTATTCCTCGCATTAGTTCACGTGTTATGACTGAACTTCTAGAAACGTGTTATGACACCGCGCGGTTATTCGACAATTGCTGTTACAACACAGAAGACATTTTTTTTTTCTTTTTTTTTTTTTTTTGGACATTTCACACAACACTATCTAGCCCAAACTAAGCAAAGCTTGTACTATGGAACTAGATGGCTGATAGAATACATATTATATATACTTTGTTTTGTAAATATATACATATGATACATAGAAACACCCAGACACAGAACAAACATCCATGCTCATCACACAAATGTTTGCCCTGGGTGGGGATTGAACCCACGACCTTTCAGTTCAGCAGGTAGACGTAAACACACTACCAACTGAGCCACAAGGCCAGTCAAATAGACATACAGAATGGACACTCCGTCTCCCACCAATCTTGGGTTCCTCAACCGCTTCCCGCGCTCTCCCTGTCGTTTGCCGAAGTTCGGCTGCACGGCGTATTTATATTTGTCGGTCAAGACAAGCGCTGCGGGCGGGCGTTAAGAGCCTGCACCAGTGGAGTTTTGTATGGGCAAACGAATTCCTAGTTTTCTCCCTGGAAAATGACTCTAGATGATAACTTTTTATGTTATAAAATTTAAGTAGTTATGCTTAAACTCTGTCCCTCCCTTTTTATTTTGTTGAATATTTTATTATTATTAGAACTAGGAGCCTCTGAAAGTCGCTAAAATTGGCAATTTTTATTTCACCATCTTCAGGGCCTCCTAGCACCAATTTAACAATCATATAAAAAAAAAATTAAATGGGACGGACAAACAAAAACTATTTCTTGTTGTAATCTTGAAAAAATTATGAGGATACGTTATTTTTTTTAGGAGAAATTTGAGGAATACACAACCTCAATTTTGCCGATTTTTCGTACCTAAAATCACCTCTTTTCTATAAAAGAACCTCTTTTTCTAAATGTACTAGGGACTGTAAAAATACTATAAAATACAATCGTGGCTTATTTCCGTTCCCTCACTGGTATTTCTCAGTATACAGCCGTCGATTAATTTTGGTACTTGTAATAAAATTGTTCTAATTTTGCCACCATCTTTTTCCAAACTTCATCATCTCTTATATTTTTTTAAGAGACAACGTCTAATAAATCGATGAACGCCGGCTGCATGCACGAAAAAGTATGACTCATTGTCCCGTTACGTTAGGCTCGTTGTCCCGTTACAACCGCGCGCGGTGGCTGAGGAAGCGGGCGGGTGTGCGCCGCGCCCGACCCGACCGTCGCTTCAATTAACATTCCTTGGAGCTCGCGCGCGGACGCGGACGTATGTCACGTTAAACTGTCGTCCGTAAACCAACTTTACAGACAACCAATTTTTTATTTCGTAGTTAAACTTTTCGGACTCTAAAAATAAAATATAATATGTGCGAGCCAAGATTGCGAAGACTCCGCTGCCGCGCGCTGCGTGTGCTGCCGCCGGGCGGTGCGCGCACACATAAACAATCTGTTTACGCACACATAGAAATCATCGTCATTCGGCTTTTTCGAGACAGCGATAGATTCGCGAAATACCTATTTTTAACCGACTGCGAAAAAGGAGGAGATTATCAATTTGTAGCGTATATTTTTTTTTATGTATGTACACGAATTACTCCGTTATTCGAGAACCAATTTATACCAATTTATATTGGCGTATATTGAGGATTATCTGTATAAAGTCAGTTATTATCAGTATAAACATCTGCACATTTTCTAATCTTCGAAGACAAGCATTTGACATTCAATGATTTTTTTTGTTTTAATTTGCCCTACGGGCAGGCTAAGACCGTTTGGCCATACTGCCTTGTCTTATGTATGTTATAAATCTCAGTAAAGTGATGGCGACTTTACTAGAAGCTTCTATGGAGTTTTGCCGACAACTTAAAATCATACGTTTCACTGCTTTATTTCACTTGCCCACACTCAAGTCAAATCAAGATCAAGTGCGTACTTGATCGAACACTTAATGAATAAAACACCACCATTTTTATAGCATTAATGTACAAAATAACACAAGTTTAGGAAAATAAAACAAAGCAACAACACGTTACTAAGACGTTCCCGCCAAAAAACCTTGACATTCAATGACAAATCGCATTCTTGACAAAGGAAAAAAAAGCGAGTGAAGAGTCTTGTCGGTGTTCTTTCCTCTTAAGCTTTCGAATCACAATGGACGTCACTAGCAAGCGGCAATCAGACGAGGACCATAACGAGTATCTGACGTGTGGTTACAGTTATATGCTACACCGTACCCAGCAAACTATCTTTACCCATATATTATGGACTTATGATCCATGATATTTTTTTATAAATATAGAATGTTTATAGGTTGCGACCCAGCCGTCGAGTTTCCACGTGGCGCAACCAGCCACGACGCCCGTTCCCACCATCCCGCCAGTCGCTTTGTCTCAAACGCAACCTGCTAAGGTATGCTATTTAAAACAATATTTTTAACTTGTCGTAGTTTATAGTCTACACTGTTCTTGCCTTAACTAGTTTTATATTTTTTAGGTAAAAAAGGGTGTGAAAAGAAAAGCTGATACAACGACGCCTATGGGCAGCTCTTTCGAAGGCGGTTATACAACTCCTACAATAGATCAACAAGGAGGTCCCAAGCCTGCTAAAATTTCCACTAGAAGAGAAAGCGGGCGCCAGAAAAAGGTAAAAGAAATATTATTATTTTTTACCTCACCAACTCTGAAAATGATTGTATTGTTTAGAATCTACGCGCAATGTTCTATTTCTTCCCATTGGGCGGTAAATAAGTTTGAAAATAAAATGTGCCAAAAAAACTTAGCAGCATATTTAGTACTGAATCCACTACATCACCACTACACTGCTATGTGGAACATTCTAAATTATTTTTTTTACCTATTCTATGTTGCGTACCACTTGGCTATAAATTAAAGTGGGTCACATGCCTTCTCGAATCCATTGATACATCCAGTGTTCAATGGTTAGGCACTTGCTGCAAAATACAACTTTCCTGCTTAGTACAACAGATAAATTTGAAAAAAAAAACTATCTCTTGTTGACGAATTTATTTAGCTGGGCACTCACTTAGCAGTGTAGCATGTAATGTATCAGATACGGTATCAAGTGAGTACGTAGGCACGAGCCCGCTGCGAGCCGTTCGCGCGTGGAGCGCTGTAAGCTCGCAGTGACCCGCCGAGTGGCGGTATCACTGCGAACACAAAGGCGGCTCGCAGTGTGCTCGTGGACGGCGAGCTAGATACGCGGTGAACCGTGGACGAGCCGTACCCACTTGCCGGTTGATACAGTATCTGATACGTTACATGCATCACTGCTAAGTGAGTACCCAGCTGCTTTTGAAAACACGTTTGTTGTCTGGTACAGACAAGCAGAGCAGCAGAAGACGGATTCAAACTGGGCGGCATGTCGCCGAGCGTGGCTGCCGGCGCATCACACCACTCCGTTTTGACGCCGCAGCTGGCTAAAGGCAAAGAGAAACTGTCTGATGCACTCAAGAGCTGTAATGAAATCCTCAAGGAGCTCTTCTCCAAGAAACATTCGGTAAGAATTAAGATGCGACAAACAGGTAAAGTTTCCGGCAGCCTAGTGGTGGACCGTCTGACTTGCGATCCGCAGGTCCTGGGTTCGAATCCCACGGCACGCACCTCTTTCTTTTCGAAGTTATGTGCGTATTGTTGATTGCCGCCAACTTCAAACGGTGAAGGAAAACATCGTGAGGAAACCTACATGTCTGAGAGTTCTCATGATCTTGAAGATGTGTGAAGTCTGCCAACCCGCACTTGGCCAGCGTGGCAGACTATGGCCTAACCCTTCTCACAATGAGAAGATGGCCCGTTCCCAGCAGTGGGACAGTTTGTACAAAACAGGGCTGATAAATATATAAATAAACAGGTAAAAAGTATAAAAACAATTCTCTAAAATTGTTTTTATACTTTTTACCTGTTCACACATCTGCGTTCCGAAGAGTTTTTAAGAAAAAAAAATATGCTGTTGTAATGCAAAGCGCGATGCCATCCGGCAATTTTGCGTGTGCTTTGAAATATAACGCTGAGTGAAGCTATGGTAGGAGAGTTACTATGAATCAAAAGATTCAAAGTAACTCGTGAGTGAGTGACCCGCCCTTAATCGTAAAAAAAAAGATTTATTATAATATGCTGGAATATTTGTTTAATATATTTATGCTGCCTATAATTATGCTGGTATTACTAAAATTCTTTGAACAGCATCTAAAAAGCTAAAAACAAATAATTACGTGGTGTTGCATTCCAACAAGAAGAAGCATCAAAACAACACAAATATTAGTTTAATGGGTTGATTGCATAATTTCAGTGTAAGTGTGTATGTATAAACTCACTTCAATATTTTACATGCAAGTAAGTTTTATGTGAAGTTTCCGGCAGCCTAGTGGTGAGACCGTCTGACTTGCGATCCGCAGGTTCTGGGTTCGAATCCCACGGCACGCACCTTTGTCTTTTCGAAGTTATGTGCGTATTGTTGATTACCGCCAACTTCAAACGGTGAAGGAAAACATCGTGAGGAAAACTACATATCTGAGAGTTCTCAATGATCTTGAAGATGTGTGAAGTCTGCCAACCCCGCACTTGGCCAGCGTGGCAGACTATGGCCTTACCCTTCTCACAATGAGAAGATGGCCCGCGCCCAGCAGTGGGACAGTTTGTACAAAACAGGGCTGATTTATGCGCTTTAAAATAATTCTTGTAAATCGAAAATAGAGTGTTCACACTGAGTATCTTCTTCTGACAGGGTTATGCCTGGCCGTTTTACAAACCCGTCGACGCTGAATTGCTTGGGCTGCACGATTACTTCGATATAATTAAGAAGCCGATGGACCTCGGCACCGTGAAGCAGAAGATGGACAACCGCGCGTACAAGACGGCCGCCGAGTTCGCGACCGACGTGCGTCTAATATTCACCAACTGCTACAAGTACAACCCGCCGGACCACGACGTGGTCGCGATGGCGAGGAAACTGCAAGACGTCTTCGAAATGAGGTACTCTTCATGCTTACTATTATGTTAACAGATAAACAAATAATATTTATTTCATTAAAACTAGCTATTTATATCGCTAGCTATTATATGAAGTTTCCGGCAGCCTAGTGGTGAGACCGTCTGACTTGCGATCCGCAGGTCCTGGGTTCGAATCCCACGGCACGCACCTCTGTCTTTTCGAAGTTATGTGCATATTGTTGATTGCAGTTATGTGCGTATTGTTGATTGCCGCCAATTTCAAACGGTGAAGGAAAACATCGTGAGGAAACCTACATGTCTGAGAGTTCTCAATGATCTTGAAGATGTGTGAAGTCTGCCAACCCGCACTTGGCGAGCGTGGCAGACTATGGCCTAACCCTTATCACAATGAGAAGTTGGCCCGTTCCCAGCAGTGGGACAGTTTGTACAAACAGGGCTGATAAAAAAAATTAAAATAAAAAATATCGCAAATTCAAACTGTCGCTAGTCACTAGTGGTCTTTCACTGTGGGGGTTCTTATAAGTAACCTTAAAGTTACGCAATGGATGCTATGCTTATCTCCCAGTGGATTAGCTAGTTGAAATGGCAGTGGGTGAGGCACATAACACACAGAACTGATAGTTCACACAACACACATCATAGCACATCTACACACTAAGATTGATTTTGTACTGTAGTTGCTGTATGTCTTCTTTATTAATCATGAAAAGTACAAGTTGACAGTATTTTTATATTGCATGTTTAATTAATACTATCTAAGTTGAGAATTTAGGGGGACGCGATAGTCGCACGCAGTTGACGTACGCGGCCGACGATACATGGTCGCCTGTAATATGATAATATTTTGGTAGTATTTTTCGTATACATCATAATAGATCCGCAAAAGTCGCAGTGGTTCGCGAAAGCTGCTTTGGCCACTTGTCTATTAGTATAAATGAAACATTCCATGGATCGCGATTGACTCGACAGACGCATATGAGGAAAGCTGTGACATGAGTAGTGTCGTATGATTCACGTCTCGGTTGCGATTCTCGAAACATTGCATTAAGGTAAGGTAAGAATACAGTAGCCTCTATCTCTTTCACGCTGATGGTGTGAGTAATTAAGTGGTACTAGTCCCATCACGAATAAAAAGCGCTTTGCAAAAAATATGCATATCCCACAGCGAGACTGGAGAAAGTAAGATTTTGTCACACAACTCCCGAACTGCCGAAGCGCGGCAGTCTCTCCTGCTAAAAAGACACAGTTTGTTTACTTCTGCGCATTCAAGATTAGCCCTTTTTGTTTTTGGCGGGACCTGTAACCACAATGATATGATCGGTTCAGCTGTACATTTAACTAATTTCGAAAACTCTTAACAAGCTATTTGAATTTAATAATAAGAGGCTCTCGCTAGATAGATGGATCAAGGGTCGAAAACAAAAGGCAGTCATTCTAGACACGGCGCGCATTGTCAGATTCTTGTTTGTAGCCCTTACCGTCGATATCTTGAGCTCAGCTTCGCTGCCGGCGGCATCCTAGTTTTAAGTTTTTTACAATATTATGTAATATTTTTATTAGTTTATATTTATATTGTAAAAAAATAAAATAAAATTATAAAATAAATAAGTGGTATAATATAATAATAAATATAAATATAACCGCAGGGTGGAAGTGTTAAAGGGCATAATGCCGTTAGTAGCGTTTAGTGAACGCGCAGAACACCTATCGACACCCTTAGCCACCCACACCGATGTTGCTTCTCCGGCGCCACTATGGGGGCCATGGTCACATCTTACCTGCTGTGTGAGAGCATCAGCCTATAGCCTAGTTTTTAAGTCACTAACATTCCATCACAATCTCCCAAGATCTGTTAAACTCCATATTGTGCAGTAATCCATCCATAGTCCATCCATATACCCAATCTGTATTTTTTACAATTCATTTATAAAAGGGCCTCTCAGTGTTGGTTCCGGCCCCACTGATGCCTTTCAAAGGTCCGCGCTAGACCCGTGTATAAATTGTAATATAATAAATATTTGTTGGACACTTCACACAACACCATCTAGCCCAAACTAAGCAAAGCTTGTACTATAGAACTAGATGGCTGATAGAATACATATATACTTTTTTTTGTAAATATATACATATGATACATAGAAACACCCAGACACTGAACTAACATCCATGCTCATCACACAAATGTTTGCCCTGGGTGGAGATCGAACCCATGACCTACAGCACAGCAGGCAGACATACTACCAACTGAACTACAAGGCCAGTTGAAGTCGATTTAAAACATTATTGCAGGCAAAACTGAGCACTAAGCATCACGTATTTTGTTTCTTCACAGGTACGCTAAGATTCCAGATGAGCCGGTTCACACAGTGTCAGGTGTCCCGCATGCAATGGATAAAGGCAGCTCAACATCTGGCTCTGAATCTGGCTCCGAGTCTGATTCAGAATCTGATGATTCTGAAGAGGAGAGAAACAACAAAGTCAAACTCTTAGAAAAGGAGCTCCATGCTCTACAAGAGAAGATGAGAAAGCTGGTTGAAGAGTCAAACAATAAGAAAAAGGCCAAAAAGAAGATGAAGGAAAAGAAAAAGCAGTTGACAAACAGTACAGTTCCGGCAAAACCTAATGCTACCACTCCATATGCAGCTAAAGCTAATAATATTGCTGAAACTATTGGTGAGTATTTTGCAATAGATTTCAGTTTAGCATACTGTTTTATAGCTATACGTACACCTGCATAATACTAGACTCTAGTACTATGCAGGTGTAGGTAGAATGTAGCACTCTCTCTCTCTCTAGTAACTAGAGAGAGAGAGAGAGAGTGTGCTACATTGCTTTATTTCATTCTATTTCAGTATAATGTAGCTAAAGAGTTCATTCTGTAAACCCTGTATTTAGTAATTATGTACGTAGGTTTGTAAACTATAAATAGGTAAACTATATTTGGGTGTTACTTTCCATTTTTTTTTTGCTATAAAATGATGTATATAGTTTTAATAAGCTAATAAGTAGAAGTTGAATCTATTTTGTCTCGTTGTGCAGCGACGTCCGGACCTCGAGGCAAAGCGGGACGGGCGCGAGGTGGTGCGGCGGGCGGCGGCGCGGCCGGGGGCGGCAAAGGCGGCGCGCGGCCCGCGGCAGCAGGCAAGAAGAAGGGCGCAACGGTGGCGGCTGCGCCGGCGCCGCACCCGCCACCCCCTGACACTGACGACGAGGATGTCGCCAAGCCCATGTCCTACGACGAGAAGCGGCAGCTCTCGCTCGACATCAACAAGTTGCCTGGTAAGTCACCACCAAATTATTCACACATGTAAATAAAATTGTTTATATTAGATATTTTGCTACCATATAATGCTACCATTTGAACTTTTTAAAGAAGTGAGTTTCTAGAGTAAATAGTTCTATATGCTCCATTCTCGGTCAGTGTCCATTACCATCAGACGAGTTGATTGTCTAACATAGACCTATTTCACATAAGTTCTACGATTTTTGTAGGCTTAATCATCTCTCGCTGGCGGGAAGACGCTGGATGCAAGCCGCTTCCAATTGGTCTTTTTGGAAATCCATGGGGGAGGCCTATGTCCAGCAGTGGACTTCTTATGGCTGAGATGATGATCATTCATCTCTCATGCCTACTAAAGGATTCTTGCAGTCTGTCTGGGGATTAACTACACCTTTACTAGTTGGGTTTTAAACTGTTGAAGGTGCAAGTATGGACAAGCGTGAAGCTTAACATAAGGCGAAAAAATTGCCCGTCTTGTCACTCAGTTGCATAATAAAGCTCAATCTTGATCAAACAGTTGAAATAGACAAAAGTTGGTTTATCAATAAAAATAGACATGTCTAGATGTAGTCTTTAGTTTGCCATGTTTTGTTTCCTATGAATGTTAAAATACAAATTATAACTGATATTTATTCTAAAATACACTTTTGTATTACTATAATTATATGTACATACCTTTTTTAAAACTAGTGTTTTTCCTACTAGGTGACAAACTGGGCAAAGTGGTGCATATTATTCAAAGTAGAGAGCCTTCACTACGAGACTCGAATCCTGATGAAATCGAAATAGATTTTGAAACTCTGAAGCCATCCACCCTCCGCGAGCTGGAGAACTACGTCGCCTCCTGCCTTCGAAAAAAGACACGTAAGCCATATTGTGAGTGGCGCCGACATTACTCCTCTTTTTTCCTATTTCCTTCTAATTATCCTAGTCCTTGTGTGTTTCCTATTCATTCATTCCTTTTCCCTTGCTAACTATTTGCCTAAAGATAGCCTTCCGAAAGCCGCGGCCGCACGAATGTCGCATCGGTCACGACCCTCGAAAGGCTACCTTAAAAGGCCATTTCGTAGTTGTGAATTTCTGATGGTGTTTGAGACCATTAATTGATTGAGATATGTTGGGACTTTTTTGAGTCTGGGATTCGCTATGACCGTCAACAAAGTAACGCACAACAATTGATATTGAAAATTAGATCTAAAGCTAAGGTCTTAAAGTATGATTTTCGATGTCATTCTTAATGCGTTACGCGGTCAATGGTCATAGGAAATACCCTGTGTTACTGTGTGTGATATGAAAATCCCTTCCTTACCTCATCCCGCAATGTTGGTAGCTCTTGGTTTGCTTTTATTTTTTGTGAAAACTGTAAAATAACCATTTTCCTTTTCCTACACAGATCGTAAAGTTTCCGGTAAATCTAAAGATGAACAAATGGCTGAGAAAAAACAAGAATTGGAGAAAAGACTTCAAGATGTTTCTGGCCAGCTTGGGGCTAACAAGAAACAACAACAAAAGAAAGGTATGTTCCTGAAAAATATTCAAATTACTATGCCCTCAATTTTTGTTACAGATCAGATGTAAATTTATTAATAGACTAGCTGCGCCCCGCGGGTCCACCCGCGCGGTGATCGATTATGTTGTTATTGTTTAATGTATACCAAAGGAACTGTCAAATTTTTCGGGATAAAAACTATGCCAGATCCTTCTACATAAGTAATAATCCTGCCAAATTTCGTTCAAATCCATTCAGTAGTTTCCGCGTTCGTTGGACACACCGTACAGACAAACAAAAAAATTTAAAATTGCTGTTTTGGCTTCTGTATCGATAGGAATGCATCCTTCATTAAAAAAAATCAAAAATATTTAATGTACAGATTTTGACCTGTTACAGTCTTATTATATGATTAGATTTTTTAAAAATGGCTTTAATTTTATATATTAGTCCCCCCCCCTAAAGATCATCATAATCAGTTGAGTTGAGCTGTTTCAAGAATATATATAGGGAATATATATATATATATATACATAGAGATTTTTAGGTTATGTGTTATAGACAAGGATTTTTCGTGATTATATTTTGAAAGCTCTATAAAGATCGGATCTTTATAGAGCTTTCAAAATATATTTATGGGCCAAAACCAGTCTGGATCTTTAAGATCCAGACTGGTTTTGGCCCCTCTCCCCAGCATATCAAGCAGAATTCTAGCGATGATGTTTTCAATCGCCTGTTGAAGATATCATCGTTGACGTCAGAGCTTCAAGGGTAAATTCGTCATCGTGGGGGCTAGAAATATGAAAAAATGCATGCTACGATAACTATCATGGCTAAGTCGATTTTACAAGTTAATAGACAATCAACTTAAAAAATGTACTCTATTGAAGTAAGAAATAAACATTTTGTGCAAATTTCATTTCAATTAACATAATAACTCATATGTTCATAGTATAAATTATGATATGCAACTACGGAACGTGTGCGCTTGGTATAACGCGCACTTGGCTATTATTAAAGAATGTCTTCACAAAAAAGCGCCGGCGCTCACCTAACCAATGGTGACTACTAAGAACAGTATAGTTCCCCAAACATAACAGCACATGCGCTCATCTGGTCTGGGGGTTCTTCAGTGATTTAGTTCTATCCTGTATATCAATTATGGTTTGAGCAATACTTTGATTGTTACATAAAACAATGGCCAACCATGGTGGTGTTCGAATGATGCTATTATTGGATTGTTAGTAAACTTGTTCTTGTTCTATCCCCAGATGGGGGCAAGGAGGCGCTAGGCGGCGGCATGTCGTCATCGTCGAGCTCGTCCGACTCTTCTAACTCGTCCTCCAGCACCGATACCAGTTCCTCGGACACCAGCGACAGCGAAGCAGGTTAGACACATCCACAACCATCTCCCCACTATACCACATACTGCGATACCGCGATACATAAATTACGATTTTTAGTATTAAATTTTTATGATACTTGCATTTAAATTAAGACGAATATTTCACTTTGTAGGGATATGTGCAGATGCTTGAGTGTACCCATGAGGTAGACATAGGTTATTACAGATATTTTTTTTATTTTGTGAACGAAAATCTTTTTACCTTTGCCAGTATTTTTTAAAAGAAATGACTTAATTTTTTTTATGTCTCAATCTGAATTTTAACGCTTTACTAGTAAGATTCTAGTCTGAATTTGATGTCCGTGAAAGAATGAGTGATGAGACTATGAAGGCATAATAAGATATAATGCATGCGAATGTAGTTTAAATAAAATAATTGTGATACAGAGAACATGAATATAACACTTTCATAAAAGCATCTATATTTAATGACTCAAATTAATTAGATGCTTAAATCAGACACCAACATTATTTTCATTTTGTTGATATTATTTTCCTATAGTATTGGATGTAACATATGAGTACATTTTTTATAAATAGTATTTGAAATTGGAAGCAGGGTGATTTTATTTGTAATCATTGTTTAAAATCACTAATAAATGTATGTTTCCAAGCATGATGTAAACTTGTAAATAATCGATTGATCTATACATTTCATGATTGAAGTATGATTGTGTCCATTATCAAATAACTAAATGTTATTTATTACTCGAGATATTTAAAATATTATGTGCTACTTCTGGTAATAAACACCATGTCTTTGTCCCTATAATATTTTCAGTATATTTCAACTTCACCAAATAGACTAAAGTTGACGTGTCTATATTGACCTCTGTTTGAGTTGAGTGTGAGTGAGAGATGAGAGAGTAGCTTTGAATTTATTTAATTCTGTGATATTGGAGAGGGAAACCACCTAATGTTTTGATTCAGTTTGACACATTGAAGTATTAAATAAAATGCTAATTGCATCATAAGAAATGTTGGTAAAGGCACGAAGGGTAGAGAGGAGGAGAAGCCAGCTTTGGTGTCCGCTGTTTGTATGTCAATGGTGCCGGTAAGAAGTGTAACATTTGGTTTGCTTTCATAAACCAATAGGATATACCTTTTCACATTACCTAATATTTTAACATGTCAATTGCAGTTTTTCATTTGCATCCTTAAAGTTTCAGTCTCTATAAATTCTTATTGGAAACTTCAGATCTCACGGTACTAATTGCTTACGAGTGTGAAATTGAAACTTGTTTCAATAGTGACGAAGCTGATATTAAAATAAAGTGATTACGATAAGCACAAACGAGGCTAGTCAGTACTGTAGTGTCGGTACGTCCGAGTATAGTATAGCGAGAAGAGGACCGCCGCAGCCGGAGGCGGAGCCCTGCGACCGCAGCCCTTAGTCTCACTTGCAAACAATTGTGTAAGGACGGATTAGCAAGCAAAATTCACCCCCTTGTTGTACTCTCTCTTATCACACAACGAGGATGTATTTTGTGACATGTTTTTATTAATTTTCTTTGAAAAGGTATGTTTTATTGGTTTGATGCTTAAATTGATACCATATCGATGCTTGCTCTCGAATTTGATGTTACGTGTTATCAAAATTTCTTGACTGATTTATAATTGTCGAATATCCTAAAGCTGGCCTCCTTCCTTCACAAATTGTTTGCAAACTTATATTAATTTATTGCAGATTCATAAATCTTGTTATTTCAGAATGTTATGTTTATTGTATAATCAGAGATAAATTTTTGACTGTAATTATGGGATGGACTGTAACTGTTTATAGCTTAGTATTCATTAATTTCACCATTAAAAGTTTTTAGTTTTATTTTGAGTTATACTGTTTAACCTGTTTAGACACCACTAATCACATTCTACATACTGTTTCTATTGTGACCTAGCAATATTTTAAGAATGTAAATTTCATTAAATGTTAACGTTTATTGATTAATAGCAACAATTATAAATTTATGGTTACAAATAAATAAATCCTGGTTTCGTTGTAATCCTGCAGGTAATAAAAGGGGCCTATTAGATTAGTAAAGAGAGATTTGTAACTTGTTTCCAGTTAAACAAAATAAATTTATTGCTTTGGATGGTGCCATATTAAAAAAAGTGACATATTTTCATAAACAGTCTAACTCAAGAAAATTACTATTCTGTTCGATTGATATCACGAAATATTGTTATCACACCGTAGGATAGGACACTCTGTATAAGGACGAGTATACACTTATACAGGTACAATAAAAAAACTTGAATACATTATTTTTATTAAATAAAGCTTTAAAAAATGGGTTTGTGTTTTCCAAGTAATGTCATTAGTTAAATTACAGTTATCGACTCACATTATTTCTCTTTGATATGATATTAAAATATTACAATACAGATTAATAAAACGTTGTCATAGTATTTATGTCAAATCTAATAACTATTTATTGTTATTAGGTCGTCTCTGCAACCCTAAAACATGTTTTATACCTTGATAATGAATATATGAGATGTCGCCATATTGCGGATTTTTTAGAACTAATTTATTTTACTGACAACTGTTCCTATGAAATTTACGAAAAGTAAATGTGATGCATCTGAATAGGTCTCATGTATTTATGGTCAAGGTTTACTTTTTCTATTGTTTTAATTAGCTGAATTTTTATATTGTGATTATTTTAACTTATATTTATAAAGAGAGAAGTAAGACATAGTTTATCATTTTTTTTTATTTATTGTACAAAAGTACTAATTAACTTAACTATGTAAGTTAGATTTACACTCAGATATGATATAAACATTGATTTCAAGTATCACACAGTACTTTAAAAACATAGAAACTGCTATGTTAAAGGCCTAAACTAAGTTCCATTTCAATAATTACTGTTAATTTTCGAGATTTGTAGCAAAATTCGAACAACAATGCTTTTTTTGTTATGAAGAAACAGCCCGTCCGTGCGTTGCGTTTTCGAAATTATGTCTGACAATTTGATTCTGAAAATTTGTTGTTTCTTTTTTTTTGCACATGATTGTGATGTAATGTTACAATTATAATAATAGAATATGTTCTAAAATCTATATTATAGTATAGCATACTGTGCATAAGTTGTAATTTACTATTACATACTACCATTTGGTAAAATGTTGACCATTTTACTATTAAAGAATAAATATGTTTTACTATACTATGTTATGTATCTTTTAGACAGTTTTTTTTTCTTTTGAAACACACAACCATGTACATTAAATTTGTGTGAACACAACAAACAAAATGTTTCTATTAGAATTTAGGACTGCTTTGTATTATCAATTATGTTTGCCAAGTACAATGTGCAGTTTGCTTTAGAGATCTTTTATGTACTTTAGGTTTTAGTAAATATATTATATCCATAGTTCCTCTACAGGAAAGAACAAAGATTTGTTGTGGACATTTTAAATCGATAGATTCCTGAGTTTTGAGATTGTAAATATTTTAAAGTAGTATGGTCAGTAAGCAATGCAGCTTTGTTACTTCTGTATGTTTAAAATATGTAACTGTTTAATTATGTGTTTCCAACATGTCTCTATTCCCGTAATCAGTATTGATGAAGTATTTGTTGGAACCAATCCACACAGACGGCCGGTGAGGTATTAGCTTAGGCCTGATCACTCACTTCTTTGAAATGTATGTGGTGCAATTAGTAAATAATTAATTACATGATATCAACACTACATAATGAATAGCTGTAACATTGATGTAGAAAGTTGAGTGTGTCTATGGAAACACTGTGTGTTACGTTTTTAAGGTGATTTAATCAACTCATGACTTAATTGATTAGATGTAAGGATGAATGGAGGTAACAATGTATATATTTCAGTATATAACAATTTAAGTAAATCTTTTAAGTAATTTATTTCGTATTTCATTTAGATACCCTGAGATCTGATTTAGAATTAAAGTCGTTTGGTAAACGTTAGTGCACTCAAGGAGAAACAACCGGCACCAGGCGACAGCGGTCACCAGTTTTACTAGATGGGATCGTACGTAACCGATTCGTGGAACGCGTTTTATGTTTCGGGACGCTCTAATATCCCGCGAAATATTAATTATTTTTCAGGAACCGGCCGAACGCCAAAAAAGAAATCTAAGAAGACTCATCAAACGCCTCAGCTAAATGTAAGTATATAAAATGAATAAAATCGCGTGTGTGTTCGTAGCGCGTGTCACAGTTTATAAAACGTGCCGCCGTTTGTTTGTGCAGAAGATCGTGCCGCCCATGATCGTGCCGACGGGCTTGGCGGCGGCTAGCGCGGCGGTCGCGGAGCCGCCGCCCGCGGCCGAGGCGAAGCCGCCGGTCGCTCCCGAGGTGAAGCTCGAGCCGAAGCCCGAGGTGAAGAAGGAGTCGCCGCCGGCACCAGCAGCACCGGCCCTGGCGGCCGCACCGCCTCCCGCGAGCGCGCTCCCCGCGGCCGCCGCCGGCGCACCTGACTCGTCCGCGGTGCCGGCGCCGGCGGCGGAAGACGCAAAGCCCGCGGTGAAACCCGAGCCTCGCAACGGTCTCGAGAAGATGGACACGTCGCACTACATCGACCCGATCGAGCGGTCGCTGGCTAGTCTCGAGCGCAGCCTGAAGGCGGACGTGCCGCTGGACGCGCCGCCCGCCGCGGCCGACTCCTCACTGCGGCTCGACGACGACTTCTCGCTGGTTAAGCCGACGCTGACGGCGGACGCGGCGCACCACACGCTCATGGCGCAGCTCGGCGGGCTGGCGGACGTAGCGCGCCTGCCGGACCACATCAAGTCCGAGATGTTCCTGCCTCCGCACAACGGGTTCGCGGAGAACGAGGCGCCGCACGAGCGGGACCCGGTGCGCCCCGAGCTGGACCCGGTGCTGCCGCCCACCGCCGGCGTGACCCCCGTCTCCTCCATGTTCGAGCCCGTGCCGCCACACACGGTCATAGCGCAGACGCACCACGGCATGCCGCCCGCGCCACCCCTCATCAACCCGCCCGTTAAAAAAGAGGAGATGAAACCTTTGCTCACGCCGAAACCTATCGAAGACCTAATGGGGGTGTCGGCGGTGCCGCCCGCCACCGTCTCCGACAGGGCCAAGTATGAAATGGAAAAGAAGCTGGAGGACTCCAAGAATTCTAGCTTCGCTCAAGCTTTTCGCCTGAAACAGGAACAGAATTTGAAAAATGCGAGCTCGTGGTCATCATTAGCGCAAGCGGGAAGCCCGCAGAGCAACCCCACTATGGTTACGAATAAACAGGTCAAACAGAAACCTGTCGTTATTAACAGTTTCCAAGTTAGTATAATTTTCTACGTAGTTTCTCATCGGATAGACGACGGTTTGTCTGTTTTTGATTGTGCATAAGCTAGAACTATAGAAAAATATGAGCTTTAATAATATATCTCGATTACATCTGTCATCTATTCGAACGTTTATTGTTATAATAAGTTACAACCACTAATATTAACTGAATTTTCTTTCATCAACAGCAATTTAAAAAGCAAGCACAAGAGAAAATGGATCGACAACGGGCGATCTTAGAACAACAAGAATTGAGGAAAAAAGAGCAAGCGGAGAGAGAAAGACAGAGACAGGAAGCTACAGAGAGGCGACATCCAGACGAGGAGAAAACTAGGTATCGTATTTTGTTGCATGGCGAGAAATATGTTACGTACCAGTGGGCATAACAATAAAAATGGTGGGAAATGCACCTACGCACGGGCATATAGTCTAGTTGGTCGCATATTTTATTTTTTGCAGTGTAATGTTCGCCATAAAATATGATTTGTGTTTTAGCAAAAGATTCTCCCAGACATCTTGATGTCTGGGGGAATCTTTAAAAAACTTTGATCATTGAAGGAATATTATTGCAATAAAAACGAAACGAAAATCAGCAGCATTATTAAGGCTGTCAACAATTTAATCTCTCGACCCAATCTACAACCCAATCAGATAGGATAAATAAGATCCAACATTTTGATTGAGGTACAGTATTTACTAAGGAAACTGAGGTTTTTTCACATATTTTTATATAAAAAATACGGGATACTCATGTGCAAGCTAAGCGTGCTTAAGTACTCGGACAAGCAAAGCGTGCTTGTCCGACATAAAACAATTATTTATCGGAATATAATTATGTACAATCGTACTGTTCAATTGAGACGGTTTCTTAGTGGTGCGGGAAGAAATAGTGTAAGGTACTAATAATGAATCATTCTGCAAGTAGCGGTCTATCGGTCGGTGGTCGGTAGGTGGTCGCGTTACGTAAACGGTCGCCGATCCTACACCACACAACTGCCAGGACCCTTCTCGGTTACCTGGTAGGCAATAGCGGAAGCGTATCGTATATATATCTCCCTATCGTATTAAGCCTATTCTTAAGAGAATCGTCTAGCGATCTCATATGAGAATTCTGTACGGCTCCTGTGGCTCGTCCACTTCTAGCGACAAGTTGAGGCGTATATAATGAAGACCCATTAATGTATTGTGCAGGGTGGGTGCGGGCCCCGGAGTAGGTGTGGGCGTCCGCAAGCCTGAGGGCGGCGAGGTGTCGTCGCCGAGCGTGTCTCCAGTGGCGCGCGCCTCGCCGCCCGCCGCGGCAGCCGGCGTCGCCGCTGCAGCGCCTGACAAGCCCGCGGCCTCCGAGCGGGAGCGGCTACGGCAGCGGGAGCAGGAGCGGCGCAGGAGGGAAGCGGTCAGTATCTTGGACATCAACACTTATCTTTAAGCAAAAACAACAGTGTGACCACCACCAGGCATTGTAACATAGACGTTACATTGTAAACACACAATCACAATGTTACCAAAATATTTCTTATTAAGCCCCCAAAACGAGGGGTGAAGTTTGACTACCTATCTGTATATCTGTCTGAGGCAATGTAGCTTTCAAACAGATGGACCGATTTTGATCCGTTTTTTTAGGGTCTAGGAAAAACGGAACCCTTATAGGATCACTTTGTTGTCCGTCTGTCCGTCCGTCTGTCAAGAGCTGTATTTGGGGAACGCGTGAAGGTATCGAGTTGAAATTAAACCATATACGCCATAGTCTTGCTGTAGAGAGAATTTTATTTTTCTATGAAACTTCTCAGTTTTCATAGAAAAAAGTTATAACCGAAATATGTCGCTCCATCCTCGGCCACACCGTCGCTTAACATCAGGCGAGTTGGTGGTCAATCGTAGATCTATCTTTTATAAAAAAAACGTTTTTAAAACTAATCAATATCGTCAAAAACTTCAATTAAATTGTTTTTTTTTTATAATATTAGTTTTTTATTTACACCTAGGAACGTAAAAGCTTGTCGCGAGAACACAAACATTTTTTTTTTTCCAAAAGAACAAACTAACTTTAATTCGTTCGTTTTATTTTAGGTCGTGGGTTCGATCCCCACCCAGGGCAAATATTTGTGTGATGAGCATGGATGTTTGTTCTGTGTCTGGGTGTTTCTATGTATCATAAATATATATTTACAAAAAAAAGTATATATGTATTCTATCAGCCGTCTAGTTCCATAGTACAAGCTTTGCTTAGTTTGGGCTAGATGGTGTTGTGTAAAATGTCCACAAATATTTATTATTTATTGAGACCGATCGTGGCGAAGACGGCTTATGTCAATTTACTTTTTTAATAGTTTTATGTAGATGTAGTATTAGCTTTTTATTATTATGTATGTACCGATATACCGTTTAGATCCGCGAATAAAGAGATCTTTAGGCGCAAATACAGGAATTGGGACGCATTTTTTAATCTGCGAAAAGTGAAGCAAAGTGAAGGAAGCGCGAATAAGGAGCTTTTACTGTATTTGTTTTTATTTTGTCACCCAGGAACGTATTTATAATCCCATATAAATTACCATTCCATATTTGCGGTTTCTGTATTCGCGGCATATTTACGGAACATATACCCCGCGAATAAAGAACACATAAGGAAAAAAACGGATTTTTTCCACTTCGCCCACCGGAGGTTCCGTACGTAGATAAAGGGAAAATTATATATTGTTTCATATTTTCTTTAATAAAAATATACATCATAAAAATATTTTTAAAAACTGTTTTAGCTTGTGCTAATGATGCTCTTTCATATGATACCCCATATGGTACGGTTAAAGCACTTTAAAATTTGGACCCTCCTTCCATGCACAAAGACCCTATTTTTTCGATTAAATTAAAAATGTACAGTTTTCGGATTTTTTCGTTTGTGTACTATATAACAATGCTTCTTGCCAAATTTCACAGTTATAGATCAATGGGAGTAACCCATATGCGTTTATTATAAATTTTGAAATATGCGTTTTTTGCGACATATTCGTCTGTAACTTACTTTATGAAAACTAAAAGTTTGATTTTTCTCTCTGCAGCAAGAGACTATGGATCTGTATATGGTTTTAATTTCAACTCGATACTTTCACACACGTTCCTGAGATACAGGTCTTGACGACTGACGTACAGATGGACAACAAAGTGATCTTATAAGGGTTCCGTTTTTTCCTTATGAGGTACGGAACTCTAAAAAAGGACCGCATTTATACATACTTGAGGTATTATTACAATAATTTATAAAACAAAACACAATAAAGCTCTCTCTCAAATCTTTGCAAATAATGTTTTTATTTATTTACAGATGGCGGGACAAATAGACATGAATATGCAAAGCGACCTGATGGCCGCGTTTGAAGAATCGCTGTAGTGCGTCTAGGACTAATTTTGTTATTTGTACATAGTTATATATATAAATATTATTTGTAATGTCAATGCAATCGATGTGTGGTGATAACGTGACACCATAGTGATTTTGTGGTCATTTTGTGCATGAAACAGTTGACTAACATATGGATAAGTGCTGTGAATAGATATAATTATGTACTTCTTATAAATTAAAACTGTTGTACCATCTATTGTTTCATGGTCGAATGTTAGGGCCTCTCGAGGGTTGCATTTTAATTAATATTGTAAAATAAGTTTGTATGCAAGTTTTTTAAAGTAAACAACTTTCTTTACATTCGTAAGGTTATATTTATATATATTATTTCGTTTAAAGGTGTCTTCGACCTTCCTTAATTGTTTTATAGTACGTACTAATTACTTTAAGTATGGTAAAAATTGAACTGGACAAAAAAAAATCAAAAAATGTTTTATGTATCAATATATTAGATTAATCATAATGAAAAATCTGTTCTGTGTTCTACGTGTTTTCTCATTGCATGGCTAAATAATGATTTAGGGCCGTTGCCGTTGTTACATTTGCATTGAGATTATACTGACAGATCCTTGGTTATTGCCATATGCCGCTTACCTGACGACTGTCGTGCAATGGGCAAGGGCGTGAAAGGCGTGGCTTGTATATTTATTATTACTAGATGGAGGTGTATTCGATTTTGGACAAATGTTACTGAATGTTAGTAGATTTTTTATCAGTCTGTCATTTGAAAACAGATCAAATGTCATACATTTGATTTGAAATATATTTATTTTACATGAAAATATCGTCTTTTTATGTTTGTAGATAGCTCCAGTGAAGAACTATGTAGTAATTATTATTAAACAGATTCTGCATATTCATAAGGCTTAGGGTAAAGAATACGATAGAAATGATAAACACAAACTTTGTATATTGTTAAGATTTTTAATTTCAGTCATTACTCGAAAACTCGAAATCAAATGTAGATATGAAGTAAAATATATTGACATTCCACATTGTACCGTGTTGTTTATTAAAAGTAATAATTTTATTTTTATATTTATCAGTAAAGTTATGTTTTTCTAGTTCAATTTACCCTGATAGGCCTTGATTGTCCATATTTTGCAGTTGAATAATACGCAAACTACGAAAAAAGGATAAGTATGAAGGCTGATTCGGTATCATTACCGACTAGCCTGTCGTTAGAATGCATAGCATAAGAGTAATTATAAAAAAGGACTAATAAGGTAGACGATCTAAGTGCGGAGGTTTCATAATGAAGCTCTAAAGTTTCAATGAAGTTTTGTCACACAAACGGGCATATAGGAATTATTTAATAATAGAAGCTATCTCCGGATTGCCATTGAGCTATAACACTAAATTCTGTACGGCTGAAATAAAAAATAAAGCACTATCGGCGTTGGTAAGCTCATCTACACAAGATTTTTTCACTAGATGGCTGAAAAAAATGTATGCCCCCATATTCATTCTCTTTTGGATTCGAAATCTATGTCTCCGTCTCTGTCATTTCCATAGGGAATGACAGAGACTATATGGATATAGATTCCGAATTTGAACGAGTTCTGAATACCCCTAAAGATTGGCAATCTGAACTCATCGTTAATCATACATTTCTAGAGTGCAGCGGACGACAATTTTTCACCTTGGCTATATTTCGGACATAGAAGGTAATTATATGAAACAGACTAAAATACCTATGCAACCATACCCACACAGAGGTGTGGTTGAAAAAAAAACATCACCCTGCTCATGCACGGAGTCAATTGGAATTGGACATATAACTGTGTGAATTGGAGTGTCACCCCTCTATCACTTTAAAAAAAAACTAATTTATTTTTTGTTTAGTAGCAATTTACTCAACAATAGTCCTGAATAAAATGGCATACGAACGTGGCAATTTATAAGGGTTCCTCGCAATTACTACGGAACCCTAAAAAGGGGTGATTCAGGGGAGTCAGACAAGTTTTCTAATTTCTTAAACGCCATAATAGAAAAGTATTCATTCATTTCTTGGTTTAGTGGCCTCATTGACTTCTATAATTAAGTCACGATTCTGCCAATGTCCGTAAATGTCACGTGTGGAACATCACATATTTATTTCAAAGCGACAGCGTTTTTTATTTAGAAATAAAAGCATTGTCACTTATCTAAGCTTACTGACTTTAACAACCTGTAATATAACAGGGCACTACGAGCCTACTGTTTTATTCTAACCCTAACGACAATCCTAAAAGTAATCTTATTTCAATATTACTTTGACCTTTGTCTTGCTCTCACAACTGTAGAAAGAACGAGATAAAAGTCGAAGTAATATTGAAATATAAGACTGCTTGAACGCTTGTGGTATGGCTCCTGTTCCCACTTGTGGGGTACGGGACAGTATGTAGGCGTTTTCTCCATTCGTTCTGTATTTCGTCATATCAGGTCACAGACCACACAGCCTTTAGGCTGTGTGGTCTGTGACCTGTGTATCAAGTTTAACTTTTGTTTTCTGTTAACTCGATTTTTGGTAGCTCCAACTCATCCTAAACAAATTCATGTAATATCTGTAAGATATACCAGGCCTTTTTTGTCACTTCTTTTTTGGGGGCATTCTCGAAAGTTGTAAGTCAAGATAGACAGGATGTATAATTAGATTTTGTATTTGGATAATTTAAAAAATACATTTTTTGTGTAAAGGTTACCAAAGTTGATTTTTTTTAGGGTTCCGTACCCAAAGGGTAAAAACGGGACCCTATTACTGAGACTCCGCTGTCTGTCCGTCCGTCCGTCCGCCTGTCACCAGGCTGTATCTCATGAACCGTGATACTTAGACACTTAGGTTAGACAGTTGAACTTTTCACAGATGATGTACTTCTGTTGCCGCTATAACAACAAATACTAAAAAACAGAATAAAATAGATATTTAAGTGGGCTCCCATACAACAAACGTGATTTTTTTTGCTCGATATTAATAACGGCAACAGGTATACACTTGAAATATTCACAGAATATTGAGTTATATTATTCACTTTAAAAATAAATAATTAAACTAAAATAAAATTAATATTTAAGGGGCTCCCATACAACAACGTGATTTTTTTTGCCGTTTTTATAGATAATGGTACAGAATCCTACGTGCGCGAGTTCGACTCGGACTTGGCCGGTTTTATTTTAATTTTTCGATATTTTCTTTACTACGTGTCCCCTCAAAAAAGCCCTGGATATAACAGTGTCGATATAGAAAAAATAAACAATCGAATCCAAATGGAATAATAATATATTTATCACATTCCTTGATCTTACAGCTACAGACAAGTACTTATATATTATACACTAGCGGAGACCGCTCTTATAACTACAATCCTGACCACGTGCCTTTCCCCAAGCTACCAATCAACACACACGACAATACAACAAGCCTGGCAGGCGCTGGGTACACATCAACTAAGCAAGATTCACTTTGAGAGGATTTGCGGCTCGCAAGTATATGTAGTTGTAAAAAGAGCAAATATAAAATACTGGCGGACTGTCAGCCAATTAAAACTAGGGCTCAGTGTAGTAGGGTGGCGCCGCTGTCTCGCTCGACATATGTTATTTTTATATCTATTATGACCAAATAGCAAAAAAAATGAAGCCTGTGATTTTAACTGAAATAACCAATTTGGATGTCAAGAGTATATATATCCTACGCTATATCAAAGGTACTATAAAATATGGTATTACAAATCTTATTGAAAGTTAACGTCAAATATTTGTAAGTAAAACGTAAGTTACTATTACTAGAAAGTCCGTAATTCGATCATCGTCCGTCTAACTCGCGCTTACCCATATTTTTGAAAATATAAAATGATTGAATGAACTTATAAAAAACTGTCGTTTGGAAAACTAGAAAACAACATCACAAATATTCATCAAAAAATTCAATTTGTTCAAAGTTAATTTTCGTTATTTTTGCGTTAATTTTAAAAATGATTTTTAAGTATGAAAATTAACTTGCATCAAATTGAAATTTTTGTCGAATATTTTTGATGTTGTTCGTTCAAATGGCTCATGTGAGCGAGAGAGCTGCTGTGTCACTCAATTCTTCGCTTAAGCAGCCTGATAACGTAAACTTTAACGCCACTTTTGAAAATATTTGCGATAAAATTGCGATAACTTTTTTTTTTGCATTTTGAGTGAGTGGCCAAGATACGATGGCCAAGAAAGTGCGAAAAAATATGGTTATGTGACAAGGACCGAGACACCACTTTAAACTTGTCTTATAATGTAAACCCGTTTTTATCTATACTCACACCGCATCCGAAGCAGGACGCAGCGCCTACACATTTGACTTTGCCTAAGAACAAGCACCCCAGGCTATGTCACGACTCAATAATCTAGTCTCTCTATTCTGTTGATATGGACCCGGCTACTGACCTAGTTTTCCTACCTACGTACAGTACACGTATTCTTAAGACGTAAAGTTGGATGCTGCATATTTCTTGCTCACACACAATACTTTTCATCTAAATAAAAAATATGGAATGTACTTTTGACAAGCAAGTGAACATTAGCCCCATGAGTACATCATTACAATGTTTAAATATTTAAACATGTTTTTTATAACAGTTATTTTCAACGAAATAAACATGTAAACGTAAAAAAAAAACTTTTGGGTGTTTATTTTTATAACTGAATAGATAAAAGTAATATAATAGTTGTAAAAAGAAAAATAGTTCAAAAATTTTCGAAATACTGTTCTCTTGTGGCAGGCGTTCGTAATTCGCATATTTATCGAAAGCGTATACGGTAGTGTTATATCTAGAAAAAAAGTTGTCGCGTGCGATATAGTTGCGGCACCCAACTCTGCATTTTAAATAGCGTGTCGGGAAATAAGAGAAGATCTAACCGAATATACGTTAGGTTAGAATCGTCCCATAGTACAATAGGTTACCATATGCGTTACCAGAACATGGTACGTATTAAGATAAAGCTGTAAAAGAACGACAAATCTTACTAGTTTTCCCGAAGCGCTAACATGCCGTGTCAATTTATATCGAAGTATAAATACCAGTTAAAATCAAACTTTAACAGACAACATTTCCATAATTTTACTTCAAACATTGGCAGAGTTCAAAAGAACTTGGGGAGAGCCTAGATTACTAACAATGTAACGAATCTGCGGTCTAATGTAATTTCATTGAATGTATGTAAAATAATTTTAAGGTATTGCCATTTATTCCATAATAGGTCAATGTTTGATCACCAACTAGCCTAGTAGCCTAACTAGAAGAAATATATTCAGTTCAGCCTTGAAAGTTGCAAGAAATCAGACCAAATTGAAAAAATATTGATTGAGGCTTAGATGGCAGGGGTTCTACTCGATACATCAAGAATGTGGTCAAAAATCGTGATTTTTGATATTGAGAACTGGGTGATGGTACTGTGTAGACTTCTTGCTTAGCCTGCAGGTTGTTTTTATATTTTCAGTTTTTTAGCAATATTTCACGTAAAAATTACTTTACACACTTCATTGAGTAACAGAAAGAAATTAACATAATGTAAGTTTTGAAAATAGGATGATACCGTCAGATGGATAAAAAAATCAATCCATCAGTTCAGCAAAATGTATCTATCAGCGATATATTCATATAAGTCGCGTGACATATTACATACAATCTGAACACATTGATATAAATGAGTCTATATACACAATATTCCTACTAACTCGAGCAGTTTCAATGTTAGTCAGTCAAACGGGATATTTTCACTATAATATAGATTTAACATGTATACAAATTAAATAAATCATACAACACTCTCTACCTAGAAACAATTGGATGGTTATTCCGATACTTTACCGGAGTACAAAGAACACACTGATGCAAAATGCTCAACACCAACGGACCTCGATCAAAATCCAGCTTCAATTATTGTTCAGTCGGTGGCAGTGACAGTTCAAGAAGCACCGGAGTCCCACTCTATGAGGTACGCCGGTGGCGCATCGGGCGCCAAGCGGCGAGCGAGAACACTAAACGTCTGCCCTGCTCTAAAGTAACTCTGCACACTTGATTTGAGCGCTGACAGTTGTTCAGCGTTCACTTCCACCGCACTACTACTCGCTTTATGCGGACTGAGTTGTAAGCTCTTGACGCTATTGATGCTGGTAGTGTTGTTATTTGTGTTATTTCTGCGCGCGTTTTCATAATAATTCTTCTCCTGTCGTTGCCTGAGCCTTCTGCCGTGGAATTTGTTTGTGTGCGCGGGCGGTGGCAGGTTGCCGTTCTCGGGCGGAGTTTGGGCAGTTTTGCTGTCTTCTGGTAGCGGACATGATTTGTTCAACTGCAAAGGAAAAGTATTCTTTGAATGAAAGCTCATATAATTGTTAATGTGACGGTTTTTAGTTTGACGATGGTAGTCGAGGCAAATAAAGAACTTTTGTGTTTTTTTTTTGTTTTTAGGATAGATATAATCTGCGTGTCTTCGCGAATGAACAGGTTTCTTCTAGGCAAACGCACTCTATCGTGAATAGACCGCATCGATAGCTCAACATTAGGCGAGGTAGGAGTTAAGAGCAAACCAATTTATAAAATTTTAAAAAATCATCATAGGTGCTATTCACACTTTCGAAGTTACGCGCAGCTAAAACATATGGAACATTTCATCTTGGAGAATGTGCATCAGAGCTGCACGATCTGATATTGCCATCCCCTTTCTTTTACAGGACAAGTAGAAAGTCGGACCACTATCACCCATACATTGTGGATTTTCCTAAAGAACGAACCTAACGGTTTAATTCTACGTTTTTAATCCGTACAGCTAAGGAATGGAACATATTGCCGGCTTCTCTGTTCCCTGAGAGATACAATTTGGAACTTTTTAAGGTTAGAGTGAATAGGTATCTTCTGGGTCTGCGTGCTTCATCTTCGACTACATAGTCGCTTTCCAACAGGCGAGATGGTGGTCAAACGTGGACCTATTCGCAATAGTAAAAAAAAAAAATAACACAAGCCCAGACCCAGAGTCCGAAGTTTGACCATCATCCGTCTAGCTCGCGTATACCCACATTTTTGAAGATATAAAATGACTGAATGAACTTATAAAAAAAAATCGTTTGTAAAACTAGAAAACAACATCACAAATATTCGACAAAATTTGTTCCAAGTCATTTTTGCGTTGGTAATTTCTAATATTGATATGATGGTAGGACTATGGACTCTTAAATAATTCTATTTATACATATGAAATTTTAGACTGACACAAAATTGTATTTTAGTGCAAGACAAATGAATAAAATTAATATAACAAAGGAACACACCTGTAACTGTAAATACTTCCTTGGTCTTCTGTACTTCCGTCGCTTCACTTCCCCATTCGGACCAATTATGATATCCTTCTCACTGAGCTTTCTTTTCAACGGCCTCACCAAGGGACCCATGAGAGGATTCAATTGTATCGGCAACGATAATCTGCTTTTGAAGAGATTTTGTTTACCATTTAATTTATGATTATACTGTTTTTTCGATGGGTAAGTGTTCTGCATTAAAAACGGGTTATTCTTCCCTTGAAAGTCTTTTAACGGTGGTATAATCGCGTCCAACGTGCCTCTACTGGATGTTTCATCCCCAGACGACTCAAGGTCATGGTTGAAGTTGCTACTAAACGAGGGTAGGCTATCCATATGTTGCAATGACATTATTTTGGAATGTTCTATAATGTTCTTAGTCGATAACTTAGACACTTCTAGATTCATCGTAGCTATTCTTGAATTATGTGTACTTATATTGATACTGCTAATATCTGTCTTTGCATTCGTATCTGCTATATTCTCTTTGGATATTTTATCTAATTTAACAGTACATGGAACTAAAGATGGCACGGGGGTGATTTCATAATTCGTTTTAGCTTCGTTGGTAGTCTGTTCACTTATTTTAATTTTTTCTAAGTCATCTGCTTTGGTATCAGATTTTCTAGCGGTAGAAGTGATCGCTGCTGTAGGCTGGTCGTCTGTCTCTATCGGCTTCAGGGACTCGTACGAGCTGGTGGAGTCGTTTTCAGAGTTTGAATTTGAGTTGAGATTTTCGTGAAACCGTTTCCCCATCATGAGATTGAGCCAGTGACCGTCTACTGGTACGATCATGCATTGGTTGGGATTTTTATAGGAACTTTTTTCGCCGTTACTGCTAGAGGGTTGTGAACTGGAAATAAAAAGGAAGATATTACAAAAACAAGAAAAAAAATAACAAAAGAGGTTCCGTCCGTTCACAATATGGTGGGTTTAAAAACATAAGAATAATTTGAAAGAAATAATTTTAATGAAATTATCGCGTATATTTTACATATTTGTTTCATTTCAATGAGTAATAATCGCGAAACCTTAGAAAATATTATAAGAATTAACAGTTAAATTTCATACATTGTCAAGCAGGAATCTATGTTGCTCATAAATAACCGTATGCTAAACTTGACTAACAAAGGCAAACTACCTTAAAATTTGCCAAAATTAGTAGGCATCAAATGTTTTAGAATACGGAATTTAAATACTCAGCCAAGTTTAAATTCATAAACTCGCAATCGCACCTTGCATTAGTCAAACAGCCTTTTTTTTTTGTTGACGGGGGGAGTTCTCTAAGTTAAATGCCCGTTCAAGTGAAGTGAGCTCACCTATCATCTACAGTGGAGGATGGTTGGGGCGAGGGCGCGCGCGGCAGAAACCGGAGCCGAGGCGCATACTCCCGCACCAGCTCGTCGCTCAGCGGCTCGCTTTTCTTTACCTACAACAATTAATATAGAAATGAAAAGAGAAAAAAATACATATGAAATGATTCCTAAACTAAAAGATCACATCGAAACCGCATCAGACGCTAGGAAAATTGACGCGAGCCCAGTGCAAACATTTACAAAAACAAGTAACAATTTAATATCATTTTGATTAAGAAATTTTAATAAAAGTCACTTTCAAATTAGATCAGTCACTAGATAAGTTCAGAAAACTTATAAAAAAAAACCCCGACATAAAAAACGGCTGTACCGATTTTGATGAAACATAGTTAAGAACACTCGATCAAGTCTTCTTTCAAACAAAGAAAAAACTAGATCAAATCGCAAACGAATGGATTGGTCCATATGTTTCTCTGATGCTACAGACAGACAAACAGATATACAGGTAAACACGACAACTTACCTCTTATTGGGTAAAGGGTTAAAAAGGAGGAATAAATTAGTTTTGAAAAATGCATCCAAAATCAATCCATCTATTTACATTACAGTCGTATTAGCTAAGAAAAATATCACCAGCGGAATGAGAAAGTAGGCGGAGCCACTGCACAATAAGAAGGGTAATGTATTTCGATACATTATAATATTAAGTATGTTTCTATTTCCTACAGCCCAAATGGCTCGACCAATTTTGATGTGCGGGGGGTCGTTATCGACTATATAATAATCTAGCCTATCGATTCAAGATTTATTTGTCAGAACATGGTAGTAAACACACATACAAAGTTGTATAGAGATCTTAACATATACTTGGAACACATGTTCTTGCCCACTCATGGCGTACAAATGTAATTATACTATGCAATTAAAATCATAGAAATAATAATAAATGTCACAAAAATACAACTATTGTATAACTAGCCCTTTTCACTATGTAATTTGTGTTTTAGTTAAGGTGTAAACAATAAAGTGTTTATCTATTGCTGTATTTTTGTGACATTTATTATTATACATTAATTATTAATTACCTTAAATATTATAAATTACCTTTAAAATACGGTTAAATACCTTTAAAATAAAAAATATTATACAAAAATATTATCGATTTGAGACAAGAGCGGAGCGACAGCGTAAATAATGTGAATTATAACAAAATATATAAATTTGTGGTGTGGTGGACTCTGGTATACATTCCAGTTCTCACAAACGAGATGACCCTGCGCCCAGCAGTGGGGTAATTTATATAAATAGAGCCAATTTGAAATTATAAAGGCTCAATACATTTACAAATTTTCAAATCTGTATGATTAACAAAACAACAATGCTTTTCTTTAGTAAGAGAATCACTCAAGAACGGGTGGATATAAAGAACAACGTTTTTATGGAGAGAAAATGACCAAATTCGCGTAAAACGCACGTTTTTTTCTGGGAATTCTAATAAGAAATGTTTAGCAGCGGCCGAAAGCCGAGCTGGCGACAGGCCGTACTAGCCAGACAACAACTACACTCACTGTTACAACAATTACACCGTAGTAATTCCTAATTATCTATTTCTTTGAATATAATGTGTAATATTTTCTATCACTAATTATTATTTGTCTCTAATGAAACCGTATTTATTCACAAACATAAAAAAACAAATTATGCACTACAAAGCAAAGAAACACAAACAGTTCTAATTTGTTAGCAAGAATTAATCAATAAGCAAAATGTTTGTTGTTGTAAAAATACAGGTTTAAATAGTTTAAAAACACATTTGACAATAATTCACTAATGAAAATCACATTTTCATGATAATTATCACGTAAAAGTAACGCGACATTGTTTACTTAAAAGTCGATTTCGGTCGGAATGAACGCCGTGTTTTCTCAGATTACCCACATTTTCAGTGTTACGTGTTACTTCAACAACACTTGGCTTGCTCCGCCATGATCAGTAATGAATGCAGTTTAAACTTCGTAATGTCAACGTAGGGTGGGAAATTCAAATTTCGAAACAAACAGTTTTTTTATCCTAGTAGCCAGACTGTCACTATTGTAAATGATCACAATTTTTGTGAAAATCTAGGATTGTTCTTTATTATCAATAATAATCCTTATTATTACTTAATATAAGTTCGTAATTTTTTTTTAAATTACAAGCGATTTCTAAGACTTACATACGTAAGTAATGAGGTACAATATCTTGAAGTAATAATATTAAATAAAACTCAGATTTTCGTAAACTTTGTAGTAATTCACAATATTACCCTAGCTAGCTTTAAGGACATGGAAGCTATTTGAAATTAGAATATACCGTCGTTCACCCAAAAGGCGTTGTCGGTAGTAAATAAATCCTCTCTTGCTAATTGCAATAGTAATTCTATATCGGAAATAAATATTTACTTTACTTTACTTCTAAAAAGACTGTTGACTGTTTTTACTTGACTACGTAAGAAGGAGCGTTATGTTTTTCGAGTGTATGTAGGTATGTATGAATGATTCTATATGATCACCTATAGCCTAAACAGCTTGACAGATTTTGATGTACAAGGTGTCGTTAGATTCTTCTTCACTCCTCGAGTGTTATAGGCTATATTTTTTGCAATAATAATACATAGCGAAGAGCTTCGACCAACATCTCAAGAGGTTCTCGCTCGATGGTTGGGTCAAGGGTCGGATACAGAAGGCAGTCATCCTAGACACGGCACGTATTATCAGGAGGTTCCTCTCTCTGTAGCCCCTACCACCGACAGCTTGAGCCCCACCCCGCTGCCGGCGGCACCCTATTTTTAAGTTTTTTACATTATTTATGTTTCTTTTTTTATAAGTTTATATTTGTGTTGTAAAAAAATTAAAATTAAGATTGTAAATAAATAAATGAGATAATAATACAACTATCGCAAAAAAAAAAAAAAAAAGTTTTTTCGTAACCGCCAACAAACTTTTTCTTAATAAGTAATTTGACTAAAATTATTTTAAAGAATACTTTTATAATCTTTTGCACCGATTTTACGCATTTTTATTTTTAACGACCCTGTTTGTACAAACTGTCCCACTGCTGGGAACGGGCCATCTTCTCATTGTGAGAAGGGATAGGCCATAGTCTGCCACGCTGGCCAAGTGCGGGTTGGTAGACTTCACACATCTTCAAGATAATTGAGAACTCTCAGACATGTAGGTTTCCTCACGATGTTTTCCTTCACAGTTTGAAGTTGGCGGCAATCAACAATACGCACATAACTTCGAAAAGACAGAGGTGCGTGCCGTGGGATTCGAACTCAGGACCTGCGGATCGCAAGTCAGACGGTCTCACCACTAGGGTGCCGGAAACTCATACGCATACTTTCACACAAAAAACGTATACCTACTCAACAGCGTATTAAGCGCAACGAAGTTGTAGCTCGACTGCAAAAACCGTTTTTCTGCAGTCGGGTATTTTATTTTATTTTTATTTTATAAATAGTGGTCTTATCTTCAAAAGATAAATAGAGTTTATCGACAAAATGTAGTTTGAGCTTATGTCAGACAAATTGCGTCCTATACTTAAAAGTGATGTCATTTCAAGTTCGACATACAACTCTATACAACAATCGTTTTGTGGAAAAGGGATAGAGCATTATCTTTCCTTCTCTACAAAAAACTCGTCTTGATGGTAAATACAGGTCTTGACGGTCGGACGGACGGACAGACGGACAACAAAGTAATCCTATAATACAGGGTTCCGTTTTTTCTATGAACAGCGATTTACAAAAAATCATACAAGCGTTGGTTCACTGTTATCAATAGTGGTTTAGTGTATTCTACAGGGTTGATTTCCTGTAAGTAGATTCACCCTAGGTTGTATAATATGGCATAACTCTAAATAAGGCAGTCGCGGCGGCGGACGGCGCACGCGCAGGTTTCAGATCGTTGCACGCTTCTTCATCTCTCTTGTATTTGAACCACTTGCGTGATAACGTCAGCACTACCAGTAAGATCAGACTTTACTAGTGTTAATTACATATGTTACACACCTGTTCTAACGCAGCCAACTGGAGCGGTGGGGGTGGCGGGCGGCGCAAGCGTAGGCCCCAGATCGTTGCGCGCTTTTTCATCTCTCGCCCGCATTTGAACCGCTTGCGTGATGACGTCAGCGCTGTTAGTATCTTCTCCCTACGCTCATTCACTGGTGTCCGCCACATCTGTAGAAACATTACTTCTGATTCAAATATTCGATAAATTTATTAAAAGTAACATATAAATAAACTAATTTCGAATTCAAAGATTAACATCGGGTCTCTGCGTTAACGTTAAGTGATTAAATAATTTCGGTAACTCCCATTAGTTCTATAGTACTGTGACGTCATAGAACTGTTGAATTTTTTTAATCCCTTTAGTTCTATGGTAGAACTATTAATCCGAAATCTCTCTCATTTGTTCTATAGAACTAATAATACATGATAATTTTCGTTAGTTCCATAGAACTGTTCACACTGTTAGTTTGATTGTTTTAATCATCATCATCATCTCAACCATAAGTCCTGCTGGACATAGGCATCCCCCATGGATTTCCAAAAAGACCGTTTGGAAGCGGCTTGCTTCCAGCGTCTTCTCGCCACTTGTATGAGGTCATCTGTCCATATCGTGGCTGGTCTTCCTACGCTGCGCTTGCCGGTGCGTGGTCTCCACTCGAGAACCTTTCGGCCCCATTGGCCATCGGCCATCGTTTTAATGATCTATTTAAATAAAAGCAATCCATGAGACATTACACTCATGGGAATAGAATAAAATGTTTTCAAATTTTTCGTAGCCATTGCTTTCCATCACCAGTCTCATACATTGGATTGTCTCGCATAATATAATGGCCTTTTTATCCGACTGCGCAAGGAGGGTTATGTTTTATGTGTGTATGTATGTTTCTATATGACCTCCTACAGCCTAAACGTCTTGGCCGATTTTGATGTGCTAGGTGTCGTTAGATTTGTGTTCACACCCTGAATGTGCTATATTTTTTGTAATAATAATAATACAACTCTCGCAAAAATAAAAAATAAGCTTTTTTAACATTTGAAGGTTTTATAAAAAAAAAATGAATAGTTATTTCATTATTTGCTCGTATTATCGGATTCCAGTATTTTCACGACCCATACAAACAAAAAAATAGGTAAAAAAATTAAGCTCTTTTCATCAAATTTAGGGCATTCTTCTAGCCCAATAATTTTGGGTAGTTATATGCTTTTAGCTCGTATTAAACTACTCTTGAATGGCTCACAGCTCTAGAGTCACAACACATAATAATTAAAAGATTGTGAGCGAGCGAGATTTTTTTTGCAATTATTTTGGCCAATTTCAAATAAACTAGCTTGCATCTGGACCCAACTGCAACTATGCATGCAAATATGCACAAAAAAGTACTATACCATCCTGCTCTCTGAATCCATCGCATGTGCATACGATTCATTTAGATCTCTTCTTCTTCAGAATTATATTTCTGGGGTTTAATTTAAAAAAATACTTTCTAAAAATATGTTTCACAACGTTTATATATATATATATATATATATATATATATACGAGTTGAATATATAGCAACAAAATTATATGTCAATATGAACAAATCTTTTAATTTTTTTTGAAGTTCATATTGCAATGATATTTTATTTTTGTGTACTAAGAAACAATTGTGTTATAAATGTAATTAATTTATTTTTATTTACTGTAGATACTTAGGTATCTACGACCGAATTTTTATATTAGGTTAAGATGACGTGTAAATAATAATATTTTTACGAGTAAAATGAATATGAATCAACATGTCCCGTTATCTAAAAATACGATTTTTTGTCGAATGCTATAGGCGTGGGAAATAGTAATTGTAGTCACCTTCTCAGGCAGCTGCAGCGCATGCCAGTTGTCCATGATGTAGGGCATGATGACGGTGTCGAGGTCGAAGTAATTGGGCGCGTTGTACGCGGTCAGGTTGTACAGCGCCAGGTGCGCCAGCTCCAGCCAGCACAGCTCCAGCCGCCGCAGGTACTCGCGCCCGGAGTTGCACACGGCGCACGCGAATATATACAACCTGACGGATGGTACCACTATATTACATAGCATTTAATTATGTAAATGGACGATGTTTAGGGTACCGTAGTAAACAAGGAAATCTTATAGTTTCGCCGTCTGTTTGTCTGTCTGTCCGCGGATTTGCTCAAAGACTATCTATTAGTACTAGAAAGCTGAAATTAAGAGGAAAACAACCATTTCAACAAGATTTACTAGTGAACATTTTTTTTTAAATTACTTAGAATAAAAAAAATCGTGCAAATTTTATTTAAACATAAGTTAACTGGTAAGTTCTTATTATACCCAACTTAATTTAACATAATTTATGATATACAACTACGGAACCCTACTTTGCGAGTAGTATGACACACACTTAGCCGCTTATTTTACGACAATTTCGGTCGTCAGACCGAAAATGTAACGGGGTCTCTCTCTTTCTCTCTCTCACATTCACACTCTGGTCAATCTTCTGTAGAGAGGGTTGCAATTCTAAACAGCAGAACTACTATTATACTCATTATTATTTTAAAATTCTATTATAGTGCATGTGTTATCTTCAAATCCTAATTAATATATAAAAGCGAAAGTATTTTTATTATTAAGCGATAGTATTTGTTATCTTTTCACGAAAAAATGCGGAAACAGTTGTTGTGGAATTTGGTACAGAGATAGCTATGAACTTGCGAGACGGACGTACGTTATTTTTAATCGTCATCATCATCTACGTGGGTGAAACTGCGTATGCCATAAAGAAAAATACTTAAACTAGTTTATTATAATATCTTAAAAATGTGTACGATTTAAACTTACTTATCACCAGCGTACAACGGATACTGTAAACTCGACACGCATCTTTGGTGGAACCATCGGTCACAACGACAACATAACAACATCTGCAACAAAACATTTTCACTAAATATAAATAAAGGTTTTGCCTAGCGCCATTTTGCAAAATAACTCGGGGCTGCGTTCGGAAACGGACGACGCTCGACGACGTAGTAATATGTGCTTTAAAACCTCGACACATTCAAAGGGGTTCGTAAAAGTCGTCCAACGCCGCACAGGTCACGAAATAGATGGACGAATGTCGCCCTGATAGACTCATAATAATAATCATGATGTTTTATTTAGCAGTTAGCACATAATGTTACGGTTATTTTACTATGGAAATTAACGTGGTATTCACACATTTTTTAATAAAAACTACGGGTCACTCACGTCTGTTTTGAGCCGAAATATCCGACTATAGTTTCAACCGCATTCGGCGGTCTTTTTCAAAGGAGCAGCACACACGTCACACACGTGACCCGTAGTTTTTATTTAAAAATGTTATGTTTTTTTGTGTAATACTTTTCCTCATAGCACGACTTAAATCGTAAATATTGTATTAAGCAAGCTATAGAAACAACTCAACTTTAAAGAATAAAAATACCGTCGAACCTAGAGATAATCGCAGTAAAGGCGTTCCAAAACGTCGACCAAAAACATTAAACGACCGACTTGGATCGTCCGATTTCAGACGATTGACTAGGATCTGGGACTTCGGACGATCCTTTTCGAACGCATCCCAGAATGCATGATTTCACTTTACCGATTTGACGTGAGATAAGCAGAAACCTCACACTTAATTAAGAATAGCATTAAAAAAATAGTGAACGCAATAGCATCATATGCAGTTAGTAATAGAGTGGAAGTAATTAAGTCTATTGTTAGAAGAAGAAGAAGAATAACAGTCTTAAGATTGAAATGTAAGAGATTTCCGGGGAACCTCGAAAATAAAAGAAAAATGGTGTATCTACCTGTTGGGGAACCCGTGTCCAGGCAAGCTGGTGATAGAAATATCAGATTTAAACAATAACATTCTTTATAATATAGATAATAATCTTCACATAGTTAGTTTTTCTTTTTAGGGTTAGGTCGAATGTGCTTGTTATGTGTGTCAGGAACACTGTTGTCAGGAATTATCAGACTTATTTTAAATTTATATAGAGAAAAAAAAAATGTTTACATGTCGTTAGTGTGCAATTAACAGGACACTAAATAGGATCACCAACAAGTATGACCATTTGAAAACAAACACAAATAATTATAGAAGTTGTATAGTATGATGCATTTCAATCAATAAAAACGTGCCAATCAAACTACATATATCTCGTAATACTTGCGATCAGACAATTTGTCTTAGTCTTCTATAGAACAAGCACGTGCCACTAGTAGGACATGGCAGGATTTCGTCTCGCTTTGCCCATTTACCGCACATACGTAAGTTTCCCAAGATGTTCAGGTAATCAATAGCACGATGTCCTCAAAATCCAACCCATTCCAATGATCCAGGAGCTACATCACCAAGATGTAATAGCATTTCTTTAAGAGTCTGTAGCTCGACCATTGTCCATCTTGCTAGCGCATATCAACATTTTTAAAGATATAAAACGACTGAACGTACCTATAAAAAAAAATAGTCCCACAGAACACTAGAAAGCAACATCACAAATTTTCGACAAATCTTCCATTTTAATCCTAATTTTAAAGTTAATTTTCATGCACAAATATTATTTTTGCATCAGAAATAGTTATTTGTTATGCAAGGCTGCAAAGTTGGTTTTTGGGACGAGTACTTGTATTGAAAACCTGAGCAAGCGAAGGTTTGTAGGATTGAAATTCAAATATAGAATCCTGAGCGTAGCGAGGGTTTCAAAAGTACGAGATGCAAAATAACTTTGCTGCCGAGTGAAACACAAAATTTTTCACCTTACTACAGTGAGGAAAACGCTAGTCCAGTGCTGCCACCTGTAGCTGGTCAGTGCGATTATTCAAAGAAATGAGGTTGGCGCACTGACATGAAATAAGTATTTAATTTATTTTCAGTGCGGTATAGAAAAGTATGGAATAGAAAGGTTCGAATTTTAAAAACTTTTTCCACGCTAGCGGACAAAATGCACTTTTCCACTCAGATTTCTAATGACAAACAGTCTTTCCGAGCTTGTGAGGTAAAAAAATATTTTTATGTATGAAATTAACTTGGACTTAAGGACGCTTCCAGCAGGCCTAAGATGTGCGCCGGGACAATAGATTTTCTACCCCTTTTGTCCAGCGAGAACGCGACAGGATTACGAAGACCTCTATAAGTCTGTCTCTTTTTCGCATTAAAATTCACGCGCATCTTTGGCCTACAAAGTCTTTGACGCGTTTCTAGCCAATTCTCAGGGTATTTCTAAGGCATTTTTGCGGTATTTTCAACTAATCTATAGGATATTTCCGGTAATCTTTAGGGTATTTCCAGAAATTTTTTAGGGTATTTCCAGCGCATATCTAGGGTATTTCCAGCGCATATCCAGGGTATTTCCAGCGCATCTTTAGGATGTTTTCAGCGTCTCTTTAGGAAGTTTCCAGCGCATAAGAAAATTTTCATAATCTCTTTAGGGCATTACCAGCGGGTCTCTAGTACGTTTTCAGCACACTAATAGAGTGTTTCCAGCGTCTCTCTAATTTAAGTTTTTTCAAACTACAAGTTTCCAGAATCTCTTTGTTTCCACAGAATTTTGTTTAACGGTTTTTCGAAATCTCTTTAAGGTGTGTCTAGCGCATCTTTAGTGTGTTTCCAGAAGTTTTATAAGGCGCTTTCGGTATGCTATTAGTTGAGTAACAGTCCACTAGACCGGCGTAGAAAGCTGATACACATCAACATATTTGTATCATTACAACTTGCACGTAAGTTCAAGCTATACTTATAAAATATCTTATCAAATAGTACATTGTTACCCTAGGGGTGAAAGTAACTTATTTAGTCCCGAGACGGGGTTTGGCGCACGAACGAAGTGAGGGCGCCAATAGTTCGAGGGACTAAATAAGTCTTTAACCCGAGGTAAGCTCTGTACTTTTCATTACGAATACAAGGAAAATAAAAATAAAAACACGAATTAGCTACAGAAAAAATGAGTAAATGAAAAAACAAATGATGATCGGACTGCTGCTTTCCCGCCTATTTTGTTTTTTTTTTCTGTGGCCGGCAATCTATTCAGCCAATATTTTACTTTTTCATCATTAAAAATGGTAAATATTTTGTCCAAATCTATGTTATTTTAAAGAAATTGTTGAAACTAAATTATAATAGGTAGTTATTTAAAAAATATATATTCGGTAATCAATACTTATCTTTATGTTATTTCAATTTTACATCGCGCTGTAATTGAGTGGCTTTAAAGAAAGTTGGACATGGCTCAATAGAAACGTGAAAATAGAACTAGTTTTTTTTTAATTTGACAGCTGGCAGTTGAAAGTGATTCTCCCTAGGGCTGAAAGTATTACTTTCAACCCGCTCCTCAGGCAACTTCAGACCTACTTTCAGAGTATGAGTAATGAAAAAGTATTTTGTTTCATTTTCGCGCGAGAAAGTTCCTGTCTGACAATATAATAATAATAATATAACAAAAGTTGACAAAGTTGACAAAAGTTGTAGCTGTGACAAAAGTTGTCATGAGACCATTTTAGCTAAAATGAGCATATTAGACGTTTATGTATAGTACGGTTGGCGTTGTACACACGTAACATTATAGCACACTTAATTTAGAAAAATCTTTGGATACAAAACAGTGTTTTTTTACCTGCGCCAAATAGTCGCTCTTTTCCCCGCAGTAACAATTTGACTCATTCTGGTCTTTGCCGGCATCGGACGCTGTCGACGAAGTTGTTGAAGCGGTCTGTAAAACAATTACTAATGAACAAATATCTATATTAAAAGGGAAAAAAAAAACAAATACAGAAAAGCGGATTTTGTAGTTTAACTTAAGACTTCGTTACACTCTCGTTACTACTCAACAGCGTACTACTATTGAGTATATGTTTTTTTGTGAGAAAGTATGCGTAACATCGCTCTAAAAGATTATAAATGCAGTAGAATAGAATGCTTTGCTTTAGAATAAATCCAGTAAAATTATTTGTTTCTTACGAAAAAGTTCGTAGTAGGTTATGTAATGTTGTAGGTGCGTCAAAAGTTGATAGAGCCCGTTCATTTATTTAGGAAGTTCCCCTGACAGTTCAGTCATAGTTTACGCCTCTACACGAACTAAACTAAAGAAACAATAAAGGTCTCATTGTCATTTTGTTATCACAGTTGTCGTTGTCTCGGCGATTTTAAAGGAAGTGCTATATTGTTCGTTGTTTATGTTGTAGCATATCCACGTAACTAAATAATTTGACCATAAGCGTAAAGTTTTATTAAGAACTTAAAAATAATATTGTTAGCAACATTTCATACAAAATGCGACTACAGCACGCTGTCACACATTCTTTGATTAAATTCTACGTACGATTGACGTTTTGATGAGAAACCGGCATGAACCAGACAGGCCATTCTGGCCCATCTCAGAATTTTGGGTTACCCACCTAAGTATATAGGCAAGCCCCCCTAGAAAATATCTCTAGATACGCCAATAGAAACGGGTATCAAGGGGACACTAATGTCGACTGTCAGTTTCACTAGATTTTTGACGCAATTCAGATAAAACTTACATCACAGGGCGGCGTGAGCTCCTGCTGCTGTCGCCGCTGCTGCCCACCCTTGAATCGGAACAGGTCTGATCTCTTCAGCGCCCGGTTCTCAGCCGCGGCCACCTTGTACCGCTGGTCAACACACCGCTTACAATGCCATGACGCTCCTGAAAAAAAAAACGCCGTTATTGGATTTAGAGTATAGGGAATATGCATGAATTTTATTTATTAGGATGATTATTTAACTGATAGCATACTAAAATGTAACAAATACACAAAAAAAAAAAACTGGGTCAATAAATATCAGAGATATAAATATTTAAAGTTTTAGGGGAGGTATGCTCTGTCCCTCTCTCGCGCAACAAAACTTTGTATTGAATTTGTACGGCGAAAGTATCCCATGACGTCATCGTTCGCTATCGTGTGCTATCCGTCTAACATGAAATTAAAATGCTTGTATCAATCTTATTTTTTAAAGGTAATTTAATTTTGGTTTCGTGGAATGGATCTATTTGAGGTTAGCTTTTGTATGACCAAATAAAAATAAAATATGCATATTTCCTATTGAGCAACTGTTGCTGGCTTATTATGGATATGTGATTCGTTGTATAGTCGCGCTCTCTCTCACCAATGAGGTTCATGCACGCTAGAGATATTTGAATTCTAATTATCGTATCGTAATTCTCATGCTTGGGCGCAAAGATTTTTAGACTATTATATTCTTTTGGAAGAGTGTGTGTTTGGTCGAGTGTGAGTGTGTGTGTGTGTTGAAGTTTTCAATAAATTCGTAGGTGCTTCGTAGGTCGCTTTGCGGTAAGTACGTGTGTGAACACAATAAATTAACAATATATACAAGTGAGTGAGCGAGTGGATGACTGCGTCACAAACAATATGATTGCCGTACCTTTTTTCTCGTTTTAACAGACTTTTTTACAACAAAATAACTGGAAAAATATGTCATCCAAGTAAACAAATTGCGTATTTTGAAGTCGTTTTTTTTTTAGTTTTTTAAAATAATTACTTGTTTCACAGATATATATATAATTAGGTTCTCAATCAGTACAAATCAACATAATAAATAAAAAATACGCAAGTGTTCCATTAATTTATGTAACGTGTGCGACTTTGGCACAGTGGTAGATTATGCGCCTTAAGAGCAGAAAGCCTTGTCCTTGATTACGGTCAATATTTGAATAACAAAAAAAAAAACAATTGGGTATGTAAAGTTTTTTTTTTTGGTATTTTTTTTTATTTTTATATGCATATATAGGATAGAATGCATCATTTAGAAAAACTAATTTCAATATTTTTTTATTCTGTTCAGTACTTTTTTTTTAAAAATTTTTTTTTAAGATAAAATCGTCAGTAGGAAACATGACGTCATCTTAGCTACTGAATAAGATGTTGTGATAGCCAACATGAACTAAAAAATACATATACGTCAACTTGACAGTGACATGTACCTATATTCGTTTTTGTCTCTGACTGATACAAGAGATCATCGGTTTTTGTTGTGTTTTGAAAAAACAAATACGTTGTGTAAACATAAAGAATGAAAAAAGAATAATTAATATTGAGCTCGTTGTAATTAATTAATGTTTTCTAAGGTCTTCGCGATTGTGTTTGCGCATTGAAATGAAACAAATTCACAATATTATTCAGAAACTACAACTGTGAAATGTTTCGACTTTCGTGCCAAAAATCCTAATAAACTGTTTTTTTTTCAAGTAAAGGAAACCTTTTAAAGACTGGTGTGAACAAGTTAACGTAGAATATGTTCCTGGGCGAAGCATTGATGCTGCAGTACAATGAACCAGAAAAAGGAACCAGAATAAAATAAATAATGTATAAATGTAAATAAAATAATCTCTTATATAATTAGAATGAAATTGGTATATAATTAAACACAATAAAATCATTTCAAAAAAGAAGTCATGTACTGTCAATCACTTTTATTTCATTTCCTGGCATTGTTCATAAGTTTTAGCTCTTTAGTTCTTCGGATTTTTGCGATGTTGTTCTTGTCGCTAGTTGAGATGAACTCCAGAATGATAAGATTCTCAACCTTAGGTAAGTTAGCAGAGTCGGCACGTAAAAATTATCCATAATTTATCCAATCAGTAGGCAAACAGTTCCTTATAACAAAGCAGTGGTCAACGTAAATGCAGTATCAATCAAAACGGTAGGAAAGCAAGGTCGTCATAAAGATAATGAACAGAATTAATTTAATACAAATGAATAGGTAGCAGAGCACCAAACACAAAATAATTCTTTTCTTTGTTTATTTATTTTGGTATGACAGTTGTCATAGAGATAGTCTCTCTTGTCAATGCCAATGCTGTCAGTTCATCTTTTTTTACTAATTATACTACATTTTATTTTACTACATTTTAGAGGTCGGTGATCATTTTATGTGCCCTAAATAAATAAAAAATGTTTATAGACATATAATCTCGAAATGGTTTTGGAATCAGCATATGTTACATTTTTCTTTACATACCCAATTATGTACAAAAAAATATCCAAAAAAATTATTTTACATATAACCTTACCTATAGAACTTAAATATCACTATATTGTTATAACTACTAAAAATTATTTAACTGACTTATGTGACGAAATTAAATATTTGCTTGTGGCGTGTAGTTGTCGTGTGCGCTGTATTTTCAAATCTAAAGCATGTGTTCTATAGCATCACTCACGGTTAGACGCTTAGACAGTACATTAAATGGATCTAGGATTTACCACTTACTCGCCTAATGGCGAGCGACGGTGTGGCCGAGGACGAAGCTTTGTACGTAGTTAGTGTTGCAAATTGAAAAAAAACAAAATGTTTTTTAACTTTCATCAGCACTACTACTACTTCAATCTGTATTAGAATTTTCCGATTCTTCTGTCTCAGTTTCTTCTAGGTTCTACACTAACAGATTGCAATTTTAAATTGTGTGCAATATATACCATTTTGATAGCCCTGTCACTTGTCCCTGTTGTTTGTGTTGTAAGTACTAAATGTTCTCTCAACTACTGCTGATGTAGTTTGAAGGGTGTTTTATTCTGTTCAGTACTTTTTTTTTAAAAAATTTTTTTTAAGATAAAATCGTCAGTAGGAAACATGACGTCATCTTAGCTACTGAATAAGATGTTGTGATAGCCAACATGAACTAAAAAATACATATACGTCAACTTGACAGTGACATGTACCTATATTCGTTTTTGTCTCTGACTGATACAAGAGATCATCGGTTTTTGTTGTGTTTTGAAAAAACAAATACGTTGTGTAAACATAAAGAATGAAAAAAGAATAATTAATAATTAATATTGAGCTCGTTGTAATTAATTAATGTTTTCTAAGGTCTTCGCGATTGTGTTTGCGCATTGAAATGAAACAAATTCACAATATTATTCAGAAACTACAACTGTGAAATGTTTCGACTTTCGTGCCAAAAATCCTAATAAACTGTTTTTTTTTCAAGTAAAGGAAACCTTTTAAAGACTGGTGTGAACAAGTTAACGTAGAATATGTTCCTGGGCGAAGCATTGATGCTGCAGTACAATGAACCAGAAAAAGGAACCAGAATAAAATAAATAATGTATAAATGTAAATAAAATAATCTCTTATATAATTAGAATGAAATTGGTATATAATTAAACACAATAAAATCATTTCAAAAAAGAAGTCATGTACTGTCAATCACTTTTATTTCATTTCCTGGCATTGTTCATAAGTTTTAGCTCTTTAGTTCTTCGGATTTTTGCGATGTTGTTCTTGTCGCTAGTTGAGATGAACTCCAGAATGATAAGATTCTCAACCTTAGGTAAGTTAGCAGAGTCGGCACGTAAAAATTATCCATAATTTATCCAATCAGTAGGCAAACAGTTCCTTATAACAAAGCAGTGGTCAACGTAAATGCAGTATCAATCAAAACGGTAGGAAAGCAAGGTCGTCATAAAGATAATGAACAGAATTAATTTAATACAAATGAATAGGTAGCAGAGCACCAAACACAAAATAATTCTTTTCTTTGTTTATTTATTTTGGTATGACAGTTGTCATAGAGATAGTCTCTCTTGTCAATGCCAATGCTGTCAGTTTCATCTTTTTTTACTAATTATACTACATTTTATTTTACTACATTTTAGAGGTCGGTGAACATTTTATGTGCCCTAAATAAATAAAAAATGTTTATAGACATATAATCTCGAAATGGTTTTGGAATCAGCATATGTTACATTTTTCTTTACATACCCAATTATGTACAAAAAAATATCCAAAAAAATTATTTTACATATAACCTTACCTATAGAACTTAAATATCACTATATTGTTATAACTACTAAAAATTATTTAACTGACTTACGTGACGAAATTAAATATTTGCTTGTGGCGTGTAGTTGTCGTGTGCGCTGTATTTTCAAATCTAAAGCATGTGTTCTATAGCATCACTCACGGTTAGACGCTTAGACAGTACATTAAATGGATCTAGGATTTACCACTTACTCGCCTAATGGCGAGCGACGGTGTGGCCGAGGACGAAGCTTTGTACGTAGTTAGTGTTGCAAATTGAAAAAAAACAAAATGTTTTTTAACTTTCATCAGCACTACTACTACTTCAATCTGTATTAGAATTTTCCGATTCTTCTGTCTCAGTTTCTTCTAGGTTCTACACTAACAGATTGCAATTTTAAATTGTGTGCAATATATACCATTTTGATAGCCCTGTCACTTGTCCCTGTTGTTTGTGTTGTAAGTACTAAATGTTCTCTCAACTACTGCTGATGTAGTTTGAAGGGTGAGAGATCTGATAGACACTTTAGATAATAAAATAGACTTGCAAGTGAAGTAGGTACTAGTCTACGTGAATAGCGACGATCAAACCAAACAACGGGATACCGGGATTCCCCACAACCTCGACTGTTCTGTTCCGATTTTTGGCAATGTTTTCAACAATTTTTGTTTAACTAAACAAGAAAACTATAATAATTTTTAAAACTTAAGATTACGCTTAATACAAACTCAAAAAACATTCATAATAAACTATAACTGCCTTAAATATTTGAGATTCAATACTTATGAAGAAAAAAAACACGTTCTAGAAAAAAAACATGTTTTTTTTCAACTCTGAAAAAAACTGTTTTTTTTTGCAACACTAACGTAGTTTGTTTTTGGAACATTTATTAAATTGTGATTTTTCTATTATAACTATTCTAGGCCGCCTACGCTACTGACTCATTAGCAGCGTAGACGGAGAAATATACCATCTTACTTATAAACGCATGTTAAAATTTTATTCACTAATAAGGACTTGTCATTCTCTGTCATAAGGCAACTGTCATGCACAAAAACGGAACAAAACACTGTTTAACTAAAATGCGCTTATTCAGCGTTTATAAGTAAGACGGATAATGTGTAAATATTAAATTGCGCGTCGGGAAAAAATATTGCTTTCAGTATCGTGTACTTTGTTAAAATAAAGTATAAATAGGATAATATATACGATACATACCATTGATCCAAGCATCGACCGGCGGTGAATGACACTTCGCATGGTACCCCCTCCCGCACATATCGCACGCGATTATAGCGTTCGTGGCGAGCGTAGCCGCCGGGCCTTCCCTTCGCTTGCAGACCACGCACATGATGCGTCCGTCGTCTGCGGGCGGCGCGCTGAGCAGCTTGAGTGTGGCCACCGGGGCCCATGCGTGCGTCCCGTCGCCGAACTTGACCAGGCATCGCGCCTCGCCCGCGCCCACTTCGCACGAGTCGTTGTCGTTGCTCGTACTCAGCTCTACGATAGTTCCTGTTGGAGTGTGTTTTGTAAGAATCTTATAGGAATGCGCTATAAGAACGATATTGAGAGATTGTACTGTGTAAAATTAAACGCACCTCCTGAAAATCGAAAAAGATAATATTTTTAGGGTGTTAGAAATACATTGAGAAAGTAGTGAGTGTTGAAATGGGAATGTGATTTAAGAACAACATTTTTTAGGGTGTTGTACAATGCAGTGAAACAGCGTCAGAAAATTCTTTATTGAAGGTGGAGAAATTAAAAAAATCTGTAAGAACGACAGGGAGAGATTTTACAGTCTAAAGTTGCACACAGCTACAGAAAACCGAAATGTTAATCTCTTCAGGGTTTTGAAAATACATCTTTAGTGATGAAAGAGGTTTTCTTAGTTGATTTACAAATCCTGCTTTCAGAAAACTAATTCATTTTTTAGAAGCGATTAATTTTAAAACGAACAAAGGTCTCATATACAGCCAGAATTTGCTTGTATCTGTCCAGAGGTATGTTTGTTTGATTGATTTGTTTGGAGGTACAGGAGGTTGGATGTAGATTTTTCAACAAATCTAGACGAAACTTGGTATGCAGATTCTACAATAGTTTTTTTTACATCGGCGATTTTTTATTGCAGTGGTATACCTTCAAAAAGAGGGGAACTTTGCTGGCAGAAACATTTGGTACTCAATTTTAAATAAGAAATAATAATATTTAATATTATGAATAAAATCGGGTTAGAGGTTATCAAGTCAGTCAGTTTCAGATGAATATTATAAATATGTAGGTAGGCTTGATAGGTGATGGTTTCTCCTTTACCAAGTTTGATTCTGATTTAGCTCAAGCAAGAATAAGTACAAACTGCGTTTTAGAACAAATCATTGCACAGACCAAATACAACAAGTGTAAAAAACTTATGTACATGAGATCTATACAATAACTGTTAGCAGATCTACTAGTACTTAGAATTTGACAACATTCTATGACTTTAATCATTGGTCATGTAAAATAATTGCTGTATTCCAGAGAAAAATGTAGACAGTCTAATGAGAGATATACAGTTCTTTGTGGCCACGAAATTCATGTTATATGCGCCGCCATATATGACCGTTGTAAAAGGGTTAGATGGAAGTGAGAGGGGTATTAGAGTTATAGTTATATTAGTAATATTGGCTTGGAAAGATAGAGGGTCAGCCTATTGCCTACATAAATGCCAATCTCCCTCAAGCCCCTTAACTGACTATTACAGTATGCCTAGGATTAGAAGCAAGTTGGTACATTCTGTTTTTCTTCTCCCAGTTTAGCATGGAAGAGTTATCAATCAAATACATTTCGTAAAAGAACCAAGTTATAAGAATCACCCACCTAAGTAATACCTCCCATCCTTGTTGGGCACTAGCACATCATCCCCGCAGTGGAATGGGTTCACGTTGTTTTTCTCCGTATTGGTAGTTGAGTCTGGCATCGCATCCTGTGATTCTTCCTCTTTCTTCTCATTCTTTTTGCTAGTGCATGGTGCAATTGCTTTGTTGTCAAGGTCGCTCAGCAGCGCATCGATCAGGGACAACTGCGCTGATACCTCTTTGAAACAATTGAAATGTGATTAGTTACACTAACAATACTTGTGGTGTAATGCTTATTATTTGTAAAGTTGCGTTTTTTGGCATGTTCTGGTTAATGGGTAATACTCTGTTTTTATCATGCAGCAAAAAGAAGGGTAATGTTTTTCTAGTGATATTTTGTTACTTTAATAACTTTATATAATTTGAAGCAAAATAAAACTAGAAAAATCAATGCTAATGTATAATCCGTACGATCCGGATTTTTGGACACATATCTTTCTTGAAAAGTAATGGAATTAAAAATACACCCAATAATTATTAAGAAAAAAAAAGCTGTCATTTGCAAGCGAATCATGATAGCATGGACATTAGTAATACCAGTCTACCAGTTCTTAACTGTAATAGTTGTTACATACTAAGGGTGTTGCTCAATTACACTAAAATTGATTGAAATTTTGATGCATAACGTATATGTATATTTCAACTACACTAGAGCTTTTTTTACATTACCTAATAAATAATAATAAAAATAACCTGGATCTACTATTGACCAAAATGCTACAAATATTGCACCACAAAGATAATTAACACGTGTAAGTTAACAGACAGCTTCAACATTGCATAGAAAAGGGCATTGTGAAACAGGCTGTTAACATAATATGAAATTGTAAGAACAAACAAATACATACTTGTACCATGTACAAGTATAAAGTTGATATTATCTACACTACAGGGGATAAAACCAAAAAGCCCTTATAACCTTCCTTTTAGGATTTACTTTTTCATCATCATGATCCACAGCCTTCTCTATCTCACTACTGGGTATAGGCCTCTCTCTTGTCTTGCCATCTTCCTCGGTCCTGTGCCAATCGAGTCCAGGTTCGACCCGCGATTGTTGTTATATCATGTGCGATGTTGTTGATTTTTGTTATTTACTTTATTACTTGATTTAATTTCCAGTACTTGTTTACTAATAACTTTTGTTTAATTTGTAAGCTCTTTTAGGCACAAGCCAGCTTAGCACACATAGGTACAAAGTTTGTTAAAATTTATATAAATATGAAACTAATGTAATTAATGTTAATTAATGTCAATAGTTTAAAAAAATATTTATAAGTATAATTTGTATAATATTCTAAGCAAAACATATCTTGGTAATTGAATGTGTTAATTGAATTGAATTGAATATTTTATAGGGATTTTGGTGCATTTTTATAAAAAATAGAATTAAGAAAATTCAAGGCCAACATACTTATAATGAAAACATAATTCCCTACAGCAAATGTAGCATGTGACTCCTATGATATATATAAACAAATCTAATAACAAACACATTCACAATAATATGCTATCTACTTACATATATTAGATACAAGTATAAGTTTAGAAAACTGAAAACCCCCATAAAAGATTGGCTGTACCGATTTTGATAAAACATAGTTAAGAACACCCATGATGAAAGCTTCTTTCAAACCAAAAACTAGATCAAAACTTCTAACACCCCTCTTTGTGGGTTGTGTGTTAAAAATAGGTCAAGCTGTTTAGCTACAATGTGTATTAGAGGACTAAAAATAGATATTATCTATAACCAAAAAAAAAAAACAGTCTCCTTCTTGGGTAGTCTGGAGCAATGAATGGTAGAGCAAATGAAAATGATATAGCAAGATAACAACAATTAGGCATGAAAAAATAACACTAAAGCTTAAATTGAAGCTACTGTTTGCGCCCTTTATGTACAAATTATACCTTGAAATTAACAATTGCGAAAACCTAAGCAATCATTAAATTACACCTTGCTTACATAGTTATTCATACTACAGTTATAATGCTACAGTCTTACTTGGTAATGCTGAATAAGTGCATTTTAGTTAAACAATGTTTTGTTCTGTTCTTGCGTGTGAGAGTTCCCGTCCGACAGAAAGTGACAAGTCCTTATTCAGTGTTTTTAACATGCGTTTATAAGTAAGACAGCTAGAGATAAAGATGAATATTCACTATGAAAAGCTAAAATATGAATTATAAGTTTTGTTTCCAGCATACAACTCAAGGCATATAGTAAATACTTAAGTCTTATTATTTATCTATGAATAGAGAACTATCTCAAATGCATGTCCACATTTTTAAAATGTAAATTGCTTCAATGTACTCAGAAAAAACTGTTTAGAAGAAATTTTAATTAAAATATTTGTTGTTTCATGAAACTTTAATTTTGAATCCAATAAGGTTTTACACAATAATTTAAAAAAAATCTTATGAGAACTGATTTATGTGTAGGTATATAAATTAATGTCGAGACTTATATTATCATAATTGTCAAGATTCCCTATGACCACATTAATATTAAGTACATTAAGGCCATTTATATCTATAAAAATGTTAGAATATATAATTAAGATTATGAGCTCCATTCATATACACTTAAAGAATCATACTAAGAATAACAGGGATAATATAAAATACTACTAAGTAAGCTACTTGAAAATAACACAATCAATCAGGTAATGTTTATACCCTTTGTAAATTCTGTGATACTCACTTCAAATTGACTATTTCCAAAGGTTTGCAATAAAATAATAATAGGTATTAAACTTTATTAGTTTATATAACTTACGTTAGGCCTTCAAGTTGAGCTAAACAGCTAATTATATTTAGGTAAAATTGGCACTGTTAACATGATCCATTTATTAATAAATAAGATTATTTATGTCCATAATTGTAAATGGTCACATTTTAAAATCAAGTATAACGTGTATATGGAATCTCAATTAGACTGAGTATCTGGTCAATGCAATGTTGAGCTAAACAGCTAATTATATTTAGGTAAAATTGGCACTGTTAACATGATCCATTTATTAATAAATAAGATTATTTATGTCCATAATTGTAAATGGTCACATTTTAAAATCAAGTATAACGTGTATATGGAATCTCAATTAGACTGAGTATCTGGTCAATGCAATGTTTGATCAAAATACCAGTACTTAGCAGGCCCAAAACATAAGTACAATATAGAAATACTGCAGCATCTTGGGTATGCTGCCAATTTCCAATAGATTTGAGTATTTGGATTATTTTAGATCTACAAAATAAGCCTTAGGTGTGCACATAAATAATTGCAATTGACTGTATAGCCATAAAATCAACCAAATTAAATATTACTTAAGATAATGTAGCAGAAATAGCATAATAAACCAACATTTAACAATGATATCTCTCCTGGAACAATACAGGAAGTTACATACATCTATTTTTAGTATTTTAGTAGTAGGTATATATATTATAAAACTATATCTTAACTAAGAATAAACTATAAAATAAGGAAAATGAGCTGTAGAACAAAAAGATAACACAATATTCCTGTACTTTGAAGGAATAATTGTATTATAAAACAGAATTTCGTAGGGTCACAATTCTATCATAAATAAGTTTGCTTCATTTTCCTAAAAGTTCACTTTTTATTTAGATAAATAAAGAGAATTCACAGTTCTCATAACACAATTAATTTCAATCTTCAAATTAAAATGGAACTCTTAGTTATTAACTATCATACACACATAATTTCATTCCTTTTATTGTGTGTATTTTAACTCTAGACTGAACACTTCTCAGAAAGAAATTTAGTACTTGATACATGGCTAAACCTCTATTTAGAATATAATCACAGAGAACATAAAATCTGACCTTTTTTGTGATTTGTCAGAGATGTTATGACATTATTGAGTATCGAGGGGTTTCTCCATAGTTTAATGGGGAGTTTAACAAATTTTCCGATAAGGTGTTCAGTGCTATTTGGGAGGGTTTACATCCCGTAACCGTAACTTATGTAGGTACACACCTATGGAAACCATTATCAGCCTTCTGTAACTGCATATTTACTGGAAATTATGAACATTAAAAATGTGATTCTGCTAACCTATGAATCCTGATGAATTAAATCAATTTATTTATTGAAGAAGTATACGAGAGCGAAAATAACGAGGCAAGGAAGCTAACGAGTCTTCTAACATCACGGCTTTACTAGGAAAATGTAATAAGGCTTTGATCCTTTCATCAATTTAAACTTACCAGCGTTGATATCCATGTCAATACTATGCATTAAATTCATAGAAATCATGTGTTAAGCATAATTTCGATAAATTTCATGCTACAAGAACAACACGTAAAGCATTGGCGCTATTGCGGCCATTAAAAGTTCAGTTCACTCAAACGTCCTCAGTTTTCCCGCGGTAAAAGTAAAATCGTAAAAACAGCAAATCTCATAAGTCAGGAATATAATCAACATTCAATATGATATTCATAGTACTTTCATTTTTAATTTCTTTTCAAAATTGATGAGATTTACTAGTGAATACAAATTAACCTCACGAAATACAAATTAAAAACTGTAAAAAAATAAAAAATGAAAATGAACGAAAGTTAATCATAGACATATAATAAAGAATGAATGATAGTTATTAGCAGCTGTGGATTCATAGATAAATAAACCTAATAAAGTTTGATTTTTCCATCTGAACAAATCGAACGTATTTAGAAATGATAAAAACTTTAGAATAATTTTTGAAGGCAGAACTTTGTAGAGACATAATATTTTTATATTATGTATTAATCCCAGCTCTTCACTCGACAGGCGAGCGGCTATAAAAAAATGTAATTTAAGAATAAGAATCAGTTTAAAAACCAACTTTTACAGAGTTGTATGAGTCGGTAGTTTAGGCGGCACAGACCGAAGCAGAAGCATGCTTCGAAAATACCTTGTTGGTTGTGTGTGTGCATGAGTGAGTGTGATTTCAAAGTTCTTTTATTTTCTCCCTGTACTCGCGCATTTAATGTATTTGCCATTTATTAGTAACAAATATAAAATATTTAATATATTTAGAGCGCCATGCGTGTAATCTGACTAAGCTCTCCAACTATAAAATATTACATTTTGAAACTTTGGAAATCATAATTAGGGGAATTTTTTTAACCCGTAAAATCGGTACATTTGACTATTAGGTGAATATATTATGACAAATTATGGAAAATGGTAATTGAAAATATCAAAAAAGTGCTCTTATATTATTAAAATGTATTCGATTTCACTCCCGACAGGATAAACCTGTCGGGAGCGATATCGAATTAGCCATCGAATTTATATGTCAAACTCCTTCGGATTCGAGTTTGTGAATCGATCTACCTGAATCCCGGCGGATCCAGTGGTGATTGTCTTTGATTTCTCGATATTTCTATACTAAAAATGGGACCGACGGGCATAAATTCGAATTCGTGAATACCCATTGGAGTTGAATGGAGGTTTATTCGGTAGCCGGCTCATTACCGACAAAATCGACAAACCGACAACCGATTAGAATTAGATAAGGGTGCAGGAATGCTACTTTAGTTAGGTGGGAACGTTATGGAAATATGTTGTTGTTTTAGTTTATTTTCCTAAACTTGACGTATTATTTTGAATTAATAATGGTGGTGTTTTATTCATTATTTGTTTTATCAAGTGCATGAGTGTGTGCAAGTGAAATAAGCGACACAACGTGTATTTTCACGTTGTCGGCAAAACCCCATAGAAGCTTGCAGTAAAGTCACCACCAGTTTACTGAAGCACAAATTGAATTTGAAAATGACTGTTCATGTGACTTAGATTGTGACTAGAACATTTATAACATGTTTTATTCTATACATTTGAATAAACCATTGTACTTGACCCTGGCAAATGCTTTAAGTGGGTCTAAATCTAATATTTAAAAAAATATGTGATTGTCATATTACTTCTTCTTCTTTTTTGTATTGGACCCGCATTAAAGCATTTGCCAATGTCAAGTATTAGGATTTTTTTCAAGTTTCTTGAATAAAACAATTTGTAAATGTTCTAGTCACAATCTAAGTATCGTATACAGTCAATTTATCAGTCGAGTCCTGCTTCAGTAAAGTGGTGGCGACTTTACTAGAAGCTTCTATGGAGTTTTGCCGACAACGTCAATTCACACGTTTTACTGCTTTATTTCACTTGCCCACCCTCACGCACTTCATCGAACACTTAGGCCCACTTGCACGTTCCAGGCTTACCGTAACTAACTCTGAGTTAACTGCTAGCACAGAGTTAAATAAATAGTTTATCTTGCGTCGCCAAAAGTTAGAAGTAAACCCAGGGTTACATTTTTAAATATTTAACACACCGATGTGGGAGGGTTAAGTCGGATAACTCTGGGTTAGTGAAGCGTATGACAGAGACGGAGATATACAAATCGAATCGATTCCGAAACCGAATGGGTTTAGAATACGGGGGCAGAATACGGGCACGGATTATAATAGAAGCCCATAAAAAATTCAATGTTCCCAGTTAAAAAAAAGAAATGTCGGGTTACTTGTGGGTTTGTTAACCCGGTGTTATTTTTTCGTGGTGCAAGGCTTATTGAGAGTTAAAATGTTAACTATCTAACCCAGAGTTAACAAACTCTAAATTTATTTATTTAACCCAACGATGCGTGCAAGCGGGCCTTAATGAATAAAACACCACCAATGATATAGCATTAATGTTCAAAATAACACAAGTTTAGGAAAATAAAACAAAGCAACAACACGTTACTAAGACGTTCCCGCCAAAACTCGAGTCATATTACGGATGGTACGAATGATGGAGTTTTGGCGGGAACGTCTTAGTAACGTGTTGTTGTTTTGTTTTATTTTCCTAAACTTGTGTTATTTTGAACATTAATGCTATAAAAATGGTGGTGTTTTATTCATTAAGTGTTCGATAAAGTGCGTGAGTGTGGGCAAGTAAAATAAAGCAGTAAAACGTGTGATTTTACGTTGTCGGCAAAACTCTATAGAAGTTTCTAGTAAAGTCGCCACCACTTTACTGAAGCAGGACTCAACTTAAATTGAATTGACTGTATACGTGACTTAGATTGTGACTAGGACATTTACAACTTGTTTTATTAAAGAAACTTGAAAAAATCTTAATACTTGACACTGGCAAATGCTTAAATGCGGGTCCAATACAAAAAAGAAGAAGAAGGTCGAATGATGCCAACGTCAAAAAATAAAAACTGCCCGTATTCTGAACCCGTTCGGTTTCGGAATCGTATATTTCCGTCTCTGTCATTCTCTAGAATGACATACAAATCGAATCGATTCCGAAATCGAATGGGTTCAGCCCCCGTATTCTGCACCCTTATTCTAGTTCTAATCGGTTGTCGGTTTGTCAATTTTGTCGGTAATGAGCCGGCTACCGAATAAAGCTCCATTCGACTCCAATGGGTATTCACGAATTCGAATTTATGCCCGTCGGTCCCATTTTTTGTATAGAAATCTCGAGAAACCAAAGACAATCTCCACTCATCCTCAACTGGATCCGCCGGGATTCGGGTAGACCGATTCACAAACTCGAATCCGAAGGAGTTTGACATATAAATTCGATGGCTAATTCGATATCGCTCCCGACAGGTTTATCCTGTCGGGAGTGATATGGAATACATTTTACTAATACATTTTAATAATATAAGAGCACTTTTTGATATTTTCAATTACCATTTTCCATAATTTGACATAATATATTCACCTAATAGTCAAATGTACCGATTTTACGGGTTTTAAAATTCCCCTAATTATGATTTCCAAAGTTTCAAAATGTAATATTTTATAGTTGGAGAGCTTAGTCAGATTACACGCATGGCGCTCTAAATATATTAAATATTTTATACTTGTTACTAATAAATGGCAAATACATTAAATGCACGAGTCCAGGGAGAAAATAGAAGAACTTTGAAAGCACACACACACACATGCACACACACAACCAACAAGATATTTTCGAAGCATGCTTCACTTATTGAAGCTACAAATTTACCAAAGAATTATATGCCATAATTAATATGATGGATCAAGTTATATGTATATTATGCAATAAATTACATATTTTGTCAGTCGCTGGTCATAATTAAGCATTTTTTTACTTCTATCACGAATCACCTATCTAAAAACATGAAACTGACTCTGAAAACTAGCTTGTCTATGTTATCCTATCGGTAACACGAGGTCATTACCGATTTGGTACCGACTGGTGCCATTCGAATTTGTGAATAGGGTTATCGAAGGTTATCCATTCGATTCGGTAGGTTTTTCGCGGGAACTTAGTTAAAAAATGTCATAGTTTTCTTTTATTATTCTAAACTTGTGTTATTTCACATAAAGATTTTGTAAAGATGATGTTTTTTTAATCTATTAGTGTTTGTTTACGCGCACGAGTTTGAAATGAGAGTGATGAAACATACTTCTTCACGTTGTAATTTACAAATTCCCTAACAGCTCCTAGTAAAATAACCGAGTCATGACATGAACTTGATTCACTATCAACCGAGTATCTCGTTATAATCCTTAGATTCAAGTTACTTGGCTTACCAAGTAACTTGAGATTGTGACTAAAACTTATATTATTTGTATTTTTCATGAAACTTTTAACATATTATTTTGGCAAATGAGCCAATCGTGGCCAATAAAAGAAAAAAAAAATTGACGGCTGCTACTGTTAAATTTACAAACTTTTTTTAGTGACTTGATACCGCTAAAGATTTCGATTAACTGTTAAAAAAAATCGATTAAAGTTCGATTCTTTTGTGTCAAAATTTTCATTTTCAAATAAAAGTAAGAAAATCGTATTTTTTTACAGTTCAAATAGGGATCAGTCAATAATGCGAGCTAGTAAAGAAAGTCCATTATATTTTGCTGGGGCTGAAGTAGCACACATTTATATTTCTAACCGATTTCAAAAAGAATGAGGTTCATAATTCAACTGTATGTTTTTTTGTTGGCAATATTATAAATTCTACACCGATCTATCGACTCCATAGATAAAGAAATTTGATGTTCTGTGATAGCAGTGATAGCTTTTAAAAAAATTATATTTTTTTTTATTGTTACTAGAGGAGCATCCGGTGTCATTCCTCCTTCTCGCTTTCGACCTACACTGTCTCTCGTATTCCTTTGTCCGATGGACGTTCACTGTAATCCAAATCATATTAATTATCGTACATCATCCTAGCAAATACTAAGTTATATTATTTGAATTGTGTAACATTACGTCACTTTAGTGCTTGTTTAAAACAACTACCACACAGAGAGAGGAGCGTGAGAGAGAAGTGTGTGGTTTCATGTTTGTCTTTACGTTGTTCATTTGGCAAACAAATGAATAAATTTTGGTTTGAATTTACTTATGAAATGAAATTTATTTGCAAGAATGTAGGTAAATAAGGTCTTAGAAATTAATTACAATTTTCCATTACATTCGATCATTTCTCAAGTGCAAATATTAGATAGTGAATCAATAGGACATAAATAATATTAAATTAGAATTTATTATAGTAGGTGTACTATATATATATTATGTAAATTACATCAAACATGAATAACTGTGCTGTCTTAAAAGGTACCTACTTTTAAGACAGCACAGTTATTCATGTTACAGTAGTAAAAATACAATAACGTGACGAAAATTAACTTTCACGAAAATGACATGCAGCATGAGATAAATCTAAAAATCGGTTTTTCCAAGTCAATAAAACAATTTCCGATTAATCGATTGATAATCGACATGTCACATGCCGCTTTCAATCAATGGAACCGTGTGGGATGATCAGCTGATACCTTATGGAATGGAAATGTCAAAATTATTCGTTATTCGGGAAACCTGAATCGCTAATTCCGCAAACCGTGTGAAATCCTTCGAGATCTCTCTCCATATCGAAGATCGCATCGAATCGAATGTAATCTGAATAAGGGTGCTGAACCCATTCGGTTTCGATTCGATTTGTATATCTCCGTCTCTGTCTTTTCGATAGAGAATGACAGAGACGGAGATATACAAATCGAATTGATTCCGAAACTGAATGGGTTCAGAATACGGGGCCAGAATACAGGGGCTGAACCCATTCGGGTTCGGAATCGATTCGGAATCTATATCTTCGTCTCTTCATTCTAGGTCTATTTTGATGTTTGTATAGCGGACGGACGAAGGACGAATGACAAATTGACGGAGTTATGAGAGTTTTGGCGGGAACGTCTTAGTAACGTGTTGTTACTTTGTTTTATTTTCCTAAACTTGTCTTATTTTGATCATTAATGTTATAAAATGGTGGTGTTTTATTCATTAAGTTTCGATAAAGTGCGTGAGTGTGGGCAAGTGAAATAAAGCAGTAAAACGTGTGATTTTACGTTGTCGGCAAAACTCCATAGAAGCTTCTAGTAAAGTCGCCACCACTTTACTGAAGCAGGAATCGACTTATAAATTGACTGTATACGTGACTTAGATTGTGACTAGAACATTTACAAATTGTTTTATTCAAGAAAGAACAATGGCGAAATTTTATGTCTAACTTTTTGAAGCGTCTTAAAATATCATATTTACAGAACTTAAATAAATAATTTTCTATGTTTTTTCAATATAACAGGTAAGCTACTAAAAGCCACATTAAAAAGATCAATTTAAAAATCATTATACTGATTGAATGTTCTTTCCTCCATTGCAGTTTTCCTCTACGGAGTAACTAACTTGGCACCGCACGTCAAGAACATTTGCCCCAGCCAAGATATTCCATTGGATTCATCTCTCCGCCAATCCGCTTTTTTCTTTCTTTTGACTAAACATTTTCTTAAGATTCAATTCTTTCTTCTTTTGGCATTTGTGATGAGACATATTGGGTTTTTTAAACATAACTACATGCCACTGGCAAATGCTCAATCGCACGGGTTCAATAAAAGAGACGAGGACGGCTTGGACGCCAATCGCCATACGTCAAATCAATCGTTTTTGTTGTTATCGGTGTTTTTGGTTAGATTATTGTTTTATTTTCTTACGACCCGCACTGCCTTTGGAGTTATCGATATTTTTCTGTATGACTACTACGTGCCCAAGGATTTCAATTTTGTTTTACAATCGATGACTTTGTGCTGTTCTCATTTGGACTTCGTTAAAATGTCTCTCGATCTGTTTTGTTTAATTTAGTCATGATGGGAGGCTTACGTGCATTTATGTATAAATTGCAACCTACGTGTCAATGCACTGCGCCGATACCGTGCTTTGGAACTTAACACAAAACTTATAGCTAGCTGTAACTGGATGTAAGTACCTATCTACCTACCACTAATTTAGTAGCCTACCTGTATAAATTAAACAAAATCTTTAACTTCACTTGACAATGTTAATATTGAATGTATCTTGAAATATATAATAAAATCATTAACATTTATAAACAAAACATTTATTCCACACACAATCTATTGTGTGTGTAAATAATACTCGCCAAGTGATATTTTGGATTATACCATTTCATTTGGATTTTTGTTTTCAGATAACTGCATCTGATAGAGTATGCCATGCTTGCTGGATATGCACTCAAATAGAAGCGTGTAGAATGAACATTCTATCATAATTTGTGATGGAACATACACAAAAGTGCAAAATACGTTTAAAAAGGAGAGTTACTCTCTTCAAAGTCAAAGTCAAAGTCAAAGTAAATTTATTTGCGTTAAACATGAGTGATAACATGCTTTTGGTGTTCTTAATTTTAATGTGCTTCATGTTATGCCTGAGGAGGCGTGCAAATCAGAGGGCGCTATCGATCTTTAAAACTACTAATATAAATACAAATGTCAATTTAAACATGTCATAATACAATTATATAAAATTATTTTTTATTTTTATTTTTATTAATTGTGTCAATAAAATTTCTAAACATTAAAATATTTTGTTCATAAGGAACGATCGTCTATATAATCTTTAATCTTATAGTAGCATTTTTCAACCAGCAAGGCTTTAAATTTCTTTTTAAATAAATTAGTTGTCAGATTTCTAAGACTTATAGGTATCTTATTATATATAATAGGGCCCATTCCAAAAATGCTGTTTCTGAACAATTGAGTTTTTGCTTTATGTATTAGTATTTTGTTGTCTCGTCTATTATATATCGATTCTGTAGACATCTTAGGAAATATTTCAGAATTAGCCCGTACAAATACTGCAACCTCAAATATGTATAGTGAAGGAAGCGTCAGAATCTTATGCTGTTTAAAGTAAGGCTTGCAGCTATCAGTTGGTTTGAGTCCAAACATAGATCTTAAGCATTTTTTCTGGGATATAAAAGCATAATTTTTATCAGTTGAGTTACCCCAGAATATTACGCCATATCTCAGCACTGACTCCACAAGTCCATAATATGCTGTAATAAGGGCGTCTGAGTGAAGAGTCGGTGCTAATTTGTAAATAGCGAAGGAACAGCTGCTGAGTTTTTTATTTAGGTCATGGACATGTGCTTTCCAGTTCAAACGTTGATCAATAATTAACCCCAGGAATTTTGTGGTTTCTACATTATTTATCGGAACAGATTTATCACAAATACAGGAACTTATTAAAACCATATCTCATTGTCGCATGTGATGGATATGTTGTTGATTGGTGTGGCCTTTATAAAGCAACTACATCAAATGATGAAATAATGACCAAATTATTTGCTAAGGTTCAGTTCTAAGATCATAATTTATAGAAGGTGACAGTTTTATATTAGGAGATACAAAGACAATATTACTTTTTAAAGACAATATTACTTTTTACAAACCTTACATGCCAGAATCATTAATGGAAAGCAAACACTCATCATCATCATCATCTCAGCCATAAGAAGTCCACTGCTGGACATAGGCCTCCCCCATGGATTTCCAAAAAGACCGATTGGAAGCGGCTTGCATCCAGCGTCTTCCTACCACTTGTATGAGGTCATCTGTCCATCTCGTGGCTGGTCTTCCTATGCTGCGCTTGCCGGTACGTGGTCTCCACTTGAGAACCTTTCGGCCCCATCGGCCATCAGTTCTACGTGCTTATGTGCCCTGCCCACTGCCACTTCAACTTGCTAATCCGCTGTGCTATATCGGTGACTACTGTATGTCTACGTATCTCTTCATTGCTGATTCGATCTCGTAGAGAGACTCCGAGCATAGCCCTCTCCATAGCTCGTTAAGCAAACACTAGATCAAACAAATCGAAGTCGCTGCATAGCAATTTGCAGATGAGTGGTATATTATAAATGGTCATTTTAAAAGCGATTTTCAATTATTCAGGCAGAAATATTTTCATAGGTCTCTACCACATGATGCAAAACTTTCAAATAGCTGCAGCTCTTAAAAAGGTTTGATCTTCGCTTTCATGCATGACAATATACAATATGCTCCTGAAACAGAAATAAGTCAGAGAAAGAATTGAGAAAACATTCTGGCATGTATGATAGAGGCTATAAATATGAATAGACGGACATCCAACTTCCAAAGCATTACTGCGGACAGAAATAACATCTTGTATTTCCTAACATTGGAATATGAAGATTTGTTTCTGTTCACCCTGGGATCGTATGATGATAAATAAATGTTTAAAAAAATTTTTGGCTTTATTTTCCTACCTTTTTATTTATTGACAATAATTAAGTAGACATCTATTTCAGTACTAAGTGAAATAGCAGAGCAATTTACCCGCTTAGTTATTTGCATTACTGACCTGTCACTGTATGCCAACATTACGTCTTACCTTGCAACCCTCTAATACCCTTTCCCTCCTAACTAACCCTCTAACTACGGTCAAAAGACCTTATGGTCTTTGATGCTCTGCCTAACTGGTAAGGGGAAATAGGCATGATTTTAAGTATTTTTTTTTAACCTATTTTATTCTTATTTACTCCCAGGCAGATGAAAACATTGTTTTGTGTACTCGCTATGAGGTAACAACATACATTTCAATATGTAATTAAAACGTTTATATTTTGTTTAACAAGTTGACATCAGCAACATAACCTATAAATCGAAGTTTTGGCGGGCTAGTCATGAAAACATGTAGTTTTATTTTATTTTCTTAAGCTTGTGTTATTTGAACTATTAATGCAATAAAAATGGTAGCGTTTTATTCATTAAGTGTGAGATCAAGTGCGTGAGTCTGGGCAAGTGAAATAAACCACCGAAACATGTCTTTTCATGTTGTCGGCAAAACTCCATTGAAGCTTCTAGTAAAGTCGCCATCACTTTACTGAAGTATGACTTGAATTTGAAAATGACTGTTTAAGCCTTAGATTGCGACTTGTTATTTTAGAACTTGTTTTATTCAAGTAACTTAAAGAAATCTTAATACTTGACACTGGCAAATGCTATAAGCAGGTCCAATTTCAATAATCATAAAAAAAACAGCAAACTCACAAAACTTTGAAGCCAAATTAGAATTTTTCCTGGCTTTCTTGAAAATAAATTCGTATACTAGGAATCTCAGGAAATGATGTAGAATCAGTAGATATTTTTTTTATTTAAAGACGCTACGTTTTTTACTGACATAAAATCATGTATGGGAGTTCGCCATTGTTCTTTGAAAAAATCCTATTACTTGACACTGGCAAATGCTTTAATGCGGGTCCAATACAAAAAAGAAGAAGAAGACGTTACATAGACATTCGCATTCCGAACCCGACCCGACCGAACCGAATGGATTCAGAATATGGCCATACGGGGCTGAAATATTGAAATGAAAACTGTTGATTGTTAATTTGCAAAACAAAACAATTTAATATTAAACTTCTAGAAGTTATGTGCTTTCTTAAGTTATAAACTAAGTAACTAGAAAGGTGGATATGTTTGCTTAAAATACTAACTTACTAAGGAATTATGGGTAATTCAAACGTAAAACTACATTATGATACTGCGTCAAAGACTGGTGTTTTGCAATTATCTGAACAAAAAATAAAGGATGTGCCCACAGAAGTGTTTAATTTGTGTGAGGTTTTAAGGAATCTGGATCTCTCCAAGAACAAGATTTCAAACCTACCTGAAAACATTGGAAGGTTTAAACATTTGAAACAGTTCAATGTAGACAGCAACAGGTTAGAAATATTGCCTGATGTCATTGTAAACTTGAAAAAGTTAGAGATGTTGAATACTTCAAATAATCAAATATCTTCTTTGCCACTAATGTTTTCAAACTTGATTAATTTGAAGCAACTGTATTTGAACAACAACAAATTTCAACATTTTCCTATGCAACTGCTAGGCCTTCCGAACATAGATGTAGTCGAGCTGTCTGGTAACAAGATCACAGAAATCCCGCGCGGTATGTCTGATTTCCATGCATTAGAACTAAATCTAAGCCAGAATGAAATATCAAAGATTAGTGAAGACATGCATCAAGCACCAAGACTAAAAATTTTAAGGCTAGAAGAGAATTGTTTGAGTATAGATGCAATATCTCCGAGTTTACTACGGGATTCGAAACTACATACTCTAAATCTGGAAGGCAATCTGTTTGAGTCAAAACAATTACTTTCTCTGGAAGGATATAATGAATATACTGAAAGATATACAGCAATGAAGAAAAAGATGTTTTAATTTCTAGACTTTTGCACAAATTATGGCAAAATGTAAACACCATTATCATTAGAAAGATTCTGATGTTATTTCTGATTAAAATATAATTTTAATAACTAATATGGCTGTTGTAATAAACAATTTATATCAAATAGTGAAGGTATAGCTTATATCAAGACAGTACTGAATTCTAATTTTCTAATTGTTTGATTGTGTTTTGTTTGTTCCTTCTGGGAAGATAATGATATTGCAAGTATTTTGTATTTGCAGTGACAAGTATACATTGTTTCCAAATTTTTAAAGTTATGAGTAGATGAGTATCGTCAAGCGAGTCATAATCAAAGTCAGAGTCATAATTACAGTTAGAGACAGGCAGAATAAGGCAGAGTCCTTACTCATACTTTAGTAAAATGGTGTTGACTTTAGTTGAACTTAATTCAATATGTAATGTTCTAAGTTTAAACGTCATGAAAATAGATTTTAGCATCGGTTGATTTCTGTGTATGTGTAATTACTTTATAAAAGTTAAGAGTTTTTTTTTTTGTAATAGGTTTATTATGTATAGGTATGTTGAACTTTTATAAAGCTGGGGCCAAACAAGTGTAATTTTTTGATTTGTGAGTTGCATAAAATTATTTTCATAATTTATACAGCATTCTTACAAAATACTGTTTGTCCCACATAGTGACCTAAAATGAGTTGTCAAGTTGAATTGAATATAAATGATTCAACCAAAAATAGTTTTATACAAATTTTAGTATTCATGTTGCTTTTATTTTCATTATATGGTTTCTTCATTAACATGCAATAAAAAAGTAGTCTGAATGTAATTAAATCAAGTTTTGGTTTTGTATGAAATTATTAGAATATTCCATAATTCACTGTTAATCTTGGCCCTGATTCTGTATGATTATCAACCACAGTACATGAATGTGAAGTGGGTGTGTTGACAATGAAAATTAGACTTTAAGTTTAAAACACTAAAGTCCAATTTTCATTAACGCACCCATGCCCATTTCATGTAACACGGTCATACGGAATCAGGACCTTGATGTCTTTGGTAATGTGAAACTATGTGGCATGAATTTTAACAATCATGATGAAATAACATGTATCTAAAGCTTCCTCTCTTAAAAATTCAGTTGTTCAATTCTGAAAATGATAAACTTGGCATCTGGTGGTACCTACTCATGCTGCAGTCAAATAAATATAAAGTAACATATAAACTCATACTAGGCTCTCTGGAAACTCACTAGGCAGTTGCTTTTTTCTTCACATCATTGCTTATAAAATCAATTGATTTGATTGATTGATTGGTTATAAGTTAGATTGACTGACTAGCACTAACCAAATATGTTACATTCTTGTCACCACTGCAAATAAATAGCCATATACTGTATTTAGGTATTCCTTTATTTTCCCTGCTCAATGTTCACTTTTCAACCGACTTCAAAAAAGGAGGAGGTTCTCAATTTGACTGTATTTTTATAAATGTTTGTTACCAACAATGTTTGTTGTGTTGTTTGGTTGTTGTTTGTTTGTTTGTGTTTGTAACTTTCGACTGGGTAAACCGATTTTGATGATTCTTTTTTTTATTTGAAAGCTGGTGCTTCCCATGTGTTCCCATTTCAATTTGGTCCAGTTCTGACAATGGCATCCATGAGAAGTCGGTTGCTTCAGTTTTTAAACTAGTTATGTTTGTGATTTTGCATCACTTGACCCTGCTTAGCTCAATATCTTTCAAATTGAATGAAAATTTAAGAGTTCAGAATATTAATTCACTGTACCTATTTCATAGTAAATGAGTTAAATAAGATAAGACTAAGTTCAAATGTACAAACAAAACAAATGTGCAACATTTATCACTTAGACATTAATTTCAACAATTTACTTATTCTTATTACTATAAAGCACACACATTTGCTTAGTTTTGAGGAATCCATAGTAAACAAAGAACCCTTATAGTTTCGTCATGTCCGTAACATTAACCACGCTGAGAAAATCTTAGAATAAAATATTGAATTTTTTAGTGTGCCTCCCCTACATGTAAAGTGGGGATGAATTATTTGTTTTTCATCTACCCCATTGTGTGGGGTATCGTTGGATAGATAATAAAAAAAAAACATTCGGGGTGTGCGAGAAACATTTTTTAATTTAGGGAAATGTTTGCAAAATAATAAGCTTTGAAGTGATAATTTTTGTTAGAGTCAAGAGTTTTATCACGAAAACTATCACGGCTAGGTAGGCTTTACTAGTAAACAAGTAATAATTGTCAATCAACTTTATTTTGTACTTGGAGAAGTAATAAGTGAAAATTTTATGAAAATTTCATTTAAACTAACATAATGGGGCATTCATTCACGTAACACATGATTTAGGGGGGGAGGGGGGTCGACCATGTCTTTTCATCGGACCATGTCCATGTCGGTCAAAAATTAGCAAACATAGTCTTATGTAATAAATGAATAATTAAGTTAACTCGCATGTTCATAGAATCAAACAGAAGACCCTGTTTTAAGTTCCCAAAAATTATAATGTGCAACTATGGAACTCTACTTTGCGCGTGGCACGACACGCACTTATCCATTATATTTGTTTTAAATTCATAAGTTGTTAGTTTTAATAAGGCTTATTGTGATAAAATGTTAATACAAAGCAATTTTGCCTCTATGGCTGTGTGGATATTTACTTATGTCAGTGTAAGCAACTTTTTTTAAAATAAAAACTACGGGTCACTCACGTCTTGTAAGCAACTTGTATGCCACTGAACCAAATCACAAAATAAATAAATTTATTGTAATTTGTTATTTATATGTTTGAATAACCCCTAACTATGGGCCTTATAAGGAAGCTCAAGGTCACGCATAGAGCTATGGAGAGTGCTATGCTCGGTGTCACTCTACGAGATCGAATAAGAAATGAAGAGATACGTAGACGTACAAAAGTCACCGATATAGCACAGAGGATTAGCAAGTTGAAATGGAAGTGGGCAGGGCACATAGAACTAATGGCCGATGGGGCCGAAAGGTTCTCGAGTGGAGACCACGCACCGGCAAGCGCAGCGTAGGAAGACCAGCCACGAGATGGGCAGCAGCCACGAGATGGGCAGATGACCTCATACAAGTGGCGGGAAGACGATGGATGCAAGCTGCTTCCAATCGGTCTTTTTGGAAGGTCCATGGGAGAGGCTATAGCTATCCTATGTCCAGCAGTGGACTTCTTATGGCTGAGATGATGATGATGATGATATTTGAATAAATGCATACCTTCTATGTACATACAATTTGTAATTTCTTCTTTCATATTTAAATATTGTTTGTTGTTTCTTTTGTAGAAAAGTATGCAATGTATTATTTTAAACTAGCTGATAATGAATAATAAAATGGGGCCTATGTTTTTCTCTAGTGTATCAGCTATTCCTATACCAATTTTCATAATGATCTGTTCAGCCGTTTAGACACGAGAAGGCCAGACAGTTACTTTTGTTTTAATAATACTGTTTCTCGCAGTTTCACTTGAGTCGTGATGAAAAAGGTAAACATCGTGGTATTATGTAGTCCATGTTAATCTTTAGCGTCTTAGCTATTTCTGTATTTAATTTTCAGAGCTAATTTCATAACAAGTTTTTTTTTCAGATTGATTGTGAAAAGTTAGGTATAAATCAGAAAAGAGACAATTACTTTCGCTTTAATATGAGTTAGGATTATAAACGATTAGCTACGTCCCGCGGTGTAACCCTTTGTTTTACATAAATTATGTCAAAGAGTTATTATTTTTTTGTAAATAAAGTAGCCTGTGTGTTAATCAAGGTTATCAGCTACCTCCATACCAAATTTTATCAAAATCGGTTTAGCCGTCTGAGCGTGAAGAAGTTACAAACATACAAACACACTTAAAAACTTTCGCCTTTATAATATTGGCGTGATTGTTGGTTGACTTCCTACGTCTAATTTCAAATTATCTGAGTCTTGGGACTGCTCATGAGGGAATTTGGTACTTGAGGAATATATTATTTATCTCCTGAAAAAACAGCGGGGCGCAGTTTTTTTAACGCAAGATAGATCTACCACCAACCACCAACTGCCGCGACGTTGTAGCCGAGGAGCTCGTTGATCTAGCTAGAAATTCTAATAAAAAATCTATTCACTCTAGCCTTGAAAATTCCAAGATTGTAGTTCTCAGGAAACAGACAAAATAATAGAATAATAATAAAAGAATTCCACATATATTTAGGGATTCTACAATATTTCAAAATTACAAAGAATGCGACTTCAGCGCTACATTCGTTTGTGTGTCAAAATACTAAAAGTGTGTATCGCAGAATATGCAACAGTAGGCCTACTTATACCGCAAGATTATTACCGGTTCCGGTGAAGGGTGAAAGTTAAGCCTAAGGTGATATTGGATGGAAGAAATGTATGTGAGAGCACGTTGAATGGCGTAATAATATAGAATAAGTCGTACGTAATAATGCGGTAATAACACAGTTTAGATAACTACTGGAGATCTAATGAATATCAACTTACTTACCGCATTCTTGTTGTAGCTTAGTAAAGACGATTTATAGGGAAGCGGAAGAAAGATTTGATTTTCGGGTAGAACTAGAACTAGATATTCTCTTGCAAATTATGTACTCGATGATGCTAGAGTGTGTACCATCGTACACACCCAAGCGCAAGAAAAAGGTAAGTACCTATATGTATTTATGTTTATGTGTGATAATTTCTATAGTTCTTTGTATATCTATAGCTAAATATGATATCAATATCTAGTTATACCTACTTACCTATAATAAAACTGTAACGAAGTAGCGTCTGTACATTGAAGATTTTAAGATTTTTTTGGCTTTATGGAAGCAGCAGAATTCAAAAAGATTGTTTTTGTTTTTTTTTTCTATTTGTAAGTACCTATATCTTATTATAGTTATAGTCTCTAGTAGGTACTGAGTATTATGACATGCTGTTTTCTTTAAACACGTTCTCTGAGGTTGTGCGGAGGTTATAGTTTTTGGTTTATCAAAATTGGTTCAGAAATAGTGGAGTTTTTCCAAAAACTACAATATTCGAAGAGTAAAATTCAACAGGGCGCGGCATTATTACCAGTGAGTTGAATAATTTTAATTCCATTCTAAAATAAGAGATGGAGCTATGTACCTGTTTTGTGAATGATGTTTACGATATTTTTACCCGGCTGCGCAAAAAAATAAGGTTATGTTTATATACGAAAATCATTGTCAATGCTGTTATGTAGTCGGGTATTTTTAACCGACTTTCAAAAAGGAGGAGAAGGAGGAATTGTCAATTCGACTGTATGTTTATCTTTGTATGTTTGTTACGTGATTACGAATAGATTTTCATGTCTTTTATTTTATTTTATTGGTCATACTTCAGAGGTGGTATCATATAAATTGTATTAAAATCGGTCGAGTACTTTGGTTTTTAAAACAAAATAATTGGAAAAAATATGTTGACCAAGTAAACGAATTGCGTATTTTGAAATCGATTATTTCAGTTTTTTGAAACTATACCTGATTCAAGGGCGGATCCAGGGGGGGGGGGGGGGGGGGGATTGTCAATGGGGGTCATGACATAAATATATTGTTTTTACATATTTTTTGTCATTATACATTGTTACTAGATAATACTCCAGTTTCTGTCGTTGTAAACGAATATCGGCTGTGGATGGTGAAGTGGCAGCGGAGTCAGGATATACCGCAGTCGATATCTGACCTTATTTTAAATTGCGATATTGAGATGTATCCTAATATAAGATTTTTTTTATGTATTATGGCTACACTACCTGTTAGTGTAGCGACAGCGGAAAGATCTAGGTACCTATCTCTAAATTTCGAAAAATCAAATCGTGGCTAAGAGCTTCAATGGTTGAAGAACGTCTAACCGGACCGGCGGCGGCACACTCCACGTCCATAAAAACGTACCCATTATAGTAGATGAAGTGATAACGCGTTTCGGGAGAAGACGTAAAAGAAAATTAATTTTGGTAATTTAAATATAGGTAGTTTTAAGTACAGTACTTACATACATTAATAAAATGCCTACTTTTTACCTGTATCTATTATTATCAAAATTAAATTATAACTTCTTGTGACTTGACCACGACTATGTGATCCCCAAGGCCGTACCCAGCTTCTGGTCTAGGGGGGGGGGGGGCAAGTCAGATTTTTTAGGTCAGATCGTCCGCAGCCGTTTTGTCATACACACTACACAAACAAACAAACAATAACAAACAAACAATAACAAACAACAACAACAATTAACAACAACAACAACAACAACAACAACAACAAAACAACAATAACAACAACAATAACAATGTAACAATACAACAAACAAACAACAACAACAACAATAAACAACAACAACAACAATAACACATATTGTGGGGGTGTAACAATTTTTTGGTAAGTAATAAAACATAGGTAATAAATAGCGCGAGTGAAGCGAGCGCGAAATTTTTTGTAATGTTTTTATAGTAATATGCTTTTATTTCTCGTATTAGTGAGCCCACAGTACTTCTATATTAAATTAGAAAAATGTTAAACGCGAAAATTGAAAAGGTTATTTAAATTTAACTTTGTGAATTATTTGATTGTATGAGCAAGTTCACAGCACTTTAATAATTAATACAAATAAACAAGTATATATATTAAAGGAAAAACTAAAAACCCGACTTGTGTAACTTACGATTTTGTTACGCTTAATATGTTGTCGAGTCGCAGAACCGCTGTAAAAACTATAAATGCGCATTATTTAGAATAATTCTAGCTTAGGCTTTCCGTTTAGGCTTGTAGGTGATCTTATAGAAACATACTTTTACAAACAAACATTGTGTGAAATGTCCACAAATATTATTATTATACCCACATACATACATACATTTACTCGAATAAACGTAACCCTCCTTCTTATGCGGTTGGGTAAAAATAATAGGAAATAAACAACATACACTTGAAAATCGAATTTAGCCGACTGTGTAAGAAGGAGGGTTATCCCTCCTTCTTACACAGTCGGCTAAAAATAACAGGAAATAATCATGCGCGAGCGAAGCGAGCGCGAATTATCTTGAAACTTTTTATCAAATTTTAGGTATTCATATGCTGATTTGCTGTTAATGTTGTCACAGTACTGACATGGCTCAAAATATACCTAAAGGATATTAAATAACTTTGAACGATCGGCGAAAATATTCGCTTAACGAACCAGCTGGTTGGTTTGCCCTATATTGTTGGCGGCTTGCTGTCCTTGCAAGACGCAGCTCTCAAGATTCAAAGCCTTCGCATAACATGTCAAATAAAATAAATGCTAGTCGCTCGCAACTCCCTACCGCCAAGAATACGAACGCTCAGTTAGATTCGGTAATCTTCGTCCGCCATCGTCGCCGCGGCGGTGGCTGGCGACTAGCGACTCTAGAGCTTGCTCACTGCGCGGTTTTTTTATGGCAATAATAATTGCACCGTGCATTTTGCCAGTGTCTACTGCGCGGTTTATTTAAAAGTTAGCATAAGTAAAGTAAAAGGTAGTATAAGGCCCCGTTTACACTTTGATTAGTAATTAGGCGAGTTCATACATTCGAGGAGAGGAGGAGATTCTCCGAGGTTTCCAGGGGGGGCAGCTGCCCCCCCCTGCCCCCCCTGGGTACGCCCATGCCTACGGCCTTGCTTGAACCCCATGCCACCACCCCCCGAAATATCTTGGCCATTATCAAAAATCCTTCCTCTCCTTTAAGTTATTTAATATCCTTTGTAATTTTGAGCCTTGTCCGTACTGTGACAACATTAACAGCAAATTAGCATATGAATACCTAAAATTTTATAAAAAGTTTCAATTATTTTCGCGCTCGCTTCGCTCGCGCCTTATTATTTCTACCCGAGTGCGTAAAAAGGAGGGTTATGTTTTTCGAGTATATATATATATGTATGTATGTGGGTTTGTTTCTATATGATTGCCTACAAGTCTAAACGGCTTGACCGATTTTGATGTGCGAGGTGTTGTTAGATATAGAACTCCAGCGAGCTTTTTCGTAACAAATAAGTGATTCCACTAGAATTATTCTAAATAATGCGCATCTATAGTCTTTTACAGAGGTTTTCCGCATACTTTCTCTTAAAAACGTATGTTTGTAATTTTCTATAAAGTCATATGTTTAAATTTAATTAGGAATAATACATTTGCAATCAATGCATTCAAATGGTTGTACTTATTTATAATTTTTGATAACGTAAAAGTCATTATTATCCTGTCGGATATTTCATATATTTTCGCACTCGCTTAACTCGCGTATTTTTACCAAATATTGTAACATAGAAATACTTAACTGTGGTCTCACTAATACGAGAAATAACGCATATTACTATAAAACACTACTAAAATTTTATTTAAAGTTTCAAAAAAATTCGCGCTCGCGCCTGATTATATGAATTCCTGGCTACAGCCTTGGTGACCTTGGCCCTAGGGCCAAAGCTGGATCCGCCCTTGACCTGATTACTTATGTTTTTCTTTTATTATACTTACCTACTTAGATCAAATTAATGTAGCTCCGATACTGATTATTACAGAACTTTATAAAATTTTGTTTGTATAATCTAATGTATTTTTAACCCCCGACTCAAAATAAGGGTGTTTTATGTTTGACTTGTGTATCTGTGTGTCTGCATGTGGATGCTCTCAAACGGATGGACCGATTTTGATCTAGTTTTTTTTTGTATGAAAGAGGATTTCATTGAAAGTATTCTTAGCTATGTTTCATCAAAATCGGTTTAACCGTTCTTTTTATCGGATGTTTTTGTGTTTTCTAAACATATAGATACTTGTTACCATCGAATCTGACAGATACAAACATTTTATTTTTAGTTAGTTCGGATATTGTTATGAAATTATTTAGCTTTAGCTTTTAATTATATCATACTGTAATAAAGATCTGCTCGGCTGGGAATCGAATCCGAGACCTTTTCCTAAGGCGGACTCAATAGGTACCGTTGATCTATACAGGTCGTCAAAATCATTGAGTTGATCATCAGGTAGGTACACTTGATTCTATGTGATTTATGTCTAAGTCCGTTCTGTCTTCTCTAAATAGTCGGCGACCCACGTAACGGAAACGTATACCTACCTGTCGTATATTTTCATACGTTCACTTTGGTCAAGCGCATCGATTTTGCTTATCAAACTCTTTGATCGCGATCCTGTTTTAAAAAATCGAAGTTTAATTTTAGTAGTTGTTATGAAAGCATACTAAAATAAACTTGACATGACTCTTCTTTAATGGAGCAGAAATCTTAAGGGGATCTCGAGCCGAATGATAAGGACTAGAGTTATATTTTTTTTTATTGTAACCATGAGAGTTCACGAAGTCGCGGCGAGTTAGCTAGTTTTTAAAGATCCGACCCAAAAAGACATGTTGTTTGTATTATCTGTGTGTTGATGTGTATATCTGTAGCATCGTAGCTCTGTAAAGAATGAAATCAATAGAATGAAACATAAATACATACAAACCCACATAAAAACATACATAAAAATTCTAAAATTCGCCCGAAAATTTTAAGGCCGGTTGATATAATTCAACATGCCCTTGCAGGCTCTTACTCATAAGTACGATAAATATTATCTATTCGACGCAAAACAACACGAACCACTACTAAGGCCTAGGCCGCACTACGGTTTTTCCCGCTAGCGGTAACCGCTATAAACCGCGAAACCGCTCGAGACGGTACTAAATCAGACGCGGGAAAAAACCGCAAGTGCGGCCGCTTGTATTCGTTTTCCTGTTTCATAAACTCACGCGGTTAAAAACCGCTGCGGTTAACCGTAGTGCGGCCTTAGCCTAACTCATAATGAATGGAATCCACCCACACCCTTGCCCAACCCAGTCCAAACATGGAGGTACCTACCTATTAACTATTGTTTATTTTAAATGTTCACAACATAGAGTACCTACTATAGTTATCAAAATAATTCGCAAAGTGTAAAATACAAGTATCTATATTAAAAGAAAAACAAAATACCCGACAGCAGAAAACCAGTTTTAGCAGTCTATATGATTTTGTTTGATACGCTGTTGAGGGTACGTTTTTATGAGAAAGTATGCGTAAAATCGCTGTAAAACATTTTAAATGAGCATTCTTTAGAATAATTCTAGTAAAATAATTTGTTTATTACGAAAAAGTTCGTTGGAGGTTACGAAATAAAAACTCATTTTATTTTTATTTTTGCGCGAGATGTATTATTATTACTAAAAATATATAGGTATAGCCCATGACAGTCAGGGAGTGAGGACGAATCTAACGACACCTCACACATCAAGATCGATTAAGCTGTTTAGGCAGTAGGCTGTCATATAGGAACATACCCACATACATACATACATACATACAAACATATTATGTACATACGTTCGAAAAACATAATCTTCCTTATTACGCAGTCAGGTAAAAATACATATAAAATTACATTAATAAAATTACATACCTACATTTGGCAATTAAATAATGTACTTAATAAATGTATATAACTGTATCTGTCTTTGTTTTTACGAAAGTCGAGTAAAACAATTTATTCTCGAGAAGAGATTGGATAGGAAGGAACTTGATAATCAACAGAAGAATGGGAAAAGGATAAAGAACACTGAGAATTTTATTGTTATTGAGCTCATAAAGACAATATGAGAACCTAAAGAAATGTTGGAATGTTGTGATTACCTACCCAAAGAACTACAGTAAGGCATACGCAGTATTAATTTCGTATTAATTTCATTCGAATGATGAAAACGGTGATGATGAAAAGTACCATTTGTTCGTCACCAGGTTCACAGGTTTTTGTGTACGAAATTTTATATTGATCTGTACAGCCAATTGATCGGGACACGTTAATGAACAGAGTTACTTTAGCTTTTAATATTAAGTTAGGACTATGGTAGTAGTATGAGTCACTAAGTTGATAGTGATTGGTTATTGATGGTGGTGATTATTATTCCTACAGAAATATTAAATTGTTTTTTTAATTCAGCCCTGTTTATACAAACTGTCCCACTGCTGGGCGCGGGCCATCTTCTCATTGTGAGAAGGGTAAGGCCATAGTCTACCACGCTGGCCAAGTGCGGGTTGGCAGACGTCACACATCTTTCAAGATCATTGAGAACTCTGACATGTAGGTTTCCTCAGGATGTTGAAACGATAAATGAAAGTGTGCTTCCACATCCACACTTCAAAGTTATTTGATAGTTTTCTGTCTTTTACTCTTTCGATAAATTTCAATTTATTTTAGTTAATTTATATAGATATTAATTTAAAGTCTGTAACTTAGCAAGATAAATTTATCACAAGCTGCGTATGCCTATAAATGGCACATGTATCAGAATGTAACCATGATCAATATATGTTGTACCTTATAATATGTGTGCTGTTGGTGTACCTTAATAAATAAATAAATAAAAATAAAATAAATAAGATGTTTTCCTTTACCGTTTGAAGTTGGCGGCAATCAACAATACGCACATAACTTCGAAAAGACAGAGGTGCGTGCCGCGGGATTCGAATCCAAGACTTGTGGATCGCAAGTCAGATGGTTTCCCGACTAGGCTGCCGGAAACTTCCATTTAGATTCAGGTAAATGATTCCTGTTGAAAATGTTTCTCTTCTGTCTAAGAAATATTTGTAAATATATATGTATATTAATTATATATAATATTTTGTATTTCCATTATGATTAAAATGTTGTTCCAATGAATATTTTCTGTGAAACATTTAAAAAATAAAATAATTAAATATTGGTAGACATTTTTACACAACACTTATACACTCTAGCCACAAAGTAAGCAAAGCTTGCATAATATATACCAGATAGCTGATAGAAACTTATACATATTAATTATATATTATACATACTTATACTGAAAATAAATAAGTAAATAAAATTAAACCGGATAAGTGCGAGTCAGACTCACCACTACCGGGCGAAGCTAGTCATTGCTAAAAGAGGGTTTTATTTACAATAAATTTAGGTCATAATCCGAAAATTACACATTGTAAAAATAATTAAAAACCAGTTTTAGCTTGTACTCTTGAAGCTCTTTCAAATGATACCTCACATGATACGGTTAACTGACTTTAAAATGTGGAACCTCATTTTTTGCATAGAGACCCCATATTTTTTTTGTAATTTAATTAAAAATTTACAGTTTTCGGATTTTCCCCTTTAGAGTTCTAGGTCAGGGTTTCTCAAACTTTTGGCTCCACGAACCCCTGTTAAAGTTTCCAGATGACAGCGAACCACTGAACTAAAATCACCCCCCCCCCCCCTGCTGTCCGTTTACTTCTGCTGAATTATTTTTGAAGAAAATAATTCAGCAGAAGTAGAAGCAATTTTCTTGTCTCGGCGTGCGAGAGCGAGCGACGAATTCAGTCGCGCGCGCGCATCATTTGTGCCGCACGTGCTTACCAGTCATAAAGCCACCATTACATAAATCTTGTCGCGAACCGCCTACCGTCGATTGGCGAACCCCTAGGGGTTCGCGTACCCCCTTTGAGAAACCCTGTTCTAGGTCAACGGAAAGTACACTATGGGTTTTAATTTCTTTGTGTGTCGAAATATGCGGTTTTTTGCGACATAGGCTGTAACTTTTTTAATTGAGAAGTTTGATTTTTCACACATGCAAGGGAGAGATCTGCGTATATGGTTTTAATTTAAACTCGATACCTCCACGCGATCCCGAGATAGGTCTTGACAGACGGACAACAAAGGGATCCTAATAATAAGGGTTCCGTTTTTTCCTTTTGAGGCACGGAACCCTAAAAACATATACTTTTTTTGTAATCACTTAAGTAAGTATGATAAGTTTCTAATTATCATACTTACACCCGGGTACGAAACAAACATCCACGCTCATCACACAAGTATTTGTCCTGGGTGGGGATCGAACCCACGACCCGCAGCTTATAAGGCAGATATACTACCAACTGAGCTATGGGCTATTTGCAACACTATTTTGACACAATTTGTCGTAATTCATATCTTTAAAAATGTGAAAAATAGTGGTAATGCATTAGCGAGATCGCGAATTGTACCTATTCGTATAGGTAAACAGTATACCGAATAGTTGTTTATATAAAAACTAAATAAATACCCGATAGGAAAATGTGGTTTATGATGTTCGGGAGGTAACGAAGAACCTAACGACTCATAGCTAAAACCAATGGGAATGTGATTTATTCACATCGCCATTGGTTTTAGCTATAAGGGGTTTATCGAAGGCCAATATACTTTATGTTTGGAACAGCTGACTTTTGTTGGGCTTATCCTTTTATCGTAAGAACAAAATAAGTTCCCTTCAAATTGTTTGTATCAACTAAAATAAACTTTTTAATTTAGGAGCCCGTAATTTACGACCATCATCGTCCGTCTCGCTCGTGCATACCTATATTTTGAAGATATGTTCGACAAAAAATTCAATTTGATCTAAGTTAATTTTCATACATGAAAATTTTGAGAAATTAACAACACTAAAATTATTTTTATGTGTGAAAATTTACTTCGATCAAATTGAAATATTTGTCGAATATTTGTGATGTTGTTTTCTAGTTTTACAAACGATGATGTTTCCTAGTTCATTCGATAATTTTATATCTTCAAAAATGTGGGTATGTGCTAGCTAGACGGACGATGGTCGAACTACGGATACATAACTTTAGTTGATACAAAAATCATAAAACATAATTCAACAACGGCACTTTCTTTTCTACTATAAATAAATACATAAATGCATACCGATACGTGTAATACCTACCTATTGTTTCTTTACAGCTGGCTGTTGGTACATATATAATTTATATATTCAATAAACAAGTACTTACCTACCTATACAATTTTTTAAAGACTAAGGTATATTGCCATATAGAGGTACATATTTTTTTATATGTTTGTATACATATTTTGTATGATATGCACTCTCTCTGTTATTTTGTTACCTTTTCAAGGCTAGACGGTTCAAAGGAACGTGATAAAATTTGATAAGGAGATAGTGTAGGTAGGTGTACGTCACGACGAATTGTGTGTGATTTTTTCTAAAGGGAATTGCAAAAATCGGGATATTTTGAAGAAAAACTGCGGTATAAGTTTTTTTTTGCTCTAACCTAGGTAGAGTAAATAATAATAATAGATTAGATTAGGTTAAAAAAAAACCCTCACCTAACCTAACCGTAAAATAATACAATTTATCCCTCGTTTATAATCTTACGAAAGTACATAAATTTCCTAAAAATTTTAGGAAATTTATAAACTTGCGGATCTTGTTATTTTCCGGTGACATATATATTCGGTCGTATAAGTCGATCATTTTTTTTTGAACACCACAAATGTGATTTCCGCATTCTTGGATGGCGCTCCATCTTGCTTAGAAATAATTATAGTAAAAAACAAAGTACTGAACTTATACGGGACTACCTCTGAGTTAATATACCTACGAAACAAAAAATAATCATCAAAAACAATTCACAATTGACGGAGTAATAGAGTAACATACTTATAGAAAAAACATACAGTCAAATTGAGAACCTTCTTATTGGACGTCGGCTAAAAACCGATTCCATTGTGATCCAAAGAAACTCAGACGCTCTTCTAACAGTGTTCCAACAAGAAATAGAAGTAGTAGGTGGGAAAAGATGTTCATAATACATAACAATATGACTCTTTGGGAATCCAGCTTATTTCCCGTTCGCTATATAGGTATACTTATAGGTAATTTATTTATAACACCATCATCAAACATTGCCTACCCATTGCTGAGTATATATATCCTCTATAGCGCGACATTCTTTTCGGTCTTGTGCCATTCACATCCACTGTTTTCCCACTGCCTTGTCTTTGTCATCTAACCATCGAGTTGGAGGTTCGCTTTCCGTCTCGCGTCTACCATTCTGTGATTGCTTTAGTCCACCGTCCGTCTTCCCTTCTGATCAAGTGTCCCGCCTACCTCCTTGAGTCTTGTAATCCGCCTAACTACCTCTTCAACCCTCGTTCGTCATCGAATTTCTACGTTTGTTATGCGGTCACAAGAGAGAAGCCCAACATGGCTCTTTGTGCCACCTGGATCTTATGCGTGGTTTCCATCGTAAGGGTTCATGTCTCAACACCGTAGGTATGTGAGAATAGGCAAGACACATTTTTTTTTTTTTTTTTTTTAAATTGAAAAAAAAAAAAAAAAAAAAAAAAAAATTATATAGGCATAGATATGACAATAGGTAGATATATGAATAAGAAGCACGTTGTCGCATCGTATTTACTAACCCACACGATGTGATCGTGTTGCGTTATCGCATATCAGCGATGACGTGAGCCGTGCATTAGTTTAGGCCGATCCAACTTGCGCTAAAAACAGTATGGATTTATAGATAACGGGCAATTCATTAGTTTACAAATCCACTGTTGTGGTAGTGCTGGTGGTATCATATCTAATACTTTAAATGAGCAATTCTTGTATATATATATATATATATAATTGTATATATGTTGTCGGCTTGACCGGCGACCGCTATCAAACAATGGGTACTTGCTATAAAACGTAAGCGTCGCCTGGGGTAGGTGATGTTTCGATGGAGTCTTGGAACGGCGCAGGAGAGGAGATGATTTTGTACAGCCGTCTGAGTTAGACGCCTGCGCGTGTATATACCGATGACCTATCACCACGTTTTGATAGTGTCCATTAATGTGACGCATGCACGTGTAATTAAAATGTGACCGTGATTAGTGTCAGTGAGGTTTAGTGACAAGAGAAAACACATTGTAAAGTGATTTCGTTACAATGCCATTTAATGCCCACTAGAAGATAATTATGTTGAATCAAAATAATAGACGGCTATGCCTGTCGACTACATATATATACATTAAGATGATGTTTATATATATATATATATATATATACATCATCTTAATCATCATTACCTGAGCAGGTGGCAATCGGGCATTTTGATCAGAAGACCTCGGTTCGATTCCAGATAGATGATGTTTTTTTTTCAAGTTCCTTCTTTTGTGAGAAAAACTTTTATACAAAAATCGAGCAACGGATATCCAGGTACTATCAGTTAAACGACATACGGCTGTCATCGCCGTACGTGTTTAGAGCTTGCTTAGGAACACGCGGGCGACGCGGTATGCATTAAGCGTCGGGTCACGCAGTGCGTTGTACATTTTCTATTTTCTGGTTAATTAGTAGATAAATAGATAGATAACTCTTTATTAAAAGACCACATTGTACAAACATATTAAAAGAAGACAATATTACTATGGCTAATCTTTCAATAGGCGGCCTTATCGCTTAAAGCGATCTCTTCCAGGCAACCATGTACGGAGTAGGATAGGTGGCACTGATAGTGGCCTTTAAAACTAAGACAAAAATGCGTACACAAGTGAAAATATTACAGAAATAACTTATATCTATATAGTATTATTATATGTATACATATGTATATGAAAAAGAAAGGAAAAGTAGTTATTTACTCATTTAAATAGTGTGCTTTTACAAGGGTTTTAAAAACATTTAAAGAGGAAGCACGCTTAATATCCACTGATAGTAGTGATTAGTTGATAGTAGTGTTTTAGTATGGTGTAAACAATAAAAAGTTTATCTATCTATTTATCTCAGTAAATGGGATGGCTGTAGTCGGTAATTTATTTTTAATTTCAATGAAAACAATCGCTAAAATCTATTTTTTTTATTTTTTGTGAACCTGGGTTTACCCATATTTTCAGTCATAAAAAATCCAAGCGGAGCTCGGTGACCTAGGCACTATTTAATCAAATGGCAATTCTTACTACAATACAATAAAACGCAAGTCAGCTTGAACGGGCGCTAAGTACTTACTACAGTAGATCCTACAGACGCATAATAAAGTGCATCTCGTTTTATCGGGTAGTTCTTATCTCTTCTAGCGCGAAGCAAAGTACTGAAGTGTCCGGCTTGCACTTACTTACTGATTTTATATCTTATAGCAAACAGTGCTTATTGTTATAAGCACTATATTGTATCTAAAATGCAGTGTGCGTTTGGCCTGTTGACTATGAGATAAGAATGTATCGTTGAGAGTGAGACTGCCCTTACTGTCTTTCAAACAATATTGCCTCAGCACAGTGGGTTGTTTAGTTGTTATGTTACCGCAGACGGCAAGTCATGAAGTCAGTGCGTTCGGAGCCAACTACACAAGAGGCCGCGCCTGCTGCGTTCTCGTTATCTATCGGTCATATCGACGACGACGTTTTCGTAACATAACAAAGCTCGTAAAACTTGCGTAAACCTGGAACATTCTGTTTTAGACGATAAAGTAGGAAAGTATCTAGGTTTAGCCGCCTTAGACAGTTTGTTTGTCACGCTCAGTGTGTCAGTGAGCCAGGAAGAGTTGCGCTTGTGAGCTGCGCACGCTGTGTTCCTTTTGTGGCTATATCAGGGACAGGTAAGATGACATGTATTGTTTGGGCTACTTTTTACCACATTCGAAAATGCTTTACTGGTTTATAGGAAGGGAGTGCGCTGTGCCGCATGCGTATTTCCACTTTTTAAACAGTCTTCAAAAAAGGAGGTGGTTGTCCATTAGGTTGTATGTTTATGTTTGTTATCTACCTCATATAAAGACTGTTTTGAAATAATATTTATTTCTTTTTTATTTGAAAGGTTATAGGTATGTACTTTCAGATAGGTCCCATTGAAATTTCATCTAAATCGGGTCAGAGTTTTCATAACAAAAGAACTAGAAAAATTTTGTCTTCTAAGTAACTGAAATTGCTTATTTCATGATTGGTTGCTTAAGTTTTTTGAGATCCTTTCTATTTTTTTAATATAAATAAATACCTACCTGTACAATTTATTAACGAGTTGGAATCGTGGGATAGTTCAAGGCTGGGTAGAAATTTTGGTTTTTTAACAAGTCAAAAGCTTGCACCTACACCACTACACCTGTTACGTTGATATTGATTTGAGTTGCAAGTTTAGAAAACTAAAAACTCCCGAAATAAAAGCAACGGTTGAACTGATTTTGAGGAAACAGAGCTAAAATAGCTCGATTTCAAGCTTGAACAAAATAAACTTGGTCCATCCGTTTATGGGATACTATACTGATGGCTGGCCACTCAGTTTATGCGAACTTAGTTAGGTATAAGCCACAGTCAGAAACACAAATTCCTACACAGATACACACGTCAAACATAATTATAACACCTCTCTTCTTGCATCGGGGGTTAAAAAACCGTTATACTTTATAGTTAGGGAGATTTTTAAAATTTCACGGGTTTTATATAATTATTGATGTGATAATGGGTAGGTAGTAACATCAGAATCAGAAAATATTTACTGTATAAACTATTTACAATGTACAACATAAGTACTATAGAGTCACTGACAAACTAAGAAAATTGCTCTGAGTTTATAGTGATTATGGTAGATATCTAAAAAAAACTTATTATTCATACCAGAATATTAAAGCTTCGTCACTTTAAATTACAAGATAAAAGACTAGAAAATAAATTGTCTCACAAACTGGAGTAAGACAACAACGTTGTCTCTAAAAGCGATCTCTGCTTGGTAAAAGTGAGAGGTACTGTCTAGGCACAAAGTAGTATTGTTATATTATATTCTGTGGCATAGTCTAGTCTAGTCTAGTATTTACAATTACCTTCTGGTGGCGAATTTTAAAACCGCACATACAAAAATCTACCTAAACTTACGATGTTATTATTTTTGGGTTCCGTAGTAGGTATTACGAGGAAGTCTTTTTATTTATCATTTACTCGGGAATGATTAGCAAAACATAGGAAATCGGGCAAACGGTAAAATTATTTCCACCTCGTTTGGAATGTTGTTGAGTGTTTTAAAATTAATGTTTATAAATGACTTTCTTCTCAGTTGTGTTATGTATTATGTGCGAGTTATAATCCGCCGAAAGTGAAAAAAAAATGTGTCCCTACCCCATTTTACTAGGCATTCAACTACTAGGCGTGGAAATTCAATGCTAACTATAGCAATGGCCATATCAAAAACATTCAAGGAAAGTTATTTTGAAAACTCTGTGATTGAAACTTTCGAGATATAGCGATAATTATTATATAACATGTAGGTAAGTCGTTATAGTACAAATATCATTGACATATTTGCAAAGTGGTCATATCAAATAATACAAAGCAAGTGGTCTTCTTTTAGATTCTTATCTTACTTATCTTACCTACGGAACCCTACCTTGTTTCTGCCATATTAAATAATTAATTAATGTAATGTAATAATATCTTGACATTTCATAAACGATATCTATTTATCTTAAGCCCCCTGCTAATTATTTATCGTAAGCCCAAAGATATCTTTATTATAAAATACAAAGTCCTGACCAATTGATCACCTACTGACTGACTGACTAAAATTTTGGCACCACACAGCTACAAAACTTCCATAGAATAAATTACATTAAAAAAAACTAAAAAACACGCTACAAATTATTGTGGTCAAAGTTCATTACAAGACTTTTCTAACAAATCCAAACACAGTTATGATACGATGTTCCATCATGAAGTTCTAGTTCATATCTTCCGGCTCCATCATCAGATCAGTTCGACAGTACCATATTATTGTATTGTCATCAGAACTACATACAGCTGCCAATTTTCATGACGCTACGATCCTTGGAAGATGGTTAAATTAGTTACTTTAGATTTCATTACATAGTTAGTTACATACAGGTCGACCTAATAAAAGCGTGTTAATAAGTAGCCAGGTGAGTGTCGAGCAATGCGCAAGGGTTCCGTAATTGCACATCATAATTTATGTAAACTTAAAACAGGGTATTAAATGAAATTTGAAAATGTGCAATCAACTTCATATCAAACGTAACAATTACACCACGAAAATTGCTCTTGAAAATTGATATTGTCCATTTAAGTACTTTTACGGTGTGTACAATAAAGAGTTTATCTATCTATCTTGTGCAGTCGAATGCTCCGCAATGCTCCTACGCCACGATTTATAAACCTTATTAATGATCTACTCGCTCAACACCCTGATTTGGACATATATTTCGATGGGATGGGTAGGTTTATCCCTATACTCTTAGCCTATCTTAGCTGTAACCTGTAACATATAATGTATTGGACCATGTCTGTTAGTTATATGTTTAAATTGAAATAAAGAAATAAATAAATAAATAATATTTCCATTTCCTTTTGGGTCATTTTTGAGTCATTTCCTTTTGGGTCATTTGGGTCAGCTAGGCCGAGTAGCTAAATTATCAATGTTGGCAATGTTAGCCCCAATCGTATTTAAATTAAGAGAATCGTTGTCGAGTGATGTTTTGCCAGCAAAATACGTGGTTTCATACAACAGGAGAAAACTGTTTTCTACCCCTTAATATTATCCGGTTTCGATCATTATTTTTGTATATGGTTGGAACTCCTATGTAAATAGGGCTACGAATTCTGTGGGTTGGAAACATTAATGGCTATGCTTTTACGGTTGCTTATTTCAAAATTTATTAAATAATTACCACATGTATGGCTGATATTTCTAAGCTAATTGAGCCTGTGAATTGTTAGCCATATGGTGCAGAGGGTTTAAAAAAATTTAGGTCATTTGTTAGTAGGTATATATATTAATTTGACTACAGATCTTTTGGCAAAAAAATCAAGAAATTTCGAAAAAAGTTCGTCACGTAAAAGAACGCTGGTTTGTTCGTAAACGCGAAAAAACCAGCGTTCTTTTTACGTGACTGGAACTATATGAAATATCGAAAAAAAATGCATAAAAAATATTGCCTCAGACAAAATACTAATATACACTAACAGATTTTTAGGGTAGACGTTTTGTTTGTAATTAATGGGCTGGTGAGTGTTAGTGGCGGTGTGGACCAAGATATAAATGTGGTATGTACTCAATAATAACATCTTTTGCTTTTGGTGAGCTTACTTACCATCTTGGACCACATCAAAAGCAAAAGTTATTTCTAGTTATTTATATCTAGTGTGTACAAGCACATTATCCGTTACTGGGCCCTTATTCCGTATGACCATAGGCCGCGCTCACGTACGTGATGTGCGTTTATTGACTATGAAAATTAGCCTTTAAGTTTAAGAAGCCAAAGTCTAATTTTCATTGTAGACGCACAACGTCAAATTCACGTTATACGGCCGATGGTCATACGGAATAAGGGCCCTGATTGCTACATTCTGTATTTTAACGCAATCAATCCGATGAGTAATTATAATTAATAAACATGAGTTTACTAATCAGGCGGTTGTTTTTCATACATTTAAATCAATAAAAATAATTGATCGTAAATTATTACGTTTAATCACAAACACATATAACTAAGTCAACGTCATGATCAACGGAGCGAATTAATGTATTGTTTACTATTTTAAAGCTAAATCTAATACCTACTTGCACGCTTTAACAGCAAAAATAGAGGGCCTGATGTAATTATTATCATAAGACCACATGTTTGTACACCTATTTTGCAAGAAATAAAGAATTATGAATTAAGTATTTTTACTAGAATTATTCTAACATGCGTATTTATAATTTTTTACAGTGATATTAAGCATATTTTCTCACAAAAAAACGTACGTAACTAAACAAAGCTAAACAAAGCTTAACGTAATCGTAAGTTATACTGCAAAACTCGTTTTTCTGCTGTCGGTATACAATAGCGGATCAAGCTTAACGTAATCGTAAGTTATACTGCAAAAGCCGTTTTTCTGCTGTCGGATATTTTGTTTTTCTTATAATATAGATACATATGTATTATGTAATAATATGTACTTGAACGCCAACCCACCTGATGTCCGGTCCACGATTAAGTCGAGGTCAAATTATGGCAATCAGGGCAGATCTGTACAGGAAGCATATTCCACATTTTTGTAGTACGTACGATAACAGTGGAATTAAATCGTTCCGTTCGTTTTGGAATATCCACCACGAATCGATGGCGTTTTTTCAAGCTCTTAGCCATGCGATAGAAAAACGGGCAAGAGGGAATGAAATCATGGAGCTCAGATGCACACTCACTCACCGAAATTAATTCGATAAAAATCCGACAAATTTGCTAATTAGCTGCGATGTTTCAGGCTTTGCAACTTGGTCTGGATAAGGGCCTTATTAACGATAAGCTTCTTAGCATATTTCGTTGGCGGTAGATAGATAGATAGATAAACTATTTATTGACACACCATTAAAATTAGCAAAAGCAAGTACAAAAAGGAAATAATTTTACACTAGTGTAACAACGGGCGGCCTTATCGCTAAAAGCGATCTCTTCCAGGCAACCAAGGAATGGAGTGAAATTCGGAAATAAATTAGACGGGGCGTGCAAAAGATGAGAAAGTAATATAATACTCAAATATAGTAAATAATATACAATAATACTAAAGCAACAATTTAGACAAGCAAAGTACATAATTAAGTTTGTTTGTTGTAAGTACCTACATAATTAAGTTTGGCGGTATTCAGTTATCTTTGAAAAGTTAATACACACAGACAGGAAGGCAGAGTTTGTTTCGATTCCATGATATTAGAAAATTAAATAAATCACTGGATTCGTTTCTGAGTAAAATGACTGTGACAGACAGACAGTATGTACATGGCGAATTTATGAGGGTTTCTCGTAGTTATTACGGAACTCTAATCGACGTCAGAAAAGGTGAAATTACACAATTAACTTAAGTTAATACAAGTAATTGTTAAATTTACTAATTGTTATTAAACTTAAACTTTACTATATAATAAGAATCTCAGAATCGATAATCCAAAAGTTTTTAAATTCTTATCTTTAATACATATCTGCTTCCACTACCGACTGCCCTCGCATATGATATGTTCGGCTCTTGGCAACCCTTCTCGTAAAGTGAAGATCATCATCATCATCTAAGCCACAAGAAGTCCATTGCTGGACATAGGCCTCCCCCATGGATTTCCAAGAAGACCGTTTGGAAGCAGCCTGCATCCAGCGTCTTCCTGCCACTTGTATGATGTCTTCTGTTCACCTTGTGGCTGGTCTTTCTACCATGCGCTTGTAAGTTATATATCGTTACGTCAAAATTTCCCATGTAGGCAGACAAACTTTACATAGTAACATGTCAGGCACTTAGGTTAAAGTTACTTACATTTTTAGGGTTCCGTACCTCAAAAAAAAAAAAAACAGAACCCTTATAGGATCATTTTGTTGTCCGTCTGTCCGTCTGTCTGTCCGTCTGTCCGGGTGTCAAGTCCTGTATCTCGGGAACGCGTGAAGGTATCGTGTTGATATTATTAATTAAAACTATATACGTAGATCCATAGTCTCTTGCTGCAGAAAGAAAAATACAATTTCTCAGTTTTCGTAAAAAAAGTTACAGCCGAATATGTCGTAAAAAACGCACATTTCGATACACACAAGGGAATCAAAACCTATGGGGTACTTCCCGTTGACCTAGAACTAAGAAATTTGGCAAGAAGCATTGTGATATAGTACACATATAGGAAAAATCCGAAAATTAGCCATTTTTAATTTAATCACCAATAAAATTGTGTCTTTATGCAATGAATGAGGGTTAAAATTTTAAAGTGAATTAACCTTATCATATGAAAGAGCTTCATTAGCACAACCTAAAACAGGTTTATAATTATTTTTACGATGTATATTTTTCGATTTATGAAGGAAAATATAAAAAAATATATAATGTCCCCCTTCTATCTACTAGTTTGTACGGAACCCTCGGTGGACGAGTCTGACTCACACTTATCCGGTTTTTATGCAAGGAAATCACAGTTTTACAACATTTTGACTTTAATAAGGACTATTAGTCATCATCATCATCTCAGCCATAAGAAGTCCACTGCTGAGATAGGCCTCCCCCATGGATTTCCAAAAAGACCGATTGGGAGCGGCTTGCATCCAGCGTCTTCCCGCCACTTGTATGAGGTCATCTGTCCATCTCGTGGCTAGTCTTCCTACGCTGCGCTTGCCACTCGATTATTAGTACTATTAGTATTTTAAACTATTTAGTGTGATGTGACATGGAATTTCGACTTACAATACATATAAGAAGACATATCAAATTTCGACATTTTGAATTTAGTTGTATATCTTTCGACATTTTATACTATTTGATATTTTGATCTTATATAGACATTTTCCGTTTGTCATTTCAATTTTTGACTTGATAATACGTACCCTACTGTGATGACCTTATAAATTGCCTATATGTAAAAACACTCGGTTTTAAACACACTAGCGGTTTTGTCCGTGATCGAGTAAACCTTTCTAGTGGATGCCTACATTTCACAAGGAAGGTAAGTAAGTAAGTTCGTATAGACTGAGTGGCCAGCCCTATTGTCAGAGTTATTAAGCCGCCGAAAGGCCTCTGACTTGGCTTTACGATTGCTGAACAACCGGGACCTACAATTTAACTTACTTACTTACTTACTTACAAGGAAGGTGCCCTTTTCTGTCCCTAAGATTGTCGACTATTACCCGATGACTGCTCAAGAAAGAGGACTATGTTTTTTGGATGTATTTATGTAACTATATACATATGTACGGTATATGTATTAAATGCATGTTGCTATATTATCTATATAGACATATTATGATGTTAAGCGGTAGGGCCGGGAGAGGGAGGCCTAAGAAAGTGTGCATGGACCGTGTGAAAGATGATAGGCGTGTGAAAAGTGTAAGTGTAAAGATGACGTCTGATAGAGTGAAGTGGCGGAATGAGACGTGCTGTGCCGACACTGCCGACTCCACATAAGACACTATTTAGGGGTCTGATTCATGATTCTGTACAATAAGCTTAGAAAACTAAAAAATAAAGACGACATAAAAACAGCTGAACCGATTTAAATGAAAAATACCTGAAACCACTTTCTATCAAATAAAAATAAACTAGATCAAAATTGATCCATTCATTTGAGAGCTACGATGCCACAGACAGATGTACAGAAACACAGGTCAAATTTAAAACACCCCTCTTATTTGGTCGGCGGTTAAATAGGCATCTATGACATACATACATTCGTAGCGTAAGTAAATATTATTGACGACGATCAGTCGGGGTTATCAGTTACGAATAATAATAAATATAACTTATCATTTATAAATACGGATATATATCTACTTAGCTAGATTATACTTCACATATAATTATTTAGAGCTCTAGAGTTCTTACAGTGATCTGCACTAAGCCCAAAGAAAATCATTGTAGGTACTCTTTCTTATGAACAGCTTTTACTATACACAACTTAAAATTTACGAATATATAAAGTTTCCGGCAGCCTAGTCGGGAGACCATCGGACTTGCGATCCACAGGTCCTAGGTACGAATCCCGCGGCACGCACCTCTGTCTTTTCGAAGTTATGTGAGTATTGTTGATTGCCACCAACTTCAAACGGTGAAGGAAAACATCGTGAGGAAACCTACATGTCTGAGAGTTCTCAATGATCTTGAAGATGTGTGAAGTCTGCCTACCCGCACTTGGCCAGCGTGGCAGACGAGACCCTTCTCACAATGAGAAGATGGCCCGCGCCCAGCAGTGGGACAGTTTGTACAAACAGGGCTGATAAAAAAAAGAGACAGCCAATGCCTCTGTTTGAAAATGTCATTGGAGACATCTTTTTTTTCGTGGGCTATGAGAAGATCATTTGAGCTACGAGGACTTTGGCAATTTTTAGATTATTGTATTCCATTAAAAAATTAATACGAAATAATAATTTTGTACTTAGTACCAAATATAGAATAAATATAAATAAGTAAATATATGAATTCTAAAGGCTAAACTAATAACTAAATATATGTAACTAAATAACTAATAACACTAAACTAATTAAAATTCCATAAATAACTAACTTGAAAAAGAAAATGAAATTCATATACACTTTTCGTTGTGTTTTTGAATTTAATTGTTAATACCAATTTGTTTAGTGTTGCTTTAAAATTGATAAGATTTAATAAGAATTTTAATTTAATAAAATTAATTGATTTACTTAATAAGAATTTTCATTCTATCAAAAAACAAGAACTTAGCTAGTCTAAATACAAGAACTTAGCTCGCAGGGGCCGCCAGTCAGTAACATTAATTTCCTGCTGCCATTATTCATAAATGGGAGCAGATGGTCATAATTGTTACCATTTGACGCCATGGACGATTCCTTACGTGGAAGCAGACAGTAACAATTATAATCCGTAATAAAACGCATTCACGATGCTCGTTGTTGTCTTGTAGTAAAAAATAAACATTGCACACCGTTCATATCAGTTCCATTCGTTCAAACAAATTGAATAATGTTTTTTTTTTGTTTTTTATACAAGATAGATCTACGATTGACCACTAACTCGCCCGATGTTAAGCGACGGTGTGGCTGAGGATGGAGCTCGTCGATCTAGAAGATATCTATTCATTCTAGCCTTGAAAATTCCAAGATTGTAGGTCTCATGAAACAGAGATGGCGGCAGAGAATTCCATTGTTATGTTAATGTTAGCTAATTCAACTATGCAATACATTTTAATTTAAATTCCAGTTCAATATCGACAATAACAATCGAATTTAAGTACACCTTTTTAAGACGCAAGGGGTATGTGGGCGCAATAAATAAATAAATTTAGGTGGATATTTCACACAACACCATCTAGCTCATATCACGCGCAAAGTAGGTAAGCGTAAGTTGCATTACGAAAGTCGCTCTTATGCAGTCGGGTAATTTGGCTTTCTTTTAATAACATAGATACTTGTTGTTACATGGCCATAATATCATAAGCTCATAATGTTTTACTTATAGGTATCACAAATCAGAAAATATTTATTGTATAACTGTGTACAAAGGTGGTAGTATAAAAATAAGTTTCGACATTTTTCTCCATCACGGACATCAATATTACTCGTAACTTTTTTTTATAATGACAATATATTAACTACTCACTGACTCGCTCAAGAAATTTGGAAACTTTAGAGTATGATAACTGAATATAATGTATTTAATTTATGTATATTATATTTAATAATACGTACGATTATGAGTAAGTTAAATGAATAAGGCCTTAGGCCATCATGCTTGTGACATACTATCTAAAGGTAGGTATAGCCATGTCAAACGTTATAATCAATCCATTGTTCTAAACTACCACGGTTATTTTATTGCAGTTGACTAATTTACGGAATATTTATCGTGGTTTGTATTGAAATTGAGCTCCCGATATTTCAGCGGCGTAAGTTTGCTTAGAGTTACAACTCTTTGCTAGACTCTTCTTAAGAAAGTAAGGAAGCGTTAGTTTCGAGTTGATGATCAGTTTCCTATAGAATTTTCGGGCATAAAGTAATAAGCGCAGTGCATTGCCACATAATGTTTTGAACTATTGAAATGCAAAGTACTGAATGGCATTCGATTGGTATAGGTACGCGTGACGCCAGGCGAGCGACTTTTACCTCGTCATATAATATTTTCAACCGACTTCAAAATAGGAGGAGGTTCTCAATTCGACTGTATTTTTTTATGTTTGTTACCTCATAGCTCATAGTTCGACTGGGTGAACAGATTTTGATGATTCTTTTTTTATTTGAAAGGTGGTGATTCCCGTGTGGTTCCATTTCAATTTGGTCCTGTTCTGACAATGGCATCCATGAGAAGTCGGTTGCTTTAGTTTTTTAAACTATAATTATTTATTTATTTACTAGGTACGAGTATACTTTACTTATTATGGTTTAAAAACTGGTATCAATCGACTTCAAAATACCCAATTTTATTTACTAGGGTGACATATTATTTTCCCAGAACCAGTTTTAGAACCCAAACTTGTGTTAAATGTTGCTTTTAAATCGGTTTGTAAATAACGGTGTTATGCGGTAACAAATATAATACAACCAAATTGAGAACCTCATTTTTGAAGTCGGTTAAAAATATCTACCGGGAACTCAATTACAAATATCGGTATTGGTACCTATGTATGTACCTATATCATGTAATTGAGTTGTGAAAGAGAACAAAAAGAAAAAGTATGTATGTACCTATATCATGTAATTGAGTTGTGAAAGAGAACAAAAAGAAAAAGTATGTATGTACCTATATCATGTAATTGAGTTGTGAAAGAGAACAAAAAGAAAAAGTATATATGTACCTATATCATGTAATTGAGTTGTGAAAGGGAACAAAAAGAAAAAGTATGTATGTACCTATATCATGTAATTGATTTGTGAAAGGGAACAAAAAGAAAAAGTATATATGTACCTATATCATGTAATTGAGTTGTGAAAGGGAACAAAAAGAAAAAGTATGTATGTACCTATATCATGTAATTGAGCTGTGAAGGGGAACAAAAAGAAAAAGTCCGTCGTGAAAAAGACAAAGACAACAACCATACAAAGAACAATATATACAAAGACATTTTCGTGCACAAAGACAACTGTAGAATACTACGCACTTAAATTTATGCCAATTTTCCCTGACGGGACATAATACACCAGGATTCCAACCACACCGCACCTTGCAGTTATTAGAAGGTTACAAAATGTACAATGTTGGCTTATAGGGTTAACCATTTCCCTAAAAAAACATCAAAATACCACAAATCATACCAAATTTTTCATATTTTTGTCGTCTTCAATAAGGAGGTTAACAATTCGGCTGTATTTTTTTATTTTTGTTAGCGCATAGCCCCGTCATTTATAAACCGATTTGAAAAAAATCTTTATTGTTTGAAAGGATATCATTTCATCAAAATCAGTTCAGTAGTTTGTTTTCGAAACAAAATTGTGCAATTTGAAGTTGTTTGAGTTTTTTTTTATTTAATTTTTTTCTCAAAATATATATTACTTTTGTGATTATAAGAAGTGTGATAGTATCTGACTAGACTTATTTTGTTTTAGAGCTAAAGTGTCAGCAGGCAAGGCAAGATGTCGGCGTTCAACGTGGTGCTGGGATGTGTGATGGCTCTGCTGCTAATCCTGTTCACAATAAGTTCCATCGCCAGATATTACTTAAAGGTATGTTCTATTTGATTTTGAGATCAGGGGGTCTAAACCCCCCAACGTTTAGACAAATGGCATTCTAATATCGTGAACGCCAGTAGAATAATAAATGTATGGGCTTAGTGTATGGGATTGACATTACCTAGCGAAATATTACGTGACGCCACGGTTTGTTAGCATTTCGAAGCGTAAGCGTTTGTAGAAATAGAAACGATTGGCACTTTTTAAGCCTGCTGGAACGCGTGGAAGTCATTAACCGACTTCCGAAAAGAAGGAGGTTCTCAATTCAACTGTATGTTTTTTGTAAGTTTGTTCAGCAATTACACCGTCAATTATGAATTGAAAATGAAAATATCTTTATTTACAACAACATACATAGTTAAAAATAAGTGTCTGTTGGTTGCCTTACTAGGGCTGAGCCTGAAGGCAACCAGAAATTGATTTTGATGATCCTTTTTTGCTTAGTAGGTCATACTTCAGAGGTAGGCCCATATAAATTTTATCAATATCAGTTTAGTACCTACTTCGGTTTTTATAACAAAATAACTAATAAGTCATCCAAATAAACGAATTGCGTTTTATGAAGTCGGTTTTTTCAGTTTTTTTAACTATAATTATTTTAGTGTCATATATGCAATTTTTTAACCCCCGATCCAATAAGATAGGTGCTATAAGTTTCACGTCTGTATCTGTGTGTCTGTCTATGCCATCGAGTCTCTCAAACGGATGGACTGATTTTGATCTGTTTTTTTGTCAATATCAGTCAATATCATCAAATGTAAGAGTTACGCTACGAAAATTGCTATTATGCAATCGGATATTTAGTTATTATTTCAATAGATACATATATATATTATATACGTATTACATACGTATCCTATCAGCCATCTAGTTCCATAGTACAAGCTTTGCTTAGTTTGGAGCTAGAGGGTGTTGCGTGAAATGTCCTCCAATATTAGAAGGAGTAGGTTTTTTTTGTAAAATGTAAGATTTCTCGATTACGGGACAAACAAAGGTTAATAATAATGAAACCAACTTATCTGTACCTACTATCTATACAATGTCGAAGATGGAAAGCGATTATATACGTTCAAATTATCTTTGGTTAGATTATAGTGTAGATATATAATCCTGTGTAGTTCTACGTGTTGTTACAGTTAATCTTATGTCAAATATGTACGACATTCGCATATAATCAAGCCGTATGCTATTAAAAAATGATACACTTTGAATTGATGAATTTATTTTGGGACATGTTTAATTATTATTAGAGAGTGTCAAATTTACATACCTGTGTACCAGTTTGAAACTTATATATAATAAGGCTTATTAATAATCTACTAAAGTATATATACACTCTTTTTGATGTACGAGAATGTATTATGTAAGTTTGTTTTGCATTATTACCCGACTGCGTAAGAAGGAGGGTTATGTTTTTGATTGTATGTATGTATGAGTGTGTTTCTATGACAGCCTACAGCCTAAAAGGCTTGACCGATTTTGGTGTGTGAGGTATCGTTACATTCGTCTTCACTTCCTGAGTGTCATAGGCTATATTTTTTGTATTAATAATAATACGTATATCGCAAAAATTTAAAAAAATATTTTTTTTCGTAACTTCCAACGAACTTTTTCGTAATAAACAAGTGATTTTACTATAATTATTCTAAAACTTGCGCTTTTATAATGTTTTACAGCGATTGTACCCATACTTTCTCACAAAAAACGCACACTCAATAGCGTAACTAATTCGTAAGTTAGACTGCAAAAATAGCTTCAGTCGGGTATTTTGTTTTTCTTTTAATATAGATACTTGTTTTAATGTCCATTTTGAGAACTAGGCCTTAAACTTTGTCACTTGACATAATTGGGTTAGTTTACTTTACTATAGTTGGCATCAAACGATTTCATAGTCTGAAAATAGGCGTGATGTCAACGACGCCGACGCCTCTTTTCTTGCTTTATACGATTCCGTATAACTTTATTTTACTTTAATTCACACCAGCCTGTCTGTCATTTTATTCAGAGATTATTGGCAGTATATAAACGTAATTTAGCTTAGCAGATAGGTAGATGTCTTCTTTGAACCGGTATAAACATTTTTAAAGTAAAATTAGGAATATGTAAAAAATAGGGGTGGTTATAATGAGGCGTTGTTTTTAGGGTTCCGTACCCAAAGGGCAAAACGGCACCCTATTACTGAGACTTCGCTGTCTGTCCGTCTGTCACCAGGCTGTATCTCATGAACCGTCATAGTTAGAGAGTTGAAATTTTCACAGATGATGTATTTCTGTTGCTGCTATAAAAACAAATACTAAAAAACAAAATAAAATAAATATTTAAGGGGGCTCCCACACAACAAACGTGATTTTTTGCTCGTTTTTGCTCCATATTGATAACGGCAACAGGTAGACGTTTGAAATATTCACAGAATATTGAGTTACATTATTTCACTTTAAAAATAAATAATTAAATTAAAATAAAATTAATATTTAAGGGGGGCTTCCATACAACAGACATGATTTTTTGCCGTATTTATAGATAATGGTACGGAACCCTTCGTGCGTGAGTCCGACTCGCACTTGGCCGGTTTTTTCTACCACACACCCTCGAGTTGGTATACGCTATACAGTTCAATATCTGTATAGTTGAATAGCTGTATAGTCGAATAGGTATTTTTGTACAAAATACTTTTCATACGTAAAAATCATTTTCATACATCACGTTTCATACTTTTTTGTCAAATCACTTCCTTTTCCGATTACTTTTATTTTTTGTTGAAATGTTTAAAACAGTAACTGACTTACTCGTAGCTATGAGATTTTTGATTATTTTTAAAATTTTCACTATACGTACCTACCTAACCTACACGGAGTTACGGTAGAAATCTGTTTTCTATACTATGTATGGTGTAAGACCCGAAATTCATATTCCAAAATGTGGACACTGAAAGCAAAGACGAAATAACGCAATATCGACAAACTTGAATTGTATGAGCGAATCTACGCATTTAGTCAACAATGTCACGTGGAAAGGCTGCTAATCCGGTGAACTTGAAATAATACCCACGTTTTGTTCAAAGGATGCGAACAATTTTGATGGTTTATTATCCATACTATACGATCATATCATATAATTGCAGCATTATATGCGGCTGGAAACCCTAACTGTTAATATTACTTGTAGTTTTGCGAGCAGTAGACCTCGCAGGCATAAACTTTATTAACCAACTTCAGAAAAAGGAGGGTATCAATTTGACCTGTATGTATGTAATATTGTCAGAACTGCACAGTTTTTGTACATGTTAGTCTTTATCAGCTTCTAAACATGTATGCCTAATTTCATAAGTGTATGTAGGTATGTTTTTGTTGGTAAACGTATTATGCAGAAACTAGAAGTCGTATTGCAAAAAATATTTTTATTTAATAAAGTATCGCTCAACTTAGGAGCCAATGTAAGTTTTATTAAAATCGGTTCAGTAGTTTTTTAATTTTAAAATAGATCGTTTCAACGACGCTATAAGTACAAACTACTGGGCGGATTTGAATGAAATACGGTAGGTTTATCACTCATACTATGTGAAAGGATCTGGCATACTTTATAACCCTAAAATTAGGCGTTACAATAGTAGTGAAGTGTGTTTGAAAATTAAACGAACTTACACAGTGAAGTTTGTTGTTGAAAATTTTTAGGTTCAAGCAAAACAAGTAAATACCGTTAAAAATTAGTAAATAAAAGAAATTAAACCAGCTTCAAAATAATGTAATGAACTGAAAAGGGAGAAATAACAAGAAATAACATTGGGATGAAAAGCGGTGATGATGATGATGATAAAAAATAGCATATGTCGGGCTCTAGGTTCACAGCCATCTCTGCACCGAATATCATAATGATCGGTTTAGCCGTATATGCGTGAATTTAAAGTATAACAAACAGACAGAGATACAAAGTAACTTTCGCTTATAATACTATTAGTGTAGATTAGTTAGTGTGCCTAAATACGTTTTTCATTTACCTCATGACAGAAGGTCAAGTACTAGACCTCTATCATCTAAACGACATGAGCTGAATGTTCACGTCATGCCAGATCTTTTCGGCATTTTTTGTATATTTACCTACGTTACGTCACCTACCAAAATAAATATTACAAATTAATTATATAATATTAAATAATTAAATTAAATTAAAATAAATATTAAAAATAATTCATGACCTTTTTGTTCCAGTTCACATTGTTTATTGTGCTGTCACTGATATTCGCCACAGCGCCGATGCCACTCATGCTGTTCCGACCATTTGACCCCAAAAACGCTTTGTAAGTAAATAATTATAGTTTAAAAAACTGAAACAACCGACTTCTCATGGATGCAATTGTCAGAACTGAACCAAATTGGACCACAAGGGAAGCACCAGCTTTCAAATAAAAAAATAATCATCAAAATCGGTACACTCAGTCGAAAGTTCTGAGGTAACAAACATTAAAAAATAAACTCGAATTGAGAACCTTTTTTGAAGTCGGTTGAAAAAGATAATTTTCACGTAGAATTTTCCATGAAATATTTTTTTAATTTTTAAATAATTAAATAATTTATAATTTTCTCCATCCCACTGTTGGATATCTAAGGCCTCTATTATGTTTGTGTTAATCGAGTCGAGGGGCCGTGCCAAAAGCGTTCAAGCCACAGACGACTTTCAACTTACATTTATTTGATCATAAAAAAAACTACGTGTCACTCACATCTGTTTTGAGTCGGAATATGAATATTCTGGAATACTATACCTAGTGGATATTTCCACTCGGATTTGTATAAACCACGTTAGTTTCCACAGTAAAATTGATCATTGCATTGTCATGTTGTCAATCATACGAGGCACCATGGTCATTTGACTGCTTAAACTATTTACCGTATTGCGTTGAAATGATAGCTATTTCATCTCATTATATTCAAATTTCCGCTTGTCTCTCGTGATCACTAATTTCGCTGTAGGTATCTAAACATAATGTTAACAATATAATAATCTAATGATAGCGTAAATACTTAATACTTAAGTATAATCAGTTGCAGATAGGCTAGGTTAAACTATATCTGGACATACCTATGTAGTAAAGTATCATGAACAGAACATGAACAGATCGAGAATCTAGCCCACCTTTTGATTTGGGGAACATTTTGATTTCTTTTTCGATAACACCAGTGCCTCCGATACGGCTGGGAAAGTGAATAATGTCGGACAAAATGTTGATCGCCCCGTAGGCGTATCAATCTGGATCGCGATCCGTGATCAAAATCAAGGATCACGGTCCACAGGGTTACACAACCGTAATTACAGTTGGTTCTTTTTATTTTTTATATTTACTTTAACTAACCTAACCTATAAACCACATATCGATTGTATGCACTTTTTAAACGACGATTATAATTATCTATCGGAAAAACCCACTCAGGAAGCGTATACCACAATATGGGCTTTTGACGTGACAACGTCTAATAAATCGATGAACGCCGGCTGCATGCACGAAAAAGTATGACTTATTGTCCCTTTACGTTACGCTCCTTGTCCCGTTACGCGCGCGCGCGCTTGCGGTGGCTGAGGAAGCGGGCGGGTGTGCGCCGCGCCCGACCGACCGTCCGCGACTCCGCGTCGCTTCAATTATCATTCCTCGGAGCTCGCGCGCGGACGTATGTTGTCACGTTAAACTATTGTCCGTAAACCGACTTTACAGACAACCAATTTTTTTATGTAATAGGTAGGTGGTACATGCCCATTCCGCAGTAGGTAGGTAATCTGCTTAAAGGTACTAAGGTACGAGTACTTATGGTCCTTCAGACCACGGACCACATTATGCTAAGGATCAGACTGATCGATTCTAATGAGATGTCTTGGGAACAATATCAATACCTATTTTTCTGTTATAGATTGTTAAGATTGTAAGTTTAAAATTTAAATAAAGATAAAAAAAAAGATATGAGTGTTAATTTATTTATTTAGTTTATTGGTACACGAAACGGAATACAGTCTTTACAATTTTTACAATGTACAATTCATAATTTTGACCTAAACTATATTCCTTAAATGTATACACAACATGTTATAATTACAATTACAATAATTAGATTTTCAGTTTCAAAAGAAAAGAAATAAAAAGAAAATTGGTAACATCACTTGATTTTTTTTTTTTTTTTTTTATCAGCCCTGTTTGTACAAACTGTCCCACTGCTGGGAACGGGCCATCTTCTCATTGTGAGAAGGGTTAGGCCATAGTCTGCCACGCTGGCCAAGTGCGGGTTGGCAGACTTCACACATCTTCAAGATCATTGAGAACTCTCAGACATGTAGGTTTCCTCACGATGTTTTCCTTCACCGTTTGAAGTTGGCGGCAATCAACAATACGCACATAACTTCGAAAAGACAGAGGTGCGCGCCGTGGGATTTGAACCCAGGACCTGCGGATCGCAAGTCAGACGGTCTCTCCACTAGGCTGCCGGAAACTCACTTGATTAAATTAAATTAATTAAACTTCATCATCATAATCATTATATGCAGCAAACACAATATTTTTAACGTCTTGTAAAAATTTGTAAATTTTTTGATTGAAGACATCAATTGAATCATAGTGTTTTTTAGATATTTCATTGTATTGGCGACACATTCTTATATAGAGAAGTATTATTATTGTACACCCCTAAATACGAATGTATTTGCAAATTTATCGCGCTTTCTGGGCTTAAGGTTTATGCTGATTAATTAATAATTAATCAGCATAAACATTAATTTTTAATTAGTTAATTTTCCTTGATATCCCACAGAATACCGGCCGCATTGTTGAGGGTGTCTGCGCGAATGCTCGGCATCCGATGGACGGTGCGAGGACTCGAAAATGTGGACAACAGCCGCGGTGCCGTGGTGCTGCTCAACCATCAGACTGGCCTCGACTTGTACGGTATGTTGTAGGTTGTACCTACTCCTGTTTTTTTTTACGAAATAAATCTACGTTTGATTACAAATTTGCTAACGTCTGGTCGGCGAAGGAGCACGTCGATCTGAACTATATCTGTTCACGCTAGCTTTGAAAATTCCAAGATTGTAGTTCTCGGGAAACAAAGAATGCAGGCAGTTCCGCTTTCATGCAGAACGCAAAAAAATATGACTCAAAATTGTTTAGCACGGATTTTAGACATTTGAATATGGAATGGGTGAAATAAAATAGCTTGGTTTTAGAGCTAGTTTATTTATTTGAACATAATTAGTAGATAGGTTCATAGGTCTCTTTGACACCATAGCGTTGCGCCGTGACTAAAGTAAACGGAAAATAGAACTCGTAGCTGCAAAACACAAACAATGATATTTCGGAATTCGGACATGTCGAACGATACCTTCTTCGCCCTTCAAGTTTTTTTAATCTATGTAAGTACCTAAATTAAAATTAATTGCTGTATGTAATTGCTCATCACCTAAAAACAACTATTTTACAAGATTCTTGGAAAATTCATGGAAAATACCGTTAATCATGCAATGAAATGAAAATGAAAATGAAAATATATTTCTCTTAAACAGACGTTATTAGTCAGTTGAGAAGCCTTGTTACCCAAGCTAGGAAAGATCCTGTGTTATGGCGTAACAATACCCTCCGCCGGACTATACAATACAAGAATAAAAATAAAAGTATAAAACAAAGCTTAATATAGACATAGCGATACATAGATTTTCTCAGTCTTTTTGAGACAGTTCGCAGAAGTGGCACTATATATATATATGTATATTATTGTGAATTGTGAATGTTTGTGAGGAATAGATAAAATGTAATGTACGATGGAATTTGTGTGTGTGTGTGTGTGTTCGTGAGTGTGTGGGAGTGTGTAAGGGGCGAGTGAATGTGTGTGTGGAGTGAGTAAGGGGAAAATATGTATGGAAGGGAGTGGATGGGATGATGACGTGTGAGAGCATGTGACCTGAGCCTGTTGTTTTTTGCATACACAATATTATTAATATTGTGTATGTATTTGTAGTATGTACAAGTATTTGTAGTATGTACAAATACATACACAAGGTATTTGTTTGTTATGTACTTAATACATTTATTTGTTTGCACTGTTTATTTTTTTATTATAAATTTTATTGATACAGATCAATGTGACTTAATCGATATTTTTACTATTATTACTAATCAATATATTTATACCTTTATAGAGTATGTTTCGTTTCTTTTGTTATGAAAAATAAACTTACTGGTTGGTTTGGTTCTCACGGCAGACGGCACCTTGGTTATCAGCCAAAGTGATTGCAGTGGTCAATCGTGTATACGGAGGATAATTATTATCTGTCTATGTATGTACAGTACAATTATAATGAAAATCATTATTATTGCTCTAGAATAATTATTAATTATTATTGTAACAATAATAATTAATAATTATTCTAGAGCAATAAGAAGATCTATATCTATAGTTCTAGTATATGTCTATTTTAAAACAATAATAAATACTTTGATTATTTTGTTTCGATAATAATAAAGATAAGTCGATGTACAAAGTTCAGCTATGAACTTTGTACATCGACTTATCTTTATTATTTTGCAATACTTGCTCGTCAGTCGTAATGCGTCGTAATTTAAAATAGTAACTAGGTACTTATAGATACGTAGGAACTCTGGAAAATGACTAAAGTGCTATGAATAATACACGATAAGTTTTAACAGTTGGACTTTAGCTAAACGCGGAACCTTATTATTTCATATTGCTTATTGATTAGATATTTTATATATAATATTTCAGACAAAGAACGATAGAATTGCGTCCGGAGATTTTATCTAAGTAGGTACTCTACATAAACCTTTAATTTTTAGGCCTCCGGGTGCGTGGGGCATAAGAAACATACACACAAAAGTTTGTGACATAGTAAATATTGTTTCTTATTCTTTCACGCTTTAACAACTAACGACTGAACGGACTTGAATGAAATTCGGAGTGAGTATAGTTTATATCCTGGAATAATACACAGGCTATTTTTTGCCCAAAACATGGGCACTGCTAGTAATATTATAGCATGATCATCTTTGTAGTGATCATTACGAATCATTATGAAATTATGAATCATTATGAATCGCAAGGACTTAGATCTCTCTTTTATATCTACCTACTACAGTTGTATCTAATGAGTATAAGTTTGTTGGTATTTTATGTAGCTATCAAAATCGCATTTGTATGTCATGTAGAGATGTTTACATTCGATAAAATATATAACAAGTGTTAGAATTAGCACGTTAGAGCTGACCTCTGATCAGAAACTTATCTGTTAGTCTGCATTCCGTATTGGACGTTAGTTTAAAATAACTACAACTATTGCAATACATAATTGCATGCGAGTCTTTACATATTGTAGTGTAGTCTGTTTCGAAAAAATCGAAACAGACTACACTTTCGAAATTATTTTAATAATTAATAATTATAATAAATTATAATAATAGCTAATAAATTATTTTCGAAAAAATTTTAACTAACGTATCGACCGTACAAAATAATGAAATAAGGATAGCAGCCATATGCCATATTAGTACCGAGCAGACTGTTTTTGTAGCAATAGTGTACCTGTACATGCACATTGCGGAAGTACATACGTATGTATGTGTTCGAACGAGCAAGACTATGTGGGGTCACTCTTAACTCTTATAGCGATGCAACGTCCGCTCAGCGCCAGTTTTTAGTTGCATTTTCTGTAAGTTCAAATGAGCATACTTTAAATTGTGATATTTTTAATAATCACTTCAACTTTTGTGTCATAATCACTTCAACTTTTGCAACTCGTACAAGCAAGATGAAAACAAGCGCTGACCGAACTTTGCATCGCTATTAAAGTTGAGAGTACGACTGCTGTTTAGCTAGAGAACTAATGTAGCAGTGAGGGCGCTGCTGTCCTTATTTCATTATTTTGTTCGGTTGAGACTCTGACAAACTAAGAAGGAAGGTTGAGACTACAGAATACCATAGTTAGTATTATATACTTCGAGACGTTAGTTCCTCTTGTTTTGCCACGATAGAAATATAAGTAAACAGACTAGCGGAAGCCATTCAAGGTACATACATATATACGACACAAATACTACAAGAGGTCAAGCGCAATTGTGACTTGTATGTCTAGTACAAATTCCAGAAGATGACACGACCTATTAAGAATAACATAGCTTTATCTATCTTATAAATACTAACATGAATTAATGGATAACATAGAATGTGCCAGATGGTTATTTTCCTTCCCGGACATACTGTTAAGTTGTTGGAGTTTATTAGCTGAAGGGCTGACCGCCTGCAATTAAATATTTTGTATTATACATGCTGTAGTCCTTCAACAACCTTTGAAAAATGGGGTGTCAAATGGTCTCAATGTTATGGTTTATTGTCTACTCTTTCTGTTCTGTAAGGGATAAAAGGCATGCCGTCCATTTATGCACCTATGTATACGTCTAACGATGGTTGTTTAAATCTTTGCTAAAATCGCATACGAAATGTATTTTAGAAAATACATGACGATATCTGAATGCACTTTGCATTAATGGTAAGATATGTTTTCCTTCTCCAATCTTTTCTTTATCTTCGTACTGACAAAGATAGAGGTGCATAAAAATTATGCTTAGATGACATGGACATGTAGACTATTCTGTAGAGAGAATGGATGAAAGGGGATGGATGATGCAGGCAAGTGTGAATGGACAAGTCGGTAAAGGCAGGTTAACCTATCACGTCCAAATAGAAAACGATTTGGGGAAAGATCAGGTCCAAAGTAGGTACTTGCAGCTGTCGAGCATTGAAAACAAGCGAAAAATGTGTGCAAGGCCGTACTTAGCAAATGGTAAGATAGTTTCTGGCAAGGTTTTTGACAACCCCTACGAAAAAAAAAGGCGTGATTAGGGTATAAAGGGAAATTTAAGAGATTTGACAGAACATTGGATCCGCACTTAATGGTCAAGTTCGAACATCGGCCTAGCTATGTTTTTTTCCTGGTGATTAGCAGAAAACTGAAAGCTATACGCTTCGAGGTTCACCCATACATCAACTATCTAATACGTTACGCTTATGCTGACCATTTAGGTTGGTCCACAGTGCTGGCGGTGCTGTGGCCACTGATGTCTCGCTGCACAGTGGTGTCGAAACGCTCGCTGCAGTACCTGGCACCATTCGGGACAGCTACCTGGCTCTGGGGAACCGTATTCATCGACCGCGGTACGAAGTCTGCCCGTGACGCGCTCAACAAGCAGTCAGAAGCCGTCAAAGATCACAAGGTAAGTTATCATCATCATCATCTCAGAGCCACAAGAAGTCCCCTGCTAGACATTTTGGATTTGATAGGCCCCCATGAGTTTCAAAAAGACCGGTTGGAAACGGCTTGCACCCTGCGTCTTCTTGCTACTTGTCTTCTGTCCGCCTTGTGGCTAGTCTTCCTACGTTGCGCTTGTCAGTGCGTGGTCTCCACTCCAGAACTTTTAGAAAACATCAACCATCAGTTTAACGTGCTATGTGCCCTGCCAACTGTCTTATAATTTTGTTGTGTACATGGATACAATTGAAGGAATAGATAACAGTGCATAACGACTGCTATATCCTGCCTTACGGAATGTAAAATGCCTAAAATGCGTGGAGGATCCAGCTTTGTGCAGTATGCATTGTACATTTTGTCCCCTTAGTCGAGCTTAGATGTTTATGGCTTTTCAGTTTTGTAATGCTACAAGCATTTACAAACTGCCCGCGGCTCGACCGGACTGCTAGAAGAGATAATAGCTATATACATTGGAGCTTTTACTCATACATCTCGTGCTGTTGCGTTGCTGAGGTAGGATTCTTCTACCAGTGAGCGGTACTCTGTCGCATGACACCGCACAAATGTTTTTCTTGTCTACCAAGAAATAACATTTGTGCTTTACTCTCGCGGCCAAACATTAAAGGCCTTACCGAAAAACGTTAGTGTCTTCTTTCCGCAAGTATCATTACGTATCAGCCAGATGTTGACAAAATATGTTAAGCATTACTTAAATTTAAGTAACGTTTTTCGGTAAGGCAGAGATTTAATGATGACACTGTCGGAAAAACGGATATAATAAATGCACTTTGTAGCTCAGGTTCGCGCACTGCATAAGTTTTGCTCAAAATGTTCGTTAACAAATTTATTTATTTAGTTTATTGGTACACGAAACAGAATACAGTCTTTACAATTTTTACAATGTACAATTCATAATTTTGACCTAAACTATATTTCTTAAATGTAACACAACATGTTTTAAACTCAATTTATTATTTGCCTGCGAAAGTCTACCAAGAAAAACACTTGTGCTTTACTCTGTGCGGTACAGTGCCGCACACTGGTGGAATCCTACCTTTAGGTACACGATGATATTGTGCGAGATGCACTCTGTAAGTGTCACAATAAGTATCTATTAGGCGCTTCTGTGTAAGGTGATTTGCACTTTATTGCGTTGTAGAAAGAACCGCTCTTTAATTATAGTAGATTATGCACCAAGGGGATAAAGTTGCGTTTTATGTCACGGGCGACATATTGAATCCCGAGTGCAACGTAGGATTTTAGAGTAAACACCCGAGCGTAGCGAGGGTGTTAAAGAGTTAAATCCCGAACGAAGTGAGGGATTTAAGACTAGAATCCGAAGTGTAACGAGGGTTTCAAGGTCGCCCAAGACAAAAACACCTTTATCCCCGTGGTACATACTCTACTTTTCACACCTACTGCGTGATGATAGAAAGAAATGGTTTTGAATCTACATTATTTGACAAAACAGAGCGCTTAGTTGTTATTTTTAACGTACGAATTTCAAAAATTACAGCATACGCTACCTGAACAAATTTTCTTTATTAATATTTAAAAACCTGTTTTAGCTTGTGCTAATAAAGCTCTTTCATATGATACGGTTAAAGCGCTTTAAAATTTGGACCCTCTTTCCTTGCATAATTTTTTGTGATTAAATAAAAAATGTACAATTTTCGGATTTTTTCCTTTATGTGTACTTTATGACAATGCTTCTTGCCAAATTTCAAAGTTACCTATAGGTCAACAGGAAGTACCCCATAGGTTTTGATTCTCTTGCGAGTGTCGAAATATGCGTTTTTTGCAACTTATTCGGCTGTAACTTTTTTAAAACTGAGATGTTTAATTTTTTTCACAGCTCCAAGGGTCAGTAGACCAGAGTATTTGATATGAATTTCAGTTTGATACCTCCACGCGTTCCTGAGAAAAAGGGTCTTAACAGACAGACAGACGGACAACAAAGGGATCCTATAAGGGTTCCGTTTTTTCCTTTTGAAGTACGGAACCCTAAAAGAAACTAGTAAGAAAGGCGAACAGTTTGTTTTCTACTGTACGACCTTAGAAAGACGTTAAAGAAACTCAATTACCAAGAGTATAACATCGCTAATATTGTTAAATAGGTAAATTGTGCTAAAGTGAGAAATGCGGAGATGGAAACTGATTGCAACGTCGGTCAACATAAGGTGAGGTGGTAGTCAAGCGCAAGTCCATCAATGAAAACATAACCCTCCTTCTTTCGCAGTCGGTAATAAACAAAATAAGTTGCCAAGATCGTGTCGAGATATGCATATGGTAAGGTTCTGGAGCTAATGCTACAATCAATTACTATTACAATTTAATATAATATGCAATAAAACAGTCAAATAATAAAAAAATAAACATTTTATTAACGAACTTGCTTTAATTGCAAACAATAAACGATTTATCATAATTATAAAACTATCTTCATCGTAATTGATTTTATACAAACAAATTATCACTGGCCAAGTCCTTACGATTTATTTTGGTACACCGAGGAGGCTTTCGTAATTGGCCCTTCTCCCCAAGCCTATAAAGCTTCATCAAAAAATTGTAGTTGAAAATATAGATCGAAAATTTCAATATTACTTTGACTTTTATCTCGTTCTTCCCACAGATGAGAGAGCAAGACAAAGACCAAAGTAATATTGAAATAACATTGCTATAAAGATTGTGGCAACCCCCCTGTGGTCATTGCCGAATTTGCTGGCTGCCCTTATTTAAAATTGTCCACTTTAATTTTCATTGAAACAATCAAAATCTATTGAGAATGTTATTGCTCAATACGTTGAATTTTGTAATTAGGTCATTGCGGCAAAATTAATGACGAATGTGCTTACTAGGCGAGTAGGTACCTACTTGCTAAGTAAGCCGCTCATAGCCTTGCTCATCGATTATTCACAACAAGTATCATCGAGCCAAAACAACATGAAGGCAAACAGTGCTCTGTTTACGTGAAAAACGTGTCAAAGTCGAGGTCGAATTTAGCGGCCACTTCAAAAGCCGAGTCTAGACAAATATTGTTTCAAACATTTGTCATTGTTTGATTTTTGACACCATGTCAAAGACCAACTTTGACATGTGACATGTGTTACCAAGTAGTAAGCCTCATTTAGCAAATATTTATAATATATAAAATTGTACTCACCTACTTTTCTAATACCTAACTTGCCTAATGCCTTTTATTACATTGATGCAAAGTCTAAAAAAAAAACACGTAAAAAGTGTCTTGCGCCGCGCTAGAGCCTAATTGATATTGAGAAGTTTAGAGATATCTATTTAGCCGCTTCGAATTATTTAGAAAATAGAATGATTAAAAAAAAATGTATGGAAGTAACGATGTAGAAATGTGAAAATTAATAGTTTCCTATGAATCCAATGGGTGGCATTTTTGGCGACTTCCAAAAGAAGAAGGAGGTTATCAATTTGATTCATTTTTTTGTGTTTGTTACCGCATAACTTCCGATAAACCGATGTGAAAAATTATATTTATGTTTGAAAGGATATACCTATATACTTTCTGATTGGTCCCTTAGAAATTTCATCAAAATCGCTTTGGTTTTAAAACAAATTTGCGCATATTAAAATCGAGTTTTCAGTTTTTTAAACTAAAATTATATAATACCAGTATCGCAACGATTTACACAACAAAACACATATAAAAGGTTTTGTCCTAAGTGACTAACAAAGTACAGTCTGAGCCGCTGGTCCTATTTGAGAACGCCTTCCTAGTCGAGTGTAGGCATCCAGTAAGATTTCTGGATTGCACGCAATGATGTATACGTAGATAGGTTTTCCAGGCTACATGTAAGTCTCAAGTAAGGTATAGTCGCCAGACAAGTCTTCAGTCGCGACACGTCGGGCAATGCTGTTAGACGCGTGTCGTGACTTATGAACAGTTAAAATGCCATCCTGTGTGCTTAGAAAGTGCTACACCAACGACCTTACCGAAAAGCGTTACTTGACTTTAAGCAATGCTTAACACATTTTGTCACCATCTCGCTGACACGTAATTACACTTGTGGAAAGAAAACAGAGAATTTAAGACGTTGGTTAAAGTTAAGTAACGTTTTTCGGTAAGGCCCCAAATTTATATGATGTGTCTTATCCTCGAAAGTGTTGAGAACTGAGGCTTGCTATGCTTTTACTTCATATTCAATGAGTATAATCTCGCTATAGATAAAATCTAATTCCACGTAGAACTGTGGGATGTGCTTAGCTGAAAATAATAAATTCCTTGTGTAGTTCTAGCATTCTGGAATACGCTTAAGGTTTTTTGCAGGAAATCACATTTACTGAATACACAAAGAATAGCGCGAGCAAGCCGCACCTTCATGTAAATATTACTGATATGGAATGATTTACATTACAAATAGCCCGTGCAAATCGTGCAATAAAAATAAAACCCAACTTGTGTACCTATGCGAAAACAAAAATATACGGTACAAATTGAAAACCCTCCTTTTTTGAAGTCGGTTCAAATAGGTACGTTTAGTTTCATTTGACTAACGCTAGTATGATCTAAAGGTACATTTGGGCCTGGGGGAAGGTGCTGTAAGCAATAAGAAGGATGTTAAGATAGATCCGCTAGGGTCGCAATGACAGGGAGGCTTATGGTTTCCTATCCTACATACCCTGAACACAAACTGTGCAAAATTCACATTTGTAGTACCCGTTATGAAAATAAAAATGAATTTAACGACAACTTTTACATAAAAATTGTTAGTGCTGTTCAAAGTCCACCATTGCCTCTTTATCCTCCTTTTTCTTTTTCCCTACTCCCTAAATTTGGTTCAGTAACTTTTTAACATGGGCCTGTATCACAAGCGTTCAAGCAGTCTCATTTCAATATTACTTTGACATTTGACTCGCTTTTTCTACAGTTGAGAGAGCAAGACAAAGGTCAAAGTAATATTGAAAATAAGATTGCTATTACGATTGTGTAACCCCCCTCCAGCTCAGCTCCAATAAATATAATTATAATACTATATAGAACATTTATATATATATATTTCGGAAACTAAAGCCGAAACCGAACCTCTGAAAGGTCGTTAATTATTAGAAAAATATTCGTCGGCATTTTTTCGACATGCACCATTGATTACAACATAAGGACACATCTCTTGTTGTAGGTACCTAGACGAACGCGTGGTCTTTAAGAGGCCGTGCTCTAATTTGATGAATGTCGTATTGAAATTGAGTTCATTGCTCCGTAGCTGCTACGTTAGGTGCTATACCTATATATTGGGGCATAATCAAATGAATCAAAATGATCTATTTATGTATACCTACGTCTAGTCGCGTTGGTAAATAGATGAATCCGCTTGTTAGGCGAATAACTAGGCAGGGTTGAACGCCCAGCTAGGCAGATTGTTGGACAACAGTTGATAGTAACATCTGACGAAATGGCTGATAATGCTTTAGCTCAGTCGTTGTAATAAAAAACGATACACATTATTAATTTAGTTTTAATGATTTAATTAAATATTTAAAAAAAACAGTGACTGAAAAGCTATGGATATTTTTTCCCCGACTGCCAAGGAAGGGTTTGAATCTTGCCTGAATCCATTTCATAGAACTGTTTGATTCCAGTTAATACGAGTTTACTTGACACGAGTATCTGATTCCATAAGTTTGTTAGCCATAAGTTTCATTTGTGAACTGGTTTCTGGTGTAGGTAGGTACATATTATATCCAGGAACCTCGTTATTTACAAAGATTTAGATATTGTATATTTAGTTATCGTTTAAATTAGGTTTTTGCGTTTCTGTAAATATACAGATTCTATAATAATAGACAGAACCATTCGTATTGCAAAGATTCGGATAACAAACGATTTGTCAAACGAGCTTTCGGGATTTCGATAGTATACCTTAAAAAAAAGTTTTCGTGGGAACGATAGGTATTCGATATTTTGTAATTCGGATTGTAGATGTACCAAAAGTAATCATAGAAAAACTCTTCCACGATTTTGCACGCGTAACTACGATAGGTACTCACTTACCATTTCCATATAGTAATGGTGCTCGCTTTTAAATTTGTGTAGCTAAATATCGTTCGTAATATTCAAATTATGTACTTATGAATGAGGCAGTCCCTTTAAATCTAGCCAGAGCAGGTTTAGCTCAAGGACAACAGGCAAGTTACTAAAAACTTAAAAATAAATGCGAGTTGAACTATTAAATGTCACCAATGGAAATTACCTACAACGTTTATGAGTTATCTCCACCTTGATGACCTTACTTACCTACTCAGACGATCACTGTCATGGCCGGCACGTTGCGGAGCCGTGCGGAATGCTTTGCATTACAACACAATCAGATGTTTCTATTTAGTGGGTAATCAATTTTATTCACTGTAAATAAACTTGACCTATAGATAGAGTTGGTAGTTACATAACTTGCATTATCCGTAAAATGTTAGGTCTTTTTAACTTTTTTATTTTTTTTAAGACATAGACATATAATTTATAACAAAAACATACACTAAAATAATAAATCCGGACAAGTGCGACTCAGATTCGCCCATCGATGGTTCCGTACAAACTAGATTTAAGAACTACCGGGCGAAGCTAGTCATTGACAAAAGGGGGATTTTATTTACATTTTTGGTCATGATCCGACAATTACACATAGTAAAAATAATTAACAATCAGTTTTAGCTTGTGCCAATGAAGCTTTTACATATCATATCCCACATGATACGGTTAACTCACTTTGAAATTTGGACCCTCATTCTTTGCATATATCTTAAACATATTTTTTGTGATTAAATTAAAAATGTATTTTAGGATTTTTTTCTTTATGTGTACTATAAAACAATGCTTCTTGCCAAATTTCATAGTTCTATGTTAACGGAAATATCATAGTTCTTTATAAATGTTGAAATATGCGGTTTTTTGCGCCATATAGGTATGGCTGTAATTTTTTTACGATAACTGAGAAGTTCGATATTTTCACAGCTGCAAGGGACTACAGATCTGCGTTATATGGTTTTAATTTCAACACGATACCTCCACGAGTTCCCGAGATAGATATTGACAGACGGACAGATGAAAAACAAAATGATCCTAAAGGGTTCCGTTTTTTTCCTTTTGAGGTACGGAAACCCCAAAAACATAGATTGTAAAACGACATAAGAACATCATAACAAGTAAGTTTTAGTCACAATCCGGCCCCAACTCAGTATGATACCAGTTGTGAACAACTTCAACAGTCTTCGTCCACCAAAAAGCGCTTTTTGGTGGACGAAGACTTTTAGCAACCAAGTGCTAATTACTGTAAAGCATCTAATGATAATATAAATAGAATCTCATTGTAATACTAGTCGAGGATAATCTATTGAAAGAAGATTATCAATTCGTTTGTATTTTTTACCTCATAACTTAACTGCGTCATTTATAAACCGATTTGGAAAAAATCTTAATTCTTTTATTTAAGAAAAATATGCTTTCAGACTGGCTCCATAGAAATTTCATTTAAGTTGGATCGGTTGTTTGATTTTAAAACAACACTGGAAAATAAAGTATCTTTCGATCATGAGTCGATCAATGTTTTTCTTTGTTTCCAGCGGAAGTTGCTCCTGTTCCCAGAGGGCACCCGTAACGGTGGCGACCGCTTGCTGCCCTTCCGCAAGGGCGCCTTCCACGTGGCGGTAGACGCAGCTGCACCCATTCAGCCAGTTGTCGTCTCCAAGTATCACTTCGTTGATGGCAAACGGCATCGATTTGGATCAGGTAATAACCTTGTTTGCGTAAAACGCCAGTTTTCCATAAATCCCTTAAGGAAAGTGTTGTTACGCGATCTCTCATACGATAAAACTGTTTTCTACCCTTAAAACATGAATCGATTCCAATGATTATTTTTTATCTGATCATAAACATCTATGGGTTCCCGAGATACAGGTATCCTGTATCTCGGGTAGACCTGTATCTCGGGACGGACAACAAAGTGATTAGGTTTCCGTTTTTCCTTTTGAGGTTCGGAACCCTAAAAAAGAATTAAGGAAATCAAATAATATTTAGGGCATTTAGGGGTAGAAAACACTTTTCTGTTGTATGAAAAACACATCATTTACTGGCAAAAGATTATGCTAATGTTTATCTTCAACGCGCGCAGCTATTTAAGTACGATTTAATATGTTCAAAAATGTTGTGATGCGCGAGAGAGATAGCTGCGCGCGTTGAGCTCCACCGGCTTTGACAGTAGGAACATAGGCACGGAAAGACAAGCAGACTGATGGTCGTACATTTTACAGTTTTCTTTTACTTCCAGTCCGACATAACTATAACATGCAATTTATTATAGCTATAGTAGGGGGCGCCACAGACGCACGTTACCACGTCAAAGATAGTTAATGACATTATAATCTTATCAAAGGTTAACGTTCAAGTTCAACTTAGTACAAATAAGCCGGTCATGTGAAAGAGAAATAGTTGAAATTAATTTTATATTAGTATTTTTATGTAGATAGTATCTACGTATCTACCTATGTTAGATAAATATACTAGATACAGTTTTTGCCACACCATATAACCAGAGAAGACAAAATGAATGAACAAACACGGACTGCTAACTAATGAGAATTCATAATTTCCAAAAGAAAACTGAGCTTTCATTGTTCACCACTAAGTTCCTTGTGTCTTCATTTTGTCTCAGGTTTAGAGATAAGCTATATTTTATCAGATTGAAATTAAATAGCTTTTTTTAACCATTTTATCGCAAATATAGATATTAAATATCAAGTCTTAAAATGAATTTATGACTTGCCATTTAATATCTACCTAGTTTTAGCCAACCCGGATGAAGTAATGAAATCATTAGATATTAAATTCATATAAGTACCTACTTGCCTAATTATACAGCGCCGTATTTATCAATAATCTTATCTCAGAGATTGTGAAAGAATTTACTTAATTTCAATAAAACACATGGAGTACAATATATTGGATATATATTTCATAGTATTATACCTACCTACCTATTTATCTAGTAAAGATGAGTTTCCTAAGCTGCCAACCTCCAGCAGTGGAGAGGCTCCAGATGATGATGATTTATATCTAGTAATGCAATGCGATAGTCCATAATTTAGGTAAGTGTTAATGATCCTTTTATCCAGTATACCTACCTAATTTCAAATCTACGACTTTTATTTCTACCGTCTATAGGAAATGACGGAAAAAGTTGCGAATGTGGCCAAAGGTCGAATTTTTTAATTGTGTTTAATTCATAAGCTCAAAACACATGCCTACTTTAAAAAAAAAAGAGTGACTCCTCTCGTTAGTGTTCCATGAGACTTCAAGAGGAGGAGGTTATCAATTAAGGTGTATTTAAATGTTACCTACCTCATAACGCCCTTATTTATAAACCGATTTGAAACACCTTATTTAGATTCCCGCAAAATTTTGATCAAATTGAGTCTAATATCGATCGTTCCCTTCGGCCCTTTACGAAGAGAGCTTCGAAGCCAGTTTCGGCGGTAATTTTTTTTTAATACTGTAAGTATTGAAAAATCTAGTCGATGTAAAATATTTAAAAAGAACACCTCTTGAAACCAATGAGATTTTATCTAAGTATAGAGAGGTTATACTTACTCATTGAATATGAAGTAAAAGCATGGGAAATCTCAGCTAAATGTATTTTGGTTGCACTTGCATGCACGTTGCACTTTCTAACCACAGAGGATGGCATTGCCACTGTTCACAAGTCACGACACGCGCCTAACAACGTTGCCTGACGTGTCGGGCGGTTACCTTACTCGAGGCTTGCCGCGCAGAGCCGGGGAAAACCTATCTACGTATAATATACCTAGTGCAACATTGCTTGAAACTGGCTTCGTAAACGTCCGAAAGGATTCCCACTAGGACTGCGCGCAATAAATGTTCCTTGACTGCGCGGGTTCAGCCTTCTCTTCTCGGTTCTAGATAATGTAACAATACTTGCACCATTGCCATTGGCTAGTTTCTTATGCTATGTTATGTATTTTCCAGGGGAGCTGACAATCACGATCCTGCCTCTGATCGAGACGGAAAGCATGAAAAAGGAAGACATCCCGGCGCTGGTGGAGAAGACGCAGATCAATATGCAGGAGGTGTTCTCGAGAACATCTGCAGAAGTACTCGAGCGACGCGCTGTCAGAGCTAAGGCGGAGTAGGGCAGATTTTATAAGGTGAGTAGGTACCTATCGAACTCACATACTGAATAGGACGCTGTAACTGTAATAGGTACTTATTGTTACTAATATTATTATTGATTGATACTATATACTGGCGACGGAGTAGTGAAAAAACATATTTTCTTATTCCTAAGCCAATGAGGGCTACCGTGTTTATGCTAACCCAGTTGGAGCCACCAGCGAGTGAGAAATGTGTTATTACGCGCGTGGAAATAGAGTTTAATTATAAATCATTTCCTAGCACAACAATGATTTTATATGTTTAAAAATGTTGTGATGCGCGAGAGAGATAGTGCGTATGCTACAGTTTAAGTAGCCTGAAAGAACAATAAACAGGTGTCATTTGCATAAAAAACTATTATGACGATTGACGCGTAGATACATGCCGTACACATCTTTTGCATGCAAATTCTATAGTATAACTGCAGTGTGACGCTACAATGCTGTTGTAGTGTACCTATACACCAAATAAGTAATAATATAGTAAGTAATCAATTTATCACGTGTACGCTGATAGTAGAGTATTGGCTAAATTTTATCAAAAAAACATTATCTAAAGCCTCGATGACAGTGGGCTAGTTTACAAGCTACAAGCCAGCGAGTTCGCGAGCAGCTTGTAAACTCGCTCCGTGTCATTGAGCTTTTTTACAATCTGCTTTTGATGGTGTCATAGACACTCGCTAGCTTTTAAAGTCGCCGACTAGCAGCTCGTAAACTAGCCCAGTGTCATCGAGGCTTAAAGCTTGTAGGGCCACAGAATACTTAATAGTACAAGTTCGAGCCAGAACCTAAGCCAATTTTAAATACGAAGTTGAGCAATTTTAACCATTTTATCGTTACAAAATAGGAATTATACGAGATTACATTATAGGATCTATGCCAAGCCAAAGAGAGATCACAATTTTACATATTCAACATTATGAACAGCTTTTATTATGGGTATTATTTTGAGATCACGATAAAAATGAGTTGCCCATAGAATAAGTCCGTTGACCCTCGACAAAATGTATGGCGAAAACTAAACGTTCAGTATTTATCACGATACGTATCCGTGATCCATATTACTTGTCAATACTTCAATCTAAACAATACACACAATTATGAAATATTTTTTGTAAATCACAATATATTTAGCCTTTGAACACCAATTACACCAGATAGCGCGCTCCATCGTGGACCATAACGTCGCGTATGTTAACGGTCAATCAAGCGCAAGCCTAGCAAGCGCAAGTTTCCGGCAGTCTAGTCGGGAGAACGTTTGACTTGCAATCCGCAGGTCCTGGGTTCGAATCCCGCGGCACGCCCCTCTGTCTTTTCGAAGTTATGTGCGTATTGTTGATTGCCGCCAACTGAAGGAAAATATCGTGAGGAAACCTACACAGTCTGAGAGTTCTCAATGATCTTGAAGATGCGTGAAGTCAGCCAACCCGCACTTGGCCAGCGTGGTAGACTATGACCTTACCCTTCTCACAATGAGAAGATGGCCCGTTCCCAACAGTGGGACAGTTTGTACAAACAGGGCCGATTAAAAAGACAGTTTTAGTATAGCTTAAGAGTATGTTGTCGCGTCTCGCTCGCGTATACAAATATTTTTGTAGATATATAAAATGCCTGAATGAACTTATAAAAATATCGTGCCAACAACATCACATGTTTTCGTCAAAAAAGTCAATTTTCATATATAAAAATCATTTTTACGTTAGTAAAATTTGTAAAAATCACATTTCTGTCTGAAAATGAACTTGGATCAAAATAAAATTTTTGACGAAAATTTAATTTAGTGTTCTGTGGAACGATTTTTTTTATAAGTTCATTCAATCATATCAATCAATCATTCAATCTACAAAATGTTGATATGCGTGAGCGAGATGCTTGATGATGGAACTACAGACTTTTAAACTAATTTTACAGGACTAAAAGCTATTCCAACGTTTTCCAAGCGCGAATAAAAGTAGGCACGACTTTTAGTCCTGTCAATATAGTTTTTAGTAAGTGTATAAAAATATTGGCCCCATTGACTATTTAAAAATTAATCTAATAACGTTTTGTTTACAGGTTTCCAGAACGAAACCCTTCGGTAAATAGAGCTGTGATAAATAAAACTTGTGTTATTTGGAGTAAAATTCCATTAATGTATAAAATTTGGGTCCACGTTGTTAGACATGTGTGTATATATTTATTTTTCAATAAACTTAAGAAAGAAAAAAAACAAGGTTTTAAATAAAATCCACGAACACCCTGTGATTTCTTTATTCATAAGATTTCACATCTGAAAATAATGTTTATCCCCTTTTTATTCTACTGCACTTAATAATTATGTCATATTACTAAGCAATATACCTAGTGAGGGCTGTCTTATATTTTATGAACAAACACTTTGAATTTTTCACTTTTCAATTTGAACAGTCACACAATCATTCGGGACCTATAATAATAAATAACGGTTGTACTGTAGATATTGTACATTTTGTTTTAAGCAATTTTTACTATTGTTCTAACCCTGAAAAGAAACCACAAAAAGATGACCTATTCCATATATTCCGTCGAAGGTCAACGAACTTTTTATATGGAACAGCTGTTATTTGGAGGAGGGACCCGTGGACCAACTTGATAGTTTGCGTTTTCAGGATAGTTCCATAGAAAAAATTGTTCAAGAGTAGTCTGTTCAGTTAGAGATCTAATGCGGCATTGAGGGGGCTGCTGTCCTTGTATCGTTATTTTGTTAAATCGAAACATTCCGTTTCCATTTTTTGTCGTGATATTTCTTTATCCATACAGTCTCTAATGACCTAAGTACGTGCGTCGTTTATTGTTACATCCCTTAGAAGATGTGATGTTATCATTATAAAGAAAAACCACCAGCTAGTGTTAATAAGGGCAGTTCAAACTGACACCGAAGGATAGGCTAATATTTCTATAGGTATAGGCTATTATTCCTGTTCTAACGAAAAATTTTAGGTATGGGGTTCAAGCTTTGTTGGAAGTCAAAAATGTTGAATTGTCTATAAAATCAACTTCATTAGTTTTCATGACAGAAGCTTTGATTATTATGTAATGTGGACAACAAGTTGCAATAAAAATATATATAGCTTAATAGATATGTCAGAGGGCAAAATCCCTAGGAGACCATACTTTCAATAAATGAAATTTTAATACTAAAATAGAGTTTACTTTATACAACACAAGCTATTGTTAGTACACAAATAATTATGGTTTGTCGATTAGAGCGCCACCATCGTGTTTCCTGTTCAAATCAGACATTTTACAACTGTGTGTGAGCGTTTTACAAAACTTAATCTAATCTATGGCATAAAATGTGAATAACAATACTAAAACTTCCGTGAGTATTCATTTATATTATTTAATGAAATTTAACTCACGATCTAAGCTCACGATATTACTTTTTCGGGACTGTTAGAGTCCCGTCCTCAAAATCAGGATCCTGATTCTGAGGACGGGACTCTGACAGTCCCGAGACCGGTTTGAAGACATCAATCTTTTGACCGATTAATATCTTGAAAAAAACTCACGATAAAATGAAACATGGAAATATGAATGTAACAGATTTAAAAAAAACGATTAAGGTTGTGAAGAGCGCATTTCTCATCAGCAGGCCTAGCACCGAAGATAAATAAACCGTTATTATTCCATTACGATGTCATGTAACGTGTCAATGTGAAAACATACTTGATTTCCATTAATAAGTAGGTAAAACAGTGAAAACGAAATTTGTGTACGCTTCATGCTAGGTCTGCCGTAACCAGCAATTTTCCATACAACCAGGAAACTTAATTTCTACCCGAAATCAATATTTTATTCGTTTACCATTCATCAAGCTTGTCTAAAAGATCGTTTTCAGATAAAACCGCCTTTTGGGCACTGTGTTTGTTTTGTTGATACTTTGATGTGGTGTCAATAAGGTGTGATCGACTGAAAACAAAATCATAGATATTGGATAATGTTTAGGAGCAGAAAACAGTTTTCTCGGGTTGTATAATTATGCAAATGCGTGCTTCAACGTTTTCTAATTAGGAACTTAAAAATAGTAATTGGACTATATATATATATATATATGTATGACTAAAAATTATGAACATATCGAGTGTTAAGCAATAAAATGCAGTATGCTTAGAGCTACCATTGGAAATGTCATTGAAGTATATATCCTTAGGAGTATAACGTGGCGTCTTACTCTACATAGATGTTGGTTCACTCTAGAGAATAAAATAATGCTAACAAGGCTAGAGTAGAGTGAATATATATCTTCTAGATTGACGAGCTCCATCCTCGGCCACATCGTATCTTAACATCTCACACAACTCACCTGGAGTTAGTGGTCTACCGTAGATCTATATAATGTAAAAAAGACATCATATATGAGTAAATCTTCTTCAGAGCATGTGCTGTATTATGTTATTAATACACTTAATTTTGAGATACATTACTTTAGCCTGGCTTTTTATGACATCGCCTTTGGGATGAACGGCCAATGATAATTGTCGATTCTTAATCCAAAGAATGGTTCGATGGTTTCTCAGAATAACTCATATAAGCAAGCGAAATAAGACGTAAAAATGGTGAAATCTTTGTAATTTAATGTCAATAATAGATCTAATTAGACAAACAGTTTTTTTAATAATATTATTATAGAATATCGAATTTCGCACATTTCCAATTTAACAATAAATTTTATCTTTGGCTTCACATCACTATATAATACTAAGAAACTTTGTTTTATATAAATGTCATCGAAAAGATTCTAGTTAATTTGAAAATATTGTACAAAAATATTACTTTTTGTCTGATATACTCACTAGTCTTCATACAGTATACAGTAAATATAAACATTCCAAAGTCTTCGTTAATAGCGAATAACTCGATAGATATAATACAGAATTTGCTACATTCAATTTATCAGAAGTCACTCCAACTGTATCACTGTCAATGTGGGTAACTTTGACAAAGGACTTAGGTGTCAAACATTGTACATAACGTGATTCAAAAGTTACTTAATCAATTAATTAGCAGTCGTTTTGACGACTAATCTTTTTTCTTCTAATATTTCACACAAGTATATTATTTATTATCATTATATTATTAAATCTAGGAAAATATAAAGATTTTCATTGAACATTTTACAATTTTATGTAAAAACGTTCTTCAGCGTGTCTCGGGTAAGGTGGCAATTATGATACTCATTATTTATCCAAAAAATATACGAATACTGTTGTTTTTATATTGCAACATAATAAAATAGAGATATTTAAGTCAGTTTACTCGATGATAAACCAGAATTGACACCAGTTTCACAAGCATAATTAGCAGTCATACATGTGCCGTAAAATTTTGGAATGACACAAACTAAAATAGAATACAATATCTCAGAACTACTAAACTATTTAGTAAAAAAAAAAACAATAAACAAGTATGCCAAATTTCAGCTCAATTAGACACTTTACAGGCTATGTCTGTGTTTATAGGAAAAGGTTGAAAAACTCTGCAAATTTTGAAATTTTTAGCAGACAACTTACTAGGAAAGTGCAAAACAAATAAAAGCTTCTAAAAATAGCAGTCATATAATGTCAAATGTAAAATATTGTTTGGTCTTATTATGGCAATATAAATTTAAAACTCTATAGTATAAAGATATTCTATGACCAAAACCGGAAAACTTTTACATTTATACTAATAAATCTGACCATTTTACAAACTAATCAAGCATGCTCTGCTTTCGTCGTGAGCTAAATTGGTCACGATTACAGCGAGCTTTATTCTCGTATATTAACAACACCTAGACTAGCCATTATCAGTAAAGGTGTGTTCATACAACGAGGCAAGTGTTGGGAATGGCAAGCCTTTGCTCAAGACTCAACCGACGGGTGCGTGGCGAGGCATTTGCGGCCTAAGCATCACGTTCTAGAAAACTCATCTCAATAAATAAACACTACAAGTTTGGATCTTAACTAATAGTAAAAATATAAAGTTATTACATTCTATCACGTCTTACACACCTTATTACATTTTATGAATAATTAATTTATAATTCATGTTATAATATCTGACTGTCATGCCAAGCAATCGCCTGTACAAGAATTCATACAAAGGAACACAAGTACTAACACTACATATTATAAATATTGCTTTGTACAGTAAAGTCTAACTTTCCATGTAAATTTTTACACGAATTGTCATAGAGAATTGAATTTGTCGTGCAATAAGGAGACAGATGTATACGAATTCATAGCTGTCACATTTTCGCACAACGCGGAATAGACAGAATTTTATCGCGATAAAGTATTGCAGTTTTTAATTAATATATATTTAAAAATTATTGGTGCTACATTGCTAAGATCATATAAGCAAAAGCTAAACAGACGGATACACATGATGAATTATTTTTGTTTTATAATGTTAGAAGTAGAAGAAGTAATGGAGACAATATGTGCAATTACGAAGATTAACTATATACTCTTAACTGTAAAAAATCATAGAATATCACATTAGACATATACTTATACATTTCTACAAACATTAATATATATTAGTATACAAGTTTTGTAAAAGTTACAAACATACTTCATAATAAAAATTGGTAAGATTTGTCTAAATATGCAATTATTTTACAAATGTGTTCTAATATTAATATAGATCAGTAACAAAGGCATGAAATAAGTGTGTTAAATGTGAGAGAATTGACTGCTGTCATTTGTTTTGACAATACGAGTATGACAACAACCAATTCATCGGTAGTGTAGGTACAAAAAATATTCAATTTTTGTTTCATATGCCATTATTATAATTATTTTGCGTAATTAGTATATTTGTATATAAACACCATATAAACTTAAAATACTGATTTCATAATCACTTGAATGTGTTTAATCTCCAAATCACTTAAATAAGATACAAAAAGACTCGTAATCTCATGTAAAGACATGTGTCTAGTCTAATTTAGTGTTAGTATGTGCAGGAACTTTAATGTTTGTTAAAAACAGTCTAAATTTTTTACAAGATATAATACCAAAGAGAATTTCTGTTGATGTTAACAATACGCAATTAGTATAAAAGAAGCTGAAAAGACTTAATTATTCCAATTAATTAATTATTCATGCTAAAAGTGGAATAAGCTAAAGCGTTTTGATATTTAGATACAATGAAGCACAACTTTTAACTCAAAAAAAAAAAACATAAATAATCACTGTTACGTTGTTGTTTTTTAATTCAACCTTATTCTCTGACGCTCGAGAAATTGATTTGTAATGACAATAGTTTATAATTAATTTAATTTATTATACTTTTATTTCTCACACATAAATTATACAGTATAATGACCAAATTAATGTGCATTGTGATCAATGTCTACAATAAATTGACACCATTGAAAAGGAGTTTCATTCATGTGGTTGTTCCTGATACAGATTTCCATACATTCCTCTGCTTTGCAAATACTGCATCAGATATTCTACACCAGTGACTTTATAAAGATCGTAATTATACAAAGATGTCAATTCTGAAGGTACCACTAAACTAATTAAAATTATTAAAATATCTAAATCCAATAATTATAGTTTAAAAAACTGAAACAAACGACTTCAAAATCTGTAATTTCGTTTACTTGGATGACATATTTTTTTCAAGTTATTTTGTTTTAAAAATCGAACTGCTAAACCGATTTTCATGGCATTATGAGGATAATCAGAAAGAATTTCCTTTCAAATAAAAAAAATATCCAAATCCGTTTATACATGACGAAGTTATGATTTTTTTGTACTAAATAGATCTATGTTTGACCATCAACTCGCTTGATGGTAAGCGACGGTCTGGCCAAGGATAGAGCACGTTAGTAGTGTGAGGTAAAAAACATAAAAAAATAGAATCGAATTGATAACCTCCTTCTTTTTAGAACGAAAATTGTATGCACATTTCGTTTGATTTTGAATTTATTTATTTTAAGAATTTTAAGTAGTTTAATGGAGTAGTCACAATGCAATAAATCACAGTGAACATAATTAGGTATGCCGACAATGTAGTTCGCGTAAAATATCTATTCTACGCCATACTGATTTAACAAAGAAAATGAGTATCAAACGCGTGACTTGGAATCGGAACCGCACGGTTGCATCAAGAAAGTGGTAAATTACATAATAATGCGCACGGTGAATTCGAAAACAGATTGCATTCGATAAACAGCGATGACTCTTGTTTGGAAACTGTTGAAGCTTGAGAAGTTAAAATATAGTGTGGAACATGTATACTTTAAGGGGTCATTGTAGTTATCATTATGAGACTTACTTTTACTATGAGATTTATTCTGAAATCCTTGCATCTTCTTTGTTTCTAGAGATCTGTTATCTTGGAATTTTCAATGTTAGAGTGAATAGAGATGGTTCAGGTTGATTGGTAGATTTATTTAGTATAGAAATATGGTTTAGATCGATTGGTCAAATGTAGATTTATAAAGTATAGAAAAAAGAAATTACAAAAATAAAATTGGTGACCATATAAAAAAGTTTATTACCCTTCGAAAAAAAATATTGAACGATTAATTTTTTCGCGATTTTAGATGTGGTTCCATGACAAAAGTTGTAGATAATAAATAAAATGACAATGATCCTTTAAAATATATCCAACAGTCACCCCAATCAGTCAGTTATATTCCAAATAATTACACATAAATAGCTCACACCTCATGTTAGAGATAGGTCATCTGAAGTTTTTTTTTCTTTCAAAATGAGCTGCCATTAATGATAAATAGCTACATTCTGAAATATGAAAAAGCTGCGTTATTTATCTACGTCTTAAGAGGGCTGTGACGAGTGCATTTGTCTTTATAAAAGGAGAAAATTGAACATCTATAATCATTATTTGAATTTCAAATTTCATTCTAGGTTAAAAGATAAAAAAAATACTGTTAAAAAAGATTAAGATTCAACGATTTTTAGGATTAGTAATCAATTTTCTTCCGTTATATGAAAAATGTGTACTATAATAGTGCCAAAACAACAACTTCACATTCCTCTTAAGTACTTTAGGTCATTGAAAACCTTATTATGCTACTTAACTAAAAACTATGATAACTAAAATTAAAGCTAAATTAAAGCGTTACCTAAAGCTAAAATACGGCACAAGTAAAGATATCCTCACACAGCTATATAATAGGAAACATTTGACAAATAAATCTTTGTCATTAACAATAACAAACCAAATTAATGAATCAAAGTATACCTACATTAAATTTTATACAATAATTTGGAATGCTACTAGTTTAAAATAGACTCAAACTTAGCTCAATGAATTCTGACTATTTTAATAAAATCAATTAAGAACCCCTTTATTGATAACGTTGAAAAATATTTTGTAATAAAAATAAATAGCTTTTGTTCATCATCACCATCATTTCAACCTTTATAAATGCACTGCTAAAATTAGGCCTTTTCTTCATTTACAAAATAAAAAAGTTTTAGAAATCGTTACCGGCTATTTGTTTAGTGATAGTTTAAGTCTAATCTACCCAAATGGGAGAAATATGCCACTAAGGGTTACACTGCTCGGAACTCTGTAGGTTTGGTCCCTTTTAAGGCAAAGATTAGTGTGACGCCGCTGTCTCGCACTCACTCGACATCTTTTTTAATGTAAAGCAATTAAAATTACTTGTGATAAATATTAGTTTTTTACTTCATGAGAATACTATTATACTGTATTAACGACAATAGTAGTTTCATATCTGTTATTTTGACCGTAATAAATAACCATACATGGAAATTTTTATGTTTGAGCGTTAATCTCGGTCAAAATAACAACTATTGTTAATAAATTGTAATGTTATCTTGCAGCTGAAATACGAATAATTATCAAAAAAAAAAAAAAAAATTAATTTCAAAGTACATTCAATAATTTTACATAAAAAGGTTATATTATGTTGCATGCGATCGAAACAGTGTTGCTACCCACTCAGGGTCTTAAATTAAATGCGAATGTGGTGACATTTGACGATGTCTTCCGTAATTGCTCATTTGATTGATTTTATATATTTGAATTTAATTTACTTAAATTTTAGGCTAGCGTTCCTTCCTACCATGAGTAGCATTCCAAAGAATATTAAAAATTATTGACTTTATGTGCATGTGGACTGAATTAAATCATAAAACTCAATTGTTTAGAATCGTGATATTATTTATAAAAAAATATCACAATTCTTTTATTTCTAGATTACACATGTTTACGAATAATGTCTCCTAAATAATTATCATACACTGAAATGTATTTGTCATTTTACACTTATGTTTGTGTGCGTTTAATTTTTCATATTTTTTAAACTAAACATTTTGGTAAAATACTGTATTTGCTTTAAACATTTCAGTAAATATTGTTTTCTATAATACATATTCATCAATTTAATATGCTATTATCATATTAATTATTTTATCATACTTCATAAACCATTTCTGAAATGTATTTGGTATTACCATATAATACTTAATTGGTATTAGACAAATGTATTATATTACATTAAACTTCTCTCTCTCTCTCATGGAGTCAGATTAAATGCCACAAATGACATGAAAAACTGTAAATAAATTACGAACTAATAGATGAGATCTATTTCTGTGAAATATCTATAGCCTATTGTTAGTATAGTAGTGATATTTGCGTGATTAGTCAGTTTATTTATCATAGTTTATGACATGTATGTCATAAACTATGATAAATAATACAATTATTAATATTGGTAATTATGTTTTTACGTGTTTGTTTAAAGTCACGGGGCGCGGGTTCGAAACAGGAAGTCTAAATGAGCTGATGAAAAGTTCACTGCGCTTATTATACTTTAATAAACTTCATTGGTAATTCTCTCATATGTATGTATACTACTACATTAGGCCAAAGTCTGCTTTGATCTAGACATTGGCCTACGACCTTCTTGTGAGGTGGATCTAATTAATGTACATGTCACAGATAGATAAATCAGGCTATCAGTCGAACAGCTAGGCTGTTAACTAAACTGTCGTTCACTTGCTAGCCTAGACCGACTAAAAAGTTCAAAGTTAGCTCGTTGAAAGCTAGCTAGAAATTTCTTATCTTTATATATATTAAAAAAACAAATAACCTTAACCCACTCACTACTTGTCTATTGTCATAAAGAACATAATTAACTGGTTTCTGTTTACTTTGCCTTTTACATCTTTAAATGAAAGGGCTGAACTTCCTTGATACATCCTTGGGCTGGATTTACTTGATAGTTAGATAAACTTGATAGTTCAGTGGGATGTCTAAACATTTGTTTAGACATCCCACTGAACCTTTAGCCTTTTATGCCTGAGTTTAACGATCGATTTAGGCTCTCAACTAAACGCCGCCAGTCCAGCCGTATTATGTATATATACACACATATTTATATGTATGTGTATATATATGGGTATGTATATATAGCATAGTAAAGAATGTAATAAGTAGGTTAAATTAAATAAAACAATTTGAGTACAACAATAATTAGGTAGATAAAAGGAATGTAATACAATCCTTAAATTAACATTAAGGAACCGTAGCACACGTTATAAAAAAAATAAAAAAAAAGTCCAGCCGTATTTATCTATTTAACGACATGTACATCAACACATCATTCCGCCTAATGTATGGGCTACATGACATCAGCGTTGCATATAAATGGCATGTCGCATACGCCTAATGTAGTACTAGCACTAATAAATAAATGCGCAGTGACAATGAAAGAGAAACATCTGTCTTTCCATCGAATACAACTTATGAAAGACAACAATGGTCAACTATTTACACATTTAAATGTTTAATCTCCAATTTGGGTTCGATAAAGACTCCAAATTCGAATATTTTTACCTGGAGATTAAATGTCAAATGATTTACATTTTACCACCTTGATACAGCTAAACTCTTATAAAAACGTGGGCACTTATATAAAAAACACAACTGTGTACCTGTTGTTCAATCCACTGTCACTAGCGGGTAGTTGGCGGGTAGGGAGGCTAGTACCTCTTTGGAGAGTTCCTTGTACGCAGACTCCATGGTGTCTCGTACTTTGACTATTAGTTCTGGAACATCGTCCATTGTGAGGCCGGCTGTCGGTACCGGCTCCAGGCATTGGATGATCACGTGACCTGGAATTTAAGGAGATTTAAAAAAATATATATATATATATATACCAGTGAGGGCTTTAAAAAATAAATTTGAAAATTGCCGATGGATGGCACTTCATAACATGACAGACTCATAAAACTTTATGAAAGTTGGGTTTCTGTACAATACTTTATAATTTTCAAATTTATTTTTAGGGTCCCGTACCTCAAAACGAGAAAACGGAACCCTAATAGGATCACTTTGTTGTCCGTCTGTCAAGACCTGTAATCTCGGGAACGCTATACGCTGATCCATAGTCTCTTACTGCAGAGAGAAATATCATTTACCTACACATAGAGGGAAAAATCTGAAAACTGTACATTTTTAATTTAATCACAAAACATGGGTCTTTATGCAAGGAAGGAAGGTCCAAAACAGAACCGTTTATTTTTCGACACAAAGAGTATCATGTTATTAGTCCAGGATATATTATATTTCCATTCTAAATTTAACTGGATGGGTGTCTTTAAATCGCGAGTGAATCGGTTTCTTCTAGGTAAGCGCGCTTCATCGTAGACCGCTACATCGCTTAACTATTATATTTAAAAACTCAAATCTGTTTATCCGTATCCGTATTTATCCATTCAGCCAGTTCTGGCAGATCTTTTTCAACCCCATCTTACCATCTGTTCTTAAGATGGCCGACAGGTCAACCTCTTGGAAGTCCCGGTTAACCCATTCTTGCGGCGAGATCCTCACCCATGCTTTCCAGATGGCTGATCTAGCAGTCTATGGGACTAAAAAAAGATTTTTCTTTTTTTGACTTTTGTACAAACCTGGATTAAATATATGTCTCTTAGAGTTAATGAAGTAGTATGGCGAGAAGACGACCGGTATGATGGGCACCTGCGCCGCCACCGCGATGTTGAAGGCTCCTTTCTTGAACGGGAGCAACTTGGTGAAGTCTTTGTTCCTCGTGCCTTCGGGGAACAGCCATATTTTCGTCTGAAATAAATACATAAACAATAATAATATCGGTGATAGTAAACTACTTGCCAAGAAGCTACTTATCTCGCTCGAGCAAATCCGATGCTAGTTTTGTGGATATAATTCATTGCGGTGAGTGTGAGAAATCTTATTCTACCCTCCCCATTCCACTAAAGGACAATTAAATACAAATAATTTTATTTTCTCTAAAAACAAAATCTTACATATTACTGCGGTTGACGGTGGACCTCAAACTCGTCAAAGCCTGTAACTTGAGGGCCGAAAGAATATAAAATTGCATATATTTGCAAAATTGAATATAGAATATGAAATATTGGTAGCGGTTATATTCAACATTAACAGTAAAACAAATGAATGGTTTTTCTATTTATATCTTTATTTACACATGAACATATATGACCAGTATTTACAAGTGTACAAAAAGTTTTTAGAAACTATATAAATCGAGACCTTATTGAGGTTCGTGGAACCATGTTATTAATTTACATTTTATAGCATCTAAAATCAACCTAAACAAAAGTAGGTAGCAGGTATTTGATATTTAAGCTACTTGTCTAATGTAATAAAATTACAAAGGCACACAAACTGGATGGACGTCATGTTTTTTGTCATAATAAATTATATGTCTATAATATTACAATTCTTGTGTCATTTAAATTATATTTCAGTAAATATGTTCATATTATATATCCATATGGAAGGTTAAGGAACAATCTCGCGTTTAATGAAAGAATAGGCAACATACATATATACATAAATTATAATCTTGTAAAAATGTTTTTATGTATGAAAATTAACTTGGTTCCAAATTAAATTTTTGACAATTGTGATGTTGCTTTCTGGTTTTCTGTGGGACAATTTTTTATATCATAATTATATTCAGCCCACTAGCCCACAGCTAATTAGTATTGCTGGCCGGGTTGTTACCTAACGAACACTTCCACTGCACGTATATCTGTTCGATGAGTAAACTGGGCCTCTACTGTGGTAACAGCAACTATAAACATAGCCGTGTGACAGTTAACACCACGGTACCTGCATAGTTAATGTTTATCAAACTGCTGAAACTACTTGGTGCGGTAAATCGCTGTAAAAGATTATAAATGCGCATTCTTTAGAATAAACATATAGTAAAATCACTAGTTTATTACGATAAACTTTAGTATAAACAAGTATAAGTATAGAAAAGTAGAAAACTCCCGACAAAAAAAACCGTTAAACAGATTTTCATGAAACAGCCAAAAACACTCTTGTCATATTTCTCTTTCATAAAAAAAAACTATATCAAAATCGGTCCATCCGTTTGAGAGCTACAATGTCATTCCGATGCCGATCGCCACTACGATGATACACAGAATACACTCGTCAAACTTATAACACCCCTTTTTTTGGGACGTGGGTTAAAAATTGCACTAACCTTATTTTTAATCATGACTTCGGAGGTGACCTTCAGTTGCCTGTAGGCATCCTTGGAGTTGTTTCTGTCGATGAAAACCACTCCCGCCAGGTAGGCAGCCAGTCCGAACGGCCAAACGTAGAATATCTCCTTTCTGGCGATCGCGGCAATTTTGTCCGCCACGTGCCAAATGTTGAACATACCTGCGAGAGACAGAGGACATTCATTTATTAAACCCCATAATTATAGTTTTAAAAACTGACAATACCGACTTCAAAATACGCAATTTGTTTACTTGGTGTTAAATCTTTTGAGGATATACCTGCGTCATGTAACTCAATGTCAATGTACTCCAAATTCTAGTAACAGATACAGGTGTATCTGTATCTGTATACAGATAGTTTATTGATTAATATAAAAAATTACAAGTCAAATGAACTAATTTCTAAAATCGAAAAATAATAATATTATGGTACACTAGAGGTAGTTATTAATTTATCTGCAAGATATTCTGTAACGTCATAAAATCATTTGCAGGAATATTTTCAGTTCATATTTAAATATATTGAAAAATGATTGTTTGTATTGTTGAAAATTATAAAATATAACATTTCTGTGTCCGGTAACACGGTTAGGTCGCAAGTGTTGAATTTATATATGTATATAATTTAAAGCGCACTATTACAAAAACGAAAGTACTGGACAAATTTGGTAAAACTTATATTGGACTACCTCTGAAGTTGATCTACCAATTACAAAAAGAGTCAAACATACAAGACGAATTAATAGCCTCCTTCTTTTTGGAAGTCGATTAAAAATTGGGTGACGTCGCTGTCTCGTTCGCAGAAAACACCTTTTAAGTTTTGATATAAAATTATTGAATATCCTTTAGATAAATAATGCGTATTTTAGTTTCATGAGAACACTATACAATGTATTAAAAATATTGTTTTTATGCTATCATTACTATCATAACTAATATATATATATATATATAAATATTATAAAAGTGAAACTAACCAATTAAATATCTAGTATTAAGCATTTTGTGAAGTTTCCGGCAGCCTAGTGGTGAGACCGTCTGACTTGCGATCCGCAGGTCCTGGGTTCGAATCCCACGGCACGCACCTCTGTCTTTTCGAAGTTATGTGTGTATTGTTGATTGCCGCCAACTTCAAACGGTGAAGGAAAACATCGTGAGGAAACCTACATGCCTGAGAGTTCTCAATGATCTTGAAGATGTGTGAAGTCTGCCAACCCGCACTTGGCCAGCGTGGCAGACTATGGCCTAACCCTTCTCACAATGAGAAGATGGCCCGTTCCCAGCAGTGGGACAGTTTGTACAAACAGGGCTGATAAAAAAAAGCATTTAGATCGATTTGTGTATAAATAACTTAAATACTTGCGAAAAAAAATATACGGTACGAATTGATAACCTCCTCCTTTTTCAAAGTCGGTTAAAAAGTAAACACTAATTGAATAAGTCTTAAGGCCACGCTTGTCCGTAAAAGCAGCAAAAAAACTGGTTTTTGAAAATTTACAAAAAACACTTGTACTATTAGTTCAAGCTCAAACTTTTTGTAAGTATGTAAAATGTTGGTTTGTTGGCAAGGCTCCTAGTACAAAAACACGATTGCTGAAAAGTCTCGATAACTTTATTTACTGAAAAATATGCCCTTATTTTTTTTTTTTTTATTGATATCCAAGTTGTTTGAAGCCACTAACACCAAAGTTACCATGTTAAGTAGCTATTAACTTTTTTTATTAATAAATGCGCATTCTTTAAAATAATTCTAGTAAAATCATTTGGTTATTATGAAAAAGGTCGTTAAAGTTTTTTTTTGCGAGAGATGTATTATAATTACATAAAATATTGCCTATGACACTCAGGAAGTGAAGACGAATCTAACGACACCTCGCACATCAAAATTGGTTAAGACGTTTAGGCTGTAGGCGATCATATAGAAACATACATAGATACACTCGAAAAACATGACCCTCCTTTTTACGCAGTCGGGTAAAAAATGGCCAAATCAACCGATTTGACCTACTTTTATTGATTTACTGATGCTACAAGAATGAAGAAGGAGGCTTCTTGGATAGTCGTTAAAAAGTGCGGCCACCCAGTGTGGTTTACCGTAACCGCCTTATCAGCGAATACAACAAATCGTCAAGCGATAACGATAAGGCATTTCATAGAGAGTATTGTATATTGATACATCGTATTGTTCTGAGCTTGTAAATAAAACAAGATATACATATACTACTAGCGACCCGCCCCGGTTTCGCATTATATTTAAGGATAAAAATGGTCACTATGGGTTATCCTTAGAAAATAGACATATCCATCGCGGATTTCTTTGTAAATCTTTTTAAGGTATACAATTGCGCAATACGTTACTTTGATCTCGTTAGGTTTGTAATGTAAATGCACAAAAATGTGTATTTCACATTACAAATCATGGAAATTATCGGCTTTTTTCTACTATACTATAATATGCATGTACCTCTTGAATCACTCCTATTAATCAAAACCGCATTAAAATCCGTTACGTAGTTTAAAAGAAGTAAGCGTACAGACTGCGGGAAGCGCAATCATTGATAAGAAAAAAAGATTTCTTGATGATTTTCTTTATGAACCATTGGTATCTACTTGCTTTTTATGCCATTAATGGTTTGCTTTCATAATTGTAACTTTAATTTTTTTAACTTCAGAGTTAAATGTAACGAAATTTGAAAAAAAAAGCAAACCATTGAGATTATACTATGGGCATTTTTAATCGGAATTATACATTCATGATACATCATAAAAGTGACAGGAATTACTTAGTTTATTGACCCAAAACATTATCATTGTAACCTAATTTCGAATGCATTCATAAAAATAGATAAACATAAAATCCGATATCAAATACTGATTACAATAACATTATTATGTTAATACTGATTAGTATTTCAGGGTTTTTAAGCTATTGCATAGCTTCTATCGCGGGAATTGAGCGTGGAGACCGAATCCAGAAATTCCGTAACGAAAATAACCTAACACACCGCGCGTAAAACTATTATGCAATAGCTTTACCGCGGCAGTCTCCGAGTGCCACACGTCTTTTTTAGATAAAATATGACAGTAACATTTTTTTTGAAGTCAAAACTTCTTTAGCGGCGTTGTGCATTTTTGGGATGGGTAACAAATGTTAAACTCGCGTCAGATCGTAAGACGAACAGTATGAACGTTCTGCATTTAAAGTTCATTATTGTATGTACAAGTTTGTCCTTCTAGCATGACGTCATTTCGTTGGACCGAAATGCTTATTTTCGACACATGCACGTAAGACTCGTTAGCTCAATAGGTTAGAGCACCGATATACATTTCAATTTGTCAATCGGAGGGCGGAGGTTCAAATCCTTCACGAGTCAGTCTTTTTGCTATTTTATTTTTTAGTTTGTTGTTTTTTTTTTCGAAAATAGGCGCGTTTGACCGCTTCCTCGCCTAAGTTGCGCTCTACGATGGAGCGCGCTAGGAAAACGAACCTATTCACTCGCGATTTAAAGACACCCGGATTATATCTAATGTAGATTTGCGGTTTGTTATTTATATATGCAACAAAGACAAGTATCTCTGTTCAGAAATCATTGAGTCTTCACAATTGCCAATTAACCTTAATATAAATTGATGTGACATTACATATACTACCATAAAAAACTGAAACATCTATATATATATATATATATATCTAAAATTCTAAATTGGGAAATGAGTTGCTTTGTCTAATGGTCGCGAAATGCGTACAGATTAGCGATGGAGATTATTTATTATATTTTTAGTAAATACACAAAATTTTATCTTCATATGTTGCATTAAATTGTATGCCACCAAATTCTTAAAACTTCCCTAAATCGCTATGGCGGTCGGTATTCCCTAATCGCTATGATTTTCGATAAATCCTGTTTTTAGGGTTCCGTACCTTAAAAGAAAAAAACGGAGCCCTTATAGGCAAGAAGCATTGTTTTAACATATAGGGAAAAAAAGTTGAGTACACATATAGGAAAAAAACTGGATATTTTTAATTTAATCACAAAAAAATAGTGTCTTTATGCAAGTGATGAGGGTCCAAATTTTAAAGTTCTTTAACCGTATATTTATATATATATATATATAAATATATATATATATATATATATATATATTATATTATATATATATATATAAATATATATATATATATATATATATTATATTATATATATATATATAAATATATATATATATATTATGTATATTTTTCAGTTTATGAAGGAAAATATAAAAAATATATGATTTCCCCCTTTAATCTACTAGTTTGTACGGAATCCTCGGCGGGCGAGTCTGACTCGCACTTGTCCGGTTTTATTTTGTAATTAAGAGTGTGAGATAAATCAGATGAGCCTAGTTTGAATTGTGATATTTATAACAGACTTCAACTTTTATGTCACTGTCTTATTTGCGGAAAAATCAAGATAACGAGTATCAAAATACCCGATTGCAGAAAAGCGGTTTTTGCAGTTTAACTTACGACTTCTTTACGCTTAGTACGCTGTTGAGTGTAAGTGTTTTGTGAGAAAATATGCGTAAAATCGTCATAAAAGATTATATATGCGAATTCTTTAGAATAAAATCTTGTAAAATTACTTATTTATTACGAAAAAGTTCGTTGGAGGTTACGAAAGCACAACCACAAGAAGTCCAGACATATAATAAGCTTTCCTCATAGATTTCCCCAAAAGCTCGTTTGGAAGCAGCCTGAATCCAGCGTCATCCTGCCACTTGTATAAGGTCATCTGTCCATCTCGTGGCTGGTCTTCCTATGCTGCGCTTATCGGTGCGTGGTCACGACTCGAGAACTTTTCGACCCCATCGACATCGACCATCAGTTCTACGTGCTATGTATCTTGCCCAGTGCCAATTCAACTTGCTAATTCGCTGTGTTATGTCCGTGACTTTCGTACGTCTACGGATCTTTTCGTTAATTAATAATTCGTCTCGACATTGTAATAAAATGGTGTTTCGGGACTTTGGGGAGTGGAGCCGACGTAGAAAACCACGTTCCACAAACATCTTATACATATAGAATCGGGTTAAAATACAGGTTTTCGAAGATAAAAATAACTCTAACTTGAATAATTTAGTTTTTGAAAAAAAAATAAAAAAAACAATTGAGATGTTTTTGGGGTTGTCCGTCTGTCAAGACTACAGATCTTGACAGACGAACGGACGGACTCGGGAACGCGTGAAGGTATCGAGTTGAAATGAAAACCATATACGCAGATCCATAGTATCTTGCTGCAGAGAGAAAAATCAAACTTCTTAGTTTTCATTAAAAAAAGTTACAGCCGAATATGTCGCAAAAACGTATATTTTCGACACTCGCAAGGGAATCAAAACCTATGGGATACTTCCCGTTGATTTATAACTGTGAAATTTGGCAAGAAGCATTGTCATATAGTACACATAAATGAAAAAATCCGAAAACTAAACATTTTTAATTTAATCACAAAAAATAGGGTATCTAAGCAAAGAAGGAGGGTTCAAATTTTAAAATGCTATAACCGTATCATGTGGGATATCATATGAAAGAGTTCATTAGCACAAGCTTAAACAAGGTTTTAAATTTTTTTACGATGTATATTTTTCGGTTTATGAAGGAAAATATAATATATATATATATAATTTCCCCCTTTTATCTACTAGTTTTGTTTGTGTCGCTCGCCGGGGCGAGTCTGACTAGCACTAGTCAGGTTTTTTTTAATGTTATTTGCCTAATAATAAGAATTATTTTTTACGTCATTTTGTTTTGTTGCTGAAATTGGCAATACCAAACTGGTGTCCAATTTTTATTACTCAGCCAGGTTTCCTTCCAGTCATGCAAAATATGCTTTTTTGAAATTTTACATGTGACTTGGCTTTTATGGCTTGTGGTACCTACGGAATAACAATAAAAATACATGATAACATGCTGTGAACCATTTCCATTCATATTTAATACTTTATTTTAAAAGTATCTATTAAATATGAACGGAAATGGTTCACGCAATAAATAAAGATAATAAGATACGTGCTCTACGCGTTGACACACGCTGCGATTTCCGTACCGATGGTCAACACAAAAATCAGTTCATAGTAAATACCTACTTTGTCTGATAATAAATAGTGTGCATCGATCGCAACACGTTAAATGCAGCTATAACGCTCCAAGGTTATGAAAGGGGGACAACCGGGGGATTAGATGCTTAGACTGGGTTGTAGTGATGCAGGTAAGTAAGCAGTCGGTTATAATATAGATAAGTTTGGAAAACTTACAGAACCCCGACACAAATTGAACCAGTTGAACTGATATTGAGGAAACAGCAAGAACAATCTCGATTAAATCCTCTTTCAAACAAGTATCTATATTAAAAGAAAAACTAAATACCCGACTGCAGAAAAGAGGTTTTTGCAGTTGATCTTACGACATCGTTACGCTTGATACGTTGTTGAGTGGATTTTTTTGTGAGAAAGTACGCGTAAAATCGCTGTAAAAAATTCTAAATGCGCATTATTTAGAATAATTCTAGTAAAATCAATTGATTATTACGTGAGATGTATATATATAGGTGTTTATTGTGAGACAAGTTATTACAAAAAAATATAGCCTATGACACTCGGGGAGTGAAAACGAATCTAACGACATCTCGCACATCAAAATCGGTCATGCCGTTTAGGCTGTAATCGATTATATAGAAACACATATATACATACATGTACTCGAAAAACATAACCCTCCTTTTTACACAACCGGGTAAAAAATAGATCAAAATTGGTCTATCCATTTGAAAGCTATGATGCCACAAAAATACCTAAATACACAAAGACGCATATTATATACGTTATAAGTTTAATGTGTGCTGTGTATGCTGTGTGACACATAGGTACGCAAATCCACCCCACTTCCTTTGACAACAGAGGGAATGAGTATACCATTAGCGCTGAATCTCTGCTGTCAAATCACTCCTCTTCCATCAACCCTCGAAACTCCTTCTCTTCAAAAAGAAACATAGGTACACAATAACTTTTTGGATTGGGTGTTAAAAATAGTTCGAAATTTCAAACAAATACTCTTTTTGGGCTGGGTGTTAAGAAATAGTTCGAAATTTCAATATCGATAGGGACTGAAATCCATACCGTCTCTAGTCAGTACTAGGAACTCCTGATATAATCGATAGATAGGTAGGTTTATTATTATTATTATACTCTTTATTCAATTTACATCTTAAATCTAAGTTTTTTACAATAGAAATACAAAAAATATAAATATTATAAAAAACTTAAACCTAGGGTGCCGCCGGCAGCGGGGCGGGGCTCAAGCTGCCGGTGGTAGGGGCTACAGAGAGAGGAACCTCCTGACAATGCGTGCCGTGTCCAGGATGACTGATTATTATTATTATTATTATAGGTTATTAACAAATTAACACTGTATCACTTTGCCTGTCGTCTCTATATATCTTATTAATTTGCTATGTAGTTATCATGCAGCACCACTATGTTAATGTCTTTATTATGATTTTTATGAAAAGAGCAGTAACAAGAGCCTCCGGACAACTGCAACAAAATTGTGTCACTTGCTGTTTGTAAAAAAAAATGTAGTCACAACTATGATATGCCTGAGACTGGTAACTATTAATAATACAATGACTGGTAGCTGTGAAGTGGCTAAATAATCTAAAACTTACCAAGTATGTCAATAGATGATTGATGGTTGGAGACAACAACTGCTCCCCTGTCTTCGGCCAAAACTCGACCATTTTTCAGATGCCATTTTACTTCAATCACTTTTGTCACATGCTTCACTATTTGAGTAGCAAATCTAAAAATAAAGAAATATTCTAATAATAAAATAATATTTCATATTCTTCTGTCATAAATATTGATAGGATTTTTTTTGACAACCCATCAGAGAAAATTAAAACATCTTTACCAGATAATTGAATTTGAAAGATATTGAAAGCAGCTGTGTGTAAGCACAGAGTAATGAAACAAGACAATTAGAATGACAATTTCTTACAAAATTCCATTCAGAGTTGAAGCCAAATTCTATAAAAATTTATGCATCTTATTCACATAATTACTCTCTTTGATTTGCATATGAGCACTCAAATGATGTTTCAAGTAAGTAGGTTTTTGTCACAGTGTTAGGAAGTGAAATTTTGTAAAATTTTTGTTACCTGTCATGTGTAGGTATAGGCAGAATGACATACCCAGACTTAAAAGGCTAGCTAAAAGTTGCTTTACTCAGCTAGAAGCAACTTACATTCTAAACCTATTACTTCCATGTGTGGGTATTACTGTGTTTCAGATTAAGGGGTAATATTTTTGGAGAAATTTCCTTCACAATGAGATCTGATATCATAGAGTGACAAATGAAGTACATTGCCAGATAGACTTTTATAAATTAAGAGACCAAAATTCTGACCATTTGACCAGCATGAAGCTTCAAATTGCAATAGCAACTTACTTGCTCGATTTGGTATTCTTTGCTCTAATTGAGTCTTAGTGTTCGTCTCTGCTAAACTTAACATAAAATATAAAATAAAAGGGATGGAAATGGAAAATTGTATTGCAAATACACAGAGTAACAAAAATCTAGGTATATTTACAGTCCCAGGGATTTTTTATTTAATGAAATATTTTGGCAGACAGTTTTAACAAACTAAATGTGCCATGTGATTTCATGTTCATATTCTAAGGATTCAACAATCACCACATACATCATAATTACCACAAATAGACTGAGAGAGAGTTACTTTCGGTTATTACTATGACGTAGACTAGATAAACATATTATAATGTATAGTGAGTAGGAAGTATACAAGTCCAATTAAAGATTGATAAAACAAATTTGATCAAAGGATATAAAATACTGTATAAATAAATGCAGAGAAATGATGATGCAACAACATGCACAAAGTTATATGTCAGTGCAAATTAATCTCACTTCAAATTAGATTATGATTGAAACTACAACCTATGGATTTTTTAAAAAAGAATATACCTATCATAATTTTGTGATTTCAAAACGAACTTTTATTTTGAGATACAATAGAGTACAGTCTGTTTTCTTTAGGACCCTTAAAATATTTACATACTAAGGTGTAGGTAATATTTTTTTTATGATTAACTGTGTAAGTAAACATACCTGATAATTATTGTGAATTGATACAAAATCAAGATGCATAACAGTTGCGTATTCGTAGGGATGACTCACTAGGATTAGCTGTAGGAATCCCAGAATACAGAACTGTACTTAAGTTAAATTAAATAACCAATACTTACAGAGCATTCTTCACGTTTTTAGGATTGAACACAAAGAAGGGCAATAATACCACAGATGTTAGAGAAGTCCAAATATAAAAGATCAGAAATTTTGATTTAAATTTAATGAAATTCGGCGTTTCAGAAAATAACTCTTTCAGGACGTAAGTCACCACAGTGAAAATTACAAGGTAGATAAATTTATCTAACATTCTGATTGTTTAAATAAAATAAACACTAAACGTTTATATAGCAGCGACGTTTTATTGTTGATTGAATCAGATCGAACTGAAACAAAACAAAAGTAAAATTTTAAAAACTCGCTTGAGGACTCGTTCGATACTCCCACAATCAAACCAAACCGTACGTCAAAACAAAATTGAATTTGATTAATTGTTATGCAGGGTGACCAGATATAAATTACCAATCCTGCTAGACTGAAAACTAAAAATCTACTAAATTCTGTTAGTGATTCTAGAAATATGCTCCTGTTAAAACAGGAAATGCATAGTGATATTACTAAAAATTTGAAATTTCTAGGAGGAAAATGGTGTTTTAACTGGACAAGTTTAAAGAGAATATACGTAAGAGTGGGATCGAGTTTTGGTGGGAACGTCTTAGTAACATGTTGTTGCTTTGTTTTATTTTCCTAAACTTGTGTTATTTTGAACATTAATGCTATAAAAATGGTGGTGTTTTGTTCATTAAGTGTTCGATCAAGTGCGTGAGTGTGGGCAAGTGAAATAAAGCAGTGAAACATGTGATTTTACGTTGTCGGCAAAACTCCATCGAAGCATCTAGTAAAGCCGCCATCACTTTACTGAGGCAAGACTTAAATTTGAAAATGACTGTATACGTGACTTAGACTGTGACTAGAATATTATATAACTTGTATTATTCAAGAAACTTGAAAATATTTCAATACTTGACACTGGCGAATCGCTAATCGCGGGGTCCAATACAAAAAAGAAGAAGAAGAGTGGGATCTTTCATAGAAAAAAAAAGTATGAAGATATTTGATTTGAGTCGGAGTTTTGGCGGGAACGTCTTAGTAACGTGTTGTTGCTTTGTTTTATTTTCCTAAACTTGTGTTATTTTGAACATTAATGCTATAAAAATGGTGGTGTTTTATTCATTAAGTGTTCGATAAAGTGTGTGAGTGTGTGTGTGAGCAACAACATGTTACTATGACGTACCCGCCCGTGCCCGTTGAGGCAAGACTTAAATTTGAAAATGACTGTTTACGTGACTTAGACTGTGCCTAGAACTGTATAACTTGTATTATTCAAGAAACTTGTAAATATGTATATCAATACTTGACACTGGCAAATCGCTAATCGCGGGGTCCAATACAAAAAAGAAGAAAAAGAGCTACCTATATTTTTGAAGTAAACAAATCGCTAATCGCGGGGTCCAATACAAAAAAGAAGAAAAAGAGTTACCTATATTTTTGAAGTGAAAACTTCTTAATGCGGCGTTGGGCATTTTTGGGATGGGTAAAAAATGTTAAACTCGCGTCAGGTGTCACGTGACCTGATCGAAAATTCGTAGTCTATCGGCGAAATGCGCTTGCGCGAGTGTGTTAGTTCCATACCAACGTATTAGATGGCGCTGTATAGTCTAGTTCCAGACCAACGTACTAGATGGCGCTTTTACAAATAGTAAAGTATTTTTTAGTTTTCACTTCTGCCGGCACTCCCGGAGTGCAACCCGTGATTTTTGTAAATGTTTATTGTTACTGCATAAATTACGCTGCGCTGTAGAGCATGGCAAATTATAAACGTCTTATAGATACTCACATACATAGGTACATAGGTACATCTTGCGCAGTCGAATAAAAAATGTGCAACGCGACTCGACGTCTCGTTGAAGTCACGACTAACATAGACCAATGATGATAACGAAAAGATAAATAGATTTATAATATCTGAGAGTTCTCAATCAATGATCTTGAAGATGTGTGAAGTCTGCCAACCCGCACTTGGCCAGCGTGGCAGACTATGGCCTTACCCTTCTCACATTGAGAAGATTGCCCACGCCCAGCAGTGAGAAAACTTGTACAAACAGGGCTGATAAAAAAAAAATTATTGTCATAAGTGTTATGTCTAATAATAATTTAATACTTATTTGTAATTACATTTACACAGGTATAAATAATTGAATATTACATCTAACTAACATAATAATACTAATTTTTCAATACTCCAGCAGTAATCGAGTGTGCGGCATCAGGGAACCTATAGAGCACCTCCTTGCAGAGTTCTTCATACGCGCCCAGTACAATATTGTGCATGCGTTCAGTGAGCGCCGGCACGTCGTCCATGGTGAGACCTACAGTGGGGACTGGCTCCAGGCATCGCATGATCACGTGCCCTGAAATTTAACGTTCACATAATCAGATAAGACGTATGCTTTATTATGAAAATTAACGAAGTTCTTACATATTTTAATTTGTAAAATAACAATTACAGTACGACTTTTTCAAAAGGAAAAGCGCTGATGTCACTCTACACCCGAAGGATGTTTCGCCTGGTAGACGTGAATAGACGCGAGTAACTCGTGATTTTTCAAATTAAGACGTATGATTGTTTTAGTCGGCCAAGAGTTTCACTCTAACAGAGAGAATTCTGTCCTTCTACATATAAATACTGGCATCAAGGCTAAATTTTCAATTTGTCATATATATATATATATATATATATGTATGTATATATATCTCGATAATTGTATATCTGTTTGTAACAGCCAACAGCAAATATTTTCCATTCTGTTGTTCCAGAGGCGATCGCTTAGGTGTCATCGCCTAGCAGTACCGATAGCTTATTTTTAAACGCCTAGTAGTGTCCAAAAATAAATATATAAGTATGATTACTGATTAAGTTAATAACTACTTAATTAACAATAATATTCAAATTAATAAGCTATACATACATTGCAGATTTTTTTTCAAAAGATATTCACACCTAGAGATTGACAGCTTGGGTACTAGTAATGTGTGGGTAGTATGTATAATCATTAAAGGCTTTCATTAGAGGTTTTTAATGTTGATATAATCTACGGCCAATCATGACTTTCTGTTGATGCTTAGTCTAAGAAATCAATAATACTTATTAGGAGCAATGTAAAACAATGTGCTTTCTCACCTCCGTTCTCAAAAATATATTTATCCTCTCGCGTGAAGTAATACGGCGAGTAGACAACGGGAATAATGGGAGACTGAGTCGCCACCGCAATCGTGAACGCTCCTCTCTTGAAAGGTAGGAGCTTCACCTTTTTGTGAACGTTTCTTGTACCTTCAGGGAATACCCACATCTTCGCCTGGAATATAGTTAAATGAATTTTATTAAGTACCTAGGTAGGTAACTTAGAAAAGAACATAGAACTTTATAGTATTGCAAGAAGCACTAGTAGTATAGTATAGTAGAAAGTAAGAAGTATAGTATTCCCTTTGCATTTTTTACCGCTTATTTTTTTTGGGGAATGCTCTGAAGAGCTTTTTGAACTAATACCTGCTTCGGAGTTCCACCATCGTACTTCACGAAACCGCCAAAATGCTCACCCCCACATTTTGCATAACTGGAAATCCCATACAGTCAGGTTCTCACGCTCCTTCCTCCCGCGAACAAGCAAAATGTGGAATGTCCTTCCTCGGAAGGACATTCCACATTTTGAGGACCTGTTGAAGCTCTGTGGGTTTTCCCTCCGAGCTTCAACAGGTCCTTAAAGACTGGCTTTTTAAAGAGGGTTTTAAAAAGGGTATCTACAAGCACCTTTCCGGGTTAGCAAAGCAACAGTAATGTCAGTGATGTTGCAGTTGTCCATAGGCGACGGTTATCGCTTACCATCAGGCGAGCCGTCTGCCTTTTTGCTTCACCTATTTTATATAAAAAAAAAAAAAAAAAAACACGAAAGAACATCGTTTTTTTGGTGGATATTATTGGAACTCGTACGAAATCGTTGCTTAACACTAGGTGAGTTGACGGGCGCTTACTTTAATATTTTTACCCGACTGCGTAAGAAGGAGGGTTATGTTTTTCGAGTGTATGTATGTATGTGAGTATGTATGGATGTATGTTTCTTTAGGAGCACCAATAGACTAAACGACTTGACGGTCAAATCGTTTAATCTTGACCGATTTTGATGTGCGGGTTTCATTATATTAGCCTTCATTTCCTGAGTGTCATATGCTATATTTTTGTAATAATAATAAATACAGCTCTCTCTCTCAAAAAAATAATTCATTAATTAAAACAAGTGATTTTACTTGAATTATTCTAACGAATGCGGATTTATAATCTTTTATAACTATTTTACGCTTAAACTGGTAAAAAAACGTAAGTACAGTCAAGAGCGTATCAAGTGTAACAAAATATTAGGTTAGACTGCAAATACCTCTTTTCTGCAGTCGGGTAGTTTGTTTTCCTTTTAATATAGTGTATTTATTATTAACTATCAAATTAACACCAACTCTCTTAAGTTATTTTCAAACCCTTACTCAGGTGCACAAACTTTCTCCTTTCCTAAATCTGTGATCAGTTATATTAAATAGCACAGTATACTTAGTTCGGTAATTGGACTTCCGTTAACACCTATTACGAACTATACTGAGTGAGCACACAAAATTCATGTATAATTATCAATTATATGCAAACGTTAGCATTACAATATATATTTATGAAAGCGTATAATGCCTTATAAATAACGTAAATACGCGTCTTGTTCTACTTTGTAGTGGGGTATCAAATTTTAGACTGAATTATATTTACCTACTTATTACCAAAATAATGTTCGTGAATTATTAACTACCTACTTGGAATTCAACCAAATCAACATACGAGCAATGTAATAATTTTCTTACTCTTTATTTGCTAACCATACATCTGTTTTTCATACGTGAGTTAATAAATTTACCTACACTGTACAGTCACATGAGTTTTAACAGCGAAATATGTTTTGTTAGGTACTAATTTCATTATCATAATTACTTGTTGACAGAGCGAGTGAAACAAACCAAGATCTACATCAACTGGCAAAATTTGCTTTCATCATTCCGATTATTTGGACATTGGTACGTACGTACAGGTCGTACGTATCTTTCAACTAATCTTAATGAAACATAATTGCTTGAAAAACTGAAACAACTGACTTTTACATTCTCAGTTTTGTTTTAAAAACCAAATTACTGATTCGATTTTGATGAAATTTTAATGGGAAAATCAATTCGATCTGAAAGTATGTATGTCCATTTAAATAAAAAATAATTTTCAAAATCGGTTTATAAATGACGGAGTTATACGGTAACAAATAAAAAAAAAAATGGAGGCGAATTGTTTGTTTCAACCTGCTTCTTTTTGTAGTCAGTAAATATAGCTACAAATGGTTGAAGTCTGAGTAATAAATTAAATTAAATAGGACAGAACTTTGTAGCTTCGCAGCCATTGAGCTGTACGTAATTAGGGGGCGTCCATAAATTACGTGAGGTGTTTTTTTAAATTTTCTGCCCCTCCCTCCCCCCCTGGTGAGATGTCGTGAGATTTTATTCAACCCCCTCCCCCATCCCCGAATCTCACGTGAGATTTTTCAAAATGTGAGTTTCTTACGTAAACGCGTTGGATTGTTATTGTAAAAAGAAAAAAACAAATTTGCATCGTCCTTTTATTTACGACTAGTTAAGACTAGTAATCAATATTGCTGAGAGTTTAATTATAAGTGTAATAAATTTTTTTTGTTTCAATCAGAAAAAAAAATTGCGTGATATTTGCCGAGACCCCCCCTCTCTCCAACGTAAGATTAGATGAGATTTGACTCGACCCCCTCCCCCCCTTAAACACCTCACGTAATTTATGGACGCCCCCTTACGTACCAGAGGAGCTATCTATCAGCAAAATTATTCTTATTTTTTTTTAGTAAAGTAAACATAACAGTGTTACAGCGCTGGAATAAGTATAATTATACGATACGATTGATACTTGCAGCCCAGAATTGCATCTATGGTGTGTTTTCTCGCCAGGAAAACGTCGAAAGCAATCACTTCACTAGTAAGCCATTGAGTGAGGTGCGGCGCTTTCACCGCAGTTGAATGTAACTAAGTAGCTATGAGTGGTGTCTGCTCTCGTACGAAAGTACATACAGCTCAATGTACGCAGCACTATTATTTACCTACTTACTTCACTTTTTGTCATGATATCTACAGCACTTTGCAATTTGGTGTAAGCATCTTTTGGATTCCTTCTGTTTATGAAAACAGTTCCAATAAGGTATCCCAAGAGACCTATAGTCCCCATGTAAAGTATCTCCTTCTTCGCTGTAGGGATCCACTTCTTTACTGTCGGTGAAGCGTAGAACAAACCTGAAAACATAAGATTCAGATTTTTCAGACATGCTGTGGGTGTGTCGACGCGTCGGTACAATTCACCGGCAGGATGGTTAAAACAGAGTTAACATTTTTTTTATAAAATATTATTATAATCAGTCATTAAATAGCACTGTCCACCTCTTTGGCAGAAATTCGCGACGGCATTTTATTTTATAAAATGGAGAAACCTGTGTACCAAGTTTCGTTAAGATTGTTCGAGAAATACAACCTGTACGCGAGTATCAACAGACATTCGAAGAGAAGAACGAAAATCTTGCTAGTTGATGCAGAGACTTTCGGTCGCTTCGCTCACTCAGTAGGTATATTAGCAGGAAATCAAGGCGCTTTTTCTAGCGAAGATGGATGATTGAATGTGGAAACGGTACTTTCCAATTTTGTCTCAAATAGCTTTTTGCGAACTCCATATACATACGTGGCCATATATAGTTACAGTATATATATACATATAGTAGATACAATCGATTAAAGGTAAAACAGATAAGGAGAGACAGACAAGGACGAACAGACAAGCAGACAGCGGAGACTTAGTAGAACAGCCCAGTCGAATATTCTTTGGGTACGAAACACTAACAAAGAAGGTAAGTATATAAATTTAGTAGAGTTTGTTTGAAAAGTGAATTGTCGTGGCAAAAAATGGGAACTGGCGTCTCGGTTTTATTGATAGTCGAAAAAGACAATGAAATAAGCCCCCTTATTCTGAACTCATTCGATTTCGGAACCCATTCGGAATCTATATCTCCGTCTCTGTCATTCTCTATGGAAATGACAGAGACGGAGATATAGATTCCAAATGGGTTCTGAATACGAGGGAAGGACAGCGGCACCCTCAATGCCACATTAGTCCTCTTTTCAAAAAGAATCTACCTATATACACTTTTCAAGAGTTGGCAGACTGAAATTGATACAAAACTCATGTTTACTTACACATCTCAGCTGTAAATTCTTATTTTATTTAGTTTAAATAATAAGAAGAAGAATAAGAATATTTATTAACCTTGAATAACATACATGTTACAGGTAAGTCAGAATTACACATATGATAAATTATTCGATAAAAAAAATATGATAAATTAACTAAATTTTATGATAATAGCATAAATAAAATTATATATAATCGATTTAATTTAAATTATGGTATCCAATAAATTTGAATTACATTTGTTTTAAGACTCCAACCGTTAACACAAGAATAATTAATTAAAAATATCAATAACAAAAATAATTTACCTAGCAAGTCCAAAGAGGACTGATGGTTGGATATAATGACTGCTCTACCACTGGACTCCAACACCTTTGCATTTTCCAAGTGCCACGTCATGCCGTGAAATCTGGTCAGAGGTTGCAGCCATTTCATTACTAGCCTGAAAAAACAAAGGTTATCGTGAGAGCACATGAGCATGGTCATATTACCTTATGTTCTTGGTTCTATGTTAGAGTAGGTATTTGTGTTACAAGCCTCGCATTGGTAGAGATTTGTAACAATTACCATAATAACAAGTATCTTTGTTAAAATAAAAACAAAATACCCGACTGTAGCAAAACAGTTTTTGCAGTCTAACTTATGATTTTGTTAAGATTGATATGCTGTTGAGTGTACGTTTTTTGTGAGAAATTATGCACAAAATCGATGAAAAATATTATGAATGCGCATTCTTTAGAATAATTCTAGTAAAATCCCTTGTTTATTACGAAAAAAATCGTTGGACATTACTAAAAACGCATTATTTTTATTTTTGCGAGAAATGTATTAATATTATAACAAAAACTAAAGCCTAACACTCTGGAAGTAAAGACGAATCTAACGACACCTCGCACATCAAAATCAGTCAAGCCGCTTCAGGCTGTAGGCGATCATATAGAAACATACATACATACATTACTTACATACATACACTCGAAAAACTTAACCCTCCTTGTTACGCAGTTGGGTAATAAAGACAAACATTTGGCATATATTGTTTGTGAAGACAATGATGGAAAAAGTTCAATGACCCTTAAGTTATATAGTGTTGAATGCTAATTGCTATGTGTAGCGGTTTACGTGCATTTCGTTTATATACGCTGCTAATAGTTTCTGAATAATGTATCTGTGACAAACAGACAATACATACAGGCGGATATGATAGATTGATGATAAATTTATCGAATCGTAAAAAAAAAAAACAACACATATTATTAAGAAGAAAAAAATAATTGTCATAAACGCCCAAGCATAAGTAAGGATAAGTTCAAGTTATTTTTTTCTTTTTTTTGTACTTTAGAGTCAGTAGAGTAGTGTACTTCAATGTACAAGAGAAGGCCACAGGATTTTCTATCTATTCAGCCTATGTCCACTCACTATTGGATACAGGCCTGCTTTCCTTCATGCCATCCTTTCCGATCCTGTATAAATCTTTCCATTGCCATCCGACGTGCTTTGCAATGTCATTTTGATCATCATCTCAGCCATAAGAAGTCCACTGCTGGACATATGCCTCCCCCATGGATTTCCAAAAAGACCGATTGGAAGCGGCTTGCATCCAGCGTCTTCCCGCCACTTGTATGAGGTCATCTGTCCATCTCGTGGCTGGTCTTCCTACGCTGAGCTTGCAGGTACGTGATCTCCGCTCGAGAATCTTTCAATCTTTTTCATTTTGATCATCGGGCCGTTAATCTGGGTGACCGAGCTCCACTCGGATTTTTTATTATTGAAAATACGAGCACACCCGGGTTCACTGAAAATGAAACTTAGCAAGATCGATTTATCGTCCCCTAATCTACCTACAAACCAAATTTCATTAAAATCTTTGGAACCGTTTCCGAGATTCATATTATATATTTAAATATACAAGAATTGCTCGTTTAAAGGTATTAGATGATGTCAGTCTGTTTCTCGGGTATACCTTTGGTGACTGTATTGGCCTACTTGTTGCCCGCCTCCATGTGTACTGGCTATTTAGTTTGCTGCAGCTTACTTAATCCGTCTCTAGTTTCATAACAAATTTCCACGACTTCTACCAAGCGGATTTCCAGTATGGCATTATGTGGTTGGTTTTATAGGTTGAATAAGGTTACAAGGTGTTTTTATTAGTGACTAAATTATTTCACAACAGGCAGCACACATTTATTGCTTAAAATATCTTGGCCTTTAGGCACAATAGGATTTTAAATATGATACCGTTTTCTAATTTCCCAAAGACATCACAGATTTTACGCAATTCATAGATATAATCTGGAGGTCTATAAATCGTGACAGAATGACCACAATGAGGTAATTAGGTATTTATGGAGACTCGATCTTCGTGAATGGTTGGTTTCGTGAATTATTTTAGTCTTTGTCATGTTTATTTTCAAATCAAACCAAGGCTTTCAAATGAGCCAAATGCTTCACACTGAACAAAAGTTCAAATTCCAGCATCTAGAACTAAATCTGCGCATGATTATTGAGACAATGTGCGCCGCAAGCCCTTCATGTACCGGAGTTTTTCACTCCAATTTAGCGCCTTTCAAAACGCAAGAAAACAATTTTGGCGAAAAAGTGTCACCTTACCGTTCGCCTTTTCCATTAGGGATAAAATCGTATATTCTATGCAAGAAACCAGCTAGGGCGTTCGCGTTATTCGTAGATCCTGGAGAAATTTCATTTACTAATGCTTCTCAATACCAAAGCGGTAGAGATAATGAAACGTGGCTCAGTGTTCCTTTCAGTGAAAATAATACCTTTATGTAAAGGTACTGAACTACTCGAGAACTGCAAAACACAAGAGCCGGTTATATTATACTCTCCTCATTTCTCCATGTGCCGTAAATTATTTGCTACGGTCAATTAATATCACCTCTGAAAGCCAGATTGTTCTTGCTAGATATTCTTCTACACAGAACTGATGGGGTGATAGTTCCGTAGTTCACTCTTTGGTGTGGAATTAAGTCTATGTCATTTTTACGCACCATATCGCTGTAGGTATGTACACTACGTGTTTGAGTAGTATAACCAACAATTGAAGTAGGTACTAAAAATGGAAACCGACCCGGTTGCAAAATTTCCACATACATACACTCCGTCCTTTCATGTTTTCCTTCGTTCCGATCATTGTAGTAGTGTTCAATTACTGATAATGTACATAAATGTTACATTCAGACATTGTAATTAAATTGTTGCCCGCATAGGGGCATTGATGCAAAAGTTCATGTGAAAGTTATACAATAATAATCAGATTCTCAAAAAAAAAAAAACTATTTCACCGAACAAGCAATAGGTAAATATTTATACAAGTAGGAATTAGACTATAAACGAGTATAATACTCGTTATACTCATTTATAGTCTGGTAAAAATAAATCCGTTTGTATGGAGCAAGTTTGTCACATTAAATGCCACTAAGTGGATTCTTTGGAGTTATGATAGGAAAATATCTTAAAAGTAAAGATTCGCAATTATTGCCGATTTATAATCTAACTGCGCCCCGCGGCATCACTCGCGCAATTATGAAAAACAGTGATGATACCGATAAGTAGCATACATGTACTTTTCCAGGTTCAGAGCTATCTTTATACTAAATTTCATTACGATCGGTTTAGCCGTTTCGGTGCCTAGATAAATATTATCTGATTTTGAAGATTTTTTAAGGCCCGCTTTGACCGCTTAGGTTAGATCAACAATTTCATTAGAATGTTTGGATACAACATTTATGTATTAGTCAATAACATTATCGGTAATAACAACACTATTAGGAACATTACAATGATCGGAACCAGGTTACTCGTTATATGGAAACACGAAAGGACGCACTGAGGGCGAGGGGCGTCACCGACCGAGAGTGACGTTTGCGCTGCTCTGTTGAAGAAGACCACCGAATGTGGTTGAAACTATAGTCGGATTTTTCGAGTCAAAACAGACGTGAGTGACCCGTAGTTCTTATTCAAAATGTTATAAAGAAATTTCCAAGAAAGCAAAATATACAACCTAACCATTTAGGATTATAATCAGAAAAAAAGGATCATCTAAATCGGATGATGTTTAGGGGTAGAAATAAGTTTTTCTACTTTTGTATGTACAAATGCGCGGTAAACGCTCTTAAGGGATATTTTTCAATTTATATTATGTTTGAGACCCTATATAAATAAATGAATAAATATTTGTTTGTGGACATTTCACACAACACCATCTAGCCCAAACTAAGCAAAGCTTGTAGTACCTACTATGGATCTTGATGGCTGATAGAATTTATATATACTTGTAAATATATACATATGATACATAGAAACACCCACACACAGAACAAACATCCATGCTCATCACAAAAATATTTGCACTAGGTGGGGATCGAACCCGTGACGAAATATGTGACCGTATCCATCGTCGTTACTACATACTGCAAATAAATAGTTTAAATTCATTTAGATTTTAATAACTGATTAGTAAACCAAAATTAGCATGTTTGACTTACGTTAGTGTACTTACGTTAAGTTACGAATGTTTCTCCCCTTCCACACTAACACAAAACACAGTATTATAGAAACGAATAAACCGTAAAAATAATACGTATACCATTTAAAATAATATTGCACTTTATTAGGCTTGCTATCTGTTAATTTGATAGTTAAGTAAAACAACGAGCAAATTGTAGCCAAAACTATCTCGTCCATGGTGTGTGCTATGTGAAATACTAACACAGAATGCTTTGAATTCGCAATTTATTTGCAACGAAGAAAAACCAGTCGTTTTTTGTACTCTTAATTATTAAAACGGTCATATACAGGACGTGTCGGGCAACAGTGAGTCTTAATTTGAATTGAAGCCTACATATTGTAGATATAATATAATAGATATTTATTATGATTATAAATTTATTGAAAAATATTTAAATAGCTGTTAGCATATTACGCAGATACATGTGTGTTGTGTTTGGGTATTTAAATATGTTTACACATTCTAATATGTAAATTTCCGCTTAACGTGAATAATAAAAGGTTTATTTTTGTTTTAAAATAAGATTTAAAAAAATGTATAAATCCTACTTGAAAAAACAAAAACAAGCAACTTAAGTACCTACTGTCAGCGTGGATAACTTTTTATGCACTTGTACATATTTTTGATGATATCAGAGGCTAATAGTATTTTATTGGTCTAACTGGGTTCTTTCGTGGTCAATTTTAAAGTAATTTAGTGACACGTCAATTAGTACTGAAAATATTTAAAGAAATTCGTGTTTAAATCGCCCGTCAAAGTTAAACACGAATGTGGGTAACATTGACTCCCGTTCATTTCGATGGCGGAAAACTTTTATACACGGTGATTTATGTAACTTTGGTAAGATTTAATTTGGTTTTTTGATGTAAAAAACATACATCTATCAAACTAAGTCAACTTGTCATATTCTATCATGTTTATTTACTTGGAAAATGCAACTTAAAAACTATGAGCTACTGTACAAGCAAACGGAAAAAATAAAATAGGTTCATTGTATTTTTTACTACTGAACTCATTTCTTATAAATAAATTAAAAAAAAAAACTACAATCATTTGAGTATTGAACGGCATCATTATCGATTATAAGTTCTAAGATTAATGGTTAGTAATTTAAAAAAATATTTACCCCATTCCATGAACTGAATACCTATTGTTTTCTTTATGTTTATTAACTTTTCTTTTGTTTGTATTAACTTTGCTTAGGAGAAAAGTTTTCGGGTATGAACTAACTGAACACAATTAAAAAAAATCGGCCAAGTGGATATCGGGCCACACGTAGTGTAAGGTTCCGTAGTTTCTTATCACAATATTATACGGTCGTTAAGACCGTATAATATGGTTGTTTGACACTAAGGATATTTCTAGTTAAGCTAAGTTGATTGACTAATACTCGTTAACTTGTAAAGCCTACATAGTTAGGATAGTTATCCTTATAATTTCGTTAACGAAATAAATTACTGGAATTTTTAAGCATATTTAACAACAACCATTTAGGTGGTAGAAGGGGAGAGATACTTGATCCTAGCAAAACTTATAATTTTAAAACCGACGAGAAAAAAACGTCATCCCTACTGTACGTGTAGAGGAATTACAAGAGAAGTGCCCATAGAAAGTTTTTTCAAGATAAGTATAAAAATGCTTTATTTCTCAAATTGCAATTTTGCAGCGGTGCACATTCGTATAATTTAGGCTATTGGCTATGCGGTTTGGACAGTTAACTTATCTGCCCAAGTTGGATCACTGCACCCCAAACTAAGCAAAACCTGTGTCCTGAGGTTACAGCGGTTCATCTCTGAGGACATAAAGTAAGAAGTGGTCCGTATTCTAAAAACAAATCAAAGAAATAAGAAAAAAATAAAAGAAACAACTATAAAATGACAAATACAAATGCGACTAATTTCCTTAGAAAACAAGTAATAAAAAAATAAACCTTTTTTAACAGTGTTGGTAGGTAAAACATCTATAGATATATGATACAATTCGCTTAACACGCTTATGTGTGTGTATGCTTTGTTCGGTGTGTGCGTGTACGTGTAGTGTCTTATTTGTAGTATTTATATCGCGCGATAAAAAATCAGTAAAAATTGAAACTTCAAGATGTATTCAATAGTCATGAGTATTTTTGTTTTTATTTATTCTGCTAAACTATAATATTTCAGTGATCTTTACACAGATAATGTTATAAAAGAGAAAGCGACACAGTTTGTCTCTCTGTCTGTTTGTTACCCCTACACGACCAAAAACGGCTAAACTGGATTGTTATGAAATTTGTTACAGACAAAACTGTGAACAAGGAAAAATATTTTTCATTAAAAAAAGGTGGAGTTAGTTATTTTACTATTTTTAGAAGTGATTCAGTAGTTACGTAATCATGTTTGAGTAGATAATCAACCAGAGTTTTACTGCAATCATTACGGTTCAGTTTCAGGATCGGTTTATGTTTCTTGACTCGATTGTATAGCATAGGTCTTAATCCTAGGAAGTACTTTTTGAAATACATTGTGCGAGACTGTACACTATTAAAAACAAGATCTTATGTTCTTTTGTTGGTCATTTCTAAGTGTGCCTCGTTAACCTTTGAATGTGTCTTAGTAAAAGGAGTTTTATAAATAGTTGTTTATCTGTCAGTACTTTTGCCTCCTGGTAGAGAACAGCTGTTGAATATCGTCTTGGTTTGAAATTCATGACCTTAAGTAGTGCTCTTTGTGCTATTTCTAAGGGAAGCAAGTGAGTACTGGCAGCTGCGCCCCAAACGGAGATACAGTAGCTAAGACCTGATTGTGCCAAAGTGTAATAAACTCTATGCAGTACGTCTGGAGACAGGACATGCTGCAACTTTTTGAATGAGTAGATGAACTTTCTTACTCTTTCTGAAAGCATTCTTATGTGTTCTTCCCATCAGAGATGTTTATGGATAAGTATTCCTAAGTATTTAATACAATTAATATGTTCAAGAGGAACGCAAGAGCATTGTAGGCAATTCTTGCACTTAGTGTTATGGATTGTTAAAGTGAGGGGAATTTTGGTTGCGTCTTTGATGTCATTTCTGTGGTGGCAAAGCTTGTAAAGCTTATTTCCGACTATATGTTAACGTCGATCTGAACAGAAGGCGTTAGCATATTTTTCATCGGGAATTGAATTTGTCGTGATCGTCTGAGTAAAGGTCATAATTATTTGGGTATGCAGTGGGCCGGCGCTCGGTCTATCGAGCAAGCCGATTACGTCCGAGTATAGCGTGTGATTGTGATATTGTGTTTGATATATGGGGCGCTATACCAATTGCATCGTCAGTCTTCCAGAGCCCGGTCCTTCTCCATATATATGATATATGTATATTAATATAAGGTGTGAGTTGCATAATTCTTATAAGAGTGGAAGTTGTATAGCATAACAGGTCTCGGGGGACTGGTACATAATGGCGGCACAAGTGATATCTGTCGACAACTAGCCAATCCGTCAACCTCCGGAGAGCCTAAGATCCTTCGGAATCCCCGATTGGGGCAGACCGACAGGAGTGTGCCTAGCACATCTTTGGCGAGAAATACCACCTGCCTTAGCGTGCGAACGCTTTACCGGGCTACCCACAGCCCTCATAATAATATTGCACCCTGGGTTTTTGAAATAATATAGGCAAAGTTGATGGCCACCAACAGCGGCAGGTGGTCGCCATAGGGCGTACGCTTTGCGTCGCAGGGAGGACATGTTTGGGTGGAGTGCGGGGCTACTGCTGTGACAGTCCCGAGGTACGCATAGGCGGTCAAATATGGTGTGACTCAAGGACCTGGCGTTAATAGGACTTTGCGTCGGCCCATACACATCCTATATCTACGAACCAAATTAATTATAAAATGAGTTCTATTATGTTGTTCAATTAATCCTTTAGTGTAATAGAACTAAGTCATTTAGGTTGTGCGCATGAGAGCTAACTTGAGAAATAGAAGTGCAAATCATTATCGACTACGTTTCTGCGGGCGTATACGCTGTCATTACGTGTATGAACGTAATGTTTACATACGTACAAACAAACAACAAACAAACCTGACAAACATACATACTTATGTAGTCGGACATACCGACTCGGGATACTCTGTTTAATAAAAGATTCGAAGCATAATCTATATACCTTCATAGTTGTACTTAGGTACTATTGTAGCTTACACGAAATGTGTAAGCATGTAACACACATACATACGGTCGTGAGCCTTGTAGACATACATACATGTGTGGTCGTTATGAGATTGATCGAATCATCATTATAACAAGGCTTATATTTATGGTCACTGTCTCAACCTCAGGTTATAAGCCTCCTATTGAACACATCAGGCAAATCTGGCCTTAGATTAGCGAAATAAATTCAGCTAGATAAATAATTAGGGTCAGGTCGCCTTATGAGGCTAGGTCAAGTTTAGCCAGTCGCATCCTTATTGACATAAAGATCTAGCTAGGCTTTGCTCAATAATAGAAATAGACTATGATATTTATCTGATTTATACAAATATTTAGATATACTCACATCTTATCTCCCTCTGCGTGGTAAGCGCGTCAGTTACGGCAGCATCTGTTCCTAGGCCTAGATCTAGTCTTTATGGGACGATAAGTATGATCTAGTTATACTAGATCAGCGATTTCCCAACAATTTCTTAGTAAATTAACAAATAATAATAAATAAGTAACTCTGTGACCCGAGTAAATACTAGTAGTACGTTTAGCTCTATTTGATTTTGGGAATTCGCTTCTCTATACTTTAGTGCAAGAAAGGTAAATAATAACCTAGTAAATTAAACAAAGAAATTAAGGCGATAAAATGTTTATTCGTTCAATTCATGATATTATTGACTCGCGTTTAGGGTCATTGATTTTATCTTCGAATGACTTTATCATACTTTGCAAATTGTGATGACAATTGCAAAGAAGGATCGATTGACTCCTACAGGTAATACAGACAGAAAGCAACCGATCTAACGAAAACTGTCTGCCCTGATATACATATGTGTAGTTATAATATACCACACGCACGCGATCGCCAGTCATAGAAATGAATTTATTTACAATCCCAAGTTTTGTCTCTCCACTCCGAGTAATTAATTGTATTGGCCGCGATTAAATATATTTTATTGGTTGTACATTTAAATTAATAAACTTTAACTATAGTTCAGGCCATTGTACATTGTTACTTCGTACGGCAAGTTTATTATTGTAAATCTTTGGATAAAACGTACATTTATTGTATGGTGTCAATTAGATTGAGCAGTATAGCCCGTTCCAAATGATGTTCATGATTTAACTTGTTTCAACAATAACATAATTGACCATGTCGTTACATGTTTTCGGCCTTACTTAACTTCATTAATATGTCAATTAAGCCAGTCACTAGTTTATCATAGTGACATAGAGGTAAACTCTTGGTATGTAAGAATATAACAACACAAGCGGCTTCTAAATATAATAGGAGGCGTAGGTGTAATTAATTATTTTAAGTTTATCATTTTCGCGCTCGAGAGAGGAGAAGTTTTATATCATAATATTTTATATATTTCCACTCAACTGTAAATTGCTAATACAAATACACATCTAAAATAATACATTTAAAGCAAGAGATAGTCGCATCGATCAGTATAAACTACTGTTTATTTGCAGTTGGTTTGTAATATGATAGGTTAAGATTTATCAACGGATTTAGGTTTGACAACATTGCTTAGTTGTTTTTATGCGACTATTTTCGTTGATATAAATGTAAAGTAGCGTAACGATTGAAACCTACAATATTATAGACAAGAAATTATTGTAATAATAAGAAAACCGATTTACATCATGATATAATGATAATCGGTGTTATTAGGTCAATAAACAATACTAACTTGTTCCCAAATATCGCCAGACAGACATATCACGTATGTAATAATATATTTTATACACCATAAACAAGTACATGTTTTTAAGGAAACAAATCAACCAAACCCAATCGGCAATTGAATATGGCCAGGTAAGGAGCAGGTATTTATATCAAAATGTATTATAAATTATCAAGTGGATTATACGGTCCAGCTTTTATACTGTACTGGCGTAATCTAGGTTCAAGAAGTTATCTCAGTGGGTTTTACGTTACCAACACTCCCTTACTTGTGATCCGGAACCACTGAGTTTATATATATCTTATAACACTGAATATATGTATACAAGTTAAAATTGTGTTTCAAAATTATATCACTGAGCAGAAACGTGTAACCACTTGCATGACTCAAATCGAAGTGCCTCTTCATCTCCCTACTTTCGGTTGAACCTTAGGCGAGTCCCATAAATTGCCTTTTTTACGACTTTAAACAAACTATCCTTGTCTAACATTCGGAAATGTAGCTATCTCTCAAATTGTATATCCCCTGCAGTGTCTGAGCAATTGTCTCTTGACTCGAACTTAATTATGTTTCGTGGAACTGGGAAAAAAAATAAAGCGGGGTGAGGCAAAAAATTACCAGTATTGTATACCAGTACATGGTGAAGGTCATATATTTTGTTTTTGTAACGATTAAGGTTAGCAAGTTTTTTCAAATACAAATAATTTTATTTTCTCAAAAACTAAATTTTACATATTACTACGGTTGATGGTGGACCTCAAACTCGGCGAAGCCTGTATCTTGAGGTCCGATGCTGAATTACTAAGTAGAATTACTGCGCACACTACAGTCACTTAACTTTTTACTGAGAAATCTGAGAATTAAATTATTTTTGAGCCAAATTGCTACTTTGCAGAGGCCTTTATTGGCTTGAACGTTATTCCATGTGTTAGCCTCGAAAACCAGTGCTGTGTCATCAGCGTAAGTAAATATTTTTCCTTCTTCAATGCATAGATTACACAATACCGGATTCATAATATTGAGTAAAAATAAGGTTGGGCCAAGAATGCTACCCTGTGGCACACCAAACTACCAACCTACATAACTAAACAACCTACATAAACATACACACACACTTAAAATAAATATTAACTTTTTACTAGATAGATAATAATTAAATTTATCATAGTCACATATTATCTATTTCAACGTGTAATAAGAGACAGTATCCCGATTTGGTTCCGATCTCCATACTTCCCAGACAGGGACCCGATAGACAGGACCCAAGAAATCAGGTAACGTAGTACGCCTTTTAGTATAGTCTAGATAAAATACTCGTCGTAATAAAAGTTAATACCAAAACAATCACCTAAAAGCGATATACATAGTGTCTTTAGTACTCACGAAACAAAAAGTAGGTACATGACGATAGACAAGGACGGGAACCAATGGTTGGTTGGCAGAAAAGCAGAAAGCAGTATAGTCTACGTGCCATTTATTTTCAACCAGCAACTTAGGCTGTAACGATTTAGATATGTTGTTATTCAAGTTCACATCTCGTATATTGTAATTGTAAAAAAAAAATATGTGCATACTTTGTTTATTATAAATTTTCGATGTAAATCTCAGATGCCGCGTATTGTTAAGATTTATAGTTAGCTAGCAAAAGCACAGACAAAATGTAATAATCAACCTCAACCAACCAAAATGTATGCTGATTTTGGTTGATACTCAACCACAAGTTTAGAGTAAATTATGCTTTATCTTAGAAAGCTCTTTAGCTAACGCTGAATCCCAATACGCTGTAAAAGCCGTTTTAAATATATTTCAATAACTTTGCTTTGCTTAGTAATTAATACTTATACCCGTTTTCAATATCAGTAGCAAAATAAATCATTGTTTGCACATGTTATTTCAAGCAATGTTTAGTAACATGGTAAAGATTAACTGCATTTTTACAAAATATTGACATCGTTAATAAGCAGGATTATCACAGCTTTTGTTCCGGATTACAAGACTGTTGTTGTCCTGTATGTACAAATTACGCGATTCATGTGTATGAGGGGGATAGTTACACTCACTACCCGGAATAACATACATAAAATATACGATCATTAACCTTTGGGTTCACTTTTTTGCAGAAGTTTTTTACGGAACTTCTACACGTTTTAGATAAAATATTTTTTTAAATTGCGGATCATTACTCCTGACATGGCTAAAACTATTTTTAACAGAAACCTATTATGTATGTAAACACTTTATGATAATAAAGACCACAAGACTATTAACATGTAAAAATGGCTAATGTTTAATTGATTCACAAATATAGTAAAAATAATGCCCAAAAATTTCAAGATTCAAAAAGTTCCAAGATTAGTAAATGATCACCAAATTTGTTCGGCAGAGCAGCCGCGCAGAAGGTTCGCGTGTAGCTTAGGATGGACAAACGCCTCGCCAGGTAGATAAAGCTTGAAGCACATCGGCATCGAAATAAAACAGGAAATATCGCTTGAATATCTTTCACATTATTTATTAAATCATTCTCATAATGATATAACCAAATATTGTTATTAACTTTTATATAACACGATTTCAAAATAATATATTACAGGACAGCACAAAAACACGTATAGGCAGTCAAGATGGTGACAGAGAGAGGGAAGCGAGTAAAACCGGGTTAAGGAACGAGTATTCGTCTTGTCAAAATAAGTGACGTCAAATATAAGCTGTCTACTTACTCTTGTCACTGTCATGATGTAAAGATTGTAAAGCATACAGATAATATAGAATGATTATTTCTAACAAAATTGTATACCTTTTCTGAGTGTTCCGTAGTAACTACGAGGAACCCTTATAAAGTTTCCATGTACGTCTGTACTGTCTGATTGTCTGTCCGTATGAAACAACATTTTACTCAGAGACTATTAGCACTACATAAATGAAATTTCACAAGTAGATGTGTTCTAAAAACTGTTACAAAACGCTTGAGTAAAGTTTAAAAAAAAAGGTATAAATTGGGGTGGTATACATATAATGTCGATTCATATAAAGAATGGATGAATTTTTTCCCACCCAACCTTTCGTGTAGTATTTATATATATTCTTGAATAGGTCTCTTAAAATAAGGTTTTATATGCCATTTTCTTCTCCGATGCGATCCTATCTAAATAAACTAATCGACTCTCACTTTTCTTATAACCTTACTCAATGATTTTATATGTTTAAAAAATTTGTGTTGCACGAGAGAGATAGCTACGCGCTTACTCTCCTCCTTAAAATTATTATTCTAATGAAATAAATTCATGCATATTCCCTTTATGAATAGGTTCATAGCGCGTTTGTACAAAAACTTACATTTTTACCACATAATGTGTTCCAGCCACATAGTCGCATACTCCATACAACGTCGTGACTATTAAGTGACATATTATGCAAGTTGACGTCTCTTAGGTACAAGTTATAAGAGGCGTCAATTTACTTAATGTGTCACTGATATACATACATAATTATATACATGCATTTGTGTGTGTTATAACTTATAACGCATATGCATGTGTGGCAAAATTTATTCTCGCTAATGACTTTAAAGCACAATTTTGTCAAGTTTATAAAAACGTAAATGTAAAATTTTTGAAGATGATAATTTACGTTCAATGGAGCACGAAAATGTTCTTTGTTTTCATGTTTTTCATTCGAGTTTAATGGTTTACTCAGGTGAAACTGTGAAATGATTAACTATTTAGTAGGTATTCAATGTGTGCACTGTTATTATGGTAGTTTGTCTACCTACAAGGTATAAGGACAAAAATATAGATAATATTATTTTTACGGTTGTGAAAAAAGTACAGTATTTTTACAGGTAAGTCTAAGTTACAGATATTTGGAGTTTTAAATGAAATATATACGATTATTATATAAAACATAATATAAAATAATAATAATAATACTATATTACCGCGGCTTTGTGGCGAGCCGTCGGTGAGTGGCGACACCGCTTACCCCGATGTTTCCCTGGGGCTAAATGAGACTCCTGACCTCTAGCTAGCCTTAACCGGCCGGCTGGATGGTGGAAACTGCAAGAGAGCTAAGAACCTACGCTCCAGAGTGGAAGTGTTAAAGGGCATCACGCCGCTAGTAGCGTTTAGTGAAAGCGCAGCACACCTCTCGACACTCTTAGACACCCACACCAATGTTGCTTCTCCGGCGCCACTATGGGGGACCCATTTAGTGGGTGGCGAGTCATCACCTGCCTAGATATTTTTGCATGATGAGACGGAATTGGCAGGTGCTGTTTTCTTATCCTTGTGCTCTCACACAGAGGTACTTCATCTTACCTGCTGTGTGAGAGCATCAGCGCTAGTTTTTAAGTCACTAACATTCCATCACAATAATCACGATCTGTCAAACTCCATATTATACAATAATCCATTCATAGTCCATCCATGTACACAACCTATATTTTTTAATACAATGTAAAAGGGTGTTAGGGGATTTGTAAAGGGTGTGGAGACCACGTACCGGCAAGCGCAGCGTAGGAAGACCAGCCACGAGATGGACAGATGACCTCATACAAGTGGCGGGAAGACGCTGGATGCAAGCCGCTTCCAATCGGTCTTTTTGGAAATCCATGGGGGAGGCCTATGTCCAGCAGTGGACTTCTTATGGCTGAGATGATGATGATGATGATGAAAAGGGTGTTGGTTTCGGCTCCACTGATGCCTTTCAAAGGTCCGGGCTGAGACCCGTGTATTTTAAATAAAGGGATTATTATCCCTTTATTCTTATTATATATTTTATAATCGATTTAATTATTTGTATAGTATTATTATTAAGATAGGCGAAACATTCAGATATCATTTATACTGTGGACGGAAAAGTGAAAAAAAAATATAACATTTTACGTTGTCGGCAAAACTCCATAGAAGCTTCTAGTAAAGTCGCCACCACTTTACTGAAGCAGGACTCGACTTATAAATTGACTGTGTACGTGACTTAGATTGTGACTTGTTTTATTGTAACTTGTTTTATTCAAGAAAATTGAAAAAAAACCTAATACTTGACTATGGCAAATGCTTTAATGCGGGTTCAATACAAAAAAGAAGAAGAAGACCTGATCTCGGTGTGCAGTGTGAATTTGATTCTCCCCCAGGACAAACATTTGTGTTATTTTTTGGTTGGGAGGAGGAGGAGGGTGTTTTAACAACAAAGGGTCGGCGCTATCGGTATACCCTTTTCCTTTGTTGTCGGAGAGGACAACAACAACAGAGGAGTCCTCTGTTGTTGTCGGTTTGGTGGGAGTGGGTTAGGAGGGTTGGGAGAACATTTGTGTGTTAAACATGGCCTTTTTTTATTGGATGTTTCTGTGAATCATTAAGTATTTTCACATCTATCTAGTCCCCATAGAACAAGGCGAAGTTTTTTCAGTTCAGGGCTAGATGGCGCTGCTGTGTGAAAAATTCTACCAACAATAACGCCTCAACTAAAGTTATTAGTAGGCGCTTATATTCGCAACGGGTGATTGATATTTTCATTTTTAGGCTTCCGTAGGACTACGAGAACTCTTATAAATTCGCCAAGTACATAAAAGGGAATTTAGCTGGTACTTAGATGTGCCTGTAAGCCGGTATAAAGTTCTGTAGTAAAATATATAATAATAATATGAGGTAATAAATAGGGGTAGCACTACATTGGTGGCTTGTAATAAACTGCTACATGATACAAACAGTCTTAAAAACTCATCTAGTAATTTCACTCTAGACTCTTAAACTCCAGCTCTAAGGAAACAGATAATTGGTAGAAGCTTGGGTTTAACTGTTCCAAGGGACCATATAGGTACCTATATTTTAATATTAATTTCAACTATGCGTCCCTAAGAAGAAAGATCTTGACAGGCGGAAGAAAAACCGAACATGCAGACACAGACGACACGGAGATATAGACAGTCAACGATTTTAAACTCATATTTGTTTTCTTTTTGGGGTACGGTACCTTGTGAAATATATATAGTTACTTAAATAAAACCAGATGTTGTTCACAATCATTCTTTATTTTGCTAAAGAAGCGAAGCTTATAAATATTACAACTAAATACAACTATATAGATCACTATAGATACTTACTAGGTAAAGACCAACTAGAAATACTTTTATAAATAATTGATATATTGAGCAGGAACCGTATTCTAGTTTTGAACTCATCTTATTTTGATATTTTTTTTTTATGTAATGCATTTTTAGTTTTTTTTAAAATTTCTTTTTATTACAAAGTAAAAAAAAAATGCAAATCATAAATTAACCAAAAAAATATGACATTATTTTTTTGGTATATATAAACGAAAAAGACGTAATTATTACATAATATTTGGGGTTAGTTTTTGAATTGAAGTTTTGAACTAAGGCGACTTGGGTGCCACAATTGTTTCGCTCGCCGTGGTGAAAAATAAAGCGGGAAAACCTGGTAAAACGTGTCTTTTTATGTTATCGGCAAAACTCGATATACCTAAGCTTCCAGTAAAGTTACCACCACTATACAAGCGTGACGAGGACATGCCGTAACTACATTTACTTAACTTTGACTAGGAGTCTATTGACGAAAACAAGAATTTTGATGCTAAAGCAACAAAATTTTCTTATTGCTCTGTAAAATCGACTTCGAAAAACTTAACAATTCGTAAATATTTTTTAATAAGTCACATTTTCGTATTTTTATAAAATTCGTTCAGATGCATATAAAAGTCTACTTTTTAAATATAAAAGCAGCATGCACACAAAAAAGTGGAGAAGTGAAAACGTTCTGTTCGCCCTAGTCCTCACTTACCTGATGTTAAGTGACCATCACGATGTTGGTGTATGTATCATATCATCATCATAATTACCATCTTAGCAAGAAGTCCACTACTGGACATAGGCCTCCGCATGCATTTCCAAAAAACCTGATGGAAGCGGCTTGCAATCAGCATCTTTTTGCCATTTATATTAGGTCGTATGTCCATCTTGTGGCTGATCTTCCTAAGAGAATTGACAGATAACCATGGCGAGCTCAGCATAGCTACGCTGCGCTTGTTAGTGCGTGTCTTGACTCATGAACTTTTCGGCCCCATCGATCATCAGTTCTACGAGCTATGTGCCTTGCTCACTACAACTTTAACTTGCTAATTTGTTGAGCTATGTCGACGACTTTCGTACGTCTACGGATCTCTTCGCTTCTGATTCAATCTCGCGGAGAGACTCCGAGCATAGCCCTTTCCATAGCTCGTTGCGTGATTTTGAGCTTCCTTATCAGTACCTTATGCCATTAGGCGGGCTAGTGACTTCTTATGATCTATTATTTACTTTTCTAATTTACAATCTATCACAATTGCATAATAATATTATCACAATTGTGTAATTGTATTTATATTTAACGTTAGGTATTTATTATTTGTATATCTCTAATCATTTTACCCAACATTGGTATAAGGGTAATTTGCAGGGAGATCTGTAAGGACTTCTTTTGATAACTCCTTGTATGCAGCTGACATCTTGTCGTGAACCTTAGTGATTAAGTCTGGGATGTCATCCATGGTGAGTCCAGCCGTGGGAATGGGCTCCAGAGCTTGAATTATGATGTGACCTGAAATTAAAAAAGCTCATTTCATTTCTATAAGCGCCTGATCGGTGCGACGCTTGACCAATATGCTGATATGTATCTGGCCCTACGCATTGCAGTAGCATGCTGGGTACGTTACCAAGCGGTAGTAATTCTGAGTATTTGGATTAACCTTAGACTTGTTACCTTGTTAGTACATGTACGTATTTTTAGTTTGTATATTATTTTGTAGTAATAAAAAAAAACCCGCACTGTTTTACCAGTGGGTCATCTGTCCATCTCGTAGCTAGTTTGCCTACGCTACGCTTGCCGGTGCGTGGTCTCCACAAGTGAACTTTTCGGCCCCATCAGCCATCAGTTCCATGTGCACATACCCCTATGTGCCCTGCCCCACTGCCACTTCTGCTGTGTTATATCGGTGACTTTCGTACGTCTACGGATCTCCTCATTTCTGATTAGATCTCGCAAAGAGACTCCGAGCATAGCCCTCTCCATAGCATGGTTGTATCTTATGATACAAATATGACAAGGTAGGAAATACAAGCGAGCAAAACGGAATTGTGGACAAAGTGCGAAATATGACGAAGAAGGAAAATGGACGAAGTCTCCCTGAACGCTTTAGTTTTATACCCTGAACTGACTTTCATATTAGAACTTTTTCAGTCTATGGAGTGGTTTTTCGATTGTCATACCTTTAGAGAAAATATGCTTTTTAGCGTTAATGAAGTAGTAAGGCGAGAACACGACAGGGATTACAGGCACCTGCGCAGCCACGGCGATCTTGAAAGCTCCTCTCTTGAATGGCAGCAGCTTCGTATAGTCCTTGTTCCTCGTGCCTTCGGGGAACAGCCAAATTTTTGTCTGTAATTGTATAAAATGTGCGATTAAATTCACCGCGTATTTTATATTTTGACGAAAAATATTCTGGCGTAAACACCTCTAAATTTGTTTGGTGATAAATGTGTTGTTTGGTATCAAAATAAAAAGGTAAAATAATTCGTATAATGTTTAATATATGTATAATAAATAGTATAATGACGCATACCGGACTCTTATGAGGCTGCCGCGGTACTGCAGTGCGTCAAGTATGTTTGCTGAGGCGAGGGTCCCGGACTTTTTTGCCATAATAAGATCCAGAGTGGCTGCCTTTTGGCCTTTCGATTGTGCCGCTCCGGCAACTAAATCTTAGGGCTGTCTCTGAGGATATTGGGAGTCCAATGTTTAGGCATTGGGTTTCTGTTCATATGGACGGGAACAAAAAATTACCCAGCACTATTGTGCAAACGTTTTATACTGACAAAACACCCCTTTACAGTGTCTCTAGTATATGACCTACACCCCTCTACAGTGTGCAATTTTAGATAGATTTAAGTTAAGCTTTCTTGTTTTAATTAGTATAGTATGTGATATGGGTCTGTTGCCTGCAATAAATATTTTTTATTTTATTTATTTATTTTATATTCGTATATTTATTTATGTAAATAAAATTTAGTAATAAGTAAGATTACTACAGAAATCAAAACTTTTAAAGATGCGGCACAACTATTTTAATATATATCACAGAACATATACGACACAACATACTACGCATAGAACACACAACATACTACGCACTCCTTCCTACACTACTTCCTACACACTTCCCACCAAATCGCGCAAACTCACCCCGCGAGCAGTTCACAGTCCCATTTTAGGTTCGCGGTATCCCGGAGCGGTACTCACAGGATTTTTCTTTTCAAAAGCGAATTTATTATAAATACTAGAAGCCTATGATAAATACCGACAATGGGGTATTGTTGTGCTCTGCGTCTACTGTACTCGACATGATAAAAATAGGAGTTTTAATACATTTCCTAAGTATAAAATAAGGTATCTACCCAAGTTATTCTTGGTAAACGACACTAAGTAGCTGTAATTATTATCCTTTGGATAAAATTAAGTGGGAAACTTTTTTGGCGTATAACGCGATTCAAATAATGTGATTAAATATTTTATTTATTTACATATCGGAAGATTAATTGTTTTTCATTTGCACACCGGGCTGGATATTTCTCGTGGTGGATCGCAGTGAATTGTTATATCTATAAAACTTATTATTGTAAGTACGTAAAATGTGGATTTTTTCGAAGCATGCAAATGTCTACGTAAGCGATTACAAAACTTTCTTGGTATGTCCAAAATAGTGACAACCATTGACATTACACACATAACTGCGCATGTATAAATTCTGCGTATTTCGATGTATACGTAATCGGTAGTTATAGTCTAGTAAAAATAAATCCGTTTGTATGGAGCACATCACAGTATTTGCAACTGGGGGGATTCTTTAAAATTATGATAGGAAAATAACTAAAAAAAATAGATCAACAATAATCCCCGATTTATAGACTAGCTGCGTTCTGCGGTTTCACTCGCGTAGTTATGAAAAACGGTGATGATTATGATGATTATAAATAGCTTATGTCCGTCTCCAGGTCCAAAGCTATCTCTATACTAATTTTCATAACGATCGGTTCAGCCGTTTGAGCGCGTAAAGGTAACAAAATTAGCTTTTATAATATAATTATGAAATTGTGTCAAATGTATTTCAAAACACCAGTACATTTATTTAAATAACAATATACTTAGTTGTCTTTTATGTTGTCACAAATCTTATTTTTACTAGACTATTAGGCCGTTTTAGGCCACGACGTTTGTATGGAAATTTGGTCGAGTGCCCGGGGTGTGTTTTAGTAGGTAGTTCGAGCTATAATTTGTCATTTTCCTAATTAACCTTATACCTTGATAATGAGTTGATCATTACATTTTATTATTCAAAGTGTTACTAAAGTTTATCAAATGATAATTTACGTTTGTTTGTCAGTCTAATAAAAGTCGTTATCCAATATCAAAGTAGTTCAAGATTCAACTGTTCAAGGATCTTAGAAACAATGTAAAACGATAACAAATCCTTCTTTTCAAATATAAGTAAATAAGTCGTAATCAATATACTTAGGGTTCTGTACCTCAAAAGGAAAAAGGGAACCCTTATAGGATCACTGTGTTGTCCGTTTGTCCGTCTGTCCGTCTGTCAAGGCCTTCTATCTCGGGAAAGTGTGGAGGTATCGAGTTGAAATTAAACCAATCTGTAGTCACTTGCAGCTGTGGAAAATTCAAACTTCTCAATCGTCATAAGCAGTAACGTATTTACAGCCGTATATATGCATAAAAACCGCATATTTCGACACTCACAAAGGAATCGAAACCTTCCTGTTGACCTAGAACAATGAAATTTGGCAAGAAGCATTGTCTTACAGTACAAATAAAGGAAAAAATCTGAAAACTGTACATATTTAATTCAATCACAAAAATAGGATCTTTATGCAAGGAATGAGGGTCCAAATTTCAAAGTGAATTAACCGTATCATGTGGGGTATCATGACGTGAAAGAGCTTCATTAGTACAAGCTATAACTATAGTTTAAGAAACTGAAAAAACCGACTTCCGGGTTAATTTTTTTCAGTTTTTTCGTTATAAAAACCAAAGTACTAAAATGTTTTTGATAAAATTTATATTGTATTACCTACCAAACAAAAAAGAATCATCAAAAACCATTCATAACTAGCGGAGTAATCGCTGAACAAACAACAAAAGCACAAAAGCATACAGTCAAATTGAGAAACTCCTTTTTGGAAGTCTGTTAAAAACTGGTTTTCAATTATTTTTACGATACTTATATAATTTTCGGATTATGACCAAAAATGTAAAAAAATATATAATTTTCACCTATTAATATCAATGACTAGTTTCGCTCGATAATTCTTTTATCTGATTTGTACGGAACCCTCGGTGGGTAAGTCTGACTAGCAATTGTCCAGTTTTTTAGAATTTGAAACCGGTTCATGTTGAGGACGTCATAAATTTAAATTTGTTTATTGCATAATTCCTTGCATATCTATATTAAATGTTAATTTTGTATGCCATTTATAAACCAGTTAACCTTGGGTGCTTGTGCAAAGTGACATTTTGCCCCCAGTAGTTACTTTGCAAGGTCCTTTGAAGGGTTTAAGTTGTTAGGATTTTAGTCTGAATTTTAGTTTCTTCCAGGTTTTTAAAGTAACTATTAAAACGCATAAGTTCTCTATACTTAGCCATTCATTTAGAAGAACTACTAATATTTTACTAAAGTGCCATCAGAGGAGCTCAATCTTTTTAGTGCCACGCCTAAACCAGATTTCCGTATACTCAGCGCCAAGGGTGCCAAATTTGAAAAATCTAAAATAGTATACCTTGTTACTCTTTCAAAAACTAATGTAAGAATAAAAATAAGCAACAAATTTTGACGTGGCTCTTAAAATATTAAAGAACTCACAATGCCTATGCTTAATATTGTTTATTATTTTACGTATATGTACCTATATATTTTATTTTTTTAACTGTTACAATAAATTATATAAAATATTAATATATGAAAAGGTATCATTGACAGCGTGCAGGACCCAAACAGAACAGACTGAGGAACCTCTTTCCATTGTGCATTGTAATGCGCGCTGTGTCTAGGTGATTGCCATTAGTATGTGACCCTTGATCCTCTGCTTGGTTCTTACACGTTTCAAGCAAAGCAACGAAACGAATAAGTATATAAGAGTAGTACGAGTTGCTTGAAAAAGTATCTGTCACCCGACAGATCGGACTAATGCAGCATGTGTAACAGATAGCGCCTATAACGCTTGGTTGATTGAAGAAAAGACCATTCAGGAATTTCCCCACGAATGATTATTTCGACACCCATGCAGCTACACATAGGTGGACGAATTGCTAAAAGTATCTCTATTAAAGTGGGATAGAATCTAATTTTTTAACCACCTCCAAAAAGGAAGAGGTAGAGGTTAGGTTGTATTTTTTTCTGTTTTTTACTGCATAACTCTGTCGTTTATAAGCCGATTTGAAAAATACCTACTCTATTTCTTATTAAAAGATAAGAGAATTAAAATATAGGTATACTTTCAAATTGGTTCCATATAAATTTCATCAAAATCGGTTAAGTAGTTTGGTATTTAAACAAAATAACTTGAAAAATTTCATTCAAGCAAACGAAATTATTTATTTTGAAGTTGGTTTTTAGTGTTTTAAACTATAATACATTATTAGATTACAACATTGGCTACGGAACCCTACCTTTAGCGTGTCTCGACAAGGTCCTGACAATTTTTCACCGAGGTTGTTTCATGTAAATGTAAACTCACCTTATTCTTCACCATGACTTCAGAGGTTTCCTCCAGCTGTTTGTACGCAGTCTTGGGGTTATTCCTATCGATGAACACGACTCCAGCGAGATAAGCGCTCAGTCCGAAGGGGAACACGTAGAAGAGCTGCTTCTTAGCTATAGCTGCTATTTTGCCCACTACGTTCCATATCGTGAACATTCCTGAAAATGTTATATTACTGGTTAAAAATTAAGTTACTCTTTTTGTACCCTTTAACAACTTGCTTCGCTCACCGTTCACTAGATGGCGCTATATATAACATTGATTTATATAACGCCATCAGGTTTCATTATGTAAATCGCATTTTTACATGAAAACACCTATGTATGTAGAAAAATTCAAGAAGCAGAACCTTTTTTAAATCCAAAATTTGATGCAAAACATTAGATTCTTGAGTTGGACAAAATAAATATACACATTCATTAATAAAAAATACGAACATTGTTTGCTTAAATTTAAACAAACAATATAGATTTAAATTCAATTATGAGATATATTTATCTCATAATTGAAGATTTATTTATTGAATTATTTATTGATTGTTTTTTTTTAGTTTTTTTTTTTTTTTTATTGTCTATGATGAGACAGCTAAACAAACTATTCATAATATTTTTGTAAGGTAAAAGAAACTGCTAAGCTAACAACGACTAATTAAAAATGTTTCTTCATTATTTTGACGTCGTTAAAAATAGTAAACTCATATTCATAATTGACTCAGTCTAGTTTTATAATTCCACAAACACTACATAGGTCCATAAATAAAAATAAAATAAAAACTTGTACTAAGGGTGCTGATGAAACCGGCTTACATCCACCCATTCCTGTCAATTATATGATGTCGTCAGTCCATCTTGTGGCTTGGTTTTGCACTTCTATTTTATTAACACAAAGACTTGCTAGTTACCCAAAATGTCCAGGGTCAATTGATGATTTGATACGATGACTGCTCCTCGCTCTTCAGCTAATATCTCACGATTTCTAAGCACCCATTTGATATCGTATATCTTGTTTACTATGTACGAAATAATGACGACAGCGATGCTGAAATAAAGAAAAGTAAAGTTAATAAATATTTACTGGAAGTGTCAAAGGTAACCCATATCCAATATTTTAGCGTACTAAAATACTTAGTATTATTGTATATACCAACACGTACCTCACGAGTACAAACTTTTTTATAATAATTTTACTACGGAGTTCTTGAATAAATCATATATTGAATAAATCATATCTATGTATGTTTTAAATATAGCCAGCTTTAATTGTAAGTCAGTTAAGCGGTCAGTAGAAGGCGTCAGAAAACTATGTAAAAGTGTCGACATTGTGGCTTTACAGGAAACGTGGCTACTACCGCATGATATACCGTGGCTTAATAACATAGATAATGATTTTGGTTGTATTGGAAAGTCTGCTGTCTGTACAACAAACGGAATTCTGCGTGGAAGACCTCATGGGGGCGTAGCACTTCTTTGGAGAAAATCAACGTTTCAATGTGTTTCAATGATTGAATGTAGTAATCCTCGTGTGTGTGCAATTAAGATTACGATAAATGGTAAAAATATTTTAGTTTTTAGTGTGTATATGCCTATAAATGATGAGAAAAACTTAGCAGATTTTACGGATTGTTTAGGGGTTATAAGTGCAATTATAGATAGTAGTGACACTGAATGTGCTTTTATAATGGGAGACTTTAATGCACACCCGAATGTTCTATTTTGCAATGAAATGTTAGATTTCTGTGCTGAACAAGAATGGCTGTGTGCCGATTTTATTAAACTAGGTTTTGACTCCAGTACGCATACATATATTAGCGATATTGATGGTTCGTTACGTTGGCTCGATCACTGTTTGACCACAAATGCTGCTTTTCAACTTATTAAGTCGGTCAATGTAAACCATGATGTATTTTGGTCGGATCACTTTCCATTAATAGTACAAATCGAAATGGTTGGTATACTTCCAAAACTAGCATTTAAGCCATCAGATCCGAACAAAATAACATGGGGTGAAAGATCAAGTGAACAAGTTAGCACATATTTTTCAATCTGCCATGAAAAACTAAGAAATATTGATTTTCCCGATGCTATGCGAAATTGTAGTGATTCCTTTTGTAATAATACAGACCATAAAATTATCTTAGATAAAATGTATGGTGATATAATAGATATTCTTAGTAATGCAGCAATTTTAACATATAGTAATAATAATAATAGAAATAAAAAGAAAAAATGTGTACTAGGATGGAATAAACATGTAGCAGAGGTTCACGGGAAGGCAAGGATTATGTATCAGACATGGCTGATAGCAGGTAAACCGCGATCAGGGCCCATTTATCATAACATGCATAATAGTAGAAAAATGTTTAAAGCAAAATTAAAATGGTGTCAGAATCAGCAGGAGCAGATAAAAATGGACCTTTTAGCCACGCATCACAAAGACAAAGATTTTAAAAAGTTTTGGAAAAGTACAAATAAGTTGAATACAAAATCTGGTCTTCCCGCTAGCGTAGAAGGAATAAGTAACAGTAAAAGTATTGCTAATTTGTTTATGAATCATTTCAAGGTAAAGCCAACGCTCCCGCATACACGTGAGGTGCCCGATACTGAGACTACAGATGCAAACCTTACGGTGATAGTCACTGCGAAAGAAATAAGAAAAATCATTTATAGCATGAAGAGAGGAAAGTCACCAGGGCATGATAGACTCAGTGTGGAGCATCTTATGTGTGCGGGCTCACATCTACCTAGAGTCCTAGCTATGCTATTTTCTCTTTGCTTGGTGCATTCTCATCTTCCCACAGATTTAATGAAAACGGTAGTAGTCCCTATAATAAAAAATAAGACTGGAGATATCTCTGACAAATCGAACTATAGACCGATCTCGCTTGCTACCATCACAGCAAAAGTACTTGACGGTGTTCTTGTGAAACATCTTGATGGTTACTTAAACTTACATGATGCACAGTTTGGATTCAAAGCAGGTTTATCTACAGAAAGTGCCATAATAGCTCTCAAGCACACCGTAAAGTATTATACTGACAGAGAAACTCCCATCTACGCTTGTTTTCTAGACCTGTCTAAAGCGTTCGACCTAGTGTCATATGATATATTATGGAAGAAACTAGATGAAATAAATTTACCTATCGAATTAATAAATATATTGAAAAGCTGGTATAGAAATCAAGTTAACATTGTGCGATGGGCAGATGAGACCTCTGAAGAGTACGTTCTCGATTGTGGTGTGAGACAGGGAGGGCTAACATCGCCAAAACTATTTAACTTGTATGTAAACCGATTAGTTGCTGAGCTCAGCAATACCCATGTCGGATGTCATATAGATGGCATAAGTGTCAATAACATCAGCTATGCAGATGACATGGTGTTGCTGAGCCCATCAATTGGTGGACTTAGAAAATTATTGGGATGCTGCGAGAGATATGCGGAGGAGCATGGCTTAAGATACAATGCAACAAAAAGTGAAGTCATGATCTTTAAGGCAAAAAATAACTCACCTAGTTTTGTACCTCCTATTTATCTCAATGGTAACAAATTAAAAATCGTTACACGCTTTAAATATCTTGGCCACATTGTGACAGATGACTTGAGAGATGATCAGGATATTGAAAGAGAACGTAGAGCACTCTCAGTTAGATGTAACATGATTGCACGTAGGTTTTCTCGATGTACTCGAGAGGTAAAGATCACCTTGTTTAAGGCCTTTGCCCAGTCTTTTTACTCGAGTAGCTTATGGGTATCATATACACATAAAGCTTACAACGCTCTACGCGTACAATATAATAATGGCTTCAGAATATTGTTGGGGCTGCCGCGATTCTGTAGTGCATCTGGAATGTTCGCAGAAGCAAGAACAGATGGCTTCCAAGCTATTATGAGAAAGAAGGCACATTCTCTGATGACCAGAATGCGTGGCAGCAACAATAGCATTCTTAAAGCCATTATTGACAAGCCGGAATGTTCCATCCAAAAATACTGGATCAAACTTATAATAGGTACCTAATACTTTTGACTTTTCTTGCCTGTATACTATTGTAATGTGTTTATTATTTTGTTGTCTTCTTTTAGTGTATCTACGAGTATAATTATTAATGTATGTAAATTGTTTGTTTGTGTGTAAATTGTTGTAACCTTGCAGCTATGGATCGTGTTATCCGAAATAAAGATTTATTATTTATTATTATTTATTCAAGAACTCCGTTCCTGTAGCATGGATGAAGTTCCAATTTCAAACTATTATTTCATATCCTTGTTTCTTGATATGACAGATTTTACTCATATTTTAAATTACTGTTTAGATTTAAGTAAGTACCAAATATTTTTGCCAAATATTACTACAGACCGATAAATTAATGTCACCAGAAAATTTACCCTATTTTTGAGGGAAATACCCAATACACTAATACCCAATACACCATAATGTCGACCTTTATTGCCCTACTATAGGCATGAGTTTCTTCTTTATCATACCATTATTATTATTATTTTTGGACTCTTTTTTAGGCTTCATACCTATTATATAATTAATAATATAATAGATTTTTGACGCAAAAAAGTACTTTGTCAGGAGTTCCGAATAAAACCAGTTTTATTACATTTCGTTAAAGTTAATATAACTAAATCTTTTGGCCTTTGAATAAGAATGGTTTAAAGTAAGGTCAATTTCAATGTCAAATGATGTACTTTTGTAAGGTTAATGTCTATGATTTTTGCATTTTAATCTCACGCAGATCTCATAGTTTTGGGCTAAAATTAGACATTTCTGTAATCTTTAGTCAAAATCTTTTTCTAGAATTCTAATGCTAAACTTAATGTAATTAGGTATGCATTACACTAACGAAATTAAGAGTTTTGAAGACTATTGCATATTTTATGGCCAAGCTGTAAAAAGAAAGTTATTTTTATTGTTTATTTAGAATCGCACGTTTGGAAATTAATATAATAATCGTTCAAAACACTGAAACAACCGATATTTCACACATTTTGTTAGGCAAGAATGTACTGATTTTATATTTTTTAACAGACTTCAAATAAATAGCCAAGTGCGCGTCGTGCCACGCGCAAAGTACAGATCCGTAGGTGCACATCATAATTTATAAGAACATACTTGATACTATAAACATGCGAATTAACTTATGTAAGAAAAAAAAAATTAACTTATGTTAGTTTAAATTAATTATGCACAAAAGTTTCATTTCTCCGAGTACATTATTTAATTTGAATGACTATTACTCGTTAACTTGTAAAGTATATTTAGCCGTGATAGTTTTCCTTTTAATTTCATCACATATGCTACTAGCATGGATTTTTGACGTGACAACGTCTAGTAAATCGATGAACGCCGGCTGCACGCACGAAAAAGTATGACTCATTGTCCCGTAACGTTACGCTCAGTGTCCCGTTACATCAACATCATCATCATTTCATCAATGTTTTGTTATTACGTTGTCACGTTAAACTATCGTCCGTAAGCCGACTTTACAGACAACATTTTTTTTTATATCTCCAAGTCAACCGTTTAGCCGGTAGAAGGGATGACATTTTTGTTAGTCAAGACTAACAAAAATTACCATTTCTAATATTAATATTTCGCAAACAGATCCCTAAATTAAAAAATAGTTTTTGCAGACTCCCAATGTTTTTTAATTACCTATCTAATGATACCCCACATGATGGGGTAGATAAAAAGATAAAAATCATCTTTACATGTAGAAGAGGTACCCAAAAAAAAAAATGTTTTTTCAAGATTTTATTCTACCGTTTTGTTGGCGTAATAAATATGTATATTACCCATACTAATAAACAGGAGGTTATATTTTATTTTACTATGAAAATTTTCTGAAAGTCTTCAGAAACAAAAAGGAAAATAAATAAGCGTCTGTATTTGATAACAGTAAATGGGTGAGAACGAATCCAACTCATTATAACTCACCTATCAAAATCGACAAAGCCGTTCCAGCTACAAGTGGATATATAAAAACTCGCATACATATTTATATACATACATGAAAACATCTTTATTCTTGGGCAGTCGCGTAAAAAGTGTACCAAATACAAAAATAATCATCAAAATCAACGCACGATTAGCTGAGTAATCGGTGAACATATATACAAAAAAAAGTACAGACCGAATTGATAAACTCCTTTTTGGAAGTCTGTTAAAAAGTAGTACAAACGCATGCCTTGAGCAACGTGATTCGATTAGACGCCCATTATCGGTTTCTGATAAATCATTACTACGTATTTATCTACAATAATTAATACACAATGCCAGTGGGGCGTCGATTACGTGGCTTAAAAAATATTTTCCTTTGTTGCTACCTGTTTGTCAAGTAATTTAGTTGCAATGGCTTACCTACTAGACATAACTATTTTTAACCGTCTCGAAAAAGGAGGACGGTCTTAATTCGGTTGCATATTTTCTTTAATGTTTGTATTAGGTAATAAGGTAATTTAATATTACCTTATTACCTAATAAGGTAATATTAAATTGTTTCCATAGAAATTTAATTAAAATCGGTTCAGTAGTTTGATTTTTAAAACAAAATACTTTCCTGAAAAAAATATGCCATCCAAGTAAACGAAATTACGTATTTTGAAGTCAGTTGTTTCAGTTTTTAACCTACTTACTTTTTCAGTACTTTAACTGGAAAATATATGTCATCCAAGTAAACAAAATTTCGTATTTTGAAGTAGGTCATTTCAGTTTCTTAAACTATAATAAAACTGAACATAAGTTCAGTTCGTACAAACGCATGCCGTGGACAACGCATTTTGATTAGACGATGCTTATCAGTTTCTGATAAATTAAATTATTATTATAAATATACCTAATAAATATAAATCTACAATCTACACACAGTCATTATGACAGTGGCGTTGTTTACGTGTGAGAAAATGTGAAAAATTATTTATTGTATTTCATACATATTCATAGGATAACCATGCCACATACTGTAACAAAACAATACATTCTGCAAAGTAGCTTAAGACCACGGCTATCCCATGAACACCACTAAATGAATAAGTATGAAATACAATACAATATTTATTACATGTTATTGTTTCATACTATTTCAAGCGTGATTTTTCCGTTTTTTTCCGAGCGTGGTTTTAGTTTTTCAACTTATTTTTGATTGACCGAGCGGGCGAAGCGTCTCTGCATCAACTGGCAAATTTTCTTTCGCCTGTCAGATTGTGAGTTTGTATGTTCGTACTCGCGTACAGGGCGTAATTTTGAACCGATTTTGATAAAACTTGGCGTATAGGTTCTATGTTTTTTTTTGTCGTCGGCGACTTTTGATAGGAGTGGTGGTTCCCATAAAAGGGGGGAAGTTTATTGCGGCGCTAATTACCAACCGATATAATGATATTTGGTAGGTAGATAGAGTACACAATTATTGCAACTTGTGGTAAAATGAACAGAATTTGTCTAGACATGACAACCAACTTGAGATTGCGTGTAACAGTAAGGGCGCCTGGATTTGCTAAGCCAACTTTATGTAGGTATTATGTACGTACAGATGACCCAAGGTGAGCTTTTAAGAATTAAGCTCTTTCGCGAGGTCTACTGTTCGTAGAACTACTAGTTTAAAGTATTTTAGAGTTTTTGACAAATGCATACATACCTACATACCGATCAACAAATTACAAACACATAACGCTCCCTTTTGCTTCTTTGCAACGCCGTATTTGAGTAAAATATAGTTTTCATGACTTTGACGAGATATATCTCGCAAACGGTACGCTTGACAAAAATATGAAGTACGAAACCCTACCTTGATTTTAAAATCCCTGTTCAAGGGTGTACACATGATGGGGTGAACGATTTTTTTTTTTGACTTGACAGGACGCACTATATTCAAATGTTACGTCACATAGCTTATAACCAGCGGACCAACAAGACTCTTCCAACGACACCTCATTTGTCAGATTATGATAAGTAGGTAGTTTAGAAGTTATGAGAGAACAGATGAACATATGATCTTTGCATGATCTCATTCCCCCATGCCCATTTTTCTATCGGACTGTAAGAAGCACGAAAAAGCGACATCGTTACATGGTTGATATTCCGAAAACACGAACGAAACGTTTAGGCTCCACTTTCATTGTGCGTATCGCCAAACTGTGGAATGCGCTTCCTGAATGGGTCTTTCCGAATGGTTATACATAATCTAGGTGTCTTCAAATCGCGAGTGCATAGGTTTCTTCTAGGCAAACGTGCTCCATCGTAGATCGTAATTGTTGCATAAGACCAGGTGAGTTGACGGTCAAGCGCAAGCCTGTTTCCAAATAAAAAAAAATATAGGTACTTACATACATACGCACATACCGGTCAAAAACATAACCCTCCCTTTTTACTTCGCCGTAGTCGGTTAAAAATAATTAGTATTGATTGTAGCTAATCGACAAATAATTTAGATAAGGTTGTAACGCACATCCTAGATAAACAGGGAATTGCGTATGTAATCTGTATATCGCACTATCAGAAAAATCATATTAAATTGAAAACAATATTTTTTTAGAAAGTTGAAAGCATCACCAGCACTGCATTTTGGTGAATTTGTTTGTTTGAAAGAAATTTTAAAATATTAAAATGCAGTAATAGATTCATGCGCATAGATTTCAAAAATGCATCGTCCGTATAAGTGTGTATCGTGTAGATACACCCGTATACGTAGGGCCCGTCGAACTATGAGTTCAAGAATCCGATGAAACTCTGGGATAATTATAGTTTTTTAAACTATTTTTGTTAGTGATTAACTATTAGTTGTTTCAGTTTTAAAAAACTAGTTTTTTAAAACTGAAATTGACTTCTCATGGACGCCATTGTCAGAACACAAATTGAAACACGGGAAGTACCAGCTTTCAAATAAAAAAAATCATCGAAATCAGTTGACCCAGTCGAAAGTTCTGAGATAAAACATAAAAAAATACAATCGAATTGAGAACCTCCTCCTTTTTTGAAGTCGGTTGAAAAGGAAGCGTCGGCAGTGTCCCCGACAAGATTAGAAAAAAGATAGATATAGCTAAATAGCTTAAAAAATTGACAGACGCCTTAGTAAATAAATAATCATGTAGGTATTTTAGATGATGGACTATAGTTGGTGAAATTTTTATGAAGTAGCCACGCTTGAGGTATTTTTAAAGATTTTGGAGGGAAGTTCTTTACTATATAATTAATTTTTTTTTATTTAGACCAAGAATTTGTAAAATTGCTGCGTGCCAGCGGATAGTCAGCGTCTGGTAGGAGTTTGCACTTCAAGTAACAAGGTAACAAGTTTGCCAAATCTTGGTAGAATAATTATAGTTTAAAAAACTGAAGCAACCGACTTCTGATGGATGCCATTGTCAGAACTGGACCACATTGAAATGGGACAGGGAAAGCACCAGCTTTTAAATATAAAAAGAATCATTAAAATCGGTTCACCCAGTCGAAAGTTCTTTGGTAACAAACAATAAAAAAAAATACAATCGAATTGAGAACCTTCTCCTTTTTTGAAGTCGGTTGAAAATACGACATGAACGCGCATATTAATGTCAAAACCAATGAATAAACAAACATCCGAACATATTAAAACAAATTTAGTCAGTCAGAAGAGACTGCTGCTCTACTAGATCGCTTCGCTCGTTCGGTAAAAACATCAATGAAATCGAACTACGGGATAAAGAAATATTGCTCATGAGAATAATCGAGATCGCAATTATCTAAAATACATTATTACTTACACATTTTTCCATACACCAAAACAATGCTGATTCTATCTCTAAATATAATCCAGTTTTGATGTTTATTTTGATTGGAAATAAATGGTTTTACTATTTCAAATTTTTAAATTTAAACTTTTAATTTATGAATAAGTTTTATTTATTATTAAGTTATTACGAAATTAAAAAAATAATTGAAATGAGAATGTTTAGGTATAGAAATCAGTTTTCTAATTTTGTATGGACAAGCACACAAAAAGTTACTACATTAACTTACCTTTTTAATGCCGGTGAAACATAAAACAACTCCTCATTTCGAGGTAAGTCATAGCTTGGAATGATTTCTTCCAGATAAATTATCGACATACTTTTAATGAAAACATTTACATTGTTAACATAATCGACAACAAGCCTATTGCTGAATTAAAAAAAACAATGTAAAAAACACTAGGCAATAAAACTTACTTGGCATTAAGAACATTCTTAGGCCGCAGAATAAAGATAGGCCAAATCACAGCAGACACAATTGATGTCACAATATAATATATCGAAAACATAAAATGGTATTTCACCGCATTAGGTTCACTGCTCGTTATTTTTCTTAAAAATAACATACACACTGATAAAAACGTAAACATGAGAGCTGTTTGCCACATTTTGTAGCTAGTTCGACTGACACAAACGACCGAAGGTGAAGTCTGTATGATATTACGCTTAATTATCTTTATTTCTATATTTTATCAGTTCGATACGTTTAGTATGAGGCTAGTGGTATAATTAAAACGTTTAGAGGTCTCAAGGAAATGCCTTGAGAGAATTTAAAATATGACCTCTGCAACTTGGATCAGTTAGGTGGAGCTTAGTAGGTATGCTTACTTTGCTAAGTTGATAGTAACTGACCTTTAATCTCGCTTATAACACGTTTTATATTTTCATCTGATAGAACAATGTGTTTTGTTTCTTTTGTTACTGTATTTTTTTGGGTTCCATACCCATCGTGAGCCACTTACTAAGCGTCCATCCTACTTTTAAGTGGCCTCAAAACCTGGTACATAATAGCGATTTTATAAACGAAATAATTTTAGGATGTCGATAATTTATAAGGATTCTTCAATAACATATTAATAAATATATAATATAGTTAAACGTTTTTCTATTTTACTTTCGGTACTTGGATTCATTAAAAACCAGACAAGTGCGAGTTAGGCTCGCCCACCGAGGGTTCCGTACAAACGAGGGTTCCGTAGTAGGTATGTTTAATATTTCAGGAATCGAGTGTTGAAGTTTTTTTCAAGCTTTTCCTGAAATTCAGTTCCAATATAAATTACCTACTTTTAATATGTTATATGTGTTGGAATTGTGGTTTTTTATCCCGGAAATCCCACGAAACCGGAAACTACGTTTTTAAACCTTAATGCGAAGCTAGTCTTTGATATAAAGGGGAAATAATATATTTAAAAAAAAAAAACACCCTAAACCGAAAATTACACATCTTAAAAATAATTACAAACATGTTTTAACTTGTGCAAATGAAGCTCGTTCATCGATACACCACATGATACGGTTAACTCATTTCAAAATTTGGATCCTCATTCCTTGCATAAACACCCTATTTTTGTGATTAAATGAAAAATGTACAGATTTCGGACTTTTTCCTTTATGTGTACTATAGGACAATGCTTCTTGCCAAATTTCATAGTTCTACGTCAACGGGAAGTACTCTATAGGTTTTGATTCAGAGAGATGGATAACTAAGTAATCCTACAAGGGTTCAGTTTTTTTTTCTTTTGAGCTACGGAACCAATTAGTTAATAATAACAGATTTATCACGTATAAAATTCTGATGTTTCCAATACTTTAGTGTAAGTAGCGTAGAAGGTAGTATACATATGTAATAGTACCTCTATGGTAAGTAGTCACAAACAAGTAAAATGAGTGTTACATAGTCGAACATGACGGCTCAGTGAATACCCGCAAAAGAGTAGTCAGTGCGCAGAAGTTTTCACTTCAAATAAATGGTCAAGTGCGTGTCTTGACACATGTAATGTAGGGTTTCATAGTTGTATAATTTATGTAACCTTAAAACAGGGTCTCTTGTTTGATATGAGTTAACTTACGTTAATTTAAAAAAAAATAGCCGGTAGAAGTGAAGGGGGGGGGTACGTGACTAACAAAACATTTCACTTTATTTCGCAAACGGATGATGAATAAAAAAGATAGATACTCTTATATAGATGAGAAAAAAGTATTCATAAAAAGAAAATAAAGGAATAAAATATTTGGTACTTTAAATACTTGGGGTACGTGTAGGGGACACGTACCCCAAGTATTTAAAGTACCAAATATTTTTTCCAAATATTATTACGTCTTTCTCGGCATTGTTAATATAAAAAAAAACTGTATTGTCAAATCATGTTGAATTTTTTTTCCAATTTATTATTTTCAGCTTTCTGCTTCAAATTTTTGAGATTGTAGCCCTACAAGGGCTTGCCAAAGCTATAAATCTTACGAGGTAATGTTTGTAGAGTTGGGGTTAGGCTCTAAGCTACTTTTTTCATGCTTTGTTTTTTTCCCTTAGTGTTAGACAGATTACGGCTAAATTATTTTTATTTGTTTCCATAACAACGCCGTCCGGCGAGTTGGCGCAGTAAGAGCGACGTCACCCCCTGACGTCTCGCTGCTGTCTTCTGCTTATAAGCCTCGTTTACATTCAGCCGAAGTGAGCAGGGAAGTGGGTAGGGACTTAGGCAGGAGCAGTATGTAAACACGATACTTCTCATGCTCCTGCCACTGCTACTCGCCCTGCCCGGCGCTCCCCAAATGAGCGGTTTTTTGTGCGGACTTCAAAGAACGGGTAGTGCAAGCGACAGTGCGTATTTACATTCAGCTCCGTCGCTCACTTCTCGCCGAGCGCTTGAACTAAGTGGACGTGCGTGCTACCTTATTTTTTACGAAAGCCGCCAATGCCCAATATGCCTTTTGATTGGAGCAATGAAAATACGCATAAATTTCTAGAATTGCTAGAAGCGGAAAAAGTCATATGGGATGTTAATGACAAAGCCCATAAATTAAAACACAAAGTTCTGGTAAGTGTGGCTAGTCATCCACCATCTTCTACGGCGACGTATTTTCTTTTTTTAACTTTGAATCTTTTTAAAATTGTAACATAATTGTGTATTGCTAGAAGACACAACGCGGACGCAGTAAATATTTCGACGTCTGCCATTGCCGAAAGTCGAAAGCGATGTGAGTGGTAGGGCAGTATGTAAACACTATACTTCTCTCGATACTGCCACGGCAGTATCAAGCGCATTATTACCGGCAGCGTCAGGAGCAGTGGCAGGGGTTGAATGTAAATGAGGTATATTACTCTATTATTCTAAGATAAGCTAATACTTTCATTTGTAATCTCACTCATGAGTACTGTTAGGCGCAATGTAGTTACTAAATTCAATTTTGTGTCGCAGGAGAGCATGATTCAGTGCCCTGTGTGTACCCAGGTCCAGTATTTTAAGGGCCAAAAAGGCCTCAAAATTCACCAATCAAGGTGCCACCCCAAATCCTCCCAAATTCCTCTTTCGGCACCGTCTCCTACCGTAATTTCACCGAGTAGCAGTTTTCTGAGCGCTGCTACGCCTTCCAAACAGTTTTGGGAGGTTTTAAGCTCTTTCAAAAATTCTTTTCCGATTTTAAAACCCATCCCTCGTGGTGCGCGTGTTTCGGTAGCCTATTCTTTAGCATCTGCTATTAGGAACGCTATTTCGAAAAATTCTAAGGAGGCCTGGGAACATTTACTCACTTTTCCATACAGTGTGCTTTACGTCCATTTCGATTCGTCTAACAAAAAATCCCTTACTACTAAGTAAAGTATAAAGTATTGGAAGAGAACCTTTTAGGCCTTAGTAATATTATTCTGCCTAAAAGACGGAATAATCAAAATGCGAAAACATCGGGCGATTCGGCAACGATCAAAGAGGTTGAAAATAAAATTAGCGATGGCGATATCAAAGGCGCCGCACGCATCTTGTTCTCCAGCGATACTATTGCTCCATTTACATCAGACACGGTCCAGTCACTTCGTGACAAACATCCACCTGCTGCGGCAAATCTCCTTCTTCCTGATCCACCACAATCAAATGATGTTGCCATTGAAGTCACCGGCAGCCTAAGTAAGTTTAAGTCTAAGGAAGTTTCCGGCAGCCTAGTGGTGAGACCGTCTGACTTGCGATCCGCAGGTCCTGGGTTCGAATCCCACGGCACGCACCTCTGTATTTTCGAAGTTATGTGCGTATTGTTGATTGCCGCCAACTTCAAACGGTGAAGGAAAACATCGAGAGGAAACCTACATGTCTGAGAGTTCTCAATGATCTTGAAGATGTGTGATGTCTGCCAACCCGCACTTGGCCAGCGTGGCAGACTATGGCCTAACCATTCTCACAATGAGAAGATGGCCCGCTCCCAGCAGTGGGCCAGTTTGTACAAACGGGGCTGATAAAAAAAAAATAAAAAAATTGAAGTCACAGCTCAGGAAATTGCAGCGGCTATTCATTCTTTTAAGAGTGGCTCTGCCGGAGGCCTAGATGGTCTTTCTCCTCAACATCTAAAAGATCTTCTATCTTTTAGTTCTGTTGAGGCTAGTGAGACTCTCTTGAAGGATTTAACGGCTTTGGTAAATTTCATGTTATCTGGACGGGTCAGTGGTGACATCATCGATGTTTTGTACGGCGCTAATTTATGTGCACTTACCAAAAAGGATGGCGGTATCAGACCTATTGCTGTAGGCACCACATATCGTCGCCTCGCGGCCAAGGCAGGTTGTGGGAAAGGTTGCTCTTTGAGCCTTTTTCAACCCATACAGCTTGGTTTTGGTTCGCGTGGCGGATGTGAGGCTGCTGTTCATTCCATTCGATCTTTCCTTAGTCAAAATTTTGGAGATGTGTTGCTAAAGGTGGATGTAAAAAATGCATTCAATTCTGTTGATCGAGGTGCCCTATTGACCCAGGTCAAAGACAAAATTCCGGATCTTTTTAGTTTTCTTTGGTAATGTTATGGTAAGCCCACAACATTGACATACCAAAACAACTTTCTTGAGTCTTCAGTTGGCTGTCAACAGGGTGATCCTTTTGGACCCGCCATTTTTTGCCTGGCCATTCATCCAATTATTCAACGTCTCCATTCTAAACTAAATGTTTGGTATTTGGATGACGGAACCCTGGGGGATGATGCGGGTACTTTTCTTAACGATTTACAAATCCTGATAGACGAATTTCGTCTTATTGGTTTAGAACTAAATTTTTCCAAATGTGAACTTTATGTTTGCGACTCCTGTCCTGACAAAGATTTGGTTATTAATAAATTCAATGTTTTGGCACCTAATATCAAATTGTTGGACAGCCGTTCTCTTCGCCTTCTGGGTTCACCGATATTAGATGAATCTTTTTCATGTTTTGTTGAAGAAATAATTCAAAATTTTACGAGTGCCTCTTCTAGGTTACTCAAAATAAACGCCCACATGGCGTTTACAATTATCAAATATTGTTTGTTCGTTCCGAAATTTATGTTTTATTTACGATGTAGTCCACTGTGGAAACACGGTGAGCTCCTTTTGAGCTTAGACAATGTCGTAAAGGAAACTCTGATATCGGGTTTGAATGTTGACATGAATGACAGGATATGGTCACAAACCTCACTACCTGTACCCGCGGACGGACAGACAGACAGACGGACATGTCGAAACTATAAGGGTTCCTTGCTTACTACGGAACGATCGAAATCGGATGATGTTTAAGGGTAGAAAATAGTTTTCTCCTATTTGTATCGAGGAGCGCACGACAATGTTTCTCATAACATAAGTATTCAGTCATGATAAGGAGCGTGCCACGGCCAGTAACGAGTTTTGCAGCCAGACTAAGTCTCTGTCCTCGCACCATACCCTCTCTTTGCCATTCAGAAGTGTAAGTGGTATGTATCTAAACTATAGTATACCCCAGGTTTAATATCCACGACCATAGAAGCACAGCGTGACTAATGTGCAAAGTGCGGATGTAAAAGTTTTATGCCTTGCGTCGCCCAGTCGTAAAACGTAAGTAACCCACTTTGGGGCGTGTAAACCTACATTTTGCGACGTAGCACGAGTACCTGTTACCTTTTCATTATAGTTATACTGATGAAGTTCTTAATTAAAGCGACCGAGATATGTCATGTTCATATTCATGCATGTTTGCCTTGCAAGAGATCGCTCTAAGTGATAAGGCCGACAATTAAAAGCCTAAGCAATCATATTTTCTCTGATTTTTTTTTCTCTATTTGTGGTCTTTTAATAAAGAGTTATCTATGTATCTATCTATTCGAGAATATGGATACAATATTTAAGAGACAAAGTCGAACTCTAGAACAACATTTAAAATATTTTAAAACGTATAAAATAACAGTGGGATGTAAAAGTGGGAATAGTTATTTGTGCAACAAGAGAGCAAAGTCGTTTTTTGCTGCAAGTGCTGATTTTGAATCCTGAGTGTGGCGAGGGATTCAAAGGCACGAGATGCAAAAAACTTTGCTCTCGTGTAAGACACATATCTTTTCACTTCATTAGCGAGAACACTTTAGGAGATAATAGTACATTGTTACCTTGGGTGAAAGTAACTTATTTAGTCCCGACACGGGGTTTGGCGCACGAACGAAGTGAGGGCGCCAATAGTTCGAGGGACTAAATAAGTCTTTAACCCGAGGTAAACTCTGTGCTTTTCATTACGAATACAAGGAAAGTAAAAATGAAAACACGAATTAGCTACAGAAAAAATGAGTAAATTTTATTTTACATAGATCAAAAACTTTGGTAAGCAATCTTTTCAGCCAATATTTTTCATTTTCATCATTAATAAAAATGGTAAATATTTTGTTCAAATCTATGTTATTTTAAAGTAATTGTTGAAACTAAATTATAATAGTTATTTAAAAAATATATATTCTTCAATCAATACATATTCTTTATGTTATTTCAGTTTTACATCGCGCTGTAATTGCTTTAAAGAAAACTGGACATGGCTCAATAGAAACGTGAAAATAGAACTAGTTTTTTTTTATTTGACAGCTGGCAGTTGAAAGTGATTCTCCCTAGGGCTGAAAAGTATTACTTTCAACCCGCTCCTCAGGCAACTTCAGACCTACTTTCAGAGTATGAGTAATGAAATAAATATTTACAGGTTAAATATCAGTTTTATTTGCAGTAAATACTTATTTTCGTTTAAATACAACAATAAGTTAAAAATTCAATAAATTACATTAAAAGACATAATTATCTTTTTGCAAAATTTCTTTAGTTAGTACGAAATTTCGAACGTGTTTGTCTTTGAGGTCGAATTCAAAATCGGAACTTCGAAAGGGCTGGTCTTTGTCTCTCTCTCTCTCTTTCTAATGGCGGGAAAGAGATAGAGTGTGAATGTTTCGAATTGTATGATTAACCCAAGGCTGGAAGCTGGCAGAATGCCCTAGTGCGATGCCAAGGAAGAAAAAGAACCCAAGGCTGAATAAGATATTCGCAGCTTTCTGAAAAAAAATGATTAATAAGTTACTTTGTCTCACTCAGTGAGCAAAATCGCATTTTACTCACTGGTTTCAGGCAGCAAAACCTACATGTTTGAGCTACTGAAGTGAAAAGAGATTTGTTCATTTAGGTCAGATAAATATAAAAAAAAAAAATCAGATATCATTTAATTTGGCGACGAACTTCAAAAAAAAAATTAATATTAATTTAGCGAATTTAAAAGATATCTAAGATTGTCCTAATAGTTGTCCCATCTAAATTGATAAAATCATGTCTCTTATATTATTATGCATTGATAAAAGTTGTAATGCCCGAGAGAGATATCGACGCGCTTTGAGCACACCTTTACATGTCGAGATCATCCAATGACACGTATTCAATATACATTTATATACGTACGACTTATGTCGTACGAAAAAATATTTTTTGCGATGTATTGTTGTTGTTTTTTATGTATATAATATATAGAAGAGAAAAAAAAACAGAGAAGTATATAGTATAGAAGATAGCGTTTACGCAGCAACGAATGCAGCAGTGGATCTATAAAGACTAAATTGATAATTTGTATTAAATACCTAGTACCAGGTAAGAACGCATTTAGCTCAGTTTGTTATTAATGTAGTTAGGTATATGTGCCGTTTGGTTTATCATGGTTATATTTCGGCGTATAAAGTACAGAGGTTACATAAAGTTACGTGTAGGTACCTACTATTTAAGTACACATTCATTTAATGACCACTTAGTTCCATAATTAGAAGCAAGTTAATCAGTAGTAATTAGTAGTAAAATCTATTAGTATTTTTTTCATATTTTACAGTTTTTCTCTGGTCGTCTACGTGCGATGTTACAAAAAGTGTTGTTTATTTTTGTTGCAAGTTTCTTGAATTATGGGCTTTGCCAGACGACGCAGAAGAAGATGAATGAAACCACACCTGTAACCTTATTCCCACTGTTGTTCCGAGATCATGTTTATTATTCTTTGACTAATAAGGGAAAAGAGATGTTTTCTGCGATTAACATCCGTTAGTATTACTTAGGATTGGCTAATATGTGATTGGCACTTTTTTTTTTCCTAAAGGAAACAAAAAGCGGTACTTTACGTGTAATGAAAACATTCAACGTAGTTTACTGCTTTTAAACAAAATTAAATTTTAAAAGATTATTTATGGGTAAAATATAAATTTTAATGCTTTATTAAAAAATGTATTTGTTGTTGAAAACAATTGACACATTCAGCAATAGATAGCAGTGTCACCTTCTGAGTTGCTGAGATCAGATAGTATATATTTGTGTGATGTACACATTTTTTAATATTTTTTTGAATAAGATTTGATCGAGAATGCTTTTATCCATGTTTCAATAAAGTCAGTGCAGCCGTTTCTCAAGTCAGGTGTTTAAGTTTTCTAAATTTACTTATCTTTAGTACCGACCTTCATACATTTCTTGTATTTCCCTTTGCCCTGCAATATTCATGATAGTTATTTTTCTGGTACTTTTGTTTAAAATTTTACTAGCAGAATTTGGAAGACTTCTTACCTTTTTGACAGCTGTTTTCGATTATGTATTTACATTTAAACATTTCAGATCCTTCATGTACCGCCAAGAGAGGCAACTGTATCCCTCGGGGTCAATGCACCGGTCGTGACATGGTGTACATCTCTCGCGTGTGCTACAAGTGGGACCTGGTCTGCTGCTACGACAGTAGCATCAACTTCCCTGAGGTCGCCTGGAAGCAGTACACCCCCCCGCCACCGCAGGTAGACCTCCGGGAAGTGTACATCGAGCCTCCGGTCGAGCCATAATTATATTTCATGTAATGAAGAATAAATCTCATTATGAGTGTATGAAGGAGGTTTTTTAAATGAAGTCCGTAAGCCATTTCGGGACAGTATAAAGTATTTTTCCCGAAGCTAAAAGGAGGATCATGATTTCAGCAATTTCGTCTCGTTTTACTCACTATTGCATTTGTTTACGTTACTTTTCAACACGTTTGTAATCGATAGCACGATGCCCACTTTTTAAAATTGTTATACATTAAATCGCGTCATGCTCAGTTTTTATAGTTGAATTAGCAGAATTTATAATGATGACCCAGTAAAGCGAACTGGAATCCTATCGGCTTAGAGGAATAATCGTATATTTAGTTACAAAGATGTTACCCTAAGTTGGTCGATGGTGTGCTGATCCCTAAGTTGGTCTTTGCTTCCGACACCAAAAGACGACAGTCTTTTCTCTCTATAGTTCTGTGCGAGCTTACGCCAATACGCCTGTGGTACGATTTTCATACATATTTATTCATAACTGACCTTTAGAAGACGCCATATTGAACTTGGATTGATGCCACAGAACCTGTGGATAGCGGACTAGACATATTACATTTGTTTAAATTTGGTAAGTGATTTATATTATAAATACATATGCAAGAGCTAAATATATCTGCAAACACAAACATATATAAGGACTGAAACCTTCCTTATGTCTTCACCGTAGTCGTGTAAAAATTGTGAATAGCAATATTTATATAAATGGTCATTGACCAGCATTAATCGGAGTTAAGTATTTTAGGAATATATTTTATGTACTTAATAAAATAATTATTATCTATTTTGTAGACATAATAAAAACACTAAACATAATTCAAGTCATCAACAACGTCATTTCATTAATAATAATAATTGTGTGAAACAATTTATTATGACAAAAAAGATAAGATTAAGTACTATAGTTCCCGTCACGTAAAAAAAACGCTGGTTTGTTCGTAAACGCGAACAAACCAGCGTTCTTTTTTTTTCATTAATCGGAGTTAAGTATTTTAGGAATATGTTGTAGGTACTTAATAAAATAATTATTATCTATTTTGTAGACATAATAAAAACACTAAACATAATTCAAGTCATCAACAACGTCATTTCATTAATAATAATAATTGTGTGAAACAATTTATTATGACAAAAAAGATAAGATTAATTACTATAGTTCCCGTCACGTAAAAAGAACGCTGGTTTGTTCGTAAACGCGAACAAACCAGCGTTCTTTTTTTTTCATTAATCGGAGTTAAGTATTTTAGGAATATATTGTAGGTACTTAATAAAATAATTATTATCTATTTTGTAGACATAATAAAAACACTAAACATAATTCATAATTCAAGTCATCAACCACGTCATTTCATTAACAATAATAATAGTGTGAAACAATTTATTATGACAAATTTTTTTTTATTACTAATGACGAGTAAATTAATAATGAATAAGTAACTACGTATCTTATTATTTGTTCTTGTGTAAAATGTTAATTACTTTATTTAAATGTGAAACAATGTTAATAACAATGATTATGACGCAAAATGTATTATCCTACGCTACTCCACGTGGGTAACTGTGGATAAAAAATAAGTAGGAACATTATAAATATGTAACAGAAAAAAAACCGGACAAGTGCGAGTCAGACTCGCCCACCGAGGGTTCCGTACAAACTAGCAGATAAAAGGGGGAAATCATATATTATTTTATGTTTTCCTTCATAAACCGAAAAATATACATCATAAAAATATTTAAAAACCTGTTTTATGCTACTGAAGCTCTTTCATATGATACCCCACATGATACGGTTAATTCACTTTAAAATTTGGACCTTTTCATTCCTTGCATAAAGACACTATTTTTTTGTGATTAAATTTAAAATGTCCAGTTTTCGGATTTTTTCCTATATGTGTACTCTAACACAATTCTTCTTGCCAAATTTCATTGTTCTAGGTCAACGGGAAGTACCCCATAGGTTTTGATTCCCTTGTGAGTGTCGAAATGTGCGTTTTTACGATATATTCGGCTGTAACTTTTTTTTACGAAAACTTAGAAACTTTGTTTTTCTTTCTACAGAAAGATAGGTACTATGGATCTGCGTATATAGTTTTAATTTCAACTCGATACCTTTACGAGTTCCCGAGATATCTTGACACCCGATGGACGGACAGACGGACAACAAAGTGATCCTTTAAGGGTTCCGTTTTTTCCTATTGAGGTACGGAACCCTAAAAAGTGAAGTCAACGCGTAATTATAAAGCGGTTAACTTTGAACGCCCGCTAAAACATAAAATATATATTAGTGATACCTATTGAAATGTATATCACAAGTACATCAATAGGTAATTTTGAAACAGTAGGACTCTTTTGCTTACTGCACACCAGTACTGCACTTTTGTTAGAATTATAGATTATGTACAAGCTTTACTTTATTCAGTGTGTTTCCAGTGAAATATGTGTAAGTATATAATAAAATTTAACATAATATGCTACTTGAGATAAGAGTGACAGTTTTGTGTGGCATTGAACTGAACTGTTATTATGAGAAACTGCGAATCTAATATTAATTTAATTTCTAGATCTAATTTCGAATGCTATCATATACATCACTTTTATAAATATAAATATTATATGCTTACTAAAATCATATTGTAGCAGTTTACTGAACACATCTTCCTGCCAAATTTCGTCCATGAAACGCTAATAGTCTCACAGTAAAATCGCTGTGACAGACGGACAGACATGGCGAATTTATAAGGGTAGGGAAACTTATGAATGGTAGAAATGGCCAATGTTATGTTCGAATAGTTTAATGGTTGATCAATACGGTGCATGAAGTTAAAATGGGGAGTATCTATATTCTATATACATACGCAGATAGCTCATTCATTTACGTGTCGGTTTTATATTATATTATAGTACCTACAATTCCGGCGAACCAGATGTTCGTTTCAATAATGGCGCTTTTGCTTTGGGAGCGGAAGGTAAGATTGGATTCCCGACCGGGTTGATATTTAAAAGAAGATTGAGGAACAAAAAAAAACCAATGGGTTGCACTCAGGGAGTGCCGGCAGAAGTTAAAACTAAAAAACAAAATAGCAAAAAGACTGACTCGTGAAGGATTTGAACCTCCGCCCTCCGATTGACAAATTGAGATTTATATCGGTGCTCTAACCTATTGAACTAACGAGTCTTACGTGCATGTGACGAAAATAAGCATTGGGAGCAACAAAATGACGTCATGCTAGAAGGACAAACTTGTACATATAATAATGAACTTTAAATCCAGAACGTTAGAATAGGTTTCTGACTGTCCGTCTTACGATCTGACGCGAGCTTAAATTTTTTAACCCATCCCAAAAATGCACAACGCCGCTAAAGAAGTTTTCACTTCAAAAATAGTAAAGAGCTAAGTATGAGTGTAAATTGGCGCTTTGCTCGCTAGGTCACATAATTCATCAAATTATGATAACCTTTTAAATGTATGAAATACTTTAAAAATGTTACTTGACTATTACATTTTAGAAGGAATACAAAGTTAGTCAATGATTCAAAGTTACTTAGGGTGGTATTAATTGCTTTGTTTTTTAATTCAGACGCAACAAGACTCAGAACAATAGGTAATTAAAATGTTTTTTTGGGGGTATTTAATAACCCATAACATTTTCAATTGTTCAGATAGGTCTATAGATGTTTTTAAGCTTTCGTACTAAGGGAGGGGCCTATCCTATTGCTGCCTGTCTGCTGTAGGACAGACAGAGTAGACTTAAACCGCTGTATCTTTTGAATTGTAATAGACAAGAAGTTGAAATATTCACAGTATATCATTACGACAGATGTAGATAATTATAATAAAACAAATATCAATGCTAATAGAAAAACAAAATACCCGACTGCAGAAAAGAGGTTTTTGCAGCTGTCAAAAAATCTTCTCATCAACTGCCAGCTGTCAAATTAAAAAAAAAACTAGTTCTATTTTCACGTTTCTATTGAGCCATGCCCAACTTTCTTTAAAGCCACTCAATTACAGCGCGATGTAAAATTGAAATAACATAAAGATAAGTATTGATTAAAGAATATATATTTTTTAAATAACTATTATAATTTAGTTTCAACAATTTCTTTAAAATAACATAGATTTGGACAAAATATTTACCATTTTTAATGATGAAAATGAAAAATATTGGCTGAATAGATTGCCGGCCACAGAAAAAAAACCCAAATAGACGGGAAAGCAGCAGTCCGAAAATTTACTATTTTTTTCTGTAGCTAATTCGTGTTTTTATTTTTACTTTCCTTGTATTCGTAATGAAAAGCACAGTGCTTACCTCGGGTTAAAGACTTATTTAATCCCTCGAACTATTGACGCCCTCACTTCGTTCGTGCGCCAAACCCCGTCTCGGGACTAAATAAGTTATATTCACCCCTATGGTAACAATGTATTATTCTATAATACTTCCTATAGCTTAAATGGCTTGAACGATTTTGAAGTGCGAGGTGTCGTTTGATTCGTCTTCAGTCAGTTAATGTCATATGCCACAATACTTTGTACTAATAATAATAAAACTCTCAAGAAAATATAAAAAAAACAGCCACCTTAAATATTAATTTTATTTTAATTTAATTATTTATTTTTAAAGTGAATATTCAATAATTAAATTTAATATTTATTTAATTCAATATTCAGTGAATATCTCAAGCGTCTACCTGATGCCGTTACAAATATGGAGCAAAAACGAGCAAAAAAATCACGTTTGTCGTATGGGTGCCCCCTTAAATATTTATTTTATTCTGGATTTTAGTATTTGTTGTTATAGCGGCAACAGAAATACATCATATGTGAAAATTTCAACTAACTACTTATCACGGTTCATGAAATACAGCCTGGTGACAGACGGACGGACGGACGGACGGACGGACAGACAGCGGAGTCTCAGTAATAGGGTCCCGTTTTTACCCTTTGGGTACGGAACCCTAAAAAGCGCTTTTTGTAACCTCGAAAAAGACTACTGTTGGGCACCTAAGCCGATAAAGCTAGGGCCCGTTGCTTTGCTGATCAGTAATAATGTATTAAAACTTTTGTTAGTTAGATCCTTAAACTGATTTGAAAATAAATAATAGTAGGTATTAAAAATATAGGTAAATATATAGTTTTGATGTTTATATTGAATGAATTAACATAAATTTATAAAAGAGCTAAAAACTAACTAAATTTGACTCAGTCAAATAACCCGCCACTGACTGTTCCTGGTGGAAAGGTACCCAATATTATTATAATAAACCGTTATAAATTATAATATTCTCGTGTTATAAAATATATTCCCGTGTTATAAAATACTTTTTTTTTTATCAGCCCTGTTTGTACAAACTGTCCCACTGCTGGGAACGGGCCATCTTCTCGTTGTGAGAAGGGTTAGGCCATAGTCTGCCACGCTGGCCAAGTGCGGGTTGGCAGACTTCACACATCATCACAGATCAAGATCATTGAGAACTCTCAGACATGTAGGTTTCCTCACGATGTTTTCCTTCACCGCTATAAAATACTTAATATATTGGAATTTTCAAGGCTAGAGTGAATAGATATCTTCTAGACGAGTTCCATCCTCGACCACACCATCAGGCAAGTTGGTGGTCAATCATAGATCTATCTTGCATAAAAAAACAATATTAATCTGTAGCGCGCACAAGCAAAAATTCCTCCTTTTCATCCCCCTTAGAGTCCTGCAGCCCCTCCAGGGATGATATTTATGGATCTGTTTTGACGGGTACGATAACTTGGGGGTGTTTTCCGCGCCAGCCAAATTTCAGTCACGAACAAGATATATCTCTCGAGCTCCGGGCAAATTAAATAATACGGAAAACTCTGTGTATTGGGACTTAAATTAAATTTAATATTATGAGATACAAACTGTATTTACTTGTAAAAATAAAGTCTAGGATTTCAAGAGAGAAACGTTTTCCCCTCTACTTAGGTATAAATAATTTCTACTCCTAAACATTATCTTCGATGTTTTATTTTGATTATTTCATATTTCATTTAAATTTTGAAGCTAACAAGTATCTATATTAAAAGAAAAATAAAATACCCGACTGCAGAAAAGCAGCATTTGCAGTCTAACTTACGATTTTGTTACGCTTGATACGAATGTACGTTTTTTGTAAGAAAGTATGAGTAAAATCGCTGTAAAAGATTATAAATGTGCATTCTTTAGAACAATTCTAATATAATCATTTGTTTATTACGAAAAAGTTCATTGGAAATTACGAAAAAACGCATTTTTTTATTTTTGCAAGAGCTGTATTATTATTATTACAAAAAAATATAGCCTATGACACTCTGGAAGTAAAGACAAATCTAATGACACCTCGCACATCAAAATCGGTCAAGCCGTTTAGGGTGTAGGCGATAATATAGAAACATACATACAACTCGAAAAACATAACCCTCCTTCTTACGCACTCGGGTAAAAATTTGGAAACCTATAGGAAGCAATAGTTAGTGAAATTGTGGATCTTTAGATAGAATAGCGATAATTATAACTAAATCGCGAGTAAATCGGTTTCTTCTAGGTTATCACGTTCCATTACTTATCGTCTTCATTACCAGTTAGGTATAAAAAGCTATGTATCATTAAACATGCCATCATAGCAGACAATACATATTCATAAATTACTTCATTACCATTGTACCGATACTCTTACCATCGCTATTGTAAATGTGTTTTTATTTAACTTAGCTGAAATTGCGATAAATTTATTTCATAATTACATTTTGGAATCTGTATTTGCTCGCAAAACATCTTCGCAAACAAGATATTATTGAAACAATAAAGCCTTTTATTCTACTCATGACGGAAGTTTTATTTAACTCGCTTAGCCCCGTTTATGAATTACGTAAGGATACTCGTATAAGTATTTTCTGTAAAGTATGTGTACTGTGATTTCGAAATTTTTTATCCTACGAGTACCTTCCACGAACCAGCCGTCTTAGAGCAAGAAAGGGAGGCAAATATCTTTATTTTCCAATTGTTGTTCGAGCACTAACAGTTAATTGGTACCCAGTACGTTTACAACATTGCTAAGTGGAATGAAAAGAGAGAAAAAAATGTGGAATGATAATTTGTTCATTTGCCATACTATGCCGTTGCGAGAGGTGTCGAGTTTTCTACATGGAACATTCCTGTCGAGTTTTCTACATGGAAAATTTAGAAAATGTTATCCACAAATATTTATTTTGTACACATAACCTATTAAATGAGCTTTATAAACTTAAATAACTTTTATCAAGATGGCGCTGAAGGGGTTTGACGAGAGTGAGTTGCCTTGCTAGACACCTCAGCCAATGTAAAAGGATAACCCAGTGGCGTGGAATTTTATTAACGCTGTACAAAATCAATGTTATTTTGATTTTGTGCTGGTGTACTGGCGGAGATGTATTTGCTGATTTTAAAGAGCCTTGAAGTGGTTAACGAATGCCACAACAAGTACAAAAATAATCTGGGAGTCTAAAATTCGCGTCTGAATTCTGATTATTCTAGAGGGGATGGGTATCTATACCTGCTACACAGCTTTCAATGACTTTTATAAATACTTTATAAAGGACTAACACGCTGTATTTACCAATATTAGATTTCATATGAATGAGAAAGGCCTTTGTCTGACAATGGACAATAAAGGCTGATTCCTATTGCATCCTGAACTTATACCTTCACATAACATCAGGTGAGGGGCGGTCAAACGTCTAGTCATTCGATCGTAAAAATACACCTCTACGTGCCTGAAAAAGATCAGGAATACGAACTAAATCTGCACTGGTATTGATATGCGATAAAATAGATACAATGCAATGTGGGCAAAACACGGATGGAGCGTACGTGGTCCAAACGAAACGTGAGGAAAACGTGGGTAAGATGATTTAGTAGTTAGGGATGATAGTGTTTATTTAACATCCCATATCGGTGGTGTTTTTTCGTGGCGGAACATTGCATGCACCCTTACGAATGAATTCGATGCTCGAACTTTAATTTCGCCAACTACCTGAACTATAACGCATTACATAATTTGGATTGTTCAACACCGATGATGGTATAATAAGATTATGCACCAAGGGGATAGTGTTTTATGTCATGGGTGACATATTGAATCCTGACTGAAACGTAGGATTCTTGGGTTAACTCATAATAGTCTAGTAAAAATAAATCTGTTTGTATATGGAGCAGATCCCAGTATTTGCAACTGGAGTGATTCTTTGTAATTATGGTAGTATAATAACTAAAAATCATATATCTACAATAATCACCGCTTTATAATTCATATTACCTTAGTAATTAGCTACAAAAGATGCTCTTCAGATTCAGTCAGATCTCATCTGATATCTTTTAGTCAGTGAAAGTGGCATGACAATGCGACACATGGCAACCAATTTTACATGAAATGTTTTTGGTGGGATTTCATTTCTTTTTGTAAGAGACCCTGTAATTTCTGCAACGTTTTGTTTTAACGGAATGTATTTCCCTGTGCATCTGTTATAATTTTATTTGCAGCAGTCATAGCCTGTTTTTCTTGTTGACTTATTACTTAAAATAGATGATAGCTGCTGTAACCTTTAATTCTGATGTGGCGCCATACTATAGCGCGTGAATAAGAGTTGGTTTCCAGATACACTCTTCAGCACATGTATAAAGTTGCAAATCGTCCCAATATTCTTCTAAATAAGCTCTCGGTTGTAAGTATTATAATTTTCTGTGTAAATAAGTCCCTAAGTACTACTTAAAATAAACCAAATCATCAATTAAAGTCGAATAATATATAAATACAAACCCATATTTACTAAACAAACAACGATCGAAAACGACACTATCCATAGTATCTATCCATACGTGCCATTGTGTGCAGGATGTATAAGTTACGCAACAAGAGTACTAATTTTGCAACGCAATCAAAGCGCGCGAAACGATAGCGTGTGTAACGTCAACGCGCACGCCATCTAGTGTCGCCGTTAGAAACTAATAGTGTGGGAGTGGCAAAGTAGACGTATTTTAAATGTGAATTAAATCTATAGTATAAAAGCTACATGGATTAAACTTTGTGTGTTTTATATATGTACTGATTACTTTTTATCCTGAAAATTTGGGCTCTCTAGTATTATCCATATCGAAGTTATGTTGTTTTAAAGAAATATTAGGCAAGATCACCCTTTAAAAGGGTTGGAGGGTGAAAAGTACAAATATCTTAATTTTTCTGTTGTTTGTGTACCAATCGTAGTTTGCATACCAAATTTCAGCTTTCTGAGACTTCAGGAAGTATCCATTCTCTTTGATTACACTCAGGGGGTGTGCTCCCACAAATAAAGGGTTGGAGGGTGAAAAGTAAAAATATCTTATTTTTTTCGTGGTTCTTATGTAAATATTAGCTTACACACCAAATTTCAGCTTTCTAGAATTTCAGGAAGTACCTTATATTAATTATTGACGAGAATAACGTAATAATAAGGGTAGAGGGTGAAAAATCGTAGCTTGCATACCAAATTTCAGCTTTCTAGGACTTCAGGAAGTACCCTAGATTATTGATGACGAGAACGGGATAACCCCAAATAACACCAAATAGGGGTTGGAGGGTGAAAGTTACAAATGTCTTCATTTTTCTGTTGTTTGTGTGCAAATTGTACCCTACATACCAAATTTTAGCTTTCTAGGACTTCTGGAAGTACCCTAGATTACTGATGACGATAACGGGATAACCCCAAATAGGGGTTGGAGGGTGAAAGTTACCAATGTCTTAATTGTTCTATTGTTTATGTGCAAATTGTAGCCTACATACCAAATTTCAGCTTTCTAGGACATCAGCAAGTACTTAATCTTTTTATGATCATCAGTTAATTTGTGCCAAATCGGCGTATTTTAGGTATCAATAAAATCAAAAGTATAAAAGATAGATAAATACATGAAACTTTAGTTGAAACTAGAGTTAGGTTAGAGTTAGGTTAGAGTTAGGTTAGAGTTAGGTTAGAGTTAGGTTAGAGTTAGGTTAGAGTTAGGTTAGAGTTAGGTTAGAGTTAGGTTAGAGTTAGGTTAGAGTTAGGTTAGAGTTAGGTTAGATATAGGTTAGAGTTAGGTTAGAGTTGGGTTAGAGTTGGGTTAGAGTTGGGTTAGAGTTGGGTTAGAGTTAGGTTAGAGTTAGGTTAGAGTTAGGTTAGAGTTAGGTTAGAGTTAGGTTAGCGATAGGTTAGAGTTGGGTCAGAGTTAGGTCAGAGTTAGGTCAGAGTTAGGTTAGAGTTAGGTTAGAGTTAGGCTAACCTAACTCTAACCTAATTCTAACCTCTCAAAAATTGGTTGTCTGAGAGACAATGAGCGTAACGGGACAATTAGACATACTTTTTCGTGCGTGCAGCCGGCGTTCATCGATTTATTAGACGTGTCACGTCAAAAATTGGTTGTCTGTAAAGTCGGTTTACGGACTATAGTTTAACGTGACAACGTCATAACAAAACATTGATGAAATAATGATGATGATGATATAACGGGACAATAAGCGTAACGGGACAGTGAGTATTTTTTTATTTACAAATGGCTAAATAACACAGTTAGTTATGAAAATTGTTACAAAGATTTCTATGAATCTGTAAACGAGCATAAACTACTTGTCATCATCGTCATCCCTACGCAGGTAAAATCGCAGGTTATACAGCTTTTTATTTATACATGGAGAGTTCTATATACGAAGATTTTCTCGTTGATTTTTTTTCTCATTCCACAATTTGATAACTAAACAATCAATATTATTTTTCCGTCAAAAGTTTACTATAACATCGTAATTTATTGCATTGCAGCGGCATCGCATCGCTGCGCGCATGCGCGTTGCGGCGGTCATTAGCGCGCGCGCATTCAAATACATAATTAATGTACTAAACTCATTTATCTATGTTTCTACAATATCACCCTGGTGATTATAAATAAATAAGTATATCCTTAAGTATTATTCTCAATTATCAACCAATGTGGATGTTTTGTTTAGCTATAAACTTGAAAAACACAACTTTAGTTATTTTCATGGTATTTCTCAAGTTCTTCACATCTCATTACTACGACATTGTGACAAATGTACTTCAAAAGGGATCGACGCATATGACCAAGAACGCAAGAGGCCATTAGACGCATTTAACCAGATACGCAAATGATCAGATACGTGCATGGCCAGATACGCAATTGACCAAACCCAAGACAAAAACACTTTTTTTTCTTATCCAAACGGAGCGCGTTGTTGTCATTGTTGTACGAGCTTCAAAAATTGCATTTAAAAATGCAAACCTTTATCTTTTTGTTATATATATATATATTAGTCATAAAATCGCAAGTAAGATAGGGTTCTTCTAGGCAAACGCGCTGCATCGCAAATTGTAACTTCATTCAAAACTAGCGAGATCAGTGATCGCTTGATCACCGAATTTCAACACGATACCTTCACGCGTTCCCGAGATAAAGGTCTTGATACCCGGACGGACGGACAGGCGGACAGAAAGACAGACGGACAACAAAGTGATCCTAAGGATTCCGTTTTTTCCTTTTGAGGTACGGAACCCTAAAAACACAAAATTTTATATTAAATTAATTAATACATATTGTGTATTTACGTAATAATGTAAATAAAAATGTACAATTAGTTTCTCTTAGCAGTTTTTTGAATTTTTACAACCATTTTCACAAAAAGGGTTTGAATGTGTGAAGAACAATATTACCTATGCGAGTTGTGCGAAGCCTAATTACCTAGAAGAAAAAAATATAATTAAAAAAAACTTTGTACTATGGAATTTTCGTACATTTTGTTGAAAATAATGCTTAAAATTAATGAAATGTATCCATTTCATTAATTTTAAGCATTAATATTTAAGTAATTGTAAGTGAATTTACTTGATTATAATGTACTTTTAGGACCAGTAAGGTTGCATAGGTATAATGCCAGGCAGATTTTTGTACTCGAGAAAAAACATTTTCCTTGCTACGTTACGATGAAAAACGTATTGCACTCGGCTGTGAAGTTATTTTATCTTTTGTCTTCTTGAATCCATCGCTACGCTCAGGATTCTACACTAGAATGGCAGCGCAGCGAGTGGCTGCGCTCGTGGTTTAAACCTAGACTCCTTCGTTTGCTCTGGATTCAACTGTCAGACACTCGATCGGGGGTTAAAAACTAACTGCGTCTCGCGATTTCATCTGCGATGAAAAGCGATAATGATGGTGATAAAATATATCCTATATCCTTTTCCAGGTCCTGAAGAATCTCTATGCCAAATTTTATAATTATTGGTTTAGCAGCTTAGCCATGAAAAGGTAACAAATAGACAGAGAGACAGACAAACAGAGTTACTTTTGCGTTTATGATATTTTTAAATGTAAATATATTTGTGTTACTTTTCACACAACAGCATCTAGCCCAAACTAAGCAAAGCTTGTACTATGGAACTAGATGGTTGATAGAATACTTAAATACTTTTATATTAGTTAGGATAAGCATTAGGATTTGTCAGTCTATGGACTGACCTATCGAAACGGGAAAAATATCGAGATTAAAAACATTGAAATCGACCTCTCTACTAACACGGAAGTTCTGACAATTCTATAAAACTAATAATGGTATATTTAACTGAATCGAATTATTTGTAAATATTTATGGAGTAGTTTACCTCGTTTTAAGGTTAAAAATATGTTGCCGTTCGCTTCTCGTACATTGACGGCCTTACCGAAAAACATTACTTAATTTTAACCATCGTCTTAAATTCTCTGTCTTCTTTGCGCAAGTGCCATTACGTGTCAGCGAGAAGTTGATAAAATATGTATGTATGAGTCGCCGAGGCCAAACTTGTTTACGACGTTTCACCTTCACCTTAACCGTTGATATTATACAATAATCAGTTAATTCTAAATGTTTTATATTGCTAGATTTATTGAGTAGCTTCACGGCTAAATAAGCGATAGAAGCGTTTGAATAGATACTGTTCAAGTAAATGGACAATACGAATGACAGTTCAAGAAAGACGTATCAGAAATGTTTATAGTATGCCTTATCTTTAGTAAAATCAATAATTATTTATATTAAAACTATAAATGATATCCTCAATATTAAACTGATTGATTCAGATGCAATGAATACGTTGCGTCTGAATGAATCATCCCCTTAATTTTATTACTAGATGTAAGTAAATAAAATATATTGTAATATGTCGAGGTGCGCTGCGCATTTGCAAAGCAAAGCTTTGTAAGCTAAGTTTTGCAAATCAGTACCTTCTCCCAACTTGCTCGGTATGTAGATATTGTTTAGATTTTCTGTATACACATATTTTGAATTAGGTATATTCCAGCCCAGATAACTAAATATTACTTATTGTTATGATGAAATTGAATTTTTTTTTTTTGGTTTGTGAAATAAAAATAATGATCGTTTAAAAAACTAAGCAACCGACTTCAAAATGTTACGATATTGTATGTTTTAAGGAAAATAAGTCGTGCAATTTATATACATTTTTAGATTTTAAAATCTCTCTTTCTTGTATTGTATACAATGCGATTGCCAATGACATGATAATAATAACTTTCGTACTACTATTTAAAACGCTTTTGTTACCGGTTTGATATTCCCGGAATGCAATTGGAAAAAGTCTTATTCTCGGGAATAATGAATATATTATATGAATTTTATTTAATATTAATTATAGGTTTATGGCTAAGTTGGCTTTACAAGTTAAAGGGTAATAGTAGATCAATTAAAATGTACTTAGAGAATAAAAAAAAAAAAAAACGTGCAAATTTCATTTAAACTAACAATTTTATAAATTGAGCTTTAAATACTGATATAGATTAATGTAATTCAACTTACATAATTTAATTCGTATGTTCATAGTATCTCCATTTTCATTTCACATAAATTATAATGTGCATATAGGTATATGGAATCCTACTTAGTGCGTGGCACGACACGCACTTCGGCGCTTATTATTTATCTTTTTTCATAATTATCTACTTACAAAATGTAGTATAAAATGTTTTGTAGCGAGCAATTTAGCAAGGTTTTAGAGATATTTCACTATGTATATATACTTACCTACACTTACAATATATTGCTTCTATCATATGCTATCAATACATAAGAATAAAAAATATGTTATTTAATAATATCAGAAGCCGCGATATTGTTTTTATTGATAGTTGGCGCCTTGGTAGTAAAAACTATTCGTAGCCGTGACGGAAAATGGCATGACGGCATACTATCATGCCGTCACGCCCCTATACTACGTTTCCGCTCTTAACTTGCTTGTGTGTGCGTTGCACGTACTCGTATACTACACTTTACGTTACCTCTGACCGTTACACAGGTAACGGTGCAACTCACAGGACGTTACCTCGGACCGTTACCTGTGAGTTGCATGCTGCGTATGCCTATTCAACTATAGTATTTTTGTCACGACCAATAAATATTATCAGAAATACAAAATGTTTGTACGAGTACATTTACGAGTGCATTTTATATTTGTAATAATTTATTACCTTTTGTTTTACATCTGTAAGGTATATAACGGAAGACTTTATTTATTAATTAATTATGTAATAGACATACATAGTGTAGATGGTTATTTTATGCTATTTAAGGTAGTTTTATGACACTATAATAAAGAGCACAAATGTATACCTAAATCCAAGTTGCCTAAAACGGTAGCCTTGACATAGATAAGCAAATCTATAGCCGACGTCACTTATCATTAAAATTATGTGTAAATTTAAATTATCATTTTGAGGCTTGCTTAGGCATATCTTCGGATTTGTATTTTTTGCGACGTACTTATGTACTTGATTGCTCTTGAGTATTTTGTTCCATGCTTGATCGTCTCGCTCTTTTCCTCAATAAAAAGTAAGAAAATTAGTTTTTTTTTCTTTCAAACCAGTATTCAATTCAATTCGCCAATGTCACGTTGTTTGAGAAAAACCAGTATTCAGAGTAATCTATTTTTGACAGACAGTTTGCTACCGTATTTTTACAAAAGTATGTTTTTAAGGTAGATTATAAGTTAACATTTATTTACTATAAGGCAATGAACCCATTTAGATATATGCATTAAACATTATAGCATCACAATAATTATTTTATGTGAAAGTCTGTGCGGATGTTTGCTCCAACTCGAATCATAACTTAATGATTCAGTTATCAACTATTAATCTGATGGTTAAATTAATTTTTTGTTGTTTATTTGTCAATGTATAGTTATGTTGGTCGTCAACTGCGATTTTTTATCGTACTTGTTGACATGCTAGGTACATACACTTGGGGTATCTATAGAAATATAGGGGACTTCCCCATGGATTTCCAAAAAGGCCGATTGGAAGCGGCTTGCATCTTCATCCGTCATCCATGTCGCGGCCTGTCTCCCTACGCTGCGTTCGCCAGTGCATGGTCTCCACTCGTGAACTTTTCAGCCCCATCGGCCATCAGTTCTATGTGCTATGTGCCCTACACACTGCCACTTCAACTTGTTAATCCGCTGTGCCATGTCGGTGATTTTCGTACGTTTGCGGATCTCTTCATTTCTGATTCGATAAATTTGGAACACTGGATAATAACTTTTTGAGATATACCTAACGATGAATATATAAAAAACTTAAGTCGTTATAGTACAGAAGTCATTGACTTTTTTGATAATTGGTTGTGTCCCAGGCACTTATTATGTATATACATTTGGAGGAAGGTAGTATAATATAATTATGAAATGAAGCCGAGTGGTTCCACTAGTAATGTAGGTTGCATACTAATTTAAAATAGGCACCTTAATTACAAAATTATGCTTGTTTTGTGTATGTGTGTGTGTGTGCACATTTTATATATGTGTATACATTAACGAAAAGTAGTTACAATATTTTCGTGCTAATAGTTGACGCTCGGTTTTAGCTGAAAAGAGAAACATCATGAAAATAATTTTGGTAAGTGCATCTTTGAATGTGTAACTTAATTACCTAATATTTAATACCATTATATAAATTATTATTCAGAATTTATTTAGATTATTGAATTAATCGCTAATTACTAATTATAAATGTAAAAAAGTAATCAATTTAAATTAAAATTTTGTCAATTGAAACCCATCCTGCATCGACCCTGGTGGAAAGGAGCCCATAATGCAAGCAGCATTGCCACGCTGTATGGCAATAGCCAACCTTTACACCAGGAACGAAGCAGAACGGGAGTCACCACTGTTGTTCTTCAGTCTTCGGCCAATTTCACTGACGAGGCCTTTGGCATCCGCTCCCCAACTGCCCATGGTTTCAACGGCGATGGGTACAACATAATATTGTATTATTTATTCAGAGTTTTATTACATCATTTAATTATATAATTGTATCAAATGTTCCTGCAAACATATACGGCCTTACCGAAAAACGTTATTTAACTTTAAACATTGCTTATGATATTTTGTCAACTTTTCGCTGACACGTAATGACACTTGCGGAAAGAAGACAGAAAATTTTAGATGATGGTTAAAGTTAAGTAACGTTTTTCGGTAAGGCCGTATATAACCAGCCGAGAACTAGCAAACTTCTCCTATTTTAGCCGAGATTTCAGAGCTTTTTGTCACTAAAACCTCTTGGGAAATTTTATACCTCAAAAGGAAAAACGGAACCCTTATAGGATTGTTTGTTGACCACTTTGTTGTCCATCTGTCAGTCCGTCCGTCCGTCCGGGTGTCAAGACCTGTATCGCGTGAAGGTATCGAGTTGAAATTAAAACCATAAACGCAGATCCACAGTCTCTTGTTTCAAAAGAAAAATAAAATTTCTCGGTTTTGGTAAAAAAAAGTTACAGCCGAATGTGTCGTACAAAACGCATATTTTGACACTCACAAGGGAATGAAAACCTATGGGGTACTTCCCGTAGATGACCTAGAACTATGAAATTTGGCAAGAAGCATTGTGTTATAGTACAAATATAGGGAAAAATCCAAAAACTGGATTTAAAAAAAAATTATCACAAAAAATTGCAGAACATTGCAGAAATTGGGTCTTTATGCAAGCAAGGAAGATCCAAATTTTAAATGCTTTAACCGTATCATGTGTGAAATCATATGAAAGAGCTTAATTAGCACAAGCTAAAACAGGTTTTTAAATATTTTTACGATGTGTATTTTTCGATTAATGAAGGAAAATATAATATCTTTCCTTATCTCTTCATCTACTAGTTTGTACGGAACCCTCGGTGGGCGAGTCTGACTCGCTCTTGTCCGTTTTTTTTGTTATGATTAAGTAAGTAACGAACGTTTGTAGCTTTATTATTAAACTCAGTAAATGGTGTCACAGCAATCTTTCAGAGAAATACCCCACTATTAAAACATTTCTGATTACAAAAATATTCTATAAAATTGTACGCGAGAACCAAAATACAGCCGTACAGAAGAAAGATGTTTGTTGGTTTGTTTATTCGCCTTGCTAACTTGATCAATTATAAAAAAAACTGGACAAGTGCGAGTCAGACTCGTCCACCGAGGGTTCCGTACAAACTAAATAATAGGGGGAAATAATATTTTTTTTCCCTTCATAAACCGAAAAATATATATCGTAAAAATATTTAAAAACCTATTTTAGCTTATGCTAATGAGGCTCTCTCATTTGATACCCCATATGATACGGTTAATTCACTTTCAAATTTGGGTCCTCATTCCTTGCATAGAGACACATTTTTTTTGTGATTTAATTAAAAATGTCCAGTTATCGGATTTTTTCCTATATGTGTACTCTAACAAAATGCTTCTTACCAAATTTCATAGTTCTAGGTCAACGGGAAGTACCCCATAGGTTTTGATTCCCTTGTGAGTGTCGAAATGTGCGTTTTATACGACATATTCGGCTATAACTATTTTTAAGGAAAACTGAGAAATTTTATTTTTCTTTCTGCAGCAAGATACTATAGATTTGCATATATGGTTTTAATTTCAACTCGATACCTTCACGCATTCCCGAGATAAAGACACCCGGACAGACGGACAGACGGACAACAAAGTGATCCTATAAGGGTTCCGTTTTTTTCCTTTTGAGGTACGGAACCCTAAAAACAAACCGGAAGCCAATCAGTTTAAAATATTTCATGTTCCCTAAGTTTCAATTCAAAGATAATGTTGTATCAAATACCTACACCATCAACAAAACTTTTATTTTATTTCCAGCTTTCATGTCTTATGATTATAACTGCCACGATAGTGCCAGGCGCCTATACTAGAAAGACTTGTCTCGACGAAGATGGTCGTAGAGTGGCATGTGCTGACAATTCACGACAAATGAATACAGATGGTAACCCAGATGATTTCACTTCGCGAGGGAAGAGATCAGTTGCTGCAATTGAAGGTACACTAGATGGATCGACTTTGCATGCGGTTTATAAGGAGAAGGACAGCAAGACTGAAGTCAAATTTCGAGGCCCAGTTAGCCGTTAAAATTTGTTTATTTATGTATCTCATTTATTTGCAATAAGTACAGAAAATATATTACTTCTAGTGTTTGAAGCTATATCAAGGTGTCTATTATTTTTAAGATCCACTCTCTTTCAATTAAATATTCATTTCATTTCTTTCTTGTCAATTAGAAGAGTGAAAGAGACCCCGAGCGTCGAGCTGGATAAGCGAGGAATGGTAAACCAATCGTTGATCGCTGGCAAATGTTATAGCAGTTTTAGATTTTTAAATAGAAAACTGATATTGAACAACATTTGCCAGCGATTGGAGATAGATTAACCATTGAAATAGCAGCTGCGATTAGCAGTAATATTTATAGTATTACTAACGGGTGATCGGACATGGTTTGGCCAAATTCTAATTTTTGATGTAAAACATCTATTGGCGCGCCTTACCAGTAAAACCAAATCATATGCCGTGACGGAAAATGGCATAATGCTCTTTCATGTAGTTACGCCCTCACTACGTTACAACTCTCGTTACTCATGTGCGTGCGTGCGAGTATAAAATACGTTACTTCTATGTGTGGGTTGTATACTGTGTATGATTATGTATTCAACTACAATTGACTTGACTACAATAGCATATTTGATGCGTTCACTTTCTACACACGTTTCACATCTGCCGGGTGTGCGACGAAAATATCTAGTTTTCACAATGAACTTCGAAGATGCACTTCATGTTCGCTTTGTATAGATCCTATTGCGTGTTAGGGCTATAATTCTTTCATTACAATATTTTTAAACGACGCCGTGAGTTTCGTGCAAAAGTTGCCACGGAGTATCTCATACACATTTGTATGGTCGCCCCCGTGTCGCGTCACCTATCAGTCTGAGCAAAATGGCGGCGGAAGAACTGTTGAACATTCAATTTCTTTACGAAATTCGAAATTTGTTTTACATTTTTTATGTTTTCAGTAGCGTAATGTACGAGTCTGAGTAGCGAACAAGGGTTTGTTACAGGTACGCGCCTGAAGTATCGTCTCTTTCATATGAAGTGCCTTGCGCTTAAAGGATAACTTGTTTTTGATTTGAAAATAAAAGAAAAACAATTGAATAATATTTTTGTTATTTCACTCAGAGCCCTAATCGCAATACAGTTCAAACCGTTCTATAAACTGAGTGAGCGTGAGTAGAAATAGCTTTACCCGATATCGAAGTTAGCCACCCGCCCTAAACAAATTTAAGCGCGATTGGATTAGGAAGGGTTATTAAAGTAGAAGTTGTTTGTGGTTGGCACATTCGCGAGACATTTTGGTTGCACGGAGACTAGGAAGCACAATTGGAAGTTAGAGATTTGTAACTTTCAAGTTAGGAACGTGCGACTATATCTTCCGCGCGTTACATTGTTTTTAAATAAGTAAGTATATAAATTGACGGAATGAGAATATCATAATAATTTACTAAAATTTAAAAAACGGAAACAACCGACATCAAAATACGCAATTTCGTTAAAAGGCCACTCGAAAAGTCAGAAATATAATTATAACCTTGTAAGTTGTAACCATAGCCAAGAGATTCATATTTCTGCATTTTGTTGGATTCAGCAGTTCCTGACGCCATTCCCGCAATCCTGGAAGTAGAGGATGCGAATGCGAGACTCCGCTACCGTGTCAATACAAGTGGCATTTCAATTCACAAACCAGTGACCTTCCAGCCGTGGAATGGAATCATGTCAATGTCATTCCATCGGGCCGGTACGTGCGATTCGGTTCGGCTCAAGTATGGTCAGCACAATGTAAATAAAGCCTTGATTGAATCCTGTGGTGATGTTGAAGTCACGGTTGACGGTGAGCCCTACGAATGACGTCATTCAGAGAAGCGCTTAGGCGGCAGGAAAGTCCGTGATGTTGCCTTGCCTTGCCTTGCGTGATGATGCCTTGGCAGTCCACGGATATTTCTTATTTGTTTTATCCCCAATACGCAGGTTGACGGAAAGAAGAAAAGTATACTTACTAATAATATTATTGTTTATAAACATCCCAATATATGTTGAAGGTAAAGTTTTTATAATTATAAATATATGCAAGTAGGGTATTTTAATAAAAATGGGTACATTGATAAAAAAATAATTTTGCGAAAGCCTTTTTGCCCCATGAATCCGGATTTATGTTTTTATTTCAACACAAAGAATAAAAAATGTTATTGAGGGAGGTTCGAGAATTATTCTTAAATCGTTTTGTATTCAAATATTCCAGTTGAGGTCTGGATAATATTCTAAGATCAAAATTGACTGTAACAAACAAGGATCAAGGCTAAAATGAAATTATTTTTAAGTTTATTTTTATTTGTCGGGTTTTTGCCGATGCAGTTGCAGTGAATTTCGTCATGTTTTTAACCGAATTCAATAAAGAGGAGGTTCTCAATTCGGTTGTATTTCTTTATATGTTTGTTACCACACGTGGAATGCGCTTCCTGAATGGGTCTTTCCGAATAGATATAATCTAGGTGTCTTCAAATCGCGAGTGAATAAGTTTCCAAGCGCGCTCCATCGTAGACCGTAACAGTCGCTTAACACCAGGTGAGTTGACGGTCAAGCGCAAGCCTATATTCGAATAAAAAACATAACTCCGTCGCTTATAGACCAATTTCAAAAAAAAACTTTTCATTCGAAAGGACACTATCAGATTGGTACGTATCATAGATTTTTTGTTAAAATCGGTCCAGTAGTTTAGTTTTTAAAACAAAATCACTGGAAAAAATATGGCATTAAAAAAAAACGAATGCAGGTATTTTGAAGTCAGTTGTTTCAGTTTCTTAAACTATAAATATGTTTCATGTTTTTTTTTTAAATATTATACTAAATTCTTGACCCGCAATAATATACACCCAATACTATAAAGATAATGCATATAAAAAAAATATTTATTCGCGTTATTTTCTTTTTCCATAGAATGTTTGAATGGGCTCTGTGTATTGGATTCTTAATTTCCGGCACGTAATAGCTATAGTTACTCAAGTAAGCCTTGAAGGGTCGCATCCGACCCTTCGGTCTGCCCATAATGTGACATTAGGAAACCATTTGATTTCTCAATTGAAAAGTATAGTTAGACCTGAGTTTGTCAGTTGGTATGAATGTCGGTTAGTACTTACTATTATAAAGAAGAAGAAGAATAAAGAAAGAAGCAAGAAGCAATTTTTTGCACTAGGTTCAAACAGACCCACTAAATGCGAGCGAAAGGTCCAATCCAAGGGCTTCAAGGGCGAGATCTCATGAGTGAAAAAGAAGATAAAAGATAGCCATAAAGGAGACATAATTTTGAACTGTTTTTCATAAAACTTGGCTACACTCTCGATCAAATCTTCTTTCACCTTGCTGAGCTGGGGTTGTGACAAATAACTTTGTATAATGTTTTCTTTTTTGTCTGTTTTTCGTTTTGTTTTATATAATATTATGATTTGTTTTTATCACAATATAATGTATAAGTCTATTAAATAAATAAAAAACTAGTTCAGAATCAGTCCATCTGTTTTAGAGCAGACAGACACACAAATACTACACAGATACAAAATTATATCACCCGCCTTTAAAGTTAAAAATGAAATTGTTTAATTACCTTGGGTGAAACCACGGGGCACAGCTAGTATACTCTAATTATCGGACTTGGTAAAAAAAACCGACCAAAAATAACTGAAAGCTTCTTGGGACTAGTTCTGCAGGCTTAGCATCAAATACTTTATTGAGCGAATTTTTTTATGGCTGTGGAATGGCACGGAATGTAGGCGTTTTCTGGTTCTCAAACCGTAGGAATCTTTTTAAATATTTTTTATATATGTTCCCCGATTACTCGAAGACACCTAGATCAATTTGAAAAATATTTTTTTTTGTTTGTAAGTAGTTTTCTGACATTCTATAGTTTGTAGTCGACTATGACGAATCGAAAAAAAAAACCTTACTCCTTTCTAACAAAACTCAGCCAACGCAGAGGTTAGAAGGTCAGCTCTGTTTTCAAACCTATATTTATTTTCTCAGTAAGCATCTCTTTCGTTTTCCAATCTTGGCATAGACGCCGAAACTTAGAGTAAATAGGATCAACCTTTCCGCAAAGGACGAGGAACAAGAAATTACGATTCCAGAGGCAGTTGACAAACACGACTCTTTATTGGATCTACCTGGTGTATTTGCTGTTGGGAAACCGTACATACTTGATGTCGATTGGTTGAATTTCTACTCCCGTTTTGTTATTTGCTGTGTAACGTACTTAACCTTCGTCAAGAATCAGGAGCTGAAAATCGGGTTTGTGGACTCAATATTGGCCATATTGTCATTATTTCTAAGAAGAAAAGTAATATTATCGTCATCCTTGTTCCCTGAGGTGTCTTTAAATCGCGAGTGAATTGGTTTCTTCTAGGTACCTAAGTGCGCTCCATCGTAGACCGCAACGTCGCTTAGCATCAGGCGAGTTGGCGGTCAAGCGCGAACCTATTTCTACATTAAAAAACCGGACAAGTGCGAGTCAGACTCGCCCACCGAGGGTTCCGTACAAACTTAATAAAAGGGGGAAATCATATATATTTTTTATATTTTCCTTCATAAACCGAAAAATATACATCGTAAAAATATTTAACACATTCCTTGCTCAACACTCGGATCCGAGTAGGGGCTATAGTAGCGGCGCCTCCCACTCGGATCCGAGCGAGCGAACGTTTGAGGCAGCCCTCATTCCTTGCATAGAAACACTACTTTTTTGTGATTAAATAAAAAATGTCCAGTTTTCGGATTTTTTTCTATATGTGTACCTACTCTAACACAATGCTTCTTGCCAAATTTCAGAGTTATAGGTCAACTGGTTACGAAAACTGAGAAATTTTATTTTTCTTTCTGCAGCAAGATATGCGTATATGGTTTCAACTCGATAACTTCACGCGTTCCCGAGATAAAGGTCTTGACACCCGGACAGACGGACAGACGGACAACAAAGTGATCCTATAAGGGTTCCGTTTTTTCCTACGGCACGGAACCCTAAAAAGAGATTAAACAACTATGTCTCTGAGGGGGAGATGGACACCGAGGGGGGTGACATTTTTTAAAAAGATCACGTAGTTAAGGGTAAGTTCCCTTACATTGGCAGCTGTGTTCGCACAGTACCAATTTAATTTAAATTTTCGACACGTTTCATCGTCAAGTTATATTTTCGCGTTTTCACTTAGTGGGTACTTTATAACTAGATTGAGTTACACGAAATTCTGTTGAATCTTTAAGAAAATATGAATAGTCGTCGTTTTAATGGAGACTGTAAAGACTTAAAGTGGCCTTATTTGTTATTCAGATAATGCGCCAGAAGCAGTTACGTACTCGTAGCTATGTATAATAGAGTTGTTCTGTTAGATTTATTTTGCAAGTGAGACCCATCGTAAACCTCATCATAGTTGAGACTTATCTTAGTTTTACTGCAATGAGAAATATTTTATCTTTTGCTGTGAAATAGTTATTTGTCTGTCACTATGTTGCGATTTAAACATGTTTACAAAATTATATATCGACGGTTAAAAGTTAATAGGATATAAGCGACATTTTAGTAAAATATGAGTTATGAATCCTAAATGAAAAAGCGGAAAATTTTAAGTTAGATAGCATTCATTTTTGACTAAAATGTTGCATATACTCTATTACCTTTCGACTACAATGTCGCTTATACCCTATTACCAACAAATATAACAAAAATCTCCTATTTATCTTAATCTTCTAAATATTGATCCAATCCGAGATTGGCTGCATTCCGACGTTTAAGAATTTGTTACTGCGTAATATGAAGAAAACTCCTTGTCTGAACTTTATGACGCTTTATTATTACTTATAACACTGCACTTATTTCACTGCACTGAGCGGTCTGACGCTAAGACCGCCTTTTTACTACCGAGTTACGCCGCGACTACTTTTTCGAAGGGCCGCTCGCGCTCGTCCGCCCGCGATATATCCCCTCCCCGGAATTACAACATCACGCCATCATCCGGGGTAGCGTTCATTCTGTTCGATCACCGTTCTCCAGAGTATATAAATTAAGAAAATAGCAGTGCTGCCACTCCGCAACACTGAAAACACCGCACACCACATACAACAAATATTCAAATCATGACACTCGGCCATCCGCTTTTGTGCAACGTCCCGATGCACAACAACTCTCTAAAAGCAAGTCTGATTAATCATATCGAACCCTTTGGACTCCTTAAAGATTTGCTGCAAAATAAAATAGTTAAACAGTAATTATTATGCTAATTTTATAAAACTACTTATGGCACACTAAACTTTGTAGTATACGTTGTCGTAACTAGTTATTATTGTAGATACAAGTAATCATGACACTCGGATTCGTTTTTAAATATGACAATTATTTTATGTTTATTCTAGCTGGTCTGGGAACCGGAGGCTTCCTATTCGTGTGTAAATGTACACTATGCAGATAAATCATTGTTGTACAAATATGTTGTACGGATCGAGTATATATTCTGGTATTTCCAGAGGTTTGGTATATAATTAAAAAAAAGTACATAAAAACTTATTCAATTCGCATTATTAATTTACTGTCGGTTACTCAATTATTTCCTCCTCTGGCTTAGTGATTGCGAACGGCAGCATCATTATATAAATGTCCCAATGTTGTAGTGGCCACTGAAGTAGCATTCAAACCTTGTAGACTTGGGCTGTAGACTTTTTCTTTATGAAAAACTCTATAAATACTCCTTTTTGTTCCTCGTCCAAACATTAAAATGACCAACGACAAAGCTTGAATAAAATGAAAGCAAATTTCGTCCAAAAATAATTACACATAAATTCAAATATTTAGATCCAACTCAAACCAGCTCCAGTAATAATTTGGTGACACGAGTACGTTAATTTTGTAAGTGCTCTCATAGGAATAAACATTTTAAACTGTATTTCTGTCATTGTCCTGCCATTACCAAATAGCATTTTAAAATTGTGTAACGTATACTCCCCAAATCCGAGTAATAGAGAGAATAAGAGAACGGAAATAATTTTCCAAACCCCCTTTTTTTTTTTAGCAAGTCGCTACAACCGCATTAATTTCTGTCAAGCTTGTGGATGATCAGCAAAGCACATGAGCAAAATTTTGTCAGTTTAGAATGTCAGAAGTATTATTATTTTCTAATCACAAAATTTCATTATCATAGGGACAAATTAGTCACGATAAACTACAGGTAGCTGATCCATTGTCAGTCCTTCACCAACCGTTATTTGACTGGCGTATACCTGTTGCTGTTTACCATTAAATTGATGTACTATCAAGTTGAATCACTTCACATCACAGATGCCCTGAGTTGACATCTGTCGGATTTTAATCTGTTGTTTGCCAAATTCTTCTTCTTAATCGTACACTCTAGTCAGAGTGGTCTTGGTTGCAATGGCGGTTTCTCCTCGCCGTCACCGTCACTCTCCAGGCCAGCTGCTCTTCTCGCGATGCTTCTCCATTTCTGCCGGTTGCATTGCGAGTACACTCTACTTCGGTGGACTGCGTAGCTTTTCTAATGAGCTCGGTTCAACGTGTTGGTGACCGTCCAGGACTTCGCTTGCCTTCTACACGGCCATACATATGCTGCGATAGGCTCTCCGTCGAGTGCTCTTTTCTTGAGATCTGCGCAAAGAACTTCAGTATTTGCAATTGCCCAGTCGACGATAATCTATCTCGTATATGAATCTCTTTGAGGATAGAGTTGTTGGTTGTTTGTCAAATACGTCATCACTATTTTGATGACACGTTAGCTAGAAAAAATACTGTACACATTACATACTAACAGTACTCAAACCGAGAATGTGGACATATTTATTTTCCCATCCAATATTTATAGTACTGATGTAACAGTAGAACAGAAATTACTTGACTAGGTTTTAATAAACTTAATTGTAGGTAAAGACTGAGAATGTTTATACACAGAAGCATACTTAATTCCTTTTAGTGCACACCTGAACTAATACTAAAGCATCAAAAGAGAAGAAGCAGGTAATCACTTCCATAAATAAAATTAGTCTCAATATTTGTCTTACTAATTTCTGTTGTTTTTTTTAAAGGTCTATATGATGTCGACTAGTCATATCATAACTGCTATTGCACTGAGTACAAGCCAGTGGTGATTTTGATAGTTGCCGTTTTATTTCAACTAACAATCATATTTCGGAAACGTTACCAGTCCTATCAAATATTGCTTATTTTGAATGAAGATATTTTTTTATTTATCGATTAATTTTCGTATGCTGGATCCAATTCTGTTATACGCTTACCAAAATTATACTAGTTTTATCAAAATGTTCATATGCACGAACGATATTTAACGATATTGATCTAGAAACATCTGCACGCTTTGACAGCAAAAATAGAGGGCCAAATGTTATCACTATCATAAGACCACATGTTTGTATACCCATTTTGCAAGAAATAAATTAATTATGAATATTTGGTTTTTATATTTGACTAATTTTTTAACTCATAAACTGTACTTTTACAATAAAACCGCCACCGGTGCAATCTATTTTTGAGGCTACTTTGTTTGAAATATGAAACTGATCAATCAGTTCTCTCTTTGAATTATCTTTAGTTCGTGATAAGAAACTTCGGTCATCGCTTAAATTCAAAGTCAAATTATTTCTTGGGCTTGTAACAAAAGTGTTATATTAGAAAAGCCCTTTTCAAATTAGTATTTTTTTGTTGTTTGTACTCCAAGCTTTTTCTGTTATAAAATACAATTTAACGTAGTTTTTATTAATTTAGATATAATAAATTCTATTTATTTATGTCATTTTTATATCCAATGACATAATAAATAATAAAAGGATGTCGTCAAACTTATGTCAATATTCATAATAATGTTCAAAAGGCCAAAATAGAATAATAAAAAATATGCCAATCCACTTATGAAAGAAAGTAGAAAATATGATCCGCTGTTCCATTAGAACGAGAATTCAGCAAGATCTATTTTCATCAACTCATTCAAGGCATAAAATGGGTTTCTCTCAAAGAAACGTTTACTACGTACGTTTACTCTCGACTAATAGTTTTGTAATATTATCGAGTGGTTCATTTAACATACAGATTTGTTTATATATATTTTACGATAATTGTCAACGCTCATCACTGCTTACGTCACTATTCAGCGGACAATTCAACAAAGTGTAGACACTGCTCTGCAGTTGCGAAAAATAACGTGGGTGTTCAAAACATGACATCTAATTATGTTGGCACATACAGATCGCTGATATCTATATATATATTTTTATAATAATCCTTAACCGAATAGTATTTTTCGGAAAATGTCTTAGGCTTACTCATTTATCAATTCATGAATCTTATTGATGGAGTAATTTCCATTCTCTCTATAATCTAATAATAATAACCATAATAATAGAGAATCTAATAATTGCAAACAGATTACTCATAAATTTATTCGCTCTAACGCACTATACGCGTTTTATCAAAAGTAAGTGACTTAGTCGATTCTAATTAGTACGTTTCGGAAATTTCAAACATAGTGGCATTTGTCATGACTCCTCGACTCTTCGAGATTCTATGCACGTCAAGGTTACTTGCTGCGTGTCCGATCGGTTGATCTCTCATATATGATTTAAATTTTCTCTATGAAACTAGAAACAACATCAAAACTGGAATTATAACGTTATATCATCGTTAAAAGTCAGGTGCTCAGGTTCTGGGAAAGTCCGATCAATGATTCTGCTATTCAACGCTTAACATAATCACATTAAAATGATCATTAATCGACTGGATTAATCAAATCCACTAAAACACAAGATCTGTGCACACTCTTGCACACCATATACATATTATACAAAATTTAGTTAATCAAGTTATTTTGGATTAAATACAGTTTGGAGCTTCTACTTTCCTTTGAATAGGCTTGACCTGCTGCAGTTTAAAACGTTCATGGCTGGAAGCTAAGTGTTCCGTGACCGGTTAAAATTATCATCCTGAAACCAAACCTTCATGGTTACAGCTAAAACATCATTGAATAATTGAACTTAAATCTTACAGCTCACTTACATGGTTGCAGCGAGAACATCATCAAATCTTCAAACTTCGACATCGTCAAATCTTCAAACTTCAAACATCATCAAAACTTCAAACTTCAAATATCGTCAAATCTTCACACTTCAAACATCGTCAAATCTTCAAACTTCAACCTTACAACGCGCCTATATGGCTGCGGCGAAATCATCATCAAATCTTCGAACTTTCCTTACGGCACACCTACATGGCCATACTTCTTTAGAATATTACCCTGCAGCTCACCTACACGGTTGCAGCGATAACATCATCAAATCTACGAACTTCAACTTTACGGCACACATACATGGCACTCTTTGGAACATTTTCCCTGCAGTTCACCTACATGACTGCAGCTAACAAACTCGTAAACACTAAAAATCCTTGAATTTCAAACTTGCAGTAACACTAAGTGTAGTTGTTAACACTAAGAAATGCAATTTAATTTTCAGCACTGTCGATACTCTGATATCTTAGCGCGGCTTTAAATTCCGCCTCCATGATTACAAGGCGTCACGGATAAATATTCGCGACAAGTTACCGGTACACAATGGTGCTATTTCTGAGGTTATACATGCCTTTGAAATTCAATTAAGATTTTAAGTCAATCGAACTATGTTATCTCTGTATAATTCAACTTCATAAACAGACTTCTGTATTAAATATTTACGCAGTGATACTCTGGTAAATCCATCAATATTGTAGCTCTACTCATATAATATTTCGTTTGACACACTTATGTGGTTCAAGATCTTACAATAGTTACGTCACAAGGTAGTAATAGTGTTGCAGGTGGAGATACAATACCAAAATTTCGCTTCATGGTATAGCATACTTACACGACTAAAGACAGTGCTACTAGTTGTAGTAGACTAGTTGTCGTACTAGAATATTTTACTTGCGGTACTTTATTAACCTTACAGAAAAAACGAACACAGTACAACTCGCCCTAAATGGCCGTAACCGTCAGAACAAAAGAAGAAAAGACAGGATTCCACCAGTGTGCGGCTCTGTACCGCACAGAGTGCAGCATAAATGTATTTCTTAGTGAACTCTTACGGGCAGCACCAGCAAACTGTGCGCGCACTCTATTGGACAAACCGTGAACTTTTGTCGCGCACTCCTCGGTCTCGCGGTGTACCCGCGACGACGCACTTGCACACATGTTTACACACTAAACTGAAAGTAAAGCACATTTCCGATGTATAAATGTTCGTGTACAAATGTACCGTACAGCACGCATACTAAAGTTACGCACAACTGAGGTGGTGGACACAGGCAATCTACTATTGTGATCAAGTTCGCGCACTGCAAAAGGTCTGCACCAAATTTTTATCAACAAGTGTTCTGAATCTGAACACAATTTTAGTGGAGCCCAACCTTAACAGCTAGATAATAAGCTGTTAAGTTTACCATAATATTTTATTTGCATTTACTGTTAGCAATATTCTAGAAAAACTACATTTAGAAGCTCGCTTAATTGGCTGTATTGATGTAGCCCAGTTACCGAATTAAAATATTTTACTCGCAGCACTTTACTAGTCTTCTAGAAAAATAACACACTGCTGATCGCTGACACGGCCACAGACCGATATGCCATAGCCATTGTACTATTAAAAACACTACTCTCACCATCACACCAAAAAAATATTACCTCGCTATGGTTCCTCTGAATGGCTGCAGCATAATCAAATACAAAAAGTAAAAATGGTTCTCAAACAAGAAAAACATATTTTCGTATACCTACTTGTCTCTCGGGATGTTAACGAAATAATTTACTAATGACTTACTTACAACAGACTTCATTTCGTTTAAATTACGATAAAATTATCGGGGAGTAGCCCCAACCACACTATCAAAATTTCATTAGGTTATAATAAAATCGTCGGATTATAATCTTTAATCGCTGTGCTACAATAAAATAATCTGGGAGTAACCGAGATCACATCTCATTGCAGTATCTTAACAGATTCTGTCTACCCGTATTACGAATATCCCGTTATAATTATTTTAACAACCTGTTTCAACACTTTTAAGAACCATTTTCTCCAATTCGATATGCGTGACAAATTTTTAACATCAATATTCAATAATCGGAGGGTAAAATATAATCTCGTAGGTGACTCACGATTTTACCGGGCTCGGCTCGCAGGTTGATTGCCACTTCTGATATATGAAGAAAACTCCTTGTCTGAACTTTATGACGCTTTATTATTACTTATAACACTGCACTTATTTCACTGCACTGAGCGGTCTGACGCTAAGACCGCCTTTTTACTACCGAGTTACGCCGCGACTACTTTTTCGAAGGGCCGCTCGCGCTCGTCCGCCCGCGATATATCCCCTCCCCGGAATTACAACATCACGCCATCATCCGGGGTAGCGTTCATTCTGTTCGATCACCGTTCTCCAGAGTATATAAATTAAGAAAATAGCAGTGCTGCCACTCCGCAACACTGAAAACACCGCACACCACATACAACAAATATTCAAATCATGACAGTAAGAAAGAGGGTTACGTTTTTCGGACGAGTGTTTGTAAATAAGGGAGTATGTATGAATGTATGCATGTTTCTATATTACCTTCACACTAAAAGGCTTGACCTATTTTGTGCGAGGTGTCGTTAGATTCGTCTTCACTTTCAGAGGTTCGCAGGCGCGCAGGCAGACAGTTTTTTTTGTAATAAGTTTCTTGTATATTGGAATAAGAACAATAATAATAATTTTACAGCAACTTTGTCCATATTTTTGAGCAAAAAGTACAATTAACATCAATCGTAACGCAAGCATATGTGTTACACACTAGAACAGTTCTTAAGGAGACGGGTATTTTGTTTTTCTTTTAATAATAACTATCTGTAACAATACAGTCACTATTTTAAAGTATTTATTGTTTGTACAATAAAGAATATAAATAGATGTTATTTAAGGGCTTAAAAAGAGTTAAAGCGTGTGATAGGTACCTACATGTACAATGTTATTGTCGAGATCCATACGTACAGATAAATCGTAAATACATTCAGACAATTTAAATCCATAATAATTATTATGGTTTAAATAACTAAAACAACCGATTTCAAAATGCGCAATTTGCTTTTAAATACCAAACGACTCGATTTCGATGAAATTCTATGGAAACAATCTGAAAGTGTACCAATTCATTAAAAAAAACGGTTTATAAATGACAGAGTTATGCTAAAACAAACACAATCGAAATAAGGACCAAATTTTTTGAAGTTATATAAAAATGTGAAAAAGCATGGAGTGAAAACATAGCATCGGTTGTGTTTATCTTCCTAATTTTAACGTAGAAACCACTTTTGCTCGTGTTCTAGCTCAATATGAATGATAGTAAACATAGTAAAGTAAGAACTTTACGGGCTCCGAGTATGTTCCAGTAGGCAGCGACCTCGAACTGACTGAAATCGCGAGTACATAATTCTTGTATTATTTATGCCTTGGCAACGGATAACAAAATCTGATATCACGGAATTGAAGATAAGTTAAGATTTTTTTTGTTGTTTGTCATGTTTTTGTTTTGTTATTTGTCATGTTTTCCTTAAGTAACTACGATTTTGTATGTTTAGATGAATAACTTAGGTTATTATACATACTTACCATAAACAAAATAGACAGTTCAAAAATTACACACATCCGACGTCCCACGTGACGCCTCCATGGCCTAAATAGTAAAAGGCTTCAGGTACAGATCGGGATAATGCGGGTTCAAGTCCAGTCGTATGTGTACCTATATTTTTTGAACTGTCTATCAATTTGTAGATACTTCAGCATGTAAAACACTCAAAAATGTCGTATATTAGAGATGTGCGACATCTCTCGTCAGTCTATGGAACCTGTAAAGAGTCCGGTTGAGTAATTGCACGCTTGAAGCGTGTGTGTACGGGTGGCGCCACTAACGCTTGATTGGTTTAAGCAAAAAAGACTAGTATTCGAAAGTTTCGACTATCCCACGTGACACCTCCGTGGCCAAAATAGTAAAAGGCTCCCAGGTACAGATCGGCATAGTACGGGATCAAGTCGAGGGATGTGCGTCATTTTTGAACTGTCTATAAATGTGTAGATACTTCAATGTGTAAAACACTCAAAACTATCGAATATACTTACCATAACGTTTACTTACTCAATGTAAACATAAACGTTAGTGCTATTATCGCAATAACCACTTTTTCTGGTGGTTTTAGTAAAGACTAGGTTCACAAATTACAATACTAAGACTAACTAAATGAAAAATTTAAGCTAAAGTTTATCATAATGATGAGATTTAGGTTCATGGAGCATACGAGATGGACAGATGACCTCATACAAGTGGCGGGAAGACGCTGGATGCAAGCCGCTTCCAATCGGTCTTTTTGGAAATCCATGGGGGAGGCCTATGTCCAGCAGTGGACTTCTTATGGGTGAGATGATGATGATGAAGCATACGATGGGTGGACACCGGACGTTGTAAATCTTAGAAACAATATTAGTACTACTTTTACTAGGCTGATCACTTTGAAGCTTTATATGTAACTTTGTATCATGGAACTGGTCTGATAAACGGGGCTCGAACCGTTACTGGTTTCGAATGCCATTAAGTGAGCGTTCATAAAACTATTTGAACATGCTTTAAATCTGTGGTAGATACTGATGTGTTCGCGAGGTATATTTCTCGTTAAACCAATATTTAAATAAGACATCGATTAATGAATTAGAATAACCTAATATTTAAAAATATATTTATAGCATACTAGCTATACCCGACGCTGTCACCCGCGCAGTGATGAAAAACGGTAATGATAATGAAATTTAGTTCATGTTCGACTCCAGGTTTTGAGCTATCTGTGTACCTACTAAATTTCATAACGATCGGTTCAGCCGTTTGGCCATGAAAACGTAACAAACAGACAAAAGGACAACTTAAACATATGTACCTACTTGTTATCACGCCCCTATAAATTTCATTGATGATAATAAAGGGAAGTAGGCACGTAAAACGTAACTTGATTAGAACTAGAAGTTGTAATCCACAGTTGATCAGTTTAACAGATTTAGGAAAGTTGGGTTAGATCTCATTCAATCTTGCTTTTACAATAAATTGCTTTTGCCTCGTTACCTAAAAGAGGTCCGCCGAACCTTGTAACTAATCTGTTGATGTTTTCATAACAGACTGGCTCTTGTGAGATGGGAAAGTGTTTTCTCCGGGGATAGGACTCCCAAACTAAGCTTTTAGGTGCTCTAGGTCATGTTTGCCAAGATTGTATCACGAAGTACAGTTTGGACGAGTTCCAGGCTGTAAGGGTAGGTATTCCAACCTACTCTATTTTTACCTAATAAATAAATAAATAAAATAAATAAATATTTGTGGACATTTTACACAACACCATCTAGCCCAAACTAAGCAAAGCTTGTACTATGGAACTAGATGGCAGATAGAATACATATATACTTTTTTTTTTGTAAATATACACTTAAGATACATAGAAACACCCAGACAATAGCTTAAGATATCAAGATTGGTTTCGCTAGTATTATTTTCTTATTACTCCCTGTGGCTTAAACGGTTTGACTTGATGACTGCGTGTACGCTCATATTATAAAGTCGTAAAACTAAACTGATATTTTGGGTTTTCACGATTTTTATACATTGAATTAAGGGAAACTTAAAATCTATCTTAATTTGTGAAAGATTTATCGCGTATAATTAACACAGTTGAGTCTAGTTGACGGGAGTCTCAGACCGGAGTTTTAGATTAAATTTATTTTAAGCAAAACTTCCCAGACGAAAAACCAAAAAGTCCGTATACATAAAGAATCTGTGATAGGACTGAGACCCTATGGACTTGGATATCAAATCATGATGTCCAAGTCCCATGCAGGTGATATGCGCCAACCATCTTCTCTATTTGTTTTATTGGTTATTTGGTTGAATTAAAAAAAAAAACGGTAACACTAGGTTAGGTTCTATTTATATAATAGTGCGTAATACTAATTCATGGAATAAGCTTCCCGACTGGGACACCTGGGTTTTTAAATCGTTTCTTCTAGGCAATCGCGTTCCATCGTAGACTAAAACAGTCGCTTAACATCAGACGAGTTGGTGGTCAAGTACAAGCCCATCCATGAATAAGAAAAAAGGTCAGGTGTAATTGGAACACAACGACCTGGATGACAATAATTTTGTCGTCTGTTTGACGTTGGATATTTTTGGATTCATTTTATTGATGCAGCCTTTGATAAAGTAACAACGAGATGTACCGTCAGTACTCATAAATATTCGAGCTCAATGAGATCTAATTAGGCCGATTAGTAATAAATTAATATAATTTCGATTTTAAAAATAATTCAAAGCGGCAAAATAGAAGTCTCTAGAATTCTCAATCTAAATTAGGCTTCAGCGCGGCGACATAGTCTTTATATCAAAATCTTTAAATTTGTCATTGTTGGTATATGAGTTAACCTAGGACACTATATTCGTGAATTTTGTTTTAGACTTTACGTCCACGTGATGGAAAGTCATTGGGACTAAATAAATAAAGTTATGGGAATTCAAATAAAATATCAGGTTACATTTAGATCATTCGATGATTTTTTATTTACACAGTGAGGAATGGGTGAACGGTTGATATCTACAACCAAAGGTACAGATCACAGGAAAGTAATTACTAATCCGAAGCTTAGGTACATATTTTACTATCCAACTAACACTAAATGAACCATGTCACTTTATCAATGAAGTCGTGAACTATTTTCAGTGAAAACTATTTATCGAACATGATTACAAAATGATCTCAAATTTATAATAAAATTTTGAATGTCAACGATTTACTATACTCATTAAAATTTTAAGAAACAATGTTATATACAACTTTAGATAACAATTACGATGATGTTAAAATTATTGTTTAATTCTATGCAGTCAAATCTTCCGCTAAGGCCGAATATACTTGTGCAATAAATGCCTATGAATTAAAATATACAAACGCACAACAGACATGTTTCAGCCCCGTCATCATTTTAGAACATTCTGTAAAAACAACAACAAATGAATCATAAATACCTATTGGATCCTATCACTATCACACACCGAAAATCTGAAAAAGTCAAACGAGATAACAGATATGCTTAAATATTAACATTTAATTGCATTCATTATAACAATATTTTAGTATTCGATTTCATTTCGCAAATAGTAATTATGGACAAAATGAACTACTTATTTGTCTAATGCAATAAAATTGTATTTCTCCAACATTGGATGGATTGGATGTTGTTGAGGATGGTACTGGTTTGAACACCAGCCAAAAACACGCCTGAAATACATAACTCGCTTACTCGTAAATGCATTTCCATAGGGTTTAAAAATATACGAGCGGAATTCACTCTATATTTTATTCGTCTGGCCACTGCTATAATCGTTTCTGTAATCCTGTCTAATAATGTAATGTGCTCACACATTTTGTAACTAAAAACTATAATTCTATATTTACTTAAGTCTATATTTAAAACTGCGTTTAGTCCATTTTTGTCTACTTACAATCATAATCTTGGCAGTGCTGTAACATCTGTATAGTTTTATAAATAACTATTAATGTATATAAAAAAATATAGATCTAAAATCTTTTGTAATGCAATAAATTAAGTGAATAGGAAACCGAAAGAGATATTTTACCTACATACCAAACTAAATGCTACTTAAACTAGAACAACCTTATTATTTCAATAAACTTTTTAGTTTCAGTATTTGCCTCTAATTAACTTTATTGCATCGATAAAATGAACTAAAAGAAAACAAAATAGGTACTTGTTTGAGGCCTACTTTATGGAATCTAAGTAAATGACATGTTCTGGAAAACTTAAGCGTTTAAGATAAGTACGGTTTATATTTTACATATAGAATTTAAAAATAAAATATACCGGATTCATTATAATACTAACTTCCATCATTATTATAGATACTATTTTGGCATTTGATATCACTATCAAGTTAGGTACAAGCTCTAATAATTATAATATTTGTGATTAAAGTTAACTCATAATTAAGTGTAAGAAATTCGTAGTTTAAAAATAAACACAAATGTATCCTTACATACAGATTATTAAATATTTAACTGCAACAACATCAAAAGTTAAAGTTTATTGTGATATGTTACATTATATTAAGTTAAGGACTTCTTACATCACGTTGCTACGCGTAATCTATTTAAATGCACTGTAAAATGTAATAATAAAACAATATTATGTAAAAACATTTTCTCTGGAAATAAATGATTATTTTTGCAAATATTGAAATTAAAATAGACTAATACTAAGAAATAAATCAGAGACAGCACAAAAAGTATAACAATTCTTACCCCTCTACATTTCAGCATACGTAGGTACCTAATATCCGATATATTTGTATGGATGTGTACATAAATATACACATACCTACATGACATAATGTCGATACATAATGTAAAAATTCGTCGAGAAGTTTTAGGTCATGAGACTGTACACTTGGCACTTGGTAGAGAAGCTTGAACATTGTGATCTTCATAAGTTAACGCGTTTTACGGTATTTAACGTTAATTTGAGTAATATATTAATTTTCAATATTAAATAAATTAAAGCAGATGCATATTTGAATAATGTGTGACGTTCAGCGACCAAAACACTTGTGTTATTGATAAATATCTACTTATGTAATTATTTCAATTAACTATCAATAAATAGATAGGTAATAAGAACACTTTTATTTCTTACAATAATTATCATAAATAAACATGTTCTAAGTTGTCTTAAACTAATAAATTAGTACTATTTTAGATGCAGTTTGCTTTGCGGCGATCAGATGTGTTCGTCCTTTACATCTGTCAAGAGAGAAAAAGATCATTTAATATACATTTCATATACACAAATTGTAACACGAACCTAAAAAATTATTGCCTTACTTTCCGGGAATTCTAAAGCATTATTTAAGCCAAGGCAGTATCTACAAGTAAAGCATAACAAAGCATATTAAGGTTGAAGCGATCGAACTAAGTATATATTTATAGATAGATAATTTAATGACTTAAATTCTTTTGTAAACAGATTTAGAAGAAATTAGTAGAAGTATTAGTTAAAAGTAACTAAATATTGGATAGATTTTTTCTGAATAAGTCTATCATGATCATTAATATAGTAAAAAAAAAAAAAAAACGATTTCTAAATACGCTATTTCGTTTACTAGGACGACGTATTTCTTCCAATTATTTTGATTTTAAAAACCAAGCTACGGAACCAATTTAGTTGAAATTTGTATAGGACCAATCGGAAAGTATATCCTTGTAAATATAATAAAGATTATTCCTAATCGGTTTAAAAATAACGTAATTATGAAGTACCTAAGTAACATAAAACGACACACTCGAATTGATAACCTCCTCCTTTTTTTAAGTCAGTTAAAATAGATGGAAAAGGTCGGAACAGAAGTTACATCTCCAAAACGTCCCAGAGCGATGGCAGCAATAAAAGGCTATACAGAAACATATAACAATATTCATTCATGCAAGGAAATCTCGTTACGCAGCGGATAATATAACAATACATTTATATACAATTATACAGATAACATTATACGAGTGCTGAGATAAAGAAACGTCAATCTGATCATGTAACTTGATGAATTAAGATGCTATTTTGTAAGCCAATGAGACCAAATTGCAGTATTTTGAAACATATAACTTGAACAGAAACCTGGATTTTTGTTACCGAAGGTACCTATTTCGTGCAAATGCTATCAGGTGCGCGTGCCAAGAACCAGAATGGGGGACAATAAAGTATAGTTACACTTAAGACCGTCCTTTGAAAGCGATTCTCTGTTCTTTTTGCAGAATCCAGAAGAAATGCAGTTGTTATTATTGTGACATTAAAATTGTAAGTGGCTCTCTTGAGTGGTCGTTTGTAGAGCTGGGAGTATTATTTTAGCATTGCCTACTTTAATGACCTTTTTAATGCCTTCAGGGTCAGCCATGTCTGGAAAATCTCAGTTATAAAATTATACTCTATACCTATTCTTTATAGTATGTTCATTTTGTACGTTACTATAACAGGTTTATTATATAAATTTACTATTTAGACTCTAAATAAAAAAAATTACTTAACGACAAATGAAGAATAGGAACAGTTAAATTTAGTTCCCTGGTAGGAACTGGCCTAATTTTATCATTTAATTTAATTTTATACCATATAAAAGGCCCAAGAAAGCTTTCTAAGTGTACAAAAAGCTACAAAGGCGTCTAAACTGTTCCAGTGAAAACTCTGGTTTAGTTTATAAAATTTGAACTTGTATGCTGATTTGAACATGTCTCTTGCAGTGAATCGCTTTTTGGTCAAATGTCAAGTGATAGTTGAGTACATCAAGTGATAGTTGAGTACATTAAGTGATAGTCGAGTACATTAAGTGATAGTCGAGTACATTTCCAGCTACGCGGGTGGAGGAGGGTAACACTGCAGGTGTGGTGTTGGGTACATGCATCTGTGTGGGTAACGAAGGGTGCTACGGGGCGGACAACATCTCAAACTACAAACAGCACACTAACACAACACGTCACTTACACATACCTATGAGCTTTACGTATCCTTCAAAGCGAGCGGAGAAACGCGCACAACTTCCTAATGGTCTTTTTCTCTTTTGAATTTCGAATTTTAACTTAAATTTAACGACACAACATTAACTCGGCACCCGGGGCGTCATAACGAGATTTGACTGCATGAATCTTAACTACCAGCGTCTATAGCAATTAAAATTTACAAAACAAAACCATTAACAAACATTTTATTTAGGCCTACGTTAAAATTTAAACATTTTAAAGGAAAATTTTATATGGCAACATTAAGTTTGAGCCTAAAACTATATTATATTTAAAAATTTAACTCGTGCCAATGAAATAGAAATGTGAAAAGTTGAGGACAACTTGTGACATTAACGATGTTAATAATATATTTTTAAAATGCACAAATGATCGTTGTTGCGATACTTAAGTCTAAGCTCGTCTGTAGAGCACGAGAGGTCTAGATCTAGTAACCTAATGAATAGAGGTATAGTATCAACAAGTCGAGCAAACACAAACTGAGTCTCTCGCAATCAGTAACAGCCAATACATTGTGATTGTGGCTACCGGCGCACAAGAGTCTCATGTCTATGATGCTTAGCAGTATGGACACTTCAATGTCTAGATATACTGAGTTTTATGGGTATCTTGTACTACACCACCAGGAGGTCAATATAAATACATTTTACTTTGGGTACTACTACAAAAACACAAAAAAGCTGTTGTATTCATTTTCTACAAGATTAACGAACTTATTCTACGGATCAGCTGTTTTTTTCGCAATTTCAGTTGTACTCACAGTAAACGTTTTTATCATGATGAGTAAAATGATCTGAGGCACCACAAATAACACCGTATGGCTTTCATCAGTTTTATGGTTACTATTTTTAAGTATTTTAAGTGGTTGTTTTAACATACGAGAATAACTTAGAAACCCAAACTTAACTAATATAGCTATTTATAGATACTTTGTTTTACTACCAGTGAATGTCATGTTCAGTGTCCATACTGCGTATAGTAGATGAATAGATGTAATATTGCTAAAGTACCACTAAATCAGTCTAGTAAGAGTAGTTAGTAGGTAAGTAATATAATATAAACACGTGCAAATGTCGAAAAACATGTGAGGTAGACAGGGCAATTGATCTATATGGCAGCAGAGCACACGAAAATAATTTAATATTAGTAAATTATTAATTACTTAATAATTTCCAAAATTATGGCGACATCCAGAATACCCAAAATAATATAGGATTACGAAATATTTAATCAATAAGTACTTTATTTTGTATTTTTGTCACATTTTATGATGTCAATACCACTATGTAAAAAAAAACTGGTTTTTTTGTACTTGTTTACTAAACGTTTTTATTAGCTGTTGCCATTTAGATCAACCAAGTGATAAATTGACGCACATGTCTCAAATAACCTTTCGTTAAAATTAAACACAAAATACCTAAATTTTAATATATAAAAATATATTAGTTAAGTTTATTTAATTAAAAACAAAATTTTGATACATAGGTCATAATGTTTTATCGAATTAAGAATTTTTTCTCATGCAGCGGCAAAATTGGAAGGGGTTGATTTAAGAATATTTTATGAGCATATTTATATGATTATATAGTTAATTCGACATTTTAAATAATTTTACTATAATGACTAAATATAATATAAATATCCAAAACTTATTGTAATTATAAACAAAACAGATCAACAATATGTTTAAATAGTTAGAACATAAAACAAAAACATGTTCTAAAAACATGTTCTTTAGAACTAATCATGTTTTAGGTTTTCTTACACTTTTTTGGTGACCATACAAAATAAAAACAATGTTTTAGGTAAATATTCCAGATATAATAATATTTGGATAAGATAGTAATGTTTTTATTCCTTTTATAGCTGTTACTTACATAATATATGTATCTCCATAAAATGTAGTGAAAATGAGAATTTAGTTACTTTATTGCCTTAGAAAAACGCGTTTTTGTTTGCTGACACATTCACCTATATCTTGTGTTTACGTTACTTTTTGTAGTTCGTTCAATATGATAAATGGGGCACATTTGCCCTTGCTTCCCCTCATAATATTTGATATTATATGCTTTATACAGTTAAGTATATAGTTCCACTGACGGCCACAGGAAATAGAATCGTCAGTCATACATAATAAATCATATAATTATTAATATGAACTGAACAGGAAAAATAAAGTAAGTAAATCTAAACCGATTCTGTCACATCTATCATGATTGATAAACTAATATTATCGAGAAACACGCGCAGACTCTCGAAAAAGTACATTTTCAATTAATAGTTCAGTATTTCAAAACCCAACGTGAAAAAGCCGCTTAAATAAAATAAAAAGAGAAGGATTTGAAAGGACGCTATGTAGCCATTCCTATACCGCCACTGATTTTAATAATGCAGGCTAAGTTAACTCAAGACCGGGCCAGAGAAGTGTACAAACGAAAGGAAAAGGCCCGCTTTATGCCGCCCATTTCCAAAATGAAATAAAAAGGGGTGAAGCACAAAACGTCTCAGTTAAGAGGTGTCAAGTGCTGACGGATTTATGGCCCTTCGATTTGCAAGCAACGATGAATATAGCCCTTTGAAAACTTTGCTCCAAACTTGGCCTAATAGACGACAACAAAAAAACAGTTTTCGCTTGAAAGGATTTTCTAATGGACACAAAATCAAAGCGTAGAAAAAAAGTAAGAATTTCAATGTTAAAAGCAAAGGTAGATAAGTATGACCCAAACTAGGGAGAAAAGACCCTATCAAGGCAAGTGTCATTAGAATAATCTTGCACACAAAAGAAACAGATAGCGTGTGTCCCATTTTCGCTAAACAATCATGCCCAAGAGAAATTGTTGGTATCTGCAATTGAATACAAATGTCATCTTCGGCACAATGGTTAGGGAAACAGGTTACCGATTAGGGCAGGCCACGGCCAAGTAATTAGGGTTAAGTGTGGTTCTATCGGAGATCGACTAATCACGCCGCAATTTCACCGCGTTTCAATCGAGAGGATCGATGCTCAGTGACTGTATTCATCTAATTTTCCGACTGATTTAACCTTTATAATTAAAATAGGCCGAGGTTCGGGCCATTAAAATGTTAAAAGAAATTGCAATTGTCAAACTGGAAGAGACCGTCACGCAAGGTGTGTATTTTTTTTATTTTAGATGCCTTAGATGCTCGCTCATTATTTGAAGGTTAACTGATAAAATACAAACTAATTTGGTTTAAAGACATGTTGGCAGAATAACACGAGAAAACATTGACGTGTCGTATAGACGCGAATCACGTTTGGCAATTTGGGTTAATAGAGGGGTCGGAAAGAAGCACCTAATCTTAGGGTTAATTTGAGTCATTTCTGGCACAGGCGATAATATTACAAACGACTCTAGAGCTTCACGTGGAAACTGGGGAAGTTGAGATGAAATACGAAGCAGGCATGTGACACAAAGACATTTTTCTAAATCACGTGCAAACTTCGTGAACACCATTAGAAGCTAAAGTTGGCGGACAACATTGAAAGTAGGGATGGTAAGTACTCATTGAAAAAGTAATAAAAAAGATAACCACATGTGATTCGTAAAGTAGTAAAGTTTATAACTAATAATAATAGAGTTAAGTCATACGAGGCGGACTGCTCTTGCCAAAATTAAATTGGCAAATAGCAACACAGAGTGACAACTAATGAGTTAATTAAATAAATTATACAAAAACAGAGGCTTAAGACAAACACTGTTTCGGAAAGTATTGTGAAAATTTTCGGACGTCACATAGTCACAATTTTTAAGCAAGGGACGATAAATAGCCAATTAAAATTATTAAAACTGTAGACGAGGTCACAGTTACTTGAAAAATAAGTTTATAGAAGATCTCATAAGAATTATGGTTTGTTACAGTAGAATCTAAAGACTTTCAGTTACTCAGTACTAAAACGGGTACAATAGGAGTCTAGGGAAGGATACACAGCCAATTTTTATTAAAGGTAGCTTTCAGAGAAGTCAAGGTCGGAGACAGATGCACGAGAGGAGCGGGTGTAGTTGGTAGAGGTGCCATAGTCGGAGGTGGCTGTGGCCAGGTCCGCTAGCACAACGCCGCCGCCTGTACCTTGCGTCACACCGTCCGTCGCGGCTGCTTCTCGCTCCGCTAGCTTCTGCTTCAGCACCCGAATACGTTCCTCTTTCTGTAAATAAATACTTTCAGTTAAAGAATTATTCATGTCAACCCACCCCGCCGCGCCGCACCGCCCTACAACTACCTACCTATGGGTACGACATATCGTAACATTGAAAATATACTGAACCCGACGTAGGTACGTACATACGTAAGACGTACTGCAGTGTCATTTTTCGAATGATACTATTTATTTTTTGGCTTGCTTTTTTGACTGCCTTTTTTTATTTATGCTTAGCCACGATACGATGATTAGATAATTTTTTTATCGCAACTTACAAACTCCCAGATTATTTCTATAGAAGATTAGTTAGGGAACATGTTCCCCAATTTAGATGTCTGTACAATAAAAATCGACTAAAGCTCTAAGTCCATTTCTCTAAGGATAGTTCGTATGATTTTGGATCAACCATATTTGTTTGGCATATGAATATCAACCTAGGTTAACCTAAAGGCCTTTTCTTCATCGTTTCAGAAGAAAAAACGAGCGAACGAAGAGAAGTCTTTTTAAAAAGTTTAGAGTCGTGAAGGATTTAGGAAGCTTGAAAAGTAAAACCTTCTTACTCATCCAATGTGTTTAGGGAGAAAATAGGCGTTACTTTAATACTTGCGCGCCTTGTTTAATTATTACCCGACTGAACATGTTGAAATGAACTTTATATATCCTAATCCGTACTAAAGCAAAGTAAAGTAAATATTTATTTCCGAAATAGAATTACTATTGCAAGCATTCTCAGTGGGCCCCAAACTCGGTTAGGCCGATATCTTGGAAGCCCAGATACCGTTGGTACCAGATACCGATGTACTAATATTAGGTACAAGTAAACGAAATAGCGTATTTTGAAGTCAGTTGGTTCAGTTTTTTACTATAATTATGTACAGTACTGTAACAATATTACAATGTCATTTTCACTCAAAAAAGCCGAGAAAATTTTGTCGCAGCGCGCATCTACACAGGTCTATTGGGGTGTGACATATAATATTTTATTCTCCATTTATGATAGTAAGCGACAGTAACAGGTTACACCCTAGGGTCCTTCTTCAAGCTCCATGAATAATCCTTGTTCCTAAATCAATTTTCATAAAACATAGCGTGACATATCATTACGAAGCAATAATTTATTATTCAGCGCTACGTTTTACCGCACGTACGTAGTTTACGTGATAACGTAATTCACTACGATGACCTTTGGGGGTTAGTAAATGTAGCTTGGCCTTAAATTCTGTTATTCTTGACATGTCTGTTTTATGACAAGACAGTGTAGTTGTTTATTTTTTACGGAAACGTGGAAAAACATGTTGTCGCTCTGTTTTACTTCCATGATTCACTTTTAATATGAGTTTTTACGGGAACGTCATAGAAATATGTTGTTGCCCTGTTTTATTTACCCAAACTTGTGTTATTTCGAATGTTAGATGTAAAATTAGTGAATGAAGCATCATTCACTAAATGTTCGATCACGTATGTGGAAAAGTGCAAAAAAGCATCACACTATAGAAGCTTGCAATTAACCGTCTTACTTATAAACGCTGAATAAGCTAATTTTAGTTAAACAGTGTTTTATTCCGTACTTATTCGCGCGTGACAATTCCTGTCTGACAGAAAGTGACAAGTACTTAGTCAGTGAATAAGATTTTAATATGAGTTTTTACGGGAACGTCATAGAAATATGTTGTTGCCCTGTTTTATTTACCCAAACTTGTGTTATTTTGAATATTAATCCCATAAAAAAACCGTGAATCACTGGGATTTGAATGTGATTAGGACTTTATTAAATATATGCCTGTGTATGTATATCATTAGATATTATCTCTTGAAAACGGTATCAACACTCAAATCGCACAAGTCTAATATTATTAAAAAAGAAAAAGAAAAAAGAGAGAGCAAAGAGGTAAAATAAATAAAAGTAGAAGCTGTTCAGTATTCTGATCAAGACTGAATCTAAATCAAACTAAATTCTACTGACTGACGGCGATTCTATTGATTTTTTGCATGACACACGGTTAAGTTGAAGGAACTATTGTCTTAAGCTCTGCAGTTACTGTGAATTCAGAATCAATATGTATTAAGTAATCATGTGTCACTATAAAAAGGAAGTCACTTTTTGTAGTAAGAATTAAAGAGTAAAGTGACCATGATTGTTCATAATTAGTAGGTAAGGTGTAGTGTGGTAGCAAAGCGTAAAAAAGTTAATGTTTAAAAATATCAATGCATTTTTCGATTAGCTTTCATAGACTAGAAAATAAACTAGAAAAACATTTCCAATGATTACATCGGAAATGTTTTTCTAGTTTTTGTAACTTCATACACTACGGAAAAGCGAGTGGTGTGACACAAAAATGAATGAATAAATAATATAATGAGTAATCGGGGTGAATCGGAGGGCGGAGGTTCAAATCCTTCACGAGTCAGTCTTTTTGCTATTCTATTTTTTAGTTTTCACTTCTGCCGGCACTCCCGGAGTGCAACCCGTTGTTTTTTTTTCAATTTGTAGTTCGAAATTCCGAAAAACAAACTATAGATAGCATTTATGATTCTAAACAGATAAGAAAATAATCTTCTAAATTGGATTTCAGTTAATGTTTTCTAAGGTTTTTGCGACGGATTTATCGCGTATCGCGTATATTTTACATATTTTTATGACCTGACTTTTCGAACACTTCAGCGGTCACAGGTGAGACTAGATAACAGTTGTCTTTTTTCTTATGAAAATATTAATTACTACCGCCTACTATTTTTATGCAAAACGTTCCTTATGCACGCAGAAGTCGCTCACGGTATCAACAAATCGTAGATCTATGTTAAGGCTGAGATTTTATTGATTGGATGACCGGCTCCCATGCAGGTGGTGGTGTCAGATTTCAGTGTTTTTAAAGCTCTAAAAAGAGCTTCTAAAAGAGCTTTCTCTTCTTTAGACAACTCTGTTTCACCCTTCTTCACCCTCTTACTTAAGTTCACGTTTTACCTTCACCTGCGACACTCATGATAATAATCTCAGGTCATCAGTCAATTTAACTCTCTCTACCCCAACTCATTTTACTCAGTTTTATGGATCTTCGTTCTCGGTACGGGCTGTTGTTCTTTGGAATGCTCTTCCGGTGAGCATCAGGCGTGCCCAGTCTTTTAGGACACAGATTAGAAACTATTATCTTTCCTTAACTCATTGACTCAGTTTTCTTTCACATCACAATATTTTATGTTTAGTCTATGTAAGTTTATCTTTATTAGTATGTATATAATATACCTATATAGGTATGTAAGTTTGTACTATTTGTATGTAGTGTATTTTATGTTTATTATATTTGGCCATAAGTCTTGTTTCATATGTGATTTCACCACCGTCAGCGTTTACTTTTTCTTCTCTTTTAACATCTTAAGGTTGTCTGGAAGATATCGCTATTAGCGATAAGGCCGCCTTTTGTACCTTTCTAACGCCTTAACTAAGTACCTAATGTTATTTTATTATGGTATCAATAAAGTGTTTTTGTATTGTATTGTATTGTATTGTAAAAAGTGTTAACGCTATTAACAATTTACTATATACTTATACCGAATTAAACTTTGAATTTAACTTTAACTTTGATACTGAATAGATCATTATATTGTTTGGCTTTATCACAAAAAAATATAACCTGTAGTTATTTCACTAAGACAGGCCGTGAGAGTCAGCAGCTATTTCTATAAAGGCACTTTCTTTTGATAAAGTGTTGCGATAAAGGAACGATAGATTGGAATTGGGCCCAGACAACAATGGGGAGGTTGAAAATATCAATTTCATTTGTTTTGACTCACAATATGATGGGATATAACTGCAAACACAGCGATATGATGCAGTTATAAGAAATCTGAATCTACATGTATCTATACTAAAAGAAAAACAACTGCATAAAAGCAATTTTCGTGAAGCAATTTTAGCGCTTAATATAGTGTTGAGTGTACGTTTTTGCCTGAAAGAATGCGTAGAGCGCATTAATCAGAATAATTATTGTGAAATCATTTATTTGTATATCAGGACGTTGTACAAAAGTTTTTTTTTAATTTTCTAAGAGATAGAAATATTGTGGGCTTTCCCAAGATTCGTATTAAGAGGCCGTAGTCCGACCATCGTCTGTCTCGCTCGCGCATACTCACATTTTTGAAGATATATAATGACTGAAGGAATTCATACAAAAGCGTCGTTTGTAAATCTAGAAAATAACATCACAAATATATGACAAAAAATTCAATATATACATTAAAAAAAAAAATGCGTTAATAATTTCTAAAAAAAATTTTATGTACTTATTAATGTTAACTTGGATCAAATTGAATTTTTTGGCGAATACTTCTAATGTTGTTTCTAGTTTTACAAACGACGATTTTCTTATAAGTTTATGCAGTCATTTTATATCATCAAAAATGTGGGTATGCGCGAGGAAGACAGACGATGTTCGGATTACGGACTCTTAAACTAATTAATTTTACGTTTCTAATCCATAGGGCTAAGAAATGGAACAGATTGCCGGCTTCATTTCTTCCCAAGACATAATTTCTTTTTGAGGTCAAAGTGAATAGGTATCTTCTACATATACATGTTTCATATTTGCCAATATCATCGCAACAACAGAGTTGGTAATAAAAAGGACTTACTCGCGTTAAAAAATCACTTTGTACTTACTCGCGACAATAAAAAGTTCATTGAATCTCTCGAGCTTAAGTAAGCAAAAATGAAGAGCTATATGAAACAATCTGTTCGAAGTGTTATTTCAAGTCCAATAAACTGTGAAGTCTATTGAAAGAGCCCGGCTATGGTAAATTGCTTTTCGATCGGTTGTAATCACTCAGTGTAGACCGATAAATTTGATAAGATAGAAAAAGACGAGTGAATAATAGGCAGTCGACACGCGCCGCAATCGACGATTTGTCTATACATGTGGCTTTAAGTGCGTGCAGAGATAAGTAATCAAGGTTACATGAAATTCGAGACCGCGTTTTATTATAGCCATCTAAAAGAAAGAATGAAAGAATTCCGGAATGATCACCGTTTTCCCAATAAATGGCTTCGACTTTGATGTCGCAGTGATCTTTGGAGGGTTGAAACTTCACACTGCGACGTTTTGCACCGATACAATCACGATTCAATTCGCAATATAGTCGTTGTCGAGAAGTCTAGCTAAAGTAATACAATCGCAAACAGTGTCTGCATTTTAATGTAAGCGTGCGGTTGCAGCGATACGAAAGCTTATTGACTTATTAGTGTCGCGATACAGTCGCGCGTCGACACACGCGCCTTCGTATCACTGGAAAAAATCGTAGTGTGTAAGCGATCTAACTTCTTAAATTAAGTTTTTAAGCTATTGCATAGCTTCTATCGCGGGCCTTTAGCGTGGAGACGAATCCAGAAATTCCGTAACGAAAATAACCTAACGCAGTAACGCCGATACAACCAATGCCACCTAGAGGCGATTTGCAGAACTAAAGAGACAAGCGTGATATTTCAAAAAGTCATTAAAAGTTCTGCTATTCATCGATAGATATCAAAACTAAAAAGTAAAAAGTATCACCGCTGTGCCGGTCGGAGTGGGGGGTGTTAGAAATACTGCATAAATAAAATAAATAAATAATTATAATTACATAAGTTGATAAAAAATGCTATGCAATAGCTTTACCGCGGCAGTCTCCGAGTGCCACACGTCTTTTTTTTATGGAGAGAGCGGTGTGGTTGGTCAATATTTGTTACATAATTTGCTGGTAAATTTTGGTAAATTCACTGATGTCGCGGCGTGGCACTTTACGATTAAATTTAAATTTGACTTCTAGTGTTAGTCGTAAACTAGACTATCATCACTGCATGAATAACATGGTATGATGAGATATTATGCTCAAATATATGTATATAAAATTACAGGATCGTTCAATAAAATGTTTGTAAAATAAGTAGGTCAACCAATGATATGTTAATAAAATGATAAGGTCGTACAAAATAGCATTAAAATGAAAATAAAATGAATACGTAAAATAAAATCGTACAATAAATGTTTGTAAAATGAATAGGTCGGACAATAATATGTTAGCAAAGTGATGGGGCCGTTCCTACAATGACACGCCTGCTTATTGAAGAGGTCGTGCCTTGAGACGTCGCTTATACAATGACAAGATAAGACAAATATAGTTTAAAAAACTGATTTCAAAATACGCAATTCATTTACTTGGATGACATATTTTACCAGGTATTTTTTTATAAAAACCAAAGTACTGAACTGATTTTGATAAATGTATATGCAGCCTCTGAAACATTACTTAACAAACAAAAAAGGAATCATCAACATTAATTCATAATTGGCGAAGTAACCCTTGAATAAACATTAAAAAAATACAGTCGAATTGAGAACATCCTTCGTTTTGGAAGTCGAATTAAAAATGTATTCAAAGTAGATATAAGATGTTGTCACAAACCTGTGCAATAAGTTTCTGCAGCTCCTCGTTCTCTTTGACGAGCTCTCGGTACTTCTCCTCTTCCCCCGGCGCGTTGCCAGACCCGGAGCCGCGGCCGCTCTCTGCGCGGTCCGTGGGGTGCCGGATCACTTCTATCACCTGCCGACGGAATTACAGCTCTTTTAGGAATTCAGTTTTATTTTATACATTATAGATCTACGATTGACCACAAATTCGCCCGATGTTAAGCGACAGTGTGGCCGAGGATGGAGCTCGTCGATCTAGAAGATATCTATTCACTCTAGCCTTGAAAGTTCCAAGATTGTAGGTCTCAGGAAACAGAGATGGCGGCAACGAATTCCATTGTTGTGCAGTACGCAACAGGAATGTGGATCGATATAGCTGAGTACGGATTTTTGGCATTTCAACGAGAAATGGGTGGTAATTCGCCGACTTTCTGCTAGTCCTGTAGTGAAATGGGGAGGGTGGAATTAGGTCGTGAAGCTCTTGCGCACATTCCCCGAAATGAATCCTGTAGAAAATCACAAATAATATGCATTTGTGTCATTTTGTTTAGAAAATCGACGAGACCTCAATTTTTGCTACTATATACATTATAGTACACAGTGGAAGTTGTTAAAAAATCGGGTGGGTCGACCCAAGTGGGTCTTTGCCAATATCCTTAAGATATAAATCATATAAGTAGCCTGGGTGTCTAAGTCGCGAGTGATTTCTTCTAGACCCTTACCGAAAACATTATTCAAAAAAATTGACAAATTTCGTCATATTTTTCTAAAATTTTGTCAATATATTTTGTCAACTTGCCAAGTTAGAAGATATCAAAGAAAAAATATTTTTTTCAAACATTTCTCTTACCTAAATAAACAAAATCATTTCTACTACAAAGCCGCAGTCCATTCAATTAGAACTTTTTTAACCAACAACTGTGGAGAAGTGCTGCTGAAAGTGGATGTGAAGAATGCTTTCAATTCCGTGGATAGAGGAGCCCTATTAACGCAAGTAAAAGACAAAATTCCAAATTTGTATAACTTTCTTTGGCAATGTTACGGTTCTTCAACCAAATTAACATATCATGGCAACGAAATTCTTTCAGCGGTTGGTTGTCAACAAGGCGATCCGCTCGGTCCAGCAATCTTTAGTCTCGCCATTTATCCCATCATCGAACGATTGCAATCCAAGCTTAATGTATGGTACTTAGATGATGGAACGTTGGGTGGTGACGTAAATACTGTATACAACGATCTACTGTTTTTAATAGAAGAATTCCGAGCGATTGGTCTTGAACTAAATTTTTCAAAATGTGAACTTTTTATTCCGGACGACAATCCCGCAAAAGATTTGGTATCACAAAAGTTTGATTTTTTGGCACCAAACATAAAAATAATTGACAAGTGTTCACTCCGTTTACTGGGTTCTCCTATTCTTGACGAATCTTTCCCTTCTTTTTTTGAAGAAAAAATTCAAAATTTTTTACTCTGTTCGGAAAGCTTAAGCAAAATTAACACCCATATGGCCTTCACCTTAATTCGTTATTGTCTATTTGTCCCCAAATTTACATATATTTTGCGATGTTGTCAGCTCTGGAAACATACTGAACTTCTTCACAGACTAGACGGCATCGTGAAAAGTACTTTGGCTTCTATTTTAAATATAAATTTAGATGATCGAGAGTGGTTGCAGGCTTCACTTCCTGTGCGATTGGGAGGCCTCGGTATTAGGTCTATCTCAGGTGTCGCTCTTCCCGCGTTCCTGTCCTCAGTACACAGTACTCAAAATTTAATTCATAAAATTCTTGCGGCCTCTTTAGATAATATAGAAATAACTTTTTTCGGCGAGTCCAGGAATGTGTGGTTGTCAGCCTGCCCTAACACGGAGTTACCGAAATCCCTTTTCTCACAAAAGCTGTGGGACGGGCCGATCTGCGAGCAAGTACGGAATCAACTTCTTCATACGTGTTCAAGCTCCGTAGATTGTGCCCGTCTCTTAGCCGTTGCCAGGTGGGAATCGGGGTTGTGGCTGCAGGCTCTTCCATCGCCCAACACTGGCACTTTGTTGGACTCATCTACTTTCCGCATTGCTGCATCCCTCCGCTTGGGCGCCCCGTGCTGTGCTCCTCACCGCTGCCAGTGTGGCAGTGCCGTCGACCGGCTCGGTCACCACGGCCTTTCATGCGTTAGAAGTGCAGGTAGATTTCCACGCCATGCTAGCCTTAATGATATAATCCGTCGGGCTTTTGCCAGCGCCAACTGCGCAGCTATTTTAGAACCAAATGGTCTCGTACGTGACGATGGTAAAAGACCCGATGGAATGACTTTAATTCCATGGAAGATGGGGCGGCCTTTAGTGTGGGATGCAACATGTGTAGACACTCTTGCGCCGTCACATCTTCCTGGAACACAAAATAAGGCTGGTGCGGCGGCGGATTCCGCAGAAAATCTCAAAAGACGTAAATATAGTACCCTAGATAGTGGTTATATATTTGCGCCTTTTGGGGTCGAAACGTTAGGGCCGTGGGGAACGAGTGCACATAAAATTTTCAAAGAGTTATCGGAACGACTGGTCGAGGCAACACGTGATCAAAATGCTGGTCTCTATTTGGCTCAAAGGTTAAGCATTGCCATTCAACGTGGCAATGCTGCCAGCATTTTGGGTACGTTGCCAACTGGTAGCGGTCTCTTAGATTAAGTTTGTAAATATTATTATTATGTGGCATATATGTGTATATCTAATTTATTATTTTAAATCCCTTTCTACTTAGTGATTTTATGGATCTTGCCGAAAAACATGACTTAAATTTGAGTAATGTTCAACATATTTTGTCAACTTCTCGCTGACTTGTAATGACACTTGCGGAAAGAAGACAAATAATTTGAGACGTTGATCAAAGTTAAGTAACGTATTTAGGTAAGGCCCATAAACACACTGAGTTTTATTAGAAACACAGGATATTAGAATTATGAGAGACAGATTGTTTCTATTATACTCTATGTTTAAAAATATTGTGATGCGCGGGAGATAAGTATAACTGCGTTCTTTGAACCCATCCCTAAGAAAATACGTGTTGCGCATTCTTCCATAGAAATAGGAGAAAACAGGTTTCTACCACTAATTATTTCTATTTTAATGACTTTTTTTTAAATTATTAATTTCATAAATGGCTATGCCTCTACGGTTTTCTTTTGACTATGAAAATGCAACAAAAGCTTGTCTGATAATAGCGTAGAAAAGGTTAAAACTTTCTGATAGCTATACTATATTCTTTTCAATACCATAATAATTGGTAAATAAATACTTTTTTTTAAATTTATTTTTTAGCTCCACAGACTTTGAGGCCCGTGACCTTTGTCAATTTTACTAACTATTGTTAAATACATTGTTACGGGAAGAGAAGATACAAATAAATATATACTTTTATATGGCAATCATAACACTTTAATTGCATGTCATAGATGCAAGAGATGACAAGATTTTGATAGAGAAGCCGAAAAATGAACATTGCCACACCCACATAGATAATGATGGACATGTTGTGTTTAATATACATTGTTTCGTTGTACATTTCTAAGTTGTGTATATTTACTAGGACTATGTGAAGCTCCAATGTAATTCAGTGAAGGATAACATTCGCATGATGAAGGTCGAGTGGTTTTGTACCACTAGTTAGAATATATACGAGTACATTTCAGTTTAGGTTCTCGTTCGGTATTACCGACACGACTAGTATATTGCGTAGAACAATTAATACAAAACATCTTTGATAAATAATCAACTGGATTTAGCCTCAGTGCTTAAAAACGTCCGAGCTCAATGAGGTCTTATTAGACCCCTTACACAATTTAAATAATTTCGATTTTCAATACAAAGCGGCAAAATAGACGGCTCTAGACTTCTCAATCTAAATTAGGTTTTAGCCCGGCGACATATATTCTTTATATCAAAATCTTTAAGTTTGTCATTATTGGTATATGAGTATCGGTTAACTTATATTCACATATACTAGGGCACTATACCCATATATTCGTGATATTTTTTAGACTTTACGTCCAAGTCATAGCAAAACATGATATTTTCAGAAATACTACAACAACATCATATTTATTTATTTACTAACCCCCGACCGTTGCCCTCGACCAAAAATTAGGGGTGCTATAAATTTGAAATGTGTACCTATCTATCTATCTATGTGTATGTCTAACTACATAACTCTCAAACTGATGGTCAGATTATGATATAATTTTGCCTATGTTTGATAGAAGATTTGATCGAGTGTTATTAGCTATATTTCATAAAAAAATGGTTCAGCCGTTTTATATATTTTTGGTTTTTTCGTTTTGTAAACTTGTTTATATATTGAAAGGTTGTTCCTAAACAGGTTTTTTTCGTTTTTACATTAATTAGAGTTAACTATAGGTAACTATTCCTGATCTTTCACGTAAAATTGATAAAAACATTATTAGACCAGATGTTTGAAAGCAAAGTACAATTCTATGCAAAACCTTGTAATCATATAACATTGCCAGGCGCAGTTCATTATACCATAGCCTGCAGGTAAACGAAAATACTCCAGAATTTTCCATCACATTTTCGGTAGCGTCGTTATTTATTCATTATCGAATCAGAAATATTAATCAATCTCTCAGTTTGATTAATATTAATGTCTATCAGTTAAAAAATTACCAGTGCGTCTCTTATAGGCTGCAAGTCCTAAGTCATCTTTTAAAATACGCGACATGGTTCTGGGTGCTATCTTCATCTCCCGAGATAAAATCTTTTGCTTTCGGACAGGATTTCTTCGAATTCTTTCCCTTACTGCTTTGACCACCTTTTTCGTACGAACACTACGTGGACGGCCAGATCTTTTTCTGTCACAAACAGAGGAGGTCTCATTGTACCTATTAATAGCCCGGTACACAAACATTTGACTAATACCAAGCGTATGGAGAGTTTTAAAAATTGCATTTGGCACCATACCAACTTTGTGTAATGCAATCACAGCGATTCGGTTCTCTTTATCACCCCACTCCATTTTAATATCGCAAAATATTGTACAATGTATTGGCGCCAAAATTAGAAAACTCAATGAACAATCGTATAAAAATGACAGATTCCAAATTCAAATGTAATATCTTTCTTATTTTTAACTGTAACAGTATTTATGGCCAGACTAAGTATATTTACAAAAAAAAGTATATATGTATTATATCAGCCACCTAGTTCCATAGTACAAGCTTTGCTTAGTTTGGGCTAGATGGTGTTGAGTGAAATGTCCCAAAAATATTTATAATGAAATATTTATTTATTATCCTTATTCAACCACCTACTTAAGTAAGTATTAGTGTGTAGCAGAATAGAATGTATGTATATATAGGGAATTAATTATATATATATATATATATATATATATATATATATATGTATACATTCATAATATACATATTCAGATTAATATATTTAGATAATTTTCTCCCCTATCTAATACTGCACGCCCCGTCATATTACTAGAGTTTCACTCCTCTCCATCCTAAGGTTGCCTGGAAGAGATCGCTATTAGCGATAAGGCCGCCAGTTGTTACACTAGTTTTTAAATGACTTATCTTGATTGTAAATTTCTAAGGTGTGTACAATAAAGAGTTTATCTATCTATCTACTTTTTATCACAGAACAAGTAGAAAGTCACACCACTACCTATACATTGTGGATTTTCCTAATTATTTTGTACTAAACGGTTTAACTCTACGTTTCTAATCCGAACACTAGCTAGAGTGGAACAAATAGCCGGTTTTTTGTTTCCTGAGATTGCAACATTTGTCTTTCCAAAGTCTGAGTTTATAGGCACCTATCTTGTAAATTTACGTGCTTCATCTTCGATCACATCGTCGCTTTCCAACAGGCGAGCAAGTGGTCAATTATGTATACACAAATAAGTCAATATTTGCGTAAAAATATTACAAGCTTTTATTTAGGTGCATCCGGTAATTGCATGGCCGGATGTGAGGCGTCAAAATCTTGGAACCAATATTAGGACATCCTTTTTAGGGTCCTGTAGTCAACAAGTTCAACCTTTCAGTTTCGCCATGCCTGTCCGTCTGTCCGTTTGCGGCTTAGCTCAAAGACTGTTAGTAATAGAAAGCTGTAATTCGACACAAATCAACATATTAATCATGCCGGTAAGGCGCTAAAACACTTTTTTGAAACCAAAATAGGCTAAGTAAAGTGGGAAGTGATTTTTTTTCTCTTCTACCTTATGGTATTGGGTGTCGTTGGTTAAGTATTTCAAAATACTAAATGTGGGCTTGTGAAAACTATTTTACAATTTAAGATCCGTTTGCGAAATATTAAACTACTCTTTTCCCAATCTATCTAAATTTCTGATGACTTTTTTCTACTTTATGTACCTGCTATACTGAAAGTTCCTCGTATGTTAAAGTAATATAAAGATAAAGCGGTAATAACACTACACTGGCAATTAAGCTTTTCCCAGCTTAGAAACCAAGCTGAGCATTCGAGCAAATAATACGGATTTAAGTGTTTAAAGGTATCAAAGAGAACTAACTCTCTAGCGAAACTGTCGATTATTTTTATATCGTGACGTTAGAGGTGTTACGTAAATAAGAAGTAATTAATTAATATGTTTTGTTCGTAAAGTATTTTTTTAAACACTTTTCGTGTTTTGGTGGATTTTAATTAAAAGTCCTATAATTTTCTAGTTTTTATTACATTGAATCATTGCATGCATCTAATTGTTTTTTTCTCTTCTAATAAGCTTGGCACAACACATAACATTCTTCACACATTCAAACTTTTGTAAAAACCCAGATAATTCAGTTAGTAGGTACATAAATCGTTGTAAAACTCAAAAAAAAAATGCTGAGAAAATAAAATGGAAATTTAATTTAAATTTTGCGTCAAATCACAATATTTCTACGTTAATTTATATATTATATCTAGTGATCTGTAAGCTCGGATAGCAACCTCCTTGACTCAAACTATTTGTTTTCGGTTTATGAAAGTATTGTACAAGGAGGTTGTTAATATTTTGTACTGAAAATGTGTAGCCTGTGGTTTACTTTAAATTAATCATTTTGAAATTATTTTCTGCCCTAGCGGATAAAATGAAACTTTCCACGCTAAGTATCAGCCCTGGAAACCGAACTTTACGTGCTAGTAAGATAAAAAATATATATACGCAGCTAAAGTGTGTATAAGCGTGTATATCTTACGCAACAATGGAAAGCTTAGCGTGGTCTAAAAATATTGGTAAAGCATGTGTATTTCCAGCCAGGTTGTCATATATTACAAGTAAGTATATTAAAAGAAAAACAAAATACCCAACTGCAGAAAAGCAGTTTTCGTTGTTTTTTGTGAGAAAGTATGCGTAATAACGTTGTAAAAGATTATATATGCGCATTCTTTATAATAATTTTAGTAAAATTACTTGTTTATTACGAAATAGTCGGTTAGAGGTTACGAAATAGTCGGTTAGAGGTTACGAAAAAACGCATTTTTTATTTCTGCAAGGACGTATTATTATTATTATAAAAATATAGTCTATGACACTCTGGAAGCGAAGACGAATCTAATGACACCTCGCACATCAAAATCGGTCTAGCCGTTTAGGCTGTAGGCTGTCATATAGAAACATACATACATGTAAACATACACACTTACATTACATACATACATACAAACATATATACACTCGAAAAACGTTACCCTCCTTACGCAGACGGGTAAAAATTAAAGGTAAAGGTGTAGTCTTTAAAATAAATAATTCACAATATGATTTAGGTGTTGTGAGAAGCGCAGGTGGGCAAGCTTTTGGCAGGCTCCAAGCTAAGTCCTAACTTCATGTTTGAATTTAACACCTGGTCGCTTATAAAGAGATGCTACTTCAGTACGTATTTACCACAGAAATATTAAATGTGAATTCGTCTTAGATACTAATTTTATCAGTATTTTCTGCGTTCTTATGTGTGGGCGTAGAAATATTTCTTCATTGTGCCTAGAACGGTGATTATTCGTGTGAAATTTCTAAAAACTACTTTTTTTCTAAAAAACTTTTAGAAAGCAGTGGGTAACCAGTTCGTCGTCCAGTTCGTTCAGTCATTCATTTTTAACGGCTATTAGAAATTCTACACAAGTATGTCAACACTCGAAACGTATTTGCGTAATTGAATTATCTCAAGACAAGTGTACTATTATTTAAACTACCCCTATTGTAGCAGGGGCCAATTGAAGTAGGATTTCTATATAATATGCTGCCTTAGATACATTATTGTGTTTCGGATTTAATTATTCGTATTTTTGGGTGATAATTACAACAAAATGCTAATAGATTACTACAATTATTTATTCTATAACAGAGACCTGTTGAAGTAGCATTTTTATATACGCCTCCTGTAGTCCTGTCTGGTATACAGATAACACTTTGTATTTTATGTAACCAACACGGATTGTAATGTTATAGTATGCCTACAAGTTATGTGGGTCATCTCGGTTTCAAGGGATCTACGCTAGATTATGTTTTGAGTTGGGTTGTGTTTAGTTTATCTGGCTGAAGTACCTACTCGCAAAAAGCTTGGGAGTTGATGAGATATGGAAGCTTTTGTTTTATATGGAAGTAAAGTAACACTACTAATTCACGATTGCATACTATGCGGATGTGGTATGGTCAGAATTTGATTGAACCAGAGAGAGAGAGAGAGAGAGAGAGAGAGTTACGAAATTATATGGCTATTCTTTTCTCATTATTTAGATGATTTGTGTCTTGTATTACACGATAATAATGTTAATACCTAGTCTTGCCATAAATATTGTCACGAAGAAAAAAAATATTTTTTTATTGCAAATAATATTTATTACTTTTACAGTGTGTTAGTTTAATACATAAATATAAAACAATTTAAAATATAAAAGCTTATTCGAAGTGGTCTCCATTGGCTGCAATACAGTCCTTTAAACGTTGAGGCCAGTTATCAATAGAAGCACGCACTCTTTCCATGGGAAAATTCTTCACTGCCAATCGTATGGATTGTTTTAGGGACTCCAAATTATCATGGCGTTTAGAGCAAGCCATACTCTCTAAAACTGACCATAAATCATAATCCAGCGGATTAAGATCAGGACTAGACGACGGCCAGTCTTCAGCTCTGATGAAGTCCGAAACGTTCACTTCCAACCAAGACTGCGTGGACCGAGCTTTATGACCTGGCGCCGAGTCTTGTTGGAAGGACCATACTTGGTTATTGAACATGGTGTTGTTAAGGGGCTTAACTACCTTCTCAAGAATGGTATTTTGATACACTTGTGCCGATGTTTTGATACCTTTTTCACAAAAATATGGCTCAGTCACTCCTTCATAGCTAACACCCCACCAAACCATCACTGATGTCGAATAATGCCCACGTTGCACTCTGTCGACTAATTGGGAAGCTTCCTTAGAGCTTTGAGCATAAATACGGTCATTTTGTTTGTTAAAATGTTGCTCAATTGTAAAGATTTTCTCATCCGTAAACAAAATTTTTCTGTGACCTCCCTTTGCGTACCGCTTCAGTAGTTGTTTCGATTTTACCACCCTATTCTTTTTTAAATTATCAGTTAAAAAATGACCAGTGCGTCTCTTATAGGCTGCAAGTCCTAAATCATCTTTTAAAATACGCGACATGGTTCTGGGTGCTATCTTCATCTCCCGAGATAAAATCTTTTGCTTTCGGACAGGATTTCTTCGAATTCTTTCCCTTACTGCTTTGACCACCTTTTTCGTACGAACACTACGTGGACGGCCAGATCTTTTTCTGTCACAAACAGAGGAGGTCTCATTGTACCTATTAATAGCCCGGTACACAAACATTTGACTAATACCAAGCGTATGGAGAGTTTTAAAAATTGCATTTGGCTCCATACCAACTTTGTGTAATGCAATCACAGCGATTCGGTTCTCTTTATCACCCCACTCCATTTTAATATCGCAAAATATTGTACAATGTATTGGCGCCAAAATTAGAAAACTCAATGAACAATCGTATAAAAATGACAGATTCCAAATTCAAATGTAATATCTTTCTTATTTTTAACTGTAACAGTATTTATGGTAAGTATACTTTAACGATAATGCTAATATATAAAAAAAAACTTATCACGTCAGTAATATTGGCTTGTTCACCATCGTATTACATCGATATCGCATTTCATGCACGGTATGTTCAGTAAAATGGTTGAAAAAACTGGATTTGAGAAAATGTTTAAATTTGCCTTAAGCTAAAACTATTCATCTGATGTAGAACCAAAAACTGCTGGAGTAGTCGCGTTACAAAATGGAGACTGAGCGTATTTTGAAATACTGAATGCCTGGGTGCGGCCTGAACGGGTGCGGTAGCCGCTAGGCAAGCGAGGCTACGACGGCGCATACGCATACGTTCTCGAAACAGTAAAAGTATTGTATAGTCTAGTAAAAATAAATCCGTTTGTATGGAGCACATCACAGTATTTGCAACTGGGGGGAATTTTTTGAAATTATGATAGGAAAATAGCTAAAAATCATAGATCAACAATAACCCCCGATTTATAGACTAGCTGCGTTCCGCGGTTTCACTTGCGTATTTATGAAAAACGGTGATGATTATGATGATGATAAGTAGCTTATGTCCGTCTCCAGTCCAAAGCTATCCCTATACTAATTTTCATAACGATCGGTTCAGCTGTTTGAGCGTGTAAAGGAAGAAAAAATAACTTTTTACCCGACTGCGAAAGGAGGAGGGTTATGTTTTTCGAGTGTATGTATGTATGTATATTTCTTTGGCACGCCCTAGAGCCTAAACAGCTTGTCGTATTTTTATGTGAGTGGTGTCAATAGATTTGTCTTAGTCGTGAGAGTGACACTGGGACATCAAAATTAAAAAAAAAACAAAATTATGGATTTTTGGCGGCAAAAAGTAATCTCAAAAAAAAGTTTTCAAAATACAGTGTGGTATCAAAATAAACAATTTTTAACGGTGATTACGAATATATATATAACTTATATGTTTTATTGGAGTTTGGAGTAGGAAAAGCTAATAAATCACATCACACTTCACACATAAAATAAATGCGAAGTTTTTGTGTCAGTTTGTTACTTCTTCACGGTAAAACGGCTTGACGGGTTTGGCTGAAATTTGGCACACAGGTAGTTTATAATCTGGATTAACACATAAGATACTTTTATCCCGGGATTCCCGCGCGAACGGGTAAAACAGGATTAAACCTATTTCCTACCTCAAAAAAATCACCGACAACTGTACCATTATAATTGTGTTTTAAGGTAAGGGAGAAGGGAGGGGGAGGTAGAGGAGGGTGGTGTTTCGAGTGTATGTATGTATGTATCTATATGATCTAAAGGGCTTGACCGATTTTGATGTGAGAGGTGTCGTTAGATTCCTTTTCACTTGCTGAGTGTCGTAGGCTATATTTTTTTGTAATAAAAATCATACATCTCTCACAAATATAAAAAATGCGTGTTTTTTGTAACTTCCAACGAACTTTTTCGTAATAAACAAGTGATTTTACTAGATTTTTTTCTAAAGAATGCGCAATAATCTTTTACAGCGATTTTACGCATACTTTCTCACAAAAACGTACATTCAAGAGCGTATTAAGCGTAAAGAAATCGTAAGATAGGCTGCAAAAACCTCTTTTCTGCAGTCGGGTATTTTGTTTTTCTTTTAACATTGATACTTGTTTAATATCATTATGAAAATGTGTCAAATGTATTTCAAAACACCAGTACATTCATTTAAATAGCAATATACTTAGTTGTCTTTTATGTTGTCACAAATCTTATTTTTACTAGACTATGTAATAGGTTCACAGCCAATATTAACGCGGCGCTACTGCGGCGTAGGCTATTCCAAATAGGTGCCCGATAAAAAATTGCTGTAATAATACTTTCCACCACGTCCACTTGCATTATTTTGTGAATGTCGATAGTGATACGCAGCCCTACGTAGTTCTAAACGTACGGTGCTAGACTGGTGGCCATCGCTTGTACACCACCGCTCTGCCTGCCCCGCTTTGTTTCAGAACGGTACAATCTATTAACGTAACTTGAATTAAGGTAGGTATGTATTTGGTAGCGCCGGCGCCAATCGCGGAGTTCGTGAGCAAGGCCTGAGATACGATCGAGTGACATATACGTAAGATGCTGAAAGCTAAAAGCAAAAGGGCCAAAAGGTCGGGCTAAGTGGCGTTTAATGAGAAAGACTTATCATCCAGCAAAGGACTAAAGCGGTCTTGTGACCATGAAAAATTTAGTAAACAATGTATATTTACAGAAATCTAATAAATAAGTTAATTTTATCTATGAAGTGGCCCCTCCTACCGTCTGCCGCCCATCTTTTCAGCGTAATAAATCTTAATGTTCAAATGAAGGAGCGTTTTCTTTGCCAAGATAGATTCAGGTTTAATTAGTCGTTTCGGAGAAATCCAATCAAGAATTTACATAAACAAAATAATGATCACTTATTTTTATTTACGTTTATTTTTATGCAACAGATTAAAAACGGTAATATTCTTCAGGCATAAATGAAAAAGGTTTAGATATATATGCTTTATAGTCTCTGAATAAAATAGTTTTAAGATAACGCAAGACAGACAAATGGCCATAAAGAATTTATAAGGATTTTTTGTAGTAGATAACTACGTAGCCCTAAAAACTATGTTGCAGTCACAGACATAGTAGATGGAGCATGCGACTTCATTTATATGAAAACTTTGCGTGCCACATTTTTGGTACCGACGGTGACGTCACACAAACGATTTTGTGATAGAATGTTCCATCCGTACGAAATCTGTTCAACCCAATGCATTCGCGCGCTTGTACGCTAGTAACTAGTTGACAAAATATCGAATCACCAAAACGAAAATACCACCTCAAATTAAATAAATCTTGGTCGTCAACTGCGACTTTTTATCGTACTTGTTGACACGCTAGGTACATACACTTGGGGTATCTATAGAAGTCTATGGTTGCAGTATACATTTAAGGTATCATCTGGGGGCACGGAAGTGCCCCCGCCAAGTATAAGCCAACGGGCACCGACGGGTTTGTACTTGTACTTGTGTTCAAGGTGGTTAGAATTTTCTGTTCTTACTGATCGAAAGTGCGCCTGAAGGCCGCCCGTGTCCATCAGATTTGTAAACAAAGTGATTCGATTTGTTTGTTGGTGTTAAGTTTGACGTGAGCAGCACTTATAATAAATTACCAAGAAACACGTTTGCCGTAGTCCTTAGTATGATTTGACAACTTAAACCTATTTCTTCACAACTTTTTCAACTTTGCCGGGCAAAGTTGAAAAAGAGATCTCGCACAGATCACATCTGAGAAAATAATAATATGTGGAACCTTATTTAATTCTTAATTATTATTTTGAGATACCTATTCATCGATACCCACACGATGTGATGGGGATGAAAAAAAAAGATCCCTTCTTTATATGTATGGAGAGCCACCCCTATTTTTTTTTTATTTTACAGTACTGTAGCGGTTTATGGAACTCATCTACATGCCAAATTAAGTTTTTGTAGGGTTGATAGACTCCGAGTGAAATGACTGTGACATACGGACAGACAGACAGACGGAAATGACGAAATTATAAGGGTTCCTCATAGTTACTATGAAACCCTAAAAATGTTTAGGGTTTTAGTAGATACATTTTTTCTGTATATTCACTTATACATTTTATCGCGTATTTCAGCATTTGACCAACTCGCATGTCGGATAAGCGACTGATCGAAGATGAAGCACTCTAACCTTGAAAAGTACTATAAGGGTTCAAGAGTCCATTATCACTATAAGATATATAATCTCTTAGCAGCCTTATATGGCGTGTGCGTCGCGACACACCTCGTCATTTATGATAGAGTATAAGTAGGTACGAAGCGACTCCTAGACTAAGGTCATAAAATAGTATATTTCATTACAAGTGCGGAAAGGCTGTTATTGCAAAGAGTTCCGACAAATGTCTACCCGAGCCGAGGCGCAGCCGAAGGCGAGGGTTGACAGTCGGAACAAGTTGCAATGACGGTTCCGCACGTGTACTGAACGACTATTTTTAATACAGTTGCGAAAAAATGATGCAATTTAATAAAATAATAAAAAACACAATAAACTCAACTAACTAACCATTTATTTCTTATAAAAGTTATAATTCACATATACATATTTTGGGTATTCACTTATATCCACGTTGTTCCTTATTTTCAGCATACTTTTTATCATCGAAAACCTCGACCATAACAAGTTCGGAGAAGTATGCCAACATAACATTTTCTGAAAAACTATTTTCTCTCCACGCAATAAATTCGACGTATGTAGCGACTTTTTGACTTTTCCGGTAAAATGTTCTCCGAAGCATTTTGTGCAATTATACTGAGTTGGTGTTAGTTCAAAAAATCTAGGTTCGAAATTACTCATTTTGTGCAACAAACAACTAAACTCGCAAAGAAAATTTCTGGAAAATGGCGCCAACCGTAGAATATAAGCAGAGATTTTTTTTTCTTCACCCATTCTGGTAGGCAAAGGGAACTATGCCCATACAGCTAAGTCTTCAGTAGATTTTTTTATTGACATGAAATGAAATGAAACCTAACCTAACTCATTCAATCAAATCATTAAATCTGATATTGAAACAAATTAGTAGCTTCTTTTTAGAAATATACGTATTTGCACGAATCATAAGAAATTCTATGTCTTTTTTTAGTAAAAACTTCCATGGTTGGTTTTTCTTTTTAATAGACATTATTTTGACAGTTGGGAAAGAGAACGCACGAGTTCGGGAAAGGTAAAAAAAAGCACGAGTATGTAATAGACCACATCCCGAACGCTATACGTCCCTGCAATACGCCACTTTTTGAGCAACTGTATTAAAAATATATATTTTTTTAGAATTTGGGTTTTGGACTTACTAATGGAGTTTTGATCATGACTGTACATAATTATTATGTCTTTCAGGAAACATGGGAACTAGTCAGCTAGATAAAGATAATTTATTTGCATAGCCATCTAAGATTTCAGTATCTCGCCCTAGTCGTGTAAAACAGCCACAATAGACGTTGATGCTTTGTTTTTAATTATTGGAATTTTATACTTTATATTTTATTTTTTTATATAGAATAGCTCTACGTTTGACCACCACCACGCCTAATGGAAAGCGATACTGTGGCTGAGGATGAAGCACGTAGACCCAAAAAATTCTATTCACATCGATATAGGTAAACTTAAACACTTTTAATTTGATTTAAAAAATACATCTTTTAATATTTTGCACTGCGCTAAAGAGAGGGCTCTTTAGCACAATGGCGATTAAATTCACATGAATATGATACAAGTTCGCGGAAGAAGATAAGGGACAAAATATGTATAAAAACTAGTACAAAAATTTTAAACATATCATCCACTACTTATCGTGTCTGTGTTTATAGAAAACAAAAAGAAAAATGAATAAAAATTGTGTAAGAGATTTTAGAGATAATAAGAAAAATCTGCTCCTGATTATCTAGGGTCTTGTAATCGTGGCTGTCTTCCACAAATACGACGATCTATGTGATATTATATTAGTAAAGCGCAGGCAAAGTTATATTTCCAGATATTTCAAGGCAAGGGTTGGGTCAGAGCCCTACAAAATGCGGGTAATAGAAAAAGTATAAGGTTTCAGACTGGCTTAATCAACATTTTATTATGATTACGCTTAGGTAAGGTTACGAGCCGCAATCATAAGCGGGAGGTTTTATTGCGCCACCCGTCTCATGTTTTCAAATATTTTTGTGTGAGACATAAGGTGCTTGACGGACGTATGTATATTTGGTGAGACAGCGCCTCTTGTCTGACGTTTGACGTTGAGTTTTCTTTTGATATTTAATTTGAATAATTTTAACAATTTATCATAGTGTTTCGCTATGATAAATTGATATGGTACCTACATGATATTTTTGTTGATGTGCTTTTACTTTTGAGTGCCCAAAATGAGTAAAAATGCATTAGTTTTGTAAAAAAATCCTTTTTAAATTTTTACTAATAATGTGACCTAAGTATAGATATTGTTAGTAAAAGAAATGTTACCTCGTCGAAAAAACGTCTGTCAGTCGGTTTGTAAACAGAAAAAATATTATGAACAATTACAGTATAAGTTTAAGCGTTTATTCCCAGTAGTACGGTTGCCAGTCCGGTTGACCGTACTACTGAGACTTTTAATTCCCAGTAGTACGGTTAATGGCGGCTGACCGTCCTACTGAGACTTTACAAGTCTTAGTAGTACGGTTATTAACAGTTTAACTACCAACAACAACATTTTATCGTAAAGAACTAGATAACCGAATACATATTTCCATTAAACATATTATTTAGCGCTTCGCCGGCCGCTGCCGCGGCACGCTCGCTACGCTGGCTCGGCTCGCGCGATGTGTTTTTAATGTTCTAACATAACCTAACCTACTAAATAATATAGTGGCCCAAAAAGTAGGTTAGGTTATGTTAGAACATTAAAAACACATCGCGCGAGCCTAGCGAGCGTAGCGAGCGTGCCGCGGCAGCGGCCGGCGAAGCGCTAATAACCGTACTACTGAGACTTGTAAAGTCTCAGTTGTACGGTCAGCCGCCATTAACCGTACTACTGGGAATTAAAAGTCTCAGTAGTACGGTCAACCGGACTAGCAACCGTACTACTGGGAATAAACGAGTTTAAGTACAATCTAAGGATAATTTTATACGAATTCTGAATTGCTTGTCTTATCTTGGGTTGCCTATGAAAATCATAGGTTCTATCATCATCTGTTATGTAAAAATAATACTTGTTTTGGATTTTCGTAATACTTAAAATACATGCTATCTAATATTTTTCCATCGAACAGCAACATCTATTTGCTTTCTCTGGTTCCATATTGAAGAGTTCATGTTGCAATAAAAGTACTCTCTCAAGTCTCAAGTGCAAGAACATTTTCGAAACTGCGTGTATACAGCGCAACTATTAAATTTATTTTTGTGATGATTTGTTCAAGTACCTATTATTACAATTATTTTAAAATTTCTAATAAATGTGTTCGTTCCAGTAAATAAACCACCACAGACCACTTGATTTCTTTTTTATTTGTATTGCGTGACAATGACAAGCCACTCGTTTGATAAAGCCTAATTCCTGATCTTAAGCGGCACTATTGTTCATAACAATCTATCATAATCCAAACCTTTCAATATTTCAAAACCTTGTTCGCCAAAACACTGCACTTGTAACCGGAGATTTTACATGTTAAATCTCGTAGTCCGTCTCGTCTCGTAATCGTCCGTCTCGTCTCGTAGTCTCGTATTCTCGTAGTTCGACCATCGCCCGTCTCGCTTGGGCATACGCACGCATATTTTTGAAGATATAAAATGACTGAATGAACTTATAAAAATCTCGTCGGTTGTGAAATTTCAAAACCTTGTTCGCTAAAACACTGCACTTGTAACCGGAGATTTTACATGTTAAGTCTCGTAGTCCGTCTCGTCTCGTAATCGTCCGTCTCGTCTCGTAGTCTCGTAGTCTCGTAGTTCGACCATCGCCCGTCTCGCTTGGGCATACGCACGCATATTTTTGAAGATATAAAATGACTGAATGAACTTATAAAAATCTCGTCGGTTGTGAAATTAGAAAACAACATCACAAATATTTGACAAAAAATTCAATTTGATTTAAGTTAATTTTCATACATTAAAATATTATTTAGAAATTATTTACGCAAAAATGATTTCTATGTATGATTTACTTGGACTTGTTTTACAAACGATGATTTTTTTATAAGTCCATTTAGTCATTTTATAACTTCAAAAATGTGGGTATGCGCGAGCTGGATACGATGGTTGATGTAAGAAATTTTAAATATTTGTAAGAACATACCTTAGGAATGAAAATGAGCGCCATGCTCAAGAAACAACAGAAGACGATTGCCAGCGAGACGAACGCGAACGCGGCATCCTGCTGGCTGGCGATGACGAGCGTCACCGGCGCCGTGATCAGACACAGCACCACCACGTTGTAGATGCTCATGCCGACGTAGCGTGAGTCGTTGATCTGCCGCACCTTCACGGACCGAGTCTCGTATGCGAGGAACAGCCCGAACACCAGCACCAGGCCTTTGTAGCCGTACATCACTCCTACAACATAAAATTTAGTAATTATAAGTTCCTAAAATGTAAATTATAAGCTGTTGGTCTTAAATAAATAAATAAATATAAATAATAATTTAGGTCATCAAAATTAGCAGGTTGTTAAATGACGAAATGTCGATTTTATAGCCATAGACTTAAGGCAAAGAGTAGGGTGGCGCCGCTGTCTCGTTCGCATTTTTGTTTCTGGTTGTTTCTATCATAAGTATGCATTTACAAAAAAAGTATATAAATATTCTTCCGGTTACCTAGTTCCCATAGTACAAGCTTTGCTTAGTTTGGGGATAAATGGCGTCGTGTGAAAATGTCCACCACCAGTAATCTGACCCAGCTCAGCTGCAGGTTTAGATCGGAAGATATAATGTTTAATCTATGTTGGTAAGTCAGTTGTCAATCAGTACATATTTGATTTCCACCGATTGATTATAGATAAATAGGACGAGATAAAACGCTGTAAAGACAATAATTTGTCTACATTACATGCTAGGCCAGCTGACAATAAAGGTTGTGATTAGCTTGCAAATGAGTGTGAAAACACCATTGGGTGCTTGGCGACAAATTTTTAAGTGGTAGCTACCCAAACAGGTACTAGAAAGCATCCTACCTCCAAAAGCTTAAGATTATTGCTGGAAGTCTATTTTCCACTCTCTGGTAGTGGTACGGTAGTCTATCCCTGTCAGAAACCACGTCGCTTTAGTAACTTTAAAAATATTTCTCAACAAAGGAAGTTAACCAGTAAGATATATTTCAATTCGTACACTTCCGGTAACAAACCATTATATTACTATCTTATTGCCGTTAGAGGTTTGTAATACAGCCAACATCTAAGTTAATGGTCTGATCACTGTAAAAATAACTCTTAACACGCGATGTGCAAATTTCGTTCAGGAATATAACGAGCGCTCTTTCTTGTAGGTATTGATAAAAAACATTAGGGAGCATTAGCGGTTGATGACAAGGCGTAGTACATTTTTGGTTTTAAGTTTTCAATATCGCGTATAATGATTTTTGGTGAAGCCAAAAATTCAGAACACAACGTGGAGTTTTCGTGCATTTATTTCATTTCGAACACTATTGGATGTTGTATAAATTAATCAAAATAAAAATATACGAGATCAGAAAGAGAACAATGGAACTGAATCACAGTTTACCAAGATGGTAAAGTTAGATTTATTCACCAACTCATTCGAACTAGGTTCTGTATTATACATATTAATTTAATTTAATTTAATTATATCATATTTTACTCGAACTAAGAAGTAACGTCTTGATATTTTTACTATTTTATTCTATTTTTTCTGTTTTGTATACCTACTTAAATAAATAAATATAATACAATATTTATTAAGTAAATACTTTTATTATGTCAATAACCCCACATGACAAGATTTCCGTATCAAAACCCAGTAAAAACGGTCAGATGAAATTTTACTTAGCTACTTTAGTAGTATACTGCTTTAACAATTACGTCAAATTGGTAAAGTAACTTTTTATTATGATGTATCTAAAAACTATATTTTTTTCCTTGCTCACCCTTTGAGACCTGGCCTCTTCCCAAATTTCACAATTCTGGGTCAACGGGAAGTACCCTATAGGTTTTGATTTATTGGCGAGCCTAATATATGCATGACGGTATGAATGGCAATATTTTTTTATTGCGTCAGCCTACGAGTTGACTATTTCGCGAGGGCCCGGATCTAACTGATTTATTAATTTCAACTTGAAAACTCCGCCCCTTATTGAGAAAATGTTTTTTTTCCTGTTAAAGTTCAGAGCACTAAAAAAAGGAAACGCACGGAAGTAAAATTTTCATAAATTGTATCAAAGCCTTGTTGAATTTTAACGATTCGCATTTTTATCGCACTTATTTTACATAGAGGTGATAGATAGATACATACGTAGTATTATTATTTGTTCTGTGATAGAAGGATAAACAAGATTGTAGTGTTTAAGCAACCGCTAGATAAGCCAAAAGTTTAGTCAATCCTCAAATATTGATCAGAAAGATTGGATATATACCAAGAATGTCCCGCGAGGCAATTAAAATCAAGAAATACCCAAACTTAAATAGAGAAGATGGTTGGCAAAAGCCATGTGTCCATATGGGACTTAGTCATTAAATGAAAATCTCAAACCCTGCACAACCCAGCGAAATCTGCCCATATTTGTGTGCATCTTGAAACAATAGGCGGTAGATGATTGTTAGCATTGCAAAACTAGTTGCGCCCTATGGTTTCACCCGTTAACCCATAGGAGGCTCTAATTTTTCGGGTCAAAGTTTAACCAAATTTCATTTAAATTTGTTCAGCCGTTACAGGGTGAAAGTTAATGACATATAACCAAAAATCGGTTAGCTGGTCCAGCAGTGGACTTCTTGTGGCTGAGATGATTGAATAAGAATGAATAGAGATGATGAAGATAACAAAAAAAAAATACTGATAAAAGTACTAACCGCGAAAACTTAGGACTCTTTCATTGGAACAATATATTTTTTTCGTATAATCACATAGGTACCAAATACGTTCTACCATACGTTATTCATTTGCCCCTTTTAATTACTTTACTTCACATTTTGATAGGCTTACTTTAAGTACCACATAACACAAAACGTCGTAATTTTACAGTTAAACTGACTTTACAGCCCTCATTAAAACATAGAAGATTCTGCCTTCTGATTTGGTTATGTATATAAATAAAGCATACTTATTTTGAGCTCAAATTAGCCCCCAGTTTGCACGTTGTAAGAGAATTACAATAATTAGAAAATATAGAACTTTAATAAAAGTTGGTTTAAACTATAATAAAGGCGCGGTCAGGTCTTTCGACGAATCGACGAATTTTAAACTAGTAGATAGTTTTGTAGTACTTTCATACTAACTGAGCTACTAGATAAAATATAGCAACTTTTAAACCAAAGGATGAGTTGTGCCACAACTTTGTTTGTGATGTGTGAAATGTCCACAAATATTTAAATATTTAAATTAAATTTAAATTTAAACTAGCAATATTAGTAATTTACTAGCACCCTAACTAGGCTTAAATTTGCGAGTGAGTATCTTTAAGCCTCTCTTCAACTACACTAGTTTTACAAGCCGAACTTGAATAATAAATTCAGAATGTGAACCAAATACTATTGACACTTTATTAGAATTTTAGTCTAGCCTAGTAAATTAAGTAGCACTATGTATAATAATAGTTTATTATAGCTCCCAATCTGGCCGCGTCCTAAATTTCATTTTATAAAACTTTTATCTTTATAGCAACTCCGCAGCGACTCATTTGAGTTTTATTTGAGTGATGAGCACGGATGTTTGTTCTGTGTTTGGGTGTTTCTATGTATCTTAAGTATTTGAGTGATGAGCATGGACGTTTGTTCTGTGTCTGGGTGTATCTTAAGTATGTATTTACGAAAAAAAGTATATATGTATTCTATCAACCATCTAGTAGTACAAGCTTTGCTTAGTTTGGGCTAGATGGCGTTGTGTGAAATGTCCTCCAATGTTTATTTATTTTATTTTACGAAAATACCAACTTTTTTTTAAGTCGTCATTAACATCTGTTCCCTTTGTAATTTAAAAGTTTATATCGTTTTCATGAGATTCCGGACATCAAAGAGGTAAAATGAAGCTACAAAATAAAGCCTTTGTCTGAATATCGTTGTTCAAAATGTATTAAGTAATAATTATTGAAATTTGAATAAACATTTTTCCTTACAAAATTTTGTAAATAGATAAAAAAATACTGCTTTGTTCCTAAAAGACGGCAGCTTTTAAAATTCATGATGCTCATTTTCATCTGAAACCAAATAAAACTATGAATAACAATTTGAAGAGATTAAATTATATTATTTATTGTCATAAAGTTTTAAATAACAGTTTATTCTTTAGGTACCTAACTAAAAAATAATATCAAAAATAAAAACAAACAATTAAACGATAAAACCTAAGACGTGGTATCTCCCCGCCCAAACGTGTCCTTTAGGCTGGCGGCATTACCACGTTGAAAAGCCAGGGAAATGTTTTGGGCTAGAAAGTGGCCAGACCGCGGATCACGCCCTCTCTCCCTTAAAGAGATTATTTTTATTGTAATTGCTTACAAGTTACAGGTGCCTACATAATTTAACCCACCTAGGCGGCATATCGGCGGCTTTTAGAAATTCTAAGCGAATAAGAATGAATCCGAGGGTTTTTGAGACCCAGGCACATGTCACAGAAATACCTATTACTACTTTACTTTTAGTCCTACGCCGCTAACTAGATAAAGTCAGCTAGCCCCATTGTTTGACTCACGCAGCTGTGTTTTTGAAGTGAAAACTTCTATAGCGGCGTTGTAAATTTTATAGGGTGGGTAAAAAATGTTAAACTCGCGTCAGATCGTCAGATTAAAATTCGTAATACAAATACAAAATATTTTAATTTCAATAAGATCACAATGTTTCCATAAGACTTCAAATTTACCTATTCTAACGTTCTGCATTTAAAGTTCATTATTGTATGTACAATTTTGTCCTTTCAGCATGACGTCATTTTGTTGCGCCGAATGCTTATTTTCGACACATGCACGAAAACTCGTTAGCTCAGTAGGTTAGAGCACCGATATAAATTTCGATTTGTCCATCGGAGGGCGAAGGTTCAAATCCTTCACGAGTCAGTCTTTTTGCTTTTTTATTTTTTAGTTTTCAATTCTGCCGGCACTCCCGGAGTGCAACCCGTAGTTTTTTTTATGGAAACAACGCTTAGTAAGCAGGTAAGCATATTTACTTTTTAGCTCATATCTTAATCCTAACTTCTTAACTAATATTAAAAAACCGGAAGGAACTCTGTCTCTCTGTCTGTTTTTTGTTATAAAAAGTCACAACAAGTATAAGATTTGGTACAGAGACTTTTTAGGACCTGGAGAAAGACATAGGCTATATTTTAACATCATCATCACCATCACTACGCGGGCGATTCTGCGGGGCGCACCTAATGTTAAAATAAAGATTAATTTGACTATGATTTGATATAATGTTATAATTTTTTTTAAGTAACAGTAATAAATATAAACAAAAACACACTTGTATTTAACGTCATTGCTTGTATTCATAATTTTAGTGGGCTCATTATAATATAAAAGAATCATTAAAATCGGTTTATCCAGTCGAAAGTTCTAAGATAACAAACATAAAAAAATACAGTCGATTGAGAACCTCCTCCTTTTTTGAAGTCGGTTGAAAACCAGAACTATTACTACCTCCCGCACAAACTCGCAAGGTGTTTGTTACTTCAATAAGTGTAGAGAGAACTGCTGGTGTCCCTATTTCGTAGTTGCTTACCTATCTAACAAAACTTGTCTCTGCGGAGTAAACAGTGATTGCTGGTCGTGAAACTAATTTTAGTAGCACCTGCAGTGCTAAGCTCCGAAACTACTAAAATTAGTTGCAATACTCATCCAACCCTTGGGGTTGGATGAGTATTGCAGTACGAGAAACTTCAACAGGCACAATCCGGCTATTGTAAACTGACAAGGTTAACTAAAATGCGAGCAGATCTGGATACGGATTAGCTTTGACCGTATGGTCTAGCCCACTGCTGGGTGCGGGTTATTCTCATTGAGAAGAAGGTAAAGTCAGCCTAATACGGGTACCGGTACCTGTACGGGCAGACTTCACACAAATATATATTCTAGAACGTTAAGGACGCTCAAATATGCAGATTTCCTTAAGATACTTTCTAACTTTCAATGTTAAAAACTATTGAAAGTTATCACAACTTAATAATATGTATTTAAATTCGAATCGGTAAAGGTGCGTAACAAAACTTCCACCGGAAGTTAGACATCTCCCAGCAAGGCTGCTGAAACTTTAAAAAATAGTGCTTTTCATGAAAATTTACCAGTTTTGTTCAGAAAATATAGTAGAGACTCTAGATAGCTCTAGAATGACGGTCACTTTACGCTGCATATTAAAGTTTTGTATATTGCACTACTCTTCCTGGATGGTGAAAGTTCGAAGCTATGAGCTTCTAAAGCGCATACAGTTAAACTTTCATTATGCTACGTTATTCTTCTTATACCCGACGTTGTATTTTTACTAAAGCGGGACTGTTTATACCCCGGAGTGAAGCAATGCAACTATCACAGCAACTATGTAGTGGTTAATAACGTCTAGAGCTTTCAACGGGTGATCTTTTCATGATGCAAACTACCTAGCAGCAGTGCTCCTTTGTTTTCATATTTATGGCTTTATTTGGTGGGTATTGAAACAGCTAAATTGACAAACGGACTTTATTGATACTTTTAAACACGTTTTAACGAATTTATCGCTTATATTTTGCATGATTTTTAAAACCGGACGTTTTGAATATTTTACAGTGTCCGTGGTCAAGGTGAAACTAGATGATAGGTGTCTTCATATTTATATATGTATTATTAAACTATATATAATCTACCGCCTTGTATTTATTTATAAAGGGAATTTTATCCTATTTTATTAATCTTATCCTTCTTTAACTTCAAAAAGAAGGTGGTTCTCAATTCAGTTTCATTATTTTATATTTGTTACCGCATAACTCGTAATTTAGAAACCGATTTGATTAAAGGATATGTATTTAAATAGTCTTATAGTTAGATTACAAAAATTGCATTTCTTATTTTTTAAACACAACACCATGTAGCTCCAAACTATGCAAAGCTTGTACTATGGGAACCAGATGTCTGATAGAATACATATACGTATTTTTTTGTAAATACATATAAACACCCAGACACAGAACAAACATCCCTGTTTAGCACAAATGTTTGCCCTGGGTCGATTAAACCCACGACTTAGCTCAAAGGCAGATGTAATACCACTGTGCCATGAGGCCTGTGTTTTTTATTATTTGTTCAATCACCCTGAACAAGGTATGAAAATTGCATGAAAACTCACCCAGCCATACAGCATTGTGTTCGCTCTCACAGTGCTCAAGCTCCGGTCGTATGTGCACGTCGTCATCATGATGCCTCGGTGCTTCCAGCGGGAAGGTCTCCACTCTCCGCTGCAGAGGGTCCCGGATTTGCCAAGCTGTGAGGAGGGCCGTGTCTACGAGAAGCAGCCCGCCTACCATCGTGTACAGCTTCCAACCGTGGATGCCTCGCTACAAACATAAACATACATTTCTTAAGGATGACAGGTTTACGTTTTTTAGTGTGGTAAAAAAAATTGTTTGTTGTGAAGAGGAGAAGGAGGACGTTTTGACAGCAAAAGTTCAGCACTATCGGTTATACACATTCCCTTTGCTGTCGAAGAGGGTAAGAGGGGATTGTTGACGAAAAAAGAGAGTGGCGCTAACGGTAACAGACGTTTGATCACAATGTACATCATAGGAGTGTGACTCCTTGCCTCCTCCTCTGTTTTCTGAGAACTACAATCCTAGAATTGTACAAGCTAGAGTGAATAGATATTTTCAACCGACTTCTAAAAATAAAGAAGAAGTTCTCAATTCGACTGTATGTTTTTTTGTATGTTTGTTTAGTGATTACTTCACCAACTATGAATTGATTTTATGATTCTTTTTTGTTTGGTAGGTGTGAACTAAACCAAACAACCAACTTCAGAGTTGGTCCCAAATAAATTTTATCAAAATCGGTTCAGTACTTTGTTTTTTATAACAAAATAGCTGGAAAAAAATGTCATCCAAGTAAATTGTGTATTTTGAAGTAGATTTTTTTCAGTTTTTAGGGTTCCGTACCCAAAGGGTAAAACGGGACCCTATTACTAAGACTCCGCCGTCTGTCCGTCCGTCTGTCACCAGGCTGTATCTCATGAACCGTGATAGTTAGACAGTCGAAATTTTCACAGATGATGAATTTCTGTTACCACTATAACAACAAATACTAAAAAAACAGAATAAAATAAATATTTAAGGGGGCTGGAATACAACAAACGTGATTTTTTTGCTCGATATTGCTAACGGAAACAGGTAGATGCTTGAAATATTCACAGAATATTGAGTTATATTATTCACTTAAAAGCAAATAATTAAATTAAAATGAAATAAACATTTAAGGAGGGCTCCCATACAACAAACGTGATTTTTTTGCCGTTTTTATAGATAATGGTACAGAATTCTTCGTACGCGAGTCTGACTCGCACTTGGCCGGTTTTTTTATCGGTAATTATATATATAGAATTCCATCATCGTCGTCGTATACTACAAGTATCTGACGAGTTGCTGAACAAACGTAAACTTGGGGCCAACAAAATGAGTTTTACTCTATTTCTCAGAATTAGGAAAACAAAATTTAATTAGGAATTCAAATTTGAACGTTTACAAAATTTCTGTATTAGGTTCATATTTGGCTTACGCAAATTTGACCACATCTCTGAATTTCGTCGAAAGCTCAAATGGTTTAATCCGCCTTCGCCGTAACTCTCATATCCTCTACTTCCTTTATAAAATCCTATTTAATCCTTGCACCCCTTCTTACTTGAAAGAACGTTTTGAGTTTCGTCAAGGTTACTCCATTCCTTTACGCTCGTCCCGTGCCTCCAAACTGGCGATCAAAACACCTTCCCATTCCAACCTTTCCTATAGCAAATCTTTCACCGTGCAGGCTGTCTTGCTGTAGAACGCGCTGCCAGTCTCTATCAGACAGGCAAAATCCCTTCATATATTCAAGAACCTCGTCCATGAACATTATCTCTCCTCTTGCTAACACTGTAGGTACCTATATGTATATATATAATATTATATTTATGTTACATACATATATATCTGTTTATATTTTATATTGTTAAGTATTTATGTATTTATATATATATATATGTTTTGTATAAGTATCTATGACACAATTATGTTATTTAATATGTACTGTACACCAGAACCTCCTTTTCAAATTGCCTGTTTCCTATACACCCTGTTTCCAAGTTGCCTGGAAGAAATCGCTCTATCCGATAAGGTCGCCGTTGTATTTTCAACTCCGATTATTATCTATATTTAAGTTACTCTGTATGGATGTACAATAAAGTTATTCTATTCTATTCTATTAGGTACAGCTAGCATTTTTGTATTTACCTGCGTCTCTTTAGGTTATCTTTAATACGAATTACAAAATATCGAATATCATTACCCGAAAACGATTATTTTTTTCGCTATACTATTCGAATACGCTATCAAAATCCCGAACGCTCATTGGACAACTCGCCTGATAACCGAATCTTTGTTATAAGAAAGTGTTTCTGTTTATTAAATAGAAATCTAAAGAACCTAACATAAGAATTGACATAAATCTGATATTTAAATCTTTGTATTACGCAGTTACGTATTAAAAACAAAAAAAGTCTGCGTGCTTCATCTTCTCACTCGACTGGCCTTGTGGCTCAGTTGGTAGTGTGTTTACGTCTACCTGCTGAACTGAAAGGTCGTGGGTTCAATCCCCACCCAGGACAAACATTTGTGTGATGAGCATGGATGTTTGTTCTGTGTCTGGGTGTTTCTATGTATCATATGTATATATTTACAAAAAAAAAAGTATATATGTATTCTATCAGCCATCTAGTTCCATAGTACAAGCTTTGCTTAGTTTGGGCTAGATGGTGTTGTGTGAAATGTCCACAAATATTTATTTATTATTTATTTATCTTCGACCACATCTTCGCTTTCCAACAGGCGAGTTGGTGGTCAAACGCGGACTTATTCGTGTTAAAAAAAAAACAACTGTTTTGTTTTTGATACGATATTTGTTATTAACTTTGACATGTGACGGTTTTGACATATCCGAGTGTATTTATATGTTGACAGATATTCTTATCTACGTTTTAATTATTGTATTGAGTAAATAAAAGGAAGGTTCAAACAAAATAGGACAAATTCGGTAAGTAAACAAACAACAGAAATTGTTTTCGCCTAATGAATATTGAATGTTCCGTCTGTTGTGTACTTAAATACCGAATTATACGGAGTTCGGGAAGATAAATATCCCTTAGGCCGGCTATAGTATTCCTGACACTGTTCAGCCCTTTGAATTGTCTAGCTTATACTGCTTGCTTGACAATGATTAAGTTGCCTTTTGCAAATACAAGCAAGTTTGACAACACTGAACAAAGCTTAAATTTAGTTATAAATTTATCTTTAGTAAGAAATTTAAGACAAAGTTTTGCCAATAGTATGATAAATGAATGTTCGAAAATGATAGATTTTCTTAAGAAAACTAAAAACAGATTTAATTATTGAATTACAATATCCATATCTGTGAGGTTGATATAGTACGTTTCCTTTTGCTACTTCGTATAATCAGTCAGATATAATGATGTGAATGAATTCACACTGCTCTCACACATGTTATATTTCACACATTTCATCCACATATTATATTACACGCTGAATTCTATAAATTCACTCACTCGATTCGCATACTTGGTCAATAAAGCTTTAACTTTGACAAGTATTCTACAACAGTTCATGTGTATCCAATACTTCATATAAGCAATACATAAAGAACCTTTACTCATTTCCTGTTAGGAAAACTATAAAACATCGCATTAAGTTAAAAGCACAGTAAGTAAACAAGATATACGTAAAACGGGAAATAAAATGTGGGTTACTGTCAAAATCCATTTCCAATGTATGTATTGAATATTGGCGCCTGAAACGAGGCTGTTAAATATTTTACGCCCGACGTTATTCGTAGTTACGTCAATAAGCATCCACTGCGAATATGATTGTATCCCGAGGGCCAATCATAATCCACGACTCGATGTAAAGTCAAATTATGTAATCTGGTAGCCGACATCACAACCGAGTTTCACAACTACTAGTTGCGATGCAAGAATTAAATATATATATATATATATATATATTTTATAGAAGATCTACGATTTACCACCAACTCGCCTGATGTTAAGCGACGGTGTGGCCGAGGATGGATGTCGGTGATCTAGAAGATATCTATTCACTCTAGCCTTGAAAATTCCAAGATTGTAGGTCTCAGGAAACAGAGATGACGGCGAAAAATTCCATTCTAGTGCAGTACGCAACAAGAATGTGGATCGATATCGCTGAGTACAGATTTTCGGCATTTCCACGAGAAATGGGTGGTAATTCGTCGACTTTCTACTAGTCCTGTATTCTTTTTACGTTACTGGTTGGGGAAAACAAATTTTGTTTATTTTATTGTTACTTGATTGATAGCTTTATTCATTGAGTAAAAATTCCTCTTAATTGAACAAAATAACCCTCCCTTGGCAGTCGGGTAGCAACTCGCTTCAATCAGTACACACGTCTAAATAAATAAAAAAAATATGGTTAAAAAACACCGAAATTTTTACACAACTATCTTTGCGTTACTATACCTTTGTAAATAAAAATTATAAATGTTTTACAACTCATATTACTCAAAGTTACGTTAATAAGCGTCTGGTTTACTGCAAATATGATTGTATCCCTAGGGCCAACCATATTCGAGTGCGTGATGTAAAGTTAAATGAAGTAATTTGGGAGCGTATTGAAACTGGGGATATTATACGTGGTTTCTCTCCTGAGATAATACCGAACGTCATGGTCGATGGGGCATGAGGTTGTCGAGCGGAGACCACGCAGCAAACGCAACGTAAAACAATCTAAAACAATCAAGCCACAAGGTGAACTGGGGGGCAATTCAGTTATTCAAAACCGATCCGTAACTGAACCTTGTGCGAAGCATTTCCTGTCGGCTGCTTTTTTGATTTAGTAACGAGCGAAGAACGTTTTACGTTTCATCAAATGTGTCAAATGTATGACATAAAAGTAACTGAATCAAAAAAAAACTATGGCGGCCGACGGGGAAACGCTCCACACATGGTTCGGCTATGGAGCGGTCTTGAATAACTGAATTGGGCCCCTGATTTAGTACAGTGAGGTGGGGTAGGTGGGATAGAAGTTGATTGCAGGATACTCGCCGACCGGCGCGTATTCTGCAATCATGGAAATCCATTGAGAAAACCTATGTCCTCTTGTTCAGCAGCAGGGGCATTTGTTTCGTGGCTATTGTTGTATATCAACTAAGAGAAGAAAAATTACAGAAAATTTAAGAAAAAATTACTAGTACTAATAATACAGTTAAGTTAAAATGCATTTGACCAAAATTCAGATTCTCAGGATTTTGAGAAAATGTTAAATATTGTCAACATGTTATCCTACTCCGGCTAAGGATCTCTACAGACGTCCTGATTTCATGAAAGCCCAACGACATTGGCAATATCGCAAGTAGAACTGCGAAGTAATGGTTATTTTATAGCTAACAGTTGCAAACGACTACCCGCTAACGACATTTTGTTTACCTAAGAACGGACACATACAGCCTTTCTTAACTCATAAATTTGTAATGAATGAAAATTGAATATTTTTAAAAAATTAATATTTTACAGGAGGATCCTGGCTCCACGTAGGTAGGATTATCATTCAATTTGAAAATGCTGGCAAATGGGTAAGTTATCAATTAGTAATGGATTTGTGCATATTTAGATCTTCTAATCCAATTTTATTGTGTATGTATATAATCTCATCCGATGAGATAAAAACCTCCTCCCCCAAGGCCATCACTGACTACATGCTCAGCATTGGACTTGGAGAGGTGCTGTAAGTAATAGGGGATGTCACAATAGATCTGAAAAGGTCGCAGTGACCAGCCGGGGCTGCCAAAGCCCATTTGGCCCCCTAATAATCGAAAAAAAAGTATGTATATGAGATATGTAATCAGAGACAGGTAATATGTAATCTGTTTGAGGATTTATATAGGCATTACAATTGGCAGAAAGAAGCTGGACGCAAGCCGCTTCCAACCGGTCTCTTTGGAAGTTTATAGGGTCTATGTCCAACAGAATGATGAATAAAGGCGTTAGCTGTAAAAATATCTTACCTTGCCTCCAGGTTTCGGCTCTGGCTTTGGTTTAGTGGTATGTCGGTGAACCCTCCACACTTTGGTGAACATCGCTCCGTAGGCCATAGAGAAGCCGGTGGCGAGAAGCCAAGCTCGCGCCGCACAGAGGCCAGAAAAGTGGGGCGGCTGAACCCAGCGGCCGTCGACTCCCAGGGCGATCGCAGCAGCCAGGCACACGCAGCACCCGCACAGCATCACAGTGTTGCAAGCCGGATGCGACCACAGTATCACCCTGTATCAAATGGACCCCAGCGTTATCCGACCATAAAACCCGGAACAAAAATATTACGAACACCAAATGTCGGAGTTTAACGACTGCCTCGGCGTTCGCTCGCAATAAAAACGAAAACAAAGTTAGCTGAATGAAGTTAGATACGGGTATCGACAGATTCGCGTTGTGCAACGGCACCCTAATAATATTGTTGGAGATTATCCGTGACGTGATGTTTGAGGAAATTCAATCTAAGCCTACGTGATAATACGATTTTACTTATGAGATTTTTTTCGACTCGTTCGATTTTTTTCGGTTCACTAGTAATAAAATATAGGCATATAATATGGTTATGTGCGTATTGTTGATTGCCGCCAACTTCAAACGGTGAAGGAAAACATCGTGAGGAAACCTACATGTCTAAGAGTTCTCAATGATCTTGAAGATGTGTGAAGTCTGCCAACTCGCACTTGGCCAGCGTGGCAGACTATGGCCTAACCCTTCTCACAATGAGAAGATGGCCCGTTCCCAGCAGTGGGACAGTTTGTACAAACAGGGCTCATAAAAAAAAAAATATATATATATAGGCATAGCTTGTCTATTGGAATGCCCTGGGACCAGACCTATTCGTCACGTCGTATCACCCCACAACCGAGTAAATGAAGAGTTAAAGTGTCGCATTCAGGCCTCTCATCATCGATGATGGATGTCAATATCCTGTCTATCACGGATCTTATCACTCTCCATTGCATTAAATAACATTGACAATGTTGACATCGCTATAATGGGTAGTGAAAAAAGTCGCTTTAATCTGAGTTTAAAAGAATATTGACAACAGCTGAGCGGTCTACGTCGACTATTCGCTGCTCAAAACTTGACTATGGACTTGGTTTCATTGCTTCTTACAGATACGTTAAGTGCAGCGTTGAACTGGCCACACACTCAAGGGATGCGATTGCAGCCTGGCCCCCCTAGGACAAACCCTCTCCCAGGCCTACTATTTTCATACAAAATAGGTACACGAAAAAGATTAAATATAATTAATAACAGTTAGTATTAACTGATTATTATCTGAGTAGTTTCTATTGGACGGCAGCGGGCCTCTAATATAATAATGGCACCCCGGGCCTTTTGTGCCCAGCCCGACGCTGGCTAAGCACGTGTGATTATCACGTAGTTTCGCTTGATATGAACATACAGGTTGCTCAATGTATTGCGACCCACGGCCACGCTATGTGAACTATGCGTATAATAAATAAGTACAACTTCTGTTAGTACGTACATCCTAAGCAACACCTGTTATACAATTAATCTGCTATTTCTAAGGCCTGTGAATATATAGCATAACAGAATCAAACGCGAAAATAAAATCTTATAAAATCACCTTGTAATAATAAAAAAAGGCGTTGATAATATGCATGATTTCTTAAATAAGCTAATATTACGCTATCCAAGACACTGTTATGATAATGCCAGCCGAGTATCGAACGGCGAATAGGTACGCATACAAATGTGCTTTTTTAGGGTAAGGCGCCGAAAATCTTCCCTATAATATTATCTTAGTCTTTTAACTACCACTATTAGGCAATTTGTGTAGCTTTACCCCTATTCCTGGAAGCTAAACGTGAAACATTCCCGCGATTCTCAATCCGGGCAGAGCCGAAACAGCTACAGTTTTATTTCGGGCATCTGTTTTATTTGTGTGGGATTGAAATTTTTAGCGTTATCGATTGGTCGCACCCGGGGTCGGCATTCGGGGAAACGGCCGGATTGTGTTTCAGAGCCCCTGTCAATATCATGTAGCACCCCAAACTTACACACTTATCTCCGAAGGGGTGGAATTTGACGTTGACAAGGGCCGCGTAAAATAAAGGATTCACATGACTTTTTTACTCGATTGCGCACTCAAACGGTTCAGATGTCGCCGTGAAGAGCTTGATATCGTTATTATCATCGCGACTCTAGAGGGTTCAAGATAGCGAATTCGTACGTGATTGTTGTTCGAAATTACTCGCGTTAAACAAACAGAATCGCTTTTGTGAATATGCTTATCAGGTTGAATGTTGGAGATGAACAACATTGCGTTACATACTAATTTCTGTTGAATTTCATGGCAGTACTCGTATGATTAAGGCAAATTGTCTGCGTAGAGACGACGAGGAACGCGTTTTATCGTTTTCTTACTAAAACATCAAAGATTTACATAGTGTAAGTGGAAATATTCTCTTCAGAAGGTATAGGAAAGATTACTGAGTACAGTGCGTATTTCTCGATAAATCAGTTGGATTAGAACATTTCTGCGGTGTAGGGGCTATAGATGCGGGATGGAATTTTTCGAATTAGGGCAATTAGTAAGTACTTTGATACTTTTAGGGTTATCTTAGTTCTTATTACCTTCTTCGCCTGTGGATGGTGTTGAAAATGATTAAACCCATGGCCGCCAGCATCCCAGCTATACACAGAGCGGTCATGCACGCGAACAGTGGTAGAGACACGGTACGTAATTCATTCACTACCACCGTCCGATCCGGGGGCACTTTACCTCCTGTAAAATACAAACAATTTATACGTTCTGCAGATATAAAAAAAGTACGATAGAAAAATGAAATTAGAGATAATTTAAAAAACATCACATGTAGGTTCATGTCGTTCAGGGACTAAGCTGTTCAAATGTATAAACATCTAAAGGATTTGAATGTTTAAGTGCCAAAATGTATTTATTGTGATGTTTTTGCAAGTGTTTTCACTACCAACCAACTAAGTGACGGATATGTGTTTGATGATGTCGAAATCTTTGTAATTTTTTTGCATAAGCCACTCGATTTTTAGTGGCCCTGCATTTTAGCCATGCTTGAAGTAAACAATTGCTAAAGTTTATTTGGTCTTTTTACATGTTGTAAAGAATGCCAGAAGGTGTTGCACTGCGGCGCAATAATAGTACTAATGTATACTAAGCCAGTCACAGAATATTTAGTTAATAGTATCTAGTCTGTGACTGTGGTTTTAAATAAACCATAGTTAAAAGTTTTACTGCACTAGCCTATTCCTGCCTTAGTGCGAACTTACGCTTAGACTAGTTAATTCAAAATTAACTAAGGAGTAACTCTGTATTTAACGACGATATTAATAAGCATGGAGTAAGCTCGGATTAACAAAGCATTCCTTACGCCCGGATTAACGTTTTTGCTATGCCAACCCTTGCATTAAAAAAAAAAGAGTTGGTGAATGAATCAAACGTTATTTGACAGTGACAAAGATGTATACGATGACAATTTTCAATCTTTTTGAGTTTGACAATTAATTTGAAATTCCATATAACATTCGTGTTCGTATGAATTTGTTTATTTGGAAGTGATTTACCACGCAAAGTAATATTTTGTTTTTATCCGACTGCGTAAGAAGGTGGGTTATGTTTTTCGAGTGCATGTATACATGTATGTATGTGGGTATGTATGAACTGAAAAATAAAAATTATTTATTCCAGATGTAAATCCATATCAATTAAATTAAATGAAATCAAATCATAAAATTAAGTATATTAAATTAAAATTAAAATTATTATATATAAGAATAAATAAATCAATTAAATTAAATCATAAAATAAAGTAAATTAAATTAAAATAATTATATATAAGAATAAATCAATTAAATTAAGGATATTAAATAAAGATGTAAAAAAACATGTGTGTGTTTCTATATGATAGCCTACAGCCTAAACGGCTTAACCGATTTTAATGTGCGAGGTGTTGTTAGATTCGTCTTCACTTCCAAAATGGCATGTATGTGTATGTTATTATTATTTTTTGTAATAATAGTAATATATTTCTTTCTCACAAAAACCGTACATTCAATAGTATATCTAGCGTAACGAAATAGTAAGTTAGACTGCAAAAACTGCTTTTCTGCTGACGGGTATTTTGTTTTTCTTTTACATAGATTTTTATTGTTTAATAATTTTATTTCAAAATTCATTTTTAATCATATCTATCGATTATAAAAATAGCAGTGGAGCGCGAAAACCTATACTTGTATTTAATTTCGCCTTCTTCAAGTTCTTCCAATGGATTGTAACGTGTTTTGTAAAACTTTACACTTCTCATTAGTAGAGAGTTATTTTCTTTTCTTTAAAAAAATACAGTCGAATAGACAACCTCCTCCTTTTTTTAAGTCGGTTGAAAAAAGGTCGACTGCCAACCAAAAATTGCCGCCGACTACAACATGTGTCAAGTTATGATGCCATAGATAAACGCTACTCCATCCTTAAGCTAGCCGTTAAACTTTAAAAAAGTTAAACCTTGGGGCCCAGAACCCCAAGGTTTAACTTTTTCTCCGAGAGTAGGGTAGGATTAGCTTACTCCTTCCTTATTCCGTGTTATTAATATTAAAATTGGTTACTCCTGGCTAAATACTAAGAGTAAAGTTAATCTTGCTTTAGTCTACGTTTATAAATAAAACAGTAATAGTATAAACATACTCATAGCTTTGTATATATAAGTTTTTACAAGTTTACGTCGATTTGAGTCCTATCTTGCCACTAACAACATTTATAAGTAATATAATATAATAATATAATATGAAAAATAAATTAAGATAATACAAGAACAACGTAAAATACTGAACAGCCATAGAGTAGGTACACGTACGGACACTTTTAAGCACACATTCTTATTCCAGATAGAGCCAACATCGCTTCAATAATTATTGAGAAATTAAATAGTCAGTTTACTTCAGTGAATACGGTTTCGTCAAGCCTTCCACGAAACAGAAAAATACCTATGTTTCACTTCCAACCACACAGTATCAAGAAAAGCTTTCAGCCGGAAACTTCTGAGAATTTTGTGATAAGTTTCCGAGAGGTAAGGTTACAAAACATACCTATCATTAATGTCTTATATATCACGGAACTCTTAAGCAAAACATATGCGACGATCGTAAAATTGTCATAAAACTAGACCGCCTCTGAAAGCAAAGGTAAAGACGGTATTCGGTATCGATAAATCTCTCAGACCATGAAACACACATCTCTAGCGTATGTTTTCTAACTACGTAGGTGTAGATTTACTTATGAATAGCTATTAGCTTAAAGAAAACATAATAATTATTAGAGCTGTGTTTAATTTGTTCTGCCATACATTTACCTACTAGTTAACAACTAGTTCAAAATCCAATAGATTTGAATATTTAATAGCCACTAAGTTTCGTTACTGCCTTTAACGTCATGCCGACAAGCAAAACCTATAATAAACAGACGACAAACTCGGTATCAACTAGTAAAACTGTTCGGGAACTTCCATCTTTATTAGACTATCGACTGTCGATAAATCTTTATCGATATTCATTTGGCACTAGCGTAGATTTGCTATGATCACGTCAATATTTTCGTATCACCGTCTTCTTTGTCACTGGCATTTTATTACTTTTTTACTTTTATAGCATGAGGAGTAGGTACGTCTTTTTCCATGGATTCAATTAGGTAAGTTGCGTACTGAGCCAGAGGGCAACAAGAGCGAATGACGGAGTTTGCTTGTATCTTATTGTGGCTGTGCTAACATTTTCTAAAAAGAAAATATTTGCGCAAAATGTATTTGTGGTGAATTTACGTACTTCAAATTTATTATTCCATTAGCTAACTCTCCCTTTGCGCCTCGTTCTAAAAAGTATCTGTATCATATTTTATAATAAGCCACCGTTCGAGAAATAATAAAGTGAAAAGCTGTTTCGTGGAATTGGAACTATCGACACGAAAATATGAAAAGTAGTGAATTAATTATTCGGTACAGCCTTGTGTTAATTAGGACTACTTCTAATAATGTCATCCAAAGAGTGAGTGATATTTTAATAAAACCAGACAAGTGTGAGTCAGACTCGCCCACCGAGGGTTCCGTACAAACTAGTAGATAAAACGAGGAAATATTTTTTTTTTGTATTTTTATATGTATATGGTTTTAATTTCAACACGATACCTTCACGCGTTCCCGAGATAAAGGTCTTGACACCCGGACGGACGGACAGACAGATAGACGGACAGACAGACAACAAAGTGATCCTATAAGGTTCCGTTTTTTTCTTTTGAGGTACGGAACCCTAAAAATTATACATGCACATTCATAGAATAATTCTAGTAAAATCACTTGTTTATTACGAAAAAAAATGTTAAAAGAGGTTACAAATAAACGCATTTTTTTCTTTTTGCGAGAACCGTATTATTATTACAAAAAATATAACCTATGACACTCAGAAAGTGTAGAAGAACCTAGCGACACTTTCCACATCAAAATCGGTCAAACCATTTCGGCTGTAGGCAATCACATAGTATATACACTCGAAAAACGTAACCCTCCTTCTTGTGCAGTCGGGTAAAAAACGGCTGAACCGACTTTTATGAAACAGCTAAGAATACTCTCGATCAAAACCTCTTTCAAAAAAAAACAAGCAAGATCAAAATCGGTACATCCGTTGAAGAGCGTTACATTCAGATACACACGTCAACTATATGATTATAACTTATAAAACGTAATGTTTTTTTTAGGCCGGGAGATAAAAACATTTTTACTCAGAAATGTATTATTCGAGAAAACCGATAATTTGTGAGCAAAACCGCGAAATATTGTTAGACTTTATTAAATTCGATTTCGATTGTGAATAAAAAATAAACATATGTTTACATTTTATCAATTTGTTACACAACAGGAAAATATCGTGAGGAAACCTACATGTCTGAGAGTTCTCAATGATGTTGAAGATGTGTGAAGTCTGCCAACCCGCACTTGGCCAGCGTGGCAGACTATGGCCTTACCATTCTCACAATGAGAAGATGGCCCGCGCCCAGCAGTGGGACAGTTTGTACAAAACAGGGCTGATAAAAAAAAATTACAGAGTAAATATCGACGATATGGTAATAAATATTCGAACGAGCTACGGTGGTCACGTGCGTTCTAAATTACCCTCTGACTCTAGGGAAATGATCTGCTCTACATTTTGTAATTTTTTCGTGTCTCATAATTTACACCAACAATGTTGTTTGGAACAGGAAAATATTATCTTCAGAGCGCTATTCTTTTAAAATTTGCTGTAAAACACGTAAAAATTGTTTCATGAATTCCAACCTTCAAATACCTTGTAATAAAGTGTACAGATGACCTCATACAAGTGGCGGGAAGACGCTGGATGCAAGCCGCTTCCAATCGGTCTTTTTGGAAATCCATGGGGGAGGCCTATGTCCAGCAGTGGACTTCTTATGGCTGAGATGATGGTGATGAAAGTGTATTATAACGATGGAGGTGATATATATTAGCTTGTTTTTTTTAATTGAACTGCGGCAATACACCGCGCAAGTAAAATTATTATGCGGTTCAATAGTAAACCCTTCTTTAGTACCTAGAACGTTTCTTACTAGTTCAAAACAAGATCCTTGGAAAATTGTGAATGTCCAATGTGGTACAAGGGTTGCCGGCCTATAATTCGAATTACGAAATTTCTAATATCATTTTCCCGAAAAAGATTTCTTTTTTCAAACGATACTTTATCTAAATCCCCAATACTCATTTGACAACTCTTCTAATATTCGATGTTTTTGAGTATTTTACACTCTTTGGCCAAAAGGTTCCGAGTACAGATCGGGACATGCGGCTTCAAGTCCCTGTGGGACTAGGTAGGACTAGGGTAGGATGTGTGTAATTTTTGAACTGTCTATAAATTTGTAGATACTTCAGTATGTAAAACACTCAAACACATCTAATATTTACAGACATGCGACATTTCTCGTTAGTCTATGGATCCTGTAAAAGGTCCTGCTGAGTAATTGTACGCTTGAAATATGTGTAATATGTGTTTATGTGTGTATATCTGAATCTGAATCTGTTACGTGTGGCGCCACCAACGCTTGATTGGTATAAGCAAAATAAAGACTGTTCAAAGTTCAGAAACTGTTAAGATTATTTTTCACATATAATTAAATAAAACAACAATGGAATCAGAAACTCGTGCCAAGTTAAACGTCTGGAATCAGACATTTTTATGAAACGGATTCAGGCAAGTAAGATTCAAAGAAACATATTTAAGATCATAGGTAGGTTATTGTTACAAGTCTATAATATACTTAACACACGTCTCGTGCTATGTAGGACTACAAATCTGTGTATATACTTCAACTCGATACCTCCACGCGTTCCCGCGAAGAAGGTCTTGACACACGGTCAACAAAGTGATCCCACAAGGATTCCGAATGACCCTAAAATTCTAAATGCATTCGAAACTGGGTGTGAACTTACCGACCCACCGCTCCCGATCGAGCCACGTCAGATTGTCAGCTTGCGTGTCGTAGTATCCGAGCTTCACGTAGTGGTTGTCATACAGCTGCTCTATCTGCGTCAACGCTATCCTGTCGCCTTGCGATGAGAACGCCACTAAGCCCTGCCAACAGAAAACGTACTTCGTTTTTATCCGACTGCGCGACACAAAGGAGGGTTATATTTAAGGTTGTTCCTTTTATGGCATTCGTAGAGCGCCAAACGCGTGGACCGATTTTGATGAATGATATACAGTCTCAGATTTGTTTTTATTACGCGAGTGTTACTGGATATTTAAAAACCGGACAAGTGCGAGTCAGACGCGCCCACCGAGGGTTCCGTACAAACTAGTAGATAAAAGGGGGAAATCATATTTTTTTTTCTATTTTCCTTCTTAAACGGAAAAATATACATCGTAAACATATTTAAGAACTTGTTTTAGCTTATGCTACTGAAGCTCTTTCATATGATACCCCACATGATACGGTTAAAGAACTTTAAAATTTGGACCTTAATTCCTTGCATAAAGCCACAATTTTTTTGTGATTAAATTATAAATGTCCAGTTTTCGGTTTTTTTCCTATATGTGTACTCTAACACAATGCTTATTGCCAAATTTCATTGTTCTAGGTCAACGGGAAGTACCCCATAGGTTTTGATTCCCTTGTGAGTGTCGAAATGTGCGTGTTTTACGATATGTTCGGCTGTAACTTTTTTTAACGAAAACTTAGAAACTTAATTTTTCTTTCTGCAGCAAGATACTATGGATTTGCGTATATGATTTTAATTTCAACTCGAATTCTTCACGTGTTCCCGAGATAAAGGTCTTGACACCAGGACGGACGGACAGACAGACGGACAACAAAGTGATCCTATAAGGGTTCCGTTTTTTCCTATTGAGGTACGGAACCCTAAAAATAGCGGAGTTTTGGCGCCGAAATGTATGTTAAAAAAATCTTCTAAGCTTATCGATGGGGTATCAAAATGAAGCGTATTTAAAGGTGATCACAAATATATATACAAGTTATAAGTTTATATGTATTATAAAAAAAAAAAAAAAACGTGCCGCAGTTAGTTTTTTTAGTTCTTTCAACCAATAGGTTGTTGCATGTGCGAAATGGAGAAGATTATGGGAGCAGGTATCCTTATGTACACATGTTTCCGGTTAATAAAAATAAATAATGAAAGGTGCATCATTTGAGAACAATTGGACCGATAAAACTTTTTTACTTAACTGCCGCCGAAGAGAGAAATGTTTTTTGAGCTCACTATGTGTATGTACTGATGTTTATTTAATTCATTGATACATTGTACAACCTAACTTGTTTAACAGATTTCAAGAATAACATTCCCATGTTTTTTTTTAAATTGTTTATTAGGAACAACAAACAGTACAAGAAAAAGTATAAGGTTAATACAGTAATGTCGGATGATTCCGACATTCCGATACCTAAATTTCGGAATTACTACACAAAAAAAACATATTACGTCTGACAGATGAATTTATAAGCCAATCTAAATGCTCCAATCCATTACCCGTAGCATGCCCAGCATGTGCAGCGTTGGCAACGGGGGTTTTTTTTGGTGATTTTTTTCTATTTGCCTTTTTTGAGATTATTAGTTCAACCCCAAAACTACCCCAGAGAACCCAAACTAACACGATTACACTTTTTTTTTCAAAACAAATAATTACAAAAATACGACGACGTAGGTAGACGTTTTTGTGTAAGTGTCGCATTATATAATATACCTCGTAATGAATAAATTTCTGATTTCAAACTTGAGAAAACCTAGACTTCGAGTTTTAGAAAGGAAACTGGCAGTAAGTAGTATATATTTTTCTTTTGTGTTGCTAATGTATGTTAATGTAAGTCTTTTTAAACGGACTCATTTAAGTTTTCTGTGAGTATAAAAGCCTACACAATATTCTATTCATGGATAGAATTTTTGTAAATACTTAAATATCATTCATTTGTGCGTAGGCTGTTGCAAATGGCCATATATAAGTAATGGTTAAATAATCTGTAATTAGTACGTACGTCCAAACTCGTAGCCGGGTAATCTAATAAAAGGCCCCCTTTACCTTTACCTAGCTCATAGTAATATTGCTAATAAAAAACTCAATTGTACATTAAATAAGTTAAAAAAAGAGTGTTCTATACATTCTAAATTTGACTGTAGCCATTTTAGTGTTTTCTTCAAAGAGAATATAACTGTTTTGTTTTGTCTGCAAAATTCTCTCTGTTAAGTACTAAAAAATTATATCAGACATATACGGCCTTACCGAAAAACGTTACTTAACTTTAACCATCGTCTTAAATTCTCTGTCTTCTTTCCGCAAGTGTCATTACGCGTCAGCGAGAAGTTGACAATATACGTGAATCATTGCTTAAAGTTAAGCAACGTTTTTCGGTAAGGCCGTTATTTATTATCGAAATACATAATAAATAAATGTCTGTTTCATAGTTAAAAATGAATCTTAAATTTTCACCTCTCATACTCTGCTAAGTTTGTATAAATAAGTATACCTACTATACTAAATATTGCTTATATTTATCTTAGTACTAGTTGTTATTCTGCATATTTACATATTTTATTTCGGGAAAGGCCAGTCTTCTACGTTCTATTAAGTAGTACCTAAGTGGGTAATATTTCTTGCAAAACCAACAATTTAGTATTGTGTTTTGAACTTTGTCTACAATGTGAGCATCTAGTGCCGATTTAAGTACAAATTTGTTTTGTATTTATATTACAGTTTTTTTGTGGTTCCTCCAAAACGTTTGGGTACAATAATGTAATTTTAATGTTAAGTACCAAAGCAATTAGCCGTTTTACATTGTAATGGCTTTTATCCCAAAATATAACTACTTAATAACGAGACGTGTTATATTAGATATTCCGGTTCCGGTAGCCAAACAGTAAATACGTACGTCAGTGATCTCCTTAACTAAAAAATAAAAAACAAGTGAATAGAACTAAAGCACCTTCACCATTTCGGAAAAAAATACCTGTGAATCAACCTAAGCTGCGAACTAATAGTGAATAAGTGGAAAAAATAAGATTCACACGAAAAAGTGCAGTGATTTCATTCGAATATAACCTAAAAATAATGAAAAGTGAAGTTGTCGCTAAGTACGGATTTAACGTAGCTAGCGAAAATCAATTGTACCAACTTAACAGCAGTGAAGAATTATTGACATATACATCAGTGTTGCCACTGAAAAATAAATAATATATTGTCAGCTAGAATTGCCAGGAACTATTTCCAATTTACCCCCAGAAAATAAAGTGTTGCCATAACATATCCGCAAAATGGACCAACAAATGGAATTATTATTTTCAAAACTAGATGATAAGCTTAATCAACAAACTCTAACTATAACAACAGCAGTCACAAAAAATGTAATGGAAGCACTAGACGAAAAGATGAAAACATTAATGGAGGAGAACAACAACTTAAAAACCAAAATAACAACATTGGAACATAAAATCACTACCTTAGAAAATGAGAAACGAAAAAGTAATCTGGTATTTTTTGGAGTAGAGGAAAATGGAAAGAAAGAGGCAGAACTAGTAGATTACATAAAAGGAATCATAGAAAAAGCGGGGATTCTTCTGAATAGCCATGAAATAACAAACATCTACAGAATAGGAACGCAAACTAACAAAAAACGACCCATTGTGATTACTCTCTCTGCTATGTGGAAAAAACACCTCATCTTGAAAGCCAAATCCAAACTACCAGAGGGCGTTTATGTCAAGGAAGACTTTTCAAAAGAAGTACTAGAAGTGCGTAAACAATTACACCCGAGAGTAGAGGAAGAAAGAAAAAACGGGAACATAGCTTTCCTTAAAGGAGACAAACTGATAGTTAAAAAACCAAATGATAATCAACGTGAAAAAAGGAAAAGAGAGAAGACTGAATCTCCCAATACGTCAACACAGAAAAAACCAAATACATCCAACTCCCTGAAGGATCCATTAAACAAAGGAAATACGACTGACCGAAAAGAAGTATCGAAACCAAACATATTAAATTTTCTAGGGAGAGACAGATCTATCTCAACATCAGAGATTTCAAAAAACTAACTAAAAACCATACGAAACATAACAAAGCAACAATAACATCCGGAAGAAAACAACTTCATATAACAAAACAAACATATAAACTAAAACAACTTAACAAAGCAACCTTCCCACCACGGTTGGTCACCGCGGGAAGATCAGACCACCACCCTCTAACAAAAAATCAAAAATTATACATTTCGACTCTCAACACTAGGACATTGCGGACACCAGAAACACTAACGGAGCTCGAAGTAGCATTGAAAGATCTCAAATGGGATATTTTAGGATTGAGTGAAGTGCGCAGACCAGGCCAATCAATCGAAGAATATGACGACTTTATAATGTTTCATATAGGAGAAAATGGAGGCCAAAGAGGAGTTGGATTTATGGTTAAAACCCATCTAAAAACTTTATAGAAGACTTCATTGGGGTAAACGACCGAATAGCCATATTACACCTTAAAATACCAAGCTACAAAAAAACATGGACAATCATTCAAGTGTACGCGCCAACTGAACAAGCTGAAGATCTTGAACATAAATCCTTCTACGACATATTATCTCAAACCTTATATGAATATCCAAATAATATAATAATTTTAATGGGAGATTTCAATGCGCAAGTTGGAACTAGACAAAGTATTCACGAATATGTACTGGGAGAGTTTGGCCATGGCAAGAGAAGTCCCAATGGACAAAGATTATTGGATCTCTCACTAGAACACAATCTTACTATAACGAATAGCATTTTCAAAAAGAATAAAAATAACAAGTGGACGTGGGTCTCTCCGGATGGAAAGTACAGAAACGAAATTGATTATATCATAAGTAGTCATCCAAGACTATTTTCAGATACCTCAATAATATCGAGACTGAACTTCAATACCAACCATCGCATGGTTAGAGCACTACTTAAGATGACACCTCCGAAGACACATAGAAAGTACACTACTGACCTCAATACAGTACACGATAGAATAACCAATGAACCAACAGTACATTCATTCACAACAGCAAGTCAGGCCAGTGAAATTGTAGAAACAGACGAAATGGATGTAAGAAATAAATACACCAAGCTTCAAATGCAACTTACATACTATAAAACTAAGGTAGTTAAGAAGCAAAAATACGTTTTAAGTGACTCAACTCTGCAACTTATACATAACAGAAAAAATCTGTTCAAAAATAAGAAGGGAAAACAGAATATCAGTAAAATAACAGAAATCAGTAAGAAGATCAGAGAAAGCATAAGAAAGGACAGGAAATATAAAAGACTGCAAATACTAGAAAAACACATTATAGCCACAGGAGGAACTAGAAAAGCTCTTAAAGAACTCCGGGAAAAAAACACATGGATACCTAACTTGAAAAACAAACAAAATAACATCACAAACCGCAAAAATATAATCAAAACCGCATCTGAATTTTACCAAAACCTATACTCCAATCCTGAAAAAAACAAACAAAGAGAACACGAAAGCGTTACGATGGATTCACTTCTCCCAAACCTAGAACCAGAAATATTACATAGCGAAGTCAGAAAAGCGATATTAAGCCAAAAATCAGACAAAACACCAGGTCCAGACAAGATTTCAAATGAGCTTCTGAAAGGCACTCTGACAGAACTTGTCCCTACACTGACCAATATATTTAATGATATACTTACATCAGGACAGATTCCAGAGCAATGGGAAACCTCACACATAATCCTTATTTACAAAAAAGGCTCTAAAGAGGACTTAACAAATTACCGGCCAATAAGTCTGATGTCTAACATATATAAGGTTTTTTCCAAGATAATACTAGATCGGATAAGCATCACATTAGATGAGAAACAACCAATCGAACAGGCTGGCTTTAGAAAAAACTTCGCTACAATAGACCATATACACACTGTAAAACAAATCATCGAAAAATACGGTGAATACAACAAACCTGTATATATGGCTTTCATTGACTATACAAAAGCTTTTGATAGCATCAAACATGACGTGATATGGGAAAGCTTGGAGAAACAGGGAATATCCAAGGTCTACATAAACATCATTAAAAAAATATATGCTAATTGCAAAGCGAGAATACAACTAGAAACTCTTGGAGAAGCCTTTAGAATTGAAAAAGGTGTCAGGCAAGGTGACCCACTATCTCCTAAGACATTCTCAGCCGTACTCGAAAATATATTTCAAAAGTTAAATTGGGATGATATTGGATTAAATATCGATGGAAGGAAACTTCACCATCTCCGATTTGCAGATGACATTGTTTTGTTCGAAGAAAATCCTCAAAAGTTAGAAAAAATGATTAACGACTTAAGCTACGAAAGTGAGAAGGTTGGCCTGTCAATGAATCCAAATAAAACAAAGCTATTGTCAAATTCAACACCATATGAAATTAAAATCAATAACCAACCCCTGGATTATGTGCAAGAGTATATATATCTGGGGCAAATCATTTCTCACACTGATCTAACAAACAAAGAAGTCAAAAGAAGAATAGCTAACGGATGGAAAAGATACTGGTCACTGAAAGAAGTCATGAAATCAACAGATCTTAGCAATAGAATAAAACGTAAAGTATTTAACACCTGCATTCTTCCTTGCCTCATTTATGGGTGTGAAACCTGGGCACTTACCAAGCATGACAGGAATATACTAGAATATTGCCAAAGAGCTATGGAGAGAAGCATGCTGGGAATTAAGAAAATGGACAGGGAAAGAAACACATCCATAAGAGCTAAGACAGGAGTGACAGACATTCTCACTAAGATTGACCAAATGAAATGGAGATGGACAGGTCATATGCTACGTAGCCCTCTGGAGAAATGGAGCAAAACCCTGACCGAATGGTATCCTAGGGATGGCAAACGAAATAGAGGAAGGCAACGTAAAAGATGGGAAGATGAACTCAAGCTCACAGCAGGTTCAAATTGGAGAAGAGTCGCAAGAGACAGAAAACAATGGAAATTGTTAGAGGAGGCCTATGCCAGAAGGCACACTGAACTCCTAGATATATTATAAAGTAAAGAATAATTAACAAGAAGAATAAACACAAGAAAGGAGTCTCAGGATAAAAGGCTATTGAAATTGAACGAGACGTGTTAGGTTCCGTAGCTTAGTCAAGTATTTTTCTAAAATATCAATGTCCGTCGAGCTTCAATATTTTTATCCCTTTTTTTAATGAGTTTTATCACTTATAATATCTTAGATAAAGTATCAACGGGATGTATCCTCAGTCCTCAAAAACGTCTGAGCTTAATGAGGTCTAATTAGACCCCTTACACGATTAAAATAATTTCGATTTTCAAAATAATTCGAAGCTGCAAAATAGACGTCTCTAAACTTCTCAATCTAAATTAGGCTTTAGCGCGGCGACATAGTCTCTATATCAAAATCTTTAAGTTCGTCATTGTTGAATGTTGGTATATGAGTATCGGTTAACCCAGGATACTATATTCGTGAAATTTGTTTTAGACTTTTCGTCCACATGATGGAAAGTCATTGTTCCCTTTTTTCATAGTTTTACTTCAAAATTGTATAGCTGTTTACAGAAGACTACCAACTAGCTAAATGTAGTTAATTTAGTGATATTAGTTTCTGTATTCATCATCATCATCATCTCAGCCATAAGACGTCCACTGCTGGACATAGGCCTCCCCTACAGATTTCCAAAATACTTATCATAGGGGGGTTTTTGCCAATACTCGCCACGCTTGGCAGACGGGTTGACGATAGCAGTAGGTGGCGTTTTACGCCGAGAGTGCTACTGCTCACTTCTGTTGATATTTCCCTTAGCCGGTTCTTACGGCACCCACGGGAAGAGAGGGGGAGGTACTATTTTTGAGCCGGTACCCCACGGCCCCAGTTTTTGTATTATTATAGTTTTAAAAAACCTGGCTAATGGATGACAAGCCATGATAATTACTTAACAAAATATGCTTTATATCTAAGAACATTTGTAACTTAACATATTTTCTACAATAGGTAAAAGCCTGAAATGCTCGGCGTTCACATACAATATCAAGTTCAAATAGGTAAGTGTTACAGACCTATTTTCTTTAATACTTCTGTTTACTATCTTTTAAATTAATGTCACATGACATCAACTGTTTGCAAAAAGCTTTTTTTATGGAATCGAGAAGGAGGTTTTATCTCGCAGTTATCAATAATTTCACATAAAAAAAAATACGCAAGCTTGTCTCACACCTGACCAGATTTTAGTAATTATTGATTTACATCATACAATCTTGCCAATTTTGAGACTTGTAACTATTAAAAAGATACAGCCGTTTGAGTATAGGACAGACAGAATAGGCTCCCGCACTCTTAGTGCGGAATTTATTGACTTCAAAGTACGCAATTTCATTTAGTTGGATTACATATTTATCCAGTTATTTGTTATCAAACCCAAACTACAAAACCGATTTTGATGACATTTCTGTGGAATCAAAGTTTATACATTAAAATAAAAAATAAAAAATCTTATGTTTTCTAATGTTTTAATTTAAATGACTTCAAATCAGCTGTATAGTTATGAGATAACAAACATAAAAGAAAAAAGAAATTGGTTGTCTGTAAAGTCGGTTTACGGACGATAGTTTAACGTGACAACCTGACAACGTCATAACAAAAAATTTATGAAATGATTGCACACTTTTATAACGTAACGAGCGTAACGGGACAATGAGCATAACGGGACAATGAGTCATCCTTTTTCATGCGTGCAGCCGGCGTTCATCGATTTATTAGACGTTGTCACGTCAAAATCCAACCGAATCGATAACCTCCTCCTTTTTCGAAGTCGGTTAATAAATGATTGTAACATACGAACAGACGGACGGCCGGACAGGCGTATATGAAAAATTTGAAATGTTCCGTAGTGCTCTGGATCACTGAAAGCGTATGCTTGATCTAATTCATTAATTGCCATCGACGTAATACCACTCCTACATTCTCGTGTTTAATTTGCGTAAATTTTTCTCTTCAATATATTAAGTACATTCTCATGAGGAGAAAATGTGGTTGAAGTTAACACAGTATCTCACCTCAAACACATACTTAAGTATCTACATACCTACTTACGTACAGCCGTGCGTCGCGCCGCACGACGCGACGGGGACTAAAAATACCCAGAGGTGATAAATGTTGGTACATAAAAACGGCAAACATCTCCATCAAGTATATGTAGATATACGACGACACCTCTGTACTTGTAGAAAAGTGTTATGTTCCACTAAGAAATAGATACTTGCCTCGAAATAGAACGTATGTAAACCTATTTCCATTTCTCTTGCGTCATCCTAGCGCTGGGGTGTTTTACGTTTATCTATTTTAACATGCTAGAAACTGATATTGTTTTAACTGAAATTGAAGTTTCAATTTTTTCGTGACGTTTTCAGTGTATGGATGTGTTGAGTAATTATTTACCACTTGAATACGATTTCCATGATGTTTTATTTCTTGTTTGATTTAATAATAATGCAATTAAATTAATACACAATAGATACGTTCAAATCTGTTTAATCTCAATTAGGTATTATTATTTTTTGGAAGAAGGTGCCACGATTGTTTATCTGTAACTTGGGTTCAGTAGTTTTTGAACCACAGAAGAGACAATCTACTATAATAATCAAATAACTCAATAATATTTTGTATGCTAAACGCATAGAGCAAAGGCTAAACGCAAGCTATTTTTGTACGCTGGATGCAAGCTGCTTCAAACCGGTCTTTTTGGAAATGAATGGTGGAGGCCTATGTCAAGCAGTGGACTTCTTGATGATGATGATTTTGTATTGAACTGATATTTTTTTTATCAAAATCGGTTCTACTTTCGTTATTAAAACAAAATAACTGGAAAATGTAGGTAGTAATGTTTTTGCAATATTGTATATTTTGAAGTTGGTGATTTCCGTTTTTAATCTAGATTATCATAATAATTATTTAAGCCGTAATACTTGTAGTGTTTATTTAGTTGATTAAACATGTGAATCGATGAATAAGATTGTTTATAAATGAGACAATTGTATTACGACAGCAACTGGATCAGAAAATTGAATGAAAATGCGACAATTTGTGAGTAAAATGGTTTTTGATTACACTCACCGAGACGCCGAGAAACGATGTGGAATTGATCGCTTCGTAGATGTCATCAGCGATCTTCTTGTTGGTGTAGGTGAAATTTTTCAAGCTGAGGCCGCTCTTCTCTAGCTTTTCCATGGTTTTGTTGAATGCTGGGGATATATACATGCATATATAAAATCACAATTGTTTTCCCTTACTGACTAGGCGGAGCATCAAAGATCATTAGGCCGTTTGACGCCACATTTGACAGTGATTGACGCCACATTTGACAGTGATTAGAGGCATTAGAGGGTATTAGAGGATATTAGAGGGTTAGAGGGTATTAGAGGGTTAGATGGTATTAGAGGGTTAGAGGGTTAGAGGGTTTGAGGGTATTAGAGGGTTAGAGGGTATTAGAGGGTAAGATGCTCTCATAAATGTTGAAAAATAATTCAATAACAATTAGTTCAATAAATTGAATGTACCGCTAACTCACCTGATGTTAAGGGAATGTTGCGGTCTACGATGGAGCACGTTTGCCTAGAAGTATCTATTCATTCGTGATTTGACACCTAGATCATATTTGTTCGGAAAAAACCATTCAGGAAGCATATTCCACATTTTGGCGGTGCTCACAGTCACAATAAAAGTGGAGCTAAAGCGTTTCGTATGAGTTTTTGGAATATCCACCATGAAACGAAGTAGCAATAAAGATTCGCGAATTAGATCATGCAGATCACAGATACTCATCGAAATGCAGTCATGAAAATACTATTTTCACATATTTTTTACAAAAGAAATTACCTATCTAAAATTTACGAACTAAAAATAAAATATCTACAATTTTACTTAACAAAATTTCTACAAATAAATTTTTTAAAATTTTATATAACAAATTTTCTAAAATTGTGCAAACTAAAAATGAAATTGATATTTTTTTTATGACAAACTAGGCCTGCGTTTATGACAAGCTAGACCACAATCTCACCTGATGGGAAGTGATGATGAGGTCGAAGATGTAGCACGCCTGCTTAGGAGATACCTATTCACTTTTTAATCAAACAACCCCGGGTTGTATTTCATAGGTCGTATAATTTCGTCACGCGCCCCAATTTTAGTGTTTCAACTATGTAGTACTCTTGCTAACGAACTTGAGTGCGTATCAAATTACTAATGATGTGTCTTCCTAAATTACACCTTATTTTAGTCCTCACTATTTCGTTTTTATGCTTTATTATGGTACTCAATATTACAATTTCATTTTAAAATAAAGTAATTCATCGAATCCATAGTATTTCCATTTATTCTTTTAAATCTTTTATTAATTAACGAATTATTGAACAATATAATGTGGGTAAAAACAATATGAAAACAATATATAAAATACCTACACATACTAAATATATTAACATAATTTAGTAAAACAAAGTCTAATTCTTAACTAATGTTAATGTAAGGCTGCAAGTCCCACGCATGCAGACTTTCCATTTTCCATCGTTCTGATGGATTACTAATCATTTTTAACAATTATATTATAGGAAAAAGCTGTCCATTAAAAATAGTTTTATCACTTTCGGACAAATAACTTCTTTCTAGTAAATTTAGAAAAAAAAATTATTGAACCAATTTTGATGAAACACAGTTAGGCACAATCTCAATCAAATCTTTTTTCAAACAAAAGGAAAAACTAGATCAAAATCAAAATTTTTGGGTCAGGGGTTAAAAATAGTAAGATTTATTAAAATTAGCCACACGTTACAGATTTTACCTGTGACCATGGACGCTGCAGTGTTCGAAAGGTCAGTAGGTCATAAAATTATCTAAAATAAAGACGATAAATATCTTAAAAGTAGCCTAATTTCAATGAGTATCAATCGCGAAAACTTAAAAAAATATATATAAAATTTGTTCATAGTGACTAGTACCCCTTAAAGTTATAAAACATAAGCTCTTCAATTTATACATAAAACGAGAACCGCTCTTTACGACTCCCTGTGCTAGCAGCGATAAGAAAATTTAAAGACAACAAAGTATTTTTTCATAAATTATTCTTCTAAAACTTCGTAATAAAGATATAAAATATTTTATTCCTACATTACAGAGCAAATGATACAAAAACAACAAACGAACAAAGTCATTCAGCATGAGTTCCTCTGTATTATCAAAACAAAGGAATATCTTGGCAAAATAACGTGTAAGCACGAACAAGTGGTGTGAAACGTATTGAAGATACATACGCACAGGCCGACATAATTCAGAAGTCATGGTGAAATTCGTAAACTCAAGTTCTGAATCGAGGTGGGAATTGATTTCTAAATCTAGCGCGTGAATGAAGCGGCATGAAAATTAGCGATAACTATTGATTGATCGATTAGGTACATCAGCTATTGATGATCCGAAATACATTTGATCGAATCTTGCTTGTTTGAATCCGTTTCATAGAATGTCTGATTGTAGACGTTTGACTTTACATGAGCTTCTGATTCCAGAAGTTTGTTAGCCATATGTTTCATTTGCCCAAACAATTATTAGGTTGGGTCCGTTAGGTTTCTGTTTTATTATATCTAGAAACCTTACGGTATATTTACAAAGATTTAATTATTAGATATATCATCTTATTTATGTTCTTAGGTTAGTTTCGTGAGATTTCTGTTTATTATACATAGAAACTTTCGTATAATAAAGATTATGTCGTCAGATGAGTTGTCAAATGAGCGTTCGGAATTTTGATAGTATCTCTTGAAAAATATATATTTCGTTTTCGGTTAAAATACATTCGCTATTTCGTAATTCGGATTTTAGATAAGTAAATATATGTGTAACTTCCGAGTTGTGTCGTATTGTAAGTTGAAGGCTCGTCCACACTAGGGCACAAATGTATCGTAATATGGTTTCTGCACAAGGCGTCACCACACGTTACGAATTCCGCCGGTACATGTATGCCTTTTTGTATCGAAACATGTTTTCTAATTTTGTATATGTGTCGTGTAAATGCATGAACCAATATAATGTTGATCAAATTGATGTAAACAATACAATTTGCATGCGATACATGATTCGGCACATGTACCGATACATCTTTCTCTCTAGCCTCTTACAAGATAAGCAAAGCAGCGCAACACATAGCGGTAAGCAACACAACTATCTAACGAAACTATATTATTTAATAAGCCTCAAACTAAAGTTACGCTACTTGTGTCATAATATTTAGTTAGCATATATAAATACTAATATACAAATACAACATGTATCATAAGTAAAATTTCAAATACATAAGTGACTTATACCGAAGATAATCGTCGTCGCTAGACACTGTATCGCTATTTGTGCCCTAGTGTGCACGAGTCTTAAGTTTGTATCGTAGGTGTGTATCGTACTCACCGAGAGCGACGGCCCACACGGCGTCGTAGGCCAAAGGCGCCTCTTGGTATCCCTCTGGAAATCTCTCTCCCGCTATATCGTACCCGGCGTCGTTCAGTGCTCCATTCAATCGTATGCTGTTTACATAAGACATTGTTTCTTTGTAACATTCTGAACAATATTTGTTTGTGAACAGAGTCAACATTTACGCAAACATTGGGAAAGTTAATGACTGTGTTGTTGATAGAGGTTGATAGAAATGTTAACTGTAGCCAGTTAATGCTAACAGGAAATGGTTGTTGTCTACGCCTTCCGGACAATTTGCTTGATGAGTTAGCCACTTCCGTCATTAAGGTGGAGCTCAACGCGCGCAGCTATCTCTCTCGCGCATCACAACATTTTTAAACATATATGATCATTGGTTAGGATATTAGAAAAGTAAGAAATGAATTTTGTTTATATAGGAGAAATATTAAAAAAAAGGTTTATTCAAATATCACTTATACTAGCGACGGAGTAGAAAAAAAACATTTTTTATACTTTTCTAATATTCATTTCCTTCCTTCCTCCTTCTTACGCAGTCGGGTAAAAAGAGAAAACTTATAATATTAGACAATTCAAACATTTCAACATCTGAACGGATTCAGAATTAACTTTGTTAAATTTTTAATTTTTAATGTGTTAAATTTTCATAGACTAATAAAACATTTCAAAAGAATCCCGTTCGATGATTTTTTAACTGTCCGCAATTTATTTATTTTTCGTAATTAAAATAAAGTCATCATGAAATATAAATCACATTTTATATTATGTAAAAAAAAACTTCCTACTTAAGTATTTTTTGGTGCAACATGCACGGTGCGGCGATAGGATGACTATATAATTATTGAAGTAACCTTTTTAGGGTTCCGTAGTAACTACGAGGAATCCTTATAATTTCGCATCCGTCTGTCTGTCCATTTGTATGTCATAGTTTATTCAGAGACTATTAGCTCTACACAAACGAAATTCGGCATATAGATGTATTCTGTAAACCGCTACAAAATGCCGTAGTCAAATTATAGAATAAAATAGGGGAGGCACTCCATACATATATTAGCAGGGATACATTTCTTTTCAACCTTACCCCATCATGTGGAGTATCGTTGAATAGGTATTTTAAAATATGACTAGTTCCATTTATAATTTTTTTCTCAGATGCAGTGTGTGCGAGATATAATAGCCCGACAAAGATGAAATAATTGTGCCCCCCCCCTTACATATCTAAACTATTGGATCTAAAAATTAATATTAAATACTGTCTAATTTAAAATAAATGTATATTTATGCACTTTTTTCAATTAAACTACTCGTAAATTTTTATCTCCGTTCGTCTAAATGGAAAGAAATTGTGTTGTATAAAAAACAATGGGGAATTGGGTTGGGGATTCATTTAATGCCGAGTTTATCTCGTGAAATCGGCCATTAGTGTTTTATTGCATCACCTGGGGGTGCTCTGAGTCGCGCCCTTACCTGGCGAGGCAGTTTATTCAATTCGACGGAACGATCTACTTTGTGACCATTTTAAAAATATAGATTCTAGTATTGATCTATCTTGCAATTTACAGAAGGAAGTACGTCAAAACATTTTTAAATAAAAACTACGGGTCACTCACGTCTGTTTTAAGCCGAAATATCCGACTATAGTTTCAACCGCATTCGGCGGTCTTTTAGTTTCCATAGTAAAATATGTCAAAACATGTCATTGGATAATGAGTTGAATTTGGCAGGTGTCGTTTTCACATTCAGGTGCTCCCACACAGAAGTATCGCATCGTACTTACTGTGTGGGACCATCAACCCAAGCCCTGGTTTTTTAAGTCACAACTATTTAATCACAATAGCCAAGATTTGTTAAATTGCATATTGTACAATAGTCCATCCTCTTGGATGTCGAGGGTCTCTCAGCGTTGCTTCAGGCAACACTGGTACCTTCCAAAGATTCGGGCCTGACACGGGTAGTTTGAATAATATGTCACAAAAATGAAATGTTCTGTGGAAAATATAGCAAAGTCTTGCAAAACTATTGAAGAAATAATTAAAGTTGCTCAAATAACTTCCGAGATATAAATTTTCAACTTTCATGGTGGGGAAGGAGAAGATGCTGTTATCCTTTTACTGCAAAATAAGTTGTATGAAATGTTATTTCTAAGTATAGAATCATTCTCTGTCTGACGAGAAAATGAAATATTTATAACAATTACTTTTTGTGAAAACATTTTATTTTGACATTTTAAGTTTGATTCTGTCAGTCACCTTTAATGACTTGTTTATTTCTTCGAGTCAAAGAAATAAAATAAGAAATTATTTTAAAAAGAAGCAAGTATTTTGTATTAAAAGAAGAAAAAAACACCCGACTGCACAACAGCGATTTTCGTAATGTTTTTTTTTTGTTTTTTTTTTTAATTTTTTGTGAGAGAGAATACAAAACCCTAAAAATAAATGTAGCCAATTACACTCAAGAGGTAAAGACGAACTTAATAACATCTAGCACATCAGAGTCGCACAAGTTGTTTAGGCTATACGAGGTAATATAGAAAATTTGGCCGAGGATGGAGCTCGTCGATCTAGAATATATCACTCTAGCCTTGAAAATTTCAAGATTGTAGGTCTCAGGAAACAGCTGGCGGCAAAGAATTCCATTCTTGTGCAGTACGCAACAAGAATGTGGATCGATATCGTTGAGTACGGTATATCTCTATAAAAGGTAATAAATTATTTTTCCAGAGCTGGTCGCGTGTTATCGGCACTCGTTTGCCGGATGAACTCGGCCAGCTTTGCTCCAGATAACAATAATCCGATCCAAATCCACAAGACACTTGTTTTTACTCGTATCGCTCTCACATTATGTACTTACCAATCGATTTTCGTAGCTTCGTAACGTAATAGGTCACCAACCTATTTTTATCCGACTGCCGAAGGAGAGTAATGTTTTTAAGGTTCTGTGGTTAAATAGGAACCCTAAAATGATAGGTTAATGTATGTATGTCTAATTCTTTGTTACAGCTTATTTTTTTTTATATAATATGGACTATCATAAGAATCGTTTCGGTTGTGGACGCATTATCTACCGGATATGTTGTTTTCCTTTTAATGGTATCACTTGTTCTGTGGTTGACACCACATCACCTGATGTGTCGACCAACTACGAAAAATACAGTTGAATAAAAAACATGTTTTTATTTCAGCTAAAAATTCAAGGTCTGAGAGCTTTTTTTGATTTTGTCACTGCCATATATCAGGTTAGATAGACTGAAAACCATCACTTGCAGATGTCAGGATCTTATAAGAATGAATATATACATTTTCTGAAGATAATATGTGACTATAAATAGAATACAACATTGCTAAGGTATAACATTGCAGAAGTTTGCATTGCTATATTCATGTGAATTTTTAAAAGCTCCTAATGTACGTAGCTTGCTCGTTTTCCCCTTTCTATGTGCACTTATTTCTTAGAAAGAGTATGCTTCAGAACAAAGCTAAGTACTGGCGGAGTTCCCTCGAGACTCTAAGGCAATAAGCTTTTCATTGTAGATGCTGTGAGAACGGAATAGTTGTCGTATTTTGTTATATCGTCCATGGATAGGTAAAGACTAGAATATTTAATAAAAAAAATGAGGAAAAAGTGAAGAAGTCTTTTACAAGCTTATACACATACATATAAACATAAAAACAACAATAAAATGAGTTATGCTGAGAAAATACAAAGATAACCTTGTTTTCAGAGTTCCGTAGTAACTACAAGGAACCCTTATAAATTTGGCATGTCTTATGGTATCATTTTACTTAGATACTATTTTCATTATATACCTAATTACATACACTGCGTTTTGGCCGAGTTTTTGGAATGGAGTATTTAGAAGATTTTTCGTGCTATTGCAATCTGATTGAAAAAAGGCCACGGAGCTCATGCTTGCGGATCAGATGTACACTAACCGAAATGCATCTGATAAAGAATCGACTATTTAATTTTGCTACGATGCTCCAGACTTTGGATTTAGGTCGAAAAGGAAAAAGTGATGTGCAGTGTTTTGACATGACTTAACAAAATGTAAAATCGTTAAAACTTGATTTTTGTTGTTGTTGATTAGAAAACTTAAAACCCCCCGACATAGCTAAGAACAGCCCCTTTCCCAAATCCCTTTTAAACACAAACAAACAAAATGCACTGCCACAGATAGATACAAATATATACACAGATACACACGTCAAACTTATATAACACCTCTCTTTTTGCGTCGAGGGTTAATAAAATGTTTTACAACACAATACACCAGCCGAGGAATGAATACAAAAGGAAGAATAGGAAGAGACAAGCCAACACTAACGTCCTATGTAAGCCGATATCCCACGTACATAGCTACGATATTTTAGCAGTTGTTACCCAATTGAGCGACGTGACCCAATTTGCAAAGCGTAAGAGGATACGCACCAAATAGTGACCAGTGTTATAAGATTAAGGATTAACTAACGCTTGTTTTACAATAAAACCGTTTACACACACGTACGTAGTATTATTGTATGTCCAGTTACTTAAGTATACAGGGTCACTTTTATTTTTACGCCTCTTGAGGCTGTTTCTGTTCAGCATAACTGACAAATATTGTAATTGAAATGAAACAAATTTTAACGGATTTATCGCGTATAATTTATTTTACATAATTTTATGACTTGACGTTTCGAACACTTCGCAGCATCCGTAGTCACAGGTAGTTACGAAAAAACTCATTTTTTTATTTTTGCGAGAAAAGTATTATTACAAAAAATGACACTCAGGAAGTGAAGATGAATCTAACGACACCTTGCACATCAAAATCGGTCAAGCCGTTTAGTCTGTAGGCTATCATATAGAAACATACATATATGCATACCCACATACAAACATACATACACTCGAAAAACATAACCCTCCTTCTTACGCCGTTGGGTAAAAACGTTGTCTATATGCCAGAAAGATAGTCCATGCACCTCTGAAATTTAAACCTATTGTAGTTATTCACAATAATATAACTTATAAAAAAATTCGTCAAAGAAAGTTTGATACAATCGCTATTTATTTTCCAAACCTTTCCTCACGATACAATCAACTGAATTTAATCGTATCCAACGCTCAACTCCTTTCTGAACATAAACGTTTCGTCAACTGGCTCACCAAGTGCTCTTTGAAACATTTATTGCTCTTGACAACAGGGTTTTCATTCGAGGCAGACATAACAATAAAAAGCCGGTAAGCGGCGCGATATCGCGTATCTTACGCGTTTCCGGCTCGCGGGACTCGCAGGTATTTTGGTAACAGTGATTCGGAAAAATCAAGTTCACGAACAAACAGCTGTACCGTATCACAGGTATCACGAAGTTAAAAGGCTGTTGTGACGCTATTGTGGGAATACTGCGGGGAAAGGGACAGGTATCACGGAAGAATAAACGATGTGTAAGGTGTTTAATTCTCGACTTTTTTGGTGTTAAATATTTTTCTACTTCAGTATTTCAATTAAGTATTGTTTTGACTGTTATTTCGAAATTCTGCATCTTTATTTGTAAATTAAAATAAAATGATTACCGTGGTAGTTATTTATTTTAGAAATAAACGTGTAAATTAAGATTGATACGGTCACTATTACAACTGTTGTTATGTAATTAATAGATTACTATTTAAGACAAAGTTATCGAGTGTATGTGCTAACATAGATATTATCTAAAATGACTTGGTTTTGCATGAGTCCGTTGCGTGACTTGATTTTTTTAGTTTTTTTTTAAACTAAGTGGATCTACGTTTGACTACCTGATGGTAAGTGACGTTGTATTCCGGCCACATCGCCGCTTATGTGAAATGTAGTGAAGATTTCGAAGATATCTATGTGACACGTTTTTATTTGGATGTTTTAGTTATGTTATTTTTTAAAGTTTTGATAGGATTAATTTCTTCCCAGAATGAAAAGATCAGTACCCACCCACAGCCATTGAGTGATATGGCATCTGTTTATTTTTTGTGAGCTATAATTGGATTGTTAATTTTATTTCTTTATTTATTTCAATATATACCTAGTCGTTAGGGCTAATCTTTCACTATTACCTATATTTATTCTACACTATATTATTTTGTCTTACAACTTTCAAAAATTCTCAGAAAGAGCAGCTGTTTCGTATAAAAAAGTTTTTTACACTTAATATTACGAAACTACTAATGCTGATGATTTTCGTGAATTTTTAAACGTCGCACAACAAAAGTCGTTTGTTATTATTATGTAGTTGTTTGCTTGACTGTGTAGAAATAGCCCTTAACCCTACATAACAATTCACTCACACAAGAAGTAAGAACAGAGGGTTAAACAAGTGGCATTCTAATTTTGCGAACGCTAGTAGAATAGTATGCGTGGGATTGACATTAGCTAACGAAATGTCACATAACGGCATGTCACAGTTTCTTAGCATTACCAAGCGTAAGTGTATATAGAAATAGAAACGTTTGCCACTTGTCTAAGCCTACCGTACTTACCACGAGCATTCGTTTCACGAACGATCGTTTGCTGCGTCAACTTTCGCTCGCGTGAATTACCAACTATTCGCGATCCAAACATTTGGTGAGTCCGTTGGAACGAATATTGGAAAATTCGCTTTGCAACTTCAGTTATTTCAGTTTGATTTGTTCGTGAAATAAATGTTTCAGTGAATAATTTGACCATGCAATGGAAATTCACACATCAAATACTCGCTTCTCGTACTGATTGTTCGCGGATTGATGCGGTGTGTACCGTTCACTAACTATGAAATATTCTTGGATTGAAAATATATCTTACCGAAAATCCTCAGAAGTCATGCCTGAAATGGTAGTCTGATTGGAGTTCTGGTTCCACATAAGCGCTTCGGTGGTGAGGTGACCCTCTGCAGCCTCCCTCATCTGTTCCACGGTACAGTCGATCCCTTCGCGCTCAAGATTTGTCTCGAACCAGTTGTCTTCATACCACCCTATTGAAGAAGCAAAGATAATTTCATTAAGAGTAAGATAATTATTGTAAGTATGCGCGAGAGAGACAATTTAGAACTACAGACTATTAAATAAATAAATATTTTATTACGAACAAAGCAAAGATTGCGGGCACCAGTTAGCTGATAGAATGCTTACATACTTTTTATGTAGATATAGGTACGTATGACACAGTAGGTACTCAGACACAGAACAAATGCTGACAGCTGAGTACACTACCAACTGATAGTGGGTTTGAGAATTTAGATTACATTTAGAGCTCTAGAGAGAGTAGATTGCATATTGTTTTGCTGTAGTTAATAAAGGCACTTGTTCGTAAAAAGTTTCAAATAAAATGAGCTAATATTTTTTTTTTAATCCTTTTCGTTAATAGATTATTGAAATCGAGATTTAAACGAATGCTACGTTTCAACGCGCTTTGTTAATTATGTGCTCAATGGCTAAATTAAACACAACAATTATGTGCATTAATAAAGCAATCGACAGCAGCCATATTTAGCTAAGCTGCATTAATAAACACAAGGTTTGTACAAACATTACAGTAATACTGTAACAGTAATAACTGATTTATAAATCTATATTATAATAAAGCTATTTTAATATAAATTAAAAGGTTTTAATGTATGTATTAGTGCATGAATGTGTATATATTAGTTATGCCAAAAAGGCAGAGAACAAAATCTTGAAAAACAAATTTTTTTTCATCTACCCCATCGTGTGTGGTATCGTTGGATACGTAATCAAAAACATTGGGGGTTTGCGGAAGTGAACATTTCGATGACATCTGATGTCATCGAAACGTTCACTTGTCATTTTTCCTTTCTTTTTTTCTATAGGGAGGTTTTATCTTGTACAATAATTTCTTCTTTTTTTCAAAAATTAACTGAGCACGCTTGTTTCGCACTTGACCAGTTTTTAATATTTCTTAATTTACGTCAAAGTGAACCCTACAATCTTGTCAGCTTTGAGACTTTTATTTATATTACAGTTCAAAAGATCCAAGCGTCGAAGTGTAGAATAGACAGACAGACAGACACCGTAGCCTCACAAATAGGCTCCCGCACCCTCAGCACGGAAGCCTAAAAACAACAATAATGATAAAAATTACTTCCTTTCGGTACTGATTTTGATAAGTAATAGTTTTTCGCTTTGATTCAAGATATAACATCAACATAACACCAATAACATTAATCATATACGAATACGCAGCCAATAAAGAATGTATCTAATAAAGCACATAGTTTCATATTGCACGGCAATTATTACCGAGCATTGTGCGAGCCACGAACGCAGAATTGGTCCCCTATTTGTATGAAGGCAGCGCACCCCCGGACCATTATTTATCCTCTTTCTATCCGTTTCCTTTGTCCTGTTTGTCGGGAGAACCTGAGGCGAACAAATGTGTGTTTGTTGTATCGTCTCAGACCACCCCGCGCCCGCGGCCGCCTATTTTCATACGACTCGAGCGCTTCACCGAGGCAATAATAACTTTTTCGTATTTTTTCTGACAGTTCAAATTGCAAAAGTCCGTCGCTCGTGGAATAAATCATATTTGAAACAATTTATATTAGCGCCACGAGCTGTGTCTCATTGTCTGCTTTGTTGGAAACAATTTCGTAATACCTACTTGTTTTATGTGCCGGGAGACATACTTCAAAACACAAGTGGTATTGTCAAAGCGGGCGTTTATTCCAGAATGAGGCGGCTGGAAGGCATTGTTTACATTTTGTGCTCCACGAAATCTGGCCACCATAGGAATGTAGGTTAACAAAGCGGCGACCCTTCGTATAATTTCAGGTATGCTTGTAATTAATTTTAGCCTCATAAAGTGCAATTTCGACAGGTTTTTTTTTGGTACTGAATGAAAACTGGAGTCATTTATATGAGGTTCCTGGTCCTTGTCCGATTGCCAGCAGGAAGAGTAATATTTTTAGGGTTAGTATTTAACGTGCCGGTCCCATTATTGTATATTATATTTTTAACAGACTTCCAAAAAGAAGGAGATTATCAATTCGGTCTGTATGTATTTTTTTGTTTTGCATGTTTGTTCACCGATTACTCAACCAATTGTGCATTGCTTTTGATGATTATTTTTGTATATGGTAGGTTATACTTCAGAGATGGTTCCATATACATTTTATCAACATCAATGCAGTACTTTGGTTTTTATAACAAAATAACTGGTAAAATATCATCCAAGAGCCTGTAGAAAAGTGAACAGCAAGTCGCGTATGTGTTGTATTGTGTATTTTTAAGTTTTTTTTCAGTTTTTTAAGCTATAAGTATGTCAAGCTGTACTGTGTTGTTCCAGTAGAGTTTTCACTGGCGAGCTGTATTTGTAAAGGTAGTTAAGATTTTGTATTCGTCTGTTACCTCATGGTTAGTACAACTTTGATTATACAACAACCCGTTACCAGTTTTTTTCTATTAAAAATCTAAAATTCTGTTCAAATTAAGAACTTTTTCCTTTTTTTTGTATTGGACCTGCATTAAAGCATTTGCCAGTGTCAAGATTGCGATTTTTTCAAGTTTCTTGAATAAAACAAGTTGTAAATGTTCTAGTCACAATCTAAATCACGTATACAGTCATTTTATAAGTCGAGTCCTGCTTCAGTAAAGTGGTGGCGACTTTACTAGAAGCTTCTATGGAGTTTTGCCGACAACGAAAAATCACACGTTTTACTGCTTTATTTCACTTGCCCACACTCACGCACCTTATCGAACACTTAATGAATAAAACACCACCATTTTTATAGCATTAATGTTCAAAACAACACAAGTTTAAGAAAATAAAACAAAGCAACAACACGTTACTTAGACGTTCCCGCCAAAACTCCAAATTAAGAACTTGCATACAAAATTAAATGAAGTACTGCTCAACGACAAAAAAATCTATGAAATCATAAAACATGTATGCTATGTTACGTAAAGATAAGTTGAAACACGAATTTTACGCGTACGTCCGGATATGGATTCAGACTTATAGTCTAGTAAAAATAAATCCGTTTGTATGGAGTAGATCACAGTATTTGCAACTGGGGGAATTCTTTGAAATTATGATAGGAAAATAACAAAAAAACGTAAATTAACAATAATCCCCGTTTTATAGACTAGCTGCGTTCCGTGGTTTCACTCACGTAGTTATGAAAAACGGTGATGATTATGATGATGATAAGTAGCTTATGTCTGTCTCCAGGTCCAAAGCTATCTCTATACAAATTTTCATAACGATCGGTTCAGCCGTTTGAGCGTGTAAAGGTAACAAAATTAGCTTTTATAATATCGTTATGAAATTGTGTCAAATGTATTTCAAAACACCAGTACATTCATTTAAATAACAATATACTTGGTTGTCTTTTATGTTGTCACAAATCTTATTTTTACTAGACTATTATACGAGTACATATTGGACAAAAGAAAGATAATTTTTCTAGCTGATGCTCTGAAATTTCTGCAGCATGCGCTTCGCTCACTCGTCATTTATGAGATTATTTGCTGAATTGTATAAACAGACAAAAATATTAAAACTTCGCAAGCCATAATACAATACTTTGAAAATATCACTCGCTCAACCCACATATATTATCACAACTACCGCAGAAGTAAGCGTTTCGATTATTTTTATTACAGTTCCGAAGTGATCTCTTTAGTGGCAATTTTATGTCGTAATAAAGATTTATTACCGAAAAAGAGAAAGACCTGCAGCGACCGGACGTTGATAACATGGTCGCACTAAATCTGACGTAACTTTGGCAGGATGCCAACGCTATCAGGCGCTGAATGTTTTCACACGCGTAGCACCTTTGCTAATAACTAGTTTGAAGTATTGCTAACACCAAACTGAAGACTTGTTTTGAACTAGCCAAATCTGGTATATGTTTTGAAATCCAACTATTATCTATTCTATGACCACAGAAGAAATTAATAGTATTACATACAGGAACGGATACTCTCCGCCTCCCGCCAATCTCGGGTTCCTTACCTACTCCCCGCGTTGGCCCTGTCGTTTGCCAGACTTTGGCGGTATGGAGCCATTCATTCTGAGGCGACAAGTGTTGCGAATACTAATTGATCTCACGAACAAGCGGCAATCAGACGACGATCATAACTTCGTACATGTGTGCATCTTACAACTTGCGTATGCGTCACTGCGGTCACATTAGTGCGGCTTTGTATGGAGTGGCCGACGTGTGCTACTCGTATGACGGAAATCGAATTCGTCTATTTCGCATTTGGACTCGTCCATGTGTTGCTTATTTTTAGGATTTTATTAAATAAGAAACTGTTTATTCTTGAAATGAAACATAGCTCATGACTGTATTATTTTGATGTATATCTATAATACTTACTAAAATCTATGTATATTTAATATATAAATTATTTCTACTAAATTAAGAAAACTTTTTTCCAGAGAAATTGCTTATTTCGAATTCATTTCGATCGTTTTCGAATTCGTTTCAATTTTGAAACTATAATATTTATGTAAAGTCACTTTAAAGTACGAGCATATCTATTAAAATCAAACAACAATACTTATTACAGAGCACAATCTCAATTATCCTAAGTACTGAACCGCGTACGCGTCTATACAAACTGTCAATTCCAGCCACTAGTTCCACTCACAGGGGTGGAATGTAAATGTATCCAAATTCAGTACACAATAATGAGAATTGATTCAAAAGACACTCACCATTCGTAACAAGTGTCACGGCGTACCCGCGCCTCTCGCCTTCGTGAATACACAAATCGCGTTTTATTGCTATTCTGTATTCATTATTAGAGCACTTTCACACTGTGAGGCCTAACCGCGTGGTAGTAGTGCAGCAGATGCTATACAACGGTTACATCACTTACATACATACACGTTACTTTTGATAAAATAACGGTTTTCCCGTACGGGGTCAGCGCAGAGAATTAAAGATCTTGAGGCCATTTGACGCCATATTAGAGGGTTAGATGGAATTCAAAATTCAAAACTCAAATTCAAAATTATTTATTGTGACAAAATTTACATGTTGTATTTACAAGACGTGCGTCAGGCTCCGGACTAGGATTCCTGTTTCCCGGAGCCGACAACTTCTCGCAAAATAAGTATACATATACATTATGTTATCGGTTCACCGACATAATGCCGCAGCGTTGTGTCGTTGTGTCCAGTGTGCAATGTGCATGCGCCGATGCATGTGTGCGCGCGCCGATGCAAGACCGGTTCTTGTTGTTTACCTCAGGCCGTGCCATGAGCGTACTAGACTATTTTATTTTTATCGCGTCGGAAGGGAGATGGTTAGAAGGTATTAGAGAGTTAAAGGGTGTTACAGGGTTAGAAGCTATTAGAGGGTAAGATGTAATATAGACTAGCAGTGATAGGGGGTCAGCCCATCGCCTACATAAAAACCAATTGTAACACTTTTTACAGCGTTTATATACATACTTTCTCACAAAAAACGTACACTCAACAGCGTATCAAGCGTAACGAAAGTTAGACTGCAAAAACTGCTTTTTTGCAGTCGGGTATTTTGTTTGTCTTTTAATATACATACTTGCTTATTATTATTTTTTCACGTGAATTAAATAGTTTTATATCCTAAAAAATGCGCAAACGATATAAATATAGATTTCAATGGGGAAAATTATTGCATCGAATGCAAGTTGCCTCTAGCTGAGTGAAGCAATTTTAGCAAGCCTTTTAAAGTTAGCTAAAAGTTGTTAGCTTTGTGGTATTAGTGGGTGAGTCATTCTGTTCGTCTCTACGCACGACAGGCAAGCAAAATTTAAAACAATTTCACTTCTTTACTTCTAAGCATCATAAAAACGTTCATATGCATGTCAAAGACTCATTCATGGCCATGCACACATTTTTATGAATTTTTGATTTCAACGGAATTTTGAATGAAACTCACTCAATTTTGATTGATCACTCTAACGGCCTTACTGAAAACCGTTACTTAACTTTAAGCAATGCTTAACATATTTTGTCAACTTCTCGCTAACACGTAATGATACTTACGGAAAGAAGACAGAGAATTTTAGACGTTGGTTAAAGTTAAGTAACGTTTTTCGGTACGGCCCTGAGTGTTATGGCCACGTGCGGCTACGCCATTACTCGTAGCGGCATGTTTTAGCGCTGCTACAGCGCGGCTACAACACTATCATGTTTCATTGGTCCTTAATGGTACAATCAAGAACTGCTAAAGCCCCGCAACTCAGTGGCTAAGTCGCTTAATATAGAAAATTTGAAAACCAGACACATTATAAGCTAAACAAAATACATTAGCGAAAGTTAGGTGAAATAGACCACATTACCGACTTGCTGTCACGGTGGGGAACAACGGTTAAGTTAATAATTTTAAATAAACGCATACATTTTACTAAAACTACCTGCTGGGTAACTTTCAGAGCTAATGTTAGACAAAGTTTGGATGAAACTATACGTTGAGTTGTCTTCTATGTAATATCCCGAAAATGTTGAACAAGGGTAAATTTCGGTTACTCTTTTTGTAACCAGTACTCTTGTTCAGTGAAAACGTGCAATTTACTGATGGACGGTCGACGTTGAAGCAAATTGGCGGAGTTGCTCTCGAAGAGCTGTTAGATTCTGGCTTATTTTTTGTAGATCTACGAGAGGGCTACGTATTGACTGCTAAAGTACTACGAAGCTACGATATTCGTAACCAACATAATATAAATTAATTTACGTGAAAATGCTGATGAAGTTTGAATTTTAAATTAATCACTTTTATACAACGATTTATACGCACTAGAATTATTTGCTTTTATGTTATGAGTTACCCACATCAAAGAATGAAATTGTATGTGCCATTATACATATACATAAAGTATATAGTCGATCATGTAAAGCACATTCGACTTCAGCCACAATATAGCGTGCATGAAATAGCGTACTTACAAGAAGTGTGTTGCACGCATTTATCTGTACAATAAAAATAAAAGTGGTGGCACAAACAAGTGTCTCAATATTAACTCATCTTGTTAACCTACTTCAAAAAACCAGGAAGAGAGGAGGTTCTATGTTCGACTGTATGATTTTTTTATGTAAGTTCAACAATATTTATATTTATGTTTTTATATTTATTTATATATATATTTATTTATCATTATAGAGCCGCGATGTTAATCTGATACATTTTTCTTTTCAAAAGTGACAAATGTCGCAGATTATTGCATTAACATCTACACTTATAAGGCCTTACCGAAAAACGTTACTTAACTTTAAACATATTTTGTCAACTTCTCGCTGACACGTAATGACACTTGCGGAAAGAAGACAGAGAATTTAAGACGATGGTTAAAGATAAGTAACGTTTTTCGGTAAGGCCCATAGTATCTTCGAAGATGAAGTATTTGAGCATCGGTGACAAATTTTATTCTCGATATAAGGAAAAGCGAAAGCCGATGACAGTCGTTTTAAAAAAAAGTTTATAACCATGAAGAACTTAGTGAACTTGAAAATCCTTACAACACTCGTCCAATGAGCATAAGAGAGCCCGCTAAATTGCGCCAGAGTATAACATGCAAATATCTATTTCGCTGGTTTATCAGACGCTGGGGCATCGTTATGTCGCTCGCTCTCCTGTTCACTTTATCTAAGATTTTTTCCACTTCCATTAATGTCACGAGCCGTGGTTTCTCTCTCGGGAATCCGTCTGAGAAATTCATTAATAAATATCCCAGCGAGACCCGCGAGGCTCATTTATAAAAAAAAAAAGAAATGAAAGGAAACAATAATCAAGTCTTCAAAGAGACTTTTAATAACGCAAGGTGAATATTTTATGATATTTCGTAATAAAATGAAGTTGCTCGCTTTCCTGTTTCGTTGTCAGCGTTTGTAATGTCGTACTAATACCAGTTATACCTCCAATTATTCTTCATAAACGTAAATGGTTTCTGGCGGTGTCGCGAGGCGAGGCGAGGCGAAGCGAGTACGAGACGTGTCGCCAGTCACACATTATTTCTCTCATAATCTCGTATTTCCGCCATTTATAAAGCTCTCTTACTTATTACCACGCTCGTCTCTCATTTTAACGACACGCTGGTTTAAATTTCGCCGTGCAAACAGCGGCACGTAATGGCATCAAAGGGTTAATAAAAGGGCCCATAAGTCACTGGGACCAAATAATAGCTCAAAGAAAATGGGATTGAATTCTTGTGAGGGACGTTTCTGAGAAATTATTATAATGCAAAGACGTGAGCGGTTCCCACGGAATGGGATGATCTTTTGTTTAAATGTCGCCGGCCGGACCCGTGATGGCCAAGATTTTCTGGGCTCATGGATAATGTTATTTATGAGGTTACCTCAAAGAATGATATTCCACCGTGAAGTTTCGTCAACAAAGGCTTTTATTTACCTTTCATAGGGTTTAGTTCCGAAACGCTCCGAGCTACTGCTTATGTATTCCCTTTCTAAACATAATAGGTAATGATAACCCGAGATCAGATCAGAGAAGGCTTAGGTTTACGTGAGCCGTAAATATAATTTAGTTCCACGTAAAATGCCTTGTTGTCCAAGTTTTAGTTTACCTAAAGGCTTAGTTGCTGTTGTATGATCAAGATTTATAATTTCATTAATTTCACATTATCACCCAGCTCACTGTAGCCTACCTATAAGATGAGAGGATTAGAGAGTGATTTAGATCAGCAATATCAAAGCAGCCTAACATTTCCTTGCATTAGTCACGCCCGCTGACCAATTCTGACAATTTAAGTCGGAGCTGCATCCTTGTCACTTTTGTATGATTGTGCAAGGGAGAGGGTGCCATAGATAACTAATTTATGTCACAAATATATCTCCGGCTCGTATGGAAATCGTAAAGACATTGAATTATTTGGGTCTGAGTACTTCGACCGCGGCGTAATTCGTAAAGGCGCTATTCCAAGTTACTCTACAGACTGGAACTACAAGTTATAATAATAAATAATAATAATCACTCGTTGATTGGGTCAAGGGTCGGATACAGAAGGCAGTCATCCTAGACAAGGCACGTATTGACAGTAGGTTCCTCTCTCTGTAGCACCTACCACCGGCAGCTTGAGCCCCGCCCCGCTGCCGGCGGCACCCTAGTTTTAAGTTTTTTTACAATATTTATGTTTCTTTTTTATAAGTTTATATTTGTGCTGTAAAAAAATTAAAATTAAGATTGTAAATAAATAAATATAATAATAATAATAAATATTTGTGGACATTTCACAGAACACCATCTAGCCCAAACTAAGCAAAGCTTGTACTATAGAACTATATGGCTGATAGAATACATATATAATTTTTTTTGTAAATATATACATATGATACATAGAAACACCCAGACACAGAACAAACATCCGTGCTCATCACACAAATGTTTGCCCTGGGTGGGGATCGAACCCACGATCTACAGCACAGCAGGCAGACATACTACCAACTGTGCCACAGGGCCAATCAAGTTATAAGTGCAGCGGCTGTCTTTTGGACGCGGAATATTTTTGTTAGTGGCAACTGGCTTCGTAAAGTGTATCGTATAATTATATTATATAGTAATAGCACATTAATAATTAACATTAACACAATTTCGGCCGATGGGGCCAAAAAGTTCACGGTGCAGCGTAGGAAGACCAGCCATGGTGGACAAAAGACCTCATACAATTGGCTTGCAATACAATGCTTCGAACCGGTCATATAGATCTTATCTTTTGAAATACACGGGATTTCTTCTTGTGACCGAGATGACAATGATGATGAATGCAAGTTCATATCTATACGTTACTGGTACTGGCTTGCGCAGAAACTGAGGAGTCAATAAGACATATATTGTGTAGTTGCGACTTAATGGCTTACAAGCGGCAAGACCTATTCGGATCGGCTTACCCTGAACTGGAAGAGTATAGCCAATTCGAACCTGGTAATATTCTGAGGTTAATGCAGTCCTTCTTTGGAATACCGGTTGTGGATGCGTAAGTAAAGGTTAGGGTAAGTACTAAAGGGCCAATGGCTTCCGAGGATCGGACCCCTATTAAGATAAGATAAGATATTGGTACTGGTTATAAAATTAAATTGTCTATAATAATGCCTACGTAGTGTCGATAGCAAACTTCAAATCATAACAGTACGAAAGGAGAAAAGGTAATATTTACCGATAAAGAACCAGACGTACGACTTCCCGTATAGGCGATGTTTGTACACCTCACACAGCACCCTCCTAGCAGCAACTACGTAGAACAAGCCGACGATGACTCGCGCGTCCTGTCTCCGCAAGTTGCGAACTGCGTCCGCCGGGTCGGACAGGAAGGACTGCCGGGTCACTATCTCGATGCCGGCCTTTTTGCAGTGCGCCTCTAGGTCTTCTACAGTCTGGAAATAATAATATCATTGTGAGAAAATATCCGTACAATACTCGGTATTTTATTGCTGAATACATTAAATAGCATTTTATTTATTACTTTTTCATATTATTTATTTTAGTTGGTAGTATGCCTGCCTTTTAAGCTGTAGATTGTGGGTTGACCCCCATCCAGAACAAACATTTAATATTGTAAAAGTTGTCTGAAAGAAGTAGCAAGTTTATTTTAAACCTCAACAACATAAGATACCATGACAACATGATGACCTCTGACCTATCGGATCACGCCGACATACAGCGACAGAGACGAGCGATCGCAGTGCGAGCCAATATGTTGGCAAGAAGATTCAACCGCTGCAGTGAGGCGGTAAAAAATCAGCTCTTCATTAGTTACTGTACAAGTGTTTACACGACGGAACTGTGGAGCAATTATACTAAGGCCGCCATGAGCGAGATGCGGGTGCAGTATAACGACGCGTGGCGCGCGATGTTTCGGCTGCCCCGCTGGTGCAGCGCCAGCGGCATGTTCGCCGCGGGGCGCGCGCCCGGCTGGCAGGCGCTGCTGCGGAGCCGGGCGGCCGGCACGCGCACCGCCATGCACCGCTCCGACAACGCACTTGTGGCTGCCGTGAGAGACTGGGACGCTAGTCCCCTTCATCGAACGTGGAGGGCGTATCACGCGCCGATCACATAATTTATTTATTATTCTTAATTTAATTCATTTATTTATTCCTATATATAATTATTATTATTTATTATTTTTATTTAATTTACTTGATTTTATAATTTTATACTTTAATTTAATTTAATTGTTATGGATTTACATCTGGAATAAAATAATTTCATTTCATTTCATTTCATAAGCTTACTTTATACAAACACCTGGGCGACCGAGCTCCACTCTGATTTTTTATGACTGAAAATACGAGCAAACCCGCGTTCACTAAAAATAAAACATAGCAAGATCGATTTATCGTCCCCTAATCTACCTACAAACCAAATTTCATTAAAATCGTTGGAGCCGTTTCCGAGATTCAGATTATATATTTACATATATACAAGAATTTCTCGTTTAAAGGTATTAGATAACCCGTTATTTCCAGTTCCGGTCATAACCATCAGTATAAAAGTTAAAAGCGCTAAAAGCGAAGTTAACCAGTAGATTATCGCACGTGCAATTTTGTGTAAAATACCGTTTAACCAACTGTGACTACGCCTATTTCCTGTTGAGAGCTTTTGCGAGGTAACTTTGTTACCTACCATACCATAACCTCCACTAAGTAACGCAACCCACCGAGAAAGATTCTACCTTTATTTACATAAGTACATGGGCGTGCCAACTTGAAAGTGCTTACTAAATATCCCTAAATTCGTTTTTACATATTTTTCGACGTTTTAGCCTATAAATTCATGATTGCTTGTGAGCACTTTACCTAGAACAAAACGTAGACAGTGACTTTGTATGTTTCGCACAGTTAGAAAATAAATTACACCCGATCGTTCCCATCCAATTTAGTCCATCTTTCGTAAACTCTTACCACAGTATCTTTACATTTTCTTATTTTATAAAGTTCTCTTTCATAGATAAAATTCATTTCCGAGATAAAAGCTTAAGTAGTGTTAAATAATTAATAACAACATATTTTGTTGTATATTTTGTTGTACTTAAGCTTACACAGAAATGTGTAATCTTCTTTAATCACTTTTATCACCATTGTTTTACCTATACTTATATACACCATCTTATAATTGTATTTATTCATTTTAACCAGTTAAACAAAATGACAAATTTCATACTCCTAATTTCATAGGTAATTTAATAAATATTTTAACCCCTTTACGACTACCTGAATCCTTCCCTTTCGTAAAATTCTTTTATTGATTTTTGCATCCTACAAGAAATTCATTTGCCACTGTTTAAGCTTAGCTGAAGTGGTTCGTTCAAGTATATGAAGACAGAGCTAACTTTATTTCTTCTAGAAATATGCATTCCAGCGTAGATCGGGACAATCGCACCATCACGCGTTTAGGCAGTTATATGCAAGTTTATCATTGCATAAAAAATATTTAAGGTGAATTTTATAGCGGTTCCATTTTTTACATTCTATTTGACATTTTATATTTCACAAACGTAATATTGGATATGAATTGTATGTATTTTGTAACATTCCCAATGTTTTGTTTGTTATTAACATTAATTTGTATTTAGGTTTTGACATTAGATATTTTATTACTATTGACATTAGATTTATTACTATTATTCTTTTTAAGTTGCAATTTCACTAACGTAATTGTTTTATTTTAATGTTTAATTCAAATTTAAGCTAATTAATGAATTATTGTATGTTCGCCATGAACTTAACTGTTGATACCCAAATTAGTATTTTAAGATTATTGATGTAATTCATAAGACACAGTTAACAATAAATAAAATCTGTATCTGAATCTTTTACTGTAGTGAAGTAATGTAAGCGAAACAGGAGCGCCAGAACGCTTCAAACCCACTTATGCAGAAAAACCCGGAGTCGCTCTAATTAAGTACATTGAATCCCGCGTGAAAGGGTCGCTCTCATTCACTAGTCTGCAGTATACTCACCTCGGCCTAGACATGCATTATAAATATACAGTTTTACTGGAAAAAGTTACCACGTTTACTACGTATATTATAGACTAGTCTACTGGTGTATAAATGTAACCACCGTATTCATACACTAATAAATAAATATAAATATTTTGGGGACATTTCACACAACACCATCTAGCCCAAACTAAGCAAAGCTTGTACAATGGAACTAGATGGCTGATAGAATACATATATACACTGAAAGAATAAATTGGTGTTTTGGCGGGCGTGTGTTATTTTCCAATACATGTTTTCGTGGAGAGGTTATTTATTTTCATGTGTCTGTGAAAGTTGTGATCACATAGTGTTCAAAATAATATTCATTGTTTTTTTATATGTTTTTTTTTATTTATTTATTTAATAACACAAAATTTACATTATAAATTGGCTTATAAGGTACCTAAAAACTACAGTTAGTTTGTACTGGTACCTTCATTCGCAGCGCGCTGACACTTGTAACTGTTCGGTTACTACTATGAATTTAGTTAATAAGTGAATCTGAATGTCTAGTTCTAATAGTATAGAAAGTACTGTATTAAAATTTCCGTGAGTATTCCATGGAGACTATGGAGTATTCATTTAAATACGATAGGTATTATTTGGCACACGAGGCGCGCGCACTCCATGTGACTCAGGTCAGGACGGCGTCGACCGACTCTTGAAGTGCATGTGTACCCTGAAGATGGGACTCTGGTCTCTTACAGTTCCGAAAGAGGTCGGGAGAAATCACTTATTTGACTGATTAATATCGTGAGTTTTTCCGGTTAATTACAAAGTATACAAATGCATGGGGTGACACAAGTTTTACATTTTAGACGATTTATATCTCGCATACATCATAATATATCTGAGTAAGAAATAAAATAATATATGAAACCTCGGTCTTATTTTAAGAGACCTTTCAACGGTATCCCTAACAATAGTGTGGAGCTTAAAAAAATCTCGTTATGGATTGATATATAAACTCTTTTGTACAAACCTTAAAGTAATAACAAAGGACTAACTAACTTATATGTACATAGTGCTACTCTTATTTTTCACTATTTGAAAATATTACTACGGCATATAATAGAGGTTTACGCAATACATCTAACTTACCAAATTACGTTTATGTAGAGTTGAGTCTCTGAGTAAAATGGCTGTGAAATACGAACAGACAGACAGACGGACGGACATAGTGAATATATAAGGGTTTCTACTATTTATTAGGGACCCCGAAAACAAGAACCTAAGTAAGAAGATGAGAATGACGCTCGCCTGAGGTCACGCTTTTTATAGAGAAGCTACATTAAAAATTATCTGTTAGACGGGAAGGTCGAGATCTTAAGAGATTTATTTTTTAAAGAGAACTGTTTCATTAAAGCTGCTCGTTTTCCTTAAGAGGCATTATGTAAAATATCTCCAGAGGACGCTGTAAATTGTTACAGTTACTTACGTTTACTTATTTTAATCATTTTATGTAGTGGTTCATTGTAAATACATTAGCGTATTATGATTATACATTATACATATTATGATGAAACAACGATGAATAAAATATCTGTTTCCGAAGCATAAGAGAACACACTTTATTTAATAAAAATAAATATATATATATTTTAATAAAGTCAGTGTTGTTCTACAAGCCTTTACTTTGAAATTTTTAGTCTATTTTTATATCATCATCATCATCATCATCTCAGCCATAAGAAGTCCACTGCAAGGACATAGGCCGCCCCCATGGATTTCCAAAAAGACCGATTGGAAGCGACAAGTCAAAATCAAGTGGCGGGAAGACGCTGGATGCACGTCTTCCCGCCACTTGATTTTGACTTGATTTCGCTTGATTTTTATCTATTTAGTAAAAAATCAAAATGTAGATAAAAAGAAGTGCGTTTTTAAGGATTCGCAGGCACTAAGAACCCTTACAGATTCGCTATGTTCGTCCACCTGTGCGCGCGGCTTAGCTCAAAGACTATTTATCGTACTAGAAACAAACTATAAAGCTGTAATTTTATAATGCATGGGTATGCATGCATGCAACATGTTAATCACGTTGAGATAGTAAAATATTTCTTAAAAAAAAATAGTTAAATCATAATCAATCGAAAGTAAATTTGTACTTTTACAAAATATTGCTAATTTATCACTGTAGAATAGCGGGTAAAATCGCAAGCGCTGATTTGCGTAATGAGCGTTTATTGAACATAGAACCGAAAGTAAAAGTATACACTTTGAAGTGTATACTTTTACTATCGATACTATGTTCATTTTGCTGGGAAAACAAAAATTATATATTTTTTTCCAACATTCACGATGAGTTAAAACCGCTTTATGTACATTTTATGACTTGGTATAAAAAAATTCTTTGTATGTAACAAACGTTGAAATATACTAGTGTGTGAACAGAACTGTGGGGCAATAATTAAGATCGTTTTCTAAACTTAGATGTATAACGAGACAAAAGCTAGATTAAGTTTTGTGAAAATTGATTTTCCGTTTATTTAATGACATAAATTATAGTACACAATTATAAACACAACGAAACACCACTACAGCAACAGTGCTTATTGTTTACTCCCTTAATTTATTTTAAAAAACCTAGTAAAAAGTCAGTATTTATCGCTCAAAGTCGTTTATAATAGTAAATAATCATCCCTTATTTACATGGAGATAATAATTACAGTTAAAATCCAGTGAAATTATACGAATAAAGTGTTTTGAAAAATATAAAAACCAAATTGAGAGTTTGGTTAGCTTGTTTTTGTGAAGTGTTCAAGTAAACGCGTAAGCGCCGCGTTTTGCTTGGCGCTTAGGTCGTTTTCGTCGCGAGACTAAGGAAGTTTCGTTCATCTACCGCCGGGCGGGACTGCAGTAAATATTCACGTTAGTGCTTTGTTTACAATACTTTATCATGGCTGATAGCGAAGATTGCGCTGGATGCAAAGCCAAATTAAATGATGCGACTTGTCTGATTTGTTCGCGTTGTGAGGCTTATTACCACCTTGCTTGCATGAATATCACACTGAAAGATTACGAATCAATGACTAACGAGAAGAGGGCTGATTGGATATGTGTAATGTGTCACAGCAATGCACGCAGAGGCGGTGATAACTCAAATACCCCAATTCGAGTTGCCCCTACTACATCTCAGGAATGTGTCATGCCGCAACAGGAGTATGTCGCGCCGCAACAGGATTATGTCACTCAACGCATTAAAACTCGGTCGGCGTCAAGCTGCTCTTGCCTCTCGGCTACTAACATTCGCGATATTATACGTGAAGAGCTTAAGGTCACATTTGCACAGCATCTTAACCCACAGTTACAAGAACTTCGTAACGCAGTGCTATCTTTCGAATCGTCGCTGTCTTATTTTAACACTGAATTGGAAAATATTAAATCTGAACATGTGGTACTGTCAGATACGTTGAAGTCAATGAAGAAAGAGAATGAGGATTTACGCACCAACAATCAGTCGCTTTCGTCTCGGTTAGCTCAACTGGATCAACACTCACGGTCAACCAATATCGAAATCCAGTGCGTTCCTGAACAAAAGGACGAAAACCTGATAAAAACAGTTCAGCAACTTGGTGCAATAATAAAATATCCAGTTAATGAAGACAACATACATTACTGTTCCAGAATGGCTAAACTAGATAGCAAGAATCCGCGTCCGCGCTCCATTCTAGTTAAATTCAGTAGCCCACGCCTACGAGATGAGTTTTTCGCTGCTACTCTCAAATTCAACAAAATAAACAAGGATGACAAATTAAATGCTAGCCATTTAGGGATCGGCGGCAACAACAAGTCTGCCATCTACGTTGTGGAACATCTCACCCCAGAAAATAAAAATCTTCACGCTGCTGCTCGTAGTAAAGCGAAAGAATTAAAATACAGATATGTGTGGGTGCGTGACGGCCGGATCTTCATGCGAAAAAATCAGGAATCCAACTATGTACACGTCAAAAACAAAGATATATTAAATCGATTGTCATAATTACGCTATATTTGACTTGTGTAACTAAAAGGCGTCTTAAAAAATATAAGTTTTTACTATCAAAATGTAAGAGGATTAAGAACTAAAACTGTCCAAATATTTAACAATATTGTTTGTTCAAATTATGATGTGATTGTTTTGGTGGAGACTTGGCTGAACAGCAGTGTTTCAGATAATGAATTGTTCGATGATCGGTACATACTATATAGGCGTGATCGCGAAAACAGTGGATTCCATAGTAAGAAAGAGGGTGGTGGCGTTCTAATTGCTGTCTCAAAACGTTTAAAATCATATCGCTTATATGAGAATATGTCTGACTGTGAAGATGTTTGGGTCAAATTGGAATTGCGTAACACAAACAACAAACTTAAATACTTGTATATATGTGCTGTTTACTTACCTCCTCCTACCCAACTACATATTCTAGAACATTATATAAACCACTCTAATAATTTATTAGAAAATCATGATGGAGAGACTATAATACTTGGTGATTTTAATTTAAGTAATTTAAACTGGCTTGAAACTGCTCAGCATGAACTGTTGCCTATTACTTCAAATAGTTTGCTCCATAAAATGTTAATTGATTTTATGTCGCTTAATAATTTATCTCAGTATAACCCCCACTTAAATTTAAAAAATAATATACTAGATCTTGTTCTTAGCTCTCTAGCGATTTCACAACTTACGGTGTGTTCAAATCCATTAACAAAAATTGACACATCGCACCCCCCTCTGTTGTTTATTATGCCTGTCAAATACTCTGAGAATTTACTGCCAAATAATGAAGCTAGATTCCACTTCTATAGAGCAGACTATGACAAAATTATAGAAACTCTAAGTAATGTTAAATGGCAAGATATATTTTCAGAGTGTGTTAATGTTGACGGCATGGTTTCGGTTTTTTATGATACACTGAGAACGTTAATAAGTAAACATGTCCCCAAACATAAGCCACGCAATAAAAATAAGTATCCTATTTGGTTTTCTGCTGCATTAATTAGAAATCTCAAGGAAAAATATAAGTATAGGAATAAGTATATTAAGTATGGAAATCCTCGTGATCGTCTCACATTTGAAATGCTAAGAGATCGATGTGCTTCATTGCATAATTTAAACTATAAAAATTATATGGAAAGCTTAGAGTCTTCTTTGAAGTCAAATCCTAAATTAATATGGAGCTATGTAAAACAGAAAAGAGGGAACAGTTCCAACTATCCGGCCCAGATGTCTTCGGCAAATAAAGTTGTACATAATGGACCGGATATTTGTGATCTTTTTGCAACACAATTTTCTGCAGTTTATAATACTGACAATACCTCTGTCCCAAAGGAATCTCAAATACCCACTCCCACGAACACTTTAACGACACTTTCTGTTACATCAACTCAAGTTTATAGAGTTTTAAAGAGACTTGACCCTACTAAAAGCGCCGGCTCAGATGGGATCCCCTCAGTATTTGTGGTCAAATGTGCAAGCTCTTTAGCGCTGCCTCTATCTATCATAATTAACGAGTCTCTGCACTCTGGTGTTTTCCCTGAGGTCTGGAAAGAATCTCTTGTTTTGCCACTATTTAAAAATGGTGACCCCAGTAGCGTGAAGAACTACAGACCAATATCCTTGATTCCTGTTTTTGCAAAAGTCTTTGAAATATTAGTATGCCCAGTTCTTGCATGGCACTTAAGACACATCATAACATCCGAGCAACACGGATTTATGAGAGCAAGATCTACGGCTACTAATTTGATGTCCTTTGTCGGAGACCTTGTTGAGGGAGTTGATAGTGGTCATTCATTAGATGCAATCTATACCGACTTCAGCAAGGCCTTCGACAAAGTTAATCACAACCTGCTTATTCATAAGCTCTACTTATCTGGGATCGATGGTGTTTTCTTGAACTGGTGCAGATCTTATCTGACAAATAGAAGATCCATAGTTGTAGTAGGAGGCTACTCATCTAAGCCTTTTGCTGCTCTATCGGGGGTTCCTCAGGGATCCCATTTGGGGCCTTTGTTTTTTATTTTATTCATTAATGACATTTATAAATGCTTTAAAAATTCTACAGTTTACATGTTCGCTGATGATTTAAAATTCTTCAGACATGTAAATTCAACGAATGAGGCACGACTACTTCAGGATGATTTGGATAGGTTAGTGTCGTGGTGTCAACTAAACGGCATGAGCCTAAATATCGATAAATGTCATGTGATTCGATTTACTAGGAAAAAAATAATTACTTCTAGAACATACCACATTAATTCAATGCCTTTAGCTGAAGTGGATCATATTCGGGACTTGGGAATCACTCTCGATAAAAAACTTATGTTCAATTCACATGTTGAAAATGTAGTTAAAAAGAGCTTTAGGACATTGGGATTTGTGTTACGCAATTGCAAAGCTTTTAAAAAACCTGATGCGAAGATTGCAATTTACTGTGCCCTTGTACGTAGTACTCTAGAATACTGTAGTGTCGTGTGGAACCCACATTATGAAGTCTATATTAAGCGTTTGGAAAGCGTACAGAAACGGTTTCTCTGGCACTTAACATACAGTTGTAACAAAGTCAAAGAACTGCCATCTTATGAAGATAGACTTCAACATTTCAATCTCTATTCACTTAATTCTCGCAGAAAACTTCTGGACGGTATGTTTCTCTTTAAGTTAGTTAACAATTTAATAGACTCTCCATATCTACTTTCTAAATTAAACTTTTGTGTACCCAGGAGCCAGTCAAGACAGTGTAAAAAACATAAACCTTTTGTCATTAATACTGCTCGTTCTAATTTGGGCCATTACTCTCCTCTAAACAGAATTATAATTAACTACAATGCAATTCATAATGTCAAAATTGATACAGTTGATGAATGCGGTGTGAAAAACCAGCTTGATATAGATGTTTTTTCGGGCCGTATACATGTTTTTAAATCACGTTATAGAATGATTATTTCTAAAGTGTGATATCCTCACATTGTCATGATAGAATATATAACATTGTAATTTAAATATATATCAAATGTACTTTCAATTTGTCAAAAGTATTTGTATTTTTTTTTGTGTAAATTCATGTAAATTCAATTAAATCATTTTATGTAAATGTGCTGTATAAATTCTTGCATGTAGTTTATACCTGTAATTGAAGTACCACTCAATATGTATCTCACTTTTGTACCTTATTTTTACTTGATTTGTCTTGGTGGTGGCTTTGTTGGTGTAACAATGAAATAAATAAATAAATAAATAAATAAATTACAATATAAAACAGATATTTTCTTAATGTTTTGAATTTTGAATAATTAAAGATCATTAAGAATCGTCGGTTATCTTAGTAATTGTGAATATTGTGATGTGCCTACACCAAATCAAAGTATAAAATTAATAAATCTAGTTGAAAAATTATATACGAAAATGTTTTGTAGTGATTTGTAGTAATGTTACGATGTAGAAAGAATATTGCTATTTTATTTTTTTTACTCCATCAGATGCGTGAATAAGCTATAGTTTAGATTTTTATCATGCAAGCAATTATTTTTTTTACATTTTTGGTTTTTTAAGTTAAAGATATTGTATATAAAATATTTTTGTGTTTAATTGTATAAGTATGTTTCTATAATATCCTATCCTTTCCTAGCCTATCTACTAATATGTTGAATACATGATAAGTGTTAGTTTTAATTGTTCTCTCGTGCGTGACGTATCCTACCGGTTCCAGCGGAAGACCAGCGCTCGTTGTTTACAACTAGCATTATGTTGCGCTGGGACCGGATTGTGACAAAAACATAATTTTGTGGCCTATTTTGTGTGTAGGATTTTCTATTTTCTGTGTGTTTTTGTTACAATAAAATTATGTCTATGTCTATGTCTATTGATGATTATGCTTAGACTGCTGTCACTAGGTTTATTGTGCTATTGTCAAATGCCTAGCTAGCCTGTCAAAATTAAACGTCTCACCATGTTTCCAATCCAGGGCCTCAACTAAGATCTCTAGTTGTATTTCGTTCAAAATTAGTTTGTGCTCGCTTTTATTTTGCTCTGCAGAGAGCCAGGGCGCAGAAAGTTAATAAAATATGACCATAATAAGAATTACCAAAAAATACAACGACCACGGCTCGTCTCACGGCCGAGGCAATCATAAGTTTACCATAGAAATTAAATGACAACTTTTAATATACAAAAAGCACTCGGCAACAATGTAGAAAACAAAGTAGGTAAACAGACTCGCGGTAGGGCCATTCATAACCGGCACAAATGCATGTCGGTAGATAAAAATGTGAGCGTAATAAAAAATATCTGCCAGCATAACTTAGTTTATTCCGTTTCAATACGGAATTTATGCACTATGAAATACTTGGTATGCGTTATTATTCTAGTATCGAACTCCGCTGCCTTTACAAAGTATGTTTATGTCTGCAAACTAGTTGAACACCTTGGTTTTGCTAGTAGTGTGATGATAAGTTTAGGAAATTTAAAAACCCCTACATGAAAAAACAGCCGAACTGATAAAACGTGGCTAAGAACACTCTCGATCAAATCCACCTTCAAGCTAAAACAAAACAAAACATGTTTTTGACAGATAAGAATTTAAATGACATTTAGACACTATAATAATAAAAAATTGACATAAATTTTCATTGACATTTAGTGTAATATAATATTACTATTAATTTTGGTTTTGTACTATTTCGAAATGTATGTTATGTATTTAATGTCTATAAACCTTTTAAGGTAGGAACTAGCTGATCTTTTCTCTTAAATATGTATAACATTTATAGAATTAACCTAGTTTCATAGACAAATAAAATCATTGTATCATAGATCGTAATCGGTGTATGCGTTTGAGTGCTACGATGCCAAAGACAAATACGCAAATAAATACATAGATACACTCGTCAAACTAATAATACTCGTATTTTTGGACCGAGGGTTGAAATTGTTAGTTAACCGACTGGAAAATGAAGTTGTTTTTTTTCGATACTATATTGTGCGTACCGTCATAAAGTTTAATACGCTTAATAAATGGGCCTTTCTGAATAGATATAATTTGGGTGTTTTGAGTGAATAGGTTCCTTCGAGGCAAACGCGCAATATTCTACACCGTAATGTCACTCAATATTAGGCGAGCTGGCGGTCAAGCGTAAGCCCTAATATCGTTTCCAGCATATAACCGTATACTGCTGTCGTGAAACTGCAACTGCTTTTAATAATAAAGAATTAATGAGCTTTGACTTCTCACTCGCCTTTTGAAGACGAAAGCAATCCCCTCTCCATAATCCATTATTTACCAAATATCAACCTAATCTGTTTAATCATCTAATACAAAATATCACACACAGACCTTCACATATATAGAATAAATTTTTAGTGCAATGGACTTGAACGGAAAACGAATTTCATGCATATTTTCAGGCGTCTTACGTCTGCCGATCCTTGAATTTCAATGAGCTCCTCCGCAAGCGATCGAGCGAAATATATGCGAATAGTAACCAAGCTTCCTACTTCTTTTCATGATGAGCATTCATGGAATCAGTAATAGATAACAAATAGCCAACGAACAAGTACACATGAAAGCTCTTTAATAGGAGTGAGCAATCTGTTATTTATATTCCGCACAATATTTTTTTTTTAATATGAGATAGATCTACGTATAACCACCGACTCGCTTGATAGTACGCCACGGTGAGGCCAAAAATGTAGCTCTTCGATCTAAAAGATCTATTCACTCTAGCCTTGATTCCAAGATTGTAGCTTTCAGGAAACAGAGACGGCACGGAGTTCCATTTCTCGGTAATTTTTAAACATGAACAAAATTTAATTCTTTTAGGTTTCATGTCGAAATTCATTCAATCAATATAGATTCCAGTAGAAACAAACATTATTGTTTATATACTAATTCATCATCATCATCATCTCAGCCACGAGAAGTCCACTGCTGGTAATTGGTCTCCCCCATATATTTCCAAAGAGACCGGTTGGAAGCAGCTTGTATCCAACATCTTCCTGCCACTTGTATCAGTTGTAATCAATGTATAACCACAGAAGATCTTCTGTCTACCTTACGGTTGGTCTCCCTACGCTTCGCTTGCCGGTGCGTGGTCTCGAGAACTTTTCCACCCCGTCGGCTATAATTTTTATCAGCTATGTGCACACTAATTATACTCGTAATATTTTGCTGCAGGTGCGCTGCGTTACGGGAAGACTGAAGAATTACAGTGATCGTAAAACTAGGTGCAGTTAAAACGATCTACTACCTATGTCTTTTGCTACGAATATCACTAGCACTAAAACTTGGTCGTAAAATCCCGACAAAACGTCCACAGTATCTATATTATATAACATTCATCATCATCTCAGCCATAAGAAGTCCACTGCTGGACATAGGCCTCCCCCATGGATTTCCAAAAAGACCGATTGGAAGCGGCTTGCATCCAGCGTCTTCCCGCCACTTGTATGAGGTCATCTGTCCATCTCGTGGCTGGTCTTCCTACGCTGCGCTTGCCGGTACGTGGTCTCCACTCGAGAACCTTTCGGCCCCAGTGCCATCAGTTCTACGTGCTATGTGCCCTGCCCACTGCCACTTCAACTTGCTAATCCGCTGTGTTATATCGGTGACTCCTGTACGTCTACGTATATCTTCATTTCTGATTCGATCTCGTAGAGAGACTCCGAGCATAGCCCTCTCCATAGCTCGTTGCGCGACCTTGAGCTTCCTTATAAGGCCCATAGTTAGGGACCACGTTTTCATTGTATAACATTGCACAGTATCATTGCATTTGGTATTTTGCATATAGATATTGCCATGTAATTGTTTTTTTAAGCGCAGCGTAGGAAGACCAGCCACGAGATAGACAGATGACCTCATACAAGTGGCGGGAAGACGCTGGATGCAAGCCGTTTCCAATCGGTCTTTTTGTAAATCCATGGGGAGGCCTATGTCCAGCAGTGGACTTCTTATGGCTGAGATGATGATGATGATGAATTTTGTTTTGGTAGCTTCATACTTGATTTCATCCACTGACAAGTTGAAACTGTTGCTTCGTTTAAAATTTCTCTTCACCAGCTTTGACATGTAATGGCGCTAAGAGAACACATACATATACATCTATTACATACATACATACAAGCTTTATCACGGGTGTGTGAGTGACCGACTATATACATAATATAAACCGCTGATGATAAGGTGGGTACATACTGGTGAAACGTAACATGAAATGTATCATGCAATGAAAGAATTTGCCGTACACATTGCTGCAATGTATCATGAAACGTAACACACTTTGCAAAAATTTCTCATAGTTTGGACGTCTTGTGCGCGCGAAATGTGTATTTCACGCGCACGCTACGAGCATTACAAGCCACAGACAGACACACAATTACATTGTGTGTCTGTCTGTGGCTTTGTAGCTGGCAAACTGGTGGACTTATTTTGATCTAGCATTTGGTTTGTTCGAAAAACGACTTGATCGAGAGTATTCTAGCTGTTTTTTTATGTCGTGCTTTTTAAGTTTTCTAAGCTTACCGGTTATATAACCGATACCGATTACAGACTTCAGTAGATATAATAGTATACAATAGAACCAGATTTTTTACAAGTAAAGCGACTTCACTCTATTTACCTTCAACATATTGCCAACGTTTTGCGCAGGATGTTGGCAGACTCTCATGCTATTCAAATGCGAATAATAACGCGTCTATACAAAAGCATTTTAAGTGGATGCTGTAATAAAGAAAAAAATATTCACCCATTTGAATACTATCCATTTATCATACGGAAAAGCCTTAGCGGTACTCTCGCGCTCTCTCTAGAGAATAATTACATTCTCTCTTATATGAACCAAATATGTTGCTTTACAGGGTGGAATCTTCATTAAGGACAGTAAGGGCAGATACCTTAACCATTTTACACAACTGATTAAAAAAGAAGCTATTACTTTTATGAATGATTATGCGTTTTTATACTACCTCTTCCAACATGAGTGGCTTAAGAGGTTATGTTATATTAGGTTGTTTTTATCCGACTGCGTAAGGAGATTTGTGTTTTTCGAGCGTTTGTATGTTTGTATGTATATGTATGTAGGAATATATGTATGTTTCAATATGATCGCTGTGAAACAGTGTGAAAGATTATAGAAATTATAGTTATTGACATTTTATAAATTTAATCTGACATGTTAAAATTTGTAAGTTTTTTGGACATTGTTATGATAATTTCACAATTCCTGATCATTTTTCATTCTAACGCAATTTTAATATTATTAGTTGAATTGTATCAATTTTTGTATGTCTTATTCGGACAGAGCTGTTGAAACCTATTCATAAGCTAATCGTAAGATCATTTTTGACATAGCTGACAATAAACAATTTTGAATTTGAATATGAAATGATGTACACGTGCCCTATGTTATTACATGCCAAGTAGGTAGGTACATAAGCATTTACGCAAGAGCGTCTAAACGCACATTTAGTGTGCTCAAATAAGCAACATTGCTTGTGTTATACTCTTATGTTCGTTATAATCCTTACTGATTAACATGAAGTCGAGCGTAACCTGCGGTAATTAATTACCTGTTAAGTGTTGGTAAGGCTGCTTCTCGTTGATTAGCAATAAAATGGGTTATGTATTTAGTGTTAATTTATATAAATTAAGTATATTTTAATAATTTATAATTATTACTGTTTTTTTACTTCATTACAAAAATATATTTGTATTTTTTTATTTATGGTTGATTTTGTTCATATTATTGCAATAAATCGCATTCTGCGCAAGCAATGATTGTAATTCTTTTTAATATTTAACCGACCTCAAAAAAGAGTAGGTTATCTATTCGTTTTTTTTATGTTTGTTACCCCATAACTCCGTCATTTATACACCGAAATAAAAATATCATTTTTTTTTTTGTCAAAATTTACTTACTGATTGATTTTTTGGAAATTTCATCAAAATCGGAGCATTTTTTTTTTTATATGTCATCCAAGTAAACGAAATATTTGAAATATATATATTGTATTGTATATATTGTATCCCACCCAGGACAAATATTTCTGCGGATCATGGATGTTTGCTCTGTGGCTAGGTATTTATGTATATGTACCATATATCGTCGTACCCGTCGAAGACAGCCACAATTACAAGACCCTAGGTTTTCAGGAGGAGGTTTTTTCTGATTATCTCTAAAACTTCTGAGACGACATATATATTTTTTGTATTCCAAATTAATACATGACACAAAAGGCAGTTGATGATATTGTTTTATTATTTTCATACACGTTTTATACAATATTTTGTCCCTTACGGCTGTATTCCGCGGAATTGTATCACGTTCACATGAATTTAATCGCCATTATGGCTCTTTTCCGCAGCAAAATTGCGGTGCACGCTTGAGTTTAATAGACGTTATGACCTTTTTCGACGTCAGGCGAGAGTCTCCCGCAGCAATATTAACGTGAAACAAGGGCGCGCAGGCGTTAGTGGCCGTTTGCGACAGCAAAAATCTGACGCAGTGGCGTCAGTGGCTCTATTCTGCGGACATTATTGTTATGTGGCTCTTAGTAAAAATTAAGAAAAAGTCTTTTTTTTTAAGACCAATTAAAGGATTTTTAACTTTTTTTCGATGTGGATAGATGTAAATGCATTGTTAGAACTCAAAAATGCAATAAAAACAAAAAGCCCTAACGGCCACTGTGGCTGTCTTCCACGGATAGGGCGATATATGAATTTACAAAAAAAGTATATATGTATTGATTTGACTGGCCTTGTGGCTCAGTTGGTAGTGTGTCTACGTCTACCTGCTAAACTGAAAGGTCGTGGGTTCGATCCCCACCCAGGGCAAACATTTGTGTGATGAGCAATGGATGTTTGTTCTGTGCCTGGGTGTTTCTATGTATCATATTATGTATATATTTACAAAAAAAAAGTATATATGTATTCTATTAGCCATCTAGTTCCTTAGTACAAGATTTGCTTAGTTTGGGGTGTGAAATATTGTCCAATATTTATTATTATTAATAAAATTATTAATACCGAGAAGTAGTGTAACTATGAAAACTAGAAAAGGTACGCGAATAGGTCGATCCATAATTACCTAAACAAATGCCCTAAAAGTAACAAAATTTTTCCACATAGCAGTAACAGAAAACGTTAGAGAAAACTAGCAAAATATTACGCTCTGCGTTACTCGCAAATCTATATCTGGGTCAAAAGTTAAGTTTGAAATTTCCATGTTTCAGTTGCAGTAGCGCTGTATTCACAGCAACATTTCACGTACTTCCTATCAATATCGTTGAAATATCACAACGCTTATGCTATGTTCAGCTTAGAGCTTTCTAAGCATTTCGTTTTCTGGAAGTGTCTCTAACTCGCTTGTAAAAGATACGAGTACAGACTCTAAGGCAAGGTTGGCTGGTTTTCAATATGCAATGAAAGCGGAATCGGCGATTTGTCGAAGGCCAATCATGAAGACCGTTTGTCAATCCACTGACAAAGCTCTAAGCGTGTTAGGCCAGCGCTACACTTGACGGAAATTCCGGAAATTTACGGAACGCCAATACATGTTGTTGCATATTAATTACAAATAGCGGGCACACTACGCGGAAGATCGGTCGCTCCGTTGCGGACGATCGGTCGCACCGTCGCGGACCGCTCGCTCCTGCGTCTGTTACGTCCTCCGCGCACCGATCTTCCGTCAGCGTAAGATCGGCAACGTCGCATTCCAAGTATTTGTATGCATCGCGCCACATTCGGCGGATAACTCGCGGCGACGACCACACCGTATAAGCGATGGCAGTCGACTGATAATCTGCTTCAATGTGATTGCAATGTATAGTAACGGATTTTCTGCCGCGAAAGTTCGGTGTCGGAATTTCCGTCAAGTGTAGCGCTGGCCTTATACTCCACTCAACGTCGATACGAACGACCGACAATGCTCGAATGATTTGAGTCACGCAACCGATATCGGGACAGCTGATAATAGCGGTACCTATGTTTATGATATCATGATACAAGCTCTAAAGGTGTGGGACTCCGATATGTAATCTGACACGCTATATGGCGTCATCATTATTATAACTTTTAAAACACATTAATACTTATTTAAGTTGTTCGGAAGAGATTGCCTTTAGCGGCAAAGCCGCCTTTCTTGCCGTATTTTGTGTCTATATTATTATTCTGGTGTCAATAAACTGTCATTGATTGATTGATTGATTGAATTTTTGAAGTGTATCGATTTATTGAAGTAAAGATAAGACAAGTGCAGTACAATAGAGTAGTACAGTAAATGAAAAAAAATATTCAACTGACAATTTTATGTAAATAATGTTATTCGGGATGTGAATACGAATTTAGAAACATTTTGCATATCAAAATCGGCTACAGGAAGTTAAATTGAAACAAACATTTCTGTACATTTTTTTTAATACAAGATAGATCTATGAGTGACCACCAACTCGCCTGATGCTAAGTGACGGTGTGGCCATTAGTCACATACATTACTACTGCTAAAACAAGTATAAGTTTAGAAAAGTCAAAAAACCCCGACAAATAAAAACGACTGAACTGATACTGACACTATGCTTCAATATACGAATTAAATAACAATACCTAGGAAAAAAATAATGTGTTTTACAAACGAAAGTGACGTCACAGCGTGTCACGTCTATGCTTTGGAGTGCCATACCTCTATGCTTGTATCATGTACGGTATAATCACTGCGATACGAGACCCTATTATCGCTGTTCGCTCCACAGGTTGAGCTATCGAAACCTATTGTAATGTAAAGATAACACTCGAAGAAGACGAGCGTTGTTTACAGAGACACAATGAATAACAGCAACGAGACGGTAACCTATATATAATCCGAAATACATTTGTTTGAATCTTACTTGCTCGAATCCATTTCTTAGAAATGTCTAATTACAGATGTTATACTAGACACGAGTGTCTGATTCCATAAGTTTGTTAGACATACATTTCATTTACCGGAACAAGTATTGGGTTAAGTTCGTTAGGTTTCTGTTTTATTACATCCAGAAACTTAATTATTTACACATGTTTGGTTATCAGATATATAAATTATTAGACTAGGTTTGTTAAGTTTCTATTTATTATACAAAATAACTTTTGTACTATAAAGATTCTGTTATCAGACGTGTCAAATAACCTTTCAGGATTTCGATAAAGCGTCGATTGAATAAAAAAAAAAATGTATTTTCGGGGAAATGTTCTAATTAAATACTTATATTCGATATTTCAAAAATCGGATTATAGATAGATAGCCCCACGAGATAAATGTATTTTCATTTCCATCGCATTTATATGTGAGGACGCATGCTGGAACTTATTGTGATAGTACGTCGGAGTGGCACGGTCGAACACATTCAAGTTTAGCCATAAAACGGGAACGTTTTATCACAAGAGACAAGGCGGAATGGGGTGGGGCGGTGCTCCGAGCCGCAATTACTCTTCTATTTCTTGTGTAAACTTTCTTAACTGTTTTTGTCTCGGTTACAGCGAGCACCTAAAAGTATGTTCGGTGACAAATTGTTTTCTAAGTCTGGAGTGAGCAGTGACTCTGTCGGTAAAATATGATTATTTTGTACAGTTCACTGTACAGAGGATAAAATATGATTATTTTGTACAGTTCACTGTACTTAGCAGCGTTTTTAGTTTTTACAGATTTTGTTTTTAACACAGTTGTTGCAAAGTTTGGCCATCCATTCACCGTCGGTAATCCGATACAAAAACAAGATAGCTACGAGTAACTATGAAATTGATTGAATCAGACATTATTTAGCGAAAGTTGATCTAAAAACGTTGTTTTGTTGTAGTTAATAAAGGGACTTGCCCATAAAAATTATTAAAAAGTTCACTTAAATTCAATTGTTATAATAACTTACCGAAATAAAGACTTCCTCTGCCTGTTGCAGTATGGCTATCCTGGACCATCCAAACTTCTGCATCAGCTTGATCCTGGTGGGATTATGCACGGTGGCTGATGGATGGGTCCGGAACAGAGTGGGGAACCGGGCGCGGTCTGATAACGCTGGAGATGAAGCGCCGTAGCATAGCTGGAAGAATGTTAATATTTGATTTTATTTTGTAAATAGATATATGTTCGGTTGACTACCAATTCTCCTGGCAGTAAGCGACGCTGTAGCTAAGGATGTAACACGTAAATCTAGAAGATATGTATCTATTCACTCTAGGCATGAAAATTTCAAGATTATAGTCTCAGATTCTCTGTTTACTATAATCTCTTAGTCTAAGACTAAAAATAATAAGAAAGACATACATACATACCAAGAAAGAAGACTAAGAAAGACTAACATAGTTTAAAAAACTGAAGCAACCGACTTCTCATGGATGCCATTGTCAGAATTGAGCACTGCAGCTTTCAAATAAAAAAAGAATCATCAAAATCGGTTCACCCAGTCGAAAGTTCTGTGGTAACAAACATAAAAATAAAATAAAACTTACAGTCGAATGGAGAACCTCCTCCTTTTTTGAAGTCGGTTGAAAATGGTAAAGGCTTCCAAGTACAGATTGGGATATGCGGGCTCAAGTCCCGTCGGGTATGATATTTTTGAACTGATTATAAATTTGTAATCTTTTTTATTATACCGCGATGTTATGTAATCGGCAAAAATGTTAAGAGATATCGTATTATGAGGTTGGTATGTATACATACAATCCACGCTCAGAATACAATAATATCTGAGAAAATTTATTGCACAGATAATATGAGTATTCCATATAGTATTACAAAAACAAAAGAAACTCTGTCTGAGTGTTACATTTTCACGATTCGACGGTTGAACTCCTTGTATTAGCTCAAAGAGTCTATAGTTCAACCATCGTCCGTCTAGTTATACCAATATTTAAAAAATATAAAATGACTGAATGAACTTATAAAAAAATCGTCGCACAAAACAGTAGAAAGGAATATCACACATTTTCTACAAAATTATAATTTCATCCAAGTTTGTTTTCATACATAATTATCATAGTATTTCACCACGTTCATGCGTTTATGTTTGTAATAATTTGACGCCATGCAATATTGCTAGTGTGATTGAATTGCTACGCGTTATGTGGTCTACGCGGTTTCGTAGCTCACTTCGAACTACAAAACGCGTAGACGTTGAATACGTAGAAATAGAAAATGATATCAGTACCCTTACCATGAGATGGTATCGACAAAAACCGCTCATGTGATTCACTTGACAGTGAATAAACGCGCCGCGAGTTACTTTACGTTAGAGCGGCACCATGAAACATGCAGACTCGCCAGTGAGAGCTCGCTAGCGTGTAACTCGAGTCGAGTGTTTTTGCTTCGATATGTTGGTACAAAAGCATATCGGTATCTAACTTCACACTATAACCCGGCTAATTTATGGCGTCACATAGCAATGCCTATTCTATAGTGCGTTTACAGAATTTAAATTGGTTGGTTATATTTGTTCAAATACACCTATGTACCTAGAAGATAACTATAGCTTCTTCGAAAAATGGTGGACTATGCTAATAACAGCTGATAGCCTACCGTAAACATAAAACACAATATATATATATAACTTGAATAGCCATACCTATCAATAAGGAATGCATTTATAGGAATTTCTATCCTAATGTATGTAAGTTTAGGTACCATAACTACTTTTGAATCAAGTGAGACTGTTTATGTAGATTTCAAGGGCGCGTACTAAGAAAGTAATACCAAGTCACACAAATCTTTGAAAAACCTCCTTACTGATTTTCTTTTATATAATTATTTTCACAAATATGTGCAAGTGTATCTGCAATTCTCCTTCGCATACTAGTGACTACATGGAAATTTCCTTGTTCACATCGTTCGTCTTCATATGCAGCCGTCGCTAACATACCTATTCCATGCTAAATAACTCTTACCAGACATTATTTGTATTTATATTTCATAAATCACTACTAATTAATCAGTTAATTGTATTTCTTTAACAAAACAAATACACTTTCACAAGCATTCACCCTACAATATGCCGGTGAGTTACTTTACTACAATTGCGACCAATCGAGACGGTGTTTCTCGAGAGCACTTGTCAAATTAGTGTCTCATGGTACCGTTTAGTATGGTAACTGCTAAAAACGTTACACGCTAGTGGTTTCATTTCGATAGGTTTTTTACCTTAGTGACTCATGGTGCCGATTTTAGTTCTCTAGGTAACCGCTGGCAGCACGGTACTATTTTCCATAGAAGTTGTTCACGCCCTCGCTAACGAGTTGGATCGCTAAAAACTCATGGTAGAGGTACAGTACCCTTACCATGAGATGGTATCGACAAAAACCGCTCATGTGATTCACTTGACAGTGAATAAACGCGCCACGAGTTACTTTACGTTAGAGCGGCACCATGAGACACGCAGACTCGCCAGTGAGAGCTCGCTAGCGTGTAACTCGAGTCGAGTGTTTTTGTTTCGATATGTTGGTACAAAAGCATATCGGTATCTAACTTCACACTATAACCCGGCTAATTTATGGCGTCACATAGCAATGCCTATTCTATAGTGCGTTTACAGAATTTAAATTGGTTGGTTATATTTGTTCAAATACACCTATGTACCTAGAAGATAACTATAGCTTCTTCGAAAAATGGTGGACTTTGCTAATAACAGCTGATAGCTACCGTAAACATAAAACACAATATATATAATATAACTTGAATAGCCATACCTATCAATAAGGAATGCATTTATAGGAATTTCTATCCTAATGTATGTAAGTTTAGGTACCATAACTACCTTTGATTCAAGTGAGACTGTTTGTGTAGATTTCAAGGGCGCGTACTAAGAAAGTAATACCAAGTCACACAAATCTTCGAAAACCCTCCTTACTGATTTTCTTTTATATAATTATTTTCACAAATATGTGCAAGTGTATCTGCAATTCTCCTTCGCATACTAGTGACTACATGGAAATTTCCTTGTTCACATCGTTCGTCTTCATGCAGCCATCGCTAATATACCTATTCCATGCTAAATAACTCTTACCAGACATTATTTGTATTTATATTTCATAAATCACTACTAATTAATCAGTTTATTGTATTTCTTTAACAAAACAAATACACTTTCACAAGCATTCACCCTATAATATGCCGGTGAGTTACTTTACTACAATTGCGACCAATCGAGACGGTGTTTCTCGAGAGCACTTGTCAAATTAGTGTCTCATGGTACCGTTTAGTATGGTAACTGCTAAAAACGTTACACGCTAGTGGTTTCATTTCGATAGGTTTTTTACCTTAGTGACTCATGGTGCCGATTTTAGTTCTCTAGGTAACGGCTGGCAGCACGGTACTATTTTCCATAGAAGTTGTTCACGCCCTCGCTAACGAGTTGGATCGCTAAAAACTCATGGTAGAGGTACAGGACAAGTTTCGCTAGTCTCATAATGTAACTTCGATGAACACCAATGAACATCGGAACTCCTGAATAGCAAATATTGGACCCTTATTTTTTTTTTGTAATTATCATTATTTTTCACATCAAGAGATCAATATTTACTCAGAAATAATTTTAAGTGTACAATAGAAGATATTGTAAGCAATATGCGAGTAGGTAGCAACAGACAGTGTAAAGTGGATTTCTAATGATTCCGCTGGCTTTGCATATGAATGCCAGAAGTGTCTGTGAAGTTACACAAGGTTCTACGCGACACGTGTAGGCGTGAAACAAAAAAAACTGAGCTGCATAAAAGAGGTAGGACGGCCGACCTACATCGCAACGAGAACAAGGTCAAGAAATAGATCTCAGTGCAATAAAATGGGTTGAATGCAAAAGCATGATGTAAATGTGTATTTTTTGTACTTGTATGATTTAATACTGGCACGCGATTAATTAGTCTTTAATTTAGTTAAAATAACACCGTTAAAAAATAAATGAATTACGCAAGTACATGCATTAAAATAAAACAATCGACTGCTTAAGAGCATCTTTCTTAATGTAATTGTTGAACTTGATATGATTTTGGGTATACGTTTTAGTTTCGCGAGAAATTATATACAAGGCCTCTGTACAATAATAACAATTTATTTAGATAAGAGTTATGTAGAATAAATCTTGTAAAATCACTTATTTTTCAGAAGAAAGTACTGAACATTGCAAAAATCAGACAGCTCTATTATTATTACTTACTACACAAACCAAAATCGGTAAAATCGTTTAGGTTTTAAGAGGTTATGTAGAAACATACATTACATACCCATACAAATTAACATACATACATACAAACACCAGAAAAAACCTTACACAGACGGATAAAAAACCTACGCATATTAATAGCTAATCAAAATCATATTTGTAATTTGAGAAATTCAAATGATATCCGACACCGCCTAGTATTTCGTGGTAATTGAATAGTCAAAATTCATTCTGAATCAATCAGCCAGAGTGTATTACTAAAGCAGAATTTTATACCAGTAATTATAGCGGCCAAATTACGTTTACCTAATAGCCTTATTTATACACCATTAACGGTTTGGTAAAGGGTGAGTGGCGTCGAAACTCATTACCCTAAAAAGCCCGTTAGCGGCCGTCTATAAAACACGTGGAGTTTTTTAAGGTTACTTTTTGATCCCTATTTTACTTCTTGTGATATTCGGTGAGATTTTATTTTTTCCTCCTCAATGTCACGTTTCGACGCATTGTGCCAGTCACGTGTCAAATCAATTTTGCATGACAACTGTAGTCGTTAATAGATGGACATCAATAACCTAGATTTAAGACCTTATACATATTAACAAGCAAAATAAAGAATTTGAATTTGAATTTCAATAAAATCAAACTTTAAAAAGTAACGTATTTTAAAAGGTAAGTGGAAATCGAATTAGTTTGATAGTTAATTGGACGAAGTAAAAAAAAATATGTTTTTTTTTAAAACAAACATAATATAATTTCTATTTAAAGCTTGAGTTATTCTTGTACGCTATCCGTTATATAATTATTTTCTATGCAATGACAGTGACTCAAGCTTTAAAATTGATTTATATTGTTTTCTTTTATTTCAGGTTTTTAAACAAAAGTTAGTTTCAAAAAACTTTTTTTTTTGTTTTTTTTTGATTGGTCAATTTCCTCCATCATCCATGACTCCATCTTCGGGCCCTGGATATCAAGTAGTGCATAAGAGTGCGTACATAAAAATGACTTTCACAAATTACTAACGTAAAAATGATTTTTATACGTGAAAATTAACTTAAATCAAAGAATGGAATTCTATGCCGCCATCTCTGTTTCCTGAGACCTACAATCTTGGAATTTTCAAGGCTAGAGTGAATAGATATCTTCTAGATCGACAAGCTCCATCCTCGGCCACATCGTCGCTTAATATCAGGCGAGTTGGTGGTCAATCGTAGATATATCTTGTATAAAAAAAAAAAACAAGTTTTTTTTTCAAAAAGATGTTGCTTTCTAGTGTTTTGTAGGACGTTTTTTTTTAAGTTCATTTAGTCATTTTATATTGTCAGAAATGTTGGTACCCGTGAACGAGACGGACGATGGTCGAACTACATACTCTTAAGACAAAACAAATGAGCGCATACTCTTCGAGAGCGCATTCCCTTATCAGTGGAAGGCCCCTTAGCTGTAAAAATCTGGGGATATTTCCAGCTGTCGGTCGCTTGCAGGTTTGTACGATAACCAATCAGAACACATGTTTTTAAAGGGTCTGCAAACGATTGCGGTTGATTAAGGTTACCCCGGCACCGGTCGAACGGTTTGATAATATCAGAACTCACGGTCGAATCGTTTCGTACATTTTTCATTTTCCCGTATGCCAAATATTTCATTGTATTCTAACTCATTTTTTTCAGAGCGATAATAATAGGCGTTTTTTTAGGGTCCCGTATACAAAGGGTAAAAACGGGACCCTATTACTGAGACTCCGCTGTCTGTCCGTCCGTCCGTCTGTCACCTCTGTCTGTCCGTCAGTAAAAATTTTCACAAATGATGTATTTCTGTTGCCGCTATAACAACAAATACAAAAAAATATAATAAAATAAGTATTTAAGGGGGCTCCCATACAACAAACGTAGCTTTTTTGCCGTTTTTATAAATAATGGTACGAAACCCTTCGTGCGCGAGTCCGACTCGCACTTGGCCGTTTTTATTTCATTACGCCTCTTTAGGAATAAGAATTACGTAAGATAATTTCAAAGCTTAATATTTCGCAAACGGATCCCTAAATTGAAAAATGGTTTTGACACACCCCCAATGTTTTTTGATTACCTATCCAACGATATACACACACGATGGGGTAGATGAGAAAAAAGATTTATCTCCACTTTACATGTACGGGAGGCACTCCAAAAGACGTGAAAAGACGTCGATTATGACACGTCATTTTTGACAAACTAATATTGTTTGTCAAAAATGATCATCACTTTGGGAGAATATAGTTATATAAACTTACCTAATTATTTAACTAAACGCAACGAATTACTTATCTCGTATATTATGGGCCTTACCGAAAAACGTAACTTAACTTTAACCAACGTCTTAAATTTTCTGTCTTCTTTCCGCAAGTGTCATTACGTTTCAGCGAGAAGTTGACAAAATATGTTAAACATCACTTAAAGTTAAGTAACGTTTTTCGGAAAGGCCGTATATATTAAACTGTTTGGTTTCGAGACTTTGGGTCCGTGGGGGCTGGGGTAACTGGATCGGGTTTTATGTAATAGTTTAGGTAGTTTAGTATAGTAGTTTGTATATTATTTTGTTACAGTTATTAAAAATACGTATATGCATAAGGGTACATTTTTTACATATGCATTAGTAAAGCAGTAACTTTCATTTTGCGTAGTCGGGCAAACTTTCGAAATTGACCACTGGGTAGATGATAGAAATTTATCGAAGCGTTCCCAATTGATTCCGAATTGCCTCAAGCCATATGTTTTTAATCGCCTTATAAGCACCACACATGTCGCAGATTAAGTCAGCAAGGAAAATCGGTAAAGGAAGTAGGTAAGAATCGCAACGTTACAAGAACATTCGCGACGAACTTTCTGGCAACGATCCAAACCTGTGTCGTCTACAGAGACAGGGAAAACGCGTGCCTTGCACTGAAGTATCAATTTGGTTTTAGTTTAATAGTGCAATCAAATTTTGATAGGTATTTTATAGGACTGCGGGTTGTTGCTACGTGGTTATAATATCTCCAGGTTCTCGCGATACAGGCTTAGCCTAGTGCGGAAAACACCATCATTTTTTATGATGGTGAAATTTTAAAAATTATTTAAATATTTTTTTTTGCAATATCCGACCCCAACTTTTGAGCGCTTTATAAGAAAATTGTATCCTTATTTTATATCTTTACTAAGGATAGAAATGATGTGGTTTTCACACATTTTTTATTTATTTATTTTTTTAACAAGCTTTTATTTAAATGCTCTAAAAGGAAGAAAATAGATTTTGAATGCAATCAAACCCGCCATTTTATTAAATAATAAAAATTATATTTTTTATTTTTTTTAATTAATATTTTATTCATCATCATCATCTCAGCCATAAGAAGTCCACTGTTGGACATAGGCCTCCCCCATGGATTTCCAAAAAGACCGATTGGAAGCGGCTTGCATCCAGCGTCTTCCCGCCACTTGTATGAGGTCGTCTGTCCATCTCGTGGCTGGTCTTCCTACGCTGCGCTTGCCGGTACGTGGTCTCCACTCGAGAACCTTTCGGCCCCATCGGCCATCAGTTCTGCGTGCTATGTGCCCTGCCCACTGCCACTTCAACTTGCTAATCCGCTGTGCTATATCGGTGACTTTTGTACGTCTACGTATCTCTTCATTTCTGATTCGATCTCGTAGAGAGACTCCGAGCATAGCCCTCTCCATAGCTCGTTGCGTGACCTTGAGCTTCCTTATAAGGCCCATAGTTAGGGACCACGTTTCAGTGCCGTATGTCATCACTGGTAACACACACTGGTTGTAAACTTTCGACTTGAGGGACTGGGGAATATTGGACGAGAAGACGCTTTTAAGTTTCCCGAACGCTGCCCAGCCGAGTTGGATACGACGATTGACCTCCCTCGTAAAGTTGGACCTGCCTAATCGGACCGTCTGTCCTAAGTAGACGTATTCGTCAACAACTTCAAGAGTGAAGTTCCCCACAGATATTGGGGTGGGCACTACATGGGCGTTCGACATAACCTTCGTTTTGTCCATGTTCATTTTGAGGCCCACCCGTTGGGAAACTCTATTGAGGTCTTCGAGCATCGTACTGAGCTCTTCCATCGATTTTGCCATGACTACTATATCGTCGGCAAACTGAAGGTGAGTGATGTACTCGCCGTTAATATTAATGCCGAGCCCTTTCCATTCCAGAAGCTTATAGGCATCTTCCAAACCGGCGGTAAACAGTTTCGGAGAGACAACGTCTCCCTGCCTCACGCCTCTTTTCAATGAAATTGCCTCTGAGTTCTGGTCTTGTACTCGGACTGACATGGTGGCGTTGTTGTACAAGCACTTCAGCACTTCGACATACCGATAGTCAATACGGCATCGCTGGAGAGCCTCAAGCACCGCCCAGGTCTCGATCGAATCAAAGGCTTTCTCATAGTCCACAAACGCTAAGCAAAGGGGCAAGTTATACTCTTCGGTCTTCAATTGGGTACTGTATTACGTAATATGTTTGAATACGTTTCTAGTGAAAATTACGGATACAAATGGACTTTTTTCTGTATTTGTTTCAATAGGGCTTTATTCGTGTTATCCTTGCAACACATTAACAAGATTTAGAAAACTATATTTCCGAGTAACCAGCGCAGTTCATTGTCACACAAGGTTTTAAACGGACTCCTATGTTTTGGGTGTTAATCACGAGCAAGCGAAGTGCTTGTCACTTAGTTGGATAAAAAAGTAAATGATCGCACTGTCTAGAAAGAGACTAGGAAAACCTTTACTCAGAAGAGCGTAGTGCCTCGGCAGCTTTCTATAGTAAATTACTCGTTGCTCATACAACAGGAGACTGCGATTCTCATAAAAATATCAAGTAATATAATAACAAGTATAAGTTTATATATCATCTTAAAAAAACCCGACAAAAAAAAAACAGCTCAACCGATTTTGATGAAACGTAAGTTAACAACACAATCCTCTATCAAAAAAAAACTATATCTGTCCACTTGTTTAAGAACTATATGCTGCAGACAGACACACAGATGCATAGATAAACAGATACACATGACCAACTTATAAGTTGGTCATGTGTATCTTGTACTTGTTGAGGACTGTAGAATATGCAAATAATCGGCCAAGTGCGAGTCGGACTCGCGCACGAAGGGTTCCGTACTATCATCTATAATACTACAAAGTTTAGTTCTGTTTATAAAATAACGAGAAATCAACGAAATTCCAAGTAGTAAATTGCAAACTTATAGGTAGGTTTTCGATACACATCCGGGCATCATGACGACGCTCGCGCGAATACGCGCGGCTATGGCTCGCTCCGTGATGTTACCTCCCCCGCTACCCGCGCGTTCGCGCCACCACCACACCGCGGCGCGGCGCTCGCACCGCGTTTAGATGCACGGATTATTTTCATTTTGTGAGTTTTTATGTATTAGATTAGGTATTAATTTTTATAGTTAAGGCGAGGCTTGTCTAGAAATTTAGGTATTTTACGCTACCTCAGTTTACGACATAGTGCCACGTTTTATGAGAGCGCGACGTCCGCACAAAACGTGGCGTACGTTTAGTGCGATACCGATCCGCCGCGCGCCGCGCCATGCGCGAGTCTCGCCGCGCGGCGCGCGACTCGTCTGAGCCACATCTTCATTACATTGTAGTGGCAAGTAAGTTGTGATATACTGATATCAATCTATAAGCTTATTTCTTGAAAATCTATGAAATAATAATTTACTACTCGTACTCGTTCATTTTTCCGGGATAAAAGCCTAAGTATGTCATATTATGTGGGTATATCTATCTCCATTCAACAACCAACTCACTAACTCACATAAAACACTAAATTATCACATTTATAAAATAATAGCTATGCCCCTGCGGTGTAACCTGCGTAGTGATGAAAAACGATGATGATTATGATAAAATATAGCCTTTGTCCTTCTCCAGGTCTTGAAGAATCTCCTTGCCAAATTTCATAAATATTGGTTAGAATTACATATTACAGGTCAAATATATCACGTAAATATCTTTGATAATAATGTAAAGGTCTATACAGGATGTTAGGTAATAAACACAAGCAGACACAACAAGGTTAATTTTATAATTATATTGCAATACCATTAGTTAACCGACTTCCAAAAAGAAGGAGGTTTTCAATTTGACTATGTTTTTTTGTATGTTTGTTCACCGATTACTCCACCAATTGTGAATCGATTTTGAAGATTATTTTTTCTTTGGTAAGTGATTTCAGAAGTGGTCCCATATAAATTTTATCAATATCGGTCTAGTACTTTGGATTTTTATAACAAAATAACTTACAATTATTGTAGGTTTTAAAAAGATCCTGAGAGAGTTTCCTACAAATAATATAAATAATAAGTTGTCTATTTTGTTTGTTTATTGATTAACAGATTTACATATTTATAGATTCACATATTTACAGAGTTACAAATTTAGAATCCGGAGTGTAACGAGGGATTCAAGCTCGCCCAAGAAAAAAACACCCTTATCCCCGAAGTGCATACTCTACTTTTTACACCTAATGCGTGATTATAGAAAGAAATGGGTTCGAATCTACATTATTTAACAAAACAGAGCGCTTTGTTGTTATTTTTAATGTACAGCCTTGAAAAATTTCAGCATACGCCACCTGAACGGATTTTCTTTGATTCACATTATTATACCTACATTATGTAACAGAACGTCGCAATCGCAATTAAAATAGAGTTTTTCTAAGCAAACACGCTCCATCGTAGACCGTAAACGTCGTTCAAAACTAGCGGGATCGGTGGTCAAGCTAAAGTTTCCCATAACAAAAATATAAAAAACAACCGTAGTACAATATCAAAAAATTTACAGATCTTTCAGTTGTAGCATATTTCATCTTCTTTGGTTGCAGTATTCGTGCCTGTTTTATTTCTTTTTTATGTTCTATTCTCACAACTATATCACAACTCACATGTCGATGTTATTACTCTCACATGGTGGAGTACGGGACAGATTATGCGAGTTTTCATTGACGGTCGTTCTATAATATCAAAGTAAACGTTGTAGCAACCACACATTTTATCATTACAACGAGGCTAATGCACATAAGATATATTTTAATTATACAAACAGGTGCATTATAATTTATTTTACTTTTTTGCGTGAGGTTTTCACATAAATTGCTGGTCTACCTACCAATTCATACAAATTTGCAGTTACAAAAATATATGTGCATAAACCTCATTTTTGTTAAATAAATAAGGTTGTAGTGCTCACTCAATCCTAGAAGTATTCAAATCAACTGGCTGTAATGTTATCAAAGACTCGTTGATTACTTCAAGATGCTTCTTTGATCTGCAATATACAAGAATAATGCTAACAAGGTCGATCACTGATAAATGTACCTAACTAACCTAGCCTAACCTAACACCCTGTATTTGTGGTGAAAATATAAATGTTATGAAACTACCTATCTAAAATATTTTATACACAAATACGTAATATATGTATACGTAAAATCGCTGTAAAAAGTTGTAGTGTGTATTATTTATTCCAGTAAAATTACTTATTTCTTATTTATCACGAAGAAGTTCTAGGTTATGAAAAAACATTTTATTTTATTTTTGCAAGAGTACAAAAAATGCGTTACAAAAAATATAATATAGCATATGGTATTCAGGGAGTAAAGACGAATCTAACTACACCTAGCACATCAAAATCGGTCAAGCTGTTTAGGCTGTAGGAGGAAATCTAAAAATATGCATAGTACATACATACATAAATACAAACATACATATACTCGATAAACAACCCTCCTTACGCAATCGGGTAAAAATTACCTACATACGCGCGGCGCGGGCGGCGCGCGACAGACGGCGGTATACCTATATAGGTACTCTCAAAGTCTGTGACGCGTTCAAAGATGCCGCGCCATATGCCGCCTGCCTCGACCGCGGTGTATTTTTACCGGACTGTGCAAAAAGGTGGTTTATGTTTTTCAAATGTATGAATCATATAATATTTTAAAAGCGAAATTGTCTGTCGCCTGTATCTCTGTCTGTTTGTTACCTAAACGGCTAAACGGCTGAACCAATAATTATGAAATTTGGAACAGAGATTCTTTAGGACCTGGAGAAAGACAGAATATATATAATATATATATATTATTATTACCATTTTTCATCACTACGCGGGTGAAACCGCGGGATGCAGCTAGCATGTGTATGTATGTTTATGTATACATTTATTTTTTTTGAGCCCTGTTTGTACAAACTGTCCCACTGCTGGGCACGGGTCATCTTCTCATTATAAGAAGGGTAAGGCCATAATCTACCACGCTGGCCAAATGCGGGTTGTCAAACTTCACACATCTTTCATAACTGAAATATTTGAACATCAGGTAAGAGTAAGTACATTTTCTTTATACGAGTATGAATAGAACTCATAGGTTTATGAACTGCGAGTGCGAGTGATCTATATAAATACTTACATGTATATTTCTAGGAAATAATAACTTGCAACTGGGTATTTACCTTTTTCGGGATCGCATCATTTCTATATGAGCCAAAATTTTGCGCTTACGCGTTCGCTTATTTTTTGGTTTCTTTGTTCTATGATTTCCCATAGTAATTTGTTTTATTTGGCGCGCGATGCAATTCGACACAGTACCGTCGCTGACAGTGGTCACCGACAGACTGGCGCGGGTGAACAGCTGAAGCAAGGCGGCGGGACGGTTGCTCGCGAGCAAAATTATTGTAAAATAAATTACTATAAAATAATGCACTAAACGTATCAAAAATGTAAGTCTAGAGAACACTAAAAAAATGTAATAGCTACTTAACATGGTAAATTTGGTTTTGATGGCTTTAAACACTTTGGAGATAAATTGGAAAAATAAATAAAATGGCATATTTTTCAAAAAATAAAGCTATCGAGATTTTTTTCAGCAATCGTGTTTTTGTTTCTAGCGAAACCTAGCCAACAGATCAAAATTTTACATACAAAAAATTTGAGCTTGAACTAATAATACAAGTATTTTTTGTAAATTTTCAAAAAGCTTTGTTTTACTGCTTTTGCGGACTAGCCGGGCCTTAATATATTTCTAAATATTTACTTACAAATATTCAAGTTTCTACCTGTTAATTAAGATCGAGTAAAAATTGCTTAAAAATTACGTTTGTTGTATGGGAGCCCACCTTTAATATTTACTTTATAGTTATTTAATTATTTATTTTGAAAGGTAATATACAAGTAAGTATTCTGTGAAAATTTGAAGCGTCTACCTGTTACCGTTTTTAATATTGAGCAAAAAAATACGAAAAAAACACGTTTATTGTATGGGGACCCCCCTTAATATTTTTTTTTTTTAATTTTTAGTATTTGTTGTTATAGCGGCAACGGAAATACATCATTTGTGAAAATTTCAGCTTTCTAGCTATCACGGTTTATGAGATACAGCCTGGAGACAGACAGACAGACAGACAGACAGACAGACAGACAGACAGACAGACAGACAGACAGCGAAGTCTTAGTAATAGGGTCCCGTTTTTACCCTTTGGGTACGGAACCCTAAAAATAAGCATACGTACATATGCACGAAAAACGTAACTCTTCTACAGGAATTGGGAAAAACAATTCCTCCACGTGTAAAATAGAGAACTAATATTATATATATATATACGGTGGATAGGTCTTTGTATGTTTTGGTACTTAGGTTGTATACATCAGATTGCGATATTTATGGTCTTTCAAGTTGGAGATCGCAGATATGTTTTACGAGGCTTACACACGTACCGTAGACGGTTCCTTCCAGCGGTAGTTAGTTATATCTGGTGACCTTTTTCAAGGAGAGTTTATGCGTGACGCATTCATTTCCCTGTTGTAACTGAAATATGGCTACCGGATGTTTATCAATGTATATTTTAAAATACTGTATTACTGTACGTGACTACCTAGCAATAGAAAATACGTAACTTTATTTCTGGAAGTTTTAGGGCCGGTTGGCAACCTAAAAGGTTAATATACTTAATCGATGATGATAATTTGTTGCCAAGAAACTATTTAGTCTCAAGCATCGTCGTAAAGTAGAATATCTGTTTATATTCTATAGGATTCTTTCGGCAAGAGCTATACGACATTATTCTATCCTCCCCACTCTACTATACAAGGGCGTCGCCAGCCCATAGCCCAGGGGGGGAGGACAAGTTAATATTATGGAGGATGAGAAAAATATGAATTGTAGGTACAGGTACAATTGCACGGTCTTAGGACTTTGATTGCTTTGCAGTTGGCAACATTTTTTTAATCTCTGGGGGGGGGGGGGGGCACCCCCCTTGGCGACGCCCTTGCTACTATAGGACTATCAGAAAGTCGGTTCAGTTCTTACGGTATTTACAATATACTTACATAATAATGTATGTATGTTTACCTCCTTTTTATACGCGTACATTTATAATGATAAATGTACGCGTAGGAAACCCAAAAGCAAGTAAATATCGTACTTACTTCAGTTGTCCATGCTTGAACTGTCAAGCAAGGACAACTGAATTATGTACGATGAAATCAAAGAACATGCCAAGCTTGCTTAGAAGGTAAGCCCAATCGCTCTATCACCTCTAACAAAAAGTTGCAACATTTGTCGAATGGTGTTTCTTTGCACTGTTTGGTGTGAAGATTTATGAGCTCTTAAGAACTTAAAAGAGAAATAATACTTACCACCATAAGGTTCCACATCTTGGCAGCTTCGGCGACGGTGGTGCAGACCGTGGAGCACCCAGCCAGGAGGAGCAGCTTCTGTGGCGGGTTGTAGAGCAGGTTGTACATGACGCTCGCACCCAGCCCGGGCTCGCACTGTCGATCATACAACGAGGTTCAACTTATACAAGTATGTATACTAAAAGGAAGACAATATACCCGACTGCAGAAAAGCAGTGTTTGCAGTCTTACTTACGATTTCGTTACGCTTGATACGCTTTTGACTGTACGTTATTTGTGAGAATGTATGTATAATATATAATTTAAATTTATATAAATTGTGTAAATTCATATGTAATTTAAAAGAATTGGTCTAAAGAATGTTTATCCAAAATACATTTTACATCAGTTTTGCGCATAATTTCCAGCAAACACGAACACTCAACATCATATCAAGCGTCGGGTACTTCGGCGTTTCGCACCGCAAGTGATTCGAACCGCGGTGGGAATCGCCCATCGTCATGCAAGTTTAACTGAAAAAATAGCTCTTTTGCAATCGGGTACTTTTGTTCTAACATTCCTAGATACTAATTGTTAAATTAAGCGGCCTTACCGAAAAAAGTCACTTAACTTTAAGCATTGCATAACATATTTTGTCAACTTCTCGCTGACACGTAAAGACACTTGCGGAAAGAAGACAGAGAATTTAAGACGATGGTTAAAGTTAAGTAACGTTTTTCGGTAAGGCCGAAAATGTTGAACTATGAGAATATAGGGTGATGAATATAGGTTCTGAGACTTCACTTCCTATACGGATGTCAGTGTAAATCCCAAGGCACGGACCCTGCCTTTTCCAATTTTGGAAATCCAGGAAAGGCTTCCTTTCCTGATGGGAAGACGCTGGATGCAAGCCGCTTCTTTTTGTAAATCCATGGGGGAGGCCTATATCCAGCAGTGGACTTCTTATGGCTGAGATTATGATGAATCTGAACGAATAAGTATGAAGTCTGTCATATTTTGCCAGCATTGTGAATTATGGTATGGCTGTATTGTTCTCACAATAAAAATCGAAAACCAGCAGTCTTTACAATAATCGTTTTAATCTGGTGTGAATTAGTTACCCTCCTAATATTTTCCATCGCCTTTAACTCATAGGTAAAACACAAATTTCAGTTGTGGCCGACATGGCATTGCTCTTAGACGATCCAGTATTGTGAGCATGGTGACATACCACAATCTTATCAGAGATCCATAGGCTAATATAATTTCAAATAGCTACCTTCCTAATATTTACAAAACTAGCCAAGCCCAGGTTCAACTCGGACCGAGCTTTCGTAACCAGAGAAAATTAAATTGGAGTATCGTGCGACTCGTATTTAAATTGGCTGATTTTCGGATCACAGCCGTGATGACAACCTTTTTATGAGGGCTGGAACTATGAAGCAAAATTCCATTGATTTAGAAACATATACTTAGGAACCACGTACAAAATCTGGTATAAAACAGAATTAGCAACTTGCAGAAAAAGCCAGTCATATAAGAAGCTGATAATTAAGTATTCTCAGCTGCACATAATACAGCGGCTTTGGAATTATTTCTCCGCAGCGTTCTGCATTGTTTCAAACAATAAGGAATTTATTCCGCCCTCGAGTACTATCGAAGAATTAAGGCTGAGGTTGTGTAAAGAATAAAGAATTATATTTACAACAGTAAACTTTTTTTTATTTGAAAATAGGCGTGCGTTTGACCGTCAACTCACCTGGTGTTACGGTCTACGATGGAGTGCGCTTATATGCCTAGAAGAAACCCATTCTCTCGTGATTTGAAGACACCTAACCTAGTTTATATATATTCAGGAAGCGCATTTCACATTTTCTTTTCGTTACAGAAATGTTTTAGACTTACATACTTAAAATCACGCCTATTTTCATTACAGGGTAGGCAGAGCATTAAAGACCATCAGGCCGTTTGATGCCAGATTTGACTATGGTTAGAGATTAAAATGGGAGGGAGAGGGTATTAGAAAGGTAGGGGGTATTAAAGGGATGAACATAATATTGTCTTGCAATGACAGAGGCTCGGGCCATCGCTTACTTACTAAGTTTCCCTCAAATCTCTTAACTGTCTTTTACAGTATGTTCGAGAAGAGAAGCGTGGAACATTGTATATTTTTATTTTTCTCCCTGTCCAGCAACTCGTATTTATGAAATGGAGTAAGTAGTAGTTTTTTGTGTGTTTACTGAATCGTCCTTGTAGGTACTCAAATTCTTTCTTAGTTTTTTTTCTGGTTTAAAAAAATGTGTAAGTTACATAATAAAAAGTAGTAAGGTTTATAAGCTGACGTATACTATAATCTTCTTTTTTAGATTTCACTTCACGTAAGTTCCTACGTACATTATTAATTTAAGGATTAAAGTTCCCAAAGCAGGTATCGGGAACCATCGAGCATAAAACCCTTTCAGAATCGCTAATTTTGATATGAAAATATACGCATGGCAACAAAATGATTCAAGCTGATCCTATGTAAATAAGAAAAATTTACAGCGACCGTTTTCTGAGTTATTTATTCAACAATTATTTATGTCTGGAGAACATTATTTTTTATGGTCCACAGGTTACAGAATAAATAATAATTATATTCCGCTAGGTATGGGAACTGTGATTTATTTAAGGCTGTTGCAGTTGCAGCACACCATGAGTTAGGCTCTAGAAAATAGCTTATTGAAAGCTTGTATTTTTAGGGTTCCGTAGTAACTACGATGAACCCTTATAAATTCACCATGTTCGTCTGTCTCTCTGTCTGTTCATATGTCACAGCCAATTTACTCGATAATATTAGCCCTTCCCACCCACCCATCGTGTGTGGTAGGTATCGATGAATAGGATTTTGGAATATACACGATAAACCGATGTCGCTGTATTCGAACTTCTAGCTGTCCCATAGTAAAACAGCTAGGCTGTTAAAAAAAGTAAAATCTAATACCTTATATATATCATCTGAATCTCGGCAACGGCTCCAACGATTTTAATGAAATTTGGTTTGTAGGTAGATTAGGGGACGATAAATCGATCTTGCTAGGTTTCATTTTTAGTGAACCCGGGTTTGCTTGTATTTTCAGTCATAAAAAATCCGAGTGGAGCTCGGTCGCCCAGGTAACTAATAAATTAAAATGCCTATGCGCTCCATCTTATTTTACTCGTGTGAGGAGCAAGAAAACACTTCAGTAGGAAATTGACTAAAACAGTTACTTAATCTGTGGTTAAAACCACTGCCTCAGCTGGCGAGTACTTAATAAATTACAAAAAGGACATCATGACATTTTGTTAATAAAATTAATCGTCGCAGCGGTAACATCCGACCTCAATAATCCTGCTTCACCTAACGCCGCCATTATTATAAAGCTTTTGTAAGTCTATCCTCAATAAATTCTTCCTCCATTACATCAGCTCCCTTTCACAATTTCCTTCAGTAATCGCGGCGTTATCAATATAAAAAAGTGATTGGAATCGTCAATTTTTCTGTGAATAGGTGAGAATCGATAAAGTGGGATCACCTTGAACCGGCGGGTGGATTCTATCGAATAAAATAGCTGCCGCGGGCCATTTATTGTCGATAATTGAATCCAACGTCAGGTTTACCCTCTCGGTTGCAATATCATGAGCCTATGATTTTAGTTCATTTGGATTTATAGGCGGCTCCGCGCTCCGTGGGTCGACATCGCCGTGTTAAACGGCTCGGTGCGGCCAGCTGTCTTTTGATAAAATATTCAACGGTTTTAGAATTGAATCTTGGCGGCCTTTGTTTCGATATTTCAGAAAGTATATCGTTTTTTTGGCAGAATTAATTTTGTTTTGTCGTCATGTTTTCAAGATGTCAAATGTAAATAAAATGTAGTGGTTTTCACACCCACTATCACTCGATTCGTCCTACTACAGTTTCACCCATATTCGGCGGTATTTATCATAGAATCAGCGCGTACGTACTACGTACATATTATATAATCTGGAACAGTATTTTCTTCACGCATCGCATCAATCAGGCGCTCAGTCAAATGTTTAAAAATGAGATGACATTTCACACAACACTATCTAGCACAAACTTAGCAAAGCTTGTACTATAAAAAAAATCGGCCAAGTGCGAGTCGGACTCGCGCACGAAGGGTTCCGTACTATCATCTATAATACTACAAAGTTTAGTTCTGTTTATAAAATAACGAGAAATCAACGAAATTCCAAGTAGTAAATTGCAAACTTATAGGTAGGTTTTCGATACACATCCGAGCGGCTTAACGACGTTCGCGCGAATACGCGCGCCTATGGCTCGCTCCGTGATGTTACCTCCCCCGCTACCCGCGCGGCCGTTGCTTAGCAACCGCCTCGCGCTCGCGCCACCACCACACCGCGGCGCGGCGCTCGCGCCGCGTTTAGATGCACGGATTATTTTCATTTTGTGAGTTTTTATGTATTAGATTAGGTATTTATTTTTATAGTTAATATATTTCTAAATATTTACTTACAAATATTCAAGTTTCTACCTGTTAATTAAGATCGAGTAAAAATTGCTTAAAAATTACTTTTGTTGTATGGGAGCCCCCCTTTAATACTTACTTTATTGTTATTTAATTATTTATTTTGAAAGGTAATATACAAGTAAATATTCTGTGAAAATTTGAAGCGTCTACCTGTTACCGTTTTTAATATTGAGCAAAAAAATACGAAAAAAACACGTTTATTGTACGGGGACCCCCTTAATTTTTTTTTTTTTTAATTTTTAGTATTTGTTATAGCGGCAACGGAAATACATCATTTGTGAAAATTTCAGCTTTCCAGCTATCACGGTTTATGAGATACAGCCTGGAGACAGACAGACAGACAGACAGACAGACAGACAGACAGACAGACAGCGAAGTCTTAGTAATAGGGTCCCGTTTTTACCCTTTGGGTACGGAACCCTAAAAACTAGGTAACTGGTAGAATACATATATGTACCTATTTTAATACACACTTAAGATACATAGAAACACCCAGACACAGAACAAACATCCATGCTCATCACACAAATATTTGCCCTGGGTTAGGATCGAACCCACGACCTCCAGCTTAGCAGGCAGACTTACTACCAACTGAGCTACGAGGCTAGTCAGTGTTTGGCTCCATACGGTAGCGAGGTTGATTGACGTACTCCATTCAGCAAAAAACCCATAAAGGTGCTATTGAACAGCACGATCGGTAACTGAGGGTGGCTACGAGCGTCCCTAAAAAAATAAAACCCCTTAAAAAGTTAAGCCCTTTTGGTCCCTTTTTGTTAATTACAAGCCAGCAGCTGCAGCTCTTCTGGTTTTAACTTAATGGATTTGCCGAGTACTTGTCACTCACATGAAGGAAGATAAAGTAATAATAGTAGATTGTTATACAAGGGGCTAAAATTACCCATATTGTAACGAGGTAGATTTTTACTCCCGAGCTCTAGCGAGGGAGTAAATAGAAACCGGGTTACAATGGGTTTTTAGCGCCGTGTGTTACACTCTACTTTTCACTACGATTGCGAAAAAATTAAATAATCCAATACAATAATTCAAAGTTTATTTTATTAATAATGATATGTAGAATTTGTACAATTCTGGATATTCAACGAGATGTTTGCAAAGAGAATGTAAATATATTCCAAAGAGATTATTCTACTTTTGAATAAAGACTGTTTCGTGTATGTACGCTCTTTGGCAACAGATAAAGATTTAAAAAAAAAATTACTTTATCCCCTAGAGCTTAAAATGCTATTTTTTCCCCGCTTTAGTACGCTACAATGAAGAACTTTTTGAGCAAGAGGAGTGAAAATATTATTATAGCTTCAACTGAAGATTAATTTCGAAATTTTATAAAAATAATGTAATTATTTGTGCTATACTTAATCCCTCATAAGTGGGTGAAGGTTTTAAAAGTAAATAATTTGTCGCATCTCCCATTCAAAAATTTAATTAACTTGTAAATAATAGTCTTAGTTTAGATCGCTGTTAATTTGTAAAATGCTTTAGGTTATTAACATTTTATTGAAATAGTTGTTTTGATTAGATTTATTTTGTATCAGCCCTGGTATCAACGATATCCTGGTATCAGTTTTTATGTTGCATAGAGAGTAGGGAAAAGCCTTGGAGTGCGAATGGATTGCTAGATTTATGTAAAATGTCTAACGTCGCAATGAGGCTCGTGCACACTAGAGATATTTGAATTCCAAGTATATTAAAGCGTGCACTGAGATTTTTAGACAATTTATTATTTTGGATAACGGATAACGAGGTTATTGAAATTTTTTTTTTGACTAGCCTAAAACAGGACAGCTTTGCGGCTATGTTGTCATGATGTCAGAGATGTCAAAACATGACACCACACTCAGCGTAAGTAGGTATGCGTGTGTGAGCACAGAATACATTAACAGTATACAGGTGAGAAGGGCAGGGGGCAGAGTGCTACTTCACAAATCAGAGCAGACTGACAGCTTTATACATCATAGCATGCGTCAAATCCGGTAGTTATGATTTTATACAGACTTGTTTATGAAGTAGTGAACCTAATGAATAATCCAATTTTGTGACCTCGAGCGTCGAACGCAACTTTGTCAAAAATCTAAAAACCCGCGAAAAATCGTGATTTTTTCAAATTTTGGTGATTATAACCCTAAAGGACTATTATTATTATTATATCAGCCTGTATTGTCCCATTGTTGAGAAAAGGCCTCCCTTCCCTCCTCCCAAATTTGTCTATTGGTGTTATAGGTGTCGAGCTTATCTCTCCACCTCTTCCTAAAGGACTACTTTTTGAAAAAACTTTCATAGGACGTTTTTAAAGTAGACTAAATTTGCTTCAATATGATACTAGAACTGTCTCTGTAGACCCAATAGTTTCCGAGATTAAGCCTTTGAAAGTTTATAATTTTTTGACAATATACCTGATGTTGCAGTAGTACATATCCCCAGAAGGCGACGATCTATCCGATTTCGAAATGGAGGATGACTTGTGGATACAAAACGTCGATACATAACTTTACATATAAATTATACAGACATATAAATTTCTGTAGCAAGATACTATGGATCTGCATATATGGTTTTAATTTCAACTCGATACCTTCACGTGTTCCCGAGATAATAAAGGTCTTGACACCCGGACGGACGGACAGACTGACAGACGGACAACAAAGTGATCCTATAAGGGTTCCGTTTTTTCCTATTGAGGTACGGAACCCTAAAAAATGTAAGTTTGCGAGAGAGACTACTGACAGGGTCTAGGTACTAAACATCCAAAAAGGAAACAGAAGATGGTTTGGTAAAAAATGTCGCGTACCTTACTGTCATTGCTGTGAAGCATCAACTTGAACCCAGACAAGAGATCAGTCCTATTGTTGACGTCAGTAAGCGCGAGCTCCGCCGCCGGCATGCAGGCCTGCCCGCCTTGCCAGCCGCCCTCGCCTTCCATCGGAAATATCCCACCGATATGCAGGTCCGTGTCCCGCCGCCCTTCGCACAGTCCACACCCGCTCAGCCACACTAACAGCAGCGCACGCGCACGCCTCCCCCCTGACCCTCTCCCAACCACCAATAATTGCACTATAGTCTTCACTAACAACGATTTAACATCACAACACAATGTCCTAGTTCGTAAGCTAACAACACTGTACACGGTTTTTAATTTTACTAGAGGACGCTTTGAAAAAAAGTTCGCTCGCGCCCCCGAGACTGACGCGTGGTATATTCCTAGGTATTGTAGACATAGCCTAATAAGCGTGATTTTTTCTATAATACAGGGCATGTATGATTCGGGAGGCGCGCTTGGGGCGAGTCCCGCCGCGGGTCGCGCGCGACCCCCGGCGCCCTGCAGGGTCATCGCTCGCGGCGGGGACATGCTGTCATTGTTCGGCTTCTCTCTCATTTTCCATCGTCTCTCCTGCAACAAACAATTAACGCTTTGAAACAATGCAAATAGACAATTATACGACTGCGAAATTGTTCAGTGAGACGTCTCTTCTACGTTTAATTTGAGCTTCGAAATCAAATGCTTTTCATAGAAATGAAGCTATACTAGAAATTCGAGAAGGATGATCGCTAAGTTATTTAGAAGGTCTATAATCCGAATCGTGAAATACCGAATATCATTTCCACGAAAACTATGTTTTTTGTTTTAAATAGACACTATCAAAATCCCGAGAGCTCATTTGACAACTCGTCTAATAATCGAATCTTGGTAATACGAAAATGTTAATGTATAATAAAAATAAAACTAAATGAACCTAATCTAATAATTGATATATCTGATAATCGAGCCTTGTAAATAATAAGGTTTCTGGATATAATGATACAGAAACCTAACGAGCCTAACCTAATAACTGTTCGGGCACATGAAACTGTCGGCTAACAAACTTATGGAATCGGAAACTTATGTCAAGTTAAATATCTGGAATCAGATAGTTCTGTGTAACGAATTCGGGCAAGTAAGTATCAAATAAATAAATTTCGGATTGTGGATAGGGCTACTCATTTATACTGTAGAATCTTTTTGACGAGACTTAGCTTCGGATCAGTGTTTTGAATTCCGCAGTAAAATTGGTGCTAAGTAGTCAAGTCAAAACGTACCCATTGATACTTATCAATAGGTAATACGTTAACAGTTGTTTGCCCGGCCGGCCATTGTGTTCGAGAAACAATTGTTAGCATCCATCGATGTCAATCTCCACCAGAAGTGTGAGACTAACTTTAATATTGGCGTCTGGAAGTGTTTGCGGAAACGATCAGATAAATGCAAACCGCACAAAAGAAAGCGACTTCCCAGCTTTGAAAAAGCGAGTTTTGTTCAATATAAAACTTAGACGATTTAATAAGAATCGGATGTGTAAAATACGTCTTAATGTTATTTTTATTCCTTTATTCGAAACTTTGAACGTCTTAAAGAAACTTGTTTCAGTATGTTTTGAAAACTTTTTTTTTTCCTTTAATTTTGTGTCAGGAACGTTATACCCCACTAATTATTGTGCCCAATTAGTTTCTAAAATAAAATAATACCTAGAATCAGGGTTAGAAACTAAGTAAATGTGTTATTGGCCTAAAGGACTAAGACTCTATTTCGATGTCTTGAACGTTTTTTTTTTATCACAAAACCTTAAAAAATATATTTAAGATTTATAACTCCTTCAATTGCAAAAATATTGAAATTAGTTTCTAAAAATTTGCTGAATCGGTAAAATGTCAACGTGGGTAACTGTGACTCTATGTTAAAGATTGTATATGGCCTGGCTCTTGATATTTGTCCCAAAAGTTTAATTAGTCTAAATGAAATCAGTTAATTTAACCTGAAAAAACTCACGATATTAATCGGTTAAAAGAACGATCTCGTCCAACATAACAGAATTTTAATATCGTGAGTTATTATAATATAAATGAATATTTACGGAAGTGTTAGTACTCGTAGTTAGTCTAAATGACTGCTAAAATCGGGTTTTTATCAAGAACATTCGAATTTGATTCGTCAATCATCAATGATATTGAAATTACGAATATTCTGATTTCAATAATATTGAATTTGATTCTTATATAATTTCTTCTAACGAATTATCTTTAAATAATTTTCACTTATATTAGACACTAGTTACTAAATTTTTATTATAAACTTAAATTAATTTTTCACAAAAAAATTTGCTAAATTAATTATGTTTGCATGCATTTTGTGTTATTTTACTTGTACTTAGTGTTTTTTTTTTCTATTAAGTCTGCCATCAGTGTTATCGTCAAATAGGACGCCAGCGATACTGGTTTTCCTAGTGCGGGGTTCATAGTGTTTTGTATTTACGCAAATGGTTTGTTAATAAAGATATTTGTATTTGTATTTGTAATTTCCTTGATAATTTCCCGAAAGATTAGCAGTCAAATTACTTAATTAATTGGCAGTCGTATTGCCTAACTAAACTTTTGGTATAAAATCAAGAACGAATTAAGCTGTATAATGTTGGACACAGTCAGATTTCCACGTTGACAGTACCTAAAATTATTTTATATAATTACCTCCATTTATTACAATAAAGTTGAAATAAATCGACTTTAAAATCGCACCAATCAAAATGAAAAGTTTATGATTCGGAGCTAAGTCCATTGTAACTGTGTCGGTGATCGATGAGAGGAAATGGTGCTAAATTAAACCACCAATTTGTTTAAATAAATGAAGCAGGTTTCCGTCCCGTATTAGATGTACGGCTGGGAAATCAAATTAGGACGACTTTTCATTCATATGAAAATTACGTCAGCTCTACGAGGGTGCTACTCAGTCACGTCAAAGGCAATCGAAGAGGCAGCATGAAAATAAGTCGTTTTTTATCTAACGGAGTTGATTGGAAATAAATCGGATTTGTTTGGTACTATATACTTTGCTTCTCAAGGGAAACGTTGAGTGTGCATTTATATATAAAATGAACATTTTTATTTCCTTAAACGTAGTCAAATTTAGATACATTTTATCTGATTGTAGACCGATAATTTTTTTAAATTACAACAGATTTATCAGGATTAAGATTTTTTATAATATTTCGAACAAAAGAATAACAATTAGAATTTCCATACCTCGGTCTGTTTTCAGATTTATTTAATTTCAGGTGATACTCGTGTATACTTACGCGTACAAGCGCGCGGATGCATTGGGTTGAATAGATTTCGCGCGGATGGAACATTCCATCACAAAATCGTTTGTGTGACGTAACAGCCGATAGCAAAAATGTGGGTTTTCATATAAATAAAGTCGCATGCTTCATCTACTATGTCTGTGGTTATGAGCGTTATTAGGCTTCGTCCTCATTAGGCGAACGGTCAGCGGCTTACTGACCGCCAACTGACTCTGACTAGCGAATTGGCAAACTAAAAATGTGTTGGGAGAGTGGCGAATTGCTTACTGAATGAGCATGCAAATGAAACTAAAAACTGTGTAGGTAAGTACAGTAGGCGCTGTATGGATATTCCATTTTAAATATACCTACTCGTATAGTGGCGAACAAGCAAACTGCCAGTCGCCCAATGAGAAGCTCGTGGCGGCTTGCTCCATTCCATAAATAACACATTTGAAATCGGAATGCTATCTACCAGTAGGTATACGTACCTACTACGTATCTACTTATAGTTCATGCTATCATAAACAGATAGAGAAAAGCATGAAATTACGTATTTCGGCTACAAATTTAATCCAGGTTCATGGCCTCCGACATAAACTTGTGTAATAGTAATTAACGGGAATTGATCAAAGGCAGCTTCCCTGTTACCAACAGTGTTGCCAAGCCTGCTTCGGAGAAAAACTGTAGAAATTTCACTACACTAACGAAATTTGGCAAGCAGGTGTGTTGTGTGAACCGCTTTAAAATTCAGTTACAAAATTATCAGAACAAGTAAAACAAAGATAAAGAAAGACATAAGAAAGATCCCCTACATCTATATGTATAGTTTTTTTTGTCCAATCTTACCATATTGTGTGCGATGTCGTTGAATAGGTATTTTACAAAGGTTTTTTTCTTCATATGTATTATGCGCGAAATATGGCCTGCCAAAGATGAAATTATTGTGTCCCCTCTCGCATTATTGAAATATTACATGTAGAAAATCGAGATTAATTACAGTAAATGCTGAACCAAAAAATCTCTATTTAGGTACAGATTTTTGAGTTAACGAAATATGTATATGTAAAACATTAAAATCGTTATAGTATAAAAGTCATTAAGTAATGGAAATCTAGCTAGAAAGAGAAAAAAGCTGAAGGTGTTCTAATAAAAGGTACAGACAGTAAAATACACACGCGCATAAAAAAACTGTATATTTGGGGATGAAACAGAAAAATTATGAAAAACTGAGTCGTCTCTCAAAAAAAAAACCGTAGGTGTACGGTTAAAGCAGTAAGTTTGGCTACACTGGTTAGCAAGACAGGCGGCTATCACGGCGAAATAGGAGTATAAACCTGTTACACTAGGTGATCAATCAGTTAAGTAATCGAACGGCGGGTGATAATGATAATATATCAAGTTTGCAGCTTGTATCTTGCGTGGCGTAAACTGATGACTACTACATTAACTGCTAAGTGATGCGTCAATGTCATCTACAATCCCAGGCGTTACTTTTTCTAATAGAAGAGGTAGCACATCGGAATAGGTATGTTGATAACATAGGGAAAATGCAAAAAGCATTTGATTGTTATGGCCCAAATTGTAGACATGGGAATAGAATAGTGCCGCCACAAAGGAGACTATCCAAAACATCAAATAGCTTTCACTGTTTAGGTATAGAATTCTACAATAAAATCCCTGATAATATAAAAACAAGAACTAAATATGACATTCTTAAGTTTGTTAAAGAATGCTTAATGGTAAAAAGTTATTATAATCTAAGTGATGCTAGAACCGACAAAAACATTTTTAAAACAGTTAAAATAATTGATTAATTAAATTTGCTAATGTAATTTGTTAATTTTAATTGACAATGCTATTGCAGATATTTCATGACATTGAAAATTTTATATTTATTTAATGTCAGTTTGACATTGATTTTACAATTATAATGTTTACAATGTTTAAATTAGATTTCTATAATTTATTTATTTCTAAAAGCCTTTTTTATATAAATGATAAATGACAACTTTAACTTTATGATCATTTTGATAAGAATAGTGTAAGTATGTTATTATTAAATTTTTATGAAATGTTCAAATGACGATTCTAAGTGCATGCAACATGTCGAAAGAATAAAATATATTTGATTTGATTTGATTTGATTTGAAAACCGTGATTATTTAGATTCTTTGGAAGACTAATGGAGTACTCCATTAGTTAAGGTTAATCATTTATGTTTCCAATAAAAGTATCTTTTTTAATGAAATTAGACAACTTTTAGCGGATTTATCGTGTAAATTTTAGGCTATTAATATCATACTATAGGGTGACCATGGTGTTGACACTTGACAAAATCAATTCTTCTCAAAAAATAGGTTAGGTTTGAACTGCGACTTCACACTCATAAAGTAATAATCCATGACCGTCTTTCGCTGTAATCGCTGTCCAGAACTCATGGTCACCTAAGCTTTTTATGACGTATCAACAATATTGTTACTTTATGTTTTGACAGTTGCATATTGACACTATGTGGGTTTCGGCCGTTGGCAGAAAGTGGATTTAAATTTAAATAACTAACCTATTAGGCATGTTATCGATCCAAGTCATTTGTCTAGCTGTTTGATTGAATGGCTGAATATGATTCAGGAAGCTAGTTACACGGCGCCGTTTAGTAAAAAGGCTCAGTTTTTAATTGAAAGGCTAATTAAGCTAGTTGGCTGCGACAAACACAAGCAAAAATCATAACCTTGCTTATGGCTTCGTCTTTGTGGAGTAAAAATTATCGCACACCAGCAAAAACAGCGCTTCAAACAAACAAACAAATGGGAAAAGTACTATAAAGTATTTGTCTCCTCCGCAATCATTTTTCAAAAGCTATTCCGCCAGATTTATTTCCTTCTATTTCTATTTGGATTAAAACGTTTTCAGTTAGCGTGATAGCGGCGCGACAAAGACGTTAAAGAAAATAAATAGTTGTCCCGTCACTACATTTCCATCATTTGAATTGAGTTTTATTTTATCAAACGTTTCAGAAATACTTTTTTTGATGCGTTTCGAGAAAGAAATCTAAAGTATACTTTTACGAAGCTACATGCTGTTACGGTCACGTTCAAAAAGAAAAATCTTTATTCAGAAAGTATTTCCATTTCACGTTAACTATAAGAGGATTATGCTGAAGCAAGATTAGGCTTTTAAAAATAATGATGTAAATGTTGTTTCCAAAATGTACAGGTGTTATTGTTGTGTACGATTCTAAAAAAGTATTGTTAAATAGGAAATTTACGTAAGTATTTATATATTGGGTACGTTAAATAATAGGTGTATTATGTACAATAATATTGGTTCAGGAGTGTTTTTTTTTAACTTTAATTTTATTGATTATTTTTTGAGTCAGTGTCATAAATACAAGTAAAAAATACATCTGCAAGAAAAAAAAACTAGATATATATACATATGTGTGAAAAACACACGCAAGTAGATTTACAGTATAAGACAGAAAAAACAAAGTAAACATAGATAATAAAATACAGACGAAAATAATGCTGCTAGTTAATAATCAGTACTGTTTTCATTTAAAACGGGTAAGTGGCATTACCCATACTTATAAATAATTAAATATACAATACTTAGCAAATAACGAATTTAAGAAACAAAAATCGAAATGGCACGTATGTACCTATAGTATAACCAAATAGGTTCACTTCACAGTTTGTTTCTCTCTACCTGTACGTCCGTCTGTCTGTCACTACTTTTTGTCCTCAAAAACAAATAATAGTATCAAGTTGACGATATTATGAGCTGTAAAAATCAACCCTATAAGTCGGCAATCAGTAAATTTACAGCACTTCATGTCGAGTATTTTGACTTTCACACATAATATAAAAAAACCTATAATAGAGTATATTTCGTTGACCTAAAATCATGAAATTTTACTAGAAACAAGGTTGCTAACTATCAAATGAAAGAAAAATTCAATAACAAGAATTATAGCTGTTATTAAATTTTAGATTTAGGGATTGATTAAAGCAAACTTATCTAGCTGATGTCCGTCAATTTCTGATACCTTATACCGTAAATAAATTCGTTTATGTCGGGTGACTAATCCATTTGCCAGAGTTTTTAACTAATGTGGCACGGACTCTCGATGTAGATACGTGTGAAAGTCGCACATAGCTAACAACTGTTTCAAATGGATTTATCTCACTCACTCACCCTTTTTCACTACGGTTTTTAATACTATTTAGGGGATGTTTTTCGTGGATTGATACTTTATTTAGTACGATATTTCAGCGTACATACATGCATCAATTTCATGGATAGACTGTATAATTCGGGTAGTTCAAATATCGATCTACTCTCTGCTTTTCTCTGTGAAAAAAGTTATCACTACACGACATCTAAACCATCAGTAGGTACATGATGAGTTCAAGTCGAAAGATCCGATAAAACATATTCGCCACGACATCAGTGTATATGTATATAATTCATTTTAGATGTGTTTTGGACTTGGTTGTTCAATTATCTTTTCTGCTCTTCTGTAGTGTACCGTGTGAGCTTGGTGCAAGCAACCACGCAGGGATATTGGGAATTCAAGAAAATGTCAAACCACGGTAAATATCCCGTAAATCCTAATAATAATATTATAAAATCATAAATAATTCTGCCAGTCTTTGTCTGTTTGTTACCTTTTCATGGCTGAACCGATGGTTATGAAATTTAGTACAGAGATAGCTGAAAATCTGGAGATGGATATAGGCTACATTTCATCATCATCGTCACCATCGTTTTTCATCTCTACAAACACACGCTTGCCTTATTTTATAATAGGTAAGCATTGCTGTTTATTATACATAAAATAGAATGACCTTTTGAAATTAGTCTAGATGGACAAAATCACTTCGGACCAAGTCGTTTTATGAAATTATTGCGCTGCCCCGTCGTCTTACTATCATAAAATAAATGTTTAACGAACTTTACTTCAATCGCAGTGGAATCCATTAAGCCAATAAAATTACAAGCAATAAAGAGTCACATTGTGCTTAAAGAGCATTCACTTAGCTCCAGCGAGTGGCTCGCAGGAGGCTAATGCAATCAAAGCGACCTATAGAGGCAATTTCCACGGAAATCACATAAAAGAACCATCGAACCCTCCTATAGCCACTTTTCATAAAGGTTTTCTATTTATTTTTAGTGGTAACCAATCGCGTAACATGTTTCCTTATTGTTTGTCTTCGAGCCAAATGTGTTCTGGTGATTATATCTGGATATTGGATATGAAAATGGCTTTGTTTACAAACTCGGTTTAAGTTTGACTTACCTACGTCGCACAACCGTACCTATATTATAGTCCTTTCAAAATAGGATTGCTCGCAGTCTTTGGTTGTGTGCGTGTCAGATTAGTGTACATATGAGTGTAAGCCGCTCGCTCTGACGAGCACACAGCTAGCGTAATCATAGATATAAAAAAATATATACGTTCAAAACAAAGCTGGGGAGTGAAAAGTCGGATTCAAAGGTTTGTCACGCGAGTTAAACAGAGACGGCGTTGAACTACATAAAGGGCTCGCAAGTGCTCGTGAAATTCAAGAACTAGAGGTATAATAAAAATCAATAAACTTATTTTTAGACCTGCAACCGTCTTCAAATGCCTTATCTACATATCGTGAAAGGGTATAGGTAAAATGTGAAGGTGAAACTTATCTTTGTAGCTCTTGGACGTATTTTGATAAAATATGGTACCACCTTGGAGGTATAACCCTGAACTGGCAGAGATATCGCGAAAAAATGCAGTCGAATCAGTAACTTCTTCGCATTTAGAGAGGATTTATTGAAACCTTTTTATCTTTGATATATTATAAGTTACGTCTACGATAGCTCATTCAGTTGTGCGTTAGGTTTCGTGCTGTAGAGTATGGGTTCACATAACAACAAATGTAACAATTAGCTTGAGAAATACGAAAATATTGTGAGAATAAGTACTTATTTTTGTAATTGTAATAAAAATATTATTATATTCCAAAAACCAAGACGAAACAGTGGGTCTTCATTGGATATAATCTGGGATACAGTCGCCAATGAATCGGTTTCTTCAAAGTAAGCGTGCTTTATCGTAGACTGCAAAGGTCGCTTATCATCAGGCAACAAAGTCCAGGCAAGCCCATTTAAAGACAAAAAAAAACGAATTTAAGATTAAAAAAAAAAAAAATTTAATATTAAAAAAAAGATAAAAAAAACTTTGTACGAGTATCAGTTTCAGTTTTCATACACGTGTTTCCGGTGTTTCCGGAATGCTCATGATTTGTGAATGAAGCCGATGCCAATTTTCAGCGCAGGCTGGAATTGATGTTTGTATTGAAATCGATACGCAGTTACATCTGCAATAAAACTCAGGAAATACACAGGAAAAAAAATGCCACAGCCCAGAGCAACCTCGATATACGCCATTCGGTTTTACGGTGTACTAGGTACTTTTGTTTCGGTTCATTTCCATTTTCAGGCGTCGTTTTACTGGCGAGCTGATCTTGGTTACTAGACTTTGTGTGTGAGTCAGAGGAATATTAGATATAGAAGGTTAACTTCATACAAAAATCTCCCGTAATGACTATTCCACTAAAATTCGGAATTTACATACTTATGAATATTTTCAGTAAAGCCGCTAATAGCATCAATAGCTAAAGTGTTCGCTGATTGGCTGATGATACTAGTATCACAGCAAACTAGCGACGTAATGACTAGATGTTAAGACGGTGTGGCCGAGGATGGAGCTCGTCAATCGTTTAATATTTTAATCTGCGCGTAGGCTTATTTGAAAACTTGAAATGAAATCTTGAAATATGAAAATAATATTAAATATCTAGGGAGACTAAATGATTACATAATTAACATTGTTAGGCACGTAAGATTAGTGTGAGCATTTCGTATTTTGGAAGTGTGATTTGAGTGTCATCTTTTAATCCCACTTTTATTTTTCTGTACCTTATATTTCGCTGAGAGTTTTATTATTCCGGTCTAAGTGCTTTGTTTTGATTAATCATGTAGCCCTCCCGTCAAAAGCCACACACTTCGTTTTATTGCCGCCTCCTACTGTTAACGCAATCAGACTGGCTACATTGCTTTGATATAAACCGACCATGTCGGTATATATTTCTATATATACCGACATGGTCGGCAGTTGTTTGTTAATGAAAACGTATAGTTTTGATAGAAGCCCATCTAAAATAATTAGTTTGATACCAACTAAGACTAGTTAGTTATTTAGCCGAGTAACAAAATTTACTCATATAGTGAGTAATATAATGGTTAAGAATACAACAACAAGAATACAATAGATATAGGTTAGATAAACATGTGTAAGTAAATAATAGAATTATATAAAATTTGTAAACAAAAAGTTAGATATGTAAGGTATGCCCCCTGTATTAAAATCCTTAAATTAATATTAGGGTCCCTTTGCTATTTATCATAAAAAAATAAGAAAAATATATATAAATATATATATAATGGTTAAACATGTATTGAGCTTTGTTTGCATTATGTTAGCGATTAGTCGAGGAATTATTCACTTACTTTACTTGACTAAACTATTACCTTATAAACTTTACTTCAATTAAAATCAGAGCAGAAAGCAGATTACATAAACGTGAATAGATAGTATACAGTTTAGTATAGAATATTCGGATATCGTGCTACTGACTACTTGAATATTTTTTTAAAGTATGAAGTGGGCAAAGCGAGACAAATCGTTTTCCCTTTTACTAATTATGCGCTCAGCACACGGAAAAACAACGCAGTCACTCAATTACAATTAGTTCCAAATACCGCAACTAGCAACTGACAAGATGATAGGTACCTGTTATATTGGGTTGCAGGTTTTCGCAATTAGCAACTGGAATACGTCGAGCGATTTTACCGCCTCCCCATTCCCCGCAGCTTTTTTTTTCTTAATTTAAAAGAAATAATTATAATAAAATATAAAAAAATCTAACTACATATTGTACAATAGTTTCATTAACAATCTACACTTAGTGTATTTTTTAATACACCTTATTTGTTAAGGGCATCTCAGTCTGGCTTTACCCGAGAATGTGTTTAAATAAAAGAAAATAAATAATGTAATTTTTTTTTTTTAAATTTATAATGCGGCAACCGTCAATCGCGGTTTCTCGTGGTAATTAATTGTTGATGAAAATATATTATAAAGTTGACGATAGCTGCGCCAACTGAAATTGTTCAATAGACTAATAAAGCTTTAATTAAGTGCTTCATGCGTTAATCAAAGTGTATTTCGAGTAAAAACCACTTTTTCAGCTGGAATGATATAAAAACTTTTTTTACAAAGCTATGTTTGGAGCGGGTTAGATTCACTTAACTAAATAGTTACCTAGTGATATTAATAAATCACTAATGAGATGCTTTCTTTAAAAAAAACAGTTAATAAATTAGCGAAGATATCTAAAAACTTCCTCAAATAGAATAGTTATTTATTGTACTAGGCTGGAAAGTTGTATTTTACCGTTGAGTGTCTGACAGTTGATACCAGAGCAAGCGAAGGATTCTAGTGTAGAATCCTGAGCGTAGCGATGGGTTCAAGAAGACACGAGATAAAGTAACTTTACAGCCGAGTGCAATAAAAAAAATGTAATCTTAACGTAGCGAGGAATTTTTTTAGTTCACCTATTTTCTCGTGTAGGAAAAACTGCTTGGCATTTATGCAACTTTACTGGTCCTAAAGTTACATTATAATCACGTGAGTTCACTTAAATGTATACATTTAATTATTTTTGAACATTATTTACAACAAAATTACGTAGTACAAAGTTTTTCTTTACTCCATTTTTTTCTTCTATTAGCCTCTTGACACAACTCGCATAGGTCGCATTCTTCTTTTCTCATCCAAACCTTTTTCGTGTAAATGGTTCTAAAAATTCAAAACACTGCTAAGAGAAAGTATATTGTACATTTTTATTTACATTTTACGTAAATAAACGAAATATCTAAGTTATTTTAACATAATATTTAGTGTTTCTTTAAGCTAAGATAGCAACCTCCTTGAATCGAACAATTTTTCTTCATTTTGTGAAGGTATTATACAAAGAGGTTGGAAATATTTTGTATTGAAAATGTAGAGCTCCGTCGTGTTCGAATTTTGAAATTACTTACCACCCTAGGGAGCAAAATGAACTTTTCCACGCCAATATTAGCCTTGGAAACGTAACTTTACGAGCTAGTAAGATGAAAAATACATTATAGTTGAAAACATTTTGAAATGTATTTAAAACGAATTATTTATTTAAATAGTAAAATTTGTGTTACACAGAATGCAAAAGGCAAATCTAAAAAACTTGTTTATTTAACTTAAGAAGGCGAGTTGAGAATTTGAAACTCTTTTGTCTAACTTTTTAAATTAAAGTGGAAATTCTTTTGTTGAAATTGTGCCGGCAAACGACCGACAAACTTCAACGATTTCTTGTTGAATGTCCAAACGCTGTCTGGAATTTTCTTGAAGAGTAAAATTTTAATTTATAATCAATAAATTTTAGCTGAGAACGCCTCTACTTTTATTGAAAGCGTGAAAGGTAAACACCTGAAGAATTTCAATTTCGTGTTCTTATAATTTTAAGAGTATCGCATTTAGGGCTGGAAATGCGAATAAATTAACTCGTTGTGTTGCTCGGATTTTTTATAGGTTATTAGTTTTTTACCCGTCTGCGTAAGGAGGGTTATGTTTTTCGAGTGTATGTATGTATGTATATTCCTCGGTTCTACCATTTTCAACTCCAAATGAACTTATGAAGGCAAGCTTAAGCGACGGTGTGGTATAACTGACAGGCCATGAACCATGAAAACAAAGGATCGTCTGATAAAATGCTCCGCCTGTCTAATCTTTATTTGGTCTCTGAAGCTGCAAGATCACCGAAAAATCGAACCACTAGAGATTAGTACTAGAGATGGCTGTTTAAAAAACTGTGGACCAAAAATTCCATGCACAAGAAAGAGAAAGAAAAGAGCTCGTGTAATAACGAGATTATCGTCTATGGCAAAGGATAGGGTGACGCCGCTGTCTCACTCGCACGCGGCATCTCAGTACATATTAACATAGTGTTACCAACCACTTATAAACAGCCACTCTCTCTTCTTCTTAGTCGTATACTAGTGTCAAAGTTGTTGGTGATTAAGAGATCGTGTGAGCAATTTGGTGATCGATTTGGGCTTTGCATTACTAACAACACCATCAAGGGGTCCGTGATAGTTGTTACTACGCTAATCTGATACGGCAGGACTCTACTAACTAAAAAAAAACATTTCTTATACCGTATTTGTGTTGATCTGTCATTATTTAGCCCATATCATAATTAGAAAATAAGAATGAGAGTCGAGTGAAGCTACTTTTTAACCGACTTCCAAAAAGAAGCAGGTTCGACTGTATGTTTTGTTTTGTATGTTTGTTCAGCTATTACTCCGCCAATAACGAATTGTGTTTGATGATTCTTACAAAATTCTTCTGTCTGAGACAAAATAACTGGAAAAATTTAATCCAAGTAAACGAAATTGCGTATTTTGAAGTCGGTTTTTTCAGTTTTTTAAACTATAATTATTCACAGGCCTTATATGGCGACTGTTACGTCACTCTGATCATGGTTACACACGACAGGTAAGCAAAATTTGACACTTAACTCTGTAACAAATACGTCTACTCACTTGAAAAATCATTCGAACGCTCATGCGCAAATCACAAACAGTAAATGCGTGATGGTCATGAATAAATTTTCATAAATTGTTGTTTGACACAATTTCACTTCTTAACTCTGTAACAAATACGTTTACTCACTTGTAAAATCATTCGAACGCTCATGCGCAAATCACAAACAGTAAATGCGTGATGGTCATGAATAAATTTTCATAAATTTTTGTTTGACACAATTTCGCTTCTTAACTCTGTAACAAATACGTCTACTCACTTGAAAAATCATTCGGACGCTCATGTGCAAATCACAAACAGTAGATGCGTGATGGTCATGAATAAATTTTTGGTTGAACCCATGAAGAGAATTTTGGTACTATCACACTTTGTTTACCCTTTGCGTCATTAATTTAATCAACACGTAAACAACTTTATTGAATAAATTTCATTGGATATATATTTTTAGTATCGCACGGAAATACGTGCGTTAAGGGTCAACACCCATAAAATAAACCTTGGCGGACTGTAAACATAAAGACGAGGCTTAATGTATCCCATCCTAACTAACAAAGGATTAATTAGAGTTAGTTTGTGTAACCAGGATAAGGCATGTGACACTAAAACTAAATCGGTTAACCTATTTTGTTTGACCCGGGAAAACGCCGTTTAACGTATAGAAGTTATTGTGTTACAGATGGCGCTGGTAGTTAGCTTAAATGGGGATAATTTAAAAATACCATACATACGTACATAAAGAGTCTGTATCTACGTACGAACGGCTACGAACGCCTTTATTAAAGACGTTCGTAGCCTATTTTGACAGTGTTTCCTTACTGACAGAAAATATTACGTTTTCTTATCTCACCTTCGCAACTGGACGTCTAAAATTGTATACTTGTCTATAATTGTTATATTTTATAATTAAATAGAAATCTATGCCTACATATATGTACAAGTATAAGTTTAGATAGCTCAAAAACCCCCGAGAAATACACGGCTGAACCGATTTTGATAAAACATGGCTAAGAACACTCTCGGTGAAATACTCTTTCAAACAAAAAAAAAACTAGATCAAAATCAGTCCATCCGCTTGAGAGCCTCTTTTTGGACCGGGAGTTAAAAAGGCTTCATCCAAATTAACTGAACGACTGACAGCCTAACAGCTGGACGTTGAAACTTGTTAATTGTACTCGTATATTGTGTTTATAGAGGTTGTGTAAACCCTAAGAAATTATTTATAAAAAAAATATTGATGCTAAACATCGTTTTTTTAAAATTATTTCCTCTCCTTATGGCTATAGTTGGTATGAGAAGGCTGGTGGGGAAATGCGCAATGTACGTGTATTTGTTTAGAACTCCCACTTCAAATTAGAGTTAGTCTTAGGTACGAGTATTCCTTACTTTATACATGTGGCGGGAAGACGCTGGATGCAAGCCGCTTCTAATCAGTCTTTTTGGAAATTCGTGGGGGAGGCCTATGTCCAGCAGTGGACTTCTTATGGCTGAAATGTAGATGATGATGACGATGTTGATAGGTATTCTGCCTGAGATTGTACTTTTTTATTTATCTATAATATGTATATACTTCGTTTGAGTAGGCTGAAGGCAATAAATACATACATAATACACCCATGAAGGACGTAAAAAGAGGTCAATCTCAGATAAGTATCCCATCAGATCTAAATTTACTGTAGCGCATCAGGGATGTTTGCGGATGCACGAATATGGCTTTACTGCAATTCTGCGCAAGCGAATCGAGTCCTTGATGCGTCGAGTGCGGGGCAGCTCCAACAGCTACCTACAGCTGTTCGCCTCACGGATGGAAACCGAAATATAGGTTAAGATAAAGATGTTTTATGTGTTTATTTGGAATTTAATCATTTTTAATTTAATTTAATTTAGTTATGACTTAATTTAATTGGACTTTATTTTGAAATTTGTAGTTATGGATATTATTCGTTATATATGGATTCTGTAATAATCTGAAATAAATATTATTATTATTCAGATATTTATTTATTAATCTTAAGCCTAAGTTTTTACAATATTTATATAAAAAACAATAAAAACATTATAAAAACTTAAACCTAGAATGCCGCCAACAGCGGGGCAGGGCCTAAGCTGCTGGCGGTACTCAGAAACCTCCTGACAATTCGTGCCGTGTCTAGGACGACCGCCTTCTGAATCCGACCCTTGATCCAACCATCAAGCGAGAGCCTCTTAAGATGTTGGTCAAGGCTCTTCGCTATTAAACCGTTTGCCGATACGACTATCGGAACAATGGTCGTCGAGTCAACATCCCACATGGCGGTTATCTCGTGAGCCAAGTCAAGGTGATTGCTGAGCTTGTCCTTCTCAGCCTTCACGAGATTCTCATCATGTGGGATGGTGACATCGACGAGCACTGCCCGGCGCTGGGAACGATCTACGATCACAATATCAGGCTTATTGGCAACTTATTATTATTATTATTAGATTTAGATTAGATTAGATTTGTCTATACGTATAATATGACTGTCTATAATTGCTTAAAATTTTCAACCTACTTACCATCTGCAGAATTATGTTATAATATTAGTTATAACTAACACTAAGCCCTTACATATTATGACATGCTACATTGTACTGAAAGCCATAAAGTGTTGAATTTACGACCGCTTCGTTGCTAAGTGCGGGCTTAGGACATTAACTCTCAATATAGGATATGTTTAGAACTATGTCTATAGCGTCCATAAACTGCTTCTGATATATATATATATATATTTGTAGGTAGACGTTTAATATATGTAGCTAAAACGTGACGTACTAAGGTTATAGTGTTTATTAGGTATTAATTTATCTTTTAATTATTTTAAGTCTAGCAAAAATAATGATAACCAAGGCCGTAGCCACGAGTTCATTTTCCCTATATTATATCTAAATAAAACAGGACAAGTGCGAGTCAGACTCGCCCACCGAGGTTCCCGTACAAACTAGTAGATAAAAGGGGGAAATCATATATTTTTTTTATATTTTTCTTCATAAACCGAAAAATATACATCGTAAAAATATTTAAAAGCCTGTTTTAGCTTATGCTAATGAAGCTCTTTCATATGATACTCCACATGATACGGTTAAAGAACTTTAAAATTTGGACCCTCCTTCCTTGCTTACAGCCCCTATTTTTTGTGATTAAATTAAAAATATCCAGTTTTCTGATTTTTTCCTATATGTACCTAAATTAAAATGTCAATATATAAAATATGAATAGGAACTTAAACATAGCAAATAGTTATATTAATTTTTATCAGCGTGTCGGCGTGCTGGCCGGCACATAATAGGACAGTCGACACGTGCAGCTATCACACGTAGAATGCTCTTGGTGCTACCCCGGACACGGCGGAGCATCGAGGCGGCTCGTTTACGCATTATAGCGTACTAATCATCCACCCGAGCGTTAGCAAACATACCCGATGCACTGCACCGCCAAGGCAGCCTCAGCAGCATTCTAAATGCATTATTGTATTGTACACGTAAGACATTGACTGTCTTCAGCGAATAGTTGGCCCACAAACTACACGTATAGAAGGACTGGCAGTAAGCCTTAAAAAGTGCGACCTTTACTGCTACAGTACAGCGAGAAAATAACATATTGCCTCTGACAGCCAACGCCCTGCCCTCCCTTTCAATGTCTTCATTATCTATAAGGTCCTCTGAAACCCAGTGGCCCAGGTACTTGAAACGCGACACTCTAACCAAGGGTGTTTCATCAAGCATCAGGGGAGGTACTGCTTGAATCTTAAAGTCCCTTGGCTGAAAGACCATAATGTCGCTCTTTTTACCATTATACCTGAGTCCATGAGCCCCAGCATATTCTTCACATACTTTGAGAAGCTTCCCGACGGCGCTTATTGAGGGACCGAGCAGCACCATGTCGTCGGCATAGCTTATGTTGTAAATAAATAAGTATAAGGGTTCCGTTTTTTTCTTTTGAGGTACGGAACCCTAAAAATTATATAACACGTCCACGAGCTCAAAATTAAACACAGAAAATGTGAATATAACGGTTAAATATTTAGTAAAATAATAAATCTATTACCCAGAAGTATAAAAGGGCAGTGACAGCCTAGGGCTATAACTTGCTCTGTATATTTATTTTTATCGCTCTGGGGTCTGATGATAGGTCGCTAAATAGTTCCGGTATGACGTAGTTTGTGGTTATAAAAGCGGAATAACGGTTGTCGAGAAAAATATACTGGCCCTAGGGGTTCCTTTTGTAAAGGACGAATAAACAGTTTTAATTTTCGGTGCTTATAGTGGGTAATGAGATCATCGACTGGCCTTCAGTCTTAATATAAAAAGGAAGCCTATTATGAAACCTCCAAGCAGTAGTACGCAATGGTTACATTCTTCCGGACTGAAGGACATTGTTTCCAGCCTCCGAACATATTAACCTGATGTTTTCAAAACCCGTGTAAAAGCTCATTATGTAAATAACATGGACTAAATTTATTATGTATATATTAGTGTTGATATGTATTGTCAGAGTTATATAAGTATGTTTATGAATATGTATATCTATTATGATTAATTATTATTACTCTTTTTTCCTGTAACATAAATAGGTAACTACTGTATATTGTTTTAGTGTATAATAAAGTTTTTAGTTACTTTTAAAGGCCACTATCTGTAACATCTTATCTATCCGTGCATGGTTGCCTGGAAGAGATCGCTCTAAGCGATAAGGCCGCCAATTAAAAGCCTAGCTATATTTATGTTTTTTCTGTATTTCTTTTTCTGTATGTGTGGTCTTTTAATAAAGAGTTATCTATCTATCTATCTATCTATATTAAACATCTAATTTGTTTTGTATGTTTTGAATATTCTGTCTCGGATGCTAACGTCTTCCTGCGTATATAAACTAATAAATAAAACAATGCAAATTAATTTATATGTATGATTTACAATATTACATTATTAAATAAAAACTACGGGTCACTCACGTCTGTTTTGAGCCGAAATATCCGACTATAGTTTAAACCGCATTCGGCGGTCTTTTTCAAAGAAGCAGCACACAACGTCACTCTCGGTTGGTGACGCGCCTTGCACTGCGACGTGCCGCTCATGCCGCACGTGATGTCACCGGTTGCAAAAGGGTTAAGGTGGGAAGCTGGTGGTTTTTATTTAAAAATGTGTGAAAACCACGTTAATTTCCATAGTAAAATATTATATTAGGCTAGATTTTTTTTGTCAATATTTTTCGTTCGTGCCAAAGCTTGCAAACTGCACACTAAGCATACAATAAGTTGTTTAGGTAAGCGCTGAAATACTATAAATAAGCTAAGATATAGCCTTTAAGGCTAGACGACTTATAACTTAGTGCACTGAGTCGTTTCGTATAATAGCGCATTAAATAAATTGTTTTCGGCGGTTTGTTGTCATAACATCTTAGATATTGTAGCTGGATTTATTTTGAAATTCATTATACTGAGTGCCACGAAATGGAATACACTTTTATGACACGTGGTAGATTGTTAACATAAATTTTTACTGACCAAGCGAGCAAAGGGAGCGAATGTGTAAGATTACGTCATCATACATAAGCCTTTCCTAATGAATGTAACCTGGTCTGACCTTCAGTTACTGCCAACTGTCTTACGTATATCAGCACTCCATTGTGGCTCAAGGTGTCATATACTTCGTTTATCAACACACAACCTCTACTATAAAAAGTATCTACCGAAGTGGTTATCGATTATATGACAACTATGACTCTTAACTCTGGAAATAGGCTGAACTATATCGGTGAGACTATTCCCCTAACAAATTACTTCGTTTCGGATACGGTTCTTCAGATAAATTCTGCTCCATAGCTTTACGATGATCTTCATAAGATAATCTACAAAGCTTCTTGTTGTTGTTGTTCTTTTCAGCTGGAAGTGACCCACTGCTGGGCAAAGGCCTCCCCCGACTTTTTTATTGTTGATGTACCAGTTATTGTCGAAGATGTCAAGTTACCACCTCTTACGGAGCCTGCCGAGTCGCCGCACCTCGCTGAGACTCCATTTGGTGGTTTTCTTAGCCCAAAGCTCTTCCGGCATGCGGCTAATATGACCCATTTGTCCCAGCTTGGCAGGTTTGAGAGCTATATCTGTGAACTTCGTTCTGGAACGGAGTCCCGTATTTCAAATACGTTTAATTAATCTAACATCGTCACTACGCTGTATCGCTCTCTGACAAACCTTGAGCTTGCTTTTTTGGGGCTTAGTCAAAGATAAAGTTTATGCAGTTTGTACAACGTATGTTAATATGGGAAGAATGCATACGTCCATTATTTTTCGTTTTAATGACATTGGAAGGTCACCCTTCATAGCCCAAATAGCTCTTCTATGTATTTCCGTTCGTTTTGTGACTTCTAGTCATGTCTGGTCCAGAAAGAGACTATTTGGCTGAGATAGATATATTCCTGGACATAGTGCATATCTTTTCTGATTTAATGTAGTATACGTAATACCCTATAGGTACCTAATCCTATAGGGTATTACGTACTACTATCTAGTATCTACTTATTTTGAAAAATCCGTTACCTTCTATTCGACAGGCCTTATAGTTCAGTGGGAGTACGTCTGCATTCTGAGGTTGTAGGTTCGATCCCCACCCAAGGCAAACATTCCGTCGCTCGCATGACTAACTGTCTTATCTCATTTCAGTCATCTGTTCAGGACAAACGTTTTTCGGTTCTGTGATTAGATTGTATTTGTCAAAAGTATTAAAAATCGGATGTTTTGCATACCTTAGGATATTAGCTTTCATAGAGGTTACTTACATGTTAATTTCACATTAATACTTTCATGTATTTGTATTATAAATACCGGCTGTTATTATTTGAAAAATGAGATAGGACAGTTTGTCATGCGAGGGACGATTTTTGCTGAACATGGATGTTTGTTCTGTATCTGGGCGATCATATTTATGTATGTATGTATTTACAAAAAAAAAAAAAATGTATTTTCTCAGCCATTTGGTCACATAGTACAAGCTTTCCTTAGTATGGGGCTACATAGTGTTGTATAAAAATCTAAACTGAATCAAACGAATTAGATACAAATTATCGAGAAGATTTGATACTCACTTGAAAGTGTAGATACTAAAACTTTAATGTTTGAAGTTAGTTTAGTTACCTTCACATAAATATCTAGTGGTGTTTGAAAGACACATTAGAGAGACACATCTATGTCTCTCAACTTTGATTGTATCCATCTAACTTCAGAGTGGCTCCCCCGTGTTAAATATTTAGTTAATGAGATTTTGAATGTACGTACTCGGTGGTGAATATGTATTTATTTAGCTATTTGACTTAATTAGATTCTGATACTGAAAATGTTGTTATTGTTCGCTTTAAGATGAAACAGTGAATTTATCGCCTATAAATTTACATGTAATTACAGAGAGAGAGCCAAGGGCGTCGCCAGCCCATGGCCCAGGGGGGGGGGGGGGGGGCAAGTTATTATTATGGAGGATGAGAAAAATATGAACTGTAGGTACAGGTACAATTGCACGGTAGGACTTTGGTTGCTTTGCAGTTGGCTACATTTTTTAAATCTCTAGGGGTGGGGGGGAGCTGGTGGTCAATCGTAGATCTATCTTGCATTAAAAAAAAGTCAAATGTCTCTCAAAAACTCTTCTTGAGTGGGTCTTTTCTGGTGGTTATGTATATGTTCTGGTGGTGTATGTGGTAGTGGGTGTATGTACTGGGCCTCAAGGCTGCTAAGTGAACATCACTCGCTCGCCGCTCGCTGATACGATTCAAAGATAATTTTAACAAATTGTTAGTATATTTGTATAGTAATAGACTAGCAATTCGTCAAAATAGTCTTTGAATCGTATCAGCGAGTGGCGAACGAGTGATGTTCACTTAGCAGCCTTGAGGCCCTGGATGTATTAAAAACAAGAGTGAATCGTATTTTTTTATACATTATAGATCTACGATTGACCACCAACTCGCATGATGTTAAGCGACGGTGTGGCCGAGGATGGAGCTCGTCGATCTAGAAGATATCTATTCACTCTAGCCTTGAAAATTCCAAGATAGATTCTTTTAGATATGCGAGCTTTATCGTGGACAGCAACTTCGGGCGGTCAAGACAAACTACCTAGTAAATAAATCACATCAGCTGTTTAACGCCTGGAGCTGAGTCAGTAGTGTCTAGTTCACGGATACGTGAACGGATCACGGATCACGGATACGGGGCATCACGTGACGTGATTTACCTGATATTTGAACCAAAACGCACATGAACATGCTCCTCTAGGAACGCTTTCATATATTAGCATATACTCAAGCATGCATATCATTAATTTAACTGCGTGTTGTGCCATTAGATGAAAAGTATATATATACTATATATTATATATACCTACTCAACGCTCCGCGTATAGAGATACGCGGCGAACACTGAAGGCGACACTCACTTCTTCACTCTTCTGGTACCTATGCGGTAGGCATGTTCAGCCTAATCCTGATTTAACATGAAGATAATATATTTGGGTTTATCGTAAAGTGGGAGTGTAATGAAGGACATTGACCTGGATGTCCTGCAAGCGCTGGATTGACGACTTTGACCCATTTTGGGCGGGTTGGTAGGAAATAAATATAGATCGAGATAAATGTAGATGGAAGTAGGCCAACAGTCAGTGTTTAGTAAAAAAAAAATGGATCAAAATAAGCCGTTTTCATTGCTTTATTACGTTCTTATTTTTACCCGACTGCGTAAAAAGGAGGGTTGTTTTTTAAGTGTGTGTATTTATGTTTGTATGTATGTATGTGGGTATGTATGTATGTACATATGTATGTTTCTATATGATCGCCTATAGTCTAAACGGATTGAAGTATTCGGATGTGCGAGGTGTTGTTAGATTCGTCTTCACTTCAAGCTATATTTTTTATAATAATACATCTCTCGCAAAAATAAAATAAAAATGCGTTTTTTTCGTAACCTCCAACGAACTTTTTCGTATTATTATATTTAAAAGTATATACTTTTTATCGCATATATACCATTTTAAAGCGCGTTTATAATATTTTACACCGATTTTACGCATACGTTATCACAAAAAACTTACACTCAACAGCATATGAAGCGTAACGAAATCGTAAGTTAGACTGCAAAAACTGCTTTTCTGCAGTCGGGTATTTTGTTATTCTTATAACATAGATACTTGTTTTCATAAACGTTTAATAAGTAGAAGTTATCTGCCTATAGAGTAAAAATATTAGCGTAAAAATATTCGCGTACTCGTAGATAGATGAACTCTTTATTGTACACACCTTAAAAGTAATAACAAAGTACTTAAATAGACTAGTGCAACAAAAGACAGCCTTATCGCTAAGAGCGATCTCTTCCAGGCAACCATGGGATGGAGAAAAATATAAAATATAAAGCAGACGGGGCGTGCAAGAAGATATTTAACATGTAACATTATAAAACTAGAAGAAATGTAAATTATGTTTTCGATTCCCACTGGGGCTCCAAACTTTAAAAACATTATAAACTATAAGGTAACTATAAGGTAGGTATATAATATATTTTTGTGAATTTCGTGTCATTTTTCGGGTTCCGTACATCAGGCAGCAAAATGGAACCCTTAAAGGTGCACTTTGTTGACCGTCTGTCCGTCTGTGAAGACCCTTTTTCTCAGGAACGAGTGGAGGTTTCATGCTGGAATTAATATCAAATTATAAAATATATATTTAAATTTTTAAAACTCCGTCGTCAATATAACTGATATCTGACTGAAACTTTAGCTGCCAATGAGATTTTATCTACACAAAGGTTATAATCATTTAATATGAAGTAAAAGCATGGAAAATCTCAGTTTTCAGCACTTTCGAGGATAAGACCACTTCTTTTAAGAGACTTCTCTAAGACTGAATCATTTATATCGGAAAGGTTATGTTAAGTCACATTTTGTTATATGATCGACATTGTTTTTTCTATATTGTAATTCTAATCACTTTTCTATATTATATCTTGCATGTGTAGTATTACATTATTATATTATTAAGAAACAAATGTATAATACTTTAAGATACATTATTAGGAAGAAGCCACTGACGTCCGAAATACAGTTTATAACTAGTTCGGAGTCAGTGGAACTCATTTAATTTGTACCTTACTTGAACACTAATAAAGTTTTTTTTTTTCTTTTTTTTTTTTCTTTGAAGCCTTTTAGTATCGTGGCCTTATATGTCGTATTGCACTTTCTAAACATACAGGATAGCTTTCTCACTGTTCACAAGTCACGACACGATCTAACAGCGTTGCTCGATGTGTCGCGTCTGAAGACGAGTTGGGCGATTACCTTACTTGAGGCTTGCCAGGCAGAGCCGGGGAATATCTATCTAAGTATAATACATCATTATTAGCTGCGCGCTTTTAAGCACACCTACCTTGCTGTGGGATACATAATATATATACCTATATGATTTTGCGACATAGAATATAGATTAATAAATAATAAATAAATATTTGTGGACATTTCACACAACACCATCTAGCCCAAACTAAGCAAAGCTTGTACTGTGGAACTAGATGGCTGATAGAATACATATATACTTTTTTTTCTGTAAATATATGCATATGATACATAGAAACACCCAGGACACAGAACAAACATCCATGCTCATCACACAAATGTTTGCCCTGGGTGGGGATTGAACCCACGACCTTTCAGTTCAGCAGGTAGACGTAAACACACTACCAACTGAACCACAAGGCCAAGATTGATTTTATAAAACTAAAAATAACAAAGTGAATGAATCAAGAGCTTCGTTAACAAAGTCGATAAGGTGTCCTAAGCACAAAGAAATAAACGGTCGTTTGTTTGGCGTTGAAAGGAAAAGCAATTAGCTCGAATGCAAATAGCGCAATGTATTGTAGTGTAGAACATTTGCATGCGAAGCGAGCGCGCCGGAACTCAGGGCTCGGCACTCATTCCCTGTATAAGCTTCCGTCCAAACTTCCATCGTAAAACAGAAAATTGCGGAAAACCTATCTTTCTCTCTAATACCGCCGACGAGAAACGTCTCCTCTCTGCCCAGGTATAATCCGCAATAATTGCCCGGTCAAATGTAAACATTTCGACGCCGGAAACTCGAAAATTTAGCACACTTTCTTCTTGAATTCCCGCACAATCTCGATCTTCAACTTCAAAAGCGGTTGAATAAATTGATTCGTAAAATTTTACAGCGAATGCTAAACGAATCACAGAATTAATTTAACAAACAGAATCAATTAATAATTAAAATGTATTTTTCAAATAAAAATGTAAAACGAAATTTCAGGAAATGTTAACTGAAATATTAGCATGCAGTTTTAAGCAACAATAAACCGAATTGAGGCGTTTTATCACTAATTTGGCGCACCGCCTACCTCCTAGGTCCACGTTTACGATCCCTATCGCCTTAACCCTGTTAAGAATTCATTTGTTTTCCGACGAAGCGTTTTCCACGAACCATTACGTGAGGGGCCATTCCGATTTACGCGGTACCATTTGGAGAAATGTCTAATTAACCTGCCTATTGAACAATTTATTACACGACCCCCGAATGCCTGGGAATAGGTAATTCCGTTCGATCCTATTGACTGTGGTGTTGGGAATAAATCACTAGCCTGCAAATTTGGCAGATGGAGCATTTTGAGGGAGATATTGCTTCGTTAATGGTTTTCTGGGATGGCGTAGCAGGTAAATGTTGAGTAGGTAAAACGTTACGCGTTATCGTTTTGATCATGCCGACGTCGCTTATTAGAAGTTAGAACAAAACAAAAGAAACAAAGTGAAAGTTATGTGCAAAAGTGTCGAGGGAATGGCCGAAAAGGCCGCTGTCGCACTTTCCTTTGAATAGTTTCACGAGACAGTTTGAATTTACTTTGGCTTTTCGTATAGTTGTTGCAAATAACAATTTCGCGCGGCCTGTGATTGTGTTTGTATCGTGTTTGTGTAGGTGAGAGTGACGTCTTAAAAAACTCGTAAACCACCGACAAAAAAGACGGCTGAACCGATTTTGATGAAATATGCTAAGAACTTCTCGCTGAAATCCACTTTAAAAAAATGATCATATTCGGTCCATCAGTTTAAGAGCTACGATGCCACAGACAGACACACAGACACACGCGTCAAACTTATACTTAACACTTCTCTGTTTATGTTGGGGGTTAAAAATATCAAGGATGTTCAAACCCGTAGACAGAGAAATATATAATACCTCCTATATCTGAACCACAATATTTCAACGGAGTTGGTTCATACCAGAAATGAAATTGCCAAATAATATTTCAGTTACTTATGTCACACGCTGTATTTCATAGCAGGGATTTGCGCGCATTTTGCAGCAACCATTCCACTATCATTTACTTTCTAAGCACGTACCTTGTTGTCACATAATTCCGTGTTATTAATATTTCGTAGGAGAAGTTGCAATTACAATGCATCGCTTTGAGTTTTTGGTACATCGTATAATATCGGTCTAAAGCCTTTTTTTTATAGAAGATAGATCTACGATTGACCACCAACTCGCCTGATGTTAAGCGACGGTGTGGCCGAGGATGGAGCTCGTCGATCTAGAAGATATCTATTCACTCTAGCCTTGAAAATTCCAAGATTGTAGGTCTCAGGAAACAGAAATGGCGGCAAAGAATTCCATTCTTGTGCACTACGCAACAAGAATGTGGATCGATATCGCTGAGTACGGATTTTCGGCATTTCAACGAGAAATGGGTGGTAATTCGCAGACTTTCTACTACTCCTGTAGTGAAATGGGGAGGGTGGAATTAGGTTGTGAAGCTCTTGCGCACATTCCCCGAATGAATTCTGAATCCTGAATGAATCTTGTAGAAAATAGACAGACATGCTACTTTACGACGGTGCTCGAGACTAAGCAGCTTCTTGGCAGCTAGTTTGTCGTCACCGATTAACCTCATAGCTCGCCGGTCCACTGACTCCAAAGCTTCCAACTGATACTTGGCTGATCCATCAAAATGTTAAACTACCATTTTACTATGTAAAATTGTCTTTTTAATCCCCGATCCAAAAAATGGGGTGCTATAAGTTTGACGTGTGTATCTATATATCAGTGTATCTGTCTGTGCCATTGTAGCTCTCAAACGGAAGACCGATTTTCATCAAGTTTTTTTTTTAAAGAGTATTTTATTAGAGCGTTCTTACCTAGATTGAATTAAAATCGGTCCAGCTGTTTTGTTTTGTCGCAGGATTTTGAGTTTTCTAAACACTTGTTATTTACTCAAAAAGGTTCAAATCCTGATAAGGGAAGGCTTTTCTGCCCAGGATCAACATAGGCACAAAACAAAATAAATAGAAAGTGAAGTTGAAATTTAAAACTACGACCCAAAAAAGGGGTGTTATAAGTTTGACGTGTGCATCTGTGTATCTGTGCGTTTGTCTGGGGCATCGTAGTTCTCATTTCAAACTGATGGACTGATTTTGATCTAGTTTTTAGGGTTCCGTACCCAAAGGGTAAAAACGGGACCCTATTACTAAGACTTCGCTGTCTGTCTGTCTGTCTGTCTGTCTGTCTGTCTATCTGTCTGTCTGTCTGTCTGTCTCCAGGCTGTATCTCATAAACCGTAATAGCTAGAAAGCTGAAATTTTCACAAATGATGTATTTCCTTTGCCGCTATAACAACAAATACTAAAAATTAAAAAAAAAAAAAATTAAGGGGGGTCCCCATACAATAAACGTGTTTTTTTCGTATTTTTTTGCTCAATATTAAAAACGGTAACAGGTAGACGCTTCAAATTTTCACAGAATATTTACTTGTATATTACCTTTCAAAATAAATAATTAAATAACAATAAAGTAAATATTAAAGGGGGGCTCCCATACAACAAACGTAATTTTTAAGCAATTTTTACTCGATCTTAATTAACAGGTAGAAACTTGAATATTTGTAAGTAAATATTTAGAAATATATTAACTATAAAAATAAATACCTAATCTAATACATAAAAACTCACAAAATGAAAATAATCCGTGCATCTAAACGCGGTGCGAGCGCCGGTTTAGCGGGGTAGCGGGGGAGGTAACATGACGGAGCGAGCCATAACCGCGCGTATTCGCGCGAGCGTCGTCATGCTGCCCGGATGTGTATCGAAAACCTACCTATAAGTTTGCAATTTACTACTTGGAATTTCGTTGATTTCTCGTTATTTTATAAACAGAACTAAACTTTGTAGTATTCTAAATGATAGTACGGAACCCTTCGTGCGCGAGTCCGACTCGCACTTGGCCGATTATTTTTTGTTTGAAAGAGGATTTCATCGAGAGTGTTCTTAGCTATGTTTCATCAACATCGGTTCAGCCTGTTTTTGTCGGGGGTTTTTGAGTTTCCTAAACCTTTACTTGTGTCTATAAAAGAATGTGAGTATACTTCTAGGAACTTAGGAACGAACTAAAATATTTTATTTTAATCAAAGCTGTTATTTGTAAGTAGAACATGCTTAGATAGAATTCGCTCCTATAGCTTCCGTACATTTAACAGTGGGTAAATATTTAAGTATTTTTCCTATTGCTACGAAGTCGAAGCTAGTAAAAAATATTTCCATATCGTCCCGTAGTTCAATCAGTAAAACCACAAAATGTATCCCAGAGATTATATTGGAAAAGTGTAAAATATTGGTATTATAAGTTAGTCGTATCGTATCGGAAAACCATAAATTTAAAAAATGGCGCGACCATACAGGAAATAAGTGAAACAACAGCACTCAGAAAATTGCTCGTTTTGCCGCTTGTTCAATAACAAGCTACTGAAGTTATAAAATGTACTTATTATAACAATGTGCATACTTTAATACCATATGAAATGTAAAAGAAAACCCAATGTATTAAAAACCAATGAGATTTATTATTTTTAAATAGGTTGAAAAATTCAAAGTTAACTACATCTTTACTTTAAAAAATGTATATTATTATTTTCAAAAAGTGATTATATTAAAGCATTACTTTATTTACTTGATATTTGAATGTGCTCAGTAAGCTTCTTCTTTTTATATTCACATTAAATTTATCTGAATAAAGTTTGACTAAATACTCATTCATATATTATTAATCTATCAAATCAGCCACGAGATGGACAGATGACCTCATACAAGTGACGGGAAGACGCTGGATGCAAGCCGCTTCCAATCGGTCTTTTTGGAAATCCATGGGGAAGGCCTAAGTCCAGCAGTGGACTTGTTATGGCTGAGATAATGATGAAATCCGCCATATCAAAATAGTGTTACATAGACTAGACATACAGAGCTTAAAGGCGCGTCGATTGATACCCCTTATCAAAATAGGATCAGTCTTTGAATACTAGTTAACGTTAACTCGTCACTTTTTCTAAAGAAAGTGCTGTCAACTGATCTTCTTTGAATTCCTTTTGATCGAGCTACATTTATCTCGAGATGTCAATGAAGGCGATATACCTAAACAAGGGATTTACTTTCTTTGTTCATAAAATAATATAAAACTCTGTCACAGAATAAAATCAAATCACGTCTAATTGGTTCTATTCCAGTCGACCCATTTCCAATCTAATTTCAGGTAATTTCTGTGATTGGTTAGATTAATAAAGTATTCATATAGGGTATCCATAGTTTGGACCGATTACCCTCGTCCCGAAAGGTAGAAACCTAGCAATAGGTATATATTTTAATGAGCAATCTATTAATAGATTTGGGTAACCAATAACTTATTAAAATTTCTCTTGGAATTACTTTTTCTGACAAAAATCATCTATATCGGAGTAACTTAATTCAAACTTCACAAATTATTTATCTCTAAAGCTAGTTCGGGTAACTATTGTAAATAATCTCATTTTTTTTGTTGTTAGTGTAGAAATAAATTAAAAATTCACCTTTAATCATACAAGCGGCTTCTAGAGTTAGGAAAGAAAGGTGTATTATTGATAATTAAATTGATGTCATATTTCTAATACATACTGGGCAACCGAGCTTCACTCGGATTTTTTATGACTGAAAATACGAGTAAACCCGGGTTCATTAAAAATGAAACCTAGCAAGATCGGTTTATCGTCTCCTAATCTACCTACAAACCAAATTTCATTAAAATCGTTGGAGCCGTTTCCGAGATTCAGATAATACATATACAAGAATTTCTCGTTTAAAGGTATTAGATTAGGTAGATATATGTATAAAGAATAAATTTAGATTGTTGCAAATATTTTGATTGCATACAATAGATACCCAAGCTAGCTAGCAGAACGAATTGCTTGAATTCCCCGCCCCATGCCTGCGGTTGACCTATAACATTATTCTGCACTATAATAATGCTATAAGACTGGAATAGACGAATAAAATACAGCCAACAATATTAAATCTCGACCTAAAACGCAATCGATAGCCACTTCACCGACATAAATATCGCTTCACCTAGCAATAACTCTAAGTGCAGCTAAATGTATCGATACATTGGCGAGCTTCACAGAAAGAACTGTTCACGATGGTGGGATTTTTTCTCGCTATAAATCGAGAACGTGCCGCGAGCCGGGGCCCCGTTATCGCACCTCCCTCGGAGCTCGAGGACCCTCTGAGCTTGAGCTGAGTGCTCGCTAATTAACGTCCTCCCTTTATATCCGGGACATTCGAAATACATCTTATCGATATTTTAGCCTTTGAAATCGATATCAAAAGATCGGATCAATAAGGAATTATTGAAATTGATTTTATGAATGCGACCTAATTTTTTTTTTGTTCTATATCTGGTTTATAACATACTTCTGTGGCAATACATATATGATTTAGTGAATAATGTCAATGTTAGCGGTTTCACTGGGATTTGTTACCATAACTTTTAAAGTATGCATTTAAATTTTAGATGTTGCTGGTTTTTTAACGACTTCCAAAGAGGAGGAGGTTCTAAATTCGACTGCATGTTGTTTTAGCGATTACTTCACCAATTATGAATTGTTTGTTTTGTTTAGTAATATTTCAGAGGTGATCTCATATAAATTTTATCAAAATCACTTTCGTTTCTATAATAAAATAACTGGAATGTAAATATATAATCCAAGTAAACGAATTACGTATTAGGATGTCGGTTTTTTCAGTTTTTTTAAATTATAATTACTATAACTTATTGGGCAAAGTGCCTTTATTAACTACAACAAAACAATATAGCAATACACATACCTAACTATATAGCAATAACAACATAGCAACTACACATAAAGTACTATACAAAAAGCAAATCGATTACCCAAGACCGATAAAGGTCTAAGGACAATACAATTACTTATTCAAACCAGTTAGCAGCGTACCCAGCATGCTGTCAGCATTACCACGATTAATTGCAATACTTGCGCACGATTATTTAATTGACTTTTTTGATATTAGTCATAACTTTTTCTTCCACAATTATTCATCGAAAAACTCTTTTCGATCATAATTGCGTGACTCTAAATTTGGAATGGTATGGAAAGTCGAAGGTAATAACTTAATTAATACGAGTATCTCTATCTTTCTACCAATACTAAAACAGAAGACTATTCCTCTTCTGTGTTAGTATTATCATTTTATAATGAAACGGGTGAACCCAACGTAAGTAAACGATTTGCATGTCAGAATCGCTACGGTCCTCCATCAATGTTTCCGCTGACTTCGGCCCGAAAGATGGTGAACTATGTCAGTGAACCTGCACTGACATAGTTCACCATCTTTCGGGTCCCAGCATCTGTGCTCAGAGCGCGCCTGCATTCGCGGATCGGAAACGAGACACCTCGGGAGTGCGAGCGGCGGACCGAGATCCACGCGCCATCCTCCCTGAGGGGTCGACGAGCGAACACCTTCAATTTTGTTGTGCCTTTCAGTTTACTTAAGTTAATACACGGAGTACTTTGTGTATCAACTTAAGGTTTATTTGCGTTGGGTTCACCCTAGCGTGAGCACCACCCACATTCAGCGTGAGCACAAGAACTACATGACCCAATCAAGTCATCACAGTTCTATAATTTAAGAAGCAGACGCTCAAATAAGAGACACCCTCTTGTGTTGGCAATCCCGTTCAGATCCACTAAGCGTTTCAGTTCCATTTTCCTAATGAGAACAACAGAGTTGTGAAATACTCTCCTTGCGTTTATCTTTCCTACCACATTGTCCCAACCCAGGTTGTGAAAAAAAAAAACGGTGAAATTTGAACACATTTTCAAATACTTCAGTGACTAGATGTTTTGTAAAAAATACTTTTTTGTCCAGTCTACTTGGGTAGAGGATTGCTTTTAGCGATAAGGTCCCTGTAGTTTCACTGGCATATTAGTATGTTCTTATTAATTTGTGATTTAATTAAATTGTAAAACAATAAATAGTCATTTATCTAATTCTCTCTAGTTATTTATCTAATGCTAAGCGTTTGTGTGTAAATATTATTTTAATCCACATTTAAATTCCAGTAAAAATTCCAGATATAACGAAAAAATTACACGCAAAACTTCAGTGACGACCACAGTGTATTGATATTATACAAGGCTTACACTTAGGTACTTACTGTTGTAGTTTAAAATTATCGGTGGCATTGGACAGAACGAGGAATGTTTTACATACGAGCGCCATATACAACTACCCTACAATTATTACAATAAAAAAAATGTGACTGTAAAGTCGGTTTACGGACGATACCTTCACGTGACAGCGTCATAACAAAACATTGATGAAATGCAAACGTTACAATGGGCGTAACGGGATAACGAGCGTAACGGGACAATGAGTAATCCTTTTTCGTGCGTGCAGCCGGCGTTCATCGATTTATTAGACGTTGCCACGTCAAAATGGAAATTCCTACGAATAATATCAAAAGCACAAGAGCGTCAGATTGCTTGATGAGGAACTAAAGAGAGTTACTAATTGCACAGCTCTCGTCCAACCACTTTAAAAACTCCTCAGAGGCTATTTGCCTAAGCATTGTCTAATTAGCATCCTTCAATTTATTTCCAACAGTTCTGCGTCGCTTAATTTCAAACTCAAGAGATCTCAAATTAACTAAAAGTTTAGCCGTAAAACGTGAAGAGAAGATATCAAATCTCTTAATTTTATGTAACTTGATTACTTGAGGTGTGGACGAGCATTAAGACCCGTTTCCACTAGAAACAAATGTCCCGTGACGCTACAGATGTCGGGCAAAGTCGGGTAAAGTTAGGCGACGGTACGACAAATTTCTTGTTAATTAAGTGTCGGGTATATAATTAGTATAAGTTTTAAGCACTAAGTAGCAATCAACACTACTAGCTTTTTGGACGATATCGATAAAAGCTTCTAAGTCGAATTTTTTCAGATATATAATCAAGTAAATTACAATGTATCGTGTTTTGAACCGCAGAAATAATTGAAACAAAGATGTATCTATAACGTATTTTTTAATTTTAAAACGATTTTAAAAGTAAAAAAAAATAAAATGACTGTATAAAATTAATTTAAAAAAAAACGCAGTTGTTATTTCGTACTAGTGAGAGGTTGACAGAATATTTTGAGCTCTAATTCAATTTATGAAAGGTTTAACAGTAAGACCGTATATGTCGGCAAATGTAGTGTATGAAGCTGTAAAACGTATACATACAGAAGGTCAGTGGCTGTAAGTGGAAAGCTAAATATCGGGCTTTCATCTTTAAATGAATTTTTAATAGGAGAGTCCTTGCCCAGCAATGGGCTAAATTGGGCTATCGTGAGGCAAGTTTTCTAGTGACATCAATCCATATTGCCCAACTTTGCCCGACTTTGTTTATCATAATCGCAGGACACTTCGTAGTGAAAACGTGTCTTTAATTGCGCCGAGTTTTGGATGGAGTACGCAATTTAGATTTACATTTTTGTATTCACGCTGTTGGCTTTCAGATTATGGTAATGGAATAAGTTGTAACAAATTGAATGTCGCCACCTTTTAGCTCCCATGTGGGTTGCCGTTTTATTTACTGTTTTTTCTTCCACAGGTTCTTCTTATTCGTAAATACTTCGTTCCCCCACGTAATTGGGTGAATTTTGTGTATCGTATATGTTTATTTAAAAGCCGAAAGACGAACGAATTTCATCTGACAGAATATTGAGAGGAAAATAGAAAGGAATGGTGTTACTAAATCCGAAAGTATCCACATTTATAGATAGAACTGGTATTTTTTAAGGATTATTTCATAAATAAAAACTAAAATAAAATACTTACCAATTTTTTTAGGTTTTATTTAGTTTTACCTGTCCCGTTGTCTGTCTGTCTTTTTAGGGTTCCGTACCCAAAGGGTAAAAACGGGACCCTATTACTAAGACTTCGCTGTCTGTCTGTCTGTCTCCAGGCTGTATCTCATAAACCGTGATAGCTAGAAAGCTGAAATTTTCACAAATGATGTATTTCCATTGCCGCTATAACAACAAATACTAAAAATTAAAAAAAATATAATATTAAGGGGGGTCCTCATACAATAAACGTGTTTTTTTCGTATTTTTTTGCTCAATATTAAAAACGGTAACAGGTAGACGCTTCAAATTTTCACAGAATATTTACTTGTATATTACCTTTCAAAATAAATAATTAAATAACAATAAAGTAAATATTAAAGGGGGGCTCCCATACAACAAACGTAATTTTTAAGTAATTTTTACTCGATCTTAATTAACACGTAGAAACTTGAATATTTGTAAGTAAATATTTAGAAATATATTAACTATAAAAATAAATACCTAATCTAATACATAAAAACTCACAAAATGAAAATAATCCGTGCATCTAAACGCGGTGCGAGCGCCGCGCCGCGGTGTGTTGGTGGCGCGAGCGCGAGGCGGTTGCTAAGATAAGGCGGTAAATGAGGCGGTTGATAAGTTTGCAATTTACTACTTGGAATTTCGTTGATTTCTCGTTATTTTATACGATTTTCTAATATAGATGATAGTACGGAACCCTTCGTGCGCGAGTCCGACTCGCACTTGGCCGTTTTTTTTTTTTAATGTTAGATAGGTCTACGAATGACCACCAACCTGATGTTAAGCGACGGTGCGGTCGAGGATTGAGATCGTCGATCTAGAAGATTTCTATTCACTCTAGCCTTGAAAATTCCAAGATTGTAGCTCTCAGGAAACAGTTTCATTCCTGTGCGGTACACACTAAGAACGTGGATCGATATCGCTGAGTACGGATTTTCGGCATGGTAATGCGCCGACTTTCTATTAAACCTATAGTAAAATGGCGATTTAGTTGTGAAGCTCTTGCGCATACTCCCCGAAATGAATCCTATAGAATACCTATATACGGACAGGCTACTCTATTTACTTTATACGTCATGACGAAGGTCTGAAGGTAAAACTGAGACATTGCCACTAGACCACTGGTGGAGGGTGGACTAAAATAGTTGAGTTTATACAAACTTTTTGGTCACCGGTAAGAATTTTTCATTGCCATAAGTCTGTACCTTAAATGTTATCTTATGTTAAGGCCGAACGAAACGTTTTAATTCCACATTTGTCGTACGGACTGCTAAATTCTGGAATACACTTCCTGAGTGCATTTTTCCCGATGGTTAAAATCTGGGTGTCTTTAAATCACGTGTCAATCATTTAATCGGTTTCTTCTAGGTAAGAGCGCTTCATCGTAGACCGCAACATCGCTTAACATCAGGTGAGTTGGCGGTCAAGCGCAAAAATGTTGGCAGTATTTTTGTTGTTTTGTTTTAATTCAAAACTGTACAAATGCATACCTAATAACTTGCATAAATTTAGTTGTTTCAGCTAATTTATAGCTACTGCGCAAGTAACTTGAAATCTCTAATTCTATGCAAACACCAGATTAACTCTAGTGCTGTTATTATTTTCTAGTATAGAGATAGAACGTAGGTAATTGAGCTGCTGCATTGCGTTTGAGCTAAGATTTATTCAAACTAAGAGTTCAATTCAGCTTTTACTCCCTCTTATTTACATTTAATTTGATGCAGAGCCGTGCTTGCACTCGACGTATCGATCTTGCCAGAAGAATGTATAGAATAGCAACATTTAAAATGGAAATCACGTCTGAAGTCGCATTCTTCACAAGAGGAAGCTAATTTCGATATTGCTTCACTGAATTTATTGCACCGTTTGTTGAATACGGTATAATTTTGCTAAAGGAGAATAGGCAATGTGCACTATCTAATAATTGCGCATAAAATATTATATATAGGTATTTAAGACTGTTTTACTAGATTGACTCAGATTAAAAAAAAACATATATTTCCATAAAAATATTTTAGTTATAGCTATCAAATTTAGATACTTGTAAAGAGAGTGAAAATTCCACATGCATATAAATTATGTTTCACTACAATATTAATTATGTTGTCTACTAGTATTACATTTTGTCACAATTGATGCTAAATCCTATCAGCGAGTGACGAACGAGCGATAGTTCAAATAGCAGCCTTGAGACCTTGGTCAGAGGCCTTAATAAGTCTGACACTAGGGCTGGCTACTCAGTCTATATGAACTTACTTATTGATCATACTCCTTTACAGTAGTGAGGTACTATCGGAACCGTTTTTACGCTTCGCTGAAACGGGGATGGATGAATGGCTTTGCTTGTGAATAGAACGCGTTGCACATTACATGCACAGTGATTGCACGCTGTTACTGTAGGTATAATTACCTAACATCCCATATAGATTACAAAGATGAATGAAAGAAATAGGTATTCAAATTCCACTACCAATGAAAGCAATAATAGCTGAGGTGGGTACAAATTAATCATTGACCAAATATTGTAATTAAAACAGCCGAAAAAACAACCGCTCAAAATAAAATTTTACGTTATTTTTTTTATAAGGACTAAAAAAAACAAGTACTACCGTTGTAAGATATAACATTTTGTTGTTTTAGACAAGGTTGTAGACAAAGTATCCATTTCCAAATGATCAGTTGGATATATAAAATAATATATCTTACGTCACTCCCATAACTAAGATGAATCTATGTATCTATATAGAAATAATAGCTTTTATTACAAAATACCTCCAAATTAAACAACTAAACTATCTGGGATACATAAAAATATATTCACACATAGAATATTTGCGTTTACTATAAAGCGAACTGATATACCACAGTTTTGGAAGGAAACTAGAAGCCTAAGATCAACTATTCGAATAATTTACAAACTCTGACATGGCTTAAGTTTAGCCGCACTACATGACGTAGCCACTTGATGTTTGCTTAGCTTAACTTTACCTCAGTTTAGGCACTATGGAACAAGTTTGCTATTATTAATTTCCAACAAATCGTCTGTAATTTAAGACTAATTTATATTACTTATTTAAAAGGATTTAACGAACGAACAGATTTGATACATATTTCCCAAGATTGGCACTTCAGTTTATGAAGACTATTTTTATTCAAGCAAGGCATGCTTGTCAAATACCTGAAGTTAAACTAAGAGACACTTTGTTGCGCGCTGTTCTATACAAATAAAATAAAACTATTTTTATCCCTAAACATCATCCGTTTTCGATGATTTTTCAACCGAATTCAAAAAAAAAGGAGGTTACCAATTCGACTGTATTTTTAAGCTATTGCATAGCTTCTATCGCGGGCCTTGAGCGTGGAGACCGAATCCAGAAATTCCGTAACGAAAATAACCTAACGCAGTAACGCCGATACAACCAATGCCACCTAGAGGCGATTTGCAGAACTAAAGATACAAGCGTGATATTTCAAAAAGTCATCAAAAGTTCTGCTATTCATCGATAGATGGCAAAACTAAAAACTAAAAAGTATCACCGCTGTGCCGGTCGGAGTGGGGGGTGTTAGGAATTCTACAAAAATAAAATAAATAAATAATTATAATTACATAAGTTGATCAAAAATGCTATGCAATAGCTTTACCGCGGCAGTCTCCGAGTGCCACACGTCTTTTTTTTTTACTAATTAGAATCATAAACGACTTATTTCTACGGTTTTGATTTTCAAATGGCGTTATAACTCCAAAGTTAAAAACAATATAAATTTTAATTATGAGACGGTTTGCAATTACGGGTAGAAAAAAGTTTTGTCCAGTTGTTTGAAAAACGCATAATTTACTGGAGAAATGTCTCGATAGCTATGTGTTGCAGTCCACGTTCGAGTGCACTTAAGTCGTAGAAACTGGTTTACGCTAATTTAAAAACACTCATTCAGAAAGCGTAATACCGATAAAGACGGAGTTAACCTTTGCTACCCCTACAAATATGTATATAAATTATCGCTGCGTGTGCGGTTACTCAAAAAAAGTATTGATGGTATATCGTAATGATAGTAATATTTTAAGCTACAGATTAGGTATAGCGCCATATATCACATCTACTTATGGATAGGGCTTTATCCGTACAGCGTCAAAGGTTATCTACCATCATACCCTTCTGTTTGCGTTACCTTATACAAAATAACCGCACCATTTTCTTGTGGTAACTAATGTAGTAGTCAAGCATTGTTATGAAAGTGCGCATCATTGCCGATCGGTGTCACGTGTGCTACTATGAAAAAGTTCGCGCAATGTGGTTGAAACTATATTCCGATTTTTGAGATCTCGGTCTAACTTAGACATGAGAGACCCATACTTACTTTTAAGCACTCACATTCGAGATTGAAATATCATAAAAGCTTTGATTAAATTACATTAAATCGACGTACGAGAGTACTAAATGATACAAAGGGGTAGGAGAATAGCCCTGTTGTCGAAATTCTATATATTTGAAACTTAGCGAGAGGCCTCGACGGATTTTCCTTATCGAATTTCTTTGGTGAATTCTTTGGAAGAACCCTTACAAATAGTTGTAGTATAGTTTATCTTTTTTTATAGTTTCTATATTTTTTAAATAAGGATGTATAAATATGTATACGTTTAGAATACTCGAAAACCCCTGAAATAAAAGTCTGAACTGATTTTGATGAAACAGGTAAGAACACTCGATGAATTCCTGTTTCAAATAAAAAAAAACCTAGATCAAAATAAGTCCATCCGTTTGAGAGCTATGATGCCACAGACAGAAAGTTTACAGTTGACAGATTTAGAAAGTTTTTAAGAGTTTTATAGCTCAAAAAGAAAAAAAAACGGAACCCAGCTTAGAACTTGGACGATATGGGCTACATTTTATCATCATCATCACAGTTTTTCATCACTAGGCGGGTGGAAACACGGGAACAGCTGGTTATTATATTTTAAAAAAACGCAAGATTTCTGAACGTAGGTAAATTTAGAGATGAAAAAAACGATTGGTTACGTGCAATGTTAAATAAAAAGTCAAGAGCACTTTTACGACTGACTTTCAATTGACCAAGTTGATTTATTGATAAGCCACAGTCGTTTGTCGTTTGCATATTTTATCGACCTTGAAATGACGAAACCAAGTACGATAGCGATACGATTAACTTTGTCAACAACCTTACCCTGTCATCATCATTGCTAATCGAATGTGATTTTTATTAAGTTTGCGTAGGATATTTTCTTGACGTGAATACCAAAAACAAGGTTAACAATTCAATTAAGCAGACTGACTAAATTATCCAAAGCGCAGTAGTTTGATTAATAATATTCTAGTTAGATGCGATTTTCCACAAAGTTAACTGAGGAATACATTGAAAAAGTGAGCTCAGCACGATCTAATGTATGGTGATTGTTTTAACCCCCGACGCAAAAACGACAGGTTATAAGTTTGACGTGTCTGTGTGTATGTCTGTCTGTGGCATCGTAGCTCCCGACCGGATGAACCGATTTTGATTTTGTTTTATTTTTGTTGATTGAAAGGTGAATTAGTCGGGAGTGTTCTTAGCTGTTTCATCAAAATCCGTTCAGCCGTTTATTTTTGTCGGGGGTTTTTGAGTTTTTTAAACTAACACTTATTAAAGAGTGGGTACCGTGTTACCGATTAATCGAACATCGGGAAAAGTGACGCAAGTGCCATAGGCAAGACGCGACGAAAGCAACGGAGAGAAGGAAGGATAAGACTTCAATTTCCATGTATGAAAATTGAAGTTTTTTCTTTCTGGGGAAAGTTGTCGCACAGGAGAAAACTGTTTTCACCCATAACATGTCCCATCGGATGTGTAGATGTGCAGATCAACACTTTGGGAGCCTTTACCATATTGGTCGCAGAGGTGTCACGTGGTATACTCGAAACATTCGAACAGTCGTTTTTGCTTAAACCTATCAAGCATTAGTGGCGCCACCTGTAACACACACTGCAAGTGTCCCGTCAAGCATCAAGTCCCGTCAGTTGTTAGAACATTTTGAACTGTTCTTTGATAAATGAACGGTCTATACATTTGTAGATACTTATGTGTGTAAAACACTCAAAAATATCCAATACTTATACTTTTTATTCATTTTGAGTACTTTTTATTACTCATGCGTGAAAGAAACATATTTATGTTGTTAATAACACCTTGTTCCTATGTCCACCAATATTTATTTACATTTATTTATCCGCTCTTAATATCAGTGCTATGGCTTTCTTTTTGTTGTTGCCTATATTTTGTCCACCGTCATTTTGGTTAGCTTCGCTTTTTTTGTTGTCATCATTTACGACCTCAATAGTTACGATTTCTTGTCCCACGTCGTTGATTTGTACGTCTTTTATAGTTTTATCTTTCAATAATTTTATTTCATCTAACTTAAAAGGGCGCAGATCTTCTTCATTATTGTTTTTCAGGAATTTAATGTTTTCAATTGGATTGTGTTTGTTTTGTAAGGCTTTTATATGTGTAGGTGTCAACTTTTGTACGTTTTTCTCAAGGTCAGAATATTCATCTCTTGTGTTTGCATCATTACTGTTTTCATAATCTGTAAGTGGCTTTTCCTCTTCATCTTCAGGTATAAGTAGTTTTTTATTGCGCTTGAGATCCTTTCTTTCTTTATTATTAATTACAATACCACGACCCGGAAATTCTGGCTTATGTAGCCCAGGCAAAGCAAGTGTTCTTAAGCCCTTGTGCCTCCAATCTTTGACTTTGAAATTATTCCACGCAAAACAACACACCATTAATTTATTTTTACAGCCAGGAACTTCGGTTAGGAATCGGAAACCAGTACAAAGTTTGTAGTCAACACATATACCGCCGAGATTCCAGCACGGAGTTGATTTCATAGACCCTACGGACCAAGGCATGAGATTTAGATATAACGATCTGTCTATCATATTATATGTACTTATATAATAGAAAAGTTAAAGTTACAGGTATGGAAAGAAGGCTCACGTCCCAAAAACATTTAAATAAATAGAGGTTCGAATAATTATTTATTAGTAAAAAAGAAAACTAAAACAACCGATTACAAAACGCGCAATTTTGGTTTTAAAAATCAAACTACTGTACCGATTTTGATGAAGTTTTTTGGGACCAACCTGAAAATATTCTTTTGTTTGATAATATAAAAAAAAAACTTTCTAAATCGGTTTATTATGCGGTAACAAAGATAATAAATTTTGCATAGTACGAGTACGAATAGTACGAGGCGTTTACATACAATATCAAGTATAAATAAGTAAGTGTTACAGACCTATTTTCTTTATTCAAAGAGGTTTTAACACTACCGTTTACTCTATTTTAAGTTTATGTCATCACATGAACTGTCATCGAAACATTCACTTGTTATTTTTCGTTCCTTTTTTTGTGGGATCAACAAGGAGGTTTTGTCTTGCGCATGACTAGTTTTTAGTATTTATAGATTTACATCAATGTAAGCCTTGCATTTTTGCCAATTATAGGACTTTTATCTATTATCGTTCAAAATATACAGTTGTTTAAGTGTAGGACTGACAGACAAACACCGTAGTCTGACGGATAAGCTCCCGCACCCTTAGTACGGAAGACTAAATAAATGGCCAAGCGCATGTCGTGCCACGCACAATGAAGGGTTCCGTAGTTGCATATCATAATTTATGTCAACTTAAAACAGGTTCTTTTGTTTGATTACTACGAATATACAAGTTAACTTATATTAATTTAAATTAAATATACATTTTTGACTTGTCTAAGTAACTATTTTAAGTTGATCGAATATTACACATTAACTTGTAAAGTCTACTTAGTTGTGATAGTTGTCCTTTTAATTTCATCATGTATGCTGGTTATATTATTTTTTTATATCTCCAAAGTCAATATTAAGCAGGGTGAGGGGAGGGGGGACACTTGACTCTAACAAAAAATATTAATTTAAAGCTTAATATTTCGCAAATAGTCTTCGCTGACCTCCAATGTTTTTTGATTACCTATCCAACGATACTCTACACGGTGAACTAGATGAGAAAACTTAATTCATCCCCAATTTACATGTAGGGGGAGTACCTAAAAAAGTTTTTTGTTAAAAAAGTTTTTTTTCTTTCTTTCAATTATTGTTTCACTCATTCATCTATTAATACTCGTATCAAGAAATGGCCGAAGGGTGGTGATCGTGAGCTCTAATTGAAGGGTCCAAAAAAAAAAAAATACAATATTATTACAAAAATACGATCTATGTGTCATGCCCAATAATATGCAAATGAAAAAAAAACTAAAAAAAAATGGCACTTAGACCCTTTAAACTTACAACTCTTCAATAAAAAAAAAATACAAACTGTGATTCTGTCTAGAATTCCTCTTAGATTCCGAAATTTCCGAGAAATTTCATGTAGAGTTTAGTTCATTTCATAGGTACTTTAGGTGGTGACGTCACATGCTTATCGAATTATTAGTAAAGTTTTCAAATTCAGAGATAAATCCTTTATGTTAATTTCCAAAATTCCTAATTTCACGAGTCTCTCAATATCTGCTTTTACTACGATGTAGAGATTACAACCGCGAATGTTCCTGGAAATAGGATTCATAAATTCACGTTGCCAGCGGCTGGTAGAGCTTGCCAGATAAGAAAGAAAAACAAGCGCGAATAGATTTAGTGGTTCCGTATATTGGAGAGTGTTTTAAACTGTTGACAGGTTTTTTGAATTCTCCAATTTAACTGCCTTCCCAAAAGTAGGACTGCTCAAAAAATTATTTGTGTGTAAATATTGTCTACACTTATTTGTCAGAATGATTGCTTATTTCGAAATCGAATTTATTTCAATGTATCGAAAATTTAATTTTATAATGTGACTACATGTATTAATGCCCATTATTTATTTATTTCAAAAATCTTATCATGTTCAGCTTCTAGAATTGATTCCAAATAACAACATAAAATAAAAATAATTTTAATCCAAATTTTGTTATCATGCGATCTCTCATACAAATAGGAGAAAACGTTTTCGACCCCTAAATATCGACCGATTTCGATGATTTTTTTATCTGATTCTACTCTTATCTACTCTAGAGGCATAGCCAGTAATGGTCTCAACCATATTAAAATCTCGAAATCAGTTAATTTCTAGAGGTACAAAAACCAAAATTTTCTCCTGTTGTATGAAAAGGCATAATTTGCAGGCGAAAGATCGACAACGAATCTCGCGACACAACACAATAGATTTTTCAGGTTAAGCTTTGCAAACATGTTTTTTTAATATATTACCTATTTGTTTTGTCTTCTGTACCTATACTTTTTAACGGACGACGCAAATATAGGAAGTCTGCAACGTCTTAGTTCCCAAGGAGATGAAATGACTTTGATTTAATTTCAGGGGCTCTTTTAAATCATTTTTATTTTGTAACAAAATATAAATAAACTCATTTCATTTTCAACCGACTTAAAAAAAAAGGAGGAGGTTCTCAATTCGACTGTATTTTTATAGATTTTCTTACTTACCTCTATAATATATTTCTAATATTTTAATTACTTTCTACCTATAACTAATTAATTATTAAAAACTATGTATTTGATCTAATCGCCAATAATTTCCTTTTCATCTTTCAACTTTTACCGTTCTTTAACCATTAAGACGGAACCCTAAAATGGTTAAAAGCGCGTCTGTTAGTGGTCGTGAGATAAATGTGGGAGCGGCCTGCTAATTGAATTTTAGGATCATAATTTCACTGAAACTAGCTACTATCAAATTTATAACAAGCCCAAGAAAAATAGTGAATTTCGTAGCCACGATCCTGATACAAATCTATTTTTAAATGTATATGTTTATTTTATATTTGCAGCCAGCTGTTAAATTTTCTAAAATTATCGATAACTATTTCTGGATCATAGCTATAGGTATTACATTTAAATCACGGCTACACCCTTATGTTAATTTAATATATTTTGCCTGCGGCTTTGTCTGTTTACGCAAGTGAATTAATTAGTGCGTTCAAATTGATACATATTCAATTATACGTTTGGGCTAATTCTCTTACTCGCTCACTCAGTCCAATCTTTTCTAACCACGCGGTAGTAGAAAAATATTTAAAGTGGTCAACTGAGCCCGCGGGTTCAGTGTAGGTACTGCGGGCTCAGTTGACCACCGAATCAAAAAAAAAGTTAGCGCACTTATTGTCCTGTTAAAATTAAGTTAAATGTCAAATTGAATATTTCATACATTTGCTCCCGAGGTATGAATAATAATTTTTATATTTGTATATACTTCGCACGCTGCCCTTTTTAATTGAATTTGTAAGAAGAGAAAGTTCTCAATTTGGTTCTATTTTTGTTTGTTAATTCAGAACTCCATTATTATTTATAAACAGATTTGAAAAATTCTTTATCACTAAAAAGATATACTTTCAGATTGATCTCATAAAAAAATGTTTGAAATCAGTTCTATAGTTTGTTTCTTATATCGAAATAAATGAAAAGAATATGTATAAACGAAACGAAATTTCTTATTTTACTTTCTTGTGACTTTTGTTTGAGAACGTACGATCGAAATCGGTTGTTTCAATTTTAATCTGTAATTTTATTATTCAAATTTGTATTTTGTTGTTGTATTTTATCTTTGTTTATAGTACTTTTGTACAATTACTTTCTCAAACTTACTGCGTTGCGGGTTAGCGTTAAGGGACGCTAGCGCTGTATTGTAGGCAAGAAGTTCAGCGCGCAGATCTTCATACTCCTCATCATGAGGCAGATCCAAATTAACATCATTCCTCATAGAAGCAACTAGGCTGCTCAAATCTTCTTCAGCTGCATCCGCATCTGCTTGAACTTTCGCATCACATAATAGTAAATACAACAGCACGAGCAAGGCAAACATGTTTCTACACTTCACTGACATTCAGATAAAATTTTATGATTATTTTTATTACATTGACTTGGATTGCGTGCTAGGCTTCGGATTTAAGAGATTCGGTCACTATTTTGCCGAAATTGTTGAAAGCCGAATGGTTTTTAAAAGTGGGAGTTGTAGTATTAAGTAGTAGTTGTACTACAATATTACATTACATTACTGTTTATGGGATATTAATCATTTATTGTAATTCTATTTTTTTTATCTGTAATATGTTTTTTATTTATAATAATATCTTTAGTTATTTAGGTCATTTATATAAATAAATAATTTGAAGTGGAAAAATCGAATTTAGAATAACGGAGCACAGCTTTGGGTCGCTGACATAATTGTTCCACCTCTGTTGCGTCAGGCGTTTCATTGCAGACTTTGACTTTGACTTTGACTTTGAAATTTTTGAACCGTGTATAGTAATATTGAACTATCATCAAAATTAGATCGGGAGTTCAGCAATACTCAAAACGGTAACCATGCAGATGACTATTCCCAAAAATGTATTGTAATAAAAAAAAAATATATTATCCCCCCTTTTATCAACGACTAGCTTCGCCCGTTAGTTCTTTTATCTAGTTTGTACCGAACCCTCGGCGGACGAATCTCACTCGCACTTGTTTTTTTTTTTACTAATAAATAGTACAATACGGAAATTTGTAACATCGATTTAGTGATTTTTGATTAAAGTAAAAAGCACTCATCGAAAAAAGTGCCGAATAGTTCCACGAAACGAACACTTTTATTGAAGCGAAACATTTTGATAAGGTACGTAGGTATTTCGCAATCGAAAATGTAAACAAAATATTCTAGCTACAGAATATTTCCATTCGTTAGTGAATTACTTACGCTCTACGGACAGCTTTACATTACGTTCCGACATGCTCTGGCAGCATCATGTATGAGGATGCTATGCAAACAGCATGGAATCATTTCAGAATATTTTATGCACATGCATATTTTGAGGTAATAAGAGTAACAAGACAATCTTTATCAAAATGAAAACAAAATGTCCAACTCCAAAAGAAGCGGTTTTTGCAGTTACGATTTCTTTACGCTTGATATGCTGTTGAATGCACTTTTTTGTGAAAAAGTTTGCGCAACATCGCTGTAACACGTTATAAATGTGCATTCCTAATATTAATAATGATACTATAGGTGCGGGTGATGTCCGTAGATGCCGCGGGGTCGAACTCCGATACACGCCGAAACCAAATGTTTTGTATTGAAAACCGATTCGAAATCGACGTGGTGCGTTTTGACCCTATCACGCGGTCAGTTCGTGTTGTCCACTGCACTCGGACGTGCCTGCCTATTATTATGTATTAAGTACACAAATAAAATGCAGAAGGCGGAATAACTAAAATCGTTGTTTAATATGTCGGAAAAACAAACAACAAACGAACACTATATCATAAACATTAGCGTAATATAATGCGTCACAAACTCGAGTTGGTTAGATCGCGACTGGTCTCAGTGAATGTGCATGACGGTGCATCGTCGCGTCAGCGACCGGTTTTTGCTTGCCTTAGTGGCGGGGAACGTGACGTCAGCGGCGCGTATTGTTTACCTACCTGATGTGTGTAATTATATTTTAAATGTTACTAAAAGTATGAAGTTATTTGTTTACGTATATATTATATTTATTTATTATGAAATATGTTTATGTTGGATGCCCACATCACTCCCCTCCAGAGGCCATGCCTATGGCCGATAATAGTCCGGAAATCGTACTTGTCGTCCAGAACGTGTGGTTTTAATGGCGGGCTCTGGTGAAGGCGATGGTGGTAATGTAATGGGTGGTGTGGTGTTATTGTGGGAGGTCTGTGACAATATGTAAGCCGGTTTAACTCGGTCTACGGATACTCTCACATCTTTGCCCTTGATTCTAATTTTAAAAACTTTGTCACCCCTATCAATGACTTCATAAGGACCTGTATACGCTGGTTGTAGCGAGCTTCTTAATGCATCTTCTCGAAGAAAGATGTGAGTGCAAGATGAAAGGTCTTTATATGTGAAAATTTTATTGTTTGTATGGCGTGATGTCGGAACAGGACTTAAATTGTTGGCAAATGCTCTGATACGTGCGGAAAAATCCGTGATATCAGTCGTACATTTGTCAACCTTATGTCCGAAGAATTCGCCTGGCAAGCGCAATGGTTCTCCGTATACTAGCTCGGCTGAGGAGGTTTGAAGATCCTCCTTGAATGAACTTCTTATACCGAGCAGTACGAGTGGTAATGCTTCTGTCCAAGTGCTATCGGCGTGACACATTATAGCAGTTTTCAGTTGCCGATGAAATCGTTCTACGAGGCCGTTACACTGAGGATGGTACGCGGTTGTTTTTCGGTGTCTAAAACCTATTATTTTGGAAAGCTCCCCGAATAAAGAAGAAGTAAATTGGGCGCCTCGGTCTGTTACAATATCAGTCGGGCAGCCAAATCGTGCTATCCAGTGCAAGAGGAGTGCCTTTGCCACAGATTCTGCCGTAATATCGACTATTGGGACAGCTTCAGCCCATCGCGTGAAGCGATCAACCGCTGTCAAGCAATAGCGATATCCACCAGATGAAGGTAAAGGGCCTACAAGGTCTATGTGTACGAATTTAAATCTCGCTGTAGGTAAATCGAAAGTGCCTAAAGGTGTTGAAACATGTCGATTTACTTTACAGCGCTGACATGATAAACACGACCTAGACCATTCTCGGCAGTCCTTCCGTATTTGTGGCCAGACGTAGCGTTCAGAGATGAGCTTGACACTAGCGTTTGCACCAGGGTGGCTTAACGAGTGTAAACTGTCAAAAACTGTTTTTCGAAAGTATTGAGGTACGTAAGGCCTGGCAGTCGTTGTACTGACATCGCAGTACAGTTGAACGCGACTTCCAGGTAAACTCAACTTTTTAAGATGCAAAGAAGATTTTTGCTTAAGTAGGTTCTCTAATTCAGGGTCAGTCTCTTGAGCTTTAGCGAGCGCTTCCATGTCTACGGGTCTCGACAGTTCATCAATTCTGGAAAGAGCATCTGAAACGACATTATCCTTGCCAGCGATGTATTGGATGTCTGTTGAGAACTGTGATATAAAGTCCAAGTGTCTATATTGCCGAGGAGAGCAATTATTTTTCCTTTCGTGAAACGCATAGCATAAAGGCTTATGGTCGGTATAAATAGTAAAAATGGTAGCTTCGAGCCAGTGGCGAAAATATTTGATACTCTCATATATTGCAAGGAGCTCGCGGTCATATGGTGAATATTTTTGCTGAGATGAGCTCAACTTGCGTGAGAAAAATGCCAAAGGCTGCCAAGCACCGTCTTTTAACTGCTGTAAGACCCCACCAATAGCAAGGTCGGAGGCATCAGTTACGAGACCAAGCTTTGCATTTGAGTCTGGATGAGCAAGCATTGTTGCTTTGCACAGACTTTCTTTGCTTGCATTGAATGCTCGTAGTGAGTCTCCACTTATGTCCACTGGCTGAGATGCTTTAATAGAGCCTGTCAGTAAAGCGTTTAAAGGAGCATGTATTTGGGCTGCTTGCGGAAGAAATCTCCTATAAAAATTTAGCATGCCTAAATAGCGCCTCAATTGCTTTGCTGTTTTAGGGATAGGGAACTCTTTTATGGCTTGGACCTTACTTTCCAAAGGTATAGTACCATGTTGCGAAATGTTATAGCCTAAAAATGTGACTTCTGCTGCTCCAAAGATGCACTTTGCGGTGTTTATGAGCATTCCATATTCCTTCATCCTGGTGAAGAGCTGATGGAGGTGCTGCTCATGTTGGATTTCGTCCCGAGAAAATACCAGAAAATCGTCCAAATAACAATAGCAGAAGTCTAAGCCACGCGTCATCTCATCAACAAACCTTTGGAAAGTTTGACCTGCATTTCTCAAACCAAATGTCATAAATGGGAACTCAAAAAGGCCGAAAGGTGTAGTAATGGCTGTCTTCTGAATGTCCTCTTGCGCTACGGGAATCTGATTATAGGCCTTAACAAGATCTATTGTGGAAAAGATCTTTGAACCAGATAAGTTGTGAGCAAAGTCGTGTATGTGTCTGATAGGGTACTTATCTGGGACTGTCCTAGCGTTTAACAGACGGTAATCGCCGCAGGGACGCCAACTGTTATCTTTCTTTGGTGCTAAATGAAGTGGCGACGCCCAAGGACTTTCAGACGGACGAGCTGTGCCATTAGCCAACATTGCTTCAAACTCTGACTTAGCAATTTTGAGTTTGTCAGGGGCAAGGCGTCGAGGTGTGGATGAAACTGGAGGGCCGCGTGTAGTGCGTATGTGGTGTACTGTGTTGTGTTTAGGTGTATGCTGAATGCCTGCTGGACGTGTAATTTCTGGAAAATTTTTAAGCAAATCATGAAATTTAGAATTACCAGTCACGACCTTTACACTCAATATTACACTCTCCGATACAGCAACAGAAGCTTCGGTTGATAAATTAGTAACACCATCTAATAAACGTCTATTGCGAACATCTACAATCAAATTAAAATGTGAGAGAAAGTCTACTCCAACAATTGCTTTGGTAACATCCGCAACAATAAACTTCCACACAAAGTCACGGCGAAGCCCAAAATTGAGATTAAGCTCGATATATCCATAAGTCTCGATCTTCGTGCCATTCGCTGCACACAACTGGTACTCGGTCTTCGTACGCCGTTGTTGGAGCGCAGAGCGTGGAAAGACGCATAAGTCGCTTCCGGTATCCACTAAAAACTGGATTTTCGATCTGCGGTCGGTAACAAACAGGCGACCAGTGGTGCTGGGGCAATCTTCAGTCGCCATTATTGACTGCCCTGGTCGTTTCCCGACTTATGGTCGCAAGGCTTGTTGCATTTCATCGCTTGATTTCCATATTTGAAATGATACCAGCATACTGGGAATTTTCTATAGTTCGACTGCGATCTTCTGGAAGACGAACGGTTGCGCTGTTGATTATTCTGACGAAAACGTGGACGAGAACGATCATCGACAGCTGTCGTGAGAGCGCTGACTTGCCTGGTAAGTTCGGCAATCTGATGTGCCATGGTTTCTAATGTAGGAGTGGGTACTGAACTGCTCGAAGCTGCTGCTACTTGTGGTGAAACTGGTGCTATGTCATGAACTCGGTCAGCTAGGTCTGCGAGCTCTGAGAGGTTGAGGCTCACCTGAGATGCTATAACAGTCTGTAAGTTACTAGGCAGTCGGCTGGTCCAGATGGTCCTCAAAAAATCTTCCGGGATGGTTTGACCAGCTAGGTGCTGTAGATGGCGCAAAAACTGTGACGGTTTTCTGTCTCCTAACTCTTCGGACTGGATCAGCTGTTTCACCTTACGCTCTTTGGAAATTGAGAGGCGTTTAATAAGCTCTTCCTTCAATTTATCGTACCTTCCAGTAGTTGGCGGGTTGATGATCAGGTCTTCTACTTCGACGGAATATTGTCTATCCAATTGAGAAAGTACATAATGAAACTTAGTCACGTCGTCTGTAATCCGGGCCATACAGAACTGTGCTTCGATTTGTGAAAACCAAATCTGTGGTTTTTCAGGCCAAAACGGCGGTATTCGTATTCCAACTCGAAATAATTCTGGTGACATACCGTCGTCGTCGTCGCTCTTGTTCGATGTCATTTTGATGTATTCTGCAGGGGTCACCAGTATAGGTGCGGGTGATGTCCGTAGATGCCGCGGGGTCGAACTCCGATACACGCCGAAACCAAATGTTTTGTATTGAAAACCGATTCGAAATCGACGTGGTGCGTTTTGACCCTATCACGCGGTCAGTTCGTGTTGTCCACTGCACTCGGACGTGCCTGCCTATTATTATGTATTAAGTACACAAATAAAATGCAGAAGGCGGAATAACTAAAATCGTTGTTTAATATGTCGGAAAAACAAACAACAAACGAACACTATATCATAAACATTAGCGTAATATAATGCGTCACAAACTCGAGTTGGTTAGATCGCGACTGGTCTCAGTGAATGTGCATGACGGTGCATCGTCGCGTCAGCGACCGGTTTTTGCTTGCCTTAGTGGCGGGGAACGTGACGTCAGCGGCGCGTATTGTTTACCTACCTGATGTGTGTAATTATATTTTAAATGTTACTAAAAGTATGAAGTTATTTGTTTACGTATATATTATATTTATTTATTATGAAATATGTTTATGTTGGATGCCCACAATACTATTCTTATTCTTAGACCGGTGTTCGAGCCGTAATCGGTAAATTACGGTAAAAACGAAAAAATACGGTACACGGTACGGTACGGTACGGTAAATTACGGTACTGGTGAATGGCACTTCACGCATAACACTCAAAGGATTTGCCAAAAACCCGACAGCGGGATGGAGCACTGTGGAAAACGAGGCGTTTGCAACGAGCAACTCGTGACTCGTTGCTCGATGCGAACGCCTCGTTTTCCCGTACTGACTACACGAACGCTCGCTGTGTAACACGTTACATTACGGTCCGTAACACCGATCAGTATCCAGATTTACAAACAAAACAAGAACTATTTCGTAGCTAATTTACTTTTACAAAACCGCAGAACTTCAAGCCTCTAATTAAAAGTTTTGGTGGCTAAATCAACTCGCGCGTCAGTCAAAATAAACCCTTTATGAAGCTCGTGTATCATATAACGAATCACACGACCGTGATGGCTGCTTCATACTACGCTATAATGAATAGCTAGCTTTATTTATACTCGTACTTTGTTGGTAGATTCAGTTGATATATTTATGATTCTTTGAAATTATGATAGGAAAATAACTAAAAACCATAGATCAACAATAATCATATATAGCCTTATCTTTATTGTCACCAGACATGGGGAGCGCATTTCTCTGAAATACAAGCTTTGCTTAGCTCAGAGAATTGAGGCTCAACATCTATTCAACCTGTAGCACATGGCTCTTTATAATAGTCACAAAAAAAACTCTATTGTACATGTTAGATAACTTAATTCAATTTAGCAATAATAAATAAGCTGAACAATGTATTGTACTTCAAATAAATGTTTTACTAGTACCGAGGCAGCTCCATCTAGTCTGAAGATGTTATTATGTTATTAAAGGCAACAAGCAACAATGTTCCTAGTGGCCAGATTATGTGTTGTGGTACAAATTATATATTTCAGAGACTTATTTGTCACACATTCAGAAAATCCCAGTTTACTAATTTGGCACAACAGATTTGTTGGTCACCCTTACATTGTTCCTAAAAATAGCGAAATTAAACAATATATTGGATATTTAAAATTGTGTATCTACAGAAATGTAATTTGGTAAATAAATAAATTAAATCCCCGATTTATAGACTAGCTGTGTTCCGCGGTTTCACTCGCGTAGTTATGAAAAACAGTGATGATTATGATGATGATAAGTAGCTTATGTCCGCTCCAGGTCCACAGCTATCTCTATAGTAATTTTCATAACGATCGGTTCAGCCGTTTAAGCGTGTAAAGATAACACATTTCGATTTTATAATATCATTATGAAATTGTGTCAAATGTATTTCAAAACACCAGGGGGGCAATTCAGTTATTCAAAACCGATCCGTAACTGAACCTTGTGCGAAGCATTTCCTGTCGGCTGCTATCATTTTTTGATTTAGTAACGAGCGAAGGACGTGTTATGTTTCATCAAATGTGTCAATTGTATGACATAAAAGTGACTGAATCAAAAAAACTATGGCGGCCGACGGGAAACGCTCCACATATGGTTCGGCTATGGAGCGGTCTTGAATAACTGAATTGGGCCCCTGTACATTCATTTAAATAACAATATACTTAGTTGTCTTTTATGTTGTCACAAATCATATTTTTACTAGACTAAAACCAGACCAGGGGTGCTTGTATCTTGTGTGTAATGGTTCCATTATAAATATTGTGCACAAAGAATATTCATAATCTGGGAATTTCCCCAGATTATTAAGTACTCACTATTAAGTGGAAATCCACTTAATAGTGAGTGTCGCTTCCCAATCCCTCACCACGAACGCAATTCGGTTGATATAGGTATTGCGCGTGAATCGAGAAGGGTCTTAGGGGACCAGCGCCGCCGGGTCCGTGGACGAGTTTCAGTGACGCACCCATGGGCCCAGCACACACTGGCGCCGAGACGAAACACCCCAGGGGTTTTAGTGGGTAACCCGGCATACCGGTTGACTGGGCTGCCGGATAGTCGGCACACCGGTCAACTGGGCGGGACTCCCACATAACCACGCAGCCTCCCCTGGGGCGCAGTGGTACCCATAAAGGGTTCCCCTGGGTAAAAAAAAAAAAAAGTATTGCGCGTGAGCCGGCATACAACTCATTAGCGTCACTGTGTTGCACAAACATAACCTTTTGGTTTGGCTCCAACTATACTTGAGAAATTTCAGAATATCAAGTGATCACATTAGACTGTAATTTCTAAATTACAACTCTATAATTTTGCATACATTACATACTTTACGTAGACATACATCTACAGTAACTAATCATCATGTCATGTCATTTTATTTACTAATAGTACATCGTGTAACGTATATTAACACCTAGAAATTTTAGTGATTCAAGCAAGTTTTCGGGATATATAAGCAACGAGGCGCATTACTGATTGTTAAATTAACGTGATAATATAAATAATAATCTTGAATTATCGCAAACATTGACACACAAGGACAATAAACTGTTTGAAATTTTAATTTCTCGCCGCATACGTGACGTACCACCTTAACTATTGTATCGTTGGCCCTTAAGAAGATTCCGAAAATGAAGATGAAAATTCAAAAACTTAAATCTAACTTATATATCTAGTGTGTTTCCGCTTCGAGGTCTCCAAGCTGGTACTCTTGCCTACTTCAAAGTCTTCAAGCTGGTACTCTTGACGACTTCGATGTCTTCAAGCTGGTACTCTTTTAATTAACATTTAATGTTACCGCTATTATGTCGTCAACCAGAAACTTTTGTCTTATTAAGCTTGAAGATAATTGAGTCTACCTTTACATTCGATGTATTAATTGAAATGAAACAAATTTTAATGGATTTATCGCGTGTAAATGCATTATAATTTGTTTTATTTCAATGAGTAAAATCGCGAAAACATTACAAACATTATGTTGATGTATTGTTTTTCTACACGAGTAGATAACTCAGATCACATTTTATAGATAAACATATTAATTTAATCATCTTCACAATAAAGACGTGTCAATGATATACAAATCTGTAAAGGCTTCGCATGTTGAAGCTACTCTGACTTGGTCAAAGTTTGACTAATCTCATTAATAAAACTCACTGAGCTCTGCCTCCGTTTCATTATACATAAAAGAGTATGTGCTAAGTATGTGAACAAGGATTTGAGTGAGACGCCAAGAGCTGAAGTGATGAAGAGGATTTGAACCTGTTCATAAATATTTTCACAACTAATTTATATTCTTACCCAGAGAGGTAGAATAATAGGGAATGTGCATAAATTTTATTTCGTAGCAATAATATTTTTAATTGATACTCGTAACATACTAAAATCTAATATGTAATACTATAAAAAATATTTCAATCGGTCAATAAACTTCCGAGATATGAACATTTAAGATTGGGGGGAATACTCTGTATGTCCCTCTGTCGCGACACAACAGTTTGTATTGAATTTGTACGGCGTGTGCTCTCTAATATGAAATTTAAATGTTTGTAGCTTTCTTATTTTTGAAGGTATTTTGTCGTGAATTGTATGTATTTGTGGTTAGCTTTTTATTAATAATAGACTGGAATATAAGCACGCAGTTGAGCTTTAGTTTTCTTGGTCATGGTAATCATTAGTTGAATTTATTTATTTGTCTTCTTTTTACCATACCATACCATCCAAGGATGCTTGTCATACCATTTTATTTAATTTTACTCTTCAGTGATCTATTGCTTAAAATATTTTTACATTAACTGTTTAATGAATAATAAGTTTATTCCAATAACTATGTTAATAAGTTTGACTATAACTATTGTTTTCTGTTCGATTCGAGTTCTGTTCAAAAGCCAGACTTTGGAGAGTAGAAGTTTTACTTTGGAACGCAACTATGCATTAATGAAATAAGTTTGAATTTTGCTTTTAGTAGCTTATAGAACAGTTTTGTTTTCGTTTTAATAACTAACGTAGTATTAATAGACAAAAATAAATAGAAAGTATTATTAGGTAAGTTTCTAGACATGTTTTAATTTTATAAAGAATTGGTCAAATAAAAGGCAGTCACACGGTCGGCGTTTGCATTCTGTGTTCGTTATGCATTGTTAGGTACGTTAAATGTTCATATTCACGTCTGCTGTGAATGTGAACATTGGTGTGAATATGTGTGTAAGTGTGTGTGGGTGTGTGCGTGTGTGCTACACGTTCTGTTTTGAAGGTGTTGACGAGCACAAAATCATCAATTAGTCTTCTGATGAAACATCGTCGAAAATCATGGTGATAACAACGTGGCCTTGTAGACCGTTCAACATTGAGGCTAGTGAGCACCTGCATATTTTAGAGCCGCAAGCAGACGCCGAACGCTATAAACGCGTGACCGCTTTCTGTCTGAATAATCCCTTAAATTTTCTGAAAATATTTAGATCTTTGGGACCATTTTGTTGAACGGAAACCGTGAAAAAATTGTTACATGAAAGTTAAATCCTATTCCAGTCAACATAGTCCTTCCAGTCAAAGTCAAGAGTGAAGTTCGTTCACTGTCACGTTCCCATAAACTCCTCAACTAATGTTTTTGTTTTGTTAAGACTACTTATAATATTCGATTTTTGAACTTATGGCTGCGCTTCTCGGTTGTTAACATAGACAAAATTTTTCGTTGTGGTGCTACTACAAAAGTTTGATACGTCAATGTCGCACGTGGCAATGTCGTAGACACGCAAGAGCTTTGACATTAAAATGACTTTATTTTGTTTGTTCTTTGTTGACAAGGTCTCAAAGTTCTCGTGAATTCTGAGGTTAGAGATGAAAAATGTGTTTTATTGGTGTTGTTTGCACATAAATGATAAAGTTTTTGTTGAATAGCCCTAAGCTTTGTGTGAAATAGGTTTTATGAGAGAAATAATATAGATAATTTAAACTTGGTAAGTAACGTGATTTTGTTTTGTTTAACTTCACGATGGCAATGAAAGTAAAACTTTATTTTTACGTTTTACGTTGTACTGTCAACATGAGTAATTTTGACGCGCATTATATACGTTTATACGTTTTTTCAAAGGTTCTCGATTTTTTGTCAAAAGATTAGTAAGTAATCAAAGCGACTGCTAATTCATTAATCAAGCACCTTCGAAGAAAGTTATGTACAAAGTTTGAAAAGGAGTCAAAGATACCCGAAGTGACAGTAATAGTAACATTAAAAGTATTATAAGTAGTTAAAAAAAACACTGAAAAATTAGCTTACTGAAAACTTGAACAGGATTCTTATAGGCTTTACAAGTTATCGATTAAGATTTGACTCTAACAAAAATTTACACTGGATCTCTAATTTAAAAATAGTTTTCGCACACCTCCAATATTTTTGATTACATATTATTATCCAATGAACCCTAACAAACAACGTGGTCCGGGGTCCCTAACTATGGGTCTTATAAGGAAGCTCAAGGTCACGCAACGGGCTATGCTCGGAGTCACTCTACGAGATCGAATCAGAAACGAAGAGATACGTAGACGTACAAAAGTCACCGATATAGCACAGCGAATTAGCAAGTTGAAGTGGCAGTGGGCAGGGCACATAGCACGTAGAACTGATGGCCGATGGGGCCGAAAAGTTCTCGAGTGGAGACCACGTACCGACAAGTGCAGCGTAGGAAGACCAGCCACGAGATGGACAGATGACCTCATACAAGTGGCGGGAAGACGCTGTAAGCAAGCCGCTTGTAATCGGTCTTTTTGGAAATCCATGGGGGAGGCCTATGTCCAGCAGTGGACTTATTATGGCTGAGATGATGATGATGATGATGATGATGAAGCATACGATGATGATGATCCAATAATAAACACGATGGAGTAGATGAGAGAAAATATTCATTGGCACTTTACGTGTAGGGACCTGCCACAAGTCAAGTGAGAATTAATATTATACGATCCCGTTAATAATAATAGTGATTTAATGAATGACCGTGATAGTTTAAAAAAGTGTTATCGCAATTGTTATTCATGCCCTCAAAAATAGTTAAATTTCAATGATACTCAACACTTAAGTATCTCTACACAGTCATCTGTACAAGGAGAGGGATAGAACCCAATATTCAAACTAAATTTTCTCGAGTAACCCAAATTCGTGTCTACATGGTGACCTTTCACCAGTACCCGAGAGTCTGCGAGCATCTCTGAATTATTAAACCCTCGGTCGCGTCGTGGTATCAATCGGCAGGTTCCAGTCTTCCAGTCCTATAGGCGACGAAATTACTCATAGACATATCCGATCTAAATTAGTTTAAATAATTGTACTATATTAATTTTTATAGATAGTAGAAATAAAGGCTATTTTCATTTTACATATTCGATCCAAAATAAAAGACTACAAAATGTTTGCTAACCTGCTATTGCTGTATTAGCTGTAAATACAACATTTGTGATAATAGAGACAAATATTTTTTCCGCGATATGTATTATTATGATCTACGCTTTGCTTAGTTTGGGGCCAGATGGCGCTGTATAAAAATGTACATAAATAATATGATTCACTTTTTTTATAATGGACAAGTGCCTGTATTAAATATAACAAAACAATATACAAACTTACTCTTACTTACTTAGATATTCAATATTAGAAAGGTATAAAGACAATCCAATTGAATCCAATCTTGGAATTTTCAAGGCTAGAGTGAATAGATATCTTCTAGATCGACGAGCTCCATCCTCGGCCACACCGTCGCTTAATATCAGGCGAGTTGGTGGTCAATCGTAGATCTATAATGTATTTAAAAAAAACAGGCTCAGTAATAATGCGTCTGTCTCATGAGTAAAAGTAGGTCTCCGGATTTGGTTTCGACACTCTTGACCGGAAAGTTTTAAAATTATGAATTAAAAAAAAACTGCGTTGAGATTAAAAAGCAAAAATGTAAAATTAAGCAATTATTTCATTAATAAATTACGTTGCGTTTACGTTACGTTAATGATAAAGTACTATGACAAGTGCTCAATGTTATTGCTAGTTCTTGGGCGCTCTCGTCTTGAAGTACTTAGACCATCGTATATTGATTGAAACCATAGGCGATTCTTAAGAATTTAACTAAACAAAACGAGTAGTTCCACCCGTACTTACTAATATAGGAAATATCAAAAAAACAAAAAGTCGTCACCGAATTAAAACTGTTTAAATTTTGATAACTGTCCTCCACAGCATTTCCACTGTCCACGCCGGAACTAAGGCGGGCTTTTGCAAACGTTTGCCTTTCGTGGCTCAGATTTTATCGTCGAAACCTTTCACCGAACAAGTGATGGACGGTACAAAAGATACGGCGGAAGTTTTTTCACGAGACCTTTGTGTTCAGTAGATGGAGTCGGCTGAATATGAAGTAACCAGGTATCTCACTGGATTTCGCGACGGATTTTATGGAGCGATCACAGCCTAGTAATCGATTGGATCTTTGTTATTGGCTGAGAATTTTGTTTTTTTTTAGAATTAGCAAATTGTAGAAAACTTAAAAAATACATTTATAAATTATACTAAAACTAATAAATAAATAATTTGTATTTGTAAAACAGAGTAATTGGAGATTATTTAAAATATCCATAGGCATCTATCCATAGACAGTTCAAACAATCTCCAGTTTCAGGCAAAGTGCCCAAAATGCTGCCCGCATTTCCTCGCTGTATGGCAATGCTCACTCAATAATACATAAAAAAAATATCTACCCAATAAGTTTAAACATACAAACTTTTTTTTTTTATAGAAGATAGATCTACGATTGACCACCAACTCGCCTGATGTTAAGCGACGGTGTGGCCAAACATATACAAAATATTTTATGGGTAACCCAAAATCGTCAGGTGGGCCACAGACCATTTCGGGGTGGGCTTGGCCCACCCGGCCCGCCCTTATATGCCTATGCCCATCCATACTCATGTTGGTTCACATCGTAATTCGTAATTCGGATTATCGCAATATATTATGTATCCAAATTTCGCACGCGATGACGCCGCGTTATAAATATATAATATATATAGATTATAAATAGAAAGAGCCACACATTTATTTAAAGTTTTCTTTATGTGAGAGACGCCGTGAATAACGCTGCGTCTATTGCCCGCCGCCGCCGTCTATTTTTAAAACGGAATAAACGTGCAACGCCCTGCGCAACGCGAAGTACGACGCGAACCGAAACGCCCCCTATAACCCTGAGTGAGCCCTCAGTCGTGTAGTTAGAACGTGATATAAACATTTACAATATACACCTAACATTACCTTATATTTGGGCTGACTAAAAAGTCAAAGAATCTTACAAAACTTTGGATTCTTCTTCAATCAATCCTTATTGTGTACCCTTTATAGGGACTTTTATCGGTTAAGTATTTTTAAATCGAGAAAGTTTTGCCGGTTGGGAGCTTGAACAAATCAGGAGCACTCCAATCCGCGGCTTCTCCCGCAGGAGTTGACCGGAAACAAACTGCATTTTGGAAGTTTGGAGCTACCTGGGACCACAGAATACTTCATAGTACATGTGCTATTTGCAATGACCATTAACTGCATTATGCGTTGCAGTTGACATTAATTAAACTTTAAGCTAGCACAAATTAAAGTCTAATTTGCATTGTTATGTGTTTACGCGTTACCTTAGAAAACAGACCTCGAATATTATATTGATAAGTGTATTTGATTGACCAACAATAAACAGCATGTCAGGTAGGTTTATCGTTGGGTTGGCTATCGATTTTCAGTCGATAACATATTTGTGTTTCACTAGGTATAGGTATGTAGGTTCGATATTACATACAACGTCTCGTTGAATAGTTTCAACGTTAAATATTAGTGATAATTTTCCATGAGCCATAATTGTATTAGTTTACTTACTTCGTGGCCTTTAAATTATTTTAGTAACTAGGCTGGCCCTCTGAAGTCTAACCAAAAGAAGTATCTCAAAAAAAAAAGCCCTGACGGATATAACAAAATACGTAAAGTGATCTTTACGCTTGAATGATGTTGAGCGTACGTTTTTGGGGAGAAAGTATGTCCAGAACCATTGTATAATTTGTTTAAATGAACATTTACCTATATATGATGTTAAGTAAAATGCTACTACGGAACCCTTAAACCAAATACCACCGACTTCAAAAAGCACATTCTCAAACGAAATAATTATATAATTGGAGATGATTACGAATAAAATTTTATGGGAATACCCTAGAAAAGTTATATGGAATACAACACAAAACGTCATAATCGTAAAAATCAGACATAGAATACAAACTTTTTACAAAAAAAATTAACTTCCGAAAAAACTGAAAAGCATAAAATAATAAACCTTTTTTATTTAACTTTAATAACTAATTCCTTAAAGTAATATAAGCTTATATCTAAGTAATTTTGAGTCGGCGCCAGCGTAATACGTTGCGTTGCGAGTGGTCGTGCGGAGAGCGCATTTTGTGGAATGTCAATGTTTATTGCTGGAGATTTCATTGTTAATTTGATTTGTTAATTTCTTTAAATTTAAGGTAATTTTTGGCGCCGCCTCAAAATTACTTAGATATAAGCTTACATTACTTTAAGGAATTAGTTATTAAAATTAAATAAAAAAGGTTTATTATTTTATGCTTTTAAATTTTTTCGGAGGTAATTTTTTTTTGTAAAAAGTTAATATTTTATAATTTTAGTCTACTAATTACTACATGTTTAATTTTTGATTACTTTTAAAATAGCTACTGCCTTATAATACACAACTTGGCATTAAAATCTGCGAGTGAATAATAAATCACCCCTATTTTCCCACCCTTAGGGTAGGTTTTTTTCCAAATTTATATGGGACCAATTTCGATGTATACCCTCTCCAATAAAAAAAAAGAATTATCGAAATCGGACTACTCTGTAAAAAGTTATGCGAGATCATACATAAAAAAAAAAACGCGTCGACTTGAAAACTTCCTCCGTTTTTTCGTCGGTTAAATCATACATCATACATCATCATCGGAAAATACATACAGTTCAACATAAAACCTCCTTTTCCCAACTGCGCAAGATGGAGGGTAATGTTTTGCGAGTGTACGTAAGTGTACATCTAGGTATGTTTCTATATTACCTTCTACATCCTACACGGCATGACAATTGATTGAATGAATTTTGATGTGCGAAGTGTCTTTATTCCCTAAGTGGCATAGGCATAATATACTAATAATACAATTCTTGCAAAAAATAATTAAAATGCACATTTTCGTTACCTTCGACGAACTCTTTTGTAACAAAGAAGTGATACTAGATAATAGATTTTACTAGATAAATTCTAAAGAATGCTTATTTAAATACATTTCACAAATAGTCTAGTAAAAATAAGATTTGTGACAAAATAAAAGGCACCTAAGTATATTGATATTTAAATGAATGTACTGGTGTTTTGAAATAAATTTGACACAATTTCATTATGATAATAGAAAAGCTAATTTTGTTACCTTTACACGCTCAAACGGCTGAACCGATCGTTATGAAAATTAGTATAGAGATAGCTTTGGACCTGGAGACGGACATATCATCATCATAACCATCACCGTTTTTCATAACTACGCGAGTGAAACCGCGGAACGCAGTTAGTCTATAAATCGGGGATTATTGTTGATCTATGATTTTTAGTCATTTTCCTATCATAATTTCAAAGAATCCCCCCAGTTGCAAATACTGCTACCTGCTCCATACAAACGGATTTATTTTTACTAGACTAAAAAGCATTGCACATACTTTATCGCTAAAACGTGCTTATAGTCAACACTTCATCTTGCGTAACGCAATCGAAAGACAGACTTCAAAAAAATATTTTATACAGTTGAGTATTTTATTTATCTTTTAAATTTATTTGTACTATGTTGAAGCCGGTAAAAATTGTACGTCATTCATTAAACTGTGTGTACTTACGTACGAGAGCAGATATCACTCATAGCTACTTTGTTACATTCAACTGCGGCGAGAGCGCCGCACCTCACCCAATGGTTTAAATAAATAAATAAATATTTGTGAACATTTCACACAACGCCATCTAGCCCAAACTAAGCAAAGCTTGTACTATGGAACTAGATGGCTGATAGAATACATATATACTTTTTTTTTGTAAATATATAAATATGATACATAGAAACACCCAGACACAAAACAAACATCCATGCTCATCACACAAATGTTTGCCCTGAGTGGGGATCGAACCCACGACCTTTCAGTTCAGCAGGTAGACGCAAACACACTACCAACTGAGCCACAAGGCCAGTCATAGGTAGTACTATAGTTTACTAGTGAAGTGAGTGCTTTAGACGTTTTGCTGACGAGAAAACACACCATAGAAGCAATTCTGCGCTGCAAGTATCAATCGTATCGTATAATCATAGATAAATGACGTAATTATTATTCTATCGCTGTAACACTGTTTTGTTTACTTTACCAAAAATGTGAGAATTATTTTATTTGAGATAGCTCCTCTGGTACGTAAGTACATACAGCTCAATGACGTCATTAGCAAGTATTACAAGCCGCAACTCAAGTGTCATGACATTTAAGTTGGAGTATTCGTAATTGTGAGTGTGATGGCTTCACGTGTGGGTGTCCAAAACTCTCAGGTAGCTCTACAAAAGGTTAAAGTTATGTGTGACGTGGGCAGTAATCCGGAGGGATTTCACCGCCGATTGGAACAAATTGAATTTCTTATCTTTAACACTGTGTGTGTTTTTCTTGAAACTGTTTCAGTTAGCGAATGTCTGGGTCGTAGTGTAATGAGATATCAACATTTTATTGGCATTCTTTGTATAGATCTTATTTTCAGCGTACTAGTCTCAATTGACCACTCAGACGAGACGCACTCTGTATGTATCACACATACGATCTGCCAGTCATAAGTAAGACTGTAAGTATTTATATATGTAGATATATATACTTACAGTATATATATCTAAAAATAATTAAGTATATATGTATTCTATCAACCATCTAGTTCCCAAAGTACAAGCTTTGCTTAGTTTGGGCTAGATGGCGTTGTGTGGAATGTCCTCCAATATTTATTTATTTTATATATACTTACAGTCTTACTTATAAACGCTGAATAAGCGCATTTTAGTTAAATAGTGTTTTGTTTCGATTTCGCGCGTGACAGTTCCCGTTTGACAGAAAGTGACAATTATCCAGTGAATAAGGTTTTAACATGCGTTTATAGGTAACACGGTTCAAGCGCACCATTCGTGTCGCCCAATTTTTCGCTACGCTCAATAGATGGAGGGTATAGTATTTCACACCGTGTCCACTATTTATTGCAAATAATTATAGTTTACAAAACTGAAGCAACCGACTTTTCATGGATCCCATTGTTAGAACTGGACCAAATTGAAATGTGACCACGCGGGTAGCACTAGCTTTCAAAAAAAAAAAAAAAAACATCAAAATCGGTTCACCCAGTCGAAAGTTACGAGGTAACAAACATAAAAAATACAGTCGAATTGAGAATCTCCTTATTTTTGGAAGTCGGTTGAAAATATATGGAAATATAAAAAACATACATGCTATTTACATATTTGCTCAGATTACGCTACGCCCCACGATATTATTTTTGACCGGGTCAGATCAATGCCCTAGGGCCTAGATTGACGAGGAGAGTGGTGTAATGAGTACCTAGAACCTACCCAATTATTTATTGGCTTTTATGTACAATATCTAATATACCTTTTCTTTTCAACAAAACCGTTTAATTTAAAAAGTTATCTTTTTACAAATTTTATTTTAAGCAGCCTGCTAGCTGATTTTACAAAGTCTCATAAAAAAATCAATACTTAAGTACCAAAGTAGTTTGACTATAGTTATCGATTAACATTTGAATAGCACCGACATAATGCTTGCTTTTCATTTGTTTTCCCCAACAATCAGCTGTCAAAATCGATTCGCACCAATTAAGGGGCTCCAGGGGCTCCGTAGTTAGTGTGCGTCTAACAGCGATTTATGTATAACTTTGTTGTTTACGTCGCCGCGAAGTCAGCGCTGTCATTTCAGGGGCTATTAATCATGGTGCTTTGTGTCTTAAGATGCAAACAGCTTATAAATAGTTCGTTAAGGGATGAAGTTGCTAAATTTGCTTTGGGACCTCGTTATCTTTTGGAATTCATAAAAGAAGTTAGCACCAACATTAAAATGAATGTTATGAAGTGTGTTTTAACACGAAGTAACTGCTATAGTAAGATGAAGTGAAATAAAATTGGCCAAGTTTAGTTGCATATCACCATATTTAATCTTAAAAAAAGTCTTCTTGTTTGATATTATAAGTATCATACCAGTTAAGGGTTTGTTAAATATGTATTAAATTTTGATTTTTACTTCACGTAAATTAGCGGACTTCAAAAAAAGGAGGAGGTTATCAATTCGTAGCGTATATTTATTTTTTGTTGTTATAATTTAAGGTTTAAGACACTTAGTTGTTTCAAAAGTTTTTTTTTTTCATTTATATCGTAATCAGCGCTATTATATCGGGGATCCTTTCACATTAAAAAAAAATCTACCTTCAAAGTATTATATAAATTGGTAAAAAGCAAACAATACAAACTTAGCACGCCATTCACGATTCCAATCACACAAACACATGGCAATCGGATCTAGGGATAGAAATCAGTATTTTTCTTTTACGTAGACAGCTGCTTGACAATATTCTTAACGTTCGTATAGAAACTTCAATTTATAGAAATATATATAAACGCTTTTTTAAACTATAACGGTCATCCATTATAGCACAAAAAAAAACAAAAATCACGCTCACGCTCACGTGAACCACGGTAAATATTCCGGTATTAATAATAATAGTGTTTTTAGATATAAACATACTGAACAGGTCAAAAACAATAACAAAAACTCAGCTTCTAAGCTTTGGGTTGCGAGTTCGATTCCCACCTGAGGCAGATTTTTTTAAAGATCATGAATGTTTTTTCTGCGCCTGTTTATGTTATTTTTGTAAATTTAAGTAAGTACCTACTTTGTTAAGTAGGTACTTAAATTTAAGTAACTACTTTGCTAAGTAGGTACTTAAATTTACAAAAAAAAATACTTTAATAACACCTACATCTCTAGCAAAATTAAAAAAATGCGTTTTTTCGTCTTTGACTGTAAAATCTGTGTTTTTCGTAATAAACAAATTAAAAAAGTGATTTTACCAGAATTATTCGAAAGAATGCGCATTTATAATCTTTTGCAGCGATTGTACGCATACTTCCTCACAAAAAACGTGCACTCAACGGCATATCAATATATACTCGGGTATTTTGTTTTTCTTCAGAAATATTATATATAATAGAAAAAATTACATGCAAGAAAGACAGCAAAGCGATGCAAACTCTGGGGTTTAATTAAATAACACGAAATAAAATAATGTGCGTGAATTTTCGAAAGTTATTAAAGAAATGCAAACTGTACGAGCCAGAGTACGCGTCTGCATCGTTATAGTCATATATCTCTCGCTGGCGACAGAACAAAGAGCCGCCATTACTACGCCTTCAAATTGCAACTGGCCGGTCACCCGACAAAGGACCTGCTGTCTCACGTCTATTCAATTACGGGAGAGGTCAAAAGGTATAAATTTATCTTTACAGCGGGCACTACGTTTCTATTTACACGAGCTTTTACTATGAGTGGACGTGTTTTTTTAGCCCGAACTAATGTTGTGTCCATAATTGTGGCAAATGTAGCACAACAGGCATAAAGATAATAGTTTGGGTTAGTATAGATTTATGTTATACGAATTACGATGTGCCTAGCGGTTTCATCCGTGTGATGACGAAATAAAATTCAAAATACAAAATAGTTTAGTGACCAAAAAAGAAATACGGTGATGATTATGAAAAGTAGCTGTCGTTTTTTAATAAAAGTAAGGATTTCTAACTTTGACATAGACATAAATTTATTGTAACCAAAAACATGCAACAGAGAATAAAAATCATATACACAATATAGATAGCTAACTTTGCTTAATTAAGCTAATCTTAAACATTATCATATACAAGTATCTATATTAAAAGAAAAAAACAGCCGACAAGTACCAGACTGCAGAAAAGAGGTTTTTGCAGTTTAACTTACGATTTCGTTACGCTTAATACGCTGTTGAGTATACTTTTTATGAGAAATTATGCATAAAATCACTATAAAAGATTATAAATGGGCATTCTTTAAACTAATTTTAGTAAAATCAATTGTTTATTATCAAAAAGTTCGTTGGACGTTACAAAAAATGCATATTTTTATTTTTGCGAAAGATGTATTATTATTATTACTACGAAATATAGACTACGACACTTGGGAGTTAAGGCGTTAAGCTGTTTAGGCTGTAGGCGCTCATTTAGAAACATATATACATTCGAAAAACATAACCCTCCTTCTTAGATAGTCGAGTAAAAAAAAACGAAAAAAAATCCTTTGCTTTAAAGTTCTTGATCTCATTTCTGTTATATAGAAGTAATTTTTTTCTGAGCAATCTTTTCTGAAAATTTATTTTTTGTATATTACGTATTATGTCTATGATTATGTCTAAATATATTGTTGACAGTCAGGTTTGTAGCTCCAGCAAAGTTTATTTGTATTTTTAGGTTTGACCTTAATTTAGGTAGCTATTTGTTTGCACCGAGCACGACCTATGACCGAGTGACCTCTACATCTAAGTGACCCCTAAACTATTTTTGGTTATATTCGAATTTAAAAGTAAATTTGCATTAACTAAGCATTTTCGTCTAAGAAATTTGAATTTATCGGGTCTTGTGTTATGAATGTTAAAATAGATTGTATAAAAAAAAACCAGTAAGTAGCCAGTTCTGTGATAGACTTTCGAATCAAAGGGTTTTTTTTTGTTTTTTTTTATTCTGTTTTATTACGGAGTTTTGTCGATATTCGACTATGCCATTCCCATTAATCCTAATTACAAATATAAAACTTATCTTTACGTAATTTATTTACCTTATCTTTACGTAAGGGTTCTTTAATATCAAAGACTAGTTTCAAAGGGTTCGGATTCAACAATGTATTCGAGCCTTAATGTTCCATAATAAAATCACACAGCCTAGCTTAATTTTCTGTCTTATCATCAATTGTGTCAAAACATTGGCTTTGAAATTAATATACTTAAATTGGAGGAGAAGAAATGCTATAGATAGAATAGGATTTGATAAAACAATATCATAAAACGTTCTTCATTAAAAAAAGTTGCGAAGTTACATCTAAATTCTACAAAAAAAAAAAAAAACGATGTTAGATAAATTTATTGGAGTTAGCATAACTACACTATAAAGGTAAAGGAATAGGAGATGATTTTTCAAAATACCTATTAATTTCCGTATTATAAGAAAAAAAAACACCAAAAATTAATTGTTATTGTTTTTTTTTATTTTGCGCATTCTTTTTACCATAACTACCGAAAGAAAATTTGAGCTGAATTAATTCGCTAAAAGAAAACATCACGAGGTACCTTACCGGCTAGCTCCCACCCTCAAATTATCTATCTGTCACGGTGTGTTCCAGCAGCTTCACTTAAGAGCTCGTTCTCATTTCAAGCTAAGGGAGTTGAACCACACCGTCACTTAACATAAGTAAGCTGTGGTTAAATACCAATCCTGAACTATAAAAACACACAAATACCGATTTATTTCCACAGAATTTGGGATACTAGTTTTATTCCAGGATGTAAGTAGGTACTTTGAAATCAGACTTTATCTACCTTAATAGGTAGGTTTATGAAGCTAACTAAATAACTAATGTTAGCTTCATAAATTTTACTTAGAGTCAGAGATTCAGCATATAAGTTCCCTTGCCAGCTTTAACGTTGTGGCAAATAGAATAATTAACCTAATTTAATTTTTAATTTAGAGAAAAGAAGCTTGAAGCTGTACATTAGAAACAAAAAGATTATTTCTTAGGAACAATGAAGAAATACTGCATTCAAACTATACCTATAGTAATAAGATACTGTCACGGAAAAAGGTTAAATGTACCTAATTTATTATTCTATTTGTTTGTCTACAGTTTAGCTCGTTCTAGCTAAATACTTAAATATGAAAGGACATGGATACGGCTCAGTTTCTGTCACAACCGCACCTTTGAACTGCAGATTTGGGGATCTAGTTCTGAAGGCCCATGTTGTTATAAAGAGAATTGATTGAAAAGGAAAAAGAGACTAAAGTGCAATGAATCCCGATATCCACGACACGATATGGCCAGAAATGGCTTACTTTATTGAGTATCTTACTGATACGTCGATCGATATCACAGATTGAAGCACTATAAGTCGTTATGCATGAAGGACGGATTCACTCAGTAGAAATATCAGTGAGAATAAAAGGTATGAATGAAGGTATGAAAAGCTCCATGCGATCAAACGTAGAACAAAATTGACCGCGATACAACAATCAGGCGAGCATTGACAGACGTTGACGAACTGAACAGACCGCGATTGATGACAGACTATCCACTGTGTGCTCTAGAGCTCCTCGCAAAAATTCACAGGCAGACTCTCCACCGTGTGTGTTGGATTCAGGAGAAAGCTACAAATAACAATTATAAGTTTGAAAAACACAAAAACCCTCGACAAAAAAAAACGGCTGCACCGATTTTGATGAAACAGCTATGAGCACTCTCGACAAATTTTCTTACAAACAAGAAACTAGATCAAAATCGGTCTATTTCTTTGAGCGCTACAATGCCACAGACACACAGAGAGAGAGAGAGAGAGAGAGAGAGAGAGAGAAATACACACGTCAAAATTACAACACCCCTCTTTTTGGGTTGGGGGTTAAAAATGAAGAAAGTGACCGCGACAGGCAGGAGGTACCCGCCTCCTTTTTTCTCAACGTGAAAAACTTTTACAGTCATTAAGATAACACATTTTATATGGTATGGTAACTGTCGATTCATTGGTCGAAATTTTAGCCATGGAGAATTGTAAGGGGAATTACAAAGAAATAAAACAATAATTCCAAAATTCTGTATCAAACATAATTATCAGTTAATATTATTATAATACGTATTGAATTGTATCCCAACTGATTGGGATACCCAGTCAGGATAGACGGAACAGACCAAACTCGCAAGGCGAGTCTGGAAAAGAATGAGTGAAACATAATGATACCTAAACACAAAAAGTCACGTTAATAAGTTCGTATAGCTCGTTTAGTCTGAGGACGACTAATTAGCGTAACGTAGACTGCGCCACTTATCAAAGTCGGGGCTAGTTCCGTTCAGGTGCTCAGACGTTTTTGTTTTATTTCTTTATTTCAATGTCTTTTATTATCTTTTGAATATCACGTTTTTATGTTCATAATTGCTTCTTTCCATTAGTCCATCTTTTAAAATTTGTTTTGTAATTTTACTTTACGCCAATTAGTACTCGGCGTTTCTATAAAGTCCTACAGATCGTTTTAGTCCGCCATTGATCCCATAATACTTATTAGTACAATACAGAAGAATGCACGTTTAATAAATGAGCGAGTTTGGCTACGACACAATAAAACGCAAGTCAATTTACAAATTGACTTGTGGTAATTGGGTATCTACTCTTATATTAACTAATGGTCGTTTTGGAAATCCATGGGGAAGACCTACGTCCATCACTTCTTTTGGCTGAGATGATGATGATGATAACATAGAGAGTGCATCTCGTTTTATCGTGTAGCTCTTATCTTTTCAGGCGCGTGACAAAGTACTGAAGTGTCCGGTCGAGCTGGCAGGTTGTATGTACTTATAGCATAATATCTAAACTGCCTCCATTTACTTATGTAAATCTGCGCCATAAACAAAAAGAAAACAATGAGTCTGTTACAGAGTACAGAGTACTTAAAATATTTGCGTTTTCGCACATTGATCGGCGTTTTCAGTGAGGCAGGAACCGCGCCAATATTTGTTCGCCCACATTCAAACGACCTTTTTCACGAATTTTGATGACCGTGTGCGTTTTTAAATCCGCATTGCGTCGTACATCGCCCTCTGCTGAGACAGCTCATGCAAAATGGATCCTGTGCCGCTTACCTTGTTTTGGGATGAGCACGAACAAAACACGTCGCGCTCGTTTCCTTAACTAAAGTAGGTATCTATATATTACTGTATTGTACTCGTGTGTCACCATATCCGGGGCCAGTGAGTGTCAACGCTTGTCATCGTCTGGTTTTAGCGGAAATTTTCGCACAGATTATTCATAGCTAGTAGCGAACAAATTCTTAATCTATGAATGATTCATAGCTTTATAATGTGTTTGTAACAACAAGGTATCGAATTGCTAATCTATTACTATATAAATAGACTAACAATTTGTCAGAAATGTCTTTGAATCGTATCAGCGAGCGGCGAGCGAGTGATGTTCACTTAGCAGCCTTGAGACCCTGGAAGCTCAGGACAAGAGTTTTACCGACAACGAAAAACATTTTCTTATGTTTTTCTTATTGATATATAGTTAGGTACCTTTTTGACTGTCCTTTTGATTACATTTTCTTAAGTACCTATCTGATTAATATGATTGGCGTGTTTTAATACATTTTATGGATGTGCGTAGGTACATCATTACCATAATAATCTACTTACTTACTTTGTGAAATTGACTACCATTTCAATGCATATTCCATCAAGGTTAAACACAAGGGTAAAATGATAATATAGGAAATATATATAAATATTATAATAATAAATCACAATAGTTAGATTCCTATAGAATAACAAAAAATGTTTCTCAAAAATAACAAGAGAGGATGTTTCTATTAACTTCAGCATAAAAAAAAAATAAATGAAGAATTTTTTGGGAAGATTTTTTTTACAGTGTAACTTTTAACTAGCAGACGCCTAGTAAGCACTGCTTTTGTAACAAACAAATTTTGATATACCCCTTCCAGGGGTACTACCCCTTTGATAACTCCTGAAAAAAATCAGTGGCTCCATCTGTGTTAGGGCACCATTTGTTCTGACAATTGTCATCAAACATTTTGTATAGAACTGCTGTTATTTCTTTCGAAAATTTCCAAAAGTCGTAGAATAAAAGTAAATCACGATAATATACAGCTTGACTGGTTGAACATTAGCAATATTGATACAGGGTGTTCAGTACTCGATTCTTGTTCCAAATAATCGAACATAATAGGTGGTTAGTATTTGACCTAATTATCCTTAGCAAACACAAAAATTACGGATACTCATCCACGCGCGTCGAGAGTCGCGCAAGTTCACAACACAAGTTCAATGACACATACCCGTATGTGACTTGCGCTCGCTTGGTGCGCGAGGCTGCGCGGTGTACATAAATTCTGGAGTCTTGAGAAAAACTTTAACCGAGGTTTTCTTAGTTTTTTTTCCTAATTTGTTTCGATTTTACTTCTGTATACGTTTCATTAGAGCACTAATTAACATGTCCTTAAATATTGCTAGTGTTCAAACAGTCAGCCTGTATAAGTAGAGTCTGTTAGGATAGAAAAGTAAAGTAGTCGAGGCACGCGTTGTGTGCTTCAAGCGCTCGAATCCCAATTGGCATCATGAGCCAGCAACCAGACGACGACCCTAACTTGCACGCGTATGTACCTATAGTAGACAAAGCAAGTGACTTCACTTATATGAAAACCTGGCGTGCCTTGGTATCGACTGTGACGTAACACAAACGGTTTTGTGATAGAATGTTCCATGCCCGCGAAATCTATTCAACCTAATGACTTCGCCGCGCTTGTACGCTTGTAACTAGTTGACAAAATATCGAATCGGAAGTATATATCACCTGAAATTAAATAATCTTAGGTCGTCAACTGCGATTTTTATCATACTTGTAGACACGCTAGATACATACACTTGGGGTATCTATAGAAATCTATGGTACGTACGCTATACTTATACAGACGTTAACTTGCGTATGTGTCACTTAATATCGCTCCGTTGTATGGAGTGTCTGACGTGTGCTTTAAGTCCAATGTCTCGAAAATTTAACTCTCACATTGCCCATGTTGCCATCGACTTTTTGACGTGATAACGTCTGATAAATCGATGAACGCCGGCTTCACCCACAAAAAAGCATGACGTATTGTCACGTTCCGCCTGAGCCGAGCGTGCAAGTGAGAGCGCGGAACAAGCGATAGAGAGGCACGATCAGCCTAAGCGTTCGGCTTGTGACGCATCGTTATCATGTAAAATTATCGTCCGTAAATCGACTTTAGACAACCATTTTTTTGATATCATTAGATTTAACATCTAATATCGCAGAGTGACATGAGCAGAACAAACATACACAATAGATGAAAGTATAAGAAGTACGTTACACAAACTTAAAAAAAAACCCTCTTAAAAACGGCTGAACTGACTTTGATGAAATATAGCTAAGAATAGTCTCGATCAAATCTTCTTTCAAACAAAAAAAAAGTAGATTAATAAATTGGCCATATCTGAAATGAAGATACTTGGCTTGCTCGGTTAATTAAACGACATATATTAGTAAGGCGAGCCCCAGATACGATATAAACTGGATGAAACTGAGTTAGTGGCTTGACATTTACCCAGCGTGCGGCACTTCTCCCGCTGAAGCAAGCTCACTAATGATCACCAAATTATCTTGTGAAAGGGGTTTGCTTAATTTAAATTATAGCATGGCAGTAATAACTTTGCACTCTGGTTGGTTTCGTGGTTGGAATATTAATAACTAATAATAATTTTAGTTGAAGCATCGATAAGCTTAGCGGTTGCGGTGCAGGATATTGAAATTGAGATAACTTCTAAGGTAGGTGCTTAGGTGTGCATCTATGCTTAGGTTTTTACTGTAGTATTATTACAAACACCACCGCCCATCCACTATATAATTTCATACATCCTAAGGTTGTCTGGAAGAGATCGCTGTTAGCGATAAGACCGCGCTTTGTGCCATTGTTATATGTGTGTATTTTGTCACTTTATTACTTTTGTGGTGTCAATAAAGTGTTATTAATTGATTAATTTGTACCTAGTTTATTTATTTATTTTTACCCGTATATCCAAAAATAAATTAAATGTATAACCCTATGTAACCTGTACAATCAGGGTTCAGTAATCGCCTAACAGCTTAATAATTGTCGAATAAAATTATAATATTACTATAATGCGTCGCGACACAACACGATATATCCCGTTATATGACATATGTGTAAGTAATTTACTCATAGAATAAGGTTACAAAAACCAGTTTTTTTATATACTTCTATATATAAGTATTGCGTTTTGAGACTGCAAATAAACTTTTGATCTGATTGACTGTAACAATATAAACGTATTATGCTTAAAAAGTCTGGGATTATATTCCCGACAATTATCTACGTTTTTAAATTCACCTTTCAAACATCACAGGGCCTGCTGTGTTTTTTTTTTAATCTAAGTTAGGCTTGCTTTTAATACCCAAATATGAGAAATAGGAACCACGCTGTCTGACAGTACTCAGTTTACATGGTTTAGATTCCATATAAATCATAGCTTACCTGAACACTATTGAATAGGTAACTAAAACTCGCACTACCTTATGAATTTTGAAAAGTGAATTAAAATTCAGAATCAAGGTGTTATAAAAAAATCCCTTTAGGCTGTCATCGGTTAAAACCGACTAATAGTCGGCAATGACAGACTAAAGGGATTTTTTAGGTAAACATGAATTACTATTACTATATAAGTAATGTACCTATGTCTATTTGTTTTTATATTGTTCCCTGTAGTATAACATTTTTATTTGTGATTTTCTACAGCATCTCCGACAGAAACAACCCAAGGCTGGGTTTGTTTTCTTCTTGTAGACTTATGCTGCTGTCAATTGGCTAACCTGCGGTGACAGTGATGACTACGAAAAACAACTTGGAAAGTTTTAGTGCGACATATGTTATCGTTTTGTTTATTATTGGATTGTTACGAGTATAATACGTGGCCCGATTTACACATTGAATTAAGTTACTGGGCCAGCGTGTTAGGTCTGTTGACGTCATTTTGGTAGTTGGGATGTGATGTGACCCGACTTCTTGCCCCAACAGCTGACCTAATGCTGGCCGAATGCCATTAGATTTTTGTTGCGTAAGTTTAATTTAAGCATCTCATCAAAAAACAACACGGAGATTCTATTATACGAAAGAAAAAGCTACTGAAAATGTATCCTTTTTTGTAAAAATCACCAAAATAAATTGGCGAGGTAGTCGCGCGGTTGACGGTAAGATTTTCCCCACGCATTTCGCTCTAATGCAAAACATACAGCGTTCTCCCCGAACATGCCCCGTGGATAAAAATTACCTGAGCCGGTTTTCTTTACAGGTGTTCTAACCGACCTTTGTTTATAAAGGATTGTGTAATTTGTTACTCGGTTTATTTGGAGCTGGGAACGGGAGCTCAGGTTTTGCGAAGCTAAGCGAATTATCGTGGCAAAACAGAATTAATGTTTAGGAGAACTTATATACCAATATGGTATTCTATGGAATCGACTGAACATTTACCTATAGTTTAAAAAACTGAAGAATAAAAAACGACTTCAAAATACGCAATTTTTTACACCAGTTATTTTGTTATAAAAACCAAAATACTGAACCGATTTTGAACATAAAACATATGGGACCACCTCTAAAGTATGACCTACCTAACAAAAAAGAATTATCAAAATCAATTCACAATTTTATTGGCCAATTGGTGAAGTAATCGGTGAAGATACATATAAAAAAACACACAGTCGATTTGATAGGAGGTTATCTTTTTGGAAGTCGGTTAAAAATAATGAAATTAAATAAAGATGGCGGCACACCCGATGAGGCGGCACCCCCGATGCAACCAGATGAGGTCAAAAGTATCTCTTCCAAGAAAGTACTGGGCTTCTTAATTAGCGCAGGACTAGGGGGAGAACTGTAATACAGCGGCAGTCACAATAGATCTCCATAGGTCGCAGTGACATTTAAGCCGCCTATCACAATAAAAATACAAGACTTAGTAGTTTGAGTAAAAACAGCTATCCGAGAATTCATTTTTTTTTTTAACACCAGATTTATTTTAATAAATTATAAAAATCGAACGCTCAAACCTCGAAATTTAACCGTAATTAATATTAAACATTTGCAAATTAAGCAAATACTAGTGGAGCTAGGTAGCTGATTTAATATTAATATACTTTTTTTGTATGTATTTACAACAAAAAAATACATAGAAACACCTAGACACAGAACAAACATCTTTGTTCATTACACAAATATTTGTCCTGGATGGGAATCGAACCCACGATGCCAACTGAGCTGTGAGGCCAGTAAAAATTGTTATATTATACTGTGTATATTATCCTTAGGTTCGCTCAATAACACGGAAATATTCAAAGGCTAAATAATAACACCACAACATTAATTAAAAATACAAAACCTTTTCAATTCCAATATTGATTTGTGTCGGTAATTATTTCTTGTAACGAACAAAGACACGGCTTATTAAAACGTAAGTCCTATTTACCTAATATCAACATCTTTGGAAAACCCAATTTCGTTTGTAATCAGTTTTGTAATACCGGCATTAAAGACTGCCTACATTACTTATTTTCACAGAAAACATGAAGGAGAACATGTTAACAAAGTACGTTAACGTATAAAGTAAATTATGTACCTAGAACGGGGATTTATATTTAATATTTTCAAAGAATATTTCTATCAAATACAAAAGTTGTTTGTGTTTACTTGTTTTAATAGTAAGTCAATAGAGAATTTCGCAAAACTAGAGAAGAGCGACCCGAAATAGTTCTCGATGTTTCAGTAAATGGAATTTACATGGAACATTCGCTACGTGAAATATACATAAATATATATGTTTAAGTATACATCTATATAATTGTATATCTATTCTCAATATGAAAACTAATAGTGAAAAAACCGGCTAATTGGGTTCATATATCGACGGTCTCGTGCAAGATTATAAAATATGTATCTAAATCATAAATTATATAATGAGAGAGTAAAGCAACCGTTTCGGTGACGGTGTTCGTTTCAATACAGAGCACAGCATTTAGTACAATTCTGAATGAAGTGTGGTATATAAAAAAAAAAATACGCCAAAGGCAGATTTATGGTTATAAATCTATCTTTGGCGTGTTTTTTTACACACACTGCTTTTCACGTTAAAAGTATGGTGAAATTAAATTAAAAGTGTTTTGACTAACATAAAAGCTTTAATTACTATTACTGCTAAGTACTACACATTTGAACTTAAACAAAACCAACAACAATTATTGCAATTTGAAGTACCTAATTAATATTTAGTATTTCAAGTCGGGTTAAAAGCACAAGTCATGCTATGAAAACACTAGAAAACTGAAAGTTATAGTTTCTTTTTTATATGACCGAACTTTTTTTAACTTCTTTCTTATTGACTAATTTTTTCAACCTCCTTCGAGCAGTATTACCGGTTAACCTGATTAATAATTTCACTAGGTCATTAACCCCTAATTAAAAGGTTACTTACTTTATCTTTATATGGAGTAAAACGCTACTTTGAACCCTCTCAATGCAAAAGGTTATTTACGCGCCATGTGCGCGTAAATAACCTTTTGCTTTACTTCCTTATACAATCTACTATTTTCTTTTCTTTTTCCAAGAAACGGGTAAAAATCTAATGTGAAAGGGCTGTTGTGAAACCTATGAGAATTTCATATCCCTTTTCAAACGTAGCATTTCGACCCGCTTCCAGCTACCGACATCAACTCTGATGCAAATTCTTTTCAAATATTAGCACAAAGGGAACATAATCCAGTGAAGGCCAGACTGCGTCCATTGCTAGTTTAAGCCCCGAATTCACTGGGAACAACGTCTATACGTACTAACGTTGTCGTCGAGAGCATGTTGTTAGATATAGTGGAGCGATATGGACTGACATCGTTAAACAAGGAAGGAATCCTGGAAGAAAGTTTGATACCTAAAATTCATTACGAATAAAAGTCCCGTAAAAAATTGCTAGAGATGGTGTGTCTAGTCAGAGCATGGGGACGTTGGGCAAAATTGCACGACAAGTCGGTTGATATCGTGCTTGTATTCTTTGATAAGCGGTGGCCATGCCCCATTCCTCTCTAACAGTCACTAGATGTAGGTACCGTGAATGAATGACTAAGACGGCATTTCCGCACATCAGACATCGGGCGTGTCACACGATTATCACATATTTTATTGTAGTTTATTACAAATACATTTTTATTTTTTTGGCATAACTTGTTACTTTTATTTATAATATTAATACAAAAAATTAAATTTAAAACGTAATCATTTCCTTTTTTATAGTCATAGAAGCGCAGTCAACAGATTCATTGCATAAGTATATCTTACATAGAAAAACGGTTGTCTGTAATATCGGTTTACGGACGATAATTTTACGTGATAACGTCATGAAAGATGCGTCACAAGCCGACCGCTTAGGCTGATCGTGCCTCTCTATCGCTTGTTCCGTGCTCCCGCTTGCACGCTCCGCTCAGGCGGAACGTGACAATGAGTCATGCTTTTTCGTGCGTGCAGCGCCGGGCGTTCATCGCTTCGTCTTATATTTATAAGACGTGATAACGTCTTATAAATATAAGACGTTATCACGTCAAAAAATAAAGCGTTTATTTATGAAAATATATCTTTCAAACATATATTTTTAGATACTCCTCAGCCAATTTAAAATACTGAAGAAAAACTTTTTTTTATATTTCCTTAGGTAGGTATCTAAATAAATAAATTCATTACTCACTTCTCTAATATCTCTACTCAATAATTTTATATGTTTAAAAATAAAAAAGTCGAGATGTCGGTCGTGACGTGTTTGTTCCTAGTGAACACAAAGCTTAACACCAAAAATATTTCGCAAGAAATAGTTACAAAGTAAAGGCAGTAAAATTTGTGTGCTCGCAGCTCGTAGGTATGCAATAAAAACTTGGAGAACGCAAAGAATTTAAACGTCGAGTTCGTTTAATATTTATGTAATTTCTTCGTGCATTTTAAAACTCACTCTCGCTTTTACTAATATCTTGAGGACGTGCTGAGGACATCGTACCTGAAATGACAAAAAAGTTAATTAAATAAGATTCTAAGGATTGTTTTTAGTAACTACTTGATGTGTGTATAGTCTTGGCCACACTTTTACACCTGTGATCGGCTTAAACTGATCTTAAACAGATACTATTCTGAATACATTATAACACCATTTCATGAAGGTGTCAGTCTTGTGTCAGTAATTTGATAACTTCTGTGAGTATTAATTTATATTATTTACTCCTGAGTTGCATGTGTCCTGAGGATGGAACTCTGACAGCCCCGAAACCGGTTGGAAGACATCGTTAAGCTACGTGCATTAAAATCTGTTCATAAAAAAATATTGTATACCCGTAACCCGATATTGAAAAAAATAATACAGACGATTTGAAAAACATCACCTTTTTTGAAGTCGCTCAAACAGGCGCGTTTTTGCGGCATCAGCTGCAGCACCCACTGACCTAGGTACCACAGCCATTTCAGCATGAACTAAACTAGAAATCATAATATTTAACTATTTAGAGTTCAATTTATTTATATATAAAAAGTTCTCGTAGGATTGTTATTGTATCTATAACCGCTAGTAACAAAACGTTATTTGTAATGTATTACCTATCCCAAAGGGTAATAAGGTTTACTGCCTCATAAACAGTCACTTTCGCCCTTAAATTGGCCATGACACAAGATAACGAAGCACGAGCTTAACGTTATATGACGTCATACAAAATGTTTTGATATTATCAAGGATATAATGAAAAGTTTTAAAAGATTAAAAAAATGTATAGAAAAAATAATTAGTAAATTATATTTACAACTTCATAAAATAAGCACAGATTTTCTGATGACTGACTCTGAAAAAAGCATGGCCCGTTTTAGGGTTTCGTATTATACAAGGAATAGGAACTCTTTTTTCATTTATTGATGGGCTTGCATTGTGCTTGACTGCCAACTCGCTTGATGTTAACCAACACTACAGTCCACGATGGAGAACTCTTGCCTAAAACTTACTAATACAAGTTTAGAAAACTCAAAAGCCCCCGACAAAAAAAAACGGGTGAACCGATTTTGATGAAAGCGATTGGTAAGCTCTAGACGAAACTTCTTATCTAGTAGAAAATATTCTTCCCTTTCGTATTTTCGGTGTTGTGACTTTATTAAGTCGTGCCTTTCTCTTTTTAGGTTGCATCTAAATGTTGCTCTGACTAGGCGGTGGTCGCTACTAGTTTTAAAGTGATCCAAAACTGTCACATTTGTAATATTACTATTTTGTGGTGTGAGAATAAGATCTATTTCATTTCGTGTTCGTCCGTCCGCGCTAGCCCAAGTCCACTTCCTTGAAGCTCTCTTTTTAAAGAAGGTATTCATGGCAAACAGCTTGTGTTTATCAAGGAAGTTAACTAGCGTCTGTACTCGGGGATTTCGACTTCCTATGCCATACTTTCCAAGAAATGATTCGTTACTTTGTGGAGGCCCAATTTTTGCGTTAAAATCCCCTATGATTGAGTGCTGTTTCTATTGACTCATAAAATTCTTCAATTTGATCTTCGGAGTGGTCTGAAGTAGGAGCGTAAACTTGAATAACTTTTAAGGCGTATCTTTTATTGAGGGTTAAGATTGCGTAACAGACCCGAGTGGATATACTTTTAATTTGTTGAACGCTATGAGATATATTTTTATGAATGAGGAATCCTATGCCGCCATAAGACGAATCACTTTCTCTACTGTAAAATAGCATATGCCCATTTGAAAGTTTTAAAAGGTCTTCTCCTGTTCGTCTTACTTCGGCTAAACCAAGAATATCCCAGTTAATATGATCTAATTCTTTTAGAAGTTCAGTAAGACTTTCTTCATTTCGCAAAGTTCTTGTGTTGAACGTAGCCAAGGTCAGTTTCATCATTTGGCAGCCGGATCTCTGCCGGAGATTCTTCGCACCCTCTGCCTCGCCGGAACCGGAGCCGCTGCCGTAACTCGGAATAGCGGGGCTGCCGGGGACTGAGGGCCGTACTAATTTGGTGTGATACATTTCAAGAGAGGGATTTTAGCCTTAAAACACCACTCTGGCCAGTGCGTCTTGGTGAGTTTTTCGCCAGAGCCTCGTCTGTTAAACAGCAGGTGCACCACGAGCAGGGGAGGTTGGCTTGGACAACTAGATGGAGTGTTGCCCCGTACACAACCTAAAAATTGAAAATATGTTTAAAATATCCACCAAGAAAAGACGTCGGGTTTTGTATATCTAACCGTTTATTTACAAAATTTTAATTTCTAGTTTATTAAATAACCATCTACTCTCTCAGATTAAAGTCTGACATATTCAGAAATGAAATTTCTTTTTTAAACATATTTGTGTGTACTAAAAACGACATCCTCATAAAGTAGGTACGTCCATCGTATAACTGAACACACTGTAATAACGTCGAAATGATCTCTGTGAAGGCATTTGTTGATGACAGCTACTTTGAAAGGGTTGAAAACGGGTTGGAACAACAAACGTGAAATAATTTTACGATTTGGAGCGAGCTTAGCCCGGAGCAGGTGTTTCGGCTCCCCGAACCGTTACACTACCTCTTTCATTGTATTTGGAGCTGGTCTTATTATTTTTTATTGTAATCATTACATTGTTACACGGACAATGGGTAATGATGAGATGGTGAGCTTAATCGGAAAATACCTATCTTTTCTTTTCTATTAATTCTGGAATTGAGTATCTGGGACAAATTGGGTGGTTTGAAGTTGTGGATTAATCTAAAATTATGAACTGTACCTACATTGTAAAATTGTAAAGACTGTATTCTGTTTCGTGTACCAATAAACAAAATAAATAAATAAATCTGTTTTTTTTTTCTAGGTTATCTTGGTTCTATAGAAGTCAACAATTATTATTATTAGAACACAATCTGCTATTCATTTTAGTCAACTACAGCGAATCTATAAAAACGAAAAGAAGGTAAATATGGCCGTGGCCGTGGGATACCCCAGCCCGCCCATATTTCAAGAAGCTAGGAATCCTGACGTTACCTGCCATATTGATTTATCAAGTGGCAGTGTTCGCCGGGATAAACCTGGAGAGCTACCCGGAGCGCGGCTCTAAGCATCAGTACCATACTCGCAAAAGGCACAAACTGATGGCGATCTCGCGTTCTCTCGAGAAGTCCACTAAGCTCACACACGTCATGGGTCCGACCGTGTATAACCATTTACCCGATGAAATCACTGAAGCCGGCACTTTTCCTGTACTTAAGATAAAACTTAAAAAATTATAATTTATTGAATCAGGCGTTACTTTGCAGAAATTCATATTCAAAACTTAAATCTAACTTATAGTGTGTCAATCAAACACACAGCGGTCTTTCTATAATTTTAACGAATTTATTAAAGCTGACATAATATGATAACATTTGAAATAACAATTTATTTATTTTCTTGGTTGAATTCTATTTTTAATATTTTTTAAATTATGTTTGACATCGAATTAATGTAGATTTTTTGTAATTATTATTTATTTTTGTAACCCTTATTGGTTCGTATGATTACAATGGTTGTAATGTGTTTTCACAATATATATTGACTTGTAAAATAATATTTTATCAATAAATATGAATATGAATATGAATAAAGGTTGAAAGAAGTTATAATACTCCGATACGATTTTTTTATTCCAAGTTACGCATAAACATATAACTTGTGTATATTTTTGTAATCACCGTTTCAAATTCTTTATTTTGATATCAATAATCTCCGCAATTGACTTATATCGAGTGATCCCGCTCGATAGGTTTGGAGACTTGTAAATATAGGTACATTATGGCACTTAAAATCCGCCATTGTCATTTTTATAATCATAATATTATATATTCATTACACTATTTATTTATATATATATAATAAATAGTTTATTCATCAAAATCGGGCCGCACGTTTGGTCTCTTGGTCTTGAGTGCCACAAAGGCACAATCTGCTGATAAACACTTATACTTCCTTTGCGTCGCGCAGTCGGGTAAATAGAAGGTCAAGATTTCAACCTACTACTAACTACTCATCATTTGACAATTGATAGCCTTGATCATCAACACAGACACTAAAGTTAGTGAAATCTCACAAACTTTAATATGTCTATAGCTCATAATGCCACGATAGCGTCTATTGTGTAGCTAGTATTTCTTCCAATTTTAACCAGCTAATGAAGTGAAACATTGAAGTTAGAATCAAACCCAGTTTTGCCGTTAATTGGATCTGTCGGTCTGTATGCGCTAGTTAGCCAATAGTTACGGCATCGGACGCGGTCGTCGTTTTCATTAGGGAAATACTGAAGTTAAATTAGCTGCTCATACAGTAATTAGCATACCGTACAGTTGTGCGCGGAAGGTTAACAATAATACTTTGAAACTATTGTAATATTAAGGTCGTAAATTTTCAGACCTTAATTATATAAAAGCAGCTGTGTGAATGTAAATACGATTGTACAGTACAGTAAAGTATCATACTTGTGGATATAAGGTTACATTAGGTAGGTAGTTCATTATCATCAACATTTCAGCCACAAGAAGTCCATTGCTGGATATAGGCCTTCCCACTGGATTTCCAAAAAGACCGGTTGGAAGCTGCTTGCATCCAGCGTCTTTCCACCTTATGGCTGATCTTCCTATGCTGCACTTTCCGGTGCGTGGTCTTCATTCTAGAACTTTTCGGCACCGTCGGCTATTAGTTCTACGTGCTATGCAGTGTCCATTGCCACTTCAATATAAGGTAGATGCTTACCTGTTATTATTTATTATTAGAGCTTGATAAATGTTATAATTATGCATATTTAATATTCTTCTGCTTTCACTTCGTGTCATTGTTCCCGTTGTCCCCCCTAGAAACGACACAAAAAAAAACATAAAATATAACTCTTATTATTAGGCAAATGACATAAATTAAACATCTAAATTGTTTTTGTTTTCACCCATAGAGCATCGAGGCTAAAGTTTTATCCTGATATTGGGAAGCAAGAACTTTAAAAAAACCTGCACAAAGAGATTTCGGATCGGAAATTAAATAATAAGAACTTCTAAAGAGAGGAACGCACTTCCAGCTTCGACGTTCCCTAGTAAATACAACATATATATATAAGTATTTAACACAAGAGTGAATAGACATCTCACCAATCTCAACGGGCATACCTACTCCACTTTGGACCATTTCATTGCTTTCTATATCAGGCGAACTGTGGTCAAACATTGACCTATTTCACTATAAATAAAATATATGTGTCTATGGGATTAAAACTAGTAGTAAGATGTCTGCACCACATTTGCAAAACCGCAAGTCGACACCTGCGATAAGTTCTCTCGACAATGGTAAAATAAGAGTAAATTAATGCTGCGTATAATTCTGTGGAGCGGCATAAACGGAGCAAAATATGTTAATATTGGTAGTGGTCACTTTGATTGAGTGGTCACATATTGGAACGATTTGGGTGCGAAACTGGGTCACCTTATTTTCAAAAAAATCATTTAAACGTCAACTCGACGCGTGGCCAAAGGCCATCCGGCTTAACGAACCAGTTTTGACATTCAACACGCCAAAAACGCAAAAAAATAACTAAAATAACTATAAAAAATAACCTACATCGATTACGTCCATCGATAGTACATACATTTATAAATTAACTCTTAAATCGAGAAATTCGATTTTGTGGTTACTAAAAACACTTACACTTTTTAAAAGCAATATTTCAATTATTTTAACTTTGAGTCTTGTAATAAGAAGTGAAACTGTAACCATTTGCAACAATTTCAACTTGACTACATAGCAGATATGAGCTTCTGCCCGACGATGATACTCATATTCATCAAATTCAAATAAGAGCACAATCAAGAGCAAATTAAAGAATCTGAGTTCTAAGAAAAATGTTTGACTAGTGAGATCTACTTTTCACAGATTTTCCATTTTTATTTTATAGTCTATTTAACCTGCTTCTAATATAATAATTTGTTTGCTAATTGAAAACAGTCTGGTCTGGCTTGGAAACCAAACTTGACAAAATATTCTAAGCATTTTGTATCCCAAAATACTCGTAGATAGCTCATAACAGCAAACTGATATTCACGTAGCTAACGGCGTTACTGACACCCGATCCGTATTGTAGTGGAATAGGTACTAATTACAGCATTGAAACTAGGCTGTTCCTTAACAGGCTGCGGTAGCTACAGTAGATAGTGTTAGGCTACAGTGCTTGGAGCATCGTAGGTGACTAATCATATACGTCAAAGTTGGAAGATTTTGTATGATTTATCAAAAACCGAATGCACTCTGCAATTTATGTATAATTATGTAAGTATTTTTTGGTATAATGCTACAAGTATATACGACCTGCCGGCTCAACTGGACAATTCAATACGTTGCCTGCCGCCCGCCAGAAGAGATAAGAACTACACGATAGAACGAGATGCACATTGTGTATGATAGTGTGTAGATTAGTGTGTACGTATCGCAGCAAGAGTCGCTATTGCATTAAGAAACGTTCGCTAGTAAATTAAGTGTTTTTCACATAACATCAGGAAACCGTTTTCAACCCCTAAATTCTATCACTTTACTTACATACTTGAACTAGTCGGGACTTCCCACATAATAATTCACGTGTATTTAGGTACAATTATTAAGCAATTGTAGCAAGCTAGGCAAATTAAAGTATTAAATATACGATAACTACGATTTTTTTCTGTAAAAAAGAATTTTAAATACACTTAGGTCATTACATTTCCACATCAGCGTTCACTTTAGACAATATTGTGATTGTAATTAAAGCCACCGAAAAGTATCTCGTGACAGGACGGCTAAGATATGGCAGTAGTTTTTTTTTTCTTTTATCTTTTGAATGTAATATAAAACTATCTAATACTATTTTACTTTAATTATTATTATTCTAATGTTTTAAAACTTAATTAACTTAATTATATTTTACTTATTATTAGCGCGTGTCATCTTGTTACATAACATGTAGGTACATCTGCCTCGGGCTGCCAAGATACCGGCTTTGCCGAGTTTGGGGCCCAATGTGAAACCATTGTATTATTTTAAATCTGACTGGAAATAAATCTTTACTTTACTTTACTTTATCTTTGGCAGTCAAGACATAAACTATTAGTTACACATGAAGTAAATGCCCCATTAGAGACAGAACTTAGCCTAAGTCCCTCACTAAGATTGAGTACGAAACAAGTTGATTCTACACTAGAGTTCGCGGAATCTACATTGGCGAATATCCCCAAATTTCTGCTCCGGAACTTTCATAAGCCTCTTAGGTGTCGTTAATACGTAATGTATTCAAAGGGTCCGCGATCCGAATTATCGAGAATTACTAAGGTTTTATAATACTCGATTTATATCCGAATCACCATTTCGTCGTATAAGCGTTTTCGACAACTGCCATTAGGGGCGGTGTGCGAGTGTGCGGTGCTTAAGCTATGCCTTAATGGGGAGCCTCGGATCGATCTGGCTCTTGTCCTTCGATGGGTGTCAGCGCTAATCTGAGGCGACCTTCGGACTTAGGTTTATGTCTGTCTATATCTTTCTGTTGATATATTTTTAGGTACAAACCAAATAAGAAGAAAATTTGATAGAATCACCTCGACTCCGATGTTGTGACAGTTGGGAAGTTGTGAGAGTATTGGATGCTCATCGATCTCGTTCCACTTCAGCTGAGCCAGTAGTTAGAATCATTGAGCATACACGGCTCATTTACTGCCAATGCCAAATGCCGGTAATGCCACATATAAGTATAATACTCAATATTATGGACTTTTATACATAATTACCATTTACATAAACTAGGAATGAATTCTTATTGTCAAAAATCGAGGACAATGAATACCTACTCTTTATATACCTAAAAAGGCTTATAATGTGTTGTTTCCCTTACCTAGCGGCGCTTCGCATTAGAAGCTTATTACTTCTATGCCACACGGGTATTTTTAAAGATTAAAATTAATGAATATTTGCTAATTATATCCTATCTTCACCCAAAGTGTTAATAAAGGTGTTCGAACGCGATCTTAGTCGCTTTAAATAATAGGCCAAGTGCGAGTCGGACTCGCGCACGAAGGGTTCCGTACTATCATCTATAATACTACAAAGTTTAGTTCTGTTTATAAAATAACGAGAAATCAACGAAATTCCAAGTAGTAAATTGCAAACTTATAGGTAGGTTTTCGATACACATCCGGGCAGCATGACGACGCTCGCGCGTATACGCGCGGCTATGGCTCGCTCCGTGATGTTACCTCCCCCGCTACCCGCGCGGCCGTTGCTACCACACCGCGGCGCGGCGCTCGCACCGCGTTTAGATGCACGGATTATTTTCATTTTGTGAGTTTTTATGTATTAGATTAGGTATTTATTTTTATAGTTAATATATTTCTAAATATTTACTTACAAATATTCAAGTTTCTACCTGTTAATTAAGATCGAGTAAAAATTGCTTAAAAATTACGTTTGTTGTATGGGAGCCCCCCTTTAATATTTACTTTATTGTTATTTAATTATTTATTTTGAAAGGTAATATACAAGTAAATATTCTGTGAAAATTTGAAGCGTCTACCTGTTACCGTTTTTAATATTGAGCAAAAAAATACGAAAAAAACACGTTTATTGTATGGGGACCCCCCTTAATATTTTTTTTTTAATTTTTAGTATTTGTTGTTATAGCGGCAACGGAAATACATCATTTGTGAAAATTTCAGCTTTTTAGCTATCACGGTTTATGAGATACAGCCTGGAGACAGACAGACAGACAGACAGCGAAGTCTTAGTAATAGGGTCCCGTTTTTACCCTTTGGGTACGGAACCCTAAAAACGTAACATTTTTTGCTCATAAAGTTCTTTTACTGAAACCGGAACATTACAAGTATGAGTAGGTGGTGGAATAACTAAGCAGATATTGGCAGGCATAAGTCTTTGAGCCGAACTAATTAGAACATAACACGTAACTTGACGTTTGATGGATATACCTGCCTCCGGCGCCGTGCCTACTCGTGTAGGTAATACACAGTATAACTGTCATAGAACAAGAGAATTTCAGGACATCTTTTTTCAGAGTTAATACCGTAGATAATTTTATTATAGTTTAAAAAACTGAAGCAACCGACTTCTCATGGATGCCATTGTCAGAACTGGACCAAATTGAATGACCAATGACCAACAAATGACCAATTGGAAGCACCAGCTTTCAAATAAAATAAAAAAAAACAACGGGTTGCACTCCGGGAGTGCCGGCAGAAGTGAAAACTAAAAAATTAAATAGCAACAAGACTGACTCGTGAAGGTTTTGACCAAAGATATTGTGTTTTACAAACAACCCCTAGGCTTCGCTGTACGCGAAGCGTTAGCGTGTTTTAAGACTATACAGCGCCATCTAGTACGTTGGTCTGCAACAAACTTTATGGTATGAACACTTCATATAATAAAGTGAGTTCTATAACAACGTACTAGATGGCGCTGTATACTCTTAAAACACGCTAACGCTTCGTGCACGGCGCTTGTACATATAATAATGAACTTTAAATGTAGAACGTTAGAATAGGTTTCTGACTGTCCGTCTGACCAACTTGATGATCTGACGCGAGCTTAACATTTTTTACCCATCCCAAAAATTCCCAACGCCGCTAAAAAAGTTTTCACTTCAAAAATAATCATCAAAATTGGTTCACCCAGTCGAAAGATCTGAGGTAACAAAAAAAATACAATCGAATTGAGAACCTCCTCCTTTTTTAAAGTCGGTTGAATTAGAAGACTATAGAAGTAAAATGACTCTTTTCAACCTGCTTTTCTTTTTTTTATAGAAGATAGATCTACGATTGACCACCAACTCGCCTGATGTTAAGCGACGGTGTGGCCGAGGATGGAGCTCGTCGATCTAGAAGATCGACGATCACCCTAGCCTTGAAAATTCCAAGATTGTAGGTCTCAGGAAACAGAGATGGAGGCAACGAATTCCATTCTTGTGTAGTACGCAACAGGAATGTGGATCGATATCGCTGAGTACGGATTTTTGGCATTTCAACGAGAAATGGGTGGTAATTCGCCGACTTTCTGCTAGTCCTGTAGTGAAATGGGGAGGATGAAAACAGAGTACCTATTTGTCACGAAAAGAAAAATTGCTTGTCATTCTTTATGTCATATCGCGTGTTATTTTTTGGCGGATAGTTGCAAGGACGTCTATTGATAGTGGTGACAATGCTACTATTACTTAATCTCTTACGCCTTACCGAAAAACTTTACTTAACTTTACGCATTGGTTAACATATTTTGTCACCTTCTCGCTGACACGTAATGACACTTGCGGAAAGAAGGCAGAAAATTTAAGACGATGGTTAAAGTTTAGTAACGTTTTTCGGTAAGGCCGTAAATCTTATATATCTTTATCGCTGACACGCTGCCTCGATCTCTATTTCCGTAGTAGGTATATATAATAGTACCTCTATGGTTAATGCGGATGTCTAGTCGACATTTGACAGATTCTACTTTTGGCAGATACTACATTTGACAGATTTTGAAAAAAAAAGTGGGTGTGAAATTAACTTCAAGTTTCTTTAAGGCTATGTAAATAGGGCCACGAATTCTGTTCTTTAAGGCTGCTCCGTCTTTTTTATCTGGATAGACACATTTTTCGCCCTATTTTAGACATTTGAGCATAAATATCACACTTTGTGTAAAATAACGATAGTCTAACATGGTAAGTACACCTGAGAAGGAAAAATAACTCACATTTTGCTTTTTTCGCAAAACGAGTATTGTTATGGTTATTTTTATGACGCACATGCTGGATGACGTCACATGACATGCGGTTGCTGACATAAAAACTGAAATACGAGTAGTTATAATCTAATTTGGTTGAAAGGTTCTACAATTTATGGTTTAGGTGCTTTACCATACAATGCATAAATGTTGATTGTTCATGTATTCTTTCTAATGTTCTATGATTTTGAAATGTGTCAATTAGCTCGTCTTCACACACTCTGGTGTCTAGGTTAAATGACGTCACCGTCAATTCGATATGGTGGAATTTATAAACTAATATCAACCCTCAACAATTGTTTTTCTAAAAAAAATATTGAATGAGCAACGTTCCTATTATGGGTACATATGATCATCAATTTTAAGTAAGTACCTAATATAAAATTACATAAATAAGTCTGTCATTATAAAAATAATTTTGCGAAAATAGATGCAGCACAGTATTTTAAGCAGTTGTACTTGTAGTGTGTTAAAATAAATATCATTAAATTTAGACATTTTAGGCACGTATATTTTATACCCCATTTGAAAAAAAAAACTTAATATGTACATATAACAGCTAAATTTCTCAGTATGTAATAATATAATATGCACTTAAAATTCTGATAAGCTTACAATATAAAATATACCTTTCTTCCGGGAAAAAAATCAGATTTCGATATGTGAGATATCCTATCTATTCGTCTTTATTTTTTAAGTTTAAAGGCTCCATTTTTTTATAATTTAACATCTGTCGCAAAAAATATATAAAATATACTTTAAAAGTGACTTTCTCTGACGAATAATAGAATTTACAAGAACTATTCTACACACTTTCTTGCGATAATGTTCAGTCAATATCATAATCAAGATAACAATATAAAATCGCTCCTATGCAAAAAAAAATGAAAATAGGCTTGCGCTTGATTGTCAACTGAGTTCTACGATGGAACGCGTTTGCCTAGAAGAAACCTAGTCAATCGCGATCCGAAGAGACCTAGATTGTTTCTCATAATCTTATAAAATATGCATATTTCCGAATTGATATAATACTATAAACTAATGTATGTAAAGTACGCAAAATAAAATTGTAGCTAAATTGAGTACCTACTTTGTTGTTATATCGGTTAGGTACGTGACTTAATATTGAAATTCGTTGTTATTTGTAGTAAACGTAACTGTCACATTGATTAAACCTCCTACAATGTATGTTGGTAAATAAAGTTACCCTACAAACATCCCGCCTCTTTGTCAACATTAAATTGAACCAAAACTCAAATTACATTACAGGTTACGTAATTGTGTGATGCGAAATTTGTACATAGCAAATTAAGTAAGCAGCAGCTAACCACCGCCGCCGGAGAATACGTTTTAACGTGATAATTTGAATTTGGAACAATTGGTAAAAAACAGTTTAGTCCTTCCACTGTTGGATTGGACTCTAGTGGTTAGTACATTTGCCAATATTACAGGAAAGAATACAAAAAACGAGTTTCTCGAAGAAGAATATCGTTCGTTTCTTTTTTTTATAGATGTGTATTGCCAAAAAACTGGAGGTTCTGAACATTTACATGAGCCGTTCGAATTAGTGTAGTGTATTAATATACATATAGCTAATTTGTGTAAGTATTTGTTAGCGCAAGCGCCAATTAAATAACAGCGACCGAGCTCCACTCGGATTATTTATGACTGAAAATACGAGCAAACCCGGGTCCACTAAAAATGAAACCTAGTAAGATCGAGAATAGAAGATTAAAATCGTTGGAGCCGTTTCCGAGATTCAGATTATATATACCTATTATTTATAGAAGAATTGCTCGTTTAAAGGTATTACATATAAACGAAATGTCTTGTTAAATGTGTTATTAGTCCACGTTCTTGGTAAGGTAGAGCAAATTCTGTGTGTGGGAACGTATCCCTTAAAATAATAGACGACATATGTATATTGACATTTACATAACAAAAACTAAGACACCTGTCATTGACACTGCTGTATTCGAAACGTCAGATCCTAATATTACGTAAAATTTACGCGTTAAATTCGTTGAAACTTGTTTAATTTCTGGAACAGTTTATTACGTGATACTTTTCAGCAGCTTCATAATAATAAAGTTCAAGTTTCACGTTAAAACTGTCCACTTACGGGATATTTATTAAGCTTTAAGTTCGTATTAAGCGAGCCGGGCCGGCCCTCACCATTCCCTTCAGAGCTCCCGCATTATTCTTTCTGAGATATTTCCTGTCTAATTAGGGAAAATTGTATTTGAATAAAACAAAAGCCCAAATGAATTTCATTTCGGTCTGTTCTTATGTTTACACAAAATTTGGTTGTAGGCACTAAGTAATGAACCGTGAATGAATAATAGGTTATCGTGTATCTCCGCCCGCCATTAAGCTTAAGATAACTGGTATACGATGGAGCGTTATTTCAGCTTTCTTTTGCGAAAAAAAGGTGGTGTTTTATAAGTTTTTTTCAGAAAAATGCGTTATACTTTTATTATTTAGAAACATCAAAATCGTAGTCAAACTGTGGCCTCATTAGCTAACTGTCTTTAACAATTAATTTTATTGCCAGACCATAGAAATTACAATTAGTAAATTTTATCACAATTTGCAGAAATTAACCAATCAAAACGGGCATTGATGCCCAGATTGACCAGATTTTGGGTTCTGTAAATACTTTTATTTTGCATCATCATTAATATATTGGTTCCAATCAGTGACGAAATTATACTTTTGCCGCCAGTAGCTAAATTTTTGCTGCCCCCTACGTGTTCTAGAAAATCAATACCCTAGTTCAAAATCATATTAATTACGTTTAGTACGGGAGCGCACTGCAAAAAGTACACCTCATCGACAAATTTTTTGAGACTCGTTAGTTTGTGTATACATTTTTTTATTTATGTAAGAAAAAAAAGGTTTAGGACCAAATTTGACTCCCCCTAAAATCAGTCGCCCTATAGGCTCCAACCTACTCAGCCTATTGGTAAATCCGCCACTGGTTCCAATGTACTCGTACATATTTACATGGCATTTTACATTGCGTCACACGTGTCATATTACTGTGCCGTCTCCAGATCAAGCGCTATTAAGGGCGAGATCACACGGGCCTTGTCAATGTGTTATGTCGTCGCATCGCATTCATTTCGTTGAAGTCGTCTAATGTCGCAGCGCACCGTGTTTACACTATGCATATTTGTATGAAATACGACGTCGTGTTTCATACAAATAACCACAGTATGCCGCACGGTCCGCTGTAACGTTGTTCGACAAATAAACAAAATAACTGTGCGACGACGCGACGCACTGACAACGCCCATAATTATGTCCTCGGCTTTAGTTGACTTTCTAGCTAGTCAATTAAATTAGGGCTCGTTCAGTGACGCGGGGTGTCACGCGGCGCGTTAAATTATTGTCTTCTCTTTGCGTCTACGGAAAGGCAACGCCGGGCACGTTGAAAATTAACCGTCTTACTTATAATAAATAAATAAAATAAATAAAAATGCCTTTATTTCCTGTCTTACTTATAAACGCATGTTAAAATCTTGTTCGTTGAATAAGGACTTTTCACTTTCTGTCAGACGGGAGCTATCACGCGCGAAAACAGAACAAAATATTGCTTAACTAAAAAATTTATCGCGATTATTTTATTTGTCGCGAGATATTGTTCGGTGGGTGTCGAAATTGCCGAATAACGACGATAAACGGTGTCCGCCGCGACAATAGCAGTGGTCCCCGCAACTACCTCACCCTCTGCATTTTCCTGACCACGGGACATTCGCCGTTAGATATGCGTGAAGGTGTTTTTTATGAACGCTCCCATATCTCACTAATATTAAAAAAATATTATAATAGAGATACAATCTATTTGTGTGTGAAAATGTGTAATGTAATCTTTCTAACTATTACACTTTAAAACTATTTAATTGAAATTTACAAATTGAATAGGCTGCAGGAACTTTCTATTTCGGAAATATAAAAATATTCTGCAGGATAGCAGGTGAAGCCATAGGCGTAGCAAGTATCACCATAAGTTTGAAACTTCGCCACGAGCATTTGGTTTTGTCTTGTTATGCAGAGCAGGCCAAAACGTACCTCAGTATGAAATACAAAATACCTCTGACGGAGCTGGCGTAATGCTTGGTGTGTATAACTGCCTCGGCGCAGATAAACAGAGTGTGTGCGAATAAGTGTTTGCATTTGCCAATTTTGCTAACTCGAGCTGAATTTTGTCTGCCAGGAATTTGCAGTAGGTGTGAAAATAGAGAACAAAAACTTTTCTAGTGAGATTGGGTGAAGTGTTTCTCTTACCACCGAGGTAGCTACTAAGATCCTTACCGAAATACGTTACTTAACTTTAAGAAACGTCTTAAGTTCTGTCTTCTTTACGCAAGTGTCATTACGTGTTAGCGAGAAGTTGATAAAATATGTTAAGCATTGCTTAAAATAAAGTAACGTTTTTCGGTAAGGCATTAAATAGTCTCCATAGCGCTATAAAGTGCTACCGACTTTGTAAGTATAATTGTTTCGGTAACGGTACTTTTTAGGGTTCCGTTAGTCAACTACGAACCCCAAAAAGTAACGTTATAGTTTCGCTATATCAGTCCGTCTGTCCGTCTATCCGCGGCTTAGCTCAAAGACTGTTAGTAGTAGAAAATTGGAATTTACTAGGTATACATATTTGTTACGCCAACAAAACGGTAGAATAAAATCTTGAAAAAAATTATACCCAGTTTATCACAGCCATGTCTTGCACGAAATGCAATGTTAATGCAAGCCATGAATGAAATGTCAATGCAAATCATGGTTATTAGTAACATGTTAGCACGACACTGGATCAAACAGAATACTAGAATCTACATTTATCACAACTACTATATACTATTTTAAATAAAATCTACGGGTCACTCACGTCTGTTTTAAGCCGAAAAATCCGACTATAGTTTCAACCGCATTCGGCGGTCTTTTTCAAAGGAGCATCGAAAACGTCAGTCTCGGTCGGTGACGCGCATCGTACTATATACTATATTTTCAGGATAAAATTATGATCGACGGTGTTATGGTCCTGTCTTTATAAAATTGTGTATCGTTCGTATCTACGTTATCATCGGTTCGGACCGACCCTGTAAGCTGTCCCAAGGCTGGGCGTGGGCCACTTCTCATTTTGAGAAGGGTTCACCAAGCTAGTTAAAAGTTCGCAGACCTCATATCCTCGAGAAAATTAAGAACTTTCAGATATAAAGGCTTCCTCGTTCGATGTTATTCTTCAATGTTTGAAAATAACAATTTATACCTAACTTCGAAAATATTTATATATACGGCGTGTTTGGGCTTAAATCCTCACTTCCGTATTTTTTTCTTATTTTGGTCGATATTAAGCTTTATATATATATTCATTATTTATTTAATTCCTGCAACCTAAATGTATTAATATAAGAAGAAAATAAAACTGAAACATATTTATGATTATTAATTTACTACTTTCAAAAGTATCTTGAGGGATTGTAATTTATCTAGTATAGGTATATATATGTAGCGCGAGAACTCTGCCAAACGTGTACAAGCATTTAATATTATAAAGATCGAAAGAACAATTTTGTCATGATCACATCAAAAGTTAAATAAAAACTATCATCATAACTATACATCCATATAGGAAATTACATATTCAGTGAGGAAATTAATGCGCTAGCAACTTGTGAAGTCAAAACGTCAGAAGGGCGCGGGTAGGGTCGCGTGTTTAGGCCCCGTATCACCGAAGACAAGATTAACCCAACATCACTTCCCTAATCTATCCGGCTTGTTTCCTTTGTGCCGAGATGTTGACCGGATACGACTGTATGTAATGGCTGCCAAGCTGAAATCCCCGATTCATAATCCGCCTAAAATTTCGAGGGTCAATCATCGTATTTTATTTATGACCGTCCCAAATGTGACATTTCACGGCGACTTACGATCATAAAGATTCGGGGCTCTTTTTCTGAATCCTCGCGGCGAAGGTATTGTCAGGTTTTATGCCTCTCCATCGCACCGCTCATTGAATTTCAGTGGCGGTGATTTTTTAGCATTTCCCCATACTTTGGACAGTGCTTACGGCTTGAGGGTATGAGATCTCATCTTCAGTCCCATTTTCTTATTAGCGGTCAGAAAATAAATTTCGTTTGGACTGGAACAAAAGTTCTCATGCAAAAAAATAAATTCATACTAAATAATAAAACATTTTCTTAGGATAATGCAGCTCGCTTGTATACATAAACATAAGTATATTACTTAAAAACGTTTGAAGAGCAATTGTCCATACAAAAAGAAAAATGGATCAGCTGATGACCAACTAAGTCATCACCCTCATCATCATCTCAGCCACAAGAAGTCCACTGCTGGACTAAGGCCTCCCCCATGGATTTCCAAAAAGACCGGTTGGAAGCACCCTGCATCCAGCGTCTTCCTGCTACTTGTACGATATCTTCTATCCACCTTGACCAACTAAGGAACCCCTAAGCATTACGCAATATCTATGATTATTTTTTACTACCTAGATTTGTATTTTTTAAGTTATTTTTTTCATCTATACTGCCCCAGTCCTGGACAAAGGTCTTGATAGATCCTGTACAAAAATATACTTGGCCCGCGATTTATGAAGTGAACTTAACTGTCCCCGGTTCACTCCATAAATCACGGTTCACTTAACAGTTTATTAAAACTAGTGAAACTAGTTTTTCCATAAAATAAAATATAATAATAGTATGCAAATAAGATAAAAAGAAGGCACGTGATGTAGGTTAATTGATAAAAATTTACAATGAATAAAAGCTTAGCAGAAGAATCACCGAAATCCGATAATGTCCAGGGATAGAAAAAAGGTTTCCTCATACTGTATGTAAATATATGCAACGCATTAGCAAAAATTACGGTAACAACGATTTTCTTGAGTACAGACAAGTTACACAAACTATCCAACCGTTACTTTAGCTCTCATCAGCGAAGCTTACAACTCAAGGGTTAGTTAAGAACACATATTTTGCACACCGCATCCCCAAGAAATTGTAATTTAGTTACCTAGTAGGAAATGGAAGCATCCCCTTAATTAAGTAATAGCGAAGTTCGCCTAACTTGTTTAACTAAAATATTAAGGGGCAAGTTCTGAAGACGTCTGGGTAGTATAACCGCGGCCCTCACGTACAAACTTACAAGAACTTACTTTAATTAAGTATATCATATTACTTTTCATATTTAATCAAGTAACTTAGCTACAGTTTGGTTGAAGAGAAGGTTGTGGTAAAAGTATGATTTTTCATTTATATTAAATCTGTAAAATCTTCCTCCCCCTTCCTGTCTCAAGGATTCGCCGCGAGAATTTCTTTTATTGTGCATTTTTCTAGACAACATGAGAAAACTGATCTTTACTCCAAACATTATTTATTTCTTTATACATTTTTGAATGTTTTTTTTTAATGTAGATAGGTTCGCGCTTGACCGCCAACTCGCCTGATGTTAAGCGACGTTACGGTCTACGATGGAGCGCGCTTACCTAGAAGAAACCAATTTACTCGCGATTTAAAGACACCCAGATTATATCTATCGGGAAATACCAACTCAGGAAGATTCTTCCACATTCTAGCAGTCCGCAAGATGAAAGTGGAACTAAAGCGTTTCGTTCGGGTTTTTGGGATATCCACCATGAACCGGTGACGCTTTTTCGTGTTAGTTAGTGTTAGTTAAAGAAAAACTAGTAACAGTTACAGATAGTAACAGGAAAAACACTTGTCTACGAAAATGAAATAGAGAGTAACATAAATGAAACAAATTCACTCAACCAAAAGGCGTCCAAATTTCATTAGGTCCGAGCAGGTACGAGTATTGTTTTACTTTCGAATCAGGTACTCGTAAGCTCCAACCCCCAATCTTGTAATCCTTTATCGTGCCAAAGGTGAGTAATACGATATTCAATATACCTATCGTTCATAGGTAGAGGCTACATGGTGAATTTAATTACTATAATATCATAATTATTATCATTCATCATCTCACTGTCCTTATCACACTATAATATTTATAATTTAATTACTATAATATCATAATTATTATCATTCATCATCTCACTGTCCTTATCACACTATAATGTTTATAATTTAATTACTATAATATCATAATTATTATCATTCATCATCTCACTGTCCATAACACACTATAATATTTATAATTTAATTACTATAATATCATAATTATTATCATTAATCATCTCACTGTCGTTATCACACTATAATATTTGTAATTTAATTACTATAATATTATAATTATTATCATTCATCATCTCACTGTCCTTATCACACTATAATATTTATAATTATGGGGCCATCATGTTTTTTTTTTCACCAAGTCTTTCTATCAGGCGCCATTGCTACATCTTACACAAATACATATCCTAGTTCACACAGTTCATCCAGAATTTTTACCCAACTACGGCGAAGCATAAGGGAGGGTTATGTTTTTGACCGGTATGTGTGTTTGTATGTATGTATGGCCATCTGTTCCCTCATAACTTCTAAAGTGATTTTTCAGTAGTCGGTTTTAATTTTTGTACTTATTTGTAGAGTTCCGCACCTCAATAGGAAAACCCTTATAGGATCACTTTGTTGTCCGTCTGTCCGTCTGTCCGGGTGTCAAGACCTTTATCTCGGGAACGCGTGAAGGTATCGAGTTGAAATTAAAACTACATACGCAAATCCATAGTATCTAGCTGCAGAAAGAAAAATAAAGTTTCTAAGTTTTCGTAAAAAAAGTTACAGCCGAATATATCGTAAAAAAGTACAAAAGTCACCGATATAGCACAGCGGATTAGCAAGTTGAAGTGGCAGTGGGCAGGGCACATAGCACGTAGAACTGATAGCCAATGGGGCCGAAAGGTTCTCGAGTGGAGACCACGCACCGTAGGAAGACCAGCCACAAGATGGACAGATGACCTCATAGAAGTGGCGGGAAGACGCTGGATGCAAGCCGCTTCCAATCGGTCTTTTTGGGAATCCATGGGGGAGGCCTATGTCCAGCAGTGGACTTCTTATGGCTGAGATGATGATGATGATATCGTAAAAAACACATTTCGACACTCACAAGGGAATCAAAACCTATGGGGTACTTCCCGTTGACCTAGAACAATGAAATTTGGCAAGAAGAATTGTGTTAGAGTATAAAAAAATATCCTATAGGAAAAAATCCGAAAACTGGAAATTTTTAAATTAATCACAAAAAAATTGTGTCTTCATGCAAGGAATTAAGGTCCAAATTTTAAAGTGAATTAACCGTATCATGTAGGGTATCATATGAAAGAACTTCAGTAGCGCTAAAACAGGTTTTTAAATATTTTTACGATGTTTATTTTTCGGTTTATGAAGAAAAGTATAAAAGTATATGATTTCCCCCTTTTATCTATTAGTTTGCAAGGAAACCCTCGGTGGGTGGGTCTGACTCGCACTTGTCTGGTTTTTTATAAATCTCCATCTTCCAGTTCTACCGCTTATCATCATGTCTTACGCACATGCTTATCCTCTCTCTTCATGTCAGTACCAAAACTATCCTTCCACTCCTTAACTTTAAGGGCACTGCTGGTGCTACTTTCAGGCTTAATTTAGCAAACTCGATCATAATCTTGTTCATTTTTGTCTTACCATACAATCTATCTCAATATGCATTTCCGCTGCAAACAATTTCCTTTCATTCACCATTTTGGTTGCCCAGCTCTCTGATTCAGAGAGCACGAGGGGCCTTAACTCAACTTAAAGACTATTCAAGTATCGCAAATTGTCTCCAAAATCTGCCGACATTTCATACAAACTGTATTCATCATGCTCTAACAACAACAGAAGATATACAATTATTAATTACTATATTATTATAAGTATATCGCTTTTCGCTAATAAGATCACTAGTATTCCCTGTGGTACATAATTATACGATACAATGCCGGGAACAATCAATACCCAGGTCTTGAGTAGATGTCTAAATTTATCAATTATACATTTGCCCAGCAGATAATTGAACCTGTAACTCCTCCTGTGCTTTACAAACGGGCTATTACTGACACAAACAGATCGCTAAATTGAGATTAATACGGTAGCTAACTGATAAAAATACTTATCATTTGTTATATTTTGAAAGCTTTTAAAAAGGCAACTGTCATTGCACTCCGAAATCCCAAAATGCTTTTGTATGTTCCTATTTGCGGCTTCGTCAACACGGGTAATTATAGAACTCTGGTATATTTTAAAAGTGTATTTCGATGCATATTTCTGTGTAAGTATTTGGTTTGAGATATAGTTTTCATTTTGTTGAAGCAAAGATCCAGTAACGTTTTTACTTATATTTTATCTTCCATTGTTATCGAAATAAAAATAACCGTAATCCTATTGTTCGTACGTGTCGTCAGTACAACTATTTTTTATCCAGTCAGAGTGCCCTAGTGGATATTTGCGATATTATGCTATATAAGTTTAAAAAGTGTAGTTATATTGGCTGTTTTGTCCTCTGAGTCCGGCGCGACTGAGTGTCCTCTCTGAGAAGACCTGTAATATTATCTAGTTATCTATTGGATTAAGATTTCTCTTACTGCAATGTTTTGGTTGCTAACTCACACTTTGTTTTGTTATTTTAATGCAAATTTTGCAAACAATTTATTGTTTGTATTATTTATAAACAATTTAGTGTGAACAATGCACACGTTTAGAGACACTTTCTAGTTCTAAACTTTTTTCTCAAAATTTCAAAAATGCGTTCTAAAATTTTATTGTTTCTTAGTGCAAATAGATTTGGAAAGCTATGATGTGGTCGAAAATGAATCACAAAGACTTAGAAGTTAATAGTAGAACTCTAGACTTGCAAATTACCCGGGTTATAGTTTCAGGAAACAAGGACGATGATAAGACATTCCATTCCCGAGACGTTTTCATTAGGAATGTGGATGCGAAACAGCTGCGGTCCGTAGCTTTAATGGGAGAAAATCAGATTGAAATATTATAATTCGATTTTAAATAAATTCGAAACGCTTACATCCTTAACTTTATCTCTAAACACATTTATAACATAAAATAAGTTAGTGTAACGTTAGCTTACCAAAAAGAAAACGGATAAACGACGTCAAATCGGTCATCCTTCAGTGATTAGATTGTCCCATTGTCTCCTCTCCACACCCGACACTCAACTACGTAACACAATATCAATTTATCCCGTCTATTTTCCCGGGCGTTTTTCCCTCATTATTTAAAAGTGGATACGTGTGAAAGCTCCATCGATTATCCATTTGCCCCGGCTTTGTTCCCGGATTACGTGGAGAGTCTCCTTCATACGATACTGACGCAGACTAGGACAGATGGACACTCCGTAAATGAAAGAAGTGTCCTTTTGGTTTATGTCTTTTGAAACCAGTATCATTAATTTTAAAACAAGGCTTGGAATTGGTAAGCTCAACTTATAATGGATGGCTACAAAAGCAAAATTTTCGTGCTTTGCGTGTAATGCACTCATGGAATGAAGATGAACTAAACGCTTTATGTATCAAATTCCGTCAGGCCGTTTAAAACGTGTTCAAAAAACATCAATAGATACATAAATGTACCCGAAAAACCTTACCCTCCTGCTTGGGCCGTCGCCGTCGTTGATAAAAACGCTGCTAACTGCCACAGTTTCCCTTCATATATTCATTAAAATAGCTATTTGATAAAGATCAGTACTGTTTTAAATTATCCATTTTCATTAGCTCCATAACGCAATTTATCCGCGATCAAGAAATCTCAAATGTACGCTGTTCTGTCAGTCACTTCAATCGGCCATTTAAGACAAAGCCATAAATAAGTATAGAAGATAAATATAAAACGTCTGTTTTATAAGCTTGCTAGAAAATGGAAAAAAGATTTTTTTGTAAAAGCTGTAGCTGTACCTATCCTATCAAATTTAGGTATAATCTTTAATCAAAAGTCTGAGATTAGGGGCTCAACTGAGAATTTCATGAATCTACTACCTTTATTAAAGTCTATTTCTAATTTAGTTTATTAGATAGTTGTAAATTAAATAATATTTTAGATAGTAGGTCTCACCAAATATTATTAAAAGTGCATGTAGATTGAGGAATACGTTCTTTATACCTACCCATTTTTGGAGCAATAAAACCGATCAGATTCTACTGGATTAAAAATGATTTTGCAAGAGCTTATGTTACTAATGTGTCAGTGTCAAAGTCATGTCAAATTTCTTAGTGACATCCATGTAGTGCAAATAAAGTTTTGAAGGGAACGTGAGAATTAATATTAAGGCTCTGTTTTATTTTCCTAAACTCGTGTTATTTTGTATATTAATTTAGTAAAAAAAAAAAAAATTTCTTCAATTAATGTTTATATACGTACATGACATGCTGCCGACAAAATGTCGTACAAATACAAATAATTTATTAGTAAACTGTTATTAAATCGCATATATAAGTAATTCCAGCACTTAAAAAATAACTTATTTACTTGACTCAGACTATACCAAGTTATAAAAGACTATACATTATGACTTGTACGTGCTGCCAATAAAACGAAAAGAGCGTAGCTGCAACAAATTCGAAAGCGATACCATTCTGGACTATCTGGGAGTAACAATTGACAATCAGCTTAGCTTCACTAGTCACATCAATGGAATGGCTGTTAAGGCTCGTAAATCAATTGCATTGCAACGATTTCTATGTACTTGCAAGGTTTGAAATTATAAGACACGTGACACCACGTAAAAAATGCAGACATTCCGGAGAGAAAAATAACTACTGGGCATTTTTCTGGTCATTGATAAAATTTACAAAAAAAAACAGCATACAAATCTATCTAAATCAATAGCAATCATAATAAAATAGTTTGTCGATAACTTCAAGAATAGCCAAGTCATTATCCCAACCAGAAACCATTGCAATCTCGTTCGGTAAACGTACTTGCACTTTAAATTGCTTTTCGCTAACTCCCTAACTTCGGTACCCGGTCTTAATCCTTCCCAGTAAAATTGAACAAAGTTTGTAATTCAAACTCGAATTATTATAGGAAACATTTGACTTGCAAAACCGAAGGAATAGGCATCTGAAATTAATTTTATGATCTAATTGAAGCGTTAAATTTAAACGTTTTAGATGCTTTTTAAGTGCAAAATAACATACGAAACGTTCCCAAAAGACGGATAACGTTTTATGGATGTATGTATGTAATTTGGAAGTTTCAACAGCATAACTGAGGGACCGCCTGACTAGAGATATTTAGATACTGGGTTAAAATCTTGAGATTTTAACACAGGATCTACATATCTCTAGTCAGACAGTCATTCTAGACTAGGTAATCACCTCTGTCTTTTCGTAATTATATACTTATTACGCCGTTAACTTTAGACGGTAAAGGCAAACATCGTGTTTGAGAGTTTTTAAATGTTTTTTTTTACAAGATAAGTGAAATCTGCTGACCTGCGTTTAGCCATCCTGGTACGACGTGGTAGGTAGATCCAATCTATTCAAAGATAAAACAAATAACAAACTTGAGCAATTATTCCGAAATTAAGTGAAATTGATTTAAAGAATGATAAAATTGTGCATGATTGGGTAAATACACAGAATTCGCCCTATTACATAGGACCCAGAAGGATAGTCTCCATACAAACCGCCTTTTAAATTCGGGCCAATTTTATTTTTTCAATTTGACACTTAATTTTTTATAAATTTATTTTTAACCGTAGATACACGTCCATTTGCCAAATTTATCTACAAAGTTGCCTTTAAAAAGGATATCTCCCGATTTGATCGGGTAATCATGATTAAAGTCAGAATGGTCCATGGGAGATTCATACAATCATATAACTGAAATAATAGTAACTTTGAAGTCTGTTGTTTCAGTTTTTTAAACTATAAAATTATTATATTTGTTATTTTGTCCGCAATTTAGGTATAAACGTGAAAATTTTGTCGGTTACACGTTTATCACGGTCAAAATATCACATATAAAATAACAGCTACTGTTAATACATTGTAATAGTGTTCTTATGACTCTGAAAGAAAATCTGAAATCAGTAATTTAAATAATTTTATATCTTTACGTGCCGCGTGCGAGCGAAACAGGCAGCGGCGCCACTTTCATCACTTTATAAAAGAATCTAATGTATTTTTATTTTGTAAATAAAACATACAGTTCATGATAATAGTATTTATTAAATAAGTTTATACATGCAATTTACAAATTGTGACGTCATATAACTGATGTCACAACGGCAATGAATCGACTAATACCTCATTCATAAAAAAATAACTCAGTAGCTCAGTAGAAGTCATTCGCAGCTATTTTTTCCAATAAACTTCATTTCATTTCAATTTGACTCTGGTATGTCATATTTATTTTAGTAAACTTTAAGCCGGCCTTAACACGGACTTTGAGTTGCACGATCTGTTGAGAAGAATAAGAGTCAAAGTAATTGTGACTGGAAAGACTATATTTTTATGCTACGGCGAAACATACGTGTGTGTGTGTGTGCGTGATAAATGTGTACATAATGTAGGTTAAGATCACGAAGATTATTTTTGCTTTCGCATCAATTATTGACAGTCAGGTAAACATATATTACGATTTTTTTTGTCGGAGTGCAACGGTCCACGCACAGCTATTTCATTCGGAACTTCGTTTTTCAAAATAGGATAAAACAGCAAATGTTTATTTAATTATAGCAGAGTTCCTATATTGTGGTTAACGTAGCACTATTTTTTGTCCTCCGTATTCATTAACACATTACTGCCTCTCGAAATCTAATGAATTTATCACAATACTTAGATAAGTATGTCAATGGTTAATTCGTAGCACCAGTAATGGACCAAATTAATTTGATTAAATTCTACTGAATAAATAAATTTTCACACCTATTTACAAACAATATAGTATAGGTAAATACAAATGATACAGGGAAATTGAGAAAACATATACTGGCAATACTGAAATAAATAAAAAAACCCTAATGACATTAAGCCAGAGATAGACCAAGAGGTATTAAAGTATCGATATCGATAAGTAATTATAGGTACCAATTTTTTTTTTGTTTTTTTTTGTAATGTTTCAAGAAACATCGTTTTATTAGGGTTCCGTAGTAACTACGGGGAACCCTTATAATTCCGTCATGTCCGTCTGTCTGTCTGTGCGTATGTCACAGTCATTTTACTCGGAGACTATTAACCCTATAAAAACAAATTTTTATACATAATTATGTTTTGTGAGCCGCTACAAAATGCCGTAGTAAAATTTTCAAAAAAAATAAAAATAGAGATTGGGTTTTTCATATATACAATAAAGACTGGATCATTTTTTTAACCCCCACCCTATCGTGTCTCAGATGTGATATGTGCGAGATATAGCTCGCTAAAGTTAAAAAGTTGTGTCCCCCCCACCCTCCCCCTACATTTCTCAACTAAGACCTAAAAATTCATTAAACATAATAGTAGACCATATTAAATACTTTCAATGAAAATTATTTTGAACATTCTGTGATTCCAACTTCTTTATGGGACTATAAATTTAAATTTTAATAAATGTTAGTAATGTCATGATTTTATAATTCAAAGTAACCTTTGAAGGTATTGCTCAATGTTGTAAACGCTGGCGCCCTGTTTTTGTTATGTATTTACATTTATTGTGGAAATTCACTGAACAAATTGTTAAGCGAGAATTCGGTTTCCACCAAGGATCATTTTGACTTCGCCTTACTATATCTGCCCAATGTTCTGCTTGTACAGCATCAACTAGAAAATCTAAACAGAATAGTTAGCATGGTGCTGTGTTAGTTTGAGAATAAAAAAAAAAACATTTATCGTAAAATCAAATACCATGTTTCACGTACAAAGGTCACCGACATAGCACAGCTGATTAGCAAGTTGAAGTGGCAGTGAACGTAGAACTGATGGCCAATGGGGCTGAAAAGTTCTCGAGTGGACACCACGCCCCGGCAAGCGTAGCGTAGGAAGACCAGCCACGAAATGGACAGATGAACTTATACAAGTGGCAGGAAGATGCTGGATGCAAGCCGCTTTCAATCAGCTTTTATAGAAATCCATGGGGGAGGCCTATGTCCAGCAGTGGACTTCTTATGACTGAGATGATGATGATGATTCACATATCATAATTATTATAGTTAACAAAACTAGAATAACCAGCTTCAAAATTCGCAATTTTGTTTTAAAAACCTAACTACTGACCGATTTTGAGATTTGAAAGGAATTTTAAATCAATTTAAATGACGAAATCATGCCGGTAACATATAAGAAAAATATAATCTGATAATCTCGTTTTTGAAGTCCGTAAAAATAATAATTGTTATCGATAACTTATATTACATCGACCCATCTCTAATTCTTTGCAGTAATTTGTATAAATAATAAAATCAATTTATGAAATGAAATGCATATATGCTTTTTATACTAATATTCGCGAATGTTATGTATTGAAATGAAATAAATTTCAACAATTTCATCGCGTATATTTCACATAATTTAAGACCGATTTTTCAAACACTGGAGCATCCGTGGTCATAGGTGAGACACGAACATACGCTACAAATACGTAAAAATTTGTTTCATTTCGCTTTTTATACTGTCAAAAATATATTTTTGCTACTTAGAGATGGAAGGTGATAATGTTTTCCATAGTTTTTTAAAGAGGTTTGTAATTTTTACAAGATTGTTTAACACAGTTCACCATCTTGGAACCGTAAGAATTGAGAAGTGATTGCGATGAGATGACGTTTAAGATTAAATGACGTTTGTGACCTGTCATTAGCAAACACCTGATTTGGTGTTAAGTTTTTGGAACAATATTTTGTATCGCATTAGGAGTCTTGTAAGTCTTTGGGTAAATAATTAATATTGGAGGATATTCTCACACAATGTCACATACTCTTTTTTTAGGGTTCTGTAGTAAAGAGTTTCTTTGATATCTTCGATATTGGCTGAGGAGTAGGAAAATATATCTTTTTTCACTACTCCGTGTTAATTGAATAAAATTTATTTTCAAATATTTCTCTTATCTAAATAAACAAATTCGTTTCTCATTTTCCTAATATCCATACACAATGATTTTTTATTTTGAAAAATATTGTGATGCGAGAAAGATATAGATGTGCGCGTTGATCGCATCCGTCGCCCATTCATGGGAAACTGTGCAAAACCAATTCCAATGAAAGCCGATCATTCATTACCCTTAGAAGAGATTTAGTTGTCATTGAAATTGAGTCCACTGTGAGCTACAAAAAAACACATATAATAGGGTGGGGTCGCTTTTGTATGGGAATATTTTTTCTTCTTCTAATTATTTTGTAATAGTAATAAAATCGTGACCCACATGCATTAATGATAAAATAACTAAAAAATAACTTTCTAAGTAATCTTCTTCTACCCGCGCATTAAAAACTGATTTTTTTTATTTTTTTTGTGAATGGTTTAGACTATTATTTTTCGTGACTTAAAAGAAAGAAAGGTACATTTATTACAAAAAGTACACAGCTAGCTAAAATAATTGAATCTGTCTCAGAAATTCTTAGATTATTAAACAAACGAGCCCGACTGTCTGACACTCACAAAATGTTCAAAGTCGACGCAAGGCGGTGAAGTCAGACGATTCACGAAACGCAAGGCGTAACCTTCTTCTTCTTTTATGTACCCCGCGATTAGCGATTTGCCAGTGTCAAGTATTGAAATATTTTCAAGTTTCTTGAATAATACAAGTTATATAGTGTTCTAGTCACAGTCTAAGTCACGTAAACAGTAATTTTCAAATTTAAGTCTTGCCTCAGTAAAGTGATGGCGACTTTACTAGAAGCCTCTATGGAGTTTTGCCGACAACGTAAAATCACATGTTTCACTGCTTTATTTCACTTGCCCACACTCACGCACTTGATCGAACACTTAATGAATAAAACACCACCATTTTTATAGCATTAATGTTCAAAATAACACAAGTTTAGGAAAATAAAACAAAGCAACAACATGTTACTTTGAAGACGTTCCCGCCCAAAACACGGCGTAACCTTACCTAATGCGATTATAGCTGAGATCTCGTTCCACTATGCTTACAAGTGATAAATAAATTACAAGTTGGTTGGTATTCTAACAGAGTTCAAAGCTTATGAAATATTATAATGTATATCTATTTGTTTATTTTCCAACTGATTTTATATTATGACTCTGTAGCGTGTCACTCTCCCGCCAAAAAAAAAAAACAAGAAAAATTCCTTGTGGTAAAATTTTTGAATCGCTCGTTCGAGAATGTCCTATACATTCATTTGTTTATGATATCCATAAAATAGTATTTTTGAAAAATTCAATCACTCTAACGCAACTAGTGATCTATTCAAATTTTAGTCCAGTATCTATTAAAAACAAAATACCTGACTGCGGATAAGCAGTTTTTGCGGTCTAACATACGATTTTCTTACGCTAGATACGTTTTTGGGAGTAAGTATGTATAAAATCGCTCTACAACTAAGATTATATATTGGTTATAAATGCACATTCTTTAGAATAATTCTAGTAAAATAATTTATTAAAAAGTAAGTAAGTAAGTTCGTATAGACTGAGTGGCCAGCCCTATTGTTAGAGTTATTAAGCCGCCGAAAGGCCTCTGACCTGGCTTGACGATTGCTGAACAACCGGGACCTACAATTTAACGTGTCATCCGACCCACGGTAGCGCTCAGAAAGAAATGCCACTCACGGTCACCCATCCGAAGACTGACCGGATAATTTATTTATTACGATAATATTCGTCGGGGGTTAAGAAAAATAGCATTTTTTATGTTTGCGAGAGTTGTATGAGTTTTATTATTATTTTTACAAAAAAAAAAATAGCCAATGGATACAGGCAAATAGACTCAGGGAGTGAAGACAAATCTATAGATCCTCACACATCAAAACGGTCAAGCCGTTTAGGCTGTAGGAGGTAATATAGAACATACATACTAACATGCATACCCACATACATACATACATATAAACAAACACTCGAAAATCATAAACATTCATTAATCATCTTCTTCTTACGCAGTCGGGCAAATATTGATGATTAATTGACTGACTTGTGTGAAAAGTCGATATAATTCGAGTGATTCAAAAATGTGAAAAATTAGAATCGTGCGCAATCAGTTTCTGGTGTACCTTGTTTTCTTTCGGATGCGAAATGAGAAATTCATACCAGGTAATCAAAAATCGCACCCCTGCACATTCAAGGTCAGTGCTTTTTATTCGTGACATAATCAACAAAGTGGCAATACTTTTAAACCGACTTCCAAAATGGAGGAGATTCTCAATTCGAATGTATGTTTTTAGGGTTCGGTACCTCAAAAAAAAAACGGAACCCTTATAGGATCACTTTGTTGTCCGTCTGTCCGTCTGTCTGTCTGTCTGTCTGTCTGTCTGTCCGTCCGTCTGTCTGGGTGTCAAGATCTTTATCTCGGGAACTCATGAAGGTATCATGGTATCGTGTTGAAATTAAAACCATATACGCAGATCCATAGTCTCTTGCTGCAGAAAGAAGAATAAAATTTCTCAGTTTTCGTAAAAAAAAGTTACAGCCGAATATGTTGTAAAAAACGCAAATTTTGACACTCACAAGGAAATCAAAACCTATGGAGTACTTCCCGTTGACCTAGAACTATGAAATTTGGCAAGAAGCATTGTGTTAGAGTTACACATATAGGAAAAATCCAAAAACTGGTAATTTTTTATTAAATCACAAAAAAATAGTGTCTTTATGCAAGGAATGAGGATCCAATTTTTTAAGTTCTATAACCGTATCATGTGGGGTATCATATGAAAGAGCTTCATTAGCATAAGCTAAAAACGGTTTTTATTTTTTTACGATGTATATTTTTCGGTTTATGAAGGAAAATATAAAAAAAATATGATTTCCCCCTTTTATCTACTAATTTATACGGAACCCTCGGTGGGCGAGTATGACTCGCAATTTTCCGGTTTTTTAAATATGTTTAACTAAAATAAAGTTTCATAAAATTTCAAATACTTCTATTATCACCAAAACTTCACCATTAGAGGTGCAGAGTTTAATAAACATTTCAATAAAAATCAAATGTACATTGACAACGAAACACTTCTTAAAATTTATAACATACACATACTACAAGTCTTGTAGTATATAGTAAATATCGATGTAGTTCGGATCTGCAGGAGGCTAAGCAGACCTTCAAGGGCCTTCGTTAGTGAAATAACCCAAATCAAATCTCCGGAAAGCAGTCTCAAAGCCGATGCTCGAATTTGGGCGAAACATGAACTTTCCGGTTGTCCTTTTTGAGAGACGTTCTCTCAAAATTCGGAACTCGGGTGTAACTCCGAGTGTTGTGATGTAATTCGGACGTTTCGTTACAACTCATCTGCGAACTGCGTAAATTAAATTATAAGCTCTTCTGTGATTAGTAGCAATCTCTCTGCGAAACAACTTCGCAACTTCTGCTGTGGAAATGTGATTAGTGTAGATAAGTAAAATTAGGAGTACTGAAAATGCTCTTTTCTACGTGATTTTATATGAACTCAAGAAAGGTTAATCTAGCGAATATGGTCTGTTTGGATAGATGATGCTCGTGGACAACTCGAAAAAGACCGGTTGAAAACAGTTCGCATTCAGTGTTTTACTGTCACTGCACTTGAATGAGGTCATCTGTCCATCTTGTGGCTGGTCTTTTTATGCTGCACTAGCCGGTGCGTGATCTCCACGCACTCGAGAACTTTTCGTTCCATCGGCCATCACTTTTACGTACTATGTGGCAGTTCCAATGCTACTTCAACTAAGCTAATCCGTAGTGCTATTTCGGTAAATAATTATAGTAGTAGGTAGAACAAAATGTAGCTAACCTCTTCAGTTCTTCGACATAGATTCTATTGTATAATAATTGAATTGTACAGAATATGTTAACCTAAATATTGTCTAAAAAAACTTACATTAAACATCTTGTTCTACTAGGGAAACTAGCGTGTTTTTCACACATTTTTTTAGTGCGAGCGGCACGGTGCAGTGCGAGCCGTCGACCGAAAGTGACGTTTGCGCTGCTCCTTTGAAAAAGACCGCCGAATGCGGTTGAAACTATAGCCAGATTTTTCGACTCAAAACAGACGAGTGACCCGTAGTTTTTATTTAAAATAAACATCTTGTTAGTAACACATCAAAGTTCTTTGAATACAAATCAGATCAATACTAATTAGTAATTACCCAGATTGCTTCCTCAATATTTTAACCGCGCTTACCACCGCCGGCGCTGTCGACCTCAGAGCGGCGGTAACCAAACCTATAATTACACTAAAGTCTTCCCGTAAAGTCTGTTTGTTCACTCGTCTCTAATCCCGGTCTCGATTAAACGGACTCTACGTTCAATTTATTTGATGGTAGAGCGTATTTCTTGCAGCAAAACAATGTAACCGCGCCGCCGCAATAGAGAAATGGTTGTGGGCACGGCCTAGATTCTTTCATTAAACATTTGCCTACTGAGAGAACTAATGGATTGCGATAATTTTTGCGGAGTGATTTAAATTGTAATTGAAGATTACGTGAAAATATTAAATGACCGTATGAGTGAAGCTACTGGAAACCTTATCGACTGACGGGCTCTGACAATGAACTTCATTGCCAGACCTCAAAAGATTCAAAACATTGAAGAACTTCACAGCGGTCAAACAAACAAAACGTTATGAAGTCCAGAGTGACTCCTTTTGGTTCGATGACAATGAAGTTCATTGTCAGAGACAATTAGCCGATAAAGTCGCGGGATCTTTACCGATTAGTTAACGAATCTGCAATTTGTGTATAGGTATAAGTTAATCATGTGTTAGACGTTCGAGTTACGCCTGCCGTCAAGTGAGCATATTGACATGACTATTTTTGAACTTGCAAAAAATACTTACTGCTCACAGAGTTGACAAATTTATTTTTTACATACGGAAAAGCCAGCGCGGATGACAGTCGTTTTTTGAGAAAAGTTTATACCTAACCATGAATAATTTAGTGAGCTTAAAAAGCCTTCTTATATCTAATACTCATCCAATGCGAATTGAAGTCGGTTCTTCAGTTTTTATAAACTGTACACTTGTCACATATCACTAAAACAATAACTGAGAAACTAACAAAACTAGCAATAAGCCAAAATACAATAACATAGTCCATTAAGCAACTTTTGTATTTGAGCGGTGGTATTGTAACCCTCTACTCGTACTTCACGCCAGAGATAATGTTTGCCTGGAACGGAAGTGGGCAGCTTAACTCGAGTGTGCGGGACGTGTCGCATCTGCTAACTTTAATATTTTCCCGCTGCGAAACAAAGCCAATATCTGTAAAAGTTTCGGCGCGCCGCTCCATTATTTATTCAGAGCCCCCTGCGTTTCTTTAACTTTCCGAGAGCTTCGGCCGGGGAGTGGGGCGTTATTATAAAAGAAGCGGCCGCGTCGAACGCTCCCGGCACAATTGGCAGCAATTTTCCTCGGAAATCCCCGGGTTTGCACGTAAATATATTTATTCGCATATAATTTTCATTTCAGGCGGTGAGTCTCCGCGTCGTTTGTCGAGTGCGAGTCTATAATTTTAATAATGGCGAGTGTGACGTAGTTAGCGTGACAGGGTTGCATGGGGTTGCGTTTGCTCCCTCCACGCGCGTGCTGGTGTCACGGCATGCCGCACATACTTCCCTTTATCAAACCCCGTTTTCATGCACGTAACACTGCTCTAGTATTTTATGCACTCGCAATATGTGTTTTCTAACATTTCGATCGTATCTCCTAGGAAAAACTGGTACTTTCCGTTTAGAAAAACGATGGGAAAATACGGCTTTTGTTTCTTAACAAGCACTATTGGAAAATCGAACTATGTAAAGCGGCGGAAATATATTGTGTGTGTCATGTTGGAATTCTGTTTGAGGTTTCTCTTTCGGCACAATTTAATTTTCGTCGTATCGCGCGAGGCGTGACGCGTTTCCTTTTGTCTCCGAAATATGAGGTGCGTACCTTATTACGGCTTCTATATAAAGGCAATATAAGATTTGAATAACCATTCTGATATGAAACTAGAACGGCTCGGGATCTGGCGGTGGGAGTGTGCATTGTGAATCGCGTTTGCGACGCCATTAATCGTCATGTCGTTGATGGATAACTGTTGTTGGGAGGATTTAACGCTCACTGTGCGTTCCCTGAATTAAATAGAGAACTTTAGATTTCTACGCTGCTGCTCTGAGGATTTGAGTTGCTGAAATATCCATTGTAGGTGAAAGGTTACTGAAGCGTCTGTTTTGTTCAAAATGAGAATTGAGATGCAAAACAAATATATATTTTCTGCGGAATATATTAAATGGTTTTAGTTGAAAGTATAAAATAAAATTAACAGAAATTGACAAAAAGTATGGGTCTGCCTATAAAGTACCTACTAATTTGCTAGTAAAATATATTATTCACAACCGTCGAAGATATCAGGGAAAAAACTCACAGCTTACGTACGTCCTTCAAATCTTTTTTCTTAAAATAAACTTAAAATTGAAATAAAGATAATTTCGCCAAAATCATTTCCATTTAAACTATTCAGTGAAAATTATTTCTAAAATAAATGACAGCGAGTGTGGGAAACGGCTTACCAACTGGAAACTAAATTCAAAGTTTTAAATAGCACACAAAGGAGATTTGCAAAGAGCGGTCACGCGGTCCAGCGAGACCTAATAGAATTCTGACTTTGCATCAGTATTTGTACAAAATGTTTGAATCCCAACTTAAGACCCAAAAATGTTTAGATAATTAATTTAGAGCTGAACCGACATGGAGCTACAAATCAGTAATATGTACAGGACGATACTGAAATGAGAGAAATAAGTATATCGGAGTTTTTAAGGATCGATAAAGAAAAGAACAGACAGATAATTATTCCGAACATAATAGGTTTGCTTAACTATTTTGTTCGGAAGAGCTACAAGCAATGTGAAAACGTGTAGAGGGAGGGTGGATTAAAGTACTGCAAGGAATAAGGTGGTAATTTGTTTGCCGCTGTTATAACCTGCTGTTTTCGTAGCCACATGGAGCACGAGGAGTTATTAGCTGATCATTTCGGATTGAAGCTGGCTAGTGATTTACTACCTATTAAATAAAATTATGCCGACCACGACTCGTATGCCAAAAGTGATCTGCCTGTGTACAAATGTCCTACTACTCTGTGAGTTGCTGGTTCAGATGATATGTTAAAGTACGAAGAACCTGATTGACTTCCGATTTAAAGACACACGAATAGAAAAGAGTGTATCTTCCTTTCCAGAAAGATACAGTCAGGAAACGTATTTGGCAATTTAGCAGTTCATAAGATTAAAGAACAATTTAAAGTTTTTCGTATAAAACAATGTCGCTTTTTCGTGTTTTCTAACTGTTCCATATAGTATTTAAAAATTTATTGAAAATCTGTTTTTTATTTATTTCAATGAATTAAACTCAAATTGGTTATGCAGCTTTGTTAGAACTATCTTGGCGTTCTGTACCGCTCTTCTGGCTAATAATTTCAGACAACTTTGATGCATTTACCAACTTTCACAACTATTTGAATTCATAAATATTTTACCAGTTAGCTGGTTAGTTTTTTGTTTATCTGGCCTAGGAAAGCTTACGTTAAAGTTTAGTCTGCCAACTAGCTAGATGTTGCGTTTAAAAAATAGACGCGTGAATATATGACAATAAACATAAGTTATAAATTAAAGACTAGATTTCGTGGCTATCTGCTTTTTTTATTCCTGTCGTAATTACCACTTCAAGATGTCTCACCTTTTTATGTTTCCGGATTATCCTTTTATTTGCGTTATTTATTTAGCTAGTCTGATAGCTTAGACTCGATTTTGAAACCTATAGTGAAAGCGCAGGTTGGACAACGCTTTGCGGCCGCTCCAATATTCAGTTCCAACCGCCTGTTGTGTGGTCTGCCACTATTCACCGTCCAATGCAGACCTGTGGGCACACAAACGCTTACCACCGTCATCTATAAACGATGTATAGCTGACATATACCTATAAACATGACACATAAACTGGCTGCTAACGAACCATAAATATTTCTCCGAAAACATTTTTTTTGACAGTAATCCATGTACCGTCAGTGTATAAAAGCTTCGCCCTGTATGCCAATTAAAGCCCGTAAACATGTATTTTATCAAGCATTGAAACTGGGCATTATCAAAAATCCTTCCAGGCTTTAATAATTATGTAAAATGCTTCAAAAAGTTTCGCACTCGCTTCGCTCGCGCGTTATTGTTTCATATTGATCTTTATTTGTATTGATCATCAAAGTGCCGTGAACTTCCTAATACGAGCAAATAATTCACTAAAAATAACCACTAACCAAAAATTTTAGCGCGTATCTTGTAGGTATGTTTGTAATTTTCTATAAAGTCATATGTTTATATTTAGGTATATTAAATTGGCAATCAATGCATTGAAATGCTGCTTTTTTGTTAATATTTAGGTCATGCAAGCGCTGAGGGCTCGTTGAAACGAAAAAAAAAAAATTACTACCCAAAAATTATAAAACATTTTGTTATAACAAACTTGCTGTTCATCTGGGACATTAAAGCTATTGCCCAATGTCCATTGCTGAACCCACAATTTGCGAAATGAATTCCTGGCCTGCCTTGCCTGGTCACGGCCTTGAGACCGACCAACAGTTTTTGAATTCATTGACGTATACTCCACGTACAAGGACTTGCTACTATATCAAAATAATGCTAGCCTCTCAGATGGCAATTTATAAACGGATTGTACATAAACCAACAATCGAAAGTACAATATTTTTCGTTATCGATAAAAAATATTTTGTAGATATGAAAACAATAAATGTTGTTCTCTTTTACCGCCGAACAGCAAAAAACCGACGAAAATAGTTGATTACGAAGAAACACGTACTACCTGACTTATATTCACCTAGTTATTGTGATTAAGTTGTTTTCCACTAACAACCAAAACACTTACAGAAAAACTACGGAAAATCAACTCACGAAAATGTGTTTCGGCTTGGCTTCCCACAGAAAACGGATATTTTTCTCTAACAAATGTTACCGCCTATAACTCAACGCGTTGTTACTGACTGATGCTCTTACCCTCATATAAACAAAATCCTCAGAGCCTAATAGTTTACGAGCTCTTACTATAATTTGTTTACGGCTCGGAGGTTGTGTGTGTTGTAGGGCGACATGTCTTACTTATTTACATTAGAATATTTAAAAAACTGGTTAAGAACTCTTAAGTTGTTGGTAATAGTAAAATTCAAATCAGAGCGAAAACTGTTTGTATAAAACCAACACATGAATAAATTAAATATTCATTTAGCTATGTAGATTAGTGGACACTCGAGATTTTCAAGTATTATATTGTAAAGTTTTAACATGAAGTATAGTACTTGTAGTAGTTATTAATATTTATTGAAGTCATCGAAGAATCCAGTACTCAATTACTCATTGAAGACAGTATTGATGTAGGTACATAAAAAAAAAGCTAAATGTCAAATTATAAGCAAAAAAGCATTATACTATATCTTATGTTGTATGGATACATATACATAATTGCTATGATATTTAATTTATTTGGTAGGAACTGCCTTCGATGTATAGGCGCTTAAGCTGGAGTTGGTAAATTTTACCTTTACTGAGGCTGAGGTAGTCTTCTCTTATAACAAAAATATATTTAAATTATTCGAAGATATCCCAGAACAACAAAAAACAGTCATATTGACAGTCTCATTCATTGATGTCCGTTGAAAGTAAAATAAACGCTGCTTAATCAACAAAAATAATGTATAAATATAATTTGAACTTTGAAATGGCCCAGTGAGTAAAATGTGCAGTATCACTCTACCTATACAAGGACCAAGACGTAAGGAGCCCTATTCCGGTACTTTTATTTCTTCAGGGCTGGTGTAAATAATGAGAGAGGTCCCGAATACAAATCTGCGCATTTGTAATGTGCACAGACGTAATAATACGAGATCTCGTCGGGGGGGATAAAAAATCATGTAACGTCAACAATCAGGGAAATTGTTTTTTAAGCACAAACGTATACCAATAGACAGTGAAAAAGAAACATCGAAGAGAAATAAATTATTACAGTGTGCTTCCGTACTTCTTTCGTATTATAATTTTTAACGAATTAAGGCTGGATTTTTTTAATCCATTTGAGTTAAGTAAATAGATTAATAAAAATAGTTTTCAAAAGATTAATTTCAATGAACTACTTGGTTTAGTAGAGTACCATGTGCTTAACTAAAAATATATCATTATATTGATAAATGTATTATTATAAAAGCGAAAGTAATTCTGTCTCTCTCTCAGTTTGTTTCTTTTTTACGATCAATGGCTAAACCGAGATCGTTATGAAGTCTAAAGATAGCTGTGAATCTGAAAGCTTTCTATCATCACCATCATCGGATTTATTAAAATCGCAAAAAACCTGATAACTATTTCACAAATTTTGGCGGAAGTTGATTTTTTTTCTTCTATAGACCACCTTTTTTCACAATAGCAGAGTTTTATCCATATAAAATGATGAGCACAATTGTTTTCATGTTACTATTTGCTTTATAACACGGTACCCTAATAACTTCATGTATTGTATCGTATATAAAATATGTATTTGTTTGATGTGTCAAACGAAAGAAATATGGCAAATGCCAAGAAAAATACATAGGTCAGAAGTATGTAAATATAATTAATGTCCTCCTTATTTCTAAGAGGGTTTATATTACGTTAAACATTAATATACGTACTCCACATTTCCTTGTTTATTTTTCAGTCTCCCATTAAAATGTTTTCCGAGTTTTACCGGTTAAAAATTCAGAGTCGCTTTCACTTCACATCTCCTTACATTCACATTTAGCGAAGGGAGTTGCTAGATTTGCCTTGACATTTCGTAAATTAAATTTGCATACCTATTTACTTAAAAAGCGGCAAGAAATAAAATGCAAGGGAAAGCATTTTCCTTATTTAAACGATAAATCGAAAGGTACCAAATTTATAAAAAAAATTTTTTTTGTATATCTAGCGTAAAGCTTCCTTTACGCTTGATATACTGTTGCGTTGATTTTGCGCATAGTTTCGCGTTTTCACGAGAAAGTATGCACATAATCGATGTAAAAAATCTTTAATAATAAAAGATAATTAGATAGATTAGATAATTCTTGTAAAATCACTAATTTGTTACGAAAATCTAAAATTTTTATGATATTATAAAAAAAAAAACATTATCATAGGATGTAAAGTGGAATCTAACGACGATAGAAGATAATATAAGAAGAAACCGTTTAGGCTGAAGGAGGTATTATACAAACATACACTTGCGGAAAGAAGACAGAGAATTTGAGATGTTGATCAATACAAAGTTAAGTAACGTTATTCGGTAAGGCCATTAAAGCTGTTCAATGTAATACTGCATCAATGTGTTGAACAACACATAGCCACGCCTAGTTCACATGATGAGTAGGCAAGGTTCGCGTGACTACTCGCTAACTACACCGATATGTTTGTTAACTGCTGCCTGTCTTTTTCCATTTGTCTGCTCGTACTTTACAAGGTGGAATTTAATGAAAATTTGTTAACGAGCTAAAGGAGCATTTTGTATTAATTATAGACTTAATATTAAGTTATGATGGTGTGCACGTTCGTAACTAACTTAATTACAATTGGACTACAATTTTACGTTTTTTTTTTTTTAAATAACTGTATGTCTAGGTCATATTACAAATAAAATGTAAATTATATTTCAGTTATATCTTAATAGATCAATAATTAAGAAACTTAACCAAGATTCCCTTCAAACAAAAGAGACACTACGAACAAAGTGTACGTACAACGTAACCCTTTAATTGGTTACGTGAAATTTGAACTTTTTGTTTTCAGCAAAACTTTCTTTCAGCAGACGGTTTAAGTGAATATAACACAAAAATTTTAGCCGACTTAAAAAATAAGGAGATTATCAATTCGACCTGTATGTATAGGTATGTAATATTGTCAGAATTGTAGTTTTTGTATATGTTAGTCTATACCATCTTCTAAACATATGTGCCAAAGTTACTGATAAAAAACAAAATAACAGCTGTTTAAAAATACCGGAAATTTGATCTGAGCGTCCATCTAAGTAGGAACGTATCCCAACTATTTTTTGACTACGAGTAAGTCCTAGACAGGTACCGTTTGATTTAATTTGTCGGTATTATGTAACAGCTCTTATTTCTCTCTTTTCAGTCTTGAAATCGATTAAATTTTTGTAAATTACATTTATTATAGACAAGAATTCTACATTTGACCACCAGCTCGCCTTTATTGGGGCGTGATGATTTACTTTCACTAAAACTTGATTGCGTTTTTATAAAGGCAAATGCACAAATCGTAAGAGTCCTATGTCGTGTAGGGGAGAAAAGAAGAAAAAAGTAGTTTTATGGTGGACACATTGAATAACACACCTATGCCAAAACATTCCCAAGAACTTCTGTCTCATAAAAAACAACTCAGAATATAAAGATAAACTTCTCGTCTATATTTTCCTAGGATATACGCCGCGTGCGAACTTTTGACCGTTATGAAGACTTTTATTTCTTCTTAAGAAGGAAGTGGATTACCTACATTAGTATGTGCGATAGTAAAACGTTATTTCTTTTATTAGTTTGGATAAATCAATTTTTACCCATTTGTGTAATAGGTTTAGCATGAGAGTCGCTTCTAACTCAGTGAAGCAACTTTAAAAAAAGTTTGGCACGATTTCAGTTCTTAATTCTTTGACGAAAACGTCTATTCACTTGGAACATCATTTGAACGCCTATCTCAAAGATCCTAATTAAGTGATGGTCATTATATATATATATTTTTGGCTTCACCTGTGAACTGAATTTTTGATTAAACTATTACTATATTGGTCTTTAGTTTTACTTGCTTTTTTATGTATTCTTGGTTTTCGAGTTTGAATTACATATGTATATTTTCAGTGAAATGAAACAAGTTTTAACGGATTTATCGCGTATATTTTACATAATTAGAAAACATGTATATTTTTATGTAATACCGTAGTAAATAAGCGATCGTATTAAGAAAATTACATAATATGCGTGATTGATCTAGCAAATTCGATTCATTTTTCATGTCAAATTTTCCGAAGGCGCACAACATAGAGTATATAAAAAAAATTTACTTATATAAAATTTAGACTTGACATTTCAACGCCTGAAATGATCTTAGAGACATGAGGAATTGAAGAAGGTATATTCCTTGTGAAATTTAGGCTTTCACTGGACTATTTCTGAATTGGAGGCCAAAACACTATCTTTGACCGCTAATTCGCCTTCGTTATATAGATAAATAACGCGATAATATTGTCAATAGAGGAACACACTTGGCAATATGTATAATACACATATTTACTAGCTACTCCAAAATCCCTGATTGAATACAATTTTCATCTTTAATTTGACTATTTGAATAGTCAAATTACAACCTAAAATGGTTGGTTTGAACCAACCATTTTAGGTTGCGGTTCCACTGAAGCGGAGATAGACGGAGCGGAGACAACGTGTAAAAATCAACCAATTAAATCAAATAAAATAAAAAATATGTATTCTATCAGCCGTTCAGTTCCCATAGTACAAGCTTCGCTTAGTTTGGGCTAGATGATGTTCTATGAAATGTCCACCAATAGTTATACTCGTACATTTTATATTATGTATACATATACATATTTAAAAAATCACAGTGGTTGACATCCACGTCTTGTCTCCGCTATGCTTTAGCGGAAATATGGTGACGAGGAAATTTTTCTCAAATTGAACAGCAAGAGCAGCTCAGCGCAGAGATTAGAGGAGATGAGTGAGATACATGCGGGCAAGTAACTGCTATATACAGAAAACTTAAAAACCCCCGACATAAAAAGTTTGTGCTGATTTTGATAAACAGTTAAGAATAGTCCCGATCAAGTCCTCCTTCAAACAAAAAAAAACTAGATCAAAATCGGTCCATCCGTTTGAGAACACACATAGACACTGACATACCTACCTCAAATTTATAATATCCCTTTTTTTGGTCGGGGGATAAAAAAGTATTTAAAGTTTTTTTTTATTCGAAAATAGGCTTGCGCTAGACCGTCAACTCATCTGGTGACTTAGAGGCGGGCGTTTTTCCAACAGCTTTTCAATCGTCAACGAATTAACAGCTTTTCGTTATTACGTAAACCAGTTAAATTTTTGAAACCTGTTAAATGCACAAAAGCCGCTTTGTCCTGTTAATTCAACGCTTATTGGCTGAACGATACACGAACATCTCCGAATACGCGCGATTAATTCCCGAATAGATCGAACGAGAGAAACCCGTTGTAACAAATTCAACGAGAACCTAATAACAAATTAATGAATAAAATGAATTAATGAAATACGAGTAATTAATATGTACCTCAATCTACTCTCAAACAAATATTATAAAAGTAAAAGTAACAGACAAACGTCTCTGACTTTTCCTGAGTACTTGACCTTTTCTAATTAAACGAGAATTATTTGTTTAAAGCCTCACGATAGACAGACGAGATGCACACAGTATATGTATGTATGTCAATAGCGCGTAGCTAACTTGCGCTTTATTGCATCGTAACAAGATCTGCTGATTAAATCATCTATTACTTAAATCATCTGTACAGTATACTATAATTCTGTGGTACCAACTACTCAGAGCATTGTCATATTTCGCTCATGGTAATTTTCAAAACAAAAGGCGTTTGTTTAATATCGCGAAATGCAAATGGTCTTTTTTAATTAATTAAAGCTTCGAATTGAACAGACGAATCTTAATGAATGCAGGTAAATTTACCAACTGTAATTAAAAAGATGTTCTCTTTTCGTCCATAAAAAGGCTTAGCCGGAAAATCCTTATTAGGTGTAAGGGTTCCGTCTTTGCATTTCAAGAAAAGGAACCGTATTTAAATGAAAGGTTTGTTAATGAATTCGCAGGAAGTTAGGAATATTAAAAGGCGGTTAAAATGTTCTGGTTTATATAAGTCTCAATAAGCCGTCACCGTACCTACGTAATTTTAATTTAATTATTACTTACCAAATTATTTTTACTTATTTTTACAGTCGAAATCACGTAACTTCTTAAAATATATTAATTATTACTTTATTAATTATTTTCTATAGACAAAAACTTGTAATTAGCCTCGTAATTTATGTTAAATAAATAATTAAATAAATAAATATTGGTGGACATTTCAAACAACACCATCTAGCCCAAACTAAGCAAAGCTTGTACTATGGAAACTAGATGGTAAATGATAAATGTATAATTTTTATAAATGTATAGTTTATAGTTTATTTAAGTGTTTTTGCTGTAAATTTCCCTAAAAATATAAAATAAATAAATTATATTTTGATGTAAACTACAACTGTACGAGTTATTGTTGAAACAATAACAATAAGTTGTTAATGTTTTATATCATTTTCTAAACAAAATAAAACTGTTGAGCCAAAAGTTGAGAGAAAAAATTTGCATTATCAAATCAATCTGGGTTTTTCAGTGGTGAAGATGAGCAGCTAATAAATAACGATGATTTTTTTCTTTGAGTTCTTTGAGAGCCTTCTTTATTCCTCCTGTTTTTTTCTATATGATGTTGAATTAACTTTCTTCTTCTCTCTCTCACCTTCCTTTTTTTGTGTTTTCTAATTTCAATTGTTATTTGTTTACTTATGGTTGCTATTTCTTTCCTTATATTTTTAATTATATTTTTTGTTGTATGTCTTTTTGGTGGTTCATTTCTGAAGCTAGACTTTCTTTTAAAGGGTAGAACTTTCTCTGGCACTCTTGTCAGCTTCGGTGATTGTCTAGCTGGTACTCTTGGACAAAGCTCGAGAATTCTAGCGCAAGAGCTTCAAGAGTCAAGAAGTCCTGAAGATGCCTCGTGGAGAGGTGAAACACATGTCACAAGAGTACGAGCTTGATGACAATACATCGAAGCCATCAAGATTACCAGTTAGAAAACACAGAAGCTGACGAAAATACTAGCTTAAAGACTTCGAAGTAGACAAGAGTACCAACTTTAAGACCTCCAAGCGGAAACACACAAAATTTATGAGATAAATTTAAAATCGCTAAATAAAAATTAGATTACGAGTATGATTTATATCATACCACTATGCGTGCCCAGCGGTTTCACCCGCGTAGTAATGAAAAACTGTGATAGTGATCTAGCTTCTAAACTATCTCTGTGACAATTTCATGACGATCGATTAAGCCGCTAAGCCGTGAAACGGCAAGAAACAGACATAGAGACAGAGTTATTTTCGTTTTATAATATTAGATAGCTTCAATCGCCTGTAGAAATTAGAGCACTGGGAAGTATCGCTGTAATTATTCATGAAAATGAATAATTACAGCGATACTTCCCAGTGCTCTACAAAGTGAGTAAGAGGTCCGTACGGGGCGGAGATTAGTAAATAATCGGCCAAGTGCGAGTCGGACTCGCGCACGAAGGGTTCCGTACTATCATCTATAATACTACAAAGTTTAGTTCTGTTTATAAAATAACGAGAAATCAACGAAATTCCAAGTAGTAAATTGCAAACTTATAGGTAGGTTTTCGATACACATCTGGGCAGCACTACGACGCTCGCGCGAGTACGCGCGGCTATGGCTCGCTCCGTCATGTTACCTCCCCCGCTACCCGCGCGGCCGTTGCCTAGCAACCGCCTCGCGCTTGCGCCACCACCACACCGCGGCGCGGCGCTCGCACCGCGTTTAGATGCACGGATTATTTTCATTTTGTGAGTTTTTATGTATTAGATTAGGTATTTATTTTTATAATTAATATATTTCTAAATATTTACTTACAAATATTCAAGTTTCTACCTGTTAATTAAGATCGAATAAAAATTGCTTAAAAATTACGTTTGTTGTATGGGAGCCCCCCTTTAATATTTACTTTATTGTTATTTAATTATTTATTTTGAAAGGTAATATACAAGTAAATATTCTGTGAAAATTTGAAGCGTCTACCTGTTACCGTTTTTAATATTGAGCAAAAAAATACGAAAAAAACACGTTTATTGTATGGGGACCCCCCTTAATATTAAATTTTTTAATTTTTTTAGTATTTGTTGTTATAGCGGCAACGGAAATACATCATTTGTGAAAATTTCAGCTTTCTAGCTATCACGGTTTATGAGATACAGCCTGGAGACAGACAGACAGACAGACAGACAGACAGACAGACAGACAGACAGACAGACAGACAGATAGACAGACAGACAGACAGCGAAGTCTTAGTAATAGGGTCCCGTTTTTACCCTTTGGGTACGGAACCCTAAAAAGATAGAAGAGTGCGTAGACGGTTCAGACATGAGGAATGAATGGATGGAAAAAAATCAGGATACAAATTTATAAAGCGAGTTGGAATAGGCAAGTCGGTAAAGGACGACGTTAACCAAAATTAAAATTTTTACAGAACATCAGAAGAGTTACAAGCGATGCGACAAAAAGAGATAGAAAACTAAAAATAAAAATGCATACCACAGTTTTGTAGATATGGAGTGGCGTGCCTTTTTAGACTGAAATATCTCTACTCTTATGCCCGTACCAAAATACAAAAAGTGAGCAAGACTTGCTCACTTTACACTTAGTGTAATATACCCGTGTGAGCTAATTTGTACTGCGTTGCATCGTAGTTGCTATCGTGCAATCGTAGCAAGGGTCGCTACTTAATTTGTCGTGTTTTTGAAGTAAGTCATCTGTATTTGTGCTACTAATATTCTGTGCCCATACGGAACAATTACAAACTCCCTACGATTGCCTTACCGATTTTTTTTGGTTTCCAGCTCAAAGAAGCGGGAGCTTATTACTGTTACCTTTTCTTTTTTTATCAGGCCTGTTTGTACGAACTGTCTCACGTAAATGTGCGCGAGTTCACATACATACAAGTGCGCACGCACGCACCCACTCTCAAATATAAACAACCACATACTTACATAATATTAGTAAGATGGAGGCTTGTTTCCAAAAACAAAAGGGCGGCCTTTAACCCGTGAAGTGACCCGTAGTGTTTGATTAACGTCTGCCTTTTCAGGCAAGAAGGCAGCACCGGACCGTGAAACGAACCACTGATCATTTACATATTTATGATAATATTATTGTGGTTAAAGGCTGTCACGTCGACCGACCGTTCTGACAATTATGTAAACTGACAGATTTATAGCAAATAATATTTATTGTGTTGGCTTTTGTGTTTTACTTCCAAGATATTGTTATATTCAAAGTCAATCGAAAAATGGGTTGCCAGTATTTGCCTACTCACTTGACACAAAAAGAAATGCTATAAGTTTGATGTTTATATCTGAATCAAGAAAATCAGTTCAACAGCTTTTACCGTGTTTTTCAACACAAAAGTTACCTATTCTCTGTTATAATTAAACGTTTTAAGAGTCCGTAGTCCGATCATCGTCCGTCTCGCTCGCGCATACCCAAATTTTTGAAGATATGATAAAAAAATAAGAAGATAAAATGACTGCATAAACTTATAAAAAATCATCGTTTGTAAAACCAGAAAACAACATCAATTTCGACAAAAATTTCTAATTGATTTAAGTCAATTTTCATACATAAATGGGGTACTTACTTCTGGCTTAATAATTTTTAATAATGTCTTTAATTGTGTTGCTATAGGCGAACAATATAATGGAATAAGGACAGCAGCGCCCTCAGTGCTACATTAGATCTCTTTTCTTATAGACAGTATTATATTCTATTATAGCGATTTTATTGCTTAATTTTCAACCCCCGACGCAAAAACAACGGGGTGTTATAAGTTTGACGTGTCTGTGTGTGTGTCTGTCAGTGGCATTATAGCTCTCGAACGGATGAACCGTTTTTTTGTGTTTGAAAGGTGAATTAGTCGGGAGTGTTCTTAGCTATGTTTCATCAAAATCGGTTCAGCCGTTTTTTTGTCAGGGATTTTGCGTTTTCTAAACCTATACTTGTTCTATAGTTAAAAGGCCCAGACCAAAGCTAAAAAAGGAGAAAAAGAGAAAGTCAAAGTACACCAAGTTTCCCTGATAGAGTTCCGGCTGATTTGGGCATCAACGGATATATCCGTTGATATCCGAGTTTACACGCTCAGACAGAATGATGACTTGTATAAAAAAAAAGTTAATCTCAGAATTTATTGATCATCTAGACTACCCCTAATTATTGTAACAACAAAAGCTAAGTATCAGAAGTCTGCAGGTGGTTTCAAAACTGACATCAAGCTAGCCACTCGCGGCCTATGCGAACTTCATTTTTCCATAATTTTTCGGGCTTCACCGACAGTATTTAGAAGTCTCATTAAACAGGATTAGTGTTCGCCGAGAAGCTTCCGCAAACGTTCATCAGATCCTATGACGCGAAAATAATTTCCATATTTATGAATTGACTTCCCACAATCAATGTCTCGGGACTTATCACGTAACTCTGCTGGATTTTCCTTATTGAGTCGTATTTTACTAGGTTTATTATCAAGGAAGATGTAATTTGTTGTTGAACAAAGAGGAATGTAGTCTTTGTAAGACCTTTTATGATATAGGTAGGTACTAATATCTATTCATTTTGTACTAGCCAGTTCGGCAACTTAATTCATTCTGTGACGTAATTTAGACTAGATTAATTGGTATTTAGACTTGTCCATGTGTACGTTACGAGGATTTTATAAAAATAAGATGTTTCTCGCGCTTTCCTCCACGTAGAAATGTGAAACTGTGACGATAATGAAAAGTATCCTATGCTTTCTGTACCAAACAAAACAATCGGTTTAATCGTGAAAAAGTAACAAACAGAGAGATAGAGGGATGGAAAGACAAAGAGACAGAGAAACAGAGTTACTTTCGCTTTTATAGTTTTAGCTATCACTCATTATTATCCACAGCCTTCCCTATCCCACTGCTGGGTATAGGCCTCTCTCTTGTATCTTCCTCGATCCTGTGTCAAATCGTTTTCAGGTTCGATTCACGATTGTTACAATATCTTCAACCCATTTCGTAGCTGGACATCCTGCGCTCCGCTTACCTTATTTCGCAGCTGGACATCCTGCGCTCCGCTTACCTAGTTTCGCAGCTGGACATCCTGCGCTCCGATTACCTTGTTTCGCAGCTGGACATCCTGCGCTCCGCTTACCTTGTTTCGGCCCATATTGGTAGCCGAGTATTCCTCGAATTTGAAATGAAAAGAACCCTTTCGTAATGAACACATTTCATTTTTTTTTGTACGCATGTAAAATGAACAGATTTAATAATTACTGTTGAAAATAATTTTACAAAAACAGCAGGAAAGGGTTATAGTTTTTCATCATCATATATATTATAGCTTGTTATGTTTGCCTTTTTCACGGAACTAAATAGTGAATACATAAGGTCAAATATTACGGCCTTGTAAAACAAATCAAGCAGTCAGCGAAGAACGAATTGAGGCCAAGGCAACGTCAACCTTCCGATTATAAGCATCTTTCTTTTTACTACTGTTTTATTTTTAGTTTGAATGTTTGGCGTAAAACGACTTTTTTAATGGACTTAACCGTCTGTTATGGGGCATAACTATCGATGTTATACTTTATAGACAAACACGTTAATGGGTTTGGAAATAGTAACCTTTTAGTTAACATGAAACTATAGCGAAAACCACAGTTTTCGAGACCCTAATATATAGGGAGAAAATTATGATACATACCTTGAAAACTATGTTATGTATCTACCTTATATTTATTATTAATTAACTAAGCTCAACATACCTGATACTCAGAGTGAATCGATTAATAGAGGCAAACTAAAAAGGAAACTGTCTCTTTTGTGAAACTTTTATCAATTATTTTATTATTTACTAGCTTCCTTAAACTGACGTAGAGATGGCCGGTGAGGCTGAAAATTCTCAAGTGGAGACCACGAACCGGCAAGCGTAGAGCAGGAAGACCAGCTACAAGGTGGACAAAAGACCTCATATAAGTGGCTGGAAGACGCTGGATGCAGGCCGCTTCCAACCGGTCTTTTTAGAAATCCATGGGGGAGGGCTATATCCGGTAGTGGACTAGAGTGGACTTGAGTTATCCAGGTCTGAGATGATGATGATGATAAATAAAATAAAATAAAAATAGTTTTATTTTCCTTATACTTATTACATTTAGACCGAGTTATTTTATTTTATTTAGTTAGTATGTTAGTTGTATGATGATGATGCGACATCCTAAACATAAAAAAAAAATTGCTGATGTTTTATGGGCCGTTTTAGTCCGAATATAAGTACATTTAATACATTCTTAATCGATGGAGACTGTCGGCCGAAGCTTACTTTTCTGTATTGTAGGAGACAATTGTTCACCTCGAGGTGAGAATCGTGCGAACTGACCATCATAAAATACCTTAGTTACTTACTGCTACAGTTACTTCAAACAAATTATACGCCTAATCTATTTATAATTTATTGCAGACTCAATCAATAAGCACCAAGGGCAGATCATATCAATGCAACAGTTCTAAACGACCCTACATTAAAATTCAATCATATTCTGTTGCAAATAAGAACCAACTTTTTATTATTGGAGTCGGGGTTTTAATTTTAGTCTTTTTTACTAGGTACGGGAAATTTTGTAGTTTCATTATAAAAATGATTATAATAAGCGAACGTGTGGCCGAGGATATAGCATGATCATTTATAAGATCTCATACCTAGGAGACAGAGCAGGCGTCAGGGAGTTCCTGTGCAGTATCTACGCTTAAAAAATTTTGAAATCTACGAGTAATTAACGATAGTGTGTAGACTTTGTGTTAGTCCTTTAATGGAATGGGAAGAGCGTAATAAAGTCGTGTAGCTCAAAGACGTCCCATGACAATTGCAACTTTAATTAACACAAACGCTAAGTTGGTTTAAACGAAACGACTGTTTTTGTTTTAAAGATTTTCAAACAAGAAAGAAGCATCAAGTACTGATTGGAAAAGTGCGGGAATGAGTCTTGTCGATGTTGAAATTTTTTAAACAGTCTATATTTTCAATACCTAAGTGAAATAACTTCCGGCAAGCGCCGCAAGGATGACCTCATACAAGTTGCGGGAAGACACTGGATACAAGCAACTACCAATCGGTCTTTTTGGAAATTTATGGGGAAAGCCTACATATGTCCAGCAGTGGACTTCTTATGGCTGAGATGATGATGTTGAGTAATTACACTCCCAACAAAAGTATTTGAAAACCTACGTAACTACTCACATTCTTTTACATTTACTTAGTAATATGTAAGAAGACCTAGTAATTTATTTATACTTTAGTTGTTGTTTAATCATGTCTAAGTAGGTATATTCAGCTACACTATTTGAAAATAATAAGTAAGAATTAGTTTTGATTAATTTAGATTAGTAAGTAAACGTTTCTCTTAGACTTGTGAAAGTTGTATAAGCCGTATGTATAGTAAATAATGTATAATCACGAGTAAAGGCGAGTATAGTTTGATATGGGTTTAATCAAAGTCAAAGTAAGTTTAAAAACATAGGCCCCAAAAGGGCTCTCTCGAAAGCTAAACTATTTTTTTATACATTATAGATCTACGATTGACCAACTCGCCTGATGTTAAGCAACGGTGTGGCCGAGGATGGAGCTTGTCGATCTAGAAGATATCTATTCACTCTAGCCTTGAAAATTACAAGATTATAGATCTCAACAATTACTTCAACATGACCGCACTTCTGAATCATTTCAACAACAAAAACCTTATGTCATGTAATCTGGCGACATTGGCAAATATTTCAAAGGAATGGCTTAACCGCCAAGCATTTGATTATACAGCTCACCTGATTCAATGAAATCACTTGTCACAGACTACGAAATAATCCACACCTATTTTGTGCAAGAGGCTTACTGTTAATCGGAAAAAATAATCTATGGTACTCAGGAAGTATATAGTAAAAACTCGTCTGATATCACCTCATACATCAATAGCGGTCAAATATTTTAGGCTATAGTAATACATACATACGTACACCCAAAATACATCACATTTTACTTGCGCGTTCGAGTGGAAAAGTTCTAAGTACCAATTTACTTACTCGTACCAATTCGAAACAAACCTTATTGGTTTGTCCAACTCGAAACACAAACCAATAAGGTTTGTTTCCAGTTGATACGAGTAAGCGTGACGCTAAGATACTCACAGCGAAAAAAAACTCTAGATACACTTTATGTAGAGTGAAAAAGGGACAGAGTTATAACGACAGGACAGAGTTATAAGGACAAACAAAAAAGTAGAGAAAATTTTGACGTGCCGCGCATCTTAGGCCAGTCAAGTCACCAATTTTTTTGTCTCGTTTCCCAGTTATACAACTAGTAGTTCTACGAAAAGTAGACCTCGCGAGAGAGCTAATTTGCAGCTCACCCTGGGTCATCCGTACATTGAATCAAACACATCCACGCACCCTCACTGTTACACGCTACATCAAGTTGTCATATCTCGACAACCACTTGACCAATTCTGTTTATTTTTACCACAAATTGTAATAATTATGTACTTTATCTACCTACCAAATATCAGTTTGTAATATAAAATCGGTTGGTAATTAGCGGCGCAATAAACTTGCCCCTTTTTATGGGAACCACCCCTCCTATCAAATATCGCCGACAACAAAAAAAAACATAGAACCTATACGCCAAGTATCATCAAAATTGGTTGAAAATTACGCCCTATACGCGAGTACTAACATACAAAATCACAAACTCACAAACAAACTGACAGACGAAAGAAAATTTGGCCAGTTGATGCAGAGACGCTTCGCTCGCTCGTTCAAATAGTATATGGATCGCAAATGATATTAAACAATGAAGTACATATGTCCAATAATTATTATTTGTCGACGTTGGTTTAAACTTGCGTCAAGCGATATTACAGCTGGTTCCACGAACGGCCGTAGGTACCAAGGTGACAAGAAGGTCCATCGATTTTTAACATTTTATTTTCCAAGCATGGTGGCGAAGTGATATCAATAGCTGAAAGTAAATGGCGACTGAACACGCACCCGTTACAACAACATAATTCATACACGTGTGTGCGTGCACTGGTTTTTGGCATTGAAATATTTTCACGATTTGTAACGTAAGTTCGCAAAATATCTGATTGCATAAGGGTGATTTTCGTAGTGTAACTAGTTTCATAGTCACACTTGACTTGAAATTGAGATTTGTAAGAATTCGCGAGCAAGCAAAAGTTCTTGTAAAATTACTTATTTGTCACAGAAAACTACTTAAATTTCAATTTTATATTCGAGAATTTTATTATTACCATTATAATGAAATGTAGGTTATGTCACTCGGGAAGTAGGTAATAAATAACGAATCTAACGACACTTCGTACATCAAAATCTGTCAAACGGTAGGAGACAATATATTATTAACATGTTTACATAATCAATACATTGTACATATAGTTCCCGTCACGTAAAAAGAACGCTGGTTTGTTCCTAAACGCTAACAAACCAGCGTTCTTTTTACGTGACGGGAACTATACCTTTCTTTCTTATATTTATCCTTTCTCTCCGTTTATGTATTTCCCGTGAATAACTTTGAAAACAATACAAATGAATTGTACATACACGGCATTAAATGTACAGCTGTAGATACTTTCCAAAAATAAATTAAGAATTTTTAGTAAGTACCTATACAATAATATTTTTCTTTTGTAATTTCCAATAAAATTGGATATTTTTTCCACAACACTTTATACTTCTACAGAACTAGTACTTTTACTTTTTTTACTACTTTTTTTTACAGAAGTAATTCACTTCACACAATTCACTACAGACGAGCGGCGGCGTAGAAGGTCTACGAGAGAGCTACGAAATTTGTAGTTGTTATATTGTGTTACTATGTTTACCGTTTTAATCTAACACGCTAGCTGGTACAAACGTTGGTCTCATGTGATATCTTGATTTACGGCTTTCACTAAAAACGTGCCAAGTAGCGATTTCTACTATTTCTCACGTTTTTCGCAACAGCAGCAATCTAAAAGCGTTTCTCACTACGTTTCCCCAGCCAATGTTTTTGTAAACACACAATTTACGAAATTAACAAATCAAATAAAGTTTGTAGACGTAGGGAATGATATGGTATTTGGGCAGATGCCTAATACATATCCTTCGTTACATAGTTATGTAACAAAGAAGAGCAAATAAATTATACGCTACATTTTGTAATCACGATCATCACCGATTTTCTTTACTGCGCGGAAATAGCTAGTTTCATCATCATCACTGTTTTTCACCACGCGAGTGACACCGTGGGGTGCAGCGGGGTATGCAATCGGTGAAATGAAGCCAAAAGATATAGTATAAGATATAGTATAAAAGATATGGACAGATATAATAGTACTTTATGGCGCTTCTCGTTATTAAGTAGCTTCTTGGGAACTCTTTTATAATCACTCATTAACTCAATTGTTTGCCGGTCAAGCGAACTATGAAGTTAATTTAACCGTACCTCATTTAATCTGAAATAGTAAGTAGTTTAGATTAGTTTAGGAACAAGTTTAAAAATATTTTTTTTTCTAAACTAGGTTAAACTACTGTAACTACCAAACCAATTACTAAATAAATATATACTAAATATGTTTTATATGGGTATTGAAAATAACCGGTATCTAATTACTTTTAAAGACTAAGGACCTTACCGAAAAACGTTACTTAATTTAACCAACGTCTTAAGTTCTCTGTCTTCTTTCCGCAATTGTCATTACGTGTCAGCCATAGAAGATAACAAAATATGTTAAGCATTGCTTAAAGTTTAGTAACGTTTTTCGGTAAGGCAGTATGTTCATAACATTGTTTAAGTTTAAGACGCATCCTTTTGCATAGTATTCCTTAAGAGTTTGTCATAAACCAGAAAATTAAGTACAAACTTTGTTGAAAAGAACAATGAAGTCGGAGAGAGGCGGGAGTAAGAAAGTGATATTAGCATAGCTTTCTGGAAACTTAGTGCACGTTATTACAACGCTAGTTTTTTTACTGTTTAATTACTTTTATGTTTATTTAAAATTATTCTAATTTTGGCAATTTTTCCGGGCTTCAAGAGATTAAACATCTAATGTATACGTAAATTACGAGTTTATTAAATTACGCAGTGCATTCCCACATACAGTATTGAACTGATAAAGCTCAATACTCTATAAAAAAAACCGGACAAGTGCGAGTCAGACACGCCCACCGAGGGTTCCGTACAAACTAAATAAAAGGGGGAAATCATATTTTTTATATTTTCCTTCATAAACCAAAAAATATACATCGTAAAAATATTTGACCCATTCCTTGCTCACCACTCGGGTCCGAGTGGAGTGGGGCTATAGTAGCGGCGCCTCCCACTCGGATCCGAGCAAGCGTCCCGTTTATTTTGTAGTCAGTCAGTATATAGGTAGTCAGTAAACCATCAGCGTTTGAGGCAGTCAACGTTGCTTTGCGCGGCCACTCTGTATTTAATCAAAATTCGCCTAAAAAGTTTTAGTTCCCAGCTGAAGTGAAGGGTCTGCAGGGAGCGAAGAATGTGTTAAAATCCTGTTTTAGCTTATGCTAATGAGGCTCTTTCATATGATACCCCACATGAAACGGTTAATTCACTTTAAAATTTGGGCCCTCATTCCTTGCCCTCATTCCTTAACCTCCTCATTCTTTATATTTATTTTATCGCTCGCTCATTGACTCGCATAAAATTGTGTTCGAAATAAATCTAACAACGTAGCCAAGATTTATATTCTAATAACTGTAAAATAAAAAGACGATGATTATTCCTAACAAAATTATAATAGGCATTGTTAGTCGGGGTTTTCTACCTAATTTGTCACATTTTTGCTCTCAAAATTATTTTCTTCGAAGACAAATTCATTACAATTCTATATTGAATTAGCAAAAAAATATAAAGACAAAGTTACTTGAGTTCAAAGAAACCGTTAAACGGACTATTTTAACAATATATTTCAAAAAACAAGAAACTAAAACGGACTACGACAAACATCATACTAAAACAGAGGAGGAGCCTAACGACTTTATCATGAACATTAATCGTTTGATGCCACAAAAAAGTATTCAAACACCGCGTTTACGCTTTATTGAATTTCCCTTCCTTTCTAACCCTTAGATTCCACAATAGTTAAATAATGACTTACGTTTTGTTTATCAGTTAGAGGACCGATCGCGAGGGTTCAATTTAATGCAAAAAGGTGATGCGATTTCCTCTTTTCATGACCCCTCTGCCCTTTCTTATGAAAAAAGGTCAAATGCGATTTTATCTTGCACTTATCCCGGCGCGGGAGGCGGACGAGTGTGGTTATCGGACAGCTCTAAGATGGGGTTGTCTCGATGACTTTCCGAATCTTGACTGCATGTAGATTATTTACAGAAATGAGAGAAGTTACTTGCAGAAAATGAAAAAAAAAAACTAGCAAAACATGTTTGTGTATACTTCAATTTTATTCATTGATTTTTATCTTGTAACTAGATGACCCGGCGTACTTCGTATCACCTATCAATGAGTGGACCCGATATTTTCTCAACGTTTAAACCTTCCCTGGACTACAACAAACATTTCAAAACCAAAATCAACTAAATCGGCCCAGCCGTTCTCGAGTTTTAGCGAGACAAACGAACAGCAATTGATTTATATATATAGAGAGATTATAGAGATTACAATACAATAGTGTAGTTATAATGGTATAGTTATCCATTCTCTGTCATAGTTTTGTAGTTGTGATTCCTGTGACTGACAAAACTAATATGACTTAAGTGGTTTTGTAGACATATTTTTGTGACTATAATCACTTATGTTACAGACAAAGCAATCTATCACAAGTTATAATTAAAATATGTAGCGGTTCTAATTTCAGGTATTACAAAACAAGATCTCACGCGCCTTTATTTGTGTTTAAATCTTATTTGTGTATGTGTATATACGTTTGCTTGCGCCTGATTGTCCCGTCCTGTACACACACTAACGCAATATTGTTCATTTCCGTTGCAGTCGCAATGTATTATTAAATCCTCTTTGGTTGCAGTATTCGGCACGTTTTTATGTTCTATTCGTGGCTACCAGTTCTATTCCTGAATTATTTATTTGTAGTGAGCCTTTATGCTGGAACTATTCATCTGAATCTTTATTTGAATATTATCTCGGGTCAAGCCCGGTCTTTTCGTGGGCATCAGTGGGACCAAAGAAAGGCCCTTTTTACATGGAATAAAAAAAATACATAAACTAAGTATATATATTGTAAAGGAAACTATTGTACAATATGGAATTTAACAAATCTATGCTATTGGGTTAAAATGGCTATGCTTAAAAAACATTGAGGCAGGTGATGACTCGCCACCCACTAAATGGACCCTCCATAGAGGTGCCGCATATTGGCGCCGAAGAAGCAATCATTGGTGTGGATGGTTAAGGGTGTCGAGAGGTGTGCTGCGCGTTCACTAAAAGCTACTAACGGCGTTATGCCCTTTAACACTTCCACCCTGGAGCTTAGGTTCTTAGCCCTTGTAGTTTCCACCACCCAGCCGGTCAGTTAAGGCAAGCTGGAGGTCAAGGGTATCATTTAGCCCTAGGGAAACATCGGGGTACGTAGAGTCGCCACTCACTGACGGCTCGCCACAAAGTCGTTTGAACTTGCCAGTCGGACGGCAAGTTATAAATTCAAATCACATTATATCTCAGTGTAACATAAAATAACTTACTTTAAACTCTCTTTACATGACATATATGTAAGTACCATTATCGTGCAGGTGGGGTGAAAGATACTTTTACGTTATGTTAACTAACCTTTTAAGATAATAAAAGAGAACTAGTGGAGCACCTCCTTACACCCACTTATTTTCTTCCATTACAATATAAAAACAATAAAATCCCCTATAAAAGTGTAGACAAGGTTACGTCTAACTTTTAACTGCCTATACGAATAAGTATCAAAAGTTTGATCAAAGTTGTATCGTTATTACAAGCGATCGGGCCCTCGGCTATTATGTAGTAATGGCTGCTATTTCCTTGAAACAATAAAGATTTTTGTTTGATTTTGTAAATAAAATTGATGATCTACATGCAAGGGGTTATAGCCTCTATGGTTATAGCTTACGAGAAAATGGTCATCCACGCGATATATATGGCGTCATTTGAGTCGATACTTTCTATTTCTTCAAATAATTTTAACTGACTTCAAAAAGGAGTAAAATCTCAATGCGTTTTTTTATGTTTTTTATCTAAGTACTCCGTCATTTGTAAACCGATTTGATTTTTAGAGTAGTTAGTTAGTTTTTTTACTATACAGTCAACATAATATTATTTAGATTCTGAAAATTTTCATTAAGCAATTTTTAATAATTCCCAGTCATAGTCGTAAGCGAGCAAATTGTGGTGTGAAGCGCGTCACAACCGGGAGTAGCGTCTGCGCTACTCCTTTGAAGAACACCGATTTCGGTTGAAACTATAGTCGAAAATTAAACAATATAAACCCTTCAGATCAAACTTTATTCATACTGCACTTACATTTTTAAATCAGTCTTTATTGACCACAACAAAACAACAAATTACACGTTTCCTACCACCTAACAAAAACACATTACCCCAAACCGATAGAGGTCTAAATGTTTACAAATTACATACCTAATTCATATGGAAAGTAAGCCCCTGAATAATAAAATACTTGGTACATTTTATTCAGTAATATTCTCAACACTATAGAACTAGATAACACTTAGAATAAAGGATTTCCGTAGGTCAAATTATCAGATAAAGGGATGAAAAGAGCTCTGTGTAGTGTTGTCTTTCCGTAATTACCAAGTTTTTGTCGGTCCCGTTCCCGTCACGATTGCGGGAAGGAAGACAAAACCTCGTTAGGGAGTTCTTAACTTGAGTGACAAAATACTAATTAAAAAGTGGCGGTCACGAAAACTCGCGTGATGTGGATAAATGAATGGACGAATGTGGGGCTAGACAGGTTACGTGTTGGCATCACGGCTACATATATACTCGTAGACAAATATAATTAGCACGTCAGAAGGCCTTTTAGCAGTCTTCGTATAAATTCGTATGATCGAATGAGTGAACCGAACGAAGGTTTCTACATCAACTAGCAAGATTTTCGTTCTTCCGTCCGGATCTTAGTTGGTCCTCGTATACAGGTCATATTTTTCAACCAATCTTGACGAAAATTGGTGTGTAGTTTTTTCAGTTTTATAGAATTTTTATGTCGAGAATCTTTGGTAAGTGGAGTATTTCCCTCAAAAAAGGGAAAATAGAATAATGAAGAAGTTAAAATATGAACAAAATTAGTCAAGACATTGTCGAGATGAAAGGTTATGAAAACTTGGTAGAAAAGATAAAAAGTTTGCTACGAAAATTTGTTAAGAGAAGAAGTTTGCCAAGAAGTCGCCCGATATTGATAATATTTTATTATTAAGTACCAATACGGAATTCTGAATAAGAATTTCGAACACAAACTGTAGACCTCGCTAGACTCTTTTGCAATAACAAATTTACCAAAAGTTTGCGCTCGCGAAGTCTACTGTTAAACTACTGGTTATTTTTAAGAAAATGAATGCAAATTACTTATTTACTGACATAATACATTATTTATACAAGACACCAAAAAATTGGAGCACAAACTACACATATAAACTAAATTGCTAGACTGAGTAATATACGCGGTAGACAATGTGTCTACTCACTTCTATGTACCCTCATTTTATCAACATAATAGATATACAAGAAAAGCACTTTTCAGATATCATCCCACATTTTCTGAGGAAGAAAATCCTCCTCTCATCCTGCCGCGTAAGGAATTTCACCTATGAAGATTAGCTCGTAACGTTGATATAAAATACAAGTACCTCTCTACCTATGACAAGATTGATGAATGAACACTCACGGCATCGCCTTGATAGAATATAATGATATAAGTGTGATATCGACTCGATTTTTCGCTTTTAAGATTCGCTGTTGCGGCAACTTTTGTCAGTAAATTACTTACACATTTTTATACAAGAGAAAACTTCTCTATCCGATTTTATATTTTATCAGATTTCGATAATTATTTTTTAGGAACCGTAATTTTTTTTATTTTTTTATATAAAAATAAACTGTTAATACATAGCAATTTATGATTCCAATCAAATAAAAAATCAAAATCAAAATCGTGTGACGTTTAGCGGTAGAAAACCATTTCTTCTATTTGTAGGGAAAAGCTTGCGACAACGTTTCTCTTAAGGTGGATTTCCAAGGGTAACGATAACCGTGCAGATCAGACATGCCAAAAACAAAATAAGTATAACTTTCGTCATATGTGTTATCACGATGAATCTTACGTAATCGCGGCTGATTAATTATTTTAGCACACATTCTAGTTTATTATCAGTCACGCGGCCGTCATGTCAGTCACAAGTCTTGGAATGTTACCTTTACGTTCAAAGTAATTACAACAGTGTGATTTGTACAAATATGGACTGAAAATGAATTTATTAATTGCTGTTGCACGTAAATGTAGCTCGAAACTCCAGTTTTCATCTACACATCATGAGGACATTGAAGGAAAACCCATGACAGAAAAACTGTACTGGTACTTTAATTAGCACTACGATCTACCATAAAATAGCCCGAAAACCGTTTATCTTGGAAGAAAAAAACAAAGAATATAACTAAGGTAATTCCTTTCGAGAAGTTTAACACCAGTACTAAATTTGGTGGAAGTTCGAGAAAGGCCTAAATGCGTATAAATAAATTAGACCACCCAGTTATGTTTGATTTACAGAGGTCAATATAGCATTCGCGCACCTTTCCCAGCCTCTAAAACTTTCCTACCCCCGAAATTGATACTTAACGCGAGACCCAATTAAGGCCAAGTAGATATAGAAAGGCCTATTCTGGACCGGTCTCGATAACTGTCATTTTTTAACCTACAGCCCAAGAAAGATGATAATGTTTTATGGGTAATATATGTGAATAAGTTTCCGGCTTTCTCTATTGGATATCTGATGTAGTCTAAAGTATTTAAAAATATTAGTTCAATTCAGTGTCTTTGGTATCATTTTCAACATTTGCATAAAAAAATCTATAGGTATAATCACTAAGAAAATATTACGATAACTTGTTTTAGCCCTGGTTATTTTAAGTTGAATTAGCTAGTCGTACTATCATTATTAGTCGATGAGCTGTATTGTTGTTGCATTTATTTTTCTTGTGATTGCGTAACAAGACGAGTACGACACTCATTTGGATTAAGGATCCGCTTGTCCATATACATATAGCTTGATGATGCGGCACATATAAGTTGGATCTGGTCCTTTGTCACCCAGAGATGTTAAGTCTCTTAATAATTTTTCTATCCCCCTGATTAAAAATACAAATTAAAATGACTGAGATAAACTCGAACGCACCAGAATAGGGCCTCGTCTTCTACCGCCATTAAACGCTAAGTTCCTTCAGCCTTCACGTTAGTTTGTGGCTACTTTGCGTTATCAGAAAAGTTTGCCCTCCATAGGGGGCCAGCCTCCGAGATTCAGTTTAGAAGAAAAACATCTCGTACCGTCGGAGGAAAGGTCAATAATTTGTTAGTTCTCAATTTGAGATACTTAGAAATCAATGTTATAGTTATATGTATAAAGGTTTTTGTTTTGTTTCTTTCTATTTTATTTCTACATTATTATTTCTAATCGATGATGTAACGCGAATGTAAGACAATCGGGCTTTGAAGAATGGCTGTACACTTCGGATGTTTAACATGACATGGTATGGCAAGGAGTCTTAAAAAGCTATTCTAGGGCTATAATTATCGAATTAACTAATTATAGTAGTAGTATTTTTTCGTTCATATCTAAAACGATATTTTTGAATGAAACTGAGTCGAAATATCGAAACTAAAAATAATTATAGTTTAAAAAACTGATAGAACCGACTTCAATATGTATCAAATGTTTTGTTATTATTTATATTATATTTATTTTGTTTTAAAACCAAAGTACCAAACTGATTTTGATAAAATGTATATGGGACCACCTCTGAAGTATAATCTCAAACAAAAAATAATCATCAAAATCAATTCAAGTAATCGCTAATCTAACATACAAAAAAACATACAGCCGAATTGGGAAAAAACATACCCCTTCTTTTTGTAAGTCGGTTAATAAATACAAAACACTGTAAATATCCCGTCATAATTATTATAAAATATTTCAAATATTTTCGCCTAGTGTCAAAGTCAATTTAGTGAAGTAAGCACCAAGTTTAGTAGTTAATCAGCTTGCGTCTATCTGTAGGTATGTACATTAAATTAATTAATTACTATACAATTATTTTTTTCACAGAAAAAAATAATGGAATAAGTGACTGCATTCGGAGTAGATAGCCTATGTAACAATAAGCCAGGGTTAAACACAAAACACTCTCGGCGGCCGGCCTATAAACCTTGACAGAAACCATCGGGTTGTCCACAGGGATTCACCGGTGCGGTGCCTGTAACACTTTGCCTGCGGCAACAACCCTGACACGACTCTGGCCCGACCGCGTTATGGACTTCCCTGGATTTGTTTGTATAAAGGCGGAGACTGACATGTAATGAATGCATGTAATGTGTCGGGTTTTCGGAACTTTTTCTTATTTTGGAATTGGCTTGCGCTTGCTGTGATGGACCGCGCACTTTCTTTGAAGAAACCCAACTCGAGATTTAAAGACACCTACATTATATTCAACGGGGAAGACCCACTCAGGAAGCGCATTATGTTTTTCGGGTGTATGTATATTTGTATGTAGGTATAAGGTATGTATGTTTATATATGAGCTCCTTACAGCCTAAACGGCTTGACTGATTTTGATGTGCGAAGTTTTGTTAGATTTGTCTTATCTTAATGTCATAGACTATATTTTTTTGTAATAATAATAGTACGACTCAAAAACAAATAAAAAAACGCGCTTTTTCGTATCCTCAATCGAACTTATTCGCAATAAGTTATTTCTCTAGAATTATTCTGAAGAATGCGCACTTATAAACTTCTGTAGTGATATTACGCACACTTCGTCAAAAAAAAAAACGTACACTCAACAGCATATCACGAACGTAACGAAATCGTTAGTATGCTTAAACCGCTTTTCTGCAGGTGTGTATTTTGTTTTCCTTTTAATATAAATACTTGTTTACATGTTACAATAGTAAGTGCAACGAGCCGACCCGCTCAATATGAACGACGCCGAATCTTTGCATTTACATAAAAGTCAGTGTAGGCTAGTTCTTTCGTCCATCATGCTGAATAAAAATGGAGTTGACTTGAGACACATCCTCGAAGCGAACCTTAATAAGTCACCAAATTCTCAAACCTGCCCACCTAATCCGGTTTTATCACATTTTCGCATAAATTTCAATACCATATAATTTTAGATGATACTTAAAATAACATTAGTTGCCCTCTAATGTTTTTAACCTACTTTCAAAAAGAAGGAGGTTATCAATTAGACTGTTTTTTTTGTATGTTTGTTAACCGATCACTCAGTCAATTGTGCATTTATTTTGATTCGATAACTTTTTTGTTTGGCGGGTCATACCTCCTTGAGAGGTATAAAATTTATATAGAATAAATTTTATCAAAATCGGTTCAGTATTTTGGTTTTTATAACCAAATAACTGTTAAAATATCATCCAAATAAAAAAGTGGCATATTTTAAAGTCGGTTTTTTAAGTTTTTTTAATTATAATTATTTCATAATAAATAGACATGCTCTTGACTGCCACTTAACTGATGAACAACATTGCAAATTACGATTTAACGCGCTTACCTCGATAAAACTGATTATCTCTTAATTTTAAGACGTCTAGATTACCGATAGATATAATCTAAACGTCTTAAAATTAGGAGCTAAAATATTCCGGAAACGTATCCCAAACTTTACAAGTAAAATAAAAGTATTATTAAAGCGTCATGTTGATGATCATTATGTCATCATACATCATTTTCCTGTTATAGCATCCTGTATTAACAAATCCAATCAAAATTATAAACTTTCTTAATTTCCTGATATACCTTAATCGAGTTCTGTAAACGCGTTTTACCAAAGATGAGTTATATCTGTTATTTGATCTTCAGCATCTTACTTTGAAACAAAATGTCCAAAGTTTCTTGATTAGGAAAAGAGGATGCCGAAGTTGTGTACAATTCCAGCAAGTTGGGCTTAACTTTAGTATACCTATAAGAAATGTTTTCTTAGAGGTTTTGTACTTTCCTCTGATAGTGGAAATAAAAGTAAGATATTTTTTTAACCGACTTTCAACAAGAAGGAGATTCTATTCTATTCTTCGATTCGATTCTATTCAACTGTATGTTTTTTTTTTGTATGTTTGTTCAGCGATTACTCCACCAATTATGAATTGTTTTTGGTAATATTTTTTTTTGTTTTGTAGGTAATAGGAGGTAGTTTCATATAAATTTTATCAAAATCGGTTCAGTACTTTAGTTTTTATAACAAGATAACTGAAAACATGTCATCCAAGTAAACGAATTGCGTATTTAAAAGTCGGGTTTTCAGTTTCATAAGCGACGTCAAGACTAAAATGAAGACGTTAATGTTAAAATGTACATTATTAATTACAGATATTCACGTTTTTCTTATTTATTTTACTATATTAACATATTTATGATAAGTGCGAAATTTCATAATTTGTTTTTGTGTGAGAAAAACTTTACGATGTTTGCGCTAAGTCGACCCTCATTGATTTAGTGTTTTTTTTTTAAATATTGTAATAGTTTCTTAGTTCAAAATATGACAAATACTATCTATAGAATAGAATCAGAATAGATCTAGTAAAATTATTTACTTGTCACAAGAAGGTAAGAAAAAGCGCATTTTCCAATTATTTCTTTGTATTACTACTCGTATAGTTACAAAACATAAATAAAAAACATGTGACTCGAGAATCAAAAACGAATTTATCACATCAAAACCAGTCAAGTCCTTTACGCTGTAGGAGATGTTATACAAACTTACACGCAATATATAGGTACATACACCAGAAAAAAACCTCTCTGCGCAGTCAGGTAAAAAATTGTACAATTTTTTTTAACGTTTTAATACTGTGCCAATATCAACTAGCCAATACACCTTTCAACCTGATAGTTACATTCATCATAATCACATTTACTTGCAGGTAATATTCACAAAATATTGACTTCATTCTCGTCCCGTTACCCAAACGCTGTTATAAAATAAAGGCTCTTCATCCGCCGCCGGTGAGCGGAAAATTAATTTTTGAAAGTTCATTTACTACGGTAAACCGGAATAAAATTATGCAAACGGAGCGTAGCCTGAGAAGCCACTTACTGTGTCGATGGCTTGTTGTTCAGTAAATCATGTTGCAGCTTTAATTTAGTTAGTGTGCCTATAGAAAAGTATGAAGATTGATATACCTATATAAACAATCTTAAACTGTTTATACTTTAATTAACACAAATTAATAAGTACAAGCTTAATAGCTAAAAAAACTTGTGGCCTTGTCGCTAACAGTGATCTCTTCCAAGCAACTTTGAGATTTTTAGCCGACCACTACAAATCCAAAAACAAGGGATTTCTTTTAGTAGTCTATATATTTATTTTTTCATGTATTTTTCTTTTCTTACACAAAATACGAGTAAATTTATTTTTGCGTAAATATAAGCGACGTTGTGGCCAAGACACATTATATATAAATCTAGAAAAAATCTTCACTTATATTTAACTTTTAACTTATTTATTCATTTAACTTTTAACTTAAACATTTTATTCACCATATATCTATTTCATATATTTTATATACTTATATAAAAAATAAAAAAAAACAGAAAACTAAACAAATAAAATTTAAAATTGCGAGGTAAATTACTATTGGCTCGTTAGAAATGTATTATTAAATCAAACTATTAAATAAGTGAGGCTTAAATTCGGTTCATTAAACTTCAATATAATGAATAGCCATTGTGCTATAAATAGGTACAACGCCACTGTTATTGTCAATACCTACTGTTTTGGGTAGTGTGTTATTAGCGGATTCAATTCAATGTGGACAAAGTATGACATTTCTAAAATTGGTCTGAAAATGTTTTAAAGAAAAGAAAATGTTTTAATGTTTTTTTCCTGAAAAGACTTTATTCAATGCGATCAAATTGCGCATTTAATTGGTTTAACTTTGATTTAATGTTGGGGACATTATTTAATTTGTTTTAGTTTATCAACTAAAGTATACGCAAGTCGCGGTTCAAAAGTTGGCAAGACTGGCTTAGGAACCAGATGAGTGGTGCCTAATACCTAACACACAAAATTCACAAAGTAACATACACAAAATTCACAAAGAAAGTGGTCCTGATTTTATAAGTTTAAAATGTATTTATCTGATACCGAAAACATAATACTATAAATTTAACTAATGACCTGGATGGAGGCTTGGACAAGACGTTTCTATTTCTACAACTTACTCTTGAAAGAAACTGTTAAGTGACATTTCATTAGATAATTTACTTTTCAATTCTACTGGCGTTCACGAAATTAGAATTCCATTTGTCTAAACTGTTTTTAGCACCTTTTTACTCCTCTAGCTTTTAGGTTTAGAAATTTGCATTCAACGAAAATAAATACACATAATATCGCACTACAACTCCTTGTGACATTTCGGGATGACGACCCCTAAGAGGAACAAACAGATATAGCGATATTCAATCACACAAAAATTGCGTGTCATTCAGGACTAAATATTATTCTGAATCTAGAGCCAGGACAAACAACACGAGCTGGCATTTTATAAAATATAGCGACACACTAAACGACCACAATAACGCTCGATTCACACTTCACCGGGCCCCATCTGGGGCCAGATATACCCCGATGATAGCGATATATAAACCTTATATTATCGCGTTCTGCGTATATTGTTTCAATAAAATTTCCTATGACAAATATTGTGTGCTCGGTGGTATGTTCGTTGATTTTTATTGGTATTTAATACTCACAGACGCCACAAAGTTTTGATTGGATTTTTTCATATATCATGTATTTGTGTCATAGACACAACTGCATGTTTTAGGACAATTAACAGTCTAATACATATATTCTAATTTTACCTACTTACTAAATTCTGCCAAAAATAATCTTGGTAACGAAAAAAAAAAATTACTAAAATACGTTAAATCTTTTAGCCAAATTAAATCTAGATACAACTTCGTAAATTTTGAAAATAAAAATGCCATGAAAATTTATGTAGAACTAATTGAAAAAAATAATAACTTATGGCGCCCATTGCTCTGGACTGTAGGTAGATTCTTCAGTATCTACTTCTTAAATATCAGCACTATCCACTTCTAAATTAAATTGTCATTTTAATCGCACTTTGCGATAAGGCATCGCTCTTTGCGTTGTACTTTCAACTACGTTTATTATTCGTATTTAAGTATAAATTTTTATAATATAATTAAGTATAATAGAACATTTTGTTGTATGTATGTATGTACAATAAAATTATATTATTTTTCATTTTGTTTTTGTACTCTCTTATATATGATAATATGTATACCTATCAATAAATTAATGATTAGCCTGAAAAATAAAATTGTTCTGTGGACTTCTTATGGCTGAAATGATGATGATGAAGTGCAGAAGTTTAGTTTTTAAAACAAAATCACACATTGTTAAGTCAGCTTTTCAGTTTTATAAACTATAATAATACATTTATATGTGGTTTTTCATTGGTGTTCCCGTGGGAGACGCGCCTCACATGTCACTAGCAGCGTTCCCTAGCTGTCACCGACTTCGATTATAAAGACGGCCGTTCTAGGTCAGGGTTGCTCGATGGTTATTGCCGACATGAAACGTCCATGAAAATTTTTGTTTCACCTTCGTGATCGCCTCGCCGCCACAAATGGCTTTCGCTTTCCTTAGCTCGTAATACTTTTACTATAATGAGCGTAATGTTAAGAAACTTTGCTGTTATTTTATTTTTAATATCTTTGTTATCTATTCTATTATATTTATCTATTCTCTATTCAAATAGCACAAGGAAATCGAAATAATTTATAAATATACTTTATATTTTTATTTTTTATTTTGGGGCTTAAGTCGCTATGCTATTATGTCAGCCCCGTTTACAGTTTAAACTATTTATAATTCGACTTAAATCAACAGGAAACTGAATAACACTTTGTTGCAGTCATAATTCAAAAAACAATATAAATAAAATTTTACAGATGTTTATTGGTAATCTCTGATGTACCTCATTTAATTTCTAAATACAATGAATAAAATAAGAATTATTAAAATTGGTTTACAACTAGTATAGACATATATCAGCTTATACCTATATAAAAAACTATTAATGAAACTAAGAACATATTTTTTTGTAATAAATACATTTTTACATACAATTCAAAGCATTAAATTATGATATAGCATAAGTGCAAGTAACCACACTAAAATCTTTAAGTTACATAAGTACGTAGTGCACAATAAACTCTCTAACGAATAAAAGTCACAAAAGATTTCAAACAATTGGCTGCATGAAAAATTCATCGCATTACCATTTTCTAAAGTACAATGCGCGTTCATGTCGTTGAGAAACCCAGAGGATTAACTATTACAATAAAGGCGCTTCTACACTACGCAAGTAACAAGTGCATATTATTGAGGCATAAGGTATGCGCAGTTTATAAGTGTAGTAAACTTTGTAAGGCAGTTTGGAGTGCAAGGCTGCAAAACATATGATGATACATATAATGTTTGATTTTCAGCAACTTAGCTAGAAATCTGACAAATGCTTGATTATGCAGGTTAGTAAAAAAAAATATTACATGGTGAATTGGTATTATTTTATAAATATTATTATCACATAAGTGTGTGTATACAAATATAAACAAGTTAGTGTAGGCGTTTCAAGTGTGAAAAAACCTCACTTGTTAATATTTGTATTTTTATCTAGTGAGGTATATTGATTTAGAAATTTTAGTATTTAAAAAAATCAAAAGATGGTCAGGACATTTACAGATCTTTCTACTTAATTGGAACAAAGATCACAATCGATCAAATTACTTTTTAAATGACAATCATTTTTATCGTAATTGGATTATCCGTTTCAGAACTATGATATCACAAAAACACGCATTAAATGTATGTAAAAGCCCTATAATTGTGCCGGAGACAAAAAAATAAATGGCAACATTTAAAAAAAAAGTACTAAAATCGTTTTGGGATACGTTGCAAATTATCTAAGAGTTCTTGATGAATAAAGTGTTTAAATCAATTGGTATCGGTGGTTATTACTTGTGCTATTGTATCAATATCACACTGTGTGTCGCCAAATGTACATTTCGCCCCACCCCGATAGGCCATTACAAAATGAGCAAGTTTCTAAACTATGCGCACACTGTCATGTATGTTAGGCCGGATTGTTTTGCTTACCGTGACGGTGTGTACTCCCCATTATCGTTTTCATCGGGAGAATTGCGCCTAAAGCAATTTGTTTTCGTTACGTTGAACCGCCTCATTACTAACGACGTCTTTTGAGACATTTTATAGCATTAGTCTCTTCTCTAGGTACTTTTGTGATGAGACAACCCTCCAATCTTTTAGAATTAAAGTTTGTTAAGAGAATGTAAAAGCTGATGGAATGAAACGATTTGTCTGTGAAATGTTCTATGATTTATGGTGAATAAATTACAATAGTTATGACCGGTTAACAGAACAAGAACAAAAGTACTTTCAATATTTTTTTATTTAAATTTAAAAAAGTGTGTGCGAGGCCTTTTTAGGGCCTTATGAACGGAGAAGAACCAGTTCCCAATTAGTGACGCGGCAAATAACCATAAATAAGCCAAAGTACCGCCATTTAATTCATCGTAAAGTGAAATAAGACTTGTGTAAACACCGAGCCACCTTATTTTAACATTTTCCCCTCATTACGGTTTCTGGCAGGCGTGTGACGTCACAGTGTGAACAAACTAGAGAGACCGCAATCCCAAAAGGGAATACCGAGTTTAGCACTTCCACTGGATTAGTATGTATGTAAATAATATAATAGAGCTTTTATAACACATGTACATATTTAAGTAGCGCTTATGACATAAGAAGACTAGATGATTTTAATAGGGCATTGAAATTTAACCAACTTTCATTTAAAAAAAAAAACAGGTTTAGAAATGGGAGTACAGGCATAAACTAGTCGTGTATAGACGTTTATTTTATCTAAATCCTTGGATTTGGATAAAAAGACGGAACATGATAAAACAGTGACAGGGATGTCAATTTGATCCTGGAAAAAAGTGTTAGTGATATCAAAAGTATACTAAGAAATACAACTCATATTTTTAACAATTCCAAGTAAACCAGGTTAAACATACTTTATCAGCAATCCAATCCAAACATTTTGTGGAAAGTTAGTAAACTATAGTTTACTAACCTAGAAATAGCTTTATATTTTACCAATTTATTTGTGATAATTTTATTTATGACGTAAATATGTTAATTGTTATTATTGACTAGGTATATTGACATTATGAATTTTATATTTTAATTATTGAATTGTGATTTATTGTATGATTTTGATATGCTGGTGTGATTTAATTTTGTGATAATTTCTATGGGTAGCCCGAAATATACGAATTTTGATTTGATTTGAATCCCTGATTGTCGTGACATCTGGTGTGAGTATTTATTAATATTAACTATTGTAATAATAATAAATAAAATAACCCCTAAAACGTCCCTTGTTCACTGTTAAGGCTTCTCATAAGTACGTACATATGTATTTTAAAATGCAATGCGGTCAGCATGCTGAGTACGCTGCCAACTGGTAGTGGGTTTGAGCATTTGGATTATCTTTAGACCTTTATCGGTCTGGGGTGATCGATGTGCTTTTTGTGTAGTAGTTTTGTTAGTTGAATTTGTATATCGTTGTGTTGTAGTTAATAAAGGCGCTTGCCATAAAAAAATAAAAAAGTAGGTACCTACTCTATCAATATTTGCTTAGATTTGCTTAATTTGGAGCTAGATGGCGCTGTATGAAAATATTCACCAATATTTATTTATCTAACGTCGCCGTCGGGTGTTTGAAAACCTTATTTTTACTCTACAAATGTATTTATTCCTACTTTAATATTGGCAAAACAAAGCAAACAATGTGTCCACATAAATTACCTTTGTATTGTTTTAACAAGGATACAGTAACTTGGCTATAATTGAATCAAACATAAGGATATGGTTTCGGTTAGTTTATGGGGTGTTTAGTTTGACTTCAATTGGATCATATCTACAACTTTCACGAACTGAGCCACGAGCGTAACTTTGATCGGGCGACATCAGGCTTTTGACTTATGAAACATGAATACATCAATTGGCATTAAGTAATAGAATTCCGATAATAATATTCATATTTTAAATAAAAAAGCGAGCGGAGCGAGGCGCGTCACCGACTGAGTGACGTTTGCGCTACTCCTTTGAAAAAGAAAGCCGAATACGGTTGAAATATCGTAATATCTATAGTCGGATTTTTCGGCTGAAAACAGACGTGAGTGACTCGTAGTTTTTATTTAAAATATTCAGATGGTTAGAAGAACGATGGACATTTTTTCAAATTCAAATTCAAATCATTTATTGCAATAATAATTTAATTTAATTAAAAAAAAAATTTTTTTTTTGTTCAATATACTCATCGTTATATTATATACCTAAAACAATTACTTACTACAGGAGCGTATAAAATATATTTTTATTGGTCTTATTCTAGTAGAATGTTAACTTTTTGAATACACATAGGAGTACGAATTTTGTAGGTCGTGGGACCCAGGGCAAACATTTGTGTGATGAGCATGGATGTTTGTTCTGTGTCTGGGTGTTTTTATGTTTAAATTTACAATAAAATAATTATATATGTATTCTATAAGCCATCTAGTTCCATAGTATAAGCTTTGCTTAGTTTAGGCCAGATGGTGCTGTGTGAAATGTCCACAGATATTTATTATAGGTATTGATTATTATTATTTTATTACAAAATTGTCAAACACATCACTGAAATTAATAAAATCAACTGAGTAAATATTTTAGCACATCACTATTTTCATTTTATAACAACTATCTATATTAAAAGAAAAACAAAATACCCATTTATAATAGGTAATAAATGAATATATTATATATTTATTATAAATGCAGAAAAGCAGTATTTGCAGATTTTGCAGTCTAACTAACGATTTCGATACGCTTGATACGCTGTTGAGGGTATGATTGTGTGAGAAAGTATACGGAAAATCGCCGAAAAAGATTATAAATGCGCATTCTTTAGAATAATTCTGTTAAAATCACTTGTTTATTACGGAAAAGTTCGTTGGAAGTTACAAAAACTTTTTTTTAATTTTTGCGAGAGATTTATAATAATAATAATTATAATTATTAAAAAAAATATAACTTATGGCACTCGGGGAGTAAATACGAATTTAACAATACCTCGCACATCAAAGTAAGTACTAAGAAAAAAAGACTTACATAACCTGCACATATTCTGGATTAAATATAAAAATTACGCAATATCCCTACATAGGCACTTTGTTATTTCATTTCGTTTGAATATTTATTTCGAAAAAGGTACCTACGGATTTGTCCGCTACATAACAGAAACCATATTTTTCCGGAATAAAAAGTAACGTAAGCACTTTCATGTATTGTGTGGATCCAGGGTTTATTTAACGCTATTTTCACACGTGGGTAAATAGCAGGCGTTTTAATGTGGTTTAACGTTGTTTTATCAACAACATTCAGGCATAATTTTGAAGAGATTTTGATAGTAAAATTCTATATTGTTTGTTAATCAAGTGCTACTCTCGGCACAGGATTTGCTCATATCAGATACATACGTTATTATAATCCCTTTTTAAACCGACTTCAAAAAAGGAGGAGGTTCTTAATTCGACTGTATATTTTTTTACCTCAGAACTTTCGACTGGGTGAACCGATTTTGATGATAATTTTTTATTTGAAAGCTGGTGCTTCCCGTGTGGTCCCATTTGGTCCAGTTCTGACAATGGCATCCATGAGAAGTCGGTTGCTTCAGTTTTTGAAACTATAATTATTTAGTAATAGTAATCTCTTACTTGCGTATATAGTAACTTTGAGCATGTACTTTGAAATATGATTACATAGGTACATCTTAAAAAGATTATCTTCTCACGTATGTGTTTAACCACAGCGAATGCAACCCCCGCTTAAATTTTTCCAAATCCTCACAGAGTTAGGAAGTTTCCTTGAAAACCGTGCCCCCAGAGACTACGTTATTATGTCGCTGTAACCGAACTCGTTTTAATTAACAAACTTTTTAAAACAACAAATATTTTTCGGTGGCGGGTGACAACGAGGATCGTGGATCCGCCGACGCTCAAGTCATTAAAGTCAGGGGTCGCTCTGATGAATTTGTAGAACTTGGCAGTTCCTAACTCCTTTGAAAAATTGAATAGGTAACACGAAATGACAAGTTTAGTAAAAGTTGTCATTGTAATCGGTTGAATTAATCGAGTTTTATTTTTTTTTAACTATTGATCTTAGGCAAAGTCATATTTCCTATTTGTAATCCGTAAATTTCGACTGTTTTAATTTTATTTTAACTTAAAGTGGTGCGTGCGTGTTTGATCCTTGTTTATTGCAATTAATTAACTAAACGAACAAATCGTTTGACAATTGCCTGAAATTAAGTGTCAAGCTTTCTCGTAGAAGGAGAAGACTAACAGTTAATAGTATCTTTATAAATGTTCTAATAAAAATATGTGTCAGTTTGACCTTCAACAGCAAAATCCGTATAAACCCGTACTCGTCATTGTGAGATATTATCTAGATGACTAAAATTTCACTGAGATATTTCTTTTCAAACCTACATGCCTATTACAATGACCGTTTACTGATGGCCGATGGGGCCGAAAGGTTCTCGAGTGGAGACCACGTACCGGCAAGCGCAGCGTAGGAAGACCAGCCACGAGATGGACAGATGACCTCATACAAGTGGCGGGAAGACGCTGGATGCAAGCCGCTTCCAATCGGTCTTTTTGGAAATCCATGGGGGAGGCCTATGTCCAGCAGTGGACTTCTTATGGCTGAGATGATGATGATGATGCCTATTACATATTTGCAATCTAATGATTAAAACTCTTCGTCCTGCAATAAATTTAATTACCCCTCAAGCAAAAACGCCTTCACTAAAGAGATCGCAAATAGAAGAAGCACAACTCCGACCATAAAATGGCCGCAGTCTTGGAATCAAGTCTTCCACGCGATGGAGCAAGGGTAGTAAACATGATAATTGTAATTTAACGCACCCTCTTCCCTCCCTGTTTACTTGCCCTTGAAGCCAAAAGAGCAGTAGGCTTACTTCTACGGTTCTATTCTAAAATCAACAAAATAATACGTAAGAAGTTAGGAACTTTGCTAATTACGAAATACCTTCAAGCAACGTACAAGTTGAACAAGCTAGAAATATCTAGTTTACATAATAAATAGTATCTAACTTAACTATATTAAAAGACAATAGGTTGACCGCTAACAGCCTAACTGCAAGCCAAAATTACATACTAACCTCTTATCCCTCCCATTTAACCCTCTAATACCCTCTCCCCTCAATCGATCCTCTAATCACAGTCAAAAGTGTCGTCAAACGGCATTTTTGGTATTTGATGCTCTGCTTACCCCGCAAGGGAAAACATGTGTGATTTTATGTATGTAGGTATACATTGTTTTATAGTTTAAGTTATTTTCATATTAAATTGATTTATTTTTTAATTAATTACACAGTACACACCATAAACTATTATAGACAAAAACTAATGTCAAATATGCTAAATTTTTGGATAAAAAATACCGTGTCCGCTGGCTCACATGGCGGGGATTAAGTTATTTAATTACAGTACAAATAAAATTAGGCTTATAACACTGCCTTGCAGGACTCCAAATGTAGGTATATGACTGCTCCCAGGATCTGTATATTTTTTCTTGTTTTCTAGCTAAGATATAAAGTTATTGTGCGGCAGAGAGAACGGTCTGTAACTTAAATTTCATGAATTTATTCTTACTTCTACTCTTTTCCCCGACGCGTTATCTGAAGTCGCATCTTTATTTCATGACTAATGTGCGCGCTCTAAAACAAACCCTGCTGATATATTTTTTGCTACGGTCTAAAAGGCCTGTTTTCAGAGCCCGTCAACCGTGAACCAGCCAGGAACCAAACGACCCTTTGGAATTCCCAAAATTTTAATTAAAACGTTATACAGTTGCTGGTTATGGGCACCTACGCGACAAATCGCCTTGTTTTGCGTTTAAGTGGGGCAATTTCAGGAAGCCCATGCAATTGATATTGAGTATGCTTTATAATGAGTTTTAGATTCACCGTTTTATACTTTTGCGTTTGTTTATATAATATAATATTAGTGTGATTTGAAATAGCATTTTATTTATAATTGGTTCCGAAATTTTCGCCATTTTTCGATTCGAATTTTGACGAAAATTTTAACCCTTAAACTTTTAACCACCTTAATTCATCCTATTTACAAAAGTATTACAATAATATTTATTTATTGACCCGTTCAGTATATCATGACCCCTATATCAAAATCATGGTACTTTCATAAAAAAAACAAGGTTTATTTGACCACCTTAATCCTAAATTAACCCCATTTAAAATGAGAGGAGCCAACCTAACATCATTATCAAGCGTAATTTACACTACGATAATTGCTTTTATGTAGTGGGCTAATTTTGTTTTTAAATATACATACAATACAATACAAAAATACTTTATTGACACCATAGTATAATAACAATATGTACATGATTACATGATTTTATTACATATTATATACTTGCTGACATTAGTTTCAATTACATAGTAATAGTATTTCCTACGCATATGAAGTCACGACTACCTGCTAGTTACATGTATTTAAAATTCAGGTTTGACTGACACGTTAACACATATCCAAAAGCGCTGGCTCTAGGTGAATATGGAATATATTGCATTTAATGAGGTGAAGGCATTTACTACGAAAAGATTTCTTAATCGTAGGTAAAATGTAAAGAAGAAGTAAAATATAAACAAAATTGAACATCTGATTCAATTTGAATTGAATCAGATGATGTAGAGCGATTGTATTATGGTTGTAGAGCGTTTTCTTTATTTCCATAACACAGAGTATGTACTCCAATGTGGGCTCATTAGAATAAAATCGTTCTACAGAAGTAACTTCTTAGAATTTCTGCTGATGTGCCTGTTGAAATAAGCTTCTCCTTGTATTTTTTGCTCATTCATACGAATTCAGGGAATACTTTGAATTTCCAACTCTGCCAGTATGTGGCTTTATTATTTGAGAAAACCCGCTTACTGTTACATATGTGGTATTGACAAGAAATTGTCTTTTGAAAATCTGAAATGAATTCCGACACATTTTTGTCAGAATTATACTATAAGTTGATACGTGAATTATTATCCAATTTGCTCAATATCTGTTAAGATAAGATAAAGATAAAGATAAATTTATTTCCAGAAAATAAATGCTTACAGATAAAAATTACATGTGCACGTTATACCTATACATATATTAAAAAGAAGAATTGAATTTTATCGGTGAGCCCCAAACTAAGCACGAGGCTTGTGACTTGGGGGCTCGAGTGCGAGTATTAACAAGGATAAAACATGTTACTGGTGCAAAAAAAAAGATATTAAGTTATTAACTGACGATATTAAATTATTACTAAGTTTTTGATAGTACATTTCACTACCAACAGTTTAAAAGCTAATGAAGATTTAAGTCTTAAATGGCTTAGTGGCAAGGAAGATGTTATGTTACAGGTTATAGTTATTGGTATTATAAATGTTCTGCATTTGGATCTTTCTTGATGATTTTTTAATGATCGGCAGGCTAGGAATTTAACCACAGCTCACCTTGTGAACCAAGCAAACTTAGCTTGGCTATGGGAACTAAATCTAAAGTGAGGTTGCCGAAGCACTCCGTTCGATGCTTATCGACTGGTTTATTTAAGGGTAATAGCTGACCAGCCGGTACTAGATAATTATTAAAGCTAAAAAAAATATATTTTTTAAACTTTAATAAGTCATATTTTTTCAGTTACTTGTTTTGTTTTAAACATCAAAGTATTAAACCAGTTTTGATGAAATTTCTATGAGATCAATTTGAAAGTATATTCTTTCCAAAAACAAAATTAATACTTTTTCAAATCTGGCCACAAATAACAGAGTTATGCGGTGATAAACATTAAACAAACAAACTCTTCTTATTTGAAGTCGGTTAAAAATACTCTACCGCTTTGATACGGTTCCTTCATGATGTTTTCCTTTACCGAAAGCTCAAGTTTATGTTGGGATCCGAATTCACTGACTGCGACACTGAAGTCGACTGTACAACTGATTAAATTATAGTCGTTTTGCAGATATAATCTTGGTGCTTTAAACTGAGAATCTTTTAGGCAAGCACGTTTGTGGTCGTTGAATATTAAGTAATAATATAGTAAGTAAAATTCTGCAGATTTTTACAACTGAGCAACTAATCGTAAAAATCTGCAGATGTTTACTATTGATTCCAATGGTGAGTTCGTTGATTGAATCTTAATATCACAGCCAAACCAACTACAAGGTGGATAGAAGACTTTATCGATCCAATTGGTCTGTTTGTAAATCCATGGGGAAACCCAAGTCCAGCAGTGGATTTCTTGTAGAGGAAATGCTGATTATCACTAAAATAACTAACGAATCAAAAGACATTATGTCTTCAAGAATAAGATCCCCATGAATAGCGTTCCACATTTTATCAATTTGCACAATAAAATTTTCCACATAGGTAGATGTTTAAATATTTAATTGAACAAGATTTAGTAGTTACCAATTTATACTTGGAGTTTTACCGTCATTTCCTGTCCTTTACTACCTCCAAATCAAAGCTCCGTGAAGTTCCCGGGACATTTCAATTAAGTCGTGGATTCTGCTAATGAACCAGCCGCGGTGGAATAATCGCGGTCAGTGATGGAGTTTCCAATATTATTGATTTGATGATTATATAGGTACATTCATAGTATATTGTAGACATTAATTTATAATTGATTATGTGTAACTACGAGGCTTCTCTGTATTATTAATAGTGAGCGAAGCAAGCGACTAATTCATTTTATAGATACTCGGTTGCTTCCTTCGTGTTAATTGAATTTGCTACTCGTACATGTTGATTTGGAAGATGTACGAGCGTTGCTCACAATGTAATAAGAGCATAGCTGTAGCGACAACTTGTGCCAATAAATTACGGGTTTTTAACCCCCGACCCAAAAACAGGGGTGTTATAAATTTTGACGTGTGTATCTATGTATTTGTGTGTATGTCTGTGGCATCGTAGCTCTCAAACGAATAGACCGATTTTGATCTAGTATTTTATTTGAAAGAGGATTTTATCAAGAGTGTTCTTAGCTATGTTTTATCAAAATCGGGTGAGCCATTTTTTGTCTGGGGTTTTTGAGGTGAATACTGTTTCTGCCCCTAAATTTTATCCGATTTATAATTCGTTTTTTATTACTTTAAAGGTTTGACATTTTTCAAAATTTTAGCTTTTAATTATTTAAAGTCGGAATTATAATGAAATTAGAAAACGCAAACCGTAGATATAGCCATTTAGAATATCAAACAAAAAAAAATAATGAAATTCAGTTATCAGTTGAGAAATTCTTCCGTCCGGCCGATTGTATAAGGAATATGAGTATAATAAATTACAGTTTAAAAAACTAAAAAACACGCTACAAATTATTGTGGTCAAAGTTCATTACAAGACTTTTCTAACAAATCCAAACACAGCTATGATACGATGTTCCATCATGAAGTTCTAGTTCATATCTTCCGGCTCCATCATCAGACCAGTTCTACAGTACCATATTATTGTATTGTCATCAGAACTACATACAGCTGCCAATTTTCATGACGCTACGATCCTTGGAAGATGGTTAAATTAGTTACCTTAGATTTCATTACATAGTTACATACAGGTCGACCTAATAAAAGCGTGTTACTAAAAACGAATGTAGTTTTCACACATTTTTAATAAAATCTACGGATCACTCACGTCGAAAAATTCGACTATAGTTTCAACCGCATTCGGCGGTCTTTTTCATAGGAGCAGCGCACACGTCACTCTCGTTTGGTCTCGGTTTGTATTTAAAAAAGGAAATATGAGTAGGTATATCTATTAAGTTTCATGTATCTAAGAACAGGGGCTCAATATAGGCTTTCTGTGAATCTTTGAATGAATCAATGAATCTTGACTTTAAAGTTTATAAATTGATTTTAAAGATTTTTTTTTTGTGGACATTTCACACAACGCCATCTAGCCTAAACTAAGCAAAGCTTGTACTATGGAACTAGATAATCTCACCCGATGAGATAAAAACCTCCTCCCCCAAGGCCATCACTGACTACATGCTCAGCATTGGACTTGGAGAGGTGCTGTAATTAATAGGGGATGTCACAATAGATCTGAAAAGGTCGCAGTGACCAGCCGGGGCTGCCAGAGCCCATTTGGCCCCCTAATGACCGAATAAAAAAAATGGAACTAGATGGCTGATAGAATACATAGATACTTTTTTTGTTGTAAATATATACATATGATACATAGAAACACCCAGACACAGAACAAACATCCATGCTCATCACACAAATGTTTGCCCTGGGTGGGGATCGAACCCACGACCTTTCAGTTCAGCAGGTAGACGCAAACACACTACCAACTGAGCCACAAGGCCAGTCAAGGCAAGGCAAGGCAAGAGTTTCTAGATAACGAATCATTGTTACCAAGTGGTATTCAATACTAACCGCAATCCTTAAATGATGAGATTTTCAAAATGATAAACTAATTATTGAACCTATTGACTTATACGCCCTATAACTAACGTCTTTAAAAGTTTATATCCTGACTTACCCTGTACCTTTTACGTAGCAAACTTCTGGAAAAGTCCAACAACTTCTAAGTTCGATTGATTGGAGTTCACTATACTTTCGGATATATAAATATACTCTATGTACAATGTTATAGGACAGAGGTCAGCTAGTGGCTATAAATACGCTACGCTGGGGGTCTACAAGTTCCGACCTCTACTTACTAGCTTTGAACTTTGTATTTTTCTATTTGACCATTTTTGCCAACATACAGAGTGAAGCTAACATGACAAATAAATATATATTTTTTGTAATATGGTGTACTATGATAATACGCAAGAAGATTTTTCAGTGGAACCGGCGCAGGACTATCAACTAGCTACCTCCGCCCTCATGCAACCAATGACGTTACGCACGGCGCGAGCTTTAACTAAATAACTAACTAAACCAGACGAGACGTCCTTCGGGAGTGACGTCTGCGCTGCTCCTTTTGAAAAAGACCGCCGTATGCGGTTAAAACTATAATAGGAGATTTTTATTTATTTTATAAATGTAATACGGCTCAAAAATAGACGTGAGTAATCCGTTTGTTTAAATTAAAATGTGTAACAACCACGTTACTTTTCATAATAAAATATGATACTGGATTTTGCTATGAAAAAAAAAACACAAATATTATATAAATGGTGTCGCAGCGTTGCCACGTATATGTATACGTATATATATTTATATGTTTCAAAATTATGACCTTTTAATTTTGTGTTGAACGACAAAACATACAGTAAAATATATAGTTATACATAAATGCGAATAACCTTCATAAATTAAAAAGTTCCTCCGAATTCTAATTAAAGGACCATTAGACAGAGTAAAAAACAATTTAAAACCGTCCAGGGGTAAAAGTTAAAACATGGGCTATTATTATATGTTCTGTGACATGGGTAAACGTTTTGAATCATTAAAATATTCCAGATCCCAGTGTGGTTGCATAAATAAATACTTCGTCATCCCCAATGACACGTCATCATCAAATTACTTTATTCATACAAATGATTTTTAATATCCCGTAATTGTATTTACTTAACATAATTGTTTGATTTAAATTGTTAAATGCAGCGTGTTTTTATGAAACGAGCCCTAAGTAAATAAAACTGGATAAGTGCGAGTCAGATACACCCAGCGAAGGTTCCGTACAAGCTATATAAAAGAACTACCGGTCGAAGCTAGTCATTGAAGTTATTAATAGTGAACGATTAGTTTGTTAAAGTATCGCTTTATTGTATGCACAAGTATTTACCCGACTGCGTAACAAATCCTGTTAAATCATCCCAAATAACTAAGTGCCTTCAACTCAATTGACCTATGTCTGTTTCTCTATTTCCTTCAATTTCCTAATCGCCTAAGTCGATTTTGATTTATGCTTTACCATTTACCAGGATTATTACAGGGATTTTCAGAATTGGCAAGGTTCAAGTACCATTACTTTTATTGGTTTGAAAAGCTGTAATTTAGTAAGTAAGATAGAAAAACATGCCACGAATAATTAATGAATGAAGAGAGAGAAAAAATCGCTATGGTTTTCGATTAGATTCAAAAAGCTGAATAGTATAGAAACATTAAGAGAACCAGTACCAAAAAAAAAGGCGTTTGGCACTCGGAGACTGCCGCGGTAAAGCTATTGCATAGCATTTTTTATCAACTTATGTAATTATAATTATGTATTTATTTTATTTATGCAGTATTCCTAACACCCCCCACTCCGACCGGCACAGCGGTGATACTTTTTAGTTTTTAGTTTTGCCATCTATCGATGAATAGCAGAACTTTTAATGACTTTTTGAAATATCACGCTTGTCTCTTTAGTTCTGCAAATCGCCTCTAGGTGACATTGGTTGTATCGGCGTTACTGCGTTAGGTTATTTTCGTTACGGAATTTCTGAATTCGGTCTCCACGCTCAAAGCCCGCGATAGAAGCTATGCAATAGCTTAAAAAATAACCTACAATGATGATGAAATTTTTTCTGTTATTTTAAAATTTATTTTGTTCTAAGATAGATTTACGCTTGATCCCGAGCTCGCCCGATAACTAATGACTCTGTAAGTTCTTTTTTGGTGTCTAATATATTCTACTCTAAAAATAACACTTATGGTACTCTAAAATAACATTTCACTGTGATTGTTTCAGAAAATAAACGTGTTAAAATGTTATTGACCGAGCGAGCGAAGCGTCTCTGCATCAACTGGTAATATTTTCTTACATCTGACAGTTTGTTTGTGAGTTTGTATGTTCGTACTCGCTTACAGTGCGTAATTTTGAACCAAATTTGATGAATGCTTGGCTAATAGGTTCTATGTTTTTTTTGTCTTTGGCGATTTTTGATAGGAAGAGTGGTTCCCATAAAAAAGGGAGAAGTTTATTGCGGCGCTAACTACCAACCGATTTTAATGATATTTAGTAGGTAGATAAAGTACGTGATTATTACAATTTGTGGTAAAAATGAACAGAATTGGTCAAGTGGTTGTCGAGATATGACAACCAACTTGAGATTGCGTGTAACAGTGAGTGGAACAGCGCCTGGATGTGCTTTATGCATTTTAGCGCTGAATAATAGCGTAATTACCATTTAGGTAAAACGCATAAGTACTTATATTTTTTATGTAATCCAACTATACATAATATATCACTCCCAGAAATTTCCAGCATTATTATGTATTAAAATTAAACTGATCTTTCAAGATGCTTAAGTTTATGGAAAAAAATGTTTTTTGATCGTGAAATAAAGTCTGTAAAATCACTTAAAATTACGAAATCGGCCAAAATTTTATATACGGCCTCCTTAGCCAACTTTTTGTAGGTATTATGTACAGATGACCCAAGGTGAGCCCCAAATAAGCTGTGTCGCGAGGTCTACTGTTCGTAGAACTACTAGTTTACTTCAGATACCTAAAACCCATGCGAAAATATTGCAAAGATAATTTAGGAAGCAACTGAATGAAAACGAAAACTTGCTATACATAAGTGAAGCTGTACATTACTTTCACAACTCCGTATCTGAACTTTCCACTCATTTCACAATAAATATAATATTTTCTTTCTAAGATCAAACAAAAGGATTCAAGAAGTCTTTGAAAGTACAAATATAAACTTTATACTCTTTGACTAAGCTGATCTTTGAGGAGACTCACGGACAGGTCAAATATAAGCTCTTTATAAAGGAAATAGAGTCGTAAGATTAAATGTTGTGATTTCAGAGAGTTATATCTCCGAGTCTTCGAGCTTAGCCGTTGGCTTTCTGGAAAACTCTATGTTTAGCAAAACAAATCCTTTCTTACTGGCACACTGAACAATCGAGCCACTTTCGCATTTAATCAATGTCTGAGTGTGTTTTACAACTTTTATTAGATATTTGGTGAAAAATATTTGTTCGCGTAACTTCACCACGCAACGGATAAAACTTTGTTATTTTTACTTTCGGCAGCAATGTTTTGTATAAATGTTTACTTTCAACGTAGGGTAATTTCCAAGTGAAGTTCGAGGTGATTAACATGATGATGAAATATAAGCTATGTCGTTTTCCAAGTTCTCGGCTATTATCTGCACATCAGTATCAAATTTCATGACAATCCGTTCAGAAATTTATTCAATAAAATTAAACTAACAGACAGAGGAACACAAAGAGTTATTTTCGCTTTTTTATAATATTAGTAAGGATTGTACAATGTAAATAATTTATATTATGATAGCTTGCGTGCTTAACGAGTTTGTTAGGAGTTAAAAGCTACCCTTCTGCTAGCCCTTCTTAATCTTACCATTATTCATAAAACACAACGTATACCAAGCTTAACTAACTACCGGTAGGATACAGCTAACGAGGCAGTATCGAATACCTCTTCATAAAGCGGCGTTCAATTAGAAGAGGAGCTCCTCACTTAACCAAGACTTAACCGGAGGCAGGAGAAACGATAGCCTTAGTTGTGCTAGCAGTTTGTATAATATTTATACCGACGGACAATTTCCTCATTAACTAATATTACAATGCTCCAAATTGGATTTGAAGGAAGTAGATGAGTCGTATTCTGTATTTACGTATGTATGTATGTATTCCAATAAATAAATTGGATTGCCCTACAAACACACGAATAAATATAGTTAACAGCTTATGCAGCACGATAACCGCTCTCTTTCGTATGAAATAAGAGCACTCATAATATCAAATTAAGTAATATTATTCACAAAAACGAACTTAAATGGAAGAAAATGGGGGCTATCTTCAAGAATTTTCCAATACTACTGTAATACAACAGCTTTATAATTAACACGTGATTCGTGATGAATTATTTAGTAATACATTTATTTTGCGATTTATATTTTTTTTTTTTTGTTATAGCACATACAGAACAGTCCACCACCACCACCACCGCCCACCTTTACATATACTTTTCCATCACATCCCAAGGTTGTCTGGAAGAGATCGCTTTTAGCGATAAGACCGCCTTTTGTGCCATTTTCTTATGTGTTTATTGTCTTATTACTTTATGTGGTGTCAATAAAGTGTTATTGAGTGATTGATTGATTGAACAGCCATTAAAATTTACTAAATTTCGCCGCAGTCATATTATTAATTTAATAGCAAATTTTAGATAGTTCAACTAAAAAAAACTGTCAATTTCACAAATACAGTACTATAGTTACTCGCTTCGATCGTTCAAAAGTAAAAAAGAAAATAACATTCAATAAATACAAAACGTCTGAAAAAAGGAATAGGAGAGAAAAAGAGGGATAATACCTATATAGAGCGTACAAATTCTGTTACAAAATCTGACCCCAGTCAGTAAAGAAGTGAGACTGCAGATAATATTCATAACTTGTGCCAGAGCCACGGTCGGGAGGGTTACTAGGCAGGCGAGAGAGGTAATTCCACCTTATTGGGTCCCCAGTCGACACGTGTCCCGGTCGAATCGAACGAATACAGGATCACAGTCTCGCACTCAAATGGAGAGATTGTTTCTTTTTGGATAAACATTTGAAAAGATTTTAATGATTTGGATAAATATTTGAAAATATTTTAATGTTTTTTTAAACTATCACGGTCATTCATTAAAACACTGTTATTATTAACAGGGTATTTACCGTGGTTCGCGTTAATTTTGAGCTCCCGATATTTCGGCATTGTTACATGCACCATGTTCACGAGCGACTGAAAAATGCAGGTGGATGTTATGGTTAAGAGCAGACAAATCTGTCTACCCTCTTTCTTTGTCTTTTACTGCGAAGACCGTTATCACTGGCACTCGAACTCGATTGAAAGTCCCGACAAACTGTGCCGAAATATCCGGAGCTCAAAATTAACGCGAACCACGGTAAATATCCCGTTAATAATAACAGTGTTTTAATATTTTAATGGTTTAAAAATACTATGGAAGACTGTAGGTTGTTCAGTTAGAAGACTAATACGGCATTGAGGGTGCGGCTGTCCTTAATTGCCAATTTATTGCATTATTTGCTGTGCTTATTTGTCATCCAAAAGTTGTCCGGAAGAAATAGCTTAAGGTGATAAGGCCGCCCCCTGTACTACTATCTTTCAATATAGCTTAAGGCGGTAAGGCGGCCCGGCGTACTACTAAGTATTTATTATTGTACGGTTTTATTTAGCTTGCCCAGTTTGTTGTTGTTTATGTTTTTTGGGTCAAATTTCGATCTGATATTTGGTACACGTATTAGTTTAACACATGTTTAGTATCATTCTAAATTCAATATAGCCACTGCCACAAAATGGTGGATTTTATATTTTTTCACAACTCCAACAACATGAGTGGCTCCCCCAACAATGAAAGGGCTTTTCTAGTAGAATACAGTACCGTTAAAAAGGTTTTTTTTTTACTTATTTTATTGTGTATATTTCAGTTTCTTTATATGGTGTAGATACAATAAAGTGATATAGGTATTATTATTTCGATAATTTGTTCGAGAACAAGGACGCTGCTGTCCTTATTTAATTATTTTTTGATATCGAAACGTAAGTTCTCATTTTTTCCGCGATAATTCTTAATCCAAACGGTACCATATTAAGCTGCCGATTACGTTTAGGCGTTCATAGTCTGACATCTCTGGAGTAATCTGATTGCAGTCCCGATCTTGAGACTCCTGACGTCTTCAACACATCAATATCGCACATATACACGCATGCGGAACGGTAACAGTGGAATTTTATCTACACTAGTGTTAGTATATAGTGTGTACACGAGTGTACAGGCAGTCTCAAGATTATGGAGAAAGTTCTTATCTTGGAATTGAAGAACTGAAGAACTGAAGTTCTTATCTTGAAGAATTCATTTATTTTTTTGTAAAATGTGATGACGTCATCGAGATGACTCAATATCTCTAAGGACTATGCCTATATACCTACTTACTTGTGTCGTCTATGATCTATAATATCATTGCAGACCTAATGCATCCTCACGAAATTTATCATCAAAGCATTTTGATCAACATTCAATTCCTACGTCGATTACTAATACATACTGACTGACTGGCCTTTTGGGTCAGTTGGTAGTATATCTACCTGCTAAGCTGTAGGTCGTGGGTTCGATCCCCACCCAGGGCAAACATTTGTGTGATGAGCATGGATGTTTGTTCTGTGTCTGGGTGTTTTTATCCATATGTATAATTTTAAGACTACATAAAAACAATTTTAATATATATACTGTATATTTCTGTATATATACAGAAAACAAATCAGAAGAAAACTTTCCAACCCCGGTCAAAGATCTAGAGGCAGGCCCAAAACTACTTGGAAAGCTGTAGTGCTAAAGGACATGAGAGAATGCGAGTTGACCAACGATGACGTCGAAGATCGAGCGAAGTGGAGAAACAAAAGCAGGAAAGCTGACCCCACTACCATATGGGATGAATAGCTAGGAAGAGAGAGAGAGAGAGATACAGAAAACAAATAAAATAAAATAAATATTTAAAAAGTCCACTGGTAGTAGGAAAAGTGGCCAGTATGCTGGCAGCTTTGCCACATAGAAAAATAATATTTCCAAAAAGACCGATTGGAAGCGGCTTGCATCCAGCGTCTTCCCGCCACTTGTATGAGGTCATCTGTCTATCTCGTGGCTGGTCTTCCTACGCTGCGCTTGCCGGTACGTGGTCTCCACTCGAGAACCTTTCGGCCCCATCGGCCATCAGTTCTACGTGCTATGTGCCCTGCCCACTGCCACTTCAACTTGCTAATCCGCTGTGATATATCGGTGACTCCTGTACGTCTACGTATCTCTTCATTTCTGATTCGATCTCGTAGAGAGATGATGATGATGATGATGATCCATGGGGGAGGCCTATGTCCAGCAGTGGACTTCTTATGGCTGAGATGATGATCATGAAAATTATATTTACAAAAAAAGTATATATGTATTATATCAGCCATCTAGTTCCATGGTACAAGCTTTGCTTAGTTTGGGCTTGATGGTGTTGTGTGAAATGTCCCCAAAATATGATTATTATATTATTATACATACACAGACTACATACAATATAGTAGTGTCACTGAAGGGCATGCAGCTACCTACCACACAAGATTTATTTCTTAGTGTAGGTACTACACGGCACTAAAACATGAAAATTATACAAGATAGGTACATTGACTATTGACTATAGTACATTACCTTACCTACCATTGTAATTTCTTAGAACTGTTGTACTTGTATGTATTGAATAAAAACTGAATTGATTTGATTTGATATATGTAGATCATAATTATTTTAGGCTTACTGAATATGATGTACACAAGAAAATTGTATGCCCAACATTGTTGTTAAACATACTTGTAACAATAATTTAATAATAGTAATTTTATTTCAGAAATAATATCCATATCAAAATTACCAATTAAATTAAATTACCAATATCAAAACACAAAAAGCACAAATAAATATTCAAATAAATCATAATTAAAATGTCACAAAATAATAAAAATAAATGTCAAAAAATTATTAAGAAATAAATATCAAAATAGTCAGTCATAATAATTTACTGAAAAGATTTGACTTAAACAAAAGCTCTACATCGTTGTAGTTGAGTAAATATTTACACGCCTATGTACACTTTCCTTTTTGTTAGTTTTTAATTTATTGTTCGTCATAGCAAATCTTTGAAGTTTGTAATTTAATTCTGCTCCTTCAGACTGGGCCATGATGGATGGGTGGATGGATGAGGTGTGAACCGACCTATAATTTGTTTCCGAACAGACTGACTTAAATGGATAGGCTAGTTATTAAAACACTATTTATGTATACAAGCTATTGCTATATGTTGGTTTTGTAAGAAAATGGATTCGTGATTACCTATTTAATTTCGCTAGTATACATTTTTGCCTGACTGCGCAAGAAAGAGGATTATGTTTTTCGGGTGTAAGTATGTTTGTATATACGTATGTGTTACAAGAATTATCCTAAAGAATAGTAATTTAAATACATTGTGTAGCGGCATTGTGCGTACTTTCACGAAAACTTACACTCAGAATCATATGAAGTGTATGTGAGCATAAGTTAATTGCACTACGATAATTTCTATTATGCAGTCGGATATTTTGTTTTTCTTGTAATAGTCATAGTCATATTTATTGGTAACAAAAAATAAGTTTCAAGTCAAATTAACGAAAATGTAAAAAATAATCATAATTGCTTCAAGCAATGTTAATATTGTTCGAAAATATTGAAAATAAAATATACAACCAAAATGTTTATCAATTAAGAAAAATATAATAAATAAAAAAATACCAGAGTAATTAAAGTACAAATGTCAAATTACAAGTCAAAAACGAAATATAATATAATAATAATAATAGAAAGAATAAAAAGATAACAATAATAACTAAACATTTTTATGTCACATCTTTGTGACATACAAATATGTATACTAATACTCATGTACAATGTCTCATGTTGTGTCAAATTGTTTCTTAAATCTTTTTTATGTCATCGAACTCATAGAATGCCTGTTCGGCAATCCAGTTTTTTAAATAATATAAATAATAATTTAGATGTTGATAATACACCAACCAAATCCTATTTATACTTTGAAAGTTTAACAATAATACAAAGACACATTTCAATCTGTTGGTTTAACACTGTCTAGTTAACAATTCGACTAGGTCTTCAAAATAACCAATTTTAAGGCAAAATATAATATTTTCTAAAATTAGGCATATCACAGAAGCCCTCTATCAACTAGCTGTCGCAGATCTGTCCCTTAGCTTATACGCTGTATATCTGAAACCCTTTCGGCTTTATTTTCACTGATGTACGCCCACGTCCCCTAAATAATAGAGTAGATAAACGCTCTAATCTAAAACTCTTCTGCCCATTGAGTTGGATACCTGACGATAACAGAAACCTAGCTCTCTATCTAGGACTCTATATACTTTGTCTCATTCCTACTATTACCATTATTGAGTATAATAATAATATACATATTATATGATGTCTACAGAAAATAACAAAACAATTTCCAAACATCAACATAAATACAAATAATTTATTGGTAAAATATCATTTACAGATCAATTACCTAATATAAATATGCACAATTAATTATATAATTTAGTAAAGTACAATAATTACCCACTTACAAGTTGTTTTGAACAAATCCATTAACATTGTAATACGCCTTGCTGTGCACGGAGGATGCACTCTTGATGCTATCCGGTAGGTGTATATAATACAAGATATATGCGTGGACCGCACACGTACATTGACTTTTCAGATTTAGCTAGTGTGTGAGCCGGTGTTTTCAACCAGTCCCTTTGATTCGTCATATATAAGTATGCGTGGTGCCGAGCTGCTCGAAGCTGTCGAGGTTTTGTCTTATAAAGAGACTAATCTGGTAGATTAGTATTGCTGGAACCGTCAATATGCCAAGTTAAGCTAATTTTAACGGATTTATCGCGTATATATTTTACATAATTTTATGACCCCTCAGATTATATAGCTATAAAAATGCGGTTTAACGATAGAGCGCTCTTAGATACCCACAAGAAAGTAATTCACTCGCTATTTAAAGTAATACAGTCATAACGCGCTATAATTAGTTGTTTGATATTTTTTTACAAGAATTACACTAATATTCATGTTGTTAAATATTAGATACTTTCGGATAAACGTCTCTAAAGTCTACAAAAGGATAATATAGTAATACAAATACTTGAAAATCTAAGACCGCTGCTGTCTATTGTCTATATACCTTTCAGATATTTGGTAACACTAACAATACAATACTAGGTATTAGTAAGTTATCCAATTGTAACTCGCCCGCTGAATTGCAGTTTATAAGTGAGTTTGTTTTTGCGTCTGGCCTGGAATTTTGTTTGTTCATCCCTAATTTCATTACACAGCGGGATTTTGTAAGGATTCCGTCCTATCAGCTTCTTAATCTTTAGCAAAATTATATTGTGGTGCTTGGAAACAAGTGGTCCCCGGAATTTAATTATCTTGCCAGTGAACGAGCCATCGTAAAGGCTTTCATTAGCGGTGATTAGAGACCCAAATTGTAAAGGCGGTAGAATAACACTGTCTTGTTTTGTATTTTTAGATAGAAGCCGCTCGAGAGAAATTATGGGAGTAGGTGTTTGCAGCCTGTTTTTATCCCACGACAGTATAAGAATATATAAGTATAGAGTAGGGCGGTTAAGACTGATTCCGTGAATTTAAATTTATCTTATTTACTACGGCTGATAATTTCAAAATATCTAAAATGGAATTGAGAACTACCTACATTTAAGGTCACTCAATACTTTGACTTGAAAATGGAAATTCACTAAGACTCTCACTTCACTTGCGCGGTCCGCCGATGCGACGCGTGACTAAAATGTTGGTGCGTATCCGAGTAGACTATACCTTTAAATATTACTTCTTACCTACTTACTTATTCCTGTTAGTTCACAGATCGTCCGATCCCACAGCTTCTGCGACGATAACGTCTTGGGAAAATTGGTATTTTGAATAACCTAGAAGAGGCACTCTTAAAATTTCCTACACTATACTTAATTGTACATAAAATATACTTGCCACTGTAAAATAATTATATATATATAACATACAATCTTGCATAATAGGAAGTGACGTCATAGCTGAAAATAAAATGCACGGATCTACAACGCGCGCAGCTATCTCGCTCCCGCGCATCACAGTATTTTTAAACATATAAAATCATTGAGTAGGGATATTAAAAAAGTGAGTTATGTTTTTTTTTATAGGAGAATTAAATTTAAAAAAAATCTTTGATATCTTTTAAATTGGCTGAGGAATAGGATAATATGTTTTTTCACTAATAAATAATAAATCTGAATAATTTTTTTCATATTTCTCCTATCTCAATAAACAAATTCATTTCTCACTTTTCTAATATCTCCAATGATTTTATATGATTAAAAAGGTTATAATGCGCGAGAGAAATAGCTGCGCGCGTTAAAGTCCACCTAATAAGATCATCGAAGTTCAGCAATATTCAAGGGTAGATTCAATTTTTTTTTCTCTTTTTGCATGGTTAAATGCAAGTCAAACAATTTTCTCCAGTAATGAGGACCATTTACCGCCATTCCCAGTTGGTACAGCGCGCATTTTTGTCACAACAAGAAAAATCTGAAAAATACTGATTTCCAGTATGAGATTTCGATATTTTTTAATGCATGTTTTGTTTTTTATTTTATTATTATTATATTTTGACTGCCCAAGAAGCAGGGTAAGTATTTAACTTTTAAATTTATAATTGTTTACTTTTACATTGAAGTTTAAAGACGAAAATTTGAAAAAAAACTATAAGAAAAATTTAAGAATGTTTAGATTAAGTTACCATACAAATTGAATTGAATGGTCTTGAGCCTGATGGAATTCCTTAGTTTCATTCATTTTCCAACATATTGAACCACAGATGTGTCATAGTAGTAGCAAAATGGCATGCCGATCCGATAGCAACCAATATCAGCCGTGCGCAATAATAGACAGAGTGAAGAGCAACGTGTGCCGCTTCTGCTTGAGTCAGCCATCAGCCACAACCGACGGAATATACTCGTAGCTATATGGATAACATTGTTGCTCGATCGTTGCGCGCGTTAGATGCCAATCGTAACTAACAAATAGGGAATATGTATGATTTATTTTTATTTGGTCATAAAAAGATTAACCACAAATAGATCCATTCCACAATAATTATTTTATAGTTTAAAAAAACTGACTTCGAAATACGCAATTTCGTTTACTTTGATGACATATTTTTCAGTTTTTTTTTTATAAAAACCAAAGTACAGTGTCGATTTTAATAACATTTCTACGGAATCACCTCTAAAGTATGACCTACCTACTATAACAAAAGAATCATCAAAATCGGTTCATAATTTGCGAAGTAATCCCGTATCAAACATACAACAAGAAAACTCAAATTGTGAACGTCCTCCTTTTTGGAAGGTTAAAAATAAAATTAAAATATCTCCAAAAATAGTAAAGTTGCAAGCATTTTAATTTCATGTTAAACAGAGATCGCATTAGATGAAGTCGCGCATCATTGTCGCCGTATAAATTTGTTGTTTCGCGAGAGAGGGAAAAATCTCATCTCTCCCTTCCTTAAAACTTCAAATATTTATATCTCGCAAGTTTATTGACCGAATTTTTTTTTTAGTAAATGTATTGACATTTTAGTTTGTTTCAAATATAACTATAGATTGTTCCTATGCGTGAAAATTCACGCATATTCCTTATTCATCCAGGTCTCCATGAAAATAGCTATTATAACTACTACTCAAAAATAACGATACTTATGATAAACAACTTTTGTAGATGAAAGCATACCGTGATGAATATCTCGCCGCAGCATCGGTGACCCTTGACATTATCGCTATAAAAGGAAAATATACTGCAGAAAACGTAAGCGAACATTTTATGTTTGCTACATACAGTATAGATGTAAAATCTACAATACTGATACAAAATTTTACGTTTTCCGTAGCGTTACTGAACATATTGTAACCGTAGCATGTTGTAGATAAACTCTACGTCTCTACAGGAGGTCTACGAAGTTCGTAGAACTATATCGTCCGCGTAGAGCGATAATGAAAAGAAAGAAGAAAGAAAGAAAGCTTTTTTTTTATTTTCAGTTACCTTCTATTTATACAGTGCAGTCGGGTTATATGTTTTTATAATTTAATTTATTTGTTTTCATATGTTTAAACGAACTACTCGGCTTAGTGATTTAAGAGAGCAGGGAATGTAACAATTAAATTCGGATAAAATTAAAAACTCTTTATTATTTAAATTTTTTGCAGCTGTATTAAAAATCAATAATAACTAATTACGTCTCTATACTTCATATTGTTTATTGAATAATCATAATTTAGTGAATTTTCACATTTTATGTATCAAAAGCTATGACAGTATTGAGTTAGATATAAAAACAAAGAGCTTCACTATCGGCCATTAAAAAAAGCTCAAAGTCTCACAACGAGCTATGGAAAGGACTATGCTCGGAATCTCTCTACGAGATCGAATCAGAAATGAAGGAATCCGTAGACGTACGAAAGTCACCGACATAGCATAGCGGATTAGCAAGATGAAGTGGTAGTGGGCAGAGCACATAGCACGTAACTGATGGCCGATGAGGTCGAAAAGTTCTCGAGTGGGGAACAGAACCGGCAAGCGCAGCGTAGGAAGACCAGCCACGCGATGGACAGATGACCTCATAGTAGCGCGAAGACCCTGGATGCAAGCCGCTTCCCATCGGTCTTTTTGGAAATCCACGAGGCAGGCCTATGTCAGCAGTGGACTTCTTGTGGCTGAGATGATGATGATGAAAGAGCTCGAAACGCTAATTCATATTATGAAATAAAAAGGAACACTTAGTTCATCCTCGGGGACGATACGGAGTACCTTTCTCCACTCATAGTTTCTATCTATGCCCTACATTTATTTCCGCATAGTGATGAAAAACGGTGGTGATGGTAACGATGGTGCATGTTTATCTCCAGGTTTAGAGCTACCTCTGAATTTTTCATTAAAAAAAAGGGTAACAAATAGACAGAGAAACACACAGTAATTAATTATTTGGATAACTCACGGGTCAAGCTTGATATTTGGGTGGGTATTAGTGCAGCCGTAGCCAACAAGCCGGCCTTAATTCGACAAGGAAGCGAGAGAGATAACGCGACATTGCTGTACTGTTATTTCATATAATAAAGTCGCCTTGATGTTTTCATTTCTTTTTTTATTTATTTCATATATATTATTGGGACTTTTATTTAAACGTGACAGTCCCTTTGTATATTCTTAATCTATTGTTCACTTGAGATGATTTACACAGTCCAACAGCTCTTTATCTGCGTCAGAGTTAAGATCCGCTAAAATCCTATTAAATCGGCCCACGTCCAGCTTGTTTAACTTCTAAGTCACCTCAAGTGAACGTCTCTCACGCTTAAGCCAGACGCATTCCACTAATAAATGGTAGGTATACGTCCTCCTCTACTCCACATGCATCAGTCGTGTGGTCTTAAGCAATATATTATTAAGTAACTACCTGGTAATAATTTTTTTTTTATGTTAATTTTATTTTAAGAATACTTGCTTGAATAATTCAATTTTTTTATATGTGTTTTTTGACTATATTACCTCCATTAATACGATATCAGAAACATAAAGCAAGTAGCTTTCCTCGATAGAAAAAAAATCAGAACTTACCTCTAAAATAACATTTTATGAATTCTATATCGTAGTCATGTACTTTCTGTCACATTAAAATAATGAAGAATGTAGATAATATCTTATTAAACATTAATTAGAAATCAGTTGTTAAATAAACATAAAATTGAATTTTTAATTAATTTTTTATTTAGTATGGCACTTACGTTATTTTATTTCGAGCAGGTTGCATATTTCTTCTCTCTATCTATTTACGTTGCTATCGCATAGTTCTATCACTCTCAACCATTTACCTAGTTCGCCCGTGAACATCGTGCGAGGTATCGTCTTAAGCACACGTTTTATTAGATTATAATTTATTTCACAAATAACGCTTACGTTCCACGACATGAGTGCGCAGTTATCGAAGCCACAACGCCGTAGCGTATTCCGTCGTTGTTATTCGAGACGCGCCGAGACACAACTACCCTTCCATTTTTCAATTGGCACGTGACCGGAAACCGGATTAGAAGCTAAGGTTACCGTAGAAACATGGAAGCCGCCGTTATTGGGAACGTCTGTTCCGGTTACGAGTAACTTTGATGTGTTCACTTGATTATTGAGTAAAGTTCGTCTACTCTAAAGAAGTTTTTTTTATACAAATAAATCTACCATCAATTAGCTGATGGATCGAGATAGTGTGGTCGAGGATGGAGCATGATACTCTGTAAGATTCACGTTCTCATTAAGTATAGAAAACTGAAAAACCCCCGACAAGCTCAACAAAAAAAACGGCTAAACCGATTTTGATGAAACGTAGCTAAGAACACTCCCGATTAATTCACCTTACAAGCAAAAAAAATCGGTTCATCCGTTCGGGAACTACGATTCCACAGAAAGACACACACACAGGCACGTCAAACTTATAACACCCCGTCGTTTTTGCGTCGGTGGTAAAAAATTGAGTTTGACCGCGATTTCACTCATATACCTAGTGATGAAAACTAATGATCATGAAACTCAGTCTACATCCTTTCCCAAAGTTCAAATATCTATAGGTATATTACATTTCAGTTAGATATGCCTTTTGCTCGTGAATAGACATGGCAGAGCCGCTTCGGCTTTTATTATATTACATTAAAAGGAAGTTAGAATAAACTTTGAAATCAGATTAAATCTTCCTGTTCTAAACTAATTAAGATCACTATGTCAAATTTAATCTTAAAGTAATCTTGGAGAAACAGGCAACTAAAGTAAGGTACATATAATCACAAATAGTACCTATATAGCAATGGTTTAAATTATGTATGAACTTTTTAAACCGGAAAATAATAGATATGATACATAATAAATATGACTTTAATAAACAAAATACGTGGCACATAACTATTTTGTCGGATTAGAAGCTAAGATTAATTACTATTACTAGGTTCGTTTAGTTTGGATACACGTATCTTTGATGTGTTTTTTAATCCTTACCTGACTTGCGCTTGACCGCCAACTCATTTGATAGTCCGACCATCGTCCGTCTTGCTCACGCATGCCCATATTTTTGAAGATATAAAATGACTGCATGAACTTATACATAAATCGTTGTTTGTAAAACTAGAAAACAACATCACAAATATTATGTCAATATTCATACATAAACATCATTTTTGCGTTAATAATTTCTAAAAATGATTTTTATGTATGAAAATTAACTTGGATCAAATTGAAGTTTTTGTCGAACATTTGTGATGTGGTTTTCTAGTTTTACAAACGACGATTTTTGTATAAGTTCATGCAGTAACATTTTATATATTCAAAAATGCATGCGTGAGCGAGACGGACGATGGTTAGTCTACGGACTCTTAAGCGACAATGCAATCCACGATGGAGCACGCTTACTTAGAAGAAACTGTTTCACTCGCGATTTAGAGATTAAGACACCCACCCAGATCTGTCTTATTACTTTATGTGGTGTCAATAAATTGTTATTGATTGATTGATTGATTGACCCAGATATCAATCAGGAAATACCTGTTCGGGAAGCGTATCCCATAATTTAGTGGTCCTCGCAATGAAAATGGCATTATAACATTGTGTTAAAATTACTTACATAATAACTGAATAAGCTTGACTTCTTCAAGAAATTAATCACATTGATATAAAAGTTGGTATTATTTACGACTTTGGACGCGTATACAACTCCAATCTCAAACACTTTTTCCTTGACACAGATAAAATATAAACAAACATCTACAAAAAAAGAATTGCGTAATAGTCTGCGTTTGATATTACCAAACTTTCAGCTATATACCTAAAGCGATACAGCAACCACTTTACGCGTCTATATTATAAAAGTTTTGTTACAGATTTCCTTATAAAATGTGCTTCTTATGTGATCCTAGTTATTGATGGCCGTTCATCGCAAACAATCAATATTAGCCCAAACAGGCAATTGCGTTCTTTTCAAAAACAGATTTTAATCTTGAAATCTTAAATCCTAATCTTATTTTCAATGTAATTTTTTTGCAATGAAATACATCGGTAGGTCTTATCTCTACTTAAGAACTTTCAAGTTCATCGATCATCAGTTATATACCCTGTTCCCTGCTACTTCTATTTACTAATCCAATGTTTATGTCAATTGACTTTCGTTATGGATCTCTAGATTTCTGATTCGCAATTTTTTTTAATTTTATTTGAAATTAAAATAAAAAATATATAAATCATGATCATGAATCATGAACAGAAGACAGTTTCCTCAAGTTTTATGCAAAATAAATCAAACACAATGACGATAATCGCTCATTCGACGCACCACCACAATTATCTTTTTCCTTTTAAATATTTTTGTTTTATATTGGTGGACATTTCACACATCACTACCTAGTCCAAACTAAACAAAGCTTGTGCTATGGAAACTAGATGGTTGAAAGAATACTTTTTTTGTAAATACATATTTATGATACATAGAAACACCCAGACACATAACAAACATCCACGCTTATTATACAAATGTTTGCCCTGGGTGGGGAACGAATCCACGGCCTACAGCTAAGGAGGCAGTCGTACTACCACTTAGCTATGAGGCCTGTCTATATTCAATTGAGAGCCTAATCGCATGGCAAACGTCGTTCACAACGAAAGCCCGTCTATCACCTAGAAAACGCGCAGAAGACGCGTCTTATCATTAAATATTTACACTACCTGAGCACACAATTATAAATTCACGCGTGTAAGTTGTTTCTACCCTGTATATCGGTGGCATTAACTCGAGCGAATTTGAATTTTGGCACGGAAGCATTATCTTGAATAACACAGCGTAACTGTCTCCGTCAAAAGGGGTGAGGATGTAACAAGGTGTTTAGCGAGCTCTCAGGGCTGCCTTCCTGGGCCCTTATGAATAAATATTCAGGAACCTTCTTGACATGAGAGCGAACTTTAAGGTCTCAGTCTATAAAGATAGACCTCAATAAATAAGTTTTGTGAGAGGGTATTTTGCAATAAAACTACGTTTACTATTGCCTACGCTAAACTTGAATGTTGTCACAGTCAGTATAGTCTTATAAAGTAATCTTTAGAATAGGATCGTGCAATATAAACAAATAAAATATTATTTGAGACAGAAAAAAAATGCCCGCAACTATGGGGGCCGCAAACATTTGAAATTATATTAGCTATAGAAATAACTTTCGGACATTATGCAAATCCACCTTTTGCATGCTTGGTCAGAAAAAAATGCTTCATATTTTTTATAAGCCTTTCGTATTGTAACGTTACGCGTTACATATTAAAATAAATACACATTAATAACCTCCTTTTTTGAAGTCGGTTAAAAGAAACACTTCATTAGACGTTCATATGAATGAGCGACATTTTAAATGCCCGGTGTAAATCGGTTCTATTGTTCAAGCTGCGTGGACTTCGGACACGACAGCGTCGCGTGATCGCCTCCCGCGCCGCGCCTGCTTTCATACTGGCTTCATGTTCCAAGTGCGAATGACGTTTACGTCTCTAACATTCGCGTTGTGTTAATTTTATTCAAATTATTATCATTTGTAAAAACCGAAACATTACTTTTTTTTAATATAACATATTTATTTATTTTCGGAATATTAACCCCAAATTGGGGTTCAAGTTCCAGACACACTACACCCTTCCCGCCAGCTCGAACAGAAGGTGCGGAAGAGGAGAGATTGATATCACTTGATTATATCAGGCGGAACCCTAAATACGTGCAAGGACGCTCACCAATTCTCCTCGACCAACCAGACTATAGTCCAAAAAAAAAAAAACCAGCTCGACAGGGAAGTGCGAAGGAGGAAAGAATCAATTACATATATCTCGAACCCACATATTCTGTGTTTTAATGGTTACGTTTTATGCTGACTATGCTAGTTAGTTAAAGACGGGACAGTATCAACATCAACATCTGTGTCTATATAGTAGTGTGCATGATAGTTTCGCCTACATTACAACACCGGACATCAGTACATAGGCTTTCCCAAGTTTGAGGTCCACCGACAACAACAGTAATTTGTAAGTCTTCGTTTTTGGAGAAATTAAACATTCTTGTATTTTTGTATTTGTATGAAAAACATTTCAGATTCAGGGACAGAATCAGATTTAGGATTTTGTCCATGAAAAATAAAAATTAGACTTTCTAGGAACTAGCCATACTATAATTCAATATCACACACTATAGCTACACTAACGTTCAATATGATATACCACTTTTTTGCTGAACTATAAAATTATTGGGTCTCCAAAACTCATATTCTATAGCAGATCACTAAAACCACTTACAAATAAAATTGTGTACGAAGGTACGATTTTTAATGGAAGTTGTCATTCATAATAAAAATACAGTACGTTTGCAAGAAACACCAAAATTATTCTGTTAGGTTTTTACGAGTCTGGCTCTAGCACGCTTTACATTTCTCGTGTACAACCGCAATAAATCTAAGCCACCTTATTGTGTGCAGCCCCATTGAAAAGCGAAAAATTTCAGTTTCTACAAAACGGTTGCTCAACCAAATTTTCACGGATCCATATTTCACACAGACCTCTTGAGGGTCATGACAAATACTCATGACCTCAACGACAGAAAATTAGGAAAATGAATAATGAATCACGTAAATATTCATTACGTTCGTAAGTATTCAGTATATATCACGTACAAGGCAATAGCTCTGTATTTGAAGCTACACGACCTAAGTTATTTGTCACTTTGATACGTATTTTATCAAAAATATCATTAGTTAGTCACTAATTATATGATGTAATAAGTAAAGATTATAAATTATACTAAAACGTATTAAAAAAAAGCTGAGTGATTGGAGATTATTTAAAATATCCATAGGCAACAAAGCTTGTGGATAGTTCAAACAATCTCCAGTTGCAAAGTGCCCAAAATGTTGACCGCATTTCCTCGCTGAATGGCAATGCTTACTTTTTGTCCAAAGTAAAGGCCAGCATTAGTTAGTCTAAATTACAAACAAGTAAATAGGTACATAAGAGCTATGGAGAGAGCTATGCTCGGTGTCACTCTACGAGATCGAATAAGAAATGAAGAGATACGTAGACGTACAAAAGTCACCGATATAGCACAGAGGATTAGCAAGTTGAAATGGCAGTGGGCAGGTCACATACACGTAGGACTGATGGCCGATGGGGCCGAAAGGCTCTCGAGTGGAGACTACGCACCGGCAAGCGCAGCGTAGGAAGACCAGCCACAAGATGGGCAGATGACCTAATACAAGTGGCGGGAAGACGCTGGATGCAAGCCGCTTCCAATCGGTCTTTTTGGAAATCCATGGGGGAGGCCTATGTCCAGCAGTGGACTTCTTATGGCTGAGATGATGATGATGATGACGAAATATGTACATAAAGATTGCCAATATGTGAAAAACAGTATTAAATTCTTAGTTGCTAGGGTTTCTTACCCGTGACCCACCTACTTTAAAATAAAGGTGAATCTACGTAACGTACAAAGTTAGTACTAGCTTGTTTCGTTTGGAAGATACCATCATGTATCAGCAATTTTAAGTTAAAATTCAAGTTCAAGCGTCATTAGTTTTCGTACAAAATTATTTGCAACTTGTTTACATAATTTTTAGTAAAAATTGTATTCAATCAACAGAAATTGTAAACATTTAGTGAAATTCTATTCAACTCTAAAATTTCACAAACCATTATTGGCACAGATTGTGATGTCATACGGTTCAATATCATTGCAGACGATAGTTATTAAAATGATGGAGCTAACTAAATTCACGGTTACCGTCGTTAAAATGTAAATAAACAAATTTGCACAGAATTTAGTAAAATTATTTACAGAAATTTTAAGCCAATGTGTCAGTTGGTAACATGTTTTAGAATCTATACACGCGAAAAGATAGGTGTTAGCGCTTGCTACACGTAATCCTATCGACATTCAGGTTTTGTCACTGACTTAATACCATTATATCCAACACTTAACACCTGCTGAAAGTTAACATGAAACAAGAAGATTACACTGCCGTAAACTGTTGGAACGTCTTTGAAACACGCAGGATTAAGGTTAAGCTATGACTTAATGATTCTAAGAAAACTTATAAGATTATGGAACTTATATTCACTAAGGTGAAATTAAAAGATTAAATATAATAAACGTTTGATATAAATGGTTTGATAAGAAAAAAAAACTACGTTTGATGGTAGGCGACGGCATGGCCGAGAATGGAACATGTCAATCTAGAAGAAATTTATTCACTCTAGCCTTGAAAATTCCAAGATTCTAGTTTTCAAGATATAGAAGGGTGCAGGGAGTTCCACTCCTGTGTAGAATCCATTAATAATGAAAACTAAAATTGTGTACGGATTTTTGTCGTTTCAACAAGAAATGGATGGTAGTGAGACGAATTTGCATTTGTTCAATAGGTATGAATAAAGTAGCGAAATTCTTGTGTACTGTCGAAATGAATTCAGTAAAAATATAGCTAGGATTGCTACTTCATTGATAGTCTTTGCGCTTGAATCGATGCATACTGAACATCATTTGCGATCTACGTTAGAGCACGCTCGCAAAGAAGAAACCTACTTACTTCTGACACAACAACACTCAGGATAATATATATATATATTATATATCAGAGAATACCCACTCAGGCAGTACAAAACCTGTGTTGTTCATCTTTGTTAGTTCAAAGCTTTAGTGCAAAGTTCTCCCCAAAATTTTCCTTGTTCGTATCCGAGCCAATTCCGAACAATTTAAGCTTCCAAAGCTCGTCACGTCATCGTGTCAAGGAGTGACCTGGGGATCGGCTGTATACGAACTAGGAATACTTATCGACTTTTTGAAATTCTGGATGACCCTAAACCGTTAGAGCTAGGTTACCTTCAGAAATATTGGTAAGCGCGAGTGAGACAGACGATTTACAAACTACATAGTACTCTTTAAGGACTAAAACGCGCCTTATCATCAAGCGAACTTTGAACAGTTTAAACTCTTACTTGTGATTTCTGTTCGTTAAAATCTTCGAATGTTCACGGGATATTTTCCGTTACAACCTGCCTAAGCAGGCTGAAGCGCTGATATTTCGATACCTACAGTTGCATTTGCGCCGAAATATCTGGAACTCAAAGATATCAGTTTTTTTTAAATATTTCTCATATCTAAATAAACAATTCTGAGACACTGAGTAGAGATATCAATCTCTACTCAGTGATTTTATATGCTTCAATGTTGTAATGCACGAGAGAGATAGTTACGCGCTTTGAGCCGATCCTTAATCAATGAGTAAAAATCAACGTAACAATTGCAAAAATAAGTTTTTGCAATTGTTACGTTGATTTTTAGATATCATGAAGTTTTTTTATATACAAGATAGATCACAATTGACCACCAACTCGCCTGGTATTAAGCGACGATGGAGCTCGTCGATCAAAATTTTAGATTATAATAGATATCTATTCACTCTAGCCTTGAAAATTCCAAGATTGTAGGTCTCAGAAAACAGAGATGACGGCAAAGATATCCATTCTTGTGCAGTATAGGCAACAAGAATGTGGATCGATAACGCTGAGTACGGATTTTTGGCATTTCAACGAGAAATGGTAATTCGCCCACTATCTGCTAATCCTGTAGTGAAATGGGGAGGGTGGAATTAGGTCGTGAAGTTAGGTAGTTAATTTGCCATTATAGCGTAAGATGTGCATGCAGGCTACACACTCCGTTGTTACATATCTGTACATAGATATAGCGTGGTCGATGGTCGCAGTGGATTAATCTGCCTACATTTTCATACAGAAAGATAGTGTGCTAACGTGCGAATCATGCAAGTGCGTTGAGATAGAACCATGCCCTTATTTTCTCTCACCAACCAACATAATATAAGAATTATCACATAGATATAGATATTTGTATTTTTACCATCTCTATTTTTTTGGGTATATTATGCTAAGTAGGTAATGTACACAGAGTTCTCCGTATTCTTGGTAATGTATCTGTCGTGTCAGAAGATATCGATGATATTATTATTGCGGCGGAAAACTGGTACAAGCATAAATAAATACTGGAAATAAGATTATTTTCTTAGTTGTAGACTTATACAGATACTTATAGAGGCAAAATAGGTCAGTATATTAGATATGCTGAAAAAAAAAATCAAGGCCATATAACCGTGTCTATTCTCTCTTTCTCGTATAACGGTAATAGAAGATTCTTGTTTTCTTTTTCTGAAAAGAGTGGTAGTCAAACAATTTTTTTTTTTTTAATAAATAAATAAATAATAAATATTTGTGGACATTTCACACAACACCATCTAGCCCAAACTAAGCAAAGCTTGTACTATGGAACTAGATGGCTCATAGAATACATATATACTTTTTTTTGTTGTAAATATATACATATGATACATAGAAACACCCAGACACAGAACAAACATCCATGCTCATCACACAAATGTTTGCCCTGGGTGGGGATCGAACCCACGACCTACGGCACAGCAGGCAGACATACTACCAACTGAGCCACAAGGCCAGTCACCCACGTTGACAGTATTGATAGTGTTCGCAAAACTGAAACACAGCAAACGTCTACCGTCGCCACTACTGCAACAATGGTTCATTGCTCGGTCAACTGCAAATCCTTAATCAACGATTACTTCCGAGCCGTTAGCCGGGCGCGGTCTGTTAGTGCATTACCGAGTACAGATCAACGGGCCATAACCCGAGCCACTGAGCTGATCATTGTCATAGTCACACTATCTACTATTATTATAAACGGAAACGATTAATTTTATATCCTAAATAGAAATTATTAGCATGTTAATAATCCGTAGTCCGATCATCGTCCGTCTCGCTCGCGCATGCACATTATTGAAGATATAAAATTACTTTATGAACCTATAAAAAATCGTCGTTTGTAAAACTAGAAAACAACGTCACAAATATTTGTCAAAAATTTCAATTTGATTCAAGTTAATTTTCATAGCTTAAAATCATTTTTGTGTTAATAATTTCTAAAAACGATTTTATAGAAAAATGTGCAAAAGTGCAATCGCCGAAATCCTATGGAATAAGCAAAAGATGGAGAAACAAAAGCTTCTCAATCTTTTTCCACCCTCCCCATTCTACAGGACTGCCTAAAAGTTGACACAGTACCCCTTTCTCATTATCAAAAATTCGTCGTTCTCATGTCGTATTTAAAAAAATAGTAATAAGAAAGCGTGTGTACCCAGAACACTCACGCTCGCTGAAAGGTTTCTTCATCTTGCGGCGGCGTCCGTCGTGTGGCAGGTCGCCCTCTTCCCTCAAATATGGTTGAGGAGCGGTGGCTGGCACATGCGTAAACTCGCAAACGGATGTTGCCGAAGCTGCGGACTGCTCTATATATACGTGTAAGCATGTTAGTTAAGTGTTACCATTAATTACAGATTCGTCTTCCTTTTGTATACTAGTTTAAAAAATATGTAATTCAGTTAAGAATAGATGTTTATAAAAGGCACGGACCCTAGAGCCTGTGGACCTCAATTATTCAAATAAAAAAAAACGTACGTAATGATTCCGGTCCGCGTTCTTGATGCGTAAACTCAGGAATGGAAACAGAATGGAAATGGAAAAAGGAATGAAACTCCCTGCCGCCTTCCCTGTTTCATTCAGCACTACCTGAAAGTATATTCTTGGAATTTTCAAGCCTAGAATGAAAAGAATCTTCTAGATCGACGAGCCATTCTTAGCCACATGTTTAGTTTAGCCGTCGAGACATGAAGCAAGTTGATGGTCAATCGTACATTTATTTCAAGAAAAAAAAAACACAACTCCAGCTATTAATAGTTCAATCATACAAAAAAAAAACATCGAAGTGGTATATTGTGTAGGTGTAGAAAACAATTTGTCCTATTGCAGGTGAAAATCGATAGGGTGCGGTGACTACGGCACGTGTGTGAATATATAGGCGGGTCTATTTATTACAACCCTCAGCTATGCTATATAATATGTACGATTACGTACAGTAACGTATAAATTTCTTTGTGCATGTCGTTTGCTGCAATGGAACCTTTCAAACCAAAAATCTAATCAAATCAATGGAACCTTTGCAGCGATAAATACACGCTCACGATCTCTCGATCCTCTCCATACATTTTTTACACAAACATTTTACTTTTTTATTTTTGTTACAGATGCCTAATAATAGGAAATTACAATATATGAATTTCCTAATAGACAAATTACTATAACTCTAATAGAGAAATACACCAGTCACTTAAAATACGAGCTCCATCCTCGGCCACACCGTCGCTTAACATCAGGCGAGTTGGTGGTCAAACGTAGATCTATCTATATAATATATAAAAATAATAAAAAAAAAACATTAATCTAAATTAATCCCTGGCAGCATTGCCTCGCTGAATGGCAATTGTCAGTCACTGCGCCAGGAATGTACCAGAGCAGGAGTCAGCACATCTTACAGATTATGTTAAGTTTGTAATTTTTTTTTATTAGTGTTTAAATTATTTATTTAGTCCTGCAGTATAATTTTGTAGGTACATTTAAACTTTTTTATCATATTACTGTTTCAATCAATTATAATCTACAATCCAAATCAATTACTGGTGAATATTAGTGCACGAGCATGAAACCAAGACCAATATAACGTTTTGTGAGTGTCGGAGGCCAAGACCCACTTTGGCTGACTGCGCCAGCGGACTGACCTAAATATGCCTAATTGAGGTTCAATGAAATCAGGTGTCATTTTGCTTCGACCGCCCGTTATATAGGTATATATACCTAGTATTAGTTTCTCTCAACGACGTCAAAGCACTGGCAGGTACATGGTGAATGAAGCTGATAACTAAGCTATAACGCAAGGATATAATACTAACCGCTCACTGCACTTTGGGAACATAAGCACCCAGTTTTTTAATTCATTGAAATTCAATTTATAGATACCTAAATTTATGTTTAACCTAATATTACCCAAACGTGACGTCACAGAATATTTATAGTACAAAATGCGATAGTGGCGCCACCCTCTATATAATATATATTTTTCTTCGAATTTTGTTCTGGTACAGCAAGCGGCTAGATATAATATATACACTTTACAATAAACATTTCGCTGTAGAAACCATTGTTCGACACAATACTGGCTGGAGTAGTTTTTTTTTTTACATAAAATAGATCTGTTCAACAATCAACTTTATCATGATCATCTATGATATGTCTGAAATTAATACACTAAACACAATTTCTATTTGAAATTGAGTTGTTAGGTGTTCAAGTTTTCATTTAGTCCAAAATTCCTTTCAACTTTGGGAAACCCTAGACACAGTGCTGATGTTCAGGAAAAGATGGAAACGAACCCAGGACCTCCCGTTACTAAGGTAGACGTGCCACCACTGACCCAAACAGGTCGTCGTAAATTCACCCCCAATTCAAAACAGGTTAACAATTTGGAAATAATTGTTTTCCGCCTGGAAAATACTTACCGATTTGAGTTATAGAGCAGAATGTATTTAAGTAGAACTCAAATATTTATATGCCACAGTTTATTCTGTTAATAATAATTTGAACGAGGTTAATCGTTAAAAATATATTTAGTAAAACAGCATGTCTGGATATACTTCACCATATTCATTTCCGTTAAATATGTACTAGAGCTTTTTAGTTACGTCCTTTTCCCACCTCTCCATATCACTACTAGACAAGCAAAAAGTCGACGACACACTGAAAAGCCCAACATCTGAATTACAACTATTTTGATCGATATTCTAAGCGTACTTCATACGAGTACTACAATCTTACTGGGAACTACAATCTTGAAATTTTCAAGACTGAAGAATTTAACTGAGAACTACAATCTTGAAATGTTCAAGATTAGAGTGAAAAGATATCTTCTAGATCGACGTGCGCAATCCTCGGCCAAGCCGTCGGTTACCATCATGGTATTTGGTGGTAAAACGATGATCTACTTCGTAAAAAAAATAGAATCAACTAACAATGCCAGACTCTTTATGTAGGTAGCTAAATCGCAGCTTCAGAAGGATTCATTATGCATTTGTCTCAACCCCAGTTCAATCAATTGAGCTTAGCCTCAACTCCACACGCAGACGTCATCACACACGAGCCAGCCGTTCACCTCGCCACAGATTTAAATATGCAGACGCTTGTATCGATTGTCTCCAAGAATAAACACCTTTCGAGCCCGAACGGACGCCGCCACTCGTACGAGGCTCACTGTTTATCTATTTTCGTGTTTTTCTAGTAAAATTGCCTCTAAAATAAAGGCCTACAAAGGCCGTAGGTGTCTAATAATGATATAGGTATCGTGTGAGACACCATTCTGAATTTGGAGAACGAGTATTTGTGCATATTATCTAACTTTGAATATTTTTATGACCGATAAATAAATTCGTCCCAAAAAGAGAATAAAACTGTGTTATTTTGTTTAGTATCGAAACAGAAACATTATCACATCCAAAACGACTGCCATTTGCATCCATTAACAAGTTTTAAGTAAATAGTAGCGAATTAGCCACCACTTCACTAACTGATAGTTAGCTAGCCCTAACAACTTGGTAATCGTTTCTGAACCCGTTCATTTCGAGGGCTTTTCTACGCTATCGTTAAAAGTTCCACGTTCATTAACTAGATTTGTAAAGCATTTTGTTTGTTTTATAATACCTACCTATAGGGTAGTTACTCTATTTTGAGAAATAGCGTCATAAATAAATGGACCACTTTTAGTTTTAATAGTTCAATCCCTGAACTAAAAAAAATACAGTTCAATAATGTAACAGTCATAAATGAAATGAAATGATTGTCAACTGTCCAAATTCAAAATTCTTGACGACAGAACCATAATGTCGGATATTCCATGCATCAATAAATCGTCAAGTGCGTATCGTGGCACGCGCAAAGTAGGGTTCCGTAGTTGAATACAATTTATATGAACTTAAAACAGGGCCCTCTGTTTGATACTATGGATATACGAGTTAACTTAGGTAAATTTAAATAACTTTTGCACATAATTGTAATTTCTTACTTCTCTCAGTACATTTTTAAGTTTATCGACTATTACTCGTTTTTTTTTTAAATTTCATCATATATGCATACTAGCATGAATTTTTTATAACTGCAAAACTCAACCGCTTAGCCGGTAGGACGCACACTGGACTCTAACAAAATTATTACTTCAAAGCTTAATATTTCGTAATTGGATCTCTAAACTGAAAAATGGTTTTCGCACACCTCGGTAGATGAAAAAAATTATTCATCCCAACTTTGTTCTTGTATTTTATATTTGAATACGTTCTAAATTAAAGAATACGCTACTTATGTGAATTTTGCCAATACATATAAACTAGAATATTTTACTGAAATAGATGTTTTCAAGTCAGGAGCGCTTCATCGTAAGCCGCTCAACATAAGTCGAATTGACGGTAAAGCGCAATTTAAACCTACCATTGATAAAAAGGTACTTGCATAAAATTTGTTTCAGTATACTTCAAGACCTAGCTTCACTTATTCAATAAAATATCTACTTTACTTTTTCCCATGTCTTAATCTCATGGTTATATTCCTCATAATTATTATCTGAAAGCTTTTTCTTTAGGTTTTTTCGTTTCAGAATGAAATTTATCCTCTCTAATCTGACCGGTTTCCGGCAGCCTAGTCGGGAGACCGTCTGACTTGCGATCCGCAGGTCCTGGGTTCGAATCCCGCGGCACGCACCTCTGTCTTTTCGAAGTTATGTGCGTATTATTGATTGCCGCCAACTTCAAACGGTGAAGGAAAACATCGTGAGGAAACCTACATGTCTGAGAGTTCTCAATGATCTTGAAGATGTGTGAAGTCTGCCAACCCGCACTTGGCCAGCGTGGCAGACTATGGCCTAACCCATCTTATAATGAGAAGATGGCCCGTGCCCAGCAGTGGGACAGTTTGTACAAACAGGGCTGAAAAAAAAAACTGACCCACTTAAAGTTTCCTTCCTTTTACAAATTACGTACCATCACCAGATCTCAGCGACTAAAACTAAATCCTAGCGTAGTTACTTTATGTTCAACATCCCTACATATACCTAAATTCTACCGCTTGATCATACATTTTCTCAACATTTTTGCCTAAAAGCCTACATAGAACAACTTTATTTATAGCTTATTCTGATATTTCATAAAATATGTAACTTGTCTGGCATCAGAAGTATGTAAAACCTGAGTAAAATAACATATAACTCAGTAGTATCTAGCATTAATGGTTTTGCCCTACATGTAACATTAAAAGCATTTTAACGCTTAGGGTACACACCTGGGTATTATAATAATTACTGATGGTACAGGTCCTCTTTTAACCTTTCAAAGTCAGACTCAGGTGGAATAAGGGGGCACAGGTGTCTCTAGTTCTAGAAAGCTATTCACCTAAATATTTGGAACAAAAATTTTTGTACATTTTAAACAAGCTATAAATGTTTATGGTTGCCGGGGTCGCACCCTTACCTAGTTGTGTATTTTCTAACCCCAATCCATAACATAAAAACGCTTTTTTATAAAGTAAGCAAAGTACAAGTCATACAAAGTAAATTCTAAATTATCGCATTCAATACACTCAAATAATCGATTGTTGACAAATACATGACATACAAAGCGACATATGGTTGGTAATTCAAAATCGAAGAATCTTTAAAGTTTACTAAAATTACCTAGGTATCTGCTCCACGCCCTAAATTACCGGACTCAATAAAGACTCGATTCAATGGAATTGGTATTTACTTAGGTAAAGATCAAGCCGTCTTTTGAATATATTGGAAAGATTTATCTAGAAATATCTTTCAAAAATATCATCGTCATGATATTATAGTGACGTCATATTTATTAGGTATTATACATATATAGGTATTATGTGCGCTCGTGACCTAATAAGTTGATACAAAAGCAACAGATAAATTTTTTGACAAGATTAAGTTTGTGATGAGAGCTGAAGCTGATTATTCACGTTCTCGTTGGTGCTTCTCAACTATACATTTATGGGCGAATGCTTTCAACAAGGCATTGTCGTGTCAATTTACACCATCAGCGACCAATTCCCCAATGAATGCGGTGTTTAGAGGAAAGTTCTCAGCCGGTTACACTAAGTTCGATAGGACCTAACGCATTTTTTCTATACCTACAACAGGAGAAACCGGAAGTTTATTGTGAGAACTGTAATAAAAAATTCTCCAATTAAAATTATACATGACTAGAGTTATGTTCACTTTAAAAAAGTTTTTGAAACTGCGAAGTCTTAAAAATGTAATTTGAAAAGGCAAAACAAAATATTACAATTTCAAATGGAGAAATTTCAAAAGTTTTCGATGTTATAGGACGGACAAGTGCGGATTAAACGCGATTTTGATAAATCTCATCGGAGAAGATTGCTTAGTGGGTGATATTACGTATTTGGTGCAAGAACCTGTCTCGACAAACGAAACGGCACCATTCCATGCGCATGGCCCAATTAAAACTGAATTGTCTATGTTTGAGGAAAATTGTTAAAAATAAACTTAGGAAAGACTACATACTAACCTGAGTAAAATTATATGCAATATAAAACCCATGGCTGCCACTTTCCCCATTAAAACTCTACATAAACCAAAGTAGAATATCAAAAGAAAATTCTCGCAGAAGTCATTAAATTCTTTCCACACTTTAAATGAAATATTATTTAGGTACGAATGTTTTCCCATTTTCTCAAACGATTTTTCCTTTAACCCTTCTCTTTGCGAGTCGACGTTTTTACAAAAGGGTGAATATTAAATGACCACAACCTGAGTAAAGAATGTTATCTCTTAATTAATCTTAAACAAAGTGTTTGTTCCTAAGGCCATGCTAATTCGTTTCGTGTGATGTGATCTGATTATGTAAGGAAAGTTTAGATAGTTCGAACTTAAGTAATGGCTAGTGTATTATGTAAGTAAGGCTTAGTTAAGTCGAACTTAACTAATCATTAATGGATTTTGTAAGTAAAGCATAATTAGGTAGAAATTTTAGCTCATTGTAGATGCGCGTGCGAAACGACAAGAGACCATGTTGTAAATATCCTGTAAAAACAAGAGGAGTTGCGACAAAGTTTACTCGATAAAATATACCTAGTCAAATTACTATGATAGGTAGGTATGTATTTTTTTTTACAAACTACAGATACCTACGCGGTATTTGCCTTATATTCGCATGAAACTTCAAAGCTAACATCGCCGCAAAGTTGCTAGTTTCCTATCGGATTCATTTCGGCGAGTGTGTATCTGATCTGTATCGTCTAATTTCTCCTTGCCCTTTTTATTATCAGACAGTTAGAAACGCGTGAATTCCAAATTATGAAATATGAGTGGCTCATTCCCGATAGATGTTATCTGGACGTCTTTAAATTGCGAGGGAGTCGGTTTCATGCCCGGAGTCCGTGTCTACACAGTTAGACGGTGATTGGGGGTCAGTACCGTTCTAATTTACCCTTTCATTGAAGCAATGATGCTATTTGAGGTATAAATATGCAATTTGATGACGGCAAGGCGAGATGGTATGCCCATTCTGGGCGAAACAGTTCAAGAGTTTCAAATTCATAAACCACACACTCCATCCTACTCCATCCACACTCCTCACTCACTCCACTCCACTCCACCACTCCACCGTGCACTGCAACGTTGAGTTAACAGCCAAGTGCAAACTAATTACTGGAAAATAAAAGTTCTTGCAAAGACCAGGTCTTTGATGTTCCAGCTATCTATAAATTTCGTATTAGCCGTTTAGTCGTGTAAAGATTACAATTTTGAAATAAATACCTACCTAAATGAAAAAAAAATGATTACTTTCTAGGTGTCCTCTATTACCCATATAATCACGGTCAGGAGGTAGTTAATATTATGTACCTACCTACTTACCTTCATAATTGTCTGCGTTGCCAGCAACAGCATAGCACAAAACTTTTATTTTTTCGGAGAAAAGTTTTAAATGTTGAGTTAAAAACTAATTCATGTTCTATTCTGATAAAAATCGGTCAGACAAAAGTTAATATGGGTACATTTTTTTTAATATCCCGTAAGTGTATAAATCCTACTTATATAATTATAAGTAGCCCTTCTCACCATCTTTTAACCTTTAAGGGCTGAAAAATAAATAGTGGCAGGGGCTCGCGACCTGCACTTAACCTATAACACGGCGAAGTATCAGGCAGGAGCAGTGGCGCCCATTGAGTGGCCGGGACGGTTATCGAGCTCGAGGTCCGAGCCCGCTGGACGGGGACTATTAATAACATCACCTGCCGTACCTTTATTGAGCTCCGAACCTCATGGTCTCTCCACAGCGTTCCAAAAATATCGATTCACGGCGAATCCAGCATGTCGGCCGCCCTCTAGAGCGAGCAGACGGCTCCTCCCGCTCTAAGTACACATAGGACACAGCACGTCAAGCGAGATATCAAAACGGTTTCCCGCCACTAGTATTTCATCACATATTCAGCCATAGCGTCGGTATTTCCTCACTTTACGTATTTGCCTGTCACAAAATATGATTTACGGTGTTTTAGATGTGGTTTTATGAGTGTTTGGTTAGAAAACAGGGTGAAAGTTTGGTTATTAGGGTGCGGCGCGGCATACAGAGCGACTGCCTCGCGCGCTGGCTCGCTCCGACTGACTGAGTTTCTCACATTTTCCCGGCGCAAGCCTTCACCCCTGTAATCGAGCACGCCCGTGGAGATAAAATGGAATCTGGATGCGCCGTCTCTCTTCATTTGGTTAGAACCCAACTTTTTAAGGTAGTACTTAATTTTGAGTTAAATACCCGATGGCTAACATGAATACCTAAACTAACCTAGTATTAGCCTTATCAAGTAGTTTTCTATCTTATTAGTACTCTTAGTAGTATTCTATCTAGTAAAGCATTAAATATCACAATATCGGAATTTTTACAACAACTCGCATAAAGACCAGCAATGAGCAAAGCACCCAGTTTGGTAAGTCAATATTCATTTCTTTCCGTGTTGTAACTCATGTGATCTGAAAAGTAATTTCTCATAATTACAATGCGAAAACCGTAACAGAGAGGTGTGGGGTGCTAGATAAAGCGAGTATGGTGGACTGGTCAAAAATTTCTAGAGTAAAACTCCTTCAAAATGACGACGAGTGGAAATAATTCGATACAGCGTAGCATTCTAATCTCTTTGATAATAGGGAATATGTATGATTTATTTTTATTTGTTCATATAACCACAAATATATCCATAGAAGAGTTAACCAAAAATATATCCATTCCACAAAAACAAAATTAAACTACCTTCAAAAATAAGAAAGTTACAAGCATTTTAATTTCATGTTAGACAGAGAGGACACGATAGCGGATGATGAGGTCATGTTTCAAGTTCGCCGTACAAATTCAATGCAAACTGTTGTTTCGCAAGAGAAAAGACAGAGCTTCCCTCCCTCAAACTTTAAATGTTTATTAGGAAGTTTTTTGACCATTGAAATATTTATCTTTAGTACCTATGTGTATTATTTTTGTATGTTATCAATTATAACTATTATTCCTATTAAATTTCAATTCATGCATATTCCTTATTCAAGTTTGTAGGTAAGTGGTTTTGAAAATTGAGATATTTTTTTTAAGAAGGGGCAAAAGTCGCGTTTCATACAATCTTTTATACCTTTTTTGACCAGGGAGCAAATCTTAAAAGATACCCGGCTGCGTTCTACTTACGTTGGGGATGTAGGTAACCGGGCTATGTGGAATTGTACCCATTTGAAAATCCTGGTATCGGTATACCTGGTATACCGGTATCGGTATACCCGGTCGCTAGCCTTAGAGTTAAACGGAGAATTCCTGACGAACGCATACCGGAGCTCTCAGCACTGCGACACAATTCCTCCTCAGCCCTATGACCGCTTGAGACACTCTCTCACGTCCACTCCCGACGAACTCTGGGCCCAGTCCCAGTAGCCCCTTTTCAGTAGGCTCTTAATAAAGGCAGAGGATATCGATACCGTATTCTAGTACTTTCTTTTGACACGACGATCATTAACCCGATAGTCGTATTGGTGAACAGTGAACACTCTTAAGCGAAGAGCCCGACCAATATTTTAACAAAACGAATGTCTCGAAGGAAACGCTTTAGGTCCACTTTTATTATTCGGTGTCAAATGGTGGAATACTCTTCATGAATGAGTATTTTTATATAATTTGGATATCTGCAAATCGCAATTTAATACTTGCCTTATAAGCAAGGGCGCTCCGTCGGTGTAGTAGATTGCAACTGTCGCTTAAATCAGGCGAGTTTGCGATCAAGCATATTACTCTCGTGTGACGGTTAAGTCAAAATCAATTAATAATCCAATGATAAAGTTAACATCAGGGTACTTTATGCTACATGGATCGAAATAATTTACATAAATCTTTAGTGAAGACTACGTTCTACGAAGACAGTCTACGCTACAAGCTACGAGATACCTACGAATGAGAATATACCTACGAATTGCCATGAGTTTTATTTTAGTACAAGTCTACATAAATGTATTAACGACTCTAATATATGAGTTGTATCGAATATCGATACTTTAAGCCTTATATTATAATATTATATTATTGTGATTTGTGTGTAAGTCAGACTTGAAGTTATATTTCAATAAATTATACTTAATTTAATAATAACTGCGAAACAACTGGCTTCAAAATACCAAACTACTGAGAAGATTTTTCCAAATCGGTTTATAAATGAAAAAACTATTCGGACACAAACATAAAAATACAATCGAATTGAAAACCTCCTCCTTTTTTTTGAAGTCGATTGAAAAATCATAAAACGCTCTCTTTTTTGCTCTCTTTCAACAGTACTTTGCTATTAAATGGATAAACCAATCAGTGCAATAGTTATTTGTGCAACAAGAAAGCAAAGTCGTTTTTTGCTGCGAGTGCAAAAGCACGAGATGCAAAAAACTTTGCTCTCGTGTAACACACATAACTTTTCACTTCAGCAGCGAGAACACTTTAGGAGATAATAAATATTTACAGGTCATTTATCATTATACATCATATACATTATACATTACATTTATCAGTTTTATTCGCAGTAAATACTTATTTTCGCTTAAATACAACAATACCTAAGTTAAAAATTCAATAAATTACATTAAAAGACATAATTATCTTTTTACAAAATTTCTTTAGTTACTCGTAGTACGAAATTCCGAACGTGTTTGTCTTTGAGGTCGAATTCAAAATCGGAACTTCGAAAGGGCTGGTCTTTGTCTCTCTCTCTCTTTCTAATGGCGGGAAAGAGATAGAGTGTGAATGTTTCGAATTGTATGATTAACCCAAGGCTGAATAAGATATTCGCAGCTTTCTGAAAAAAATAATTAAAAAGTTACTTGGTCTCACTCAGTGAGCAAAATCGCATTTTGCTCACTGAGCAAAACCTACATGTTTGAGCTATACTGAAGTGAAAAATTATAAACAAAAGGTTGTAACTAATCTAGGATGACGTAGACCAGGAAAAAAATGGTCTTAGTGGAAACCCATGCACGTATCTCACGTAGGCCTTCCTTTCTGAATATAATTCATATTTAAGAATCCTAAAATTTAATTGGTAGTGATTTATTACTATACCAAATTGTGAAGTATTTGCCACACTAAATTGCTCACAACCAATCAAGGCTATATTTTATTGTGATAACCTGTGATAACCCTATTTTTATACATTTTTACGTGCGGGAATGCCTTCGCATGCCACAAGGAAACAGTGCGCTTATGTGGGACTTGAACCCACTAAAACCCCATGGTGTTCCCTCTCATCCGCCCCAGGGCGGGTCGTGGGTACCTAACCTGTGATAACACGCCTTAGCCCTCTCTAGGGCTGTGGCTCCATATCATCCGACACGGCGCCGGATCGGAAACAAAAGCCGGCGCAGCGCTGGATTCCGACGTTTTCGCCTATAATAAACATCGTATTCCCGCGCCGTACCGTGAAATTTCACGGCGCGTGCCGGATGACACTAACTTACTCTGCACTAAATCGACAGTCGCACATGACATTCAATATAGTTGTATCTCAAAATTTTGACATTTTGAGTTAATAATGGATTTCGATAGTGCATTTTTTTGTCTACAAACTGATAAAACAGTTGTATTTTTATCTCATCTACTGACCGATATATGACACTAAACATCTTTTTTGCCTGTTCACACCCTCCTCCCTCCGCGAACGAGAAACAGTCACAATCTTAGTTGATTCAGTCGTCGCTAAGCATTCGTCGCCACTGCGTGTCGACGTGTGTGTTATAACACGTTATACTTAACACGAAATCAGAAGAAAATCGACTTAAGTAAGTAGTCAATGGTGTATCTTTGACTTAATACTTTATTGCCTGTGAATTGTTTATACAACATTCATTTTTTATTTTGAGTTACAACTATATTCTGTGTATAATTTAAATTACGTTCAGGATCCGTAATGTATTACTTTAACTTGTAGCATTGTAGCATATAGCATTATATTGCTCCAGATTCTTTTGAGATAATACTTTATTGCATGACTGGATTTTCTCCGTAACAGTATTTATTTCAAAATGTAACTTTATAGCTTGTTAAAATTGCTAAATTTATCTCCTATTGCAGTTACATCTTGATGTTTTTGGTACAATGTGAAGGCAAAACTGATCACAAACATGCTTTTTATGGTATTGAATGATAATGACAGCGATTCAGAAGATGGTTCCAGTAATAAAAATGAATCCACCATAAAAGATCCTTTCCCGGATGATGACGTCGTTGACCTTACGTATGAACCAGATGAAAATTGTCCCCCAGTTTCTTTTACTAGGGACTCTTTAGTTAGTCAAAGTCATGCAAATATAATTCCTGTAAATCAAACAGCAAGCAAGCACAACAGCAAGCTGCAAAAGCTTACAGAAGCCTTTGCAGCTTGCTGTAAGTGCAATTGTTTTCTTTGCTGGAACCATTTCGATGAAAATGAATCGTTCAATAATTGGTTACTTCATTCTAACACTGATGAAGCACAGTTTGATACTACATTAACAGACCGGCAGGAAGATGCTGTCTCGGCTGGAAGAAGTATTTAAAAATATAATTACTTAACTATTTATATTAAAAAGAGGGATTTTTAGAAGGGACTAAATTATGTTACTAATTATTGGTAATTGCAATTTTATAATATTTCTGACATAACAAAATAACCTAATAACATAACCTGTATTAGTTTGAAAAAAAAAAAAGGTGATTCGAAGTAATATTTGGTATTGGTACTGTAATCTGAAATTGTAATACTTTTGTGTTACTTCTTTGTATTCCATACGTAAAATACGTTAAACTTTGTACATCTTAATTAGTGATATTTTTCTTAAATCAAAAACGTACAACGTAATAAAAAATAATAAATGCCACACTTCTTTAATAATGTATTTCATCTTTCCCCTGACAATACTGACTAAATTAATTGTCTGTTTTATTTAATAAAAATTAAGCAATAACCTAACATTTTGTTTTAAAACATTTAAAGTATAGTATAACGCATGTCCGTGACTAAGTAATAACGTCATAACTTACAAATAATATTAATTTTAGCGGGCAATACAGTCACAGCTCAAAGTGTTAGTAGAAAAATACTTATAACATCCAAGATTTTAACCGTATAGCAATGAAATTCACGGTATAGTGAGAGGGATGTATCATTACACTAAAATAAACAACTTTGTGTCAATTACTAAAATAAGCAAAATGCGTTTATTTGAAACAAAAAGTCAATTTATCTCGAAACGGACTTTTTTGAGTTACAACTATTTTGAATGTCATGTGCGAGCTGTGTCCATAGAGTCTGTATAAATCAACTTATCAAACGAGTTCGGTTGTTAAGTTGATTTAGATAAATTCGAGACTTCTACCAGATTCCATTCCATACATTTATATTTATATTATATTATTATTATTATTACATAAGCGGTAAAGTTATCCTTAGAGGTCCATACAAACTATAATTAGTTTGTGAAGTTACCACAATTTGCAGCACGCAGTCACTAATTTTATGCGTTTACTATGATAACTTACTTAAGGAAACAAATAATATACTGCCTTACCGAAAACCGTTAATCAACTTTAAGCAATGCCTAACAAATTTTGTCGACTTCTGGGTGACACGTAATTACACTTGCGAAAAGAAGACAGAGAACTTATGACGTTGGTTAAAGTTAAGTATCGTTTTTGGTAAGCCCCCTATATTATAACACTTTTTTTTTTTTATAGGTAACACATTATTTTAGGTGAGCATGCATTGACTTATCTATTCATTCCGGAGACTGACACATTCAGATTCAGGCACATAACCTTCATTTTTTGTGATAAAATATTTAACCGAAATCCGTAACGTAAGATTTTAAGATTCGGTCTGCCCCCGTATTCTGAATGCATTCGTTTTCGGAATCGATTCGGAATGTATATCTCCATCTCTGTCATTCTCTATGGAAATGACAGAGACCGACATATAGATTCCGAATCGATTCCGAAACAGAATGAGTTCCTGAATACGGGGGCTGAATACATCAGCTTCGTAAATTCGAAAAGCGGAAAAAAACAATGTGACGTTCTTTGACAGTGACATACCATACTGTACAAAACAAGTTTGTTGAAGTTTGCGTTGGTAGCGTGTTTGCATGCCGGAATGCATTTTGTGTTTTTATTTATTTTTTTGGTGTAAAACAGTGATTTCTGTCTTAAATTTATTATAATGGCACAAACAGAAGATACCGAACTAAGAGATTTAGTAATAGAAGCTTTAGAGAAGAATGGTTCACTTGCAAAAATTCGTGCGTTGTTACGAGCAAATATTTTTCTTGCTTTTGAGGACGAATGCGAAAATATGAGACACAATATGATTTTGGATTCTATATTAAAGATACCCGAAGGTATTTACGCACTTTCTGTTGTCCATGAATTTCTGGAATTTTGTAATCTAAAGAACACATTGTTTGTGTACAAATCTGAGTCACGTCAAGGAAAAGACTATAAATATGATGGAAAAAAAGTTCTGTACGATAAACTAAACCTCAACAAACAAGGAAATGATAAAGAACCTGTTCTATTAACACTTATTAATAACATCATGAAGCTACGTCATAATCACAATGACAATATTCCTAGGAACAAAGATTGTGGCGATAATGTTTCTAAAGACGATCACAACAGTTCCTATATTGTACATGAAGAATCGCAAAGCAGTGCCACTAGTACTTCTCAGTCTGATAACTCGATAGATGAGAAAAATAAACTACATTTAAGACTTCATTTAGATAACTCTGACACGGATACATCAAGTGACTCATCAAGAGGTAAAAGTGCTTCGGAATACATACCCAGTGAACATGTTATAGAAGCTCAAAGTACTAATAATTCCCCGAGAAATCCTTCTACCAAAATAGAAAATTCACCAAGACAAGATTTAAGTTTACCAAACTACTTTTCAAAAGTTATTGGCAACACAAGTAGTGAATCAACATCATATGTAGAACTAAAACCATATAGCTCCATTGATGAAAAGATGCTTAATACTTCTGGCCTACCAACCCCAGATATGAATGATCTACCTGTTGAGCAGATTTCTAAGAAAAACAGCAATAATTCTAAATCTGATTCAAGCAAGTTGGCGACTTTAAGTAGTGTATCATCACTAAAGAATGATAACCAAAAATCCGATATTGGTAAAAAACGGTCACAGGAATCTCCAAAATCAGATGGAGAAACAGCAGATTACAGCTATGATTTTTCTACTTCTCATGGTTCACGACACAAGGAAAATTCAAACAAGAAAACACCTGAATCCCCAAAAGATTTTGTTAATGAAATGAATAAAAACTCTCCGATAGCCAGCCCTCATCAAAATTCACACAGTTCAGTTTCAATATCTGATGTTGCTGATTTAATAAGTGAAAAAAGCTCATCTTTTGATCATCAGGACAAGAGTAATGAAAAATCACCAAATAAATCGAACTATAGCAACAATTCAAGAAAAAAATCTCCAAATTTAAGCAATAAGTTAAATAGTGATGACTCTGCAGACTTTACAGAATCACCAGTTCCATCATTGTCAAATCTTAGTTTGGATATACATAGTGACTGAAAATTGACCTAAATCATGTTGGGATAAAAATGTTGCATTTTTAAATTGGGGTGGTAAGTCTTGTGTTGGCTGTATATTATGTGTTACCCTGAGTATGTGTTTACAGTTTATCTGAGACATCCTAGTGGAGATGAAATTTTACTGGTCTGCCAGCATACTAGTTAATAGCTATTTACTAGTTTTCAGGGTTGCAAGCAAAGCTGCTCTAGTCAATGATGTATTATACGTAGATAGGTTTTCCCCGGCTCTGTGTGGCAAGCCTTAAGTAATGTAATTGCTCGTCTTCATTTGTGACACATCGGTCAACACTGTTAGAAGTGTGTTGTGACTTGTGAATAGTGACAATATCATCTTGTGTGTTAGAAAGTGCAACACCAAGATATTAAAAGGTCTTAAGGATGTGTCTTATCCTCAAAAATGCTGAGAACTGAGATTTATCAGGATTTTACTGCATATTAAATGAGTATAACCTCTCTATAGATAAAATCTCATTGGCTCTAGTGATAGTATCCACTTGTTGTTATGGGCAACCTAACATATATATGTTGAGATAGCAGGCAATGTACCTAGACTACCTTAGAAAAAAATTATAATGTATCCCGGTCCTTCGTAGACCGTAATTGTCGTTTAACACCAGGTGAGTTGAGGGTCACGTGCAAGCCTATTTTTGAATAAAAAAATATATAAAAAAACTACATCTTTGTGATTGTCACATTACTGTGATTTTCAGTGCAGGCCATACAGCATTCATAAAGTGTCATGTGAGGAGCACATCTCTAGCAGGCAATCTATGAACAAAAATTAAGATATCCATATTATCATAATACATACTTTTTTACAGTCCTCATAAATTTTATCAGTGTGTAACACTAACATTGCATTAGAATGTGCCCGATAGTGTGCTTGGTGTGAGTGTAAGTGGACACATACATACACCCATTCACATAAAAGTATGACAAATATTACTTAAACTCTATTAAAGGCTCTATAAGGTTCTAAAGAATAGAAATGTTCTGTGGATTAAATGTGATGTTTTTAATCTTGATCAAAAGAAATGTGTGTGCGAGTAGAAAGAAAGAAAATACATTTATTTTCTGGAAAATAAATAGAATTAATCTTAAATTATTGTATGAAATAAATAAAACATATTTTATATTGAAAGGGTCCATATTTATTATTATTGCTGATTTTCAAAGTATGTAATTTGTTACAATTGTATGTACTTTCAAATGGCCTCTCACATATTACACTCAAACCACTTGTGCCCAATAATATTTCATGGTTTAACTGAAAATAAATTTACTATTTTCACACAAATTATATTTTAAAATTACCATGCTCAAAATATAAAATAACATCAATACATGTAGAAATGTGTAGGTACCATTGGATACAATTCTAGTGTTTACAACAAATCAGATTGATTATAATTATGTACTGTACTCATATGTGAGTAGTCCACCTTCAAACTGCTATCATTTAGAACATGTTTTAAAATTCATGTAGAAAACAAATTTAAAAATAATTTCAAATAAATTACAGAGCCAAAACTTCCTATGTTCTCAAAAGCCAGTACTTATCATAGTTTTACGAAATCATTTTAAGTACCTATTTACTAATGTTTTAGTTAATAAATGAAAAATTTAAAACTTTCAAGTTTCCAGCAAAATAAACTGCAAAAGGACTACTCATATTACATGTAAGTAATGAAGTTGTCTTTCATTCATGCAGATATAGTCAATGTTATATAACTACCTTATATTTTTAGCAACACATCAAGGCCATATTTAAAGCCTGATTGACATAATTAATAATTTATAGAAGCAATAAAACTATTATATGATCTAAAGTAACGCAGTTCCTTTTGAAAATTATGAAACTCAGCGCAGTGATAATTTAGAGTTAGGATTCATTGGTACAAATCATTAACACTGTAGATTTGGCTAGCCGTATTGTAAACGAAACACCAATTTAGGATAAAATTAAATGATTGAAATAGATTACTTGTATAGCATAGTTAAAACTTAACTGTTTTCTTGTACCTATCTAGCTGTATAGTTACTATTAAATTATGTACCTATATTTAAGAGGATTTTTGAGCGTGCATTTGTTTTACAAAAAGAGGTATCTGATTTCAATTATTCTTTCGTCAGTAGCTAATATTTTTGATTATTACAAATTTCATAATAACTTTGAAGTTTAAAAAAACATGTTATAACCATACCAACCTTACATATTAACACAACATCATACAAATGACGAAATCCATGAAGGAGGCTTATGTCCACAGACTTCTTGTAGTTGAGATAATGATAACAACCTAGCCATTCATGATTCCGATCATTTGAATTACCATTATTATGACAATATATGTATATCAAAATAAGACAATGTTTTGGGATAGAAAACAATTTCTTCCTGTTGTATGAAAAGATATGCAGTACTGGCAACTATTGCGCGCTCAAAGATTTTTTAAGGTGCCGTGTACCTATGTACTTTAGCTGTCTCGATCACGCGTGAACTTTTTCTTAGGTACAAAATTAATTTGTGCTAACATTAGCCTCATGACAATACCATTGCATTGAATTTAAAATAATTCTTATTTTGATGTTTATTACTACGAAAAGCTTGACGATTAGACGTTTTATTTATAAATCTAGCATATTCTTCAAATTAAAAAATTGTTCTGAATATTTGGTAATAGTGTTTTCCGGAGAGAGATGTTTCCACATTTCATTAAAAATATATTTAATAAGTATATAGATCATAAAAAGGGTCGCTAATGAGCGAGACAGCAGCTCCTTGCCTCGGAGTCTTAAGTAAATTTGCTGATTCATTTAGTGATGACTGTTATTCTGAAGATAATATGATAGATTCCAATGATTTTGCATTTATTATGTGTACTGTTCTATGTCTATAATTTTAAGAACTTTCATCAATGTTATGTCAAAAAGCTGAATTTATTATGAATAATTGCTAGTCATTAGCATGGGCACAGTCGCTGAGTAAAATTGTTCAATTATGTGTTATTATGACAGGATTATTTTGCAAAGTTGTTGGGGACTTACCCTACGACAGGCTCGATTGGTGAGCAAATGTTACCTACGGTATTCTGTAAAAACAAGTCACATAAATTGAAGTAGCAGATTGGCCAGCCTGATTGTTTTAGCCAATAGCCAATCAGACGACTGTTTGTGGTAGATACCGACTGTCGTAGACCATCGTGCACATATCGAAGAGACGGCCACGGCAAAGTGATTATCATCATCATCCACTGCCTTCTCTATGCCACTGCTGGTTATAAGCCTCTCCTTAGCTTACCATCTTCCTCGGTCCTGTGCCAATTGAGTCTATGCCAAGGTTCTACCCGCATTGTTACTATATAGTTGACCCATCTTGCAGCTGGACGTACCTCGCTCCGCTTACCTTGTCTGTGCCACCATTCCGTCAAGGCTAAGGCATACCTCAAACGAACATTTGAAATTGTCAATTGCCAAATGGCCAGATTTAAATCTCAGATTCTGCTAGATTGCAGACCAAAAACCTGGCAATCCCACTAATTGTATTGCAGATAATGATAAATCGCTGCTAACACCAATAAGTGCATGTCGTGCCACGCGCTAAGTAGGGTTCCGTAGTTGTACATCATGATTTATGTGATGTTAACATTGGCATACCATACATACGAGTTAACTTATAATAGGTAATTTAAGTGACATATATTTAATTTTTTTGACATATTTAGTTTTGCACTCATTTTTTCTCTAAGTATTTTTTTTAAGTTGATTGACTATGACTAGTTAACTTGTAAAACCTACTAGTTGTGATAGTTTTCCTTTTAATTTCATCATATTATATGCTAACACGAATTTTTTCATATCTCCAAAGTGAACCGTTTAGCCGGTGGATCCACTCGACTCTAACAAAAATTATCATATCAAAGCTTAATATTTCGCATTCCTAAATAAAAAAATGGTTTTCACACACCAACTTATCCACACGATGGGATATGCCCTGCCCACTGCCACTTCAACTTGCTAAAGGTATTATGGATTATATTTCATTTATTTTGCAATATAAATTGGATAACTACCAGCAACTGTACCCAAGCAATATTAGTATAAATAGTATTTTCCGATATTTGTGACACTAAAAAGGTTGTGCCTTAATTTCACTAGAATTCAACTAAATTCACGAGTTCCTTTGACATTGTCTATATTCTAGTCCTATTTACAAACTGGTTCCGTCCAAATTGCTCCATTCTCACTAACAACTGTCTCTAATGACTAGGTACTATATTTGTAATTATGCTGTGTTGCTTAGAATAATTTGCCAATAAACTTAATTTCATAATTTTGTTTGGTTTTATTCGATTTCGTTCTCATTTATTTTTTAATTAATAATTGGATTGCGCTTGACCACAACTTGTCTGATTTAGGCATACGTCGAGGTCAAACCGGTCGAGCACTCCATATGATGCTGACGCGCTAACCCTAACCAGTGATCATAGAATAGAACAATTACTCCTAAGGAGCCAGTGACACATTCGCAAGTTTACGCATGTTTAAGATATATTAACACATACATTTGTCAATAGACGATCAAATTGTTTGCTCTGAACATGCAGCAACCTTCAAAAACTGATCGGTCTAGGAATAGAAATTTCTAGTACTTGCAATGTTCGCTGTGACGTCACACCCATAAATTTTGAAGGTTCGGTCCATACAAGTCGGAACGTCTCGTTAAGAGCAGCCAACCCGTTGGACTTTCAATACTAGAGCTCGTACGGCTTTATGACGTAATAACATAACTATTCAAATTTGTTGTTATAACAGATAGCTTGTGCATCTTGTAAACAGATAGCTTGTAGATCTCTAACGGTATCGGACTAAAAATTTAAAACTATGAGGCACAAATCCAGGCAGCTTCCGAAAGTCCGCTTTTTTACACAAACTTACGCCTCAGAAATTATAATTGTAAAAAAATGGTTGTCTGTAAAGTCGGTTTACGGACGATAATTTTATTGATAACAATGCGTCACAAGCAGAACGCTTAGGCCGATCGTGCCTCTCTATCGCTTGTTCCGCGCTCTCGCTTGACAGTCATACTTTTTTTGTGCATGCAGCGGGCGTTCATCGATTTGTAAGACGATATCACGTCAAAAAATATTTCGATATAAACTTCGCAAATATATTGAAAATTCCAAAGAATCAATTTTTATTATTATTATAGTTCAGGATTTTTTTCAAAAACGTATTTTCCAGTACACCATCTTGTGATTTCGTGACTATATCGAAAATTGGTGAAATAAGACCAAAGAGGTTTTGGTTAGTTGGCGTGACGTCAATTGGGGCGCTTCGTCCATGACGTACTTGACTAACAAAATATGAGCGCACCGTGCATGCAAACTCCTTCAAACGACAGGGCGAGCGCGAGGAGCGGGTGAGTAACCCGAGATTGGTGTCCATTCTGTATGTATTATTATCAATTTTGCTATTGAAGCCTAGCCATTTTGGAATCCAATTAGGTATGAATCAATTTAAAAAAAATCGCAATCATGTAATTTTTTTTTTTTTTCAGTTTGTCATAACAAGGACTACCTACAAAAGCAGTTGTCGCAATGAAGTCTAAAATCAGGGGGTAAAAAGTAAATGGGTATCATTAGCTAACTGCGTGGCTAATTGTTATTATGGACTGACAAAGGATAGACTCCTGCATGACGGCGAAAAGAACTTATTATTATCATTGACAAACCGTCTTGAACTGCTTGGACTCACGTTAACCCCAACAATGAACTTTAACTTTGGCATCATTAATAAGGTTAGGCGATACTTCTCACCGGGACAACTGCTTCATCTGTATCAAGCACAGGTCCGATCGTGTATGGAGTACTGCTGCCACCTTTTTATGGATCAGCCAAGTATCAGCTGGAAGCTTTAGAATCAGTGGACCAGCGGCGAGCTGTGAGGTTAATCGGCGACGAAAAACTAGCTGCTTAGAAGCTACTTAGTTTTGAGCACCGCCGTAAAGTAGCATGTCCAGGGCCGTAGCCAGGAATTCATTTCGGGGGAGGGTTGAACCCGCCAAACCCCCCTGCCTACGGCCTTGAGCATGTCTGTCTATTTTCTACAGGATTCATTTCGGGGAATGTGCGCAAGAGCTTCACGACCTAATTCCACCCTCTCCATTTCACTGCAGGACTAGCAGAAAGTCGGCGTATTACCGCCCATTTCTCGTGGGAACTTGACTGGGCGACGTCACTGTCACATATTGTAGTTTTTGTTAAAAACGTAATAATAATAACGTGCGTAATTCTATTTAACTCTTATGTTATCTGTTTGGATACAGAACTATTGTGGCAAAAAGTGGGAACTAATCTCGATTGAACAAAGGAACGCAGCGCCCTTGTTCTCGAACAAAATAATGAAATGAGGACAGCAGCGCCCTTGTTCTTGTTCTCAAACAAAAAAATGACAACAGCGTCGCCCTCAATACCACATTAGTTCTCTATCCGACAGACTAGTACTAATATATTATATTCACACGTGTTTTAATTTCTCAGAATCATTTGGCCATTTTCAAAATATCTCAAGACCCACTTAACGCAGGAAAATAATATTTTAAAGCGAATTTTGGCGTCACAGCGATCCCTGTTAACTGATGTTTGATTGTTGTTTCTATAAATGTTTCAATTTCGAGTTTTTCGAGTCTATAGCTGTTCACTTACGATTATTATTATAAGGCAAAATAGGTATCTTTATGATAAGAAGACCTTTAACCTTCTTGACCTGGCTACTAGTTAATAAAAATAAAATATGAGAATATTTTTATAATCAATTTTTATTTCACAATTTCTGTAAAGCATAGATTGTAGATATCACGTTTCATATGCACACAAGTCAATCCATATCGAACAAGTAACTAACTGTAAGGTAGTAGTTACATATTTCTATACAAAATTAATGTTTATGGCATAATAGCAGTTAGTTACTAAAGTAGCATAGGAAAAAAATATATTAAACATATTTACACCTAAATATCTTTAGTAGGTACATGAGTTTTAATATGAAATGGTATAAAAATTACACTTTCATATACATACGCGTCACAGTTAATACAAATGCGGTCCGTATCCTAACTGAAAAAATATATATAACAATACAAAGCCACAATGCTTCATATAAACAGTAACAGTTTTCTACACATAGTATGTTATTTTTTTTTCTTTATAAAAGTGAAAAAAATATCGCTCCAGGCACTGTTATTGTTTTCTCATTCATAGCCAAATTTTACTAGAAGAGAAATAACTGTAACAGAAATTTTAATAATTTGCAAAATAAATTTTGGAAAGGTGAAAATACTCTCACTTATAATATTTGCTTTTTGTAACAAATACTGCAGAGTACTATCCTTTCATAGAGAACACAAATGATATTTCGCTAATAATATCACCGAAAAATGATTCTTATAACAATAAAAAATAAATCTTACACTTAGTGTAGGAAAATAAATTATATAAACAGTATGGCAAATATTTGGCTTTTTTACATCGTATATTTCACGTTATATGTACGCATACGAATTTAAGAGGGATGTGAAGTACGCCACTTGTCCATTCAACTTAAGAAAAAATATTTCTACACCTAAATATTAGATCTAAGTGTTTTTTTGTTTAACAGTTGCAACATTTATTTATTTATTAAAATATCGAAATCGTAAAAATAGAAAGAAAAAATACAGGATCCCAATAATTTAAGATGACAATAACATAAAAAAAATAAATCATTGAAATAGAATAAACTTTAGAGATAGAAATCAGTTTCTTTCCACAAGACAAACATGGGCAGTGGGGCCAGCGAAAAATGCTGCCTTCTACAATCCTCTTAAATCTAACCAAAAAGTTTTGCTGGTAATTTGTGATATTATAAAGCAAATGTCGTTATACCAGCAAAATGCAGTAATACACAAGAAGGTAGAGGTTATATTTCGTTCCCCATCGAGCTGTCGTGAGTGAGATTCGAGTCCATACTGGCGTTGTCAGAGTCTTGGCTTTGGTTCCCGCTGTAGTTCGCAGCTTCTTGCAGCCTCATCAGCATGTTCAACTGAAAAAAAATAGACTATTTAAGGCAACAATTAATACTTAAGTGTCCGTAGTTTCACCATTGTCCGTCTAGCTCGCGCATACCCAATTTTTTAAGGATATAAAATGTCTGAATTAACTTATAAAAAAATCGTCATTTGTAAAACTAGAAGACAACATCACAAATATTCGACAAAAATTTCTATTTGATGCAAGTTAATTTTCATACATAAAAAACACATTTGCGTTAATAATTTCTAAAAATGACAAAAACTTGGAGGGTTTTGACACTGAACTTTACATTACAAATGTAAAGTTATTAAATAAGTAATGTATATAAGAAACGCACATATATTACTTATATGCCTACATACGCTAAAGAAACATCACCTCCTTGGCCAGGCAGGTAATAAAAATAATACTTAAGTCTTTGAGAATGCTTACCAATGGATCTTGATTGTTGTTAGTATTCTGATCAGGATTCGATTCCTCAATACCAACTTCTTCGACAGTTATGGCTCGCAGCGTCTGTAAATAATGGACAACAAACTGACTTATCTGTTCTTTAGGCAAGCGATGGGGTCTCACAATGGTTGTTGGGGTATTATGACGAAAAACGCACTAAAATGTCAACCTTACAAAGTATAGTAGAATTTCTGACCCATCACTTTCAAGCTGGTAACAGTTACAGAAATTTACAGCGCCATCATCACTAACACAATGATATTCTACGATTTAGAGGCACATAGTACTAAGAGGCAGCATTACGCTTGAAATCAAATCAATTTAACGAACCGAGCGAAAACCGTATCATGTGCCGGCACATTGTAGGTATATTGTGCAATTCGTGTTCCGGTGCCCCAATATACTACATAGTAAACATATTCACCGACATAGAGGATTAGCAAGTTGAAGTGGCAGTGGGCAGGGCACATAGAACGTAGAATTGATGACCGATGGGGCCGAAAAGTTCTCGAGTAGTGACCACGTACCGGCAAGCGCAGCGTAGGAAGACCAGCGACGAAATGCCCTCATACAAGTGGCAGGAAGACGCTGGATGCAAGCCGCTTCCAATCGGTCTTTTCGGAAATCCATGGGGGAGGCCTAATGTCCAGCAGTGGACTTCTTAAGACTGAGATGAGATGATGATGAAATATGTTTTTGCGTTTTGATGCCCTTCCGTTTCCAATAATTATTATTAGATTCAGTTAGGTAGTTATTCGTAGACGTACGAAGTCGCGGCTACTCTAGGGTACTAGGGTAGTATATACTGACGTGTGAGTGGTTGGGTTCCCGCCACGGGTAGGTCGCCCTCACGTGCTGGAGCGGGTCAACAGCCGCGTGCCGCCGCCGTCCGTACAGCGCGATGCCCTCGCGCACCGCCTCCGACGCGTAAGGAACTATGCTGTAGTTCCACACGTCCGCGAACCAGGCCTGCACAAACATACAAACAAAATATATAATAAAATATTGGAGGAAAATTTCACACAACACCCTCTAGCCGCAAACTAAGCATAGATTGTACTATGGGAACCTTGGGAACCTATGGCTTGTACTTTTTTTTTTGTTTTGTTGTAAATACATACATATAAACACCTAGATACCGAACAAACTTCCATGCTCAGCAAAAATATTTGCCCTGGGTGGGGATCGAGCCCGCGACCTGCAGCTCAGAAGGCAGGCATACTACCACAGAGCCGTGAGGCCTGTCGACAATTTTTTTACAGACAGTTCAAAAATTACACACATCCGACGGGGCTTGAACCAGCATTATCCCGATCTGTACGCCAAGAAGTAGTTTACACTTCCGGACTCTTCTATTGTGCCCGGTTATTAGTAAGAGTCGAGATAGAAAAGGTCTCGATCAGTCAGATTTATATTGGCTATTAGATGACCCGGCGTACTTCGTATCACCTATCAATGAGTGGACCCGATATTTTCTCAACGTTTAAACCTTCCCTGGACTACGACAAACATTTCAAAATCAAAATCAGCTAAATTGGCCCAGCCGTTCTCAAGTTTTAGCGAGACAAACGAACAGCAATTGATTTATATATATAGAGATTAAAAAGCGAATCTGAAGCGATTGTAATTAAACCAGTGAGATACCTGAAATACGTGTCGTAGTGTACAGATAAATTGTATATGTAGTGTTATTGTTTAGGGCATGCATGTGTTGTATGAAATAGACTGAGTGTAGGATTAACGAAATCTTATTTATCCAGAATATGGGATCCAGGTAATTCGTAATATTATTTCTTACCTGACTAGCTTCCAAGTCCATAGGGCAAGCGAGGAAGAGCCTCGGCCCCACGGTGACGTCACTGGAGGAATGTGCTTCGAGGAACGCGTTCAGAGTGGACCACACTCCTGGCAGCCACTCTAGTACAGCGGCGAGAGCCGGGTCGCGGCGGCCGAGACGCAGCTCCATGGAGAATAGCTTGCGACGGAGGTACCTACAATAGGAAATATGCACGATTTTTATTTCATAGTAATAATAGTTTTAATTGTTAACATACTAAAATGTAATACATATATATACTAAAAAAAAAATTCAAACGGTCAATAAACTGCCGATATAAACATTTTAAGTTTTAGGAGAGGGATGATCAGTCCTTCTCTCGCGAAACAACAGTTTGTATTGAATTTGTACGGCGGACATAAACGATGATGACATCATTCGCTATCGTGTGCTCTCTGTCTAAGATGAAATGAAAATGCTTGTAATTTTCATATTTTTAAAAGATATTTTAATTTTGTTTTTGTGGAATATATGTATTTATGGTTAGCTTTTTTGTGGCCAAATAAAAATAAATATGTAATGCCTATTCCATAGATTAAGAATTTTTCGGTACGCTCTATAGACGGATTATATTGTTTCACAGTGTCCACCTTTTATTGCCAAAAATATAAGGAATATTTCCTTATATTACTACATAATAATACACTAGTTAGATGGCGTAAAACAATGCATTAAAATTACCACTTAGTTTAGCAATTAATTTATCTTCTGGTGACGCCAACTTGACGCAACGTATGACCGAAAAGTAGGAATGAAGCGGACACGTTTTATACAGTTGAGTAGAGAACAGCCAAAGTTCATGGCTCCTTCCATTATGATTAAACTTCCTTGTACAATTCAGAACACAGTAATGTTTGACGGTATTGATATATTGTATGGGCTGGAATAAATTTGGTAACTCGGTGGTAGTTTCATACGTTGTGATAATGGCGGTTTACTTCTGATGGTGACTGCTAACTTGTCTGATGTTAAGTGACCATTGCAGTCTATAAAGAAGCGTGGTTGCCTAGAAGTAGCTGATTAACTTGTGTTTTAAAGACACCTAGATTACATTTACTGGATAAAACAGCCTTGGGAAACATTCATATTAATCACCCACATACCTGGCCAGGAAACCCTTGACGGGTTCCATGTGGTTGGCGGTGAGCAGCCACCTGAAGTTATGATGCAGCTGCAGGTTTGTCGTGTTGCATGTCGCTTGGGACATCGTTCCTGGAACGGCATTATCATTCAACGTCATGTAAACACACAGTCGTCTAACAAAAAGATAAATAAAAAAAATAATGATGAAAATTTAAAAAACAGATTATATTGATGTGTAGAGAATTTCATAAGGATTTAGAGGTTATTAAGGTGTAGTGAATAGGAAAACCAGCAGATTGGCAAATTGACAGATAAACGTTGCCAGAAATATCGATAATAACATCTTAGATTTATCGGTAAATTCAGCTCTAACTTCGTTGCGGAAGTTACAGCAAAAAGTTCGATTTTTGCGCATCTTCCTAACTAATAATATTATAGAAGTAACTATGTCTGTTTCTCTGTCTATCTTATCACAACCAAACGGCTGAGTGGATTATTATGAAATCTGATACAGAGATTGTTAAGAAGCTCGAGAATATACATTATATTTTATCATCATCATCACCGTTCACCATCACCATCGTTTTTCATCACTACGCGGGTGAAACCACGGGGTATAGCTAGTAACATTACATAATTATATTACGTTTACAAATATCGTTTTATGAAAACTAACTCTGTAAGATTACGATAGATGGGCCTCATATTTTTTTTTTGTTTTTTTATTCGTTATACGCGCGCAGGCCGATGCAAGATACACGCTGTACAGTGGCAACACTCACCGATGATAACCGGCATGTTCCTGTTATCGGGCGGCAGCAGGCCCGCGAAGGCGTCCCCGAGCGCGGAGGCGTGCTGCAGGTTGTCCAGCACCACCACGGAGGGCAGCGGCGCCTCCTCGCCCGCCGCCGCCGCGCTGCACTGCTCCGCAATGTTGCAAAGGTACGCGCGCAGCTCGTTGCACGATTTACGGTCCACGCTGTTATATATACGAGTACATTGAAAAATTTTCTACGCACATACTATTGATCGATTAGAATAAAACGATCGATTACCACAACCGTATGCGTGAGCGCAGCCTTAGCCGAGATTGGCGTGTGTAGAGCAGAACTCCCGGCGTTCTGTCAAGATGGCAGTGATATTGTTTAATTTTTGTTTTGTTATATTTAATTAATTGAAATGCCTGTATTTAAACTTTCGAGTAAAAAGGATCTTGTTGTTTGAATTCTACGAGAGGAGAGGGATCGACGAAACATAGTTGGGAGGAAACAGCTTTTCCTTTTAAACAATACATACAATCACGCCTATTTCCCCTTACGGGGTGAATGGTAGAGCATCAAAGATCATGAAGACATCTGACGCCACATTTGACCGTGGTTAGAGGGTTAGATCGGGAGGGAAGATATAACGTTGTCCTGCAGTGACAGAGGGGTATTTCTACATACATTCATACAGTAGTGTTGTAGCACTATCTAGAATTGTATACCTCTCGGAAAAACCCCACGCAAGTAGCTAGTAGATAGTACCGCAAAATTTAGAAGCTCGTATAATAAACGTGAGATGAGAGGCAATTTTTGGAATATAAACCATGAAAAGATGTCGCTTTTTCGTGGTTTTATTAGTCCGGCAAAAGCAAGAGCCACTTCGATGTGCGATTTGTGGATATGTAGATTATATACTTATTCGATGAAATACTGTTAAAACAGCAAGTTTGCGTCAAAAATATCGTGCCAAAGGGTACTTTTTAACGGATTCCACCGCTTCGAGCGTCGAGCTGAACATTGCCGAACGACAGCTAAGATAAGCAACATATTGGAATTCCTTGTAAACTGATATCCGTCGCAGCAACTTACTTGAAAGTGGCGACAGCCTCGGCAGGGTTGCCTCTTCTTTGCGTCTTCTGCACATAGAATTCGGCTAGTTTCGCCGCCAGGTAGGACTTGCCCGTGCCGCTTGGACCGCACAGGATCACGCGCCGGTGTTCAGTTAGTAACGATACGTATCTGCACACACAATTACACACGATGGAAAAATGGCCTCATTCACGTGGCGAATAGTCGCTGGATGCAAACCGCTTCCAATCGGTCTTTTTGGAAGTCTATGGGGGGAGGCCTATGTCCAGCAGTGGACTTCTTATGGCTGATGGATGATAAATACATGCAGTTAGTGGCTAACTCCATAGATAGCTTTGAGGATTCCTCTTAGGGGGTAAAGAGAAATCTAAAACGTTTAGAATTCACGTTATAGTTGTACGTAAGTGAAAAACTGGAATAGAAATAATCAAATCTCCAAAACTCCCAATTTAGGTAAATTTAATTAACCAAATCATTCAAGTGCATAAGTGATTTTACTAAGGGCTTCTTTCAGTGAGCTAGGGTAGAGATTTTAACACTAAGGTTCAGTTTTTTCCTTGAAGGGATAAAGGGATAAACAAATAGTGGAATAAACTAAGCAGGTAACAAGAAAGTTTTCACGTCGGGATAATTTTTTTTATCTACAGCGGAAATCTTGTCTAATTTTATTGACGTGGTCTAATTGGGCATGCATACATAGTAGATATCAAATAACTCGCGATTAGCATGCACCTAGATTGTACTAATTACACTTTTTTTTTACTTCAGATATAAAGTTTTGGTCGTACATCGACCCCAAACTTGACGTTCAATCAAACATCGTTCGCCCCTAGGCTATAAAATGTAATACATATACAAGATTGAAGTCAACGACCATCACAAAAACACTCACCTATAAACAATATTTTTTGGTATGAGGCTATCAAATGCCAAGCTTCCGACTCCTTGCAGGCAAATATAAAGCGTATTCACTGTTCCAATAATATACCCGCATGGTAGAAGCTCCGGGAATCCAATTTCGGGACCTCTCGTCGCTTCACCAAGGTGGTATGACGTCACAGAGTCCGTATTCAACCCTAGATTCGTCCCCAAGTCTATTCTAGACAAGTAATCTTTGAAAGTTTTCCTAACTATGTAATCTAAGTTCTGCCACGTGGTTTTCCCTGAGATGTAGGTGTACGCTATCGTGAATTCGTTACAGTTTATTGTCGAGTCACTGTTGTATACGTTTTTGTATGAGCTGCTGTGGGTGGACTTGTTGCTTTTCAAACTGTTTGTGTTGGATTTGTTCGTCGGGTAGTCTTGGGTTTCCGTTTCGGGGCTGTGGTTTTGCGACACCCTCGGGGAGTCGAAGCTCGATTGTTTCTCGAAGTGGTTGTAGGAACTAGACGATTGTTTTGCATAGAATCTGCATTCGGATTCCGTGAGTGTGTCTTGTACTTCTTCGAAGTATCTTTGGAATGTTTCCGGCTGTCCGAGGTATACTGCTATTGCTATTTTCTTTCCATCCGTGGTGTCGCCTTGGCTGTCGGCTACACCTGAAATCAAGGATATTATTAGGATTGGAAGAATCATGTCACCTTTCTGTTTCACTTTCCTAAACTTGTTTTTTTTCCAGCTGTTAAGGTGTAAAATATGTTCGTGTTTTATTTATTAATTATGTGTTAGATTACGCACACAAGTGTAAGCAAATTTAATAGTGTGATAACAGGAGCTTTTAATGTTGTCAACATGGAAAATACTTAAAACTCAAAAAAACCTTATCGCAAGTTCCAGTAGTCATCAAAACTTTACTGATGTATAATTATTAGGACTGAATACTTTTTGATTTTGATTGTGGCTAGAACTTATTCGACGACATAAAAGAAGTTTAATCCATTTTTAAAACTAAAAATAAGGAAAATTTACGCTGGTAAAATGCACAGAGGGCAAAGGTATAAAAAACGACACAAAAAGGTTACTATTACAATAGTTCAGTTACGAATAAGGTTATAGCTGCTATTACTATTAGTAATAATTTAAGTCTTAACCGTAGATTTCCATAAGAAAACTCCATCGCAATTTTCAGTAAAGTCACCACAACTTTATTGATCCACAATTGGGACTGAATCATTTCGGAGTTTGATTGTGGCTAAAACATTTTCGATGAAATGAAATAAAAGATATTTACATGTTTTTGAAAAATTTAAATTTAAAAAAATTATCCCGGTAGAATGCACAGAGGCCAAATGCATAAAAACGAAGAAAAAGGTACTATTAAAATCTTTTAGTTTCGAATACGGTTACGTAATAGTAATAACATAATTTAAATAGCCATAACAGTCGATTCAAAAACACGGTCGCTTTTGACCCGCACTCAAATTTAACGACGATAAATCAATTACAGGTGGGCGTCCATTTATTGATAGATATGTGTTTACGGAAAAAGTTCCCTTCACCTGTTTAGATTAAACGATTGATCCGCCGCTCGATAGAGCGCAGATTCGCACTTATTACGTCTATTTTCTTGCCTCCATAACGGTTTCCGGCACCATTATTGCATCCAGTTACAAATCATATTTTAGTTTCTATTTTATTATAGTGAATTGGACCATTAATTTGTACGAAAGAGATTTTTGTGATTTGTATGTAATAATTGACGAGATACGATCATTATCATTCCGCACAAAAGCCGCACAAATTACATAATTCGTTTCTCGTTTGAAGTAAAAAAAATACTAGTGTTATATGTGTAAAGTTCAAGGGAATATGGTACGTATATGTAGTTAGAACTACGAATATTGTTTGTTGAGGCAGAACAAAAAAAAACTAGTTTTAGTAATGTGACAAGTCATAATTACAAGTAACATTAAAATAAAACACATTAAGTAACTGTCAATGACATAAGTCAGATAAGAAAAGCTTAGTTCAACGACACCTCGAATTTCATGTACAAGAAATGTCCCTTTCTTTCTGGGCCGTTAGAAAGAAAATTGTTATAGTTCCCGTCACGTAAAAAGAACGCTGGTTTGTTCGCGCTTACGAACAAATCAGCGTTCTTTTTACGTGACGGCAACTATATATGTTATATTTTAGCTGTAAGCCGCTTCCATAAGGTCTTTTTGGGAATCCATGGGACAAGACGTCACTGCTAGATCCAGTAGTGGACGTCTTGTGACTGAGATGATGATGATGAATTATTTCCGTAAGCAGTGTTTATCACCTACTATATCAAAGGACGTGCTTGGCTTATTGAATTTTATCGATGTTCGTTGTTGTTGTGTAGTTCTCGAACTTTTTGTTACGTCGTTGTTATTGTTTTTTTATTTTTTTTATTTTTTATTCGTCGATAAGCTTGCGCTTTACCGTCAACTCACCTGGTGTTAAGCGACGGTCTACGATGGAGCGCGCTTGCCCAGAAGAAACCTATTCACTCGCGATTTGAAGACACTTAGATTATATCTATTCGGAAAAATCCATCCAGGAAGTGGAGTCAAAGCGTTTCGTACGTGTTTTCGGAATATCAACCATGTAACGATGTCGCTTTTTCGTGCTTCTTACTGTCCGATAGAAAAAAGGGCATGGGGGGAAGAGATCATGCAAAGCAGACGTACACTCACCGAAATGTATGCGATAAAAAACCGATAAACTGGCAACTTTGCGACGATGCTCCAGACTTTGGAGTTTAGTCCGAACAAGGGAATCGTCACAAATGAGCCTCCTAGCACGCCTCTCAATGGTCTCTAACGCCTCGAGCTAGTACTTAGCAGATCCGTCCCAAAGGTGCGAACAGTACTCCATGCACGACCGAACTTGTGCCTGATATAGTGTAAGCAACTGTTCCGGCGTGAAGTACCGACGCACCTTCGAAAGGATACCCAGCTTTTTGGCTGCTAATTGAGCTTTAGACTCAATATAGGAGCCAAAGTTAAGGGTGGACGTCAAAGTAACGCCTAAGAGCTCGAGGTGATCCTTAATCGGTATCGAAACATTTCGGAAAGTAGGAGCCAGCTGGAATTGGCTCCTTTTAGCAGAGAATAGGATTGTTTGTTTCCATTGCGTCTTTTCTGCATGATATAATGAACTAGCAATGTTCAGCCTGGTGGCGATGAAATGTAGCCTATTTCATTATCTATGGTTACAAACATTTCTATACGAAATTTAATTAGACTTTGTATATTTACGATATTCATTAGATTCTAGAAGATTCTCACCGATATCCGAATAGCTCTCTCCGATGGCGAGTTCCCGACTCTTCGGCGGCGGCAGCACACTGTTGATATCGTAGTCCCCACTGAGCCGGTCACTCGCAAGTCCGTTCGAAAACAAATCGCTAGCCCCGTTAAGTGCGCCCAATAACGCCTCGTTGTTTTCGTTCAACTCCACGGCTTTGTTCCCGTAGATTGGCTCGACCATTGTGGACTTAGGCGAGCCCTTCTTGGAGAAGTCAATGGTCGGTGTCGAAGATATACAATTGAAGTCTAAGTCGAGAGGCTGGGAGTGTATGTCGATCGCCGCCTGTTGACACAAAGTTGAGTTTATTTACACGTAAGTTTTAGGTAAAGCTCTTTTAAATTACAATAACAAATACTAAACTAAGAGAGAATCGGCCCGTAGAAGATTTTTTAAGATCTCGAAGCTCAGGTGGAATTCAGTCGCAGGAATAAGGTAATTAGTTCCGAACATTCCTTGGAAACAGGGGATAGAATATGTATATCGATCTTGGTATTATCAACGATTTGAATGGTTCGCTATTAATTCATATCTTTGTATCTTTGTGTCTTAGTTTGTAAGAGATCCCACAAAATCTGAGTCCTAGTACATATAAGCGCATAAAACTCTTGTTGTCGATTGTGGAAACATTATATTTTCAATGCATTGCAATGATACCTGATGCATAGTGGCCTGGTCAGCTAAGCTGAACCTCCTGGGATCCTCCACAGCGGAGCCGCCCGTGCCAAGCGAACTCTGGCTGCCGGCCAGAGACCGTGACGTCACCAGCCTCTGCAGCCGCTCGTTGTTCTGCTTCAAGTTCAGCATTTCGTTCTGGAACATTGGCAATTATTCAATAGGTGTTGGAAAACCATGACCCTGTCGTATTCTGGTGAGAATTCTGTGACAGCGGTAATGGACAGAGAGATTTCGTTTTTTTTATGATTCCTATTGTTCAAATAAAGCTTTCAGGGCTCACTAACTAAAGAGAGATTGCAACGATTCAGTGCATTACAATAAATATTAGATTGGTAATGTGTATGTTAATTCTTTAAATATCATTAATCGTTTTTAACTTTAGTTCAATAATTTGTAGATATTATTGAATACAATTTATTTCTCTTTCAACCATTTACAAGTCATTCTATTAAAGAAAGAGCAAACAAAACTTTCTGTTCTGAACATAATGTCTGAACATTCTGTTCTATTTTCGTAACCTCAGGGGAACATAAGCCAAAGGACAAAGGTCGCCAATACATCACAACTAAAGAACAAAATCACAGTTTATCGGCAAAGTTATCAATACTAATCTAGCCGCGAACTCGGAAAAGTTACGCCGCACGATAAGTATTTTTGGTAACGAGGGTCGACAAGGGTCAACGTTGTTATTGAAAACTTCCAAAACTCTGCTAATGTACGACGACACTTTGGCATTGACGAAAACGCACGAGTTAAATGTAGAAAATTACAAGTAGGAATGTACCTAAACTCTTGTGCCATTGCACAAAATAAATAGTAGATACCTTTCGGCCTTCAAATACACACCCTACTAGAGTCTGTTCAGTTAGACACCTAATGCGGCATTGAGAGCGCTGCTGTCCTTATTTCATTATTTTATTAATACGAGACCACAGAATACCAGTAGTATACTTCGAGACGTTAGTTCCTTTTTTTGCCATGATAGAACTATAAGTAAATAAAAACAACGCTATCTCTTTTAGCGCTTTCATAGTCCCGAGAGACACAACAAGAGATAATTTTTGTAAGCATAGAGGGGCGTGGAGTGTATGTTTATAGTGAAAGATATTTACTGAAGTGACAAAAGCTAAACATTCTGTGTAATTGGCATATAAATGAGTAGATAACCCGTTTAGAATTTGATAACTAGCATTTATCTACATGAATTAACATAGTATAAGATGGAGACACGGTGGAGTGCCAATATCCTACGGCAGATGAGCAAGCCGTTCGCATGATGGTAAAACTCAAACTTGCCCATAGCAGCTCAATCCCATGAAATTCAACTTGGACTTCAACAGTTTAAAACAATATATTCCTGCTACCTCGTGAGCATACACAGTAATATATCACGTACGGACTGGAGCTTTGGGGCCGCGTTGCGGACTATTTTAGTGTTCGTCATGCAGAAATAAGCCCTGCAAGCTATCTACGGATGCTGACACAGTAATACATGCACACTACTGCTTAGCGTTTGAATAACTAGCACGAGCTGGTCTCTTTTGCTACATAATATCTACAATATCTACATTATTGGACCATATACCAATTAACCATATACGAAAGTAGGCTGATATAGATGATAACAATCTTAATTTAAACTAGGAGGCCAATGAAAATATAACAAATGAAGGCATGAATAAAACATTCCCGGCGACGTGAAATCAATCAAACTTTTGTAGACATACCCTCATTTTAATAACGGTGTCTTTCAAACTCTCCAGTTGATGCGCAGAGCTCAAAGCCTCCAATCTAATATCGGTTAGCACCAGATCCTTCTCTCGCAGCTGTCGTTTCAGTTCGTCGACTAAATGGGAATCATGTTTCTCTGTAACAATATATATTTTGATGAATATTCCGCTAAGCTAGAATTGCGGCGTGGCGCGCGCATTTCTTTCTTAGCGGAATTGAGCCAAATGATTTTTTACTTAATAAAAAATATTGCCTTGTTCCGTTTAGGTTAAAAACAGGTTATGCCGAAGAAGCGCTATATTTAGGATTATGACAAAAGACCCTCGAGATGTCTTTAATTTTATAACAGACTTGCATTTCGCCACCTTAACCGATCTCTGCAGCGCACCGTAGTAGTTTGGTGTTAAGGTACACGTTTGCTCAGAAGATACTGAATCACTTACAAATTAAAGACACCTAGATATAGATCAATGCTTCCACATTTTTACGCACAATAGTATATAGAATTAAATCGGAAACTAATGATACTTTGATCAAACCATGATCACTCAGACTAAATGAACTTGATTTTAAACCATTTTATTATCGTTACGGGATAAAAAAGGCGTCAATTGTGCTGTGTAATCATGCCCTAAAATGACGATCATTATGAGCACTAAAGCTAAACGTCGTCTTGCAATTATCTTTATTAGTCAATAGAATAGACGTTAAACTGCAAGCGAATGAGCAATTTGTTAACACCCACTATTTGCTACAAATTTGTAGCTAAACGTAACTAGTGCTAAGGGTTAATTCAATTTTCAATTTCGCTTAAAACAATAACTCATAAGGCCGTTAGGCAATAACGAGGGACACCTATTGTAAGCACAAGACATTATTACAAGCCTCTATTCTCGTGCGGTAAAGATTATGTTGGCATAATATTTTATCGACACCAATAGACAACTATAGATTGCCCATGCTAAACAAAAATGTGGCCGCCGCTAAAACCGTAATATGAACGAACGAAAACGCCTAAAATTATTTACACGACCAAACAGTTTTTTTTAAAATAAATATTTGTGGACATTTCACACAACACCATTTAGCCCAAACTAAGCAAAGCTTGTATTATGCTTGAAACTCATTGTAGTGAAATTACAGAGATAGCTGAGAACCTGCAGACGGACTTTGTCTACATTTTTTTCATACGTTCACCGTCACCATCAATTTTTATTACTACACGGATGAAGCTGCAGATCCCAACTAGTAATTATAAATATATATGTATTTGTAAAAACGCTATTTAGCAATTTTATTAAATATGAGTCTATAGTTACGTATTGGTCTACGTTCTCTACATAGAATAGGGAATATGCACGAATTTTATTTCATAGTAATAATAGTTTTAATTGATAACATACTAAAATATAATACATATATATATATATATTTATTTATATTTCAATCGGTGTACATGATGAGCGACGTCATATAATGCGATCGTGTGCTCTTTCTTTAATATGAAACTAAAATGATTCTAACTTTCTTATTGTTAAAGATATTTTAATTTTATGTGTGGGATGGATCTATTTGTGATTAACCTTTATATGACCAAATAAAAATAAATCATGCATATTCTCTATCCAGTGTGAGGTATCCTCTAGCGCGCGGGAATAGGCCCCGCAGGGCTTTCTCCTGAAGCTAATTTGCGAAGCGTGGTCTCTGTCAGGTATTGTTTGGTGAGGTGATGAATTTCTAATCTCGTTAGCTTAGGGCAGTATTAATATCAGAATAGCAATGAATTGACCCTTGCCTGGGAGATCTGTGTAGGTAATATAAGCAAATATTAATGAGATGGGCAAAAAAGGCAATGAATGTTCATTGCCTTTTTTGGATATGAACTATAATATTAACTATTCATATGAATTATATAAACGTTTTCAATATGTAGTGTGTTTCTTTTGCTCAATTTTTTTCAGTGGTAAATTTAGCCATGAAATAATTATCTTAAACCGACTTATCTAAATGAAACGTATTTACATAAATCGTTAAAATTAATAAAAACATTTAAAAAAAACATCCAGTTACTCTTAAGGGTGTTGATTGATTGATCGTTCGCGAGTAAATTTTTTCATGAATAGACGACCACTTTCATTAGCTTTTGATCGAGATTTTAGAATCAACGACAAATTATATGTCATAGCCATTGTAACAATAATTATTAAATCGTAGTGATAACCTCACCTTTGGTCTGTTCTTCAGTCTTTGCGGGCGGCGCCGGGGGCTTCTCTTTCACGTCAGGCAGCACTTCGTGGGAATGTTCTAGACTATTCTCGTTGCTTCCCTCGCGGATGGTATGCGGGTCGTCGTAGTGATGCGAGCCGGACGAGCTGTCCTGTGACGACAGCTGCCCGAGGGAGGAATGCTTCGCAGTCTTAGATATCTTCGCGTTCCGTGAGAATGCTTTGGTGAATGATGAGCGGAGCTGGAACAATGTTAAAATGTTTAGTATACATAAACTAAGTTTGTTGGCGCAGCGGCCCAAAATGTGTCTTGGCCTCCGATACTAAAAGGTGCCACTCTTCTCTATTTTGCACACGTTGCCAGGCAAGAACGTGTAGATCTCTCGGATTTTTCTCTACTAGTGTCTCCATCTATACCTGGAGTGCCCGACGGGCTTTCTCCCTTGCAGTATTCCTAAGTAAGCCCTTTTTGTGGCACATATACCGTCGTAAGTAAAGTTAAATAATGTCCCGTTTCGTTTTCACGCGTGACAGTTCCCGTATGACAGATGGTGACAAAGTCCTTATCCAGTGAATAATATCCAGAACCAGACAGAACAGATCAGACAAAGTTTAAAGTAGTTCCAAAAAAGACAAGAAAGAGTGAATGTAAAGTTTTCGAAGACAATATCCGAGTGATCCCAGTGGACGGTGCGTCTTCGGAAGACGATACGAAGTATATATTTTTAAGTATAATAAAAATAAAACACTTTTCCAAAAAGTTTCAATATAACAAAGGGCTGAATAACTCGAGTATGATCTAAAATGTCCCAAACTCGAGTCGAAATGAACTAATACACAGATTTATAAAAGTTGGTGAGTACAAGACGTAATCAGCAAATATTCGCTAACATATTATAAAAAAAAAACAATAACTATCGAAATATTGCGTCAAACTTTATTCAGCAGTCGTGGATTTAAGTCCGAAATTGTTAGCACAGATGTTCAATGTCTATTCGTGATATGGTATTGTAATCCAATATTGGTCTTGCGTAATTCCTATTCTTAGGTATCGCTAGACCTCGAACTAAAGTGACGTGACATTCTTATAAGGCCTTAGTTATCTATGCGTAATACAAATAATTGCCATTTTTGCCATTCGCCGTGTTATCCCAATTTTCCCGCACATTTTGGATGCATTTTGCGGGTCAATCCGAAAGTTACTCATAAATAACAACGTAAAGGAAATATAACGCTCCATAAACTGGCATTGTATACACAATGTAGAATGTACAGAATAACCATGCCATAGAACATGAGTATACCTAGAATGAAGGTATGAATTTTAATATATAGAATGTGTACATTCTATATTTAAATGCCGTAAAAAAAAAACAGATAAAACGTTTATCTCAAATTCGGTTCAATGAAATCAATAATCGATATATTTTTCAACGTCAATTTAAAAAAAAAGTAACAACCCTTCATACTACGCTAGGTACTTACCTAGATAATATTTTACCAGTAACTATAATAATTATGCCCTCCGTTTCGCGCAATCGGATAAAAGCAGTAAGTGAGAGAGGTCACTGCTAGTCTTATCAGCGAAATTTCCTGGCATACGTAAATTTAATATTTCAGAATGACGACGACGCATTGCCACACAGGGTATTTAACAATAATCAAACAACAATCTACAATTCAAATTTCTAGGTGGCATTCGACTGTTACAGGCAAGCATAAAGCCTAAAAACAGACATTCGACGTACTCGTCTGGGCACTTAGTAGCATAAAAAATCTCTTAACAAGGTCTGAAGAGTGTACTAAGTGGACCCGCCACGCTGTCTGCTGATTGCTGGTGGGCGGTTTATCGACCAAGGATAACTTGACCAGGTTAAATTGAGACGTCAGTCAGTTTATAAATGACTCACTTGGCTCTTTCTCGTTTTAACGAACGCGCGGATCACGTGGGCCGATTGTTTTGTTCGTATTTAATACTAAAAATGTATGATGGAAAGCTATGAGTTTGTAAATTTATAATTTGTTTACACGCGGATTTACGTAAAACAGTTGGCGAGAGCAGGAAACTGAGATCGAAAGTCCGGAAGTTTAAGACCCAGTTCTATTCTACTGGCTGGGAGTGTTCACCTTTAGACTACTTAATCTGTGATGAAACAGAAACATCTAGTTTCTAGTACATACCCATCCTTTTTTCTTATGTTTCTTATCGTGGGGTACAGACGAGCCACTGCTCAGACTGTTAATACTGGACACGCTGTCGGTAGAAAGATGTCTTGTGATCGCTCCGTTGCCGGTCTGCACCGTCCTTTGTGGCGACGACTGCGTTTGTGTCGTGTTGGAATCCTGCTAAAGAAATAAATAATCCTGCTAAAAATTGTTTTAGCTACGAGATCACTCGACATTCTGTCACAGGGAAAATGTCATACAAAGTCACGGTAAATAAACTAGAATTAGAATTTGTTTTTTTAGTAAACTAAAATCTGGAAGTATTAAAAATAAAGGTAAGTTTCAGACTCCACGACGAATATTTCCAAAATCTACGCAAATTATTTCCGATGTTACGAAGAAGATTCATTATCCAATTGAGAAATCGTCCGCCAAAAGCTTTACTTTTTAACAGACTTCGAAATAGGAGGAGGGATAGGATTCGAAATAGGATTTTTAGGGTTCCGTACCCAAAGGATAAAACGGGACCCTATTACTGAGACTTCGCTGTCTGTCCGTCCGTCCGTCTGTCACCAGGCTGTATCTCATGAACCGTGATAGTTAGAGTTGAAATTTTCACAGATGATGTATTTCTGTTGCTGCTATAACAACAAATACAAAATAAAAAAGAATAAAATAAATATTTAAGGGGACTCCCATACAACAAACGTGTTCTTTTTTGCCGTTTTTATAGATAATGGTGCGGAACCCTTCATGCGCGAGGACGACTCGCACTTGGCCGGTTTTATTTTTAATGTTTGTAACCTCATAACTCCGTCGGTTATAAACCAATTTGCAAAATTATTTTTTATATAAAAGGATATATTTTCAGATGGTCCCATATACATTTGATCAGAATAAGTTCAGTAGTTTGGTTTAAAAATAAATATATATATATATATACATACAATTATGCCTTTTTCCCATGGGGGTAGGCAGAGACTATACCTCTCTACTTGTTACGATCCTGGCACACATCTTTCACTTCTTCCACTTCCATCAACGTTTTCATACATGCTAGTCGGTTTCGGGCACTTTTGACCTGAGCTTTCTCCAAAACGTATTCGATTATAACTGGAGAAAATATGTTATAGATGACATAATTATCCCAGTTATTGTTTTAATAAACGAAATTACGTAAATCGAAGTCAGATGTTTGAATTTTTTAAACTATGTACCACCTATAATATTGTAGTGTAGTTGTAGAGTCCTCTTTGGAAAGAAAAAATCTTTCAGTCAAAAAAAAATCGCCACACTACAAAGTAGAATGAGATAATACTTTCATAGTTCCGAAAGACAAAACGAAAGTGAAAGTTTTGTAAAAATTTAAGGGGGGTGCATTTTTAGACTGAAAGATACCACTACCATACTTTTGTCAGTTATTCCGCAACTGCAAGAACTGCAATTTCCGTTTACTGCAAGTTCCATCAACATCTTACATTAACATCCTATGTCAGGAAATAATTATGCCAGACACAGTTTTAAATCGTAGTTCATTTGTTAATGCAACTTGCTCATACCGTCACACAATATTTTGAAAAAAAAAAATTAAAAAAATCGGACAGTATGCAATGAGATTCGAAAAAGATTAACTAAGAGTAAGATCGAAAGTAGTGGTTTACACTTTACAACCTACATTATAAATTAGTCATAAGTCATTAAACCTAAGCCGGTGAAATTTTACTAGCTATTAGAAGGCTTTACATTTTGTAGCCACCTTATCCAACTGCACTTATCACTTTCAGTTCGTACAAAATGTAGCCAGACTTTCACCTTCACAATTTTGATTTGATTTATGGTATTCTTGGCTTTAGAGTCCGGTGTCTGTTAGACATTTATGGTAAAATTGGATTCTCTTAAGCACCGCCATAAAGAAGTTTCCAGACAACGATAGAATAAAAATAATGCTACAATTTTCCAAGTGAACATTTGTAACTGCCGACCCAAAAAGAGGGATAAGTTTGACATTTCTTTCTGTCTGTGGCATCGTAGCTCTCAAACAGATGGACCGATTCTGATCTAGTTTTTTTTTTCTTTAAAAGAAGATTTTTTCTAGAATGTCCTTAGGTATTTTCCATGAAAATCGGTACAATCGTTTTTTTTTGTCGGGACTTTTTGTGTATTATAAACTTATACTTGTTTTAATTCAATTGCTCTTTCTTGAAAAGACTGTTAACTGCATTGAGAAGTCAATCTTTTTTGAACTAGTTTGATTTTATTGTTCTAACAATTTGCGAATTTAATTATAAAAATATATACTTTGATCACGCAATTAACACCTACTTTAAAATTTCGCCTCAACAATCACAGGAAAAATAATAAATCATGGTGGGGATAAAACACAAGACATAGTTTATTTTTCATTCTAACAAAGTTTTTTTTTTATTACGGGCAAGTGCCTTTATTAACTACAACAAAACAATATACAGACTCAACTAACTAAACTAATACACAAAAAGCATATCGATTACCCCAGACCGATTACAAAGTTTGGAAAAGTGAGTGAATACACGGAACACCAAATATAAACGTGGTTCGAGGGTTAGATGTAAGGGAGAGGGTAAAACGTACAAAATGTTAGCTTGCAGTGATAAGGGGTCAGGTCAGCCCATCGCCTACATAAACGCCTTTTACAGTGTACCCAGGAAGAGAAGCAGCTGTTACATTCTATCTCATACGCGTCATGTATAAAATACGAGAGATTTGAACATTTTACATTGTACATTTTAGTTTAGTTCACATATGCATTCCGTGAATAGATTGTGTAACGGGGACAGATCAATTGATGGCTAATTTAATGCAAATGCCACCGCGCCTAAGCGACCCGCATTTATTGGACATCGAATTCTAATGTTCATAGATTTAAATGGTGTATATTTCAATGAATGCAGTACTGGTTGCGCTCCGTGGACTTATTCTAAGTTATTCTACTTTCGCGAAACAAAAAAAAAGCATACCTTCTCCTACATTTGACCATCAAATCAACTAACCCGATTGCAAATAGGAAACAAGCTTAGTGGGTTTGCGTATTTATAGGACGTTAACTAGGTGCGCTTCGGTTTAACTCACGAAATTATGGATAACGATAATAATGACGATGAAAAGTATTCTATGTCCGTCTCAAAATTTTCAGCTATCTCTGTTTCACACATAAAGGTCGATTCAGCTATTTGGAAGTATCTAAAGGCAAATTTAAAGGTTCTCGAGTGGAGACCACGTACCGGCAAGCGCAGCGTAGGAAGACCAGCCACGAGATACAAGTACGACCTCATACAAGTGGCGGGAAGACGCTGGATGCAAGCCGCTTCCAATCGGTCTTTTTGGAAATCCATGGGGGAGGCCTATGTCCAACAGTGGACTTCTTATGGCTGAGATGATGAGATGAAAGGCAAATTTACTTCTGCTTTTATAATATGAGCATATGTTTTAAGAAATGGAACCCACTATAAAGTACACTAGTTTCTCTAACGCATTGTGTACGAGAGTAAGACTATGAGAGTGCGCCTACAAAGTTCCGGGATAAGTAAAAACACTAATGCTCTTGATCTCATTACGTGTATAACGAGTACTATGATAGATGGCGGATCACATTGACCAACATATCGACGGTTCCTCGCCTGAATGCTAATTGAGATAAAATTATCTAAAGGCTTTCGAGGGATTTCATTTTAATGAAGTACTCGGCGTTGGCCTCGATATCATTATAATTTATATCGGGTGTTCAGACGAACAAAGGACGTACATATTTTACGGGTCATGAGTACGCTCATTATACTTTTACTATAGGACGTTAAAAAATTGGTCGACAGGCCTGTCCTGTGTCTTGGGCTTTAGTCTAAACCCCTTATTTAGAGATATTAAATTTTGAGTGCTTTCCTTGTGAAGAGGTCTCCACAATAAAAAAAATCGCAATCACGTGCAGCAATGCTGTTGACAGTCAATAAATCGTCTATGAATTCTTGTTAAGTTACAATTTGAGGGCCTGTTATGCAAATTCACATTTTACAGCATGTTCCATATATTGTATTTAACGTGAAATGTCGTTTTTTTTGTCGATTTCTGACCTTTTAGTCCCACAGTAATAGCTTTTCATAATGACGTGTGCAATTTACCCCTTTAATACTTTAACATCGGTCGTTTATCTGAACACCGTGTATAAGTATGGGATCGTGTGCTCCCAATTTTGTTTGCAGTATAACGAGTGCTTACATCGATGTATTCAATGTATCAATGGATAAATATGCAGATTGATTTTTATCGGAAGTGCTTTGCGTTTCCCAGGGTATTGTGTGAGTTGGAATTCACCATGTGCATCGTATATATATGCATATTTGTGGTTTTACCTGCGATTTACCAATTTTGATGTTAAAAACGTATCCTGAATAACGAATGCTTGATATTCTACTTTTTTGAAGATTTGAAATTAAATTTGTTTATGTTAGTCATGCAAAGGTAACAAATCGACGTGCAACAGTCGAATACGAATCGCTTATTGTAAACCTAAGATATGAAAATTAGAACACTGTTATTATTAACGGGATATTTACCGTGGTTCGCGTTAATTTTAAGCTCCCGATATTAAAAATACAAAATTAGTTAATTGATGAAAATTAGGTTAGAACATTCAGACTGAGGGTTCACACACTTGTATAAGTATGTTAGTAGTAGTAGATAGTTCGGCTATCTACTTCACAGATATTGAGAACCTACAGATTATTTTAGAAGATGTATTTATACGAGTCCATTTTAAGGATGTTCTGAATTTTATTTCAAATTTAACAATCAAGATCAACCTATAGGTTTTGATGTATTTGCTAGTGCCATAATATGCAGTATGAAGCTCCGTAATTTTTGATTGCTATGACTTGGAAGCTTGATTTTATACATCCTCTAGGAACAACTAAGTATTCCATAATATCGATACTTATCAACATCATACTGTGTATTGAGACACGCCTGATAGCAGATGAGCAGATGAATCAGAAAGTATTCTTATGAGGTTTTTTACGAACCTATGGGACCATAAAAAATATACCTACTAAAGTTTTTCCCGATCAAATTTATTTTAAAAGCCAACAAGGCACCCTCCCGAAATCATAAATAAAAACTATACAAAAATTCATTAGCATTACGGTCCCCATTTAACTTCCAATCAACTAATTAAAACGGACACACAAAAAAATCACTCCCCGTAGAAAAATAAATTCGTGCTGCCCCGTCATAGTCAGGGAACGACGGACCGATGGTATCGCGTCTGTTCCCATTACCAAATAGCTTTACAAGTGCACTCAGGTAATATCCGTTTAGTTCCCGTGTACCTGTTATGAAGGTAAAACCATGTCGAATTCGTAAGTAGAAAAGCTGTCTCTATAACAGTGCTATTGCCGTGTACAAGTCACGGAACACGCTAAGAAAGTTACAACTGCGAGCTTGTTCCTTATCTACGATAGCTTTGGGGTTAACGAAGATTGAGAAGCCGCAATCGCTTGATATTGGTGAGTGATGAAGGCTCATAGATTGATTATTAATTTTGGTGAAATGAGTTCTTTTAGTTCGTTCTTAAGATCCAAAATAATAAAATGGTAGATTGATACACGATAAAACAAATTTCAATCGTATGTGACACATACGTAACATTACATCGTTCATTCGTTCATTGACTTGACAAGTTGAAGCCTAATACAGTTCAAACTTCGTTGCGAGTTGCGACGGCTACATTTATGTACTAAAATGCACCGAAATTCTCATTTTACAGGTTTTTTTTTTTCACATTTTGCTTACATATAAGGATCTTCTTTATGAGTTAACTATAGTTCTATTAAATATATGTATTTCTCGAATAGATTGAGACAGCATTGCTTTTTATTGAGTACCTTACCCGCGAACTATAATTTGAGTTCTGATTTTCATTCCTGTGTATTTGGTTTTGTTCTTGATTATTTATATACATTTACACACTTTTTGTAAATAAATAAAATTGAAAATTTTTAGTCAATATCAAAGGTCACCACGATACTGATCTGGTATTTAAAATAAATACTATAACTAATAAGCGTATGTTTCTCATTTAAACAGTTCTATAAAACAATAAAATCTAAAAACAAAACAACTCATACTTACTCGATATTTTTGAAGTGGTTTTCCACACCAGAGTATTTAATAATTTATTTTAATAATTTTAATAATTGATGTGAAATTTCATAATTTCAAATTTGTAAAAGATAACTGACCTGGCCGGTGACGTTAACTCCGTCCGCTCGGATACCCATGGACTGCATGTGCGCCGTCGTCAGCCCGGCCTGTATCGACTGCTTCCTCAGCAACTCGATCGTCTGCCTCAACTCCGTCAGCTCCGAGTCCTAAAAACAAATACGAAACAAAGCGTGCTCAATGAAAAGAAAGTAATTTGCATCCGTCCGGGACCGGTCCAACAACTTACACGGACCAGCGAGCCGGGACGTTCACACGCGTCGCTTTTGACAGCGCTTACGAGTGAAACAGTACTTATCAAACGTGGACATTCATCCGAATACAATCTTAGCACAATAATTCACAAGACCATACATTGTGACACTGCGCATATTTTCTTGCGAAAACGTACAATTAATAACGTATTTATAAAAGTTGGAATCCGTGCTTATTAGGCACGGGATAAAAGCGCTCTCAAAGTCAATATGAACCATTCACTAGAACAAGCTATATGGTAGCAACGCTAGGTATCAACCTATAATGTTTGCTAGAACAATAGTAATTTTCACTACATGCAAAGTTTTATAAAAAAAAAACCGTTTATTTTTTTGAGATTTTTACTTTTGTATTTTTTATTATTATTAGCAGCTCCATAAACGGCAACTCACAGATAAGCCGCTTAAAATTTGTCAATAAATTATTCTAAAAGAACTTTGAACCATTCACTAGAACGCGCTATATGGTAGCAACGCTAGGTATCAACCTATAATGTTTGCTAGAATAATAGTAATTTTAACTACATGCAAAGTTTTATACAAAAAATGCCGTTGAATTTTTTGAGATTTTTACTTTTGTATTTTTTATTATTATTAGCAGCTCCATAAATGGTAACCCAGAGATAAGCCGAATTAAATTTGTCAATAAATTATCCTAAAAGAACTTTAATTTCAAAATGTCAGCACAATTTAACCTTTACTTTCATTCATAAGAATTATTTTAGACAAGGGCACTCCACTCTACTGTTGCGTCTCTACACCAGCCAGGTTAAGTACGAATTTTTGAAAAGGTTTTTTTTTTTTATATTAACGACAAAAATATGTAAAACATATTACTGATAGAATTGCAAAAATAAATGTCGCTCGAAAGTTAAAAGTGCATATGAAATAATTATGCAATAATTATCTCCAATGAAATGTTAGCACAATAATTCACAAAGCAACAGTGAAAAGTATCAAAAACAAACATAAAAATTGATCTAATGAAATGTTTACACAGTTCGCAAGAAGAAGAAAGAAAGTACTATCGATTTCTGAGAATGCCATTTCTTAAATTGACTAGTCATTTCTATTCAAGTGTCGTGCGTGCTAAGTACGAGATGGCGATTTTCTACAACTTTTCGATGCCAATTTGAAGCAATGACTTTGAGGATCAGTGACAGTCTACTCTTCGCTATATTAAAATTCAATAGGTGTAGATGAAAATCAACATTTTATAGCTAGTAGGTATATTTATAATTAGCTATCAACGCTGGCGATCAAGCTTACAAGACTACGAGTATTACTAAGGCATGATCATTAATTTTAAATTTATTAGATGGTCAATTAAATGGTTTTTAAGGAATCGACATCAGTTTTACGATGAAAATTGTATATTTTAGTAACGGTAACTTAGTTTAAATTATAAATAAATATTTGAGGACATTTTCACACAACATTAAGCCACAAACTAAAAAAAGGTTGTACTATCAACCAGCCGAACCAGCTGGCTGATAGAATACATATATACTTTTTTTTTTGTAAATACATACATATGATACATATAAACACCCATTAACAGAACAAACATCCCTGGTCATCACACAAATGTTTGCCCTGGGTGGGGATCGAACCCACGACCTACAATTCAGAGGCAGACTTTCTACCACTGAGCCTTGAGGTCTGTATTACAAACGAAGGTGAAAGAAACAAAACTTCTTAGAACGCATGACGACACGCTAATTGAAGCTAGCACATTGGGGGACTACTATCGGGGCATAGGCATTTTTATTTCAATAATTTATGTGTATGGATCAATCAGAATCATTCTACACATTTTCATTCATAATAAATATAGACACAATCTTATTACTATATTTTAATTCGACCACACGGTTACAATGTCAAGAGCACCTAAGACAGTTTCAAAACCTCACTAAAATAGTACTTATTAATTCTTAATCTGTTCGAATAGAGAACTAATATGGCATTGAGTGTAGTGCTATCCTTATTTCATTATTTTGTTCGACTAGAAATCCAATCGAGACGTCAGCTCCCATTTTTTGGTACGATAGTTCTCTCTCCGAACAGACTCTAAATAAATTATGATCTTGACGATGTCCAGAAGAACTCGATAATAAATATAGTCCATCTTTATTATCGATTTCTTTTGGTATGTTCAATCTATAATCACATTAACTAACATGTAGACGAAATCAAAACAACGAAATATATATTTTAATTGTTGTCAGTCTCTTTCTCTCTTGCAGAGTACGAATATAGATCGAAATATCTCTTTCCACGTCTTTTTGGTTTTTTGCGTGACAAAAATATTTTTAGGTCTAATTCTAATTTGAATTAGGGGCAATAAGACCTGTACTCATGTCCCGCTTGGGGTGTATTGGGGTGGGTGTATAATTTTTAGGTCTATGAACTCAACGCATCTACAGTATGTCACCAGTAAGATCCAGTTTTCTGGCTCCGTCATCCAATCATTGTACCATATTATTAAATTGTTATTGAAATTACATACATACGTAATCTATACGTATCTATACCAAATTTCAGCAAATCAAGTAAAAGCTTGTAAGCAAAGCCAATATGAAAAATAATACACACAGAGATGTGGTAGGCCCCCCGCCCAGTGCACTGCGGGGTTTCCATGCGCTTGAACACAGTGAAGCATACTGATAGGTATGACATGATTCTCACGAGTTACTCAAGAGTCAAGAAAAAAACATGATAATCACTAGTGACGTTTCCGCATTTTCATTGAATCAAGTATTAAGTACATAGATAATACTATATTAAGTAGGTGCGTATACCACGTTAAAGGAAGAGAGAACCCGAAAAAAAAAGGAAAAAAAAAAGGGAGCTGTAAATACCGTATTCAAATCTATTCCAGCAGTGCAAGTCCGTACACAACCATCGTTTCACGGGACGAACGATACGTAACGACTAAACTACTACTAAACTCGGTTGTAATAACGATAGATTTAAATTTCTACATTTGAGGTAACTATAACACAATCGTTAAAATGACGAAGTTTGCGATGATTCACAATATATCAAGAGTAGAAACAGAACATGACATTTCATATTATCATCTTATAGTGAAGACATTTACTAAAAGATGATACTATGAAATCCGCGTCACGACAGAAAGAAAGTGGCCTGAAAATACTATAGTCAAGTCTATTTCAGCTCCTGGGTTCGACAAAACCGATCAAACAACAACACAACAACGGAACACGGTTAATAAAGACCGGTAACTCCCATTAGTTCTATAGAACTGTGACGTCATAGAACTCTTGAATTTTTTTACCCCTTTAGTTCTATGGTAGAACTATTAAAACGAAATCTCTCTACCGACAGATAAGATCTATTTTTACAGTCCACTCTTGTTTTATTGCTAAACTCGGCGTTCGTTTTTTCTTGTCATTTTGATGATAAACGTATTTAAATTGTAAAATTGTTGTATGTAAGTTGTATAAGTGTAAAACAACTAAGTATAATATATAGATATTATAGTCGAGACTTTAAGGGGTATTATATAGGGTACCCCATATACTTGAGGTTGACTTTTTTCGTTTCGTATCGTTCATGCAGTCAAACGATGAAATGTGACGAGACTTGCACTGCTGGATATTTTGTTTACGAGTATAGTGGTCGTCCTTAACATCAGGTGAGCTGCGCTTAAATGCCAATCTTATCTAGCAAGAAAAACAGCATTTGCATCACAACTTCGACAGTTTCAGGATATCGAACTATGATCAAAGTCGGTACGCCCACGTGTCCCTTCCGAGTTCAAGGAGGGTTACATTCAGGCATTTGAATTGCGAACCCATGATCTCGGAATCTCATTCACCGAGCGCGTAATTTGAATTCTTTATAACACGTACAGCGTTTATTACCTTTCTCTCTGCTGTTGCCGTGAGCTGGTGTAGCCGTTGGGTCATGTTCGAGAGACTCTGTTCAAACGCTGACACGACATGTGCCTGTAACAATAAGAAACAAATGCTTATTAATATAGCAATAGCTAGTTGGATTTGGGTTAAGCCGAAGATACAAGTTATTCATTTGAAGTGAAAATCTGTTGTCAAGTAACGTTGTGTTACGGCCTTGATGGCCAGTTCACATTCTTACTGTTACACCCGATATAAGGAAGATTATATTTTTGACACGACTTTACTCCACATACTTAATATAATAACGCTTATATAAATTCCAAGATTGCAGATCCAAATCCTTAAACAAAATTATTTAATAAACAAGTATAAGTTTTGAAAACTCAAAAACGTCCGACAAAAAAAAAATAACGGCTGAACCGATTTTGATAAAACATATCTCCTATCATGGTCCATCCATAAGTTTGACGTGTGTAACGTCTCTTTGAGACTCCCCCCAAACTCAAACTCCCCCTTTAACAAATTTGTCTTTATCTCAACCCTTTTTAGTGTTGGAGGTTAAAAACAATATTTCAAGAAAAGATATAGCGCCAGAGTGGCAAAATATGTCGAATTTTTCAACCGTTTAGCTCAATTAGATTTATCTTTGAGAGAAGATTGCATAAATATCTAAACAGACCTAATAGGCCTTCAGCTTAGAGGTAACTACTAAGATACTTATATGTAACGCTCGATCTTTAGCTTATATGGCTAATTACCTTAAATTTTATATTATTTTTCTCATCGAACATTATTCTTATACTATTAATTTTTTTATTTATTATATTTGATTTTCATGAAGTTAGTTTATATAATATATAAGCTTTTGTGCTTGAAAAACAATTTTGTTAATATATCAGTATTTTTTGTAACATTAGGATATAACGAACACTGATGATTGTACACATTGTATTTTTATGCTGCATAAAGAAGTTTTAAAATTGAAATTGAACTAAGATACTTGGTATTAGCTTCATATTCTATAAATATTAATTTGATATAAAAAAATTACACGAGCTGATTAACTTCATCGGGCTCGTTTGTTCTTACGATTTCGCGGAGTTATGGAAAGCTTTCATCTTTCAATTAAAGCTGGAACACACCCAGTTAGCCATAACTTGAGCTAAGTGAGCTTTCACAATGCATTAGTACTGTTAATAAGCTTACTTCTGGTTGATCAACATAACTGTGATTTCTATTCGGTAAGTAATCAGAGATGACCGCAGGCAGACCGTCACGGATCTCATACCTTCGGATATGGGACGATAATATTACTCGGCCGGCAAAGTCTCACTGTTTAATGAGTTACATTGCTCACAACAAACCGGTTGGAAGCCTTGAAGAACGAAATAATTACGATATATTGATGTAACTTCAACGGGATTATAAAATATTGGCCGCGAGCTCCTGACGCGACGTAGCTATGACTCACCGAAATAAATTACTTTATAAACATGTAATAGTGTCGGTGGGAGTCACTGGACAGGGGCTCTTTGTTTGCCACGTCACAGGAAGGCTCTTAGCAAAATTAAAATGGAGGGTAACGACCCTGTATAAACATGCGTAGCGACGTGCGTGCTGCATTACGGCAGTGGAAGGAATAAAATACCGACGTTTTTGTAATTACATTATTCCGTGCTATTTCCAACTAATTTGAACAGACATCTTTTTAATAGTTGTAATTCACCTGTTCAGCTTGCTTAGCCAATTATATTGTCCGGGCGTCATTGATAGATAACCCTCGGGACACCTTTTGCGCGTGCCCAAGTAAACAGGTATTGCGACTGCAATGGTTCCGCACTGGTATTTCTAATTCCTTTTGTGGTGCCGCTCAAATATTTCAAAGGTGTCGAAAGTGGTAACTTACCTGTTCTGTGGGATTTAATCTCCAGATTTCAGAGTTAAATAATTCAGCTGCATTCCTAAGCCATAGAAATATTTGGACAGCTAAAATACAACCACTATAAATTGGCTAATCGTGATCTCAAATAGCAGAGCTTTTGAGTTTCGAACCAGTTGATCTCCAAGTATATAAATTCTATTTTGAAAAAATATAGTCGCAACATCAGATGACATTGACCACCTGGGTAATGTTGGACGGTTTTTATCCAACGCTACGGAACCCTAAAAGTGCATGAATTCCGGAGACAGGTGGGTGATAATTATTAATCAACAGCTGCGGAAAGTTGTGCATCAAAAGCTTAACGATTCGAACAAAAATAATCCTAGCCCACAACTACTGCCAGAAAGGAATTTTGCCGACTGCTTTTTCTTTACAAACATTTAATGTAAATATGCAACACTTGTCTTTATTTCGTGTAAGTAGGTATATATTTTAATGAAGGGATGAGTGTAATTGCGTGTCATTAAAATAAATGTCCCAATGTTGTTTTAACTAGAGCAGAAAGCTAATTTACCTCCAGTTTCTAAACATGCGCGTACGTACACATATGATCTCCGTAACGACACGGCCGTTAGAGGCGTTAACTAGAATGAAGAATGTACTCGTATTGTTATCTTCCCAATAGATTTGGGTTCGTGCATCGTTTGCGTCGTAGGGCGTCGACCTTAAGATCTTATCTATCTTACGGAATAAATGAAGTACTTGCTGCGTACATTAAATTAAATAATAAAAAGTTAAAGTAGAAACAAAGTCACTAGTACTTACGATAGATATGTGTTGTGTTAACCCATCTTTTAGAAATCAGTGTTGTACATTTTAAATGGCTATTGATCCATCAAACAAGCAATTTTGTTTGTGAATAGAAAACAAATCTAGCAGTTGACACACTGCATATTTGTTAAATACATATTCAACACAGTGTGTTTGTTAGCACATACCGCTAAAATGTAGAAAGTATAAAGCTTTTAAGAGATATCAGAAAGCTATGTCAAAAAACCCTCTACCATAACTCCAGTTGCTAGAGTAGCTGGACAAATGTCTCTTTTCTAACAGTCTAAAAGCAGGATATGGTTTGTGTTCCTTAGTTCAGTTTTCTGAATCATTCAGCAAATCTCAGTCACTCAATTGTTCAGAATACCAAGGAAGGTTCGACTAAACATAACCACACTAAACCATACCATAAGCTAATCTTTCGAAGATGTCGCCTCCTACATTTTATTCGGTACATAAACACACTGAATAAAGACGTTGTAGGCGCTACACAATAAAGATACCTGAGTTAGCAAAATACGCGTAACAAGAGAAATCGATAACAACATCCAGGTCGAGTAGGAGTTACATGTATTCCTCATTCTTATCTGAAGCCCACTCGAACGAAACCCACTGGCGTATTTCACGTACACAGCGGCAATGAACGAGATTATTTGTTCAAGTGCACTCTTCCTTATTCGGGCGACTAACTGTGCTGCACGTCTACGGTCAATTATTATTTATGAACATGCCTTATGGAATAACGACACTATAAGTCCGTCAAAAACTAATAAGGCTCCCAATTTAAGGGTTTTATTGACACAGTTGGTAAGAAATTCAATTCTATGTTGTTGCCGTAATTATTTATGATTGCGTGCTATGGTATGAACTTCAAAACGTCAATATACCAAATAAATTACAAAACATTACTTGGAAGGGTGGCGATTTACGTTTTTTTTTCGCAAGATAGATCTACGATTGTCCACTAACTCCTAATGTTAAGCGACACGGTGTGGCGCAGGATGGAGCTCGTCGATCTAGAAGATATCTATTCACTCTAGGCTAGAAAATTCCAAGATTGTAGTTTCAGGAAACAGAGATGGCGGCATAGAATACCAAAAAAGTTTTTTGCTGCAAAGTTTGACGCAAACTGGATTAATTGGTACTGACAGTTAACCAAACAGAAAATCTGTTGTCCTTTCGTAGCAAATTTTACTCGCGATGTTTTCCAACGAGTCAGTCAATCACCACCACACCAGCACGCATTCCAAATAAAGGCTGTCGCAGATGAAGAATCATAAATCCGATTAATGAGTTACAAAACAAGTTTAGAAACGGCAGTGCAACTTTTCTGAAAACAATACTCACATAAAACAAGCCCTACGAGTAATGGTACAAGCGGATGCGGCTGCGTTAGGAAAGTGTGCCGTGGTCGCAGCCACCACCTTCGGAAAGACAGAACAAGCCGCGCAGCCTTTGCTCGATAGTTATCTCACGTTCGATCCCAATATACTTATACGTGATCCCACTACGCAGACCACCGAGACGGGCAACCGTGTTAATGAGGTTCTGCGGCAGTTATCTGTGTAGTAAGTACAGCAGAAAATTTTCTATAGGTTATTGGAAAACATAGAGGAGAAAACAAATTGATTCGATATGTAGAAACAAGCGGTCCTTCAATTTACAGTTAAAACATATCCGAATTTTTTAACAGACATGTGTAATAGTGGGAAGGGTACATATTTGACCAGTATCCAAAAGTCGGGAACGATTGCTCAAGTTCAAAGGTGTCCCTTGTGGCGGTAACAATGGTTCGGCGACGGAGGCCATACGCCCACGCACGCCGTGACAATATGAAACATTGCGTAGACGAAATAGGATCTACAAACAATGCTTCTATCAGGGGAATTGCAAAACATGTCTAGATATACGAGATCGCTCACTGCAAGCATTCCGTTTAGAATAGCGTCGTAAACTAGCGAAGAACCAGTTAAATATTGGTTAGTAGGTTCAGAAGCACTGTATACACACCTGCAGGTGAAAGAGAAATGCTTTGTGGAATCATTACATTATGACGGTAATATATTAAGATAGCATTATCGCTATGTAATAAGATTGTGTTTCCTTTTATTATCGTGGGAAAGGATATTGTATAATCGAACTGATCAAAGTTACTACTCAAGGAAGATTAAGTCAACACCTGACCACCTCTATAAAAGGTTGAACTTTTTTGGTAGTCCACAAGCGACAGGTAAAAGTTTTTTTACATTGGTTTCTACTTATAATTTACTGCGCATAAGTTTTATAGAGTCGGCATTTCTTTTTGTAATAAAAGCGATGATTTTTAAGATTTATACACCCGTTAGGGCTTGGGAGAGCACGGATTCGAAAGCAAAACAAATCGCACAATATGATTATCAGATTTTTAATAATAAATTTGCTTATGTCATGCTCGTAGATAGGTACAACGATGTTATTATGTACATTATGTAAAAGCAGAAAATAAAATATAGAAGTTCAGAGAATTTTTATTTAAACAGAAATGTGATAGTAAGACAACTTAGACAACACACCTTTACGTGAACACGCGACAAAGCTATTGTATGGATTCCCCTCAGCGATGTTTCGAAATGATAAGTCATTGTTTTCCATAAACTAAAGCTGAAAACGAAGGGGAATAAACCCACACCCTAAATGAAAAAAAATAATGAAAATACACAAATAGAAAGCAAAACTCGATGACACGTAGCTTTTTTTACAAGGAAAATTATCAAAAGCATACAAGGTTAAAACAAAGTCTCAGCAATGAGACAGCCAAGGCTAATGGTGCATGTGCATGTAAAACAATGTGTGTAAAACAATGGTGCATGTGCAGTAGATGGCATCTTCATATGATGCGTGACTTGAATGCTACACGTGATAAAAATAGTTGTGATACAACAAGATGCATTATTTATTAATTGCCCTTTTCCATTAATCATGCTCGTCATAGCAAAAACTGTTGTATGCTTACCTCTTCCAAGATAGGACAGCTCTTGTAACGTGATTTTCTGATGGCTAAATCCCACCAAGGCACGGGAGGCTTGGAACGTAATATAGTTTGACAACCTATTTTAGGATCTTGAGATTCATATAAAGTTCCAAGGGTTCTGGATGACGGTCGAGATAACGATTCTTCAGATATTTCATCTGCAGGAATACCGGTTACACATTCACAGCATTTATGAGGCCTTTTCGGCATCGTTTGCGGTCTAAAGTCAGCGCTGAACGAATGGCGGTAGTTCAGTCGTTTCGAGAAACCGTTCGTTTCGCTCACTGATCTCTTGAATCCATTTCTATTGTTCTGTAAAGGCATTCGGGGTATTTGCTGCACTTCGCTTAATATAGGAGGGTCGTCATTTAGACCACCGTATTCATTAAGAGGTGTGTTAGGTTCGGAGTGGTAACCTATTCGATTTCGCTGCAATGTTCCATAAGAATTTTCTATAATACTTGGCGGTTTGAGGTCTATAAATTTTGGTCTACGCATATTAAGAGTGGCAAACTTTTGTGGAGATCTATGAAATTTGGACTTATTTGGTAAGTCCTTGAGAACGTCTTCCGTATCTGTGGATGGAATCGTGGAATTGTCGCTGTAACTAGATATAGGGCGGTCATTATCGGTGAGGTAGGAGGAAGATTCAGAGCAATTATCTCGATCACTATGGCTTCTTCTACAGTCGCCAGACGATCCGGTAACGTCCGTGCGCACGGAATGCTGTTCTATGCCATCCTGGTACCCGGCGGCGTGCTGATCATACGACAACCGTTCACCGTTACTCAAGACCGCGATACCAATTTTTTCACCTCCTCTTACGTCCTTCTCTCCCGGTATATCCAAACTTCGCAGCCGCCTACGTGGCTTTGTATCTATAGAATCATAATGAACTTCTTGTCTGCCATTTGTGTATTTTACTGGAGAACAGCTTTTTGACTGAGGAGGAGTAACTTTTGCGTAGATTGGTTCTGTAAAGCTTAAGCGTTTTTCTTGGTATTTATGATTTGTTGAAGGATTTGACACAAACTGCACTCCGCAACCATCTAAGAAATTAGGCTTAGAAGTTCTATTTAATGTAAAATACTCTGAATGTCTTTGAGGTAGATTAACAACAGCATTTGGGCTGGGATCGACTAAGTTCCTTATCTTGATTCGGCTTCTTGGGGCGCGAATAGTTGCAAATCCATCATGTATCGGCGATCCATGATAAGTGTGAGATGTAGTCACAGCTATTTCTGGCATTTTTATAAAGTTACACTATTAACGTTCACTTTCACTACAATGGTGGGAATAATTCGTAACTTGAGCATTTTTTATAATCTAATCTGCAGTCTGAAATATTTTTTTTTTAAATATTGTTTGTTTACCAAGACCTCCGTCGACCGTGTATATTTCGGAAAAGGGACTATATCAATCCAAACGTATTTTATGTTTCGTTTTACCTAATGGAGTTTAGTGTAATGAAAAACATTGCTGACAAAAAGCCTCCGAGACGTTCGAACATTAATAAAAATAGATCATCATAAAACTAAGCTAGAGTAATTGAGAATTTTATTATTAGTATAAGCCGATATCGATTTCAAGCCTCTTGACCTGTTACCACCAGTGGTCGGGAACCGAGATACTAGAGGAAGCTTATTTTGGGCCAGCATGGTTGCACCGGCACATAAAAGTTTACTAGATAAACCACTTGAAGAAATGTAACGTTTATTTTTATTATCTTTTGCTCCTTTCGAAACCTCAAGTGGTAAACATGTAGAAAAACGTTGGTGAAGTTTCTTTATAGATCACGGAATATTATAAGCGTGTCTAAAAAGCCTATGAGTGACCAACGATACATTGTCAGAATATATACTTAAAACATATTAAGCAGCAATAAAAAATGATTGATGTACTAACAATATATACTAGTGAAATTAGTAATTACATTCGTTTATACTTACAATAGACAGACAAGACAGGTTTTATATGTTCCATAACCGTACCATATATGCGGGATATGGACTTTCTAATTCAGCAATTGACATCCGTTTAATTACAAGTAAACGATTACATTTACTATCTATCTTGAGATCGTATTTCTCTCTATGTATGCGACTAATAAAATCAGAGATAATATATTGTAGGTACTACTATTACTATAACTAGCTGTTACACCTTTGTTAAAATACAATTTTGTTCTTAGTATATCCTTAGGCTTATGAAATATATAATGATGTGATAATATTTTAGGTATAACAATAAAGTTCACAGATTACAAGTCCACATGTATGGTTTAAATATGCAAAGTTGCCAACGGCGATTTTACTCCAGTCAATGGCCGAACGTGCAGACGAATGACGGTTTACACGTAGTCCTTTGCAAAATCGATGAACTAAAAGCTTTGTACCTTTGGAATAAGAGTGTTAAATAACATAATGTTTTCAACTTAAGGCCGGTTAGACTATGACTCATTTTGCCTCATGTTACTACACCATTCTACGTTTATCGCCACCGAAGCCGTTACATTTCCACTTTAAGCCAAGGTTGTGGCTTACTCTAATATTCATCGTTTTCTCAAAACCGGGGGTCGTTAAAACTTTTCAGTGGAAAAAGTTTATGGCACTATTAACGATAACAAATTATGTTTTTATGCAATAAATAACACACAATAAATCTATTTAAGTACTTTAAGTATAGGTAAGTATGCCATTCTTACAGAAACTTCTTTAAAAAATGTTATTTAGTTTTTATGGTGAAACTTTTTGTGTGTAGGTATATTTTTATCATTTCATAACATGATATCTATACTATATACAATATTTAAATATAATATGGTGAAGATTTGAAACAAAGAGATCATACAGATACATAGAGCGAACTAAATAAAGTAGTCAGTTACAAGGACGAGAAATAAAGCCTCTACCGAGCAAGACGACACTCAACACTGGCTGGCAATGATAACCACTAACTATTATTGTTACAAACTGAAGTGGCCTTAGTAGATGAAAACATCATAGTGAATGTTTATGGTAAAAGCATGTGTCATAATGCTCTTGAACTTAACGCCGCACATTTTGAGAGTAATGACACCATAGTTGTTTGATTTATAGACGATAAGTCGACTCGTAAACCGAGAGTTACGAGGGCTGCATTATTCATCTGCAACGCACATCACAATGGTACAACCGGCTTCGTAAACGGGTCAATGAATAAATTGTACTCATGATCAATGACCATACGACTGTCCATCAAAAGAAGGTGTCAATTTTTTATTGCGATTGTCTTGTGTATTTGGTATTCGCCAAAACAACTGCTATGTCATTGATATTATTGCATTGCGTAACTGTATATATTATTTACTTTTCATTTCTAATGAAGTTCAATTCAGGCTTTTCCAATTTTCCTGATATCGTGTCTATCTAGTTATCGAATGTATTTACAACGGGTCTACGAATCAATTGTATACATGAATCTCACGATCAATGACCATACTAATTGACAATTTGTATTTACATTCTTATTTTGACATTTTTATTTTTGCTTGATACAAAGCTATATTTATTTATTTTATTCTTGGAATCGACTAGATAAACCAAAGATTGGTACAATATATAATGTATGTGACCATAATATTATTATACTTGTTGTACCTATACTATCATGTACTGAAAATATCCGATTTGTGACTTGTAACGATTGTTATTAATAAATTGACCATGATTATTACGATTATGATACGATTGTCCATAAAAAATAGGAGCCAATTTATTATTGCCATTGTCTTATATTTTTGGTAGTCGCAAATCATCAGTTATGCAATTGTTATTGCATTACATAACTGTATTTATTGTTTACTTTATATTTCGTTTATGAATGAAATTAAGTTCAGGCTTTTCAAATTGTATAGGTACATATCGATTTTCGTACATTTTTTATACAGGCTGCATATAATAATCAATGAATACACATGATCAATGACCACACAACTGCCGATCAAGCAAAGAAAGGTGTCAACTTTTTTGTTGCCATTGTCTTGTGTTTTTTGGTATTCACAACATTTATGCCGTTGTTATTGCCATTACATTACACAACAATATTTACAGCCTTCATTATAATATTTGGGGACAATTCACACAACACCAATATGATTCAATCCAGTCTTTTCAAATTTTCCAGTTATTATACATATCTTATTTTCTAACAGGAAATTTAATGTACATTCTTGACTTAAGAAGCTCCAAGATAGCTGCGTAGTTTAGGTAAAACTATGCAACAAATTTTATAGGAAAATTCAACAAATTTACTCAAGTATTTAAGTTTTAAAAATACATCAATATTATTACATCGCCGTGTTATGTGTCCGAACATTAAAATTATTTGAATTTAATACAAAATCTATTACTATTAGCAAATTTACAATCTGCCTTTTAGCCTAGCATTTTCGCTTCACGACCTAACCAGCCGACTACTAAATCATTACTATCTGATTGAATATTCTCTACATTGATTTGGCTCTATAAATCAACTATCGTCTATTAAGTAAGCGGTACAAAACAATGTTCAATTGGAGGAGGAAAGTGGGGCTATGGTACCATCACAAGATGGTAGCTGGCTGGTAGCCAGACAATAGGTTTCCATGTAATACGGGTTCAGTAAGGAGCTTGCGTTGTTGTTAACATCCAAGCACGCGTCTTATTAGAACTAGTACTTAATCTATGGTCCCGGGTAATAAGGAGGTCGGGAAATAAGCCCTACGGCTCACTACGTCTATTGGTTTCTGGAGTTCTCAAAGTTTTGAAACAAGTACGACAGTTGGAAATCATATTTGTCAGCCTCTGAGAGAATTTATTATCGGTTATTTTTATGTGAATATGCTCTATATATATATACGTTTCATATTATTAAGTACGGTTAACTTCATTTAGATCATTGAATCGGAACTCTAAGTGTCAATTATACTATAGTTTCGATTATCATGCGGTGGGCTTCTTCAAGGTAAGTGTTTCTATATTACCTCCTATAGCGTAAACTACGTGACAAATTTTAAAGTACAATATGGCGTTAGATAGGTACTTACTTCCTGAGAGTTACAGTGATTTAAACAATAATAATAGATGTCCGGCATAAAAAAAAAACACTAAGTATGTCATAGTTTCCCCTGATAAAGTGACGTTATAAGAATTATTCAAAAAAATGTTCATTTGAATAAATTACATAGCTCTGAATAATACGAAACTAGCACCTATGCAGTCCGTTTTTTTTTTTCTTTGTAAAAAGTTAGTTTCAACCAACTTATTTAACCCAAAATGCACAAAAACCTTTACATGAATATTTTTACAAGTATAATTATGATATTTTAAGAACCACTGACTATTGAAACTGAGGGGGACGCCATAATGTTTATATACCTTTCTCTTTCGCACTAATGCGCGCACGCATCGCGTTCGCGTATCAACGACCTGTTTGTGTAGCCTTTAGCTTAGAGGCCGTTGTAACAGTGTGCGCTCACCATAATATACATATTTTCATTTCACGGTCATTTCGTAACATTTCAATAACCCTACGTTAGTGTTCTCTGATTGGATACTTATAAATAAACATAGCCATGTAACAAACATGCTTAGCGCAATGCTTTTGATTACGGATTCTGAAATCAAATAGCGATACAAACGTTCGATTATAACTATTCTAAACTAATAAAATAAATAAATAATGAATAAATAAATAAAGTTTATAACTGAATTCAATAGAAAACCATTAACCTAGTCAGCTAGTAATGACAGCACGATAACAAAACAAAAGAGAAATTTCACGCATACATAACAACAAAACAGTGTCATGAAACTAATGTAGCTACTTGTATTCTTACAAATGACGATCAATACCAAGTATAGGTCAAGAAACAGTTGCAAGTATGCATCTCCACAAGAAAGACACGTGTGTTAAAGAGATCACGACCCTAACGGTTGCTCTGCGTCTCTCGGCATGAACTCGCGCGATCATGCGAGAATCGATTGTTTAGACCAGTGTTCCGCAAACTTTTTGTGTTCAAGGTACATCTAGGAAAATGAAAATTATTGGAGGTACACCATCAATGAAAAATCAGTTTTTAAGTTACATTATTAAACATTTATTATTAATCAACAAAACCTTAATGTTAGAAAGGCGTCTAATGAGAAACATGAGCCTGTTTACTTGAGCATAGATCGTTTCGGCCGCGTAAGTAACTATTGCTTCGTAACTAGTTACGTACGAAACATAATAATAAGGAATAAGGAAATAACTTCTTACTAAAAACTTCTAAAAAAAAACTTAAAAAAAAAAGTTTTTTCCTTATACGCATATTTCCTTAACCACAGTTTCGTAGCAGGAAAAAATACATTTTTAAAAGAACACGGTTCCGGAAGCGGAATTTATATTCCTTGTACGTAACTTTACAAAGAAGTTGCATTACGTTTGTTTAAGCGTAGCGAAAAATTCTTAAGAAAAGTATGGGGTGCGTTTTTAGGGTTCCGAGTAAACAATAAACCTTTTTATAGTTTCGCTATGTTTGTCTGTCCGTCTATCTGTCTGTCTGTCCGTTTGTTTGTCCGTCAGTCTATCTATCTGCCCGTGGCTATGCTCAAAGACTATTAGTTAGTACCTACTTTAATGCTGTAATTAGGCATGGATATGCATAAGGCAGTTATTCATTCATATGTGTAGTTATTTTTTTTCCGTCCGTCTGTTTAGCTTTATGTATGAGATAACCTTACTTTTCCGAGGCACACCAACTAATGACCACGGTACACCAGTGTGCCGCGGCACACACTTTGCGGAACACTGGTTTAGACTACCAATAACAGGAGTGATTATTAACAGTTCTCGACTACCTAAAGGCAAACGATATCGTAGGAATTGCGTGACCTTAATAATGCATGAGAAATTGCTTGACTCACATTGCGGGCAATTAAAACGAGAAACTTGGATTCCTTGAAGCTGCCGCAGTACTAGTATAGTATGAAATGATTGTAAATATACTTATTTACGAGTAGATTACTCGAATATGTAAGATATCAGCAAATATGAAATAATGAGGTAAGAGAAGCCTTCACAAAGAAAAAAAGTACGCGGCTATTTCCATAGCCGCGTACTTTTTCTCTGGATCAGAACAAAAATCAGTATCATTTTAAAATGCATCACTAAGTCAAATCACAATAAGCAGGACAGTAAGCTAACCGGGTTGGCGACAGATGGACCAAATTAGTCGCAGAGTGGTATCCGAATTCCGACATGACACATGGCAGACATGATGGTTAGACATTGCAAACACATCGGACGGCAATGAATGAGGATCGCACAGGACCGGCAAGGACGGCGTGAATGTGAGGAGGGAGGAGCGCTGTACCCAACAGTGAGTCGACAAATATTAATCAGTGTTCGAAGCTACTTTCACATTATAGTGAACTTACTGCAACTAAAATTATTTCTAAAGCACAGGTTATCACGAACATGACTGCTAGTAAGGTAGTTGAACAGTAATTTGATCCAATTTCACATCGTACTACACATTAAGTAGGAGCAATCTAATTCTAGAGTGCGTACACGCATCTTCTATCCAGCTCGATGTTTCACACAAATAATTATAGTTTAAAAAATGAAACAACAGACTTCAAAATAAGCAATTTTGTTTAAGTAGTTGACATATTTTTCTAATTATTTTGTTTCAAAAACAAAAGTACTGTACCTCTGAAGTATGATCTACCAAACAAAAAAAAGTATCATCAAAATCAATTCATAATTGGCGAAGTAATCGCGTAACAAACATACAAAAAAACATACAGTCGAATTGAAGAACCTCCTCATTTTGGAAGTCGGTTAAAAATTACATTATGTTGTTGAGATAATTCAAGCAACTCTGGCACAAACGCACAATCTGCTGATAACCCTGAGTTATCGTATTTGTGTTTAAGTTGTAAGTAAAATGTCTATACGTAGTAGCATTAACTATTCAGGAAGCTAAATGTGTATCGGCATCAGAATTAAGGTCGTTTGAATCTTTATGAATGAATGCAATCTTCTCTATGCTCGAAAGAAAGTATACTGGTTTAAAAGCTTTCGTGTTTTAATTTGTACAATTAGTATTACCTAACAGTTGAGACACAAGACGCATTTCATGTAAATTTAACTCTAATAGAACCGTCAAAGGTATCACATAAAATCACGTCGTTAGAGCATCTAAATAATTTCACACTTTTTATGGATAAAATTTGGATACGGATTATTATGTTTGCTCGTAAATCTCGATGTAAACGATGCGCAAAAGGGTACAAGTGTACGTTATGTATTTTAAATAGTGATGATCTCAACGGAATAAAGTCGCAACACGTAATTATGTATTCTCCTTGTATCACTTTAAATTCCTTGATTCTAAGGTCATGATTGAATATATGAAAACGTTAATAAAACCAGAAAAAAACAAAACGTATTACTATCTAATACGCTAATTCAATGTAATATAACTTAATTTCAAAGTTATAGAGCAAGAGTTGCGCAAATTTATGTTATGAATTATTGAAATTGAAAGACAGTTTGATACTACATACTTGAAAAGTGAGACAAGACAACGAATGAGCGACGATTTGGAACTAAAGGCTGAAGGGGGAGCATCTGTCGTGCACATGGCCCATGCCGAAGGAACGCACTCGATGGGAAGACATTTGACACCAACACGAGGTGAACCAAAAAAACTTAAATCATATGCGTATTTTTTTCTTAATTAGATGCACGAACGCGGTCAAGGAACTGTAAGATGGATAATGTGTACACACACTATCACGAAAACATTAGAAGTGCCTAATCTGTTAAAGTGGGTTGAGCAAACATTTCAAAATCACATGGTAGAGCTTCGTGATATCATGTTACTCCAATTTAGCAGTGGTGTAATGAGACTATAGTTACCACAAAACACACAACTATACTTGTTTAGACTTTTTATTGGTGTCTTAGTTTGAAGTTCTGAACTAGTTTCATAGTCTTTAAAAGTACGAGTTGCGTAACACGTCCAAAATCTAGGTAATATAGAACAGATACGTAGGTATATTTCTTTAGGTATAATTTGATCTGTATTTGCAATCCGAGTACAGTGACATGTGACACTCGAATGAATTTCGCAGACTATGAAGAGATTTATAAAGTCGATAAGCCCATGGGTTGGGCTATTGTCTGCGGCAACATACCGTAGAGCAAAATATTAAGGGCAACGGCGTGACCCCCGACCTCCATACAGCGCTATTGTCATGCTAATGATAATAGCTTTCAGCATTCATCTGTGACTAAACTTATGTCAATAAATGCCTCACCACACAGCAATTAGTGCAAATCGGAGATAACTGAATCACCAAACATTTATTATCTACGTTCTGCTCTAGCTTTCTGATAACACTGTCATTAAGGTAGAACAAAAAGTTGAGTAATAATAGCCACCGGTCGTCGCCAGCGTTATCTTTTTACTTTAAGTCAGAGACCACCATGTAGTAAAATAAGCTTCACCAGCAGAACAGTGTATGCGCTGCGTCTGTGTATTTAAGAGCATTGTTTATAGTTCATTGTAACTTGAGTCTGATCCTTGGATGATCCACTCGTATATACTCGTAGGTAGCTACCGGCGCTTCCTGAGTAGATACGACACGATCCCTTCTTGTAGTGCTTCCTTCCGCAGCAGCTATCAGCTCTGTATAGGTTATAACGGATAAACCACTTAGGGAACTTGCACCTACACGGTGAGATAACTGCCCGAACCGGATGATATTTATGCGATTTACTTACATTTACTTACCACACGTGGGTTTGTGGTACATTTTACGACGTCATGATACAGTTTTTATAGGAGACCGAAAATATATTACCCGCCCACGTCGAAATAAGTCATGTGTGTTTTTAAGATGGTTGATCAGTGGTCATCCTGTCAAGGTCGGTTGCACGACGGTTGGTGGTGACGCAATAATCGTTGAACGGGTTTTGTTCTGTACAAGTTTTCATTGATAAATCTCCCGTCTCGGTTGGGTCAAAATGTCAAGCTTTAAAAGTAGGTATGATTTTTTTAAATCAAAGAACATCACTTATTCACTGCACAGTTGCGTTACGCAACTTATATTAGGAACAAATATTAAAGCGAAATAGCGAAACGATTTTGCTGTATCAGTTACATTACTATCATCAAATCTAAATATGTGGCAAGTCATACCTTAACAAACAATCGTACATTACATAATTAGAAACGGACTATACACGAGTCATGACAATGTTCTTAAATAGTAGGTATCAATTAAGTCTACTTGCGATACAATAGACATGGAAGGTAAGTAGCTATTGATTCGATTCGTTTTATGCAAATACAAACGATAAAAAGTTAATAGCATGTAAAACAGATACAAAATACAAAAGTTTTCGATCACTTCAAATATGACTTTGAACTCGTTCAAGGTGTACCTAATGTCAGAAATGAATACAACATTTAATACATTCAAAAGAGATATTTCTTCCAATAACATTATTAACATAATAATTTATATGATTATGCTATTCAAAGAAAACAACATTATTTGGTTGAAGAAGGATTTAGTAGTGGTAAGAGATGATAAGAACATTAACGTCAGATTACAACCAAAGTCTACAAAGCTAACCCGAGTTACGCAGATAAGGCGGGGAGAGATGTCACATTCATAAAACATTCTCATGATATACATTACATACAGATTCATGTGTAATAATACATTGTATTATTACACATGAATCTACAAATGTAACATTTATTATTAGGTCAAGTATATATAGTACGAATATTATTTATCGCATCGAAAATTTATTGTACGATATTTATATCCTCATTTTTGCCTATACTTAATTACGTTGCATACACTATGTGTAGAATCGATAACCTGTTTACGGACGAAATTAATTAGGTGCTCACAATTAACTTGTCGAGACCGCTTCCTGTTATTTATCCACATAAGTGTGCTCGAAAGGCACCTATCGGTTGTGAGAACGTCACACATGATTTCACATCTAAGGTAATACGTATGATTGAGTACCTACTTGATTACACCTAATGCGATTAAGTTTTTTTCACAGACAAATTGATTTCGCAAGTTGTTCAGAATATAGAGGTTAACAAAAACTGTTCTGTCGGTAGCACGAGACGGTATTGTTACTGAAGAACGTGCTGACACCTGAAAGCGTGACTTTTATGTGTCTTTTACGAGTTCGTTGTCTCTATGTTAATACTATTTTCAGTTTTGACTGCGCCCAAACCGAATAAACATGGGAGTGTAGTTTGTTCTTAACAAACTACACTCCCATACTCGACAAATACAAACACGTGTATTACTGATTTTACCCGAAATTGAGGAATCCTGGCTCCCATGAGTCAAAGAAACAAATAAGACAATAAAAGACGAGAATTTTCATGTCCTCGTGTATGAATATGAGATATAAATTACCAGAAACCGAAACCAATGAACGTAATTATTACCTTCTAAGCTGTTTAATTTATTTGTGAGCATAATTCAACTGAATTTCCGACATATAACGTTAGAATTAGATATAATTACATAGATTCCTTCAATAAAGTTTATTACTAGACAGCGGAATCCAGGTTGAAAGCTAATACAGTTGTTGTTGGTCATATTACAGTAAAGATATAAGTAACCACATCACTTAAACAAGATATTACTGTTATAAAATAATTTCACTAAGTTTATTTACGGACGGGAGTGCTATTTACTAGCTCCATTTAGCTTATTGAACAAATAAATAATGCAGGGGCGCTATCTAAAGATCCCTGGCCAGTCTCCATACGAATTAACCTCAATTGACAGAGTCGACAAGGCGCTCTGCTGATTGAACACACTGTATTCTAACAACCAGTACATGCCACTTTCGACGTACTTCGTGCGTATGAATTTAATGTAAAGAAAAAAAAAATTATTAGTTTCTTTTTAATTATGAAATTTTGGAACAAATCCATGTAATCTAAACAATTTTGTTGAAACTTGTCTATTAAACATAGATAAGTTTAACCATTTTTTAAACGTTACGTTAGACCTAAGTTGATTTCAACAAAATTAAGGTTCATCTCAAAATGCTGTAGGTGCTTTACAGTTTTTTCCGTGCTTTATACATCTTTTATCAACTATTCATTATATATTAACTAGCCGCATTCCGTGATTTCATCCGCAATCCATAAATCCTTTTTAGTAGATACTTAACAAAGAAGTCACCTTCCCAACTTCATATCTCTAAGACCCGCCATTTAGGTTGCACATTGTCTTTCAGTAAGTTATTCACTCAGGACAAAACCTTTAATAAGTACCTATAGAAAATAAAGCAGTAAAGTACAATTGGATGGAATCTAAGTGAACTAGTCGATAAAAGATAAAGCCTAGGAGTGTTCGTATTATAGATATTGTCATTTTTATCAAAAGATAATTTGAAGTGATAAAAAAAAATTCGAACGTTATTACGCATCCATTAATGACAATGAAAATGAAACTAATTTAGTAATGTTAGTTGTCAATAAACAAGACAAGACTATAATTCTCGAGGTAAATGCTAAGTAGCCATCAAAACCTAGTCAAGAGATTCAACGTCAAGTCGAGAATGAATTATGGTTGTGGTAAAAGAGCAAAAATAATAAACACTGAGATTTTAACGTCATCCAGTTAAGACAAGGATCGTTTTAACTTGCACACCGTTCTGAGAATTGTTATCTTTGATGTAGATGATACGATAAGTGAAGCTGAAGTAATATTTACATTAGAGCTTAAATTACTAAAACGGTAGCGTCAGCCGCAAATTGCGTAAATAGGACGTGGACCGTTGTCGTCCCACTGCGGCGACAACTGCCGGGCGACAAGTGACCACCACTGGCCGCAAACGAGGCGAGCTTATTGCTACCCATTTGGTTAAGTATCACGATACAAGAAACCTCCACTTGAGGAAATAAGATGAAAGCCTGACTTGGCTATTGATTATGATATGATAAACACCTTGCTTAGTAAACAATATTTTAAGATGGTAGTTTGTTTTCTCGATATGCTCTCGCCGTAAGAAACGAAGAGAGGCAAAGATCCCTTGCCTCTTTGAGAATGACGGCTAAAAATGAAATACAATTTTATCATATCATAGTTGACATACTCCATCCTCACCCACACAGACACTTGTTGTATAATGAGGCGAGTTAGTGGACAAGCAATAATAATAATATATAATTTGTATATGTGCACCTGTGTATAAGGGCACCTTTGCGCCAGGATCGATTCGGGGTGGGTTATTTGAATCATTTTTATTTTTTATGTAATTGACGTAATCTTTTTAAATTTATATCGTGAACTGTATTTTTTTCCCGTCATAAATAAATTTGTATATATAAATAACATTGTAGCACAAGTTAAAACAACTTATAATTGAGATTGTAAATATCGACAAATCAAAATGTGATTGTCAACTCAATATTGAAATATATAATTAATATTGAGTTTTGGATTACATATACTAAATGATTATATTAGTGACTAACTAGAAGATAAGATATCAAATGCTCACGAACTAAAACCAAAATTTACGTTAAAAAAAAATTATGACTTATTCACATTCATTGTAATGGTTCTCCAAGTGATTGATTTACAGCATCCATAAATATCTCAAGAGAATACAAATAAATAAGTATCTACACAAAGGTATTAAAACATAGGAAGGTCGTCGCTTACGTATACTGATGTGATGCCATAAAAATAATAGTTTACTGGACATATTGTAAAGGTTTTTTTTTCTGCTGAATTGATTACACTAATTCTATTTAGGTTAATGTAACACAAAACCCAGTATAATTATCATTATAGAGGAAACAGTGCACAAAGGAGATCATGAAACACAATTTTAAAGACTTCAACTATCATAAAAGACGGCCAAGATATCCAGGAAGAAAGTTATGAAAAAGTGCGTAAACGATTTAATATTGTTTTGGGTACAGCAAGTAACTAGATCAAAAATGCTGGTTAGTGAAGCCATAAAATGCATCAAACGAGATTGATATCAAACGTTTGACCCCAAATGAAACCAGCTCCGGCTGTAAACAGATTTTGGTTGTGTTGCTTTTGATGTCCGTCTTTATCACTCGTCTGATGGGACACATGCGTGTGCGCAGCTTTTCTCAATTGACAAGTTTCATTGACATCCTAATGGCGTTTGATGTTTTACAGCTGCTCATTAAATGCCAGCGCCAATATGGATATCACACCAGTTGTTTACGGTAAAAGTGGTAATATCTAAATCTACGAGTAGTTGCATTTCTGATGTTATTGTTGTTGTTGTTTGGACTAAATTAAACTTTTTATTGATTAATGTTATCATTTCTGTTAATTTAGTTACTAACTACATACACAGATTTTTGGTAGTCTTAATATTTACTCTGCATCATAGCCTAGAAACAACGAGCGTTTTGTCCTCTTTCTAGTTTCTTTGAAAAATGCCTAAATATAGGTTTTAAAAACAGTAAATCTAGTTCAGACTGCAATAAAAATATTCTAATGACTTCAAAATACATACAGACTCTTGTCTGTACGGACGGTCGAATATATAAGTACCTACATACTTTTATTATATTCTGGTTAGCATTTCCTGTCAGTAATGATGCCTTATACAAAATAGGGTAAAGCGACTGTGACAAGTTTACCACTTACAATAGTTTTTGTACAAAAGCTATAACAATTGTTCCCGGGTTCGACCCAGGACCTGCCAATAAAGGGGGACTTACAAACATCAGTAAAAAATGGACTAGAGGCAGTTACCTGCTCCCTTACAGCGGGCGAGACTCTCACGCAAGAAAGTATGGTTGGAATAATAATTTTTGTCAACAACATTAATGTTTTGCTAAAATAAATAAATAATAAAATTAGTTTGGCTTGCGTCTTCTAGTGGCATTGGAACAGTCAAGAAAAGATTAAAATATAAAACGAATAAAGTAGTACCGCTTAAAACTAGAGCCATTCAGCAATGTTTTTCCTCATATATAATTTATATCAAATCAAAAGATTATTAAACGTGATAATCAAATAAAATCTTCTTTTTATCAACCAAATATGGGGAACTAACAACAAAATTACACCCGGATGTCTTGGTAACAAAACAAACTACAATCAAACTTGTTTTGTTCGTAGAGAGATCAAAACCTATAATAAACTCCTTCAAATGATACCAATTCTCATTGTGGTAACACTCCTTCACTAGACCACTGTAACTTTTTCACGTGAATCACAGTTTAATTCACAAGTAAGTTTGTTTATAACGTAGTAGTATCAACGTGCAAGTTGTCGGTTCGCGGCGAACGCGCGTCTGCCCTCCGACAAGGCTCAGTACACACTGGCTGGGCTTGCTTGTTGCTTGACTGCAGACTGATGGTGCCGGGTTGGTGAACGACACGGGGTTACAAACTAAGTCACGGAACCCTTAAAACCCGGATCACCGATCAAACTACCAACATGCTATTGATTAGATACAGGATAGGGACAAGGGTAATTCTAAGGGTGTGGGGAGCCAACTATATAATAAAAAATACTCTACACATGATTTTGAAGGCCGTTTTAGATTTGAGAATAACAGTAACTTCAAATTAATTGGACGTGAGTTGAGAAAGAATTTAAACGATGATGTAGTTGTAATAGAGCAAAAAATAGGAACGAAGCCTACCTATTATCGTACGCGAGACACTTGTTGCGCAAGCGCAGCGGGTACTTTGGACGATTTATGGAACACGGGCTCGCGTTACAGTTGATAACGTCTCTCCGCACACGCGGCGAGATATAAAGATATGTAAACATCGTCAAAGCAAACATACGACAATGGATAGTCAGTGGTAGACGTGCGATTACAAACTGGACATAATATATGAAGCATTATTCCAATAAAGCTGACACAGATGTTAACGATAAACTTTAAGCACCTCTATATAAGTTTAATATTTCCCGGTAAGCATTAACTTCTGTACTACCCAGTTCAATATCTACAAATTTTATCAATACCTACTGACCATAACAATAATTCAACGGAGACATTATCGGTCGATGCACCGCTCGCTTGTATCCAATTAAATCGAAATTGAACATTTGAAATCAATCAAGACATGCCTTGCATCGCTGTTTATTAAATAACTAGAAATGAGTCACATTGCAACATGTTATTTGAATATGTTTGCAACAAATCAAAACTGTCTGGAGTGTTCTTTGTTTGCTATGTTGGCATATGTCCAAGAAAAACTAATAAGGTTGGACAATATATCAAATGTACACTATACATTTTATTCTCTTAAACCATATCGGTCAGCAAGAAAAAACAAATTGTATAATCGAACAAAGTAATCGAGTGATTATTTTGTTTTAATTATATCATTCAGTAAAAATAAAAGGCAATCGAGTGTTTATTTTGTTTTAATTTATATCATTCTAATAAAGGTAAAAGTAAACGGAAACACAATAATGGAAATATCGAAACATTTCAGCGAAGGTCAACCAGGTAACTTTGTGGGAATTTATTTAACAGAAATTAAGCATTTAACATTTACAGTAAATATGAACGGCTAAATTCGTGATCATATATTGAATAAAATTTAAATGTAAAAAAAATAACGTTTAATAATAATATTAAAAGTGCTGACGGTGGTTAAAAACTGAGCACAAATTATACGGGCCCAACATTTTCGGTCGGTATTTTGTTTTTCTTTTAACATAGATACTTGTTTATATGAGAAGCAAATGCAATTGTCAAATCTCTTACGAGACTCATCACTCCTAACGATTCATCAATGAATCGAAAGATGAGAAAAAGCAAGGGTCCAAGCCGAAGCGACGAGAGGGCAAGTGCGATCAATACATCAAATTAAATCGCCATTGAAACCAATTGGGAGGCCGTATGTAACCATCGACCAAGTAGTCACTTATCATCATCATCATCTCAGCCACAAAAAGTCCAGTGCTAGACATAGACTTCCCCCATGGATTTCCAAAAAGACCGGTTGGAAGCGGCTTGGATCCAACGTCTTCCCGTCACTTGTATGAGGTCATCCGTCACTCCGTCACCGACAGTCACTTATGATATTGAAGTAAATACAATAAAAAATCATTCAAGTTTCACATGAATACTGAGGCTTCCGTACACACTGTAACTGCAAGTGAACATTTTGGAATTTTCAAGGCTAGAGTGAATAGATATCTTCTAGATCAACAAGCTTCATCGTCGGGCACACCGTATCTTAACATCAGGCGAGTTGGTCAATCGCAGATCTATATAACATAAAAAAATCATATTTTTTATTATTTTGTCTTAAACTACAAAATAATAATTAACGTTTAAATTATTTATTTAAATTATTATTTTCTTTACTTTTACGTTTCTCTTTAGACCTAGTAAGAGTTTTAATATATTGCGTTGACATTTTGATAGTTGATTGAAGTTTATTATTTTTTACAGCTTTAAGGGCACAGTGCACACCTACGTTTTTGATAATTCGACTTGACACTTTGTGCCATCCTGGGAAAAGGGGCAGAAACAGAGACACAGAAAGACAAGGAAGTAATCCTATAAACTTTTCTTCTTTTGAGGTACGAAACTCTAAAAATGGCATACAAATAAAAACAAGGCTACCCAATTTCAATATTGAACTCTGAATCGTCCAAGCATTGGGAAGAAATGGAATCGAATTCAAATGCTGTAAATGCAGTTCATACAGAAATAGACTCCGATTCTAAGAATGATATATCGATAGAGTCGAAATAAGCGGCGTCAGTGGCCACGTAAAGCACAACAAACGCTCTAAAACCAAACAATGGCGTCGCAAGAACAACGATGGACGCTTGTTCTCTCTTGAATTATTTATGCCGGCGCTGCTTTACCGGTCGACTGAATTAGGTGAACAAAAACACCTAAACGACTGCGGCTCAATGGAAACCTTACGTTTCCCTTTGTCCCGAAGAATCGGAACGAGCGCTAATGAAATCGATAAAGTATAATTGGTTAAACAATCGGATGCTGATAAATTCATACGTTTTTTGTGTACCTACTCGAATTGACTTCGATTAAACGAGGTAATTTCGAAAGTTCGAAACGATTGTATATTTTTCTTCTTACGAAATTGATCTACGATTGCCCAACAGATCGCCTGATGGTAACCGACGGCATGACCGAGGGTGGAGCAAGTAAATTTAGAAGATTCCTGTTCTCTCTATTCTTGAGAATTATAATATTTCTCTCGGTAAACAGAATAGAACGGCAGGGAGATTCACACTTATGCAGGGGTCTCATACCGAAAAGATAAAGGTTATACCGGTTAAGGATATGACGTCATACCTTTTTATTTTGATACCTGAAAATAAAGGTATAGGAATTTTACGGTACCGATAAATAACGATATCATTATAAATTGCGCTACCGTAACCGAAAAATAAAGGTTTTGACCTTGACCGCCCGCGCATCGCCATCCCCCGTTCGTATGCAAACGCGTAAGAGCGAGAGGTCCTATGCAACGCGGTGATTTCGGTACCAAAATAACAAAATATCGGTAGAGTTATTATTATATACCTCTACCGTTATTATACCGGTAGCGTAACCTTATACCTTAACCGTTTACGATCCCTGCACTTATGCAAGACTGTGGACGGATTTTGATCTTTTCTTGATTGATGATACTCATTGTGTGTCGACTTTCTGCTTAAATTTAGTATTGATTATTATCATTGCAAATTAGTTTATTTTTACACACCGCCATTCAGCCCCAAACTAAGCAAAGCTTATACTATGGGATGGCAACCAGATACATAGTTGACAGAACACTTAAATACTTTTTTTGCAAATACATATTTATGGTACATAAAAACACACATATCCAAGCTCATCATAGAAATGATGGTCCTAAATGTGAAATGAACCACAACCTACAGCTTAACATACTATCAACTAAGGTTTGAAGCCAATCAAAAATAACATAAAATCAAAAATAAAGTAACATAAAACAAATGTAAAAAAAGTAACAAGTAACAAATGTAAGTTCCACTCACTTTATTACAAAATTACTGAAACTGTTATCTTATCATGCTGCATAAAATGATACAGGCAGCACTCAACCGTGTGAAAAAACGATTAGGTTGTCTTTAATTTCACTATCAAGCACATTGATCTTCATTTGAATTCCACTCAAATAACGAGGTATATCAGTTAGAATAAATTAATGATAGTTGTATGAGTTACTTGAAGTAATGAATATTTAATACTTGTGGTATATTTAATCAATACCTATCAGCGGTACCCGTGACTTTGTTCGCACGTAGCGCGTGTATTTTACACCGAACGTCACTTGATAAGTTTATTTTATTTTCCATCTAGTTTTAAGGATAAAAATTATGCCAGATCTTTTTCCGTAGTATGAGTAATAATTCTGACAAATTTTGTTCAAATCCGCTCAGTAGTTTCGGCGTATATCGAGGACACCGTACAGACAGACAATTTAATAATCATTATAGCACAGACTTAGGAAGAAAATTTATGCATTATAGTATAAAACACTAAAACAACGGACTTCAAAATACGCAATTTAATTTACTTGGAAGTATTTTTTCCCAGCTGTTTTGTGAAATTTTTGATGAAATGTCTATGGGACTCTCTTCCTTTTTTGAAGTGGGTTAAAAATGCTGTTACAAAATCAATAGTAATTAATGCTTCTTACACTTAAAATTTTCAAAAAATATTTTAACGTACATATTTTAAGCAGTTACAATTTTATTATATGTAAAGATATAAATAAAATATGTAAAGATTATAGATAAGCAGATAGACTTGTATTTAAACATGATTATTTAAATCCAATCGATCATACGCCTGCTTGTTGGATGGGCAGCGCAATTTTTCATAGTTGGCTACGGAATATAAAATGCAAAATTAGTGTAATACGTCTCGGCAATGAATCTATTAAGTATACATTTGTATAATTTATTTACATAAATCAATATGTAAGAGAGATTATATGAGAAACCTTTAACACAGTATTAATTTAATAAATATATGTTTTAAAGAGAAAAAAAAACCAGAAGAACCACAAATGTTACGGCACTCAACAGATAAAGACAAATCCGACATTTCAAAATCAGCAAATATGTTTATTTTAGGCAATGTGCTCCATCATAGACCATTACGGTGGCTTAACACCAGGCGAGTTACCGATCTAGTGCAGGCCTACTTTAAAAAAAAAGTTAAGTTTTTTTTTTGGAATCCAGTTTTGTTTGATTCCTATAGTAACATAGTTTTTTATGATACTATGATAAATAAACTTAGAGAAATGAGACGAAAATTAGATCACGAAGAAAAAAACAGTTCAATTTTTGGCTAATTTCATTATGATAAAGTCTAAATGTAAACTAACAAATTGCATGGATACCTAAAATGTACTTTTTTTTTTTTAGAAAACTATTTATAATCTTTTTACAACACAGATTACCTACCTACAATAACTCGATGATAAGATTATTATGAAGGTCGTGCGTATGTTAACCTACATTTTGTAAAGAAATTCAAGAAGGAAATTCAGTTAAATAAGATTCATCATAAGGAGTAAGGACGTATAGTAGACGCTGGAACGCCCAAGTTCCATGTGTTCGTGCCTCATTTGACCCTATTAAAAGCGCCTTTGTCTATTTCTGCTCCAATTTATTACCCAAGTCAAGAAATTTAAGCGGAACTGTTGAATTAAACAATATGGAATTAAAACAAAAAGTATGTAGAAAGATCAACAAGCAAATGGTTCATTTGATGGCAAGGAACAATGATGGCATGGTTCTTTGTTAAAGCTCGGTGAAACTAGCTTCGGAGGAAAAACATTCCACATGTTAGTAGTCATTAAATGAAAGAGCTAAGAAACTTGCTTTTTTACTGTTATTTAATAATAAATTTAATAATATGAGCTATTTTACTTTAAATTTGTTGTAAGATGTAGTTTATGACTACCTACAGCATAAAGACGCATAAGTACATATGTACTCCCGAAACCCTTCTTCTCCTTCCTTTCTTTTGGGCATTCAGAATAAAGACTAAAATATTGGAATGTCTCACTAAGCGATAGAATTTAAAATCACAATAATAGTTGAGCCAAATTGTAGTGTCAAAAGACAAAATATCAAGTCATACACATCAAAGTAAACAAGCCAATTAAAAAAATCTCGTACGAGCGGCTTTTGAACACAAAGCCTTGAACATGATTTCACCTCACGCATTTGTTTACACAAGGAATCTTCATCGCGCTTTACTTGGACATCCAGAGAGACAGCGTATAACCGCCTTATCGTAAAGTTGAGCAAATGTAATAACTAAGAATTTTAGTAAGGTCAACTCTCAGAAAATGCTATAGTGGTGCCTCAAGTTAGCTGTAGAAATAAGTTTGTTGGTTCGTAGCGTACAGTGGCTGACAGTTGGCATTTGGCACACATTCCCGCCGCCAGATATGGAGGCACAGCGGGCGACCGCATGTCTCACGGACGGACCTACGACATTATTCAACGACCCCGGGTGACATTTCATGATACTTTCCACGATCCTGCGGCTTATCAGCGAGCGAGCCGATATGGAGTATATACGTCACCAAATATGTCGTGAGATCTTGTGTCCATTGGATGTACACTATTATTTCGCTCTAATTGCTACTGGAGTAGGTAACCGTATTTATGTCGTCATTGGGAGCATTCTCGTGGCACCACTACACTAATTAAAATAAATCTTTTTTTTGTTCAAGTAAAAAAGGGGTTTTTGAGTTTTCTAAACTTATATTTGTTTTATACAAAAAGCAGCAAACAGGCAGACGGCTCACCTGATGGTAAGCGATATCCGTCGCCTAATTACAACATGAGTTTAAGAAAAAGATGGAAAACACTATATTACATAGAAATATATTTTATTTGTACACGGAGTAAATAATAGTCATTTAGAAGGTATCGTGATAAACGTAGGTAAGTCGTCTGGGAGAACAATTTCAAAGTCAATGAGTCAAGTAAGTACTCGTAGGTAGTATTCATAACTACGTCAAAATGCAAGTAACCAGCATTAGAATCAGAAACAATAAAATTAAGTTATGACATTGCCGTGGCGCCACGCAGTAGTAAATTGCAATACAAACAGTCATATTGGCCAATTTAGTAGTCGACGTTGTCCACTTCGTCGATTTTCACATGGCCCTGTCACCACTAAAGTTATAAATAATGTAAACATTGGCCATTCGTTTGACCCCACATCCAGCTGTGCGAACAGATTTTCTCACGGGCATGTTATATACAATATGTATCATATCGACCTAACGAAAAACAAATTCTTGAATTTCTTCAAGCAACATGGTCCTTCGAATAAAATGTCATAGTGAAAGTGAAACGTTGCCGTGTCAAGACCTTCCGTAAACCACAAATTGTGAAATACTAGAACTAGAAGCTTATGAATTAAGTTATTATTTACATACCTTGAGGATTTCGAACAAGCAAGAGTAGAACAGAGTAGGTATATATTCGGTAAATTTCAGTCAGTCCGCTCTCCACTCAAGTCCGATAGACCCAGCGTTTCAATCGCAATCCAGATTCTGTGTTCCAGCGGGCAATGACGGGCTTGTCAAATTTAGTTCAAAAATTTCGTCATCACCGTAAAACATTAAATTTGATTATTTGATTATTAAAATTGATTATTACTCAAAATATTCTGTCTTCTTCCGTCTTCTGTCAACTTCCAATCGCGGAAATAAGATAAGGCATTTAAGATGAGTTTGTGACATTCATCAATTTTTTTTTTTGCCAGGACCGATTATGTTTAAGCCTTTTTAGGAAGTAAATTTTGTATTTTGGTTGTGTATTCCAACATTCTTGAAAATATAAAATGAATGAACATTACATCTTACCCTCCAATATCTTCTAACCTCTAATAGCCTCTCCTTCCCATCTAACCCTCTAACCATGGTCAAATGCGGCATAAAAAAGGCCACATGGTAGGCAGAGCAATTAATGCTCTGCCTAACCCGTAAGGGAAAATAGGCGTGATTGTATGTACGTATGTATAACTGAATTTACGAAAATATTGTCGCGTATAAAACTATAAAACAACATTAGAAATATTCAACAAATTTTCATTTACACCCCAAACTTGGAAGAGAAATCAATATATTCAAATAAATTTTTTCTTACAATTCCATTTTTATGTACTTACATAGAAGAATTTGTTAGGATCAAAGTGTTTTTTTAATACGATTTTTTCTATCGATGACCATTCAGGAAATTTAAATTCACGAGTGAAAAAGCTAAAACAGGCGAGTGCACAAAAGAGAGGGTAAACGTCTAAAATCTCTATGTATGAATTAAAAGATTTCTCCTCTGTACTAAATTTTAATTTCAACATTTCGTTCGATTCGAAGTAAGTACTATTAATTTCAGAGTTAGATGTAACATTATCACTTCGCATTTAGTAGGCTTCAAAATCAGTTACTAAACAAAATAAACATGTAGAGTCAATGGTATGGGTACATCATTACACTGATGGCTTTACAAGGTTGTAATGTGATTGGTTTGTCTATGGTATCTAATTTCAAAGATGCGGGCTGCTCTCGCGTCTCGGTGGCTACACACATTAACTTTGGAGACAAATATCCAGTTTCATTTGTTTTTATAAACCTTTCATAGTTATCAAGTGTTTCAAGTTCATAAAATTAAGAAGATAGTTGCACGCAATCAAATAAAAAATGAGTATTTTTTTTTTTTTTTAAATACTGAAACTGTTTTCTATAAGTCTGCACGAATAAGTTTCGCTGTATCGCCCACGTAATATCACATTATTGAAGTTTTAAATTGTCTGAATGCACTTACAACAAATCAGTACATAAGGAATCTCGAGAACAATATTACAAATGTTACACAAACAATGATACAAACGAGGTTACATACATAAAAAATAATGTATTTTTTCACTATCCATTGTTTTTAATTCAAATGAAACAAATTTTAACGGATTTATCGCGTATGTTTTACATAATTTTATGACCTGTTTTTTTAATAACGCGTGAGTGAGATAGCGAATACTGTTCGTATATAAAATTCTGATGTTCTATTGTTGTTTAGGATATGCACGCAGTCGCAGAGGCATTACTATTTTATGCATCGGACAGATCCGTGGCCGTGGTTCGCAGTGGATTGATCCGCCTAATTAAATGTTCAAACAAACCGAAGCGAAATACACGTGCGTAGCGTGTCCGTCTGCCCGTGCGTAGTAATGCAACCACGCTCTTATCTGGGCTCGTAATTTTTTTCTCAAAAATACTTAATTCATCTATAAGTATGTACTTACATTAGTTGTAAGCTGCGTCGTCAACGTGTGCACTTTTTCTTTGGCGTCCGCGAGTTCTCTTCTCAATTTTCGTACCTTTGTAACAGAAACATATTTTAATAGTAATAGGTAATAATAAAATAGGACATTGTTCCTTATCTTGTTTGAGGGAGTTGTTAGAATTAAAATTAAAGAAAACCAGATAGAATTTGCTGCCAAAAAATTGCAAATTATTTGCTATATAATATTTTATATAGCAAATAATTTGTAACATAAGAAAATGTCTAAATAGATTGCGTTAAAACATAGCTAAGCACACTATCGATCCAATTCTATTTCAAACCTAAAAAGCTGAATCGAAAACATTCGTTTGGGAGTGACGATGCCTCAGACATACAGACGTCAAATTTATAACATTCAACGTTTTGCGTACGGGCCTCCGGGGTCAAAAAACTTGTTTTGATCTAAAATATCCTAAGCCTTATTTGGATTAGTACAACCTATGAATAACTTACTTCATGAGCCTGCCTCTCTTCAGACCCGGCGCCCGCGGCTAACGATGATGCAGTGGAGACCAACGAAGCAGTGGAACCATGCACTGTTACGACAAAAATAAACATCCAAATATGTATTAAAATACTATCATATTTAATAATTATAAATATTGACTGATAACGTAGGACAAAAATTAGGAAAAGAGCAATTTTCTTAGTAGGTACTCTTAGCTTTCATTACGGTTGATACAGAATGGAAATGTACATTTTCGCGAGAAAGTATTATGGAAAGCTGATGTAAAATATACGTATTTAAATGAAGACAATTTATTACAATATGCACTGTTACGACAAAAATAAACATCCATATATGTATTAAAATACTATCATATTTAATAATTATAAATATTGACTGATAACGTAGGACAAAAATTAGGAAAAGAGCAATTTTCTTAGTAGGTACTCTTAACTTTCATTACGGTTGATACAGAATGGAAATGTACATTTTCGCGAGAAAGTATTATGGAAAGCTGATGTAAAATATACGTATTTAAATGAAGACAATTTATTACAATAATGCGCCCGTTAAAGATTACGAATATATGCAAATATATATATATATATATATATATTTGCGATAGACGTGTTATTTTTAATAATAATAATATTATATTATTATTAAAAAATGTTGCCTAAAACTCGGGAAGTAGATACTAGAGACGAATCTAACGTTACCTCGCATAACAAACTCGGATATGCTGTGTAGGCCGTACGAGGTTATACAGAAACATACATTCATCAGAAAAACATAATCCTCTTTGCGCAATCAGGTAAAAAAAGTTTTCTAGTTCGTTCTTTTCTGTTCGATGTTGTCCGATACTTGACTGGAAACTCAAACCGCGGAACTGAAGGAGAACTTTCTGTAGATTCGGTCCCTAACATTTATTTGACATTCGAAGAACAGATTTACTTACTAAAAATCTCATCGACAATCCAATTGGGTTGCGATTCACAACAATTTCTTGTGAAAAATGCAACACCTTGTTAATAATTACGCGCAACGTTTGTGTAGCCAATTTTCGGCTTGTAATTATGTTTTTACCACGAAAACGTGTGCATCAAATAATTATAATCATTTCATTAAAATGATCTTGCCTCGACTCCCAAGTCATTAGTGAAATTTAATGCAACCGAATGCAGACGCATGCCACATGCTTGCGGTTAAGATGGGCCGTTAACGATTAACTGTGACATTGACGGGGGCGCTACCAACGCTTTTTATGGAGGAAAGTGACAGCCAGTTGTGGAAACTGTTTAGTTCTCTCATTTCGACACGATAAAATTGGCTGCAGTGTACTGAGCCATCTGTTCTGTCAGTGATGTAGGACACTGGATGGCACATCATTAAATTTTATTTGACAGAAGGATTGAAAAATCATCGAGTTGTTGTGGGAAATATGATAGTTTATTTTGGTGGTTGATGATGTTCAAATTAATAATGAAGGAAGTGACGTACGCAACTTGTTTTATTTGGGTGGTTTTCTTTGGGTATGAGTATTAATAATGTTTATTTGATTTATCTCTTAGGTTTATTTTTATATGTATTAGGCTGAGTATAACTCGGAGATCAAACCAATGTGGTTCAAAGTCGGTTCAACGATATTATGATTTAACGAGTCCAAAGTAAGTAAAAGTAAACATTAATACTCATATATGGAATGAGATCACATTCTGTGCCAGAAAAGGGTAAAAAAAAATATTCCTAGTAAACTGGAATTAACCGAATATTAGATTCTATCGTCAGAGCTCTCGGTACGCCTCAGTACGGTGTGGGATCCTTTCTATTTTCTACCGCTTGGTTTTTGGGGGAATGCTCTGAAGAGCTTTTTAACCTAATCCCTGTTTCGGAGTTCCACCATCGTATTTCACGATACCGACAAAAAGCTCACCCCCCACATTGTACATAACTGAAATACCCATACAATCAAGTTCTCACGATCCTTCCTCCCGTGAACAAGTAAGATGTGGAATGTCCTTCCTTGGAAGGTTTTCCCGCCGAGCTTCAACAAAGAGCGTTTTTGCTGCACCTTATTTAAAAAAAAAAAACGCCTTCTGATAGGCAGTAGAAACTGCATTTCCATACATTAACAAAATCTGTCACTGGTTCAGTAAAATTGACCGCAAGATAATACCGGTTTATAGGACCTAATAAAATCGTAGGGAAGATAATTATGATCGATCCTCACCGTCGTCGTTTTTCTTAGGATAGTGATGTGAATGTCTCGGAGTATGCATCACGTTGGGCTGGTGCGTGGGACTGAGCGCCGACCGCGGAGAAGGCGATGGTGGCTCCGACACGCCGTAGTTCACCCCTAGACAACAGAGTTAGTGCATATTTTTTTTATGAAACAGAATGACTAGACGGGCAAGTCGTTATCCTGGCGTCACACATAATTATGGGTAGCCATAGCAATCCAATGCCACTCAGATTTCTAAAAGTTCAAAATGTGACAACGCACTTCGCTCGCGACTCTGAGGCATTGTGAAAAATGTTAAATCTTTTTAACCCTAAAAATTAAAGATAAAAAGGCACTGCCTCAGTTGCAGTCTGCAAAAGTGGACCTTTTTTCACATATTATAATATAAATATAAAGCAGTAGTAGATAAAGAACTATTGTGGTAAAAAAAATGGGAAGTAACGACTCGATTGAACAAAATAATAATGACTACAGCGGCATTGTTTTCGAACAAAATAATGAAACAATGACTGCAGGTTCTCTATCTGAACAGACTCTAGAATCCATAATATGCGCCAAAAATTGGCCACCAAACTAGCCATGGAAACTAACTACATGTCAAGTTAACAAATGTATTTTAATGTAAACTTGACGCACCTTGCCCCGACGGTCCGTACTGCACCGGCAAACAATAGTACGGCTCATAGTCGCTCTCTGAAGACCTTTGCAGCATGGACGGGTACAATTTCTCTGATTTTGTTGACCTGTAAACACACCTTAGCAATAGATTCCTAGCTTGTTGCTATATTTTAATTAAATGTTAAGTTTTTCACAACATCTCATACTAAAATCCCTATCTTAACAATTATTCTTGAGAAACTGGTGTTATTTCGCCTTCAGAATGACCAGACCTATTTCTAGCTCAGTCTAATATTGACGGATGAAAAAAAAAGCTAGTTGTTTATTTTATTTATAAAATAGGTTGATCGTGATAAGCTTCTAGACTATATTACTGTATTTAATAGTATAACTTCTTAAGTCTTGGAAGTTTCAAGGCTAGAGTGAATAGATATCTTCTAGATCGACGAGCTCCATCCTCGGCCATACCGTCGCTTAGCATCAGGCGAGTTAGTAACAATCGTAGATCAATCATGCATTAAAAAATCCATTGCATTTTATTATTTACTCGTCAAATTTGGTTGTTCAAATAAGACAGTTTCTCAGACTTGTTAAAAGTAAAACTATAGTAAGTTATGTTGTGAAAAGCCTTTAGTTCATATTACAACATGACACAGTATACATTTAGCGTGTGTACGACAAAAGCCTATTGACTCCAAACGGTTGTATTGATAGATCTCTTTCTATTTGTATGATCGGCCTCCGTTCGGCACTTACTGGTAAGCATAGCTGAAATCTTAAAAGTAACGTCAAATAAAATTGAAAAATTACGAATAGCTAACCATGTTTGGCAAATACTGTGAAATATTTTGTGTTTGTTTTTTTTTTTTATTTGGTTGCTAATTTTTCGATCTTCAAATGTGAACAAATGAATGAATTGATCTATTGCCATAATATTCCATTCAATACTACCAATACTACTATTCAGTACTGAGTACCGAGTGAATACTGAGATATTACAGGTTATTTTCTAAATATTTTTTTTTATTAATTAAAAAAAAAAAGATCACACAGCTCTGGGTTCACTAGTGATTTAATCGATTTTTCCCGCGTGTCATTTTGCTTGCGCAAGCTTACTTGCACTATGCGTACGAGCGCAATGACATCGCTGTCATGACTACAATCAAATCAACAAACGAATACTCAATAAACCAGCTTCTAAACAAAATTTCTCAACATGTAATCAAAATATTATTACACAATAGTTGCCAAAACATATAGCAGTACTTAGTAAATAAACAAATTGTGCTTAAAATAAAAGTGATTTTGAATCTTGTGACGAAGTGAATGCCTCGATGAATATTTTATGTCAATTTTACTTATTCTATTATAGTTTTTTTTCTTGTTATTAATGACGATTACCCATATGAGTAAATAAAAGTAAGCGGTGCCGTTCAAATCATGCATATTCGTTGAAAAGCGTGCCACATTGAAGCGCCAAACGTAGTACAAACTCCAACATCTGTGGCATACCTTGGGAACGTCCTATCTCTGAGGTAGCTAAAAATCCAACATTCAATACTTTACATAGTGTTAATACATAACAATACATATATAATATTATATAATAGTTATGGAATGTGTGTGAATATGAACACAATGCGATAAAAGAAAGTATGACCCTAATTATAAAGACAATGTTCGGTTTTATTGTTCGAGATGTGTTTCCAATCTGAACTTTATTAGTAAGGAATAAAATCCAAAATTATGTTCGAATGTGGTTCATGACGAGGCAAATAGAACAAAGGAAAATGGGTAACAATATAACAGGGATAAAACAGAGATAAATTACGAAGTTGAAGGGGATGATATATATTTTATTACACCCGTACGATGATTCATACGTTTTTTTTTTACTTTGAACTAGACATTGCCTAGACTAATTCTATTAGAGGAAAGGATATAAATGTACCAGTATTGTGTAAGTTTATCGTCGATTTTATTTGACTACACGGTATCAATCAAGTTTTATAAGGCCCGTTATATTATTTATTTCACAATAAAACGCATCCACACTCTTCTCCCTAAATGCTTACATAGACAAAAGTGCTGTTTTACTTTTATAACACTTCGCGCGTTAGGAAGGTGCAATTACACTTCGGATTTGGGTAGAATTTGTATAAAAAAAATATTAAAAAATTTATATTGTTCCGAATTTAAAATTATACATATATTTTTTATATTTTTTATTGTTTATAGATACGTGTTTCGTGGTATAATCAACACAGAAAATCTTAATACGAGGTAATTATACAGTGTGAAGTACTCTTTGTGGCAAATATTAACCTATAAATATATAGGGTATAATATTTTACTACCAGCATAAAGCGCATTTAGGAGAAAATTAGGCGTATGTCGTCTGATACATATGAAAGATTCTAGAGGAGATTGGATTAAAAATACCTGTACCCAACGCCATCTATATACAGCTCACCACCCACACCACAAAAGTCCGGACACAAAGAATCTTACACACAGTAGCCAATGAAGCAAGACCTACCTAATACTGTTGCTCCGGTTCAACCTGGAGCCCTGTGCGTCCCGGTGCATGATGAGCTTATTGTGTGTGAGTGAGCTGCGATGGTGTGAGTTAGGTGAGGATGTGTGTTGAGCCTGCGCTGAGTGCAGCGACGTGAGCGACTCCATGCTCTCGCCCTCTGAGAGCCGACCGCTGGCTGAATATGTGTTGCTGAAATGGGGACACGTGATGAAGGGGGGGTTGGCCAGCTGTACGGTACTGTGACTTGTGCTATAGGCTGATAAGCAGCTGCAGACACTATTCAAGCCCTAACTTTAACTCAACTTTCCGCCCTAAGCGCCTCTCAAAATATTTTTAACCCCCAGCCCAAATAGAGGGGTGTTATAACACCCCGTCACACGTCGTAATCCTAAAAAAATTGGAGCAGTGAAATTATTCAATGTCTGTTTTTATCAGACGTAGGTCCAATTATACTATGAGGGTTTATGTCCAGAATCCATAGAGATATAACAACACTGCTTTAAAAAATAATTAAAGTTTTTATTCAAAAATATATGTTCCACAATTTTTTTAAGTAGGTACAATTGGCCAACGGAAATAGGAACCGGAAGCTATGATTTGATCCAAACAATGCACATATACGAGCAACAATATAACATTCATAAGGCCCATATACATTGGAAGGCATTAGAAAACGCGACAGTATACAAGTGACAGTCCGACCAACTCATAAAAGAACTACGGCACTAAATATAATTAATAGAAATTGTTTTTGTAGACAAAATGCGATAATAGCGCCATCTTCATTATATAAGTTGGCCACACTGCAAAGAATGATTAGAAAATATGGCAATGATTATGACAATGCTATGTGAATCAAACATTAAATATTTCATATATCAACATATGGATGAGTAGTACAATCTCTTATTGACATAAAGCTTTTTTGAGAAAATAAAAACTAGAAGTTCTTTACATACCACTGAATTACGAGTAGAGCAAACGTTTGAATGCTAAAAATCACCACAAAAGAAACCAGGCCGACAAGTTCTCGAGTGGAGACCACGAACCGGCAAGCGCAGAGTAGGAAGACCAGCCACAATGTGGACAGGAGACCTCATACAAGTGGCAGGAAGACGCTGGATGCAGGCCGCTTCTAAACGATATTTTTGGAAATCCATGGGGAGGCCACCAGTGGACTTTTTGTAGATGAGATGTTCATGAATGTTGGTTGGTTTATCTTAGCTACTTCTCAAAAAATTAACCCTTAACACGAATGCAAGCTATATTGATAATATCAATATTATTCAATAAAAAATATACAAGATACGAGTATCCATTTCATGTTAGACAGATAGAGCATTATTTAGTAGCATAGCGACGCCTACGTCACAGTTAAGATGCGTCATAAAAAATCGAACTTTCACTCGTTAAAAAAAGAAATATAGGAAATTCATTTTTTTTCTCACCAAAGACATTATATCAGAAGTTAATTTATTGAATAATTATCTGTTTTATACTGATAAATTATTTGTCTATTCAGATTAGTTAGTATAACATTAAAATTTCGAATTAGCTGTACCCGTTATTTTATTCGGGATAGTGTGAACCAGAAAATCTTTAATAAACATGAATTTGGAGATTGTGGAACTCATCTTAATCACATTCACATCACTGTACATTCAACGCCCATTAAACATGGATGCATTAAATATGATATGCTTATCTACCTGTGCCTTAGCCAAGGAGCGTACGGTATTCCGTAGTCAGACTTGACTTCCGAGTATGTCTGCGTATCAGACAGGCTGCCATCGCTTATCTTCATCCCGCCTCTTGGAGTAACCCTGAAATTAAAGGAAATCGCAATAATTAAAAAAAAAGTTATCGAAATATTTTTTTTAAGCAGTCACTACAATAGAGGTTCATATAGTTTCAAAAAGGTAAAAGTATAAACTTATATTCAGTGATGTGATTCTGTTCATTAGCCCTAAACAACAACCACTAAGCCAGATACTTTCAGGCGGCCAAGATATTTTTAATACATTTTGACAAAAATAAAAACCTACTTGTACACTAATGCTGTGTATAGCACCGATAATCGCTCAAAACTGACACAAGTTCCCACAGGTGAAGTGATACATGGTATTTAAATAAGCTGATAAGATTACTGATATTTGTTGACTTAAATTATTTGATGGATTTGTTATTTAAGAGTTATACTATGTGTATACTATTCCTTTATTTTTAGAGTTCTGTACCTCAAAAAGAAAAAACGGAACCCTTTCACTTTGTTGTCCATCTGTCAAGACCTTCTATCTCGGGAACACGTACAGGTATCAAGTTAAAATTAAAACCATATATGCAGATCTGTAGTCCCTTGCAGCAGTGAAAAATAATCGGCCAAGTGCGAGTCGGACTCGCGCACGAAGGGTTCCGTACTATCATCTATAATACTACAAAGTTTAGTTCTGTTTATAAAATAACGAGAAATCAACGAAATTCCAAGTAGTAAATTGCAAACTTATAGGTAGGTTTTCGATACACATCCGGGCAGCATGACGACGCTCGCGCGAATACGCGCGGCTATGGCTCGCTCCGTGAAGTTACCTCCCCCGCTACCCGCGCGGCGCGGCGCTCGCACCGCGTTTAGATGCACGGATTATTTTCATTTTGTTAGTTTTTATGTATTAGATTAGGTATTTATTTTTATAGTTAATATATTTCTAAATATTTACTTACAAATATTCAAGTTTCTACCTGTTAATTAATATCGAGTAAAAATTGTTTAAAAATTACGTTTGTTGTATGGGAGCCCCCCTTTAATATTTACTTTATTGTTATTTAATTATTTATTTTGAAAGGTAATATACAAGTAAATATTCTGTGAAAATTTGAAGCGTCTACCTGTTACCGTTTTTAATATTGAGCAAAAAAATACGAAAAAAACACGTTTATTGTATGGGGACCCCCCTTATTATTTAATTTTTTTTAATTTTTAGTATTTGTTGTTATAGCGGCGACGGAAATACATCATTTGTGAAAATTTCAGCTTTCTAGCTATCACGGTTTATGAGATACAGCCTGGAGACAGACAGACAGACAGACAGACAGACAGACAGACAGACAGCGAAGTCTTAGTAATAGGGTCCCGTTTTTACCCTTTGGGTACGGAACCCTAAAAACAAACTTCTAGGTTATCGTAAAAAAAAAGTTACAGCCTTATATGTCGCATAAAACAGCATATTTCGTCAATACTCACAAAGAAATCAAAACCTATAGTGTACTTGCCGTTGACATAGAACTATGAAATTTGGCAAGAGGCATTTTCTTTTAGTACATGTAAAGGCAAAATTCCGAAAACTGACCATTTTAAATTAAATCACAAAAAAATGAGTCTTTATGCAAGGAATGAGGGTCCAAATTTTAAAGTGAGTTAACCATATCATGTGGTGTATCATATGAAAGAGCTTCATTAGTACAAGCTAAAACTGGTTTGTAATTATTTTTACGATGTGTAATTATAGAATTTTTGGATTATAAACGAAAATGTATAAAAAATATATAATTTCCCTCTTTTATCAATGACTAACTTCGCCCAGTAGTTCTTTTATCTAGTTTGTATGAAACCCTCGGTGGGCCGCCTCACTTGTCCGGCTTTAAATTTTCATAATCATATCCTAACTCATATTATAGAAGCTAAAGTAACTTTGTTTGTTATCAACTGTTATACTATACTGTATACCAGATCAACTGTTTAGTTGTGAAAAGGAACCAACCACCAACCTTTTCACAACTAAACAGTTAATCTGGTGAACCGACGTTTATGAAATGGTTATGATGGTACAGAGATACCTCAGTTCCTGGAGATGGACATAGATTACATTTTAAGGTGAAAGCTATATGTTTTATAAATATTGTGATTGTAGAGCTATTTATTGCATATCCTGATATTTACTGAATGTATAGAAAAAAGCTGATAATAATTTGTCTCACAGGGTTTCTAGAGGGGATTGATTGTGTAGAGCCTTTGCTTGTCATCACCATCACCACTCACTATGACTATCGTTTTTCATCTATCGTATTTCACTATGATTATCGTTTCATCACTACTAGTACTATTTTATGACCTCATGAAACTGTAATGTACCTACCTAAATGTGTGGGTCATCTTTAAATGTATTTTGCTCTCACTTATACCATAAAAATTGTAACTGAGTCATTTGAAATATATAAAAAAACACGGTGCAACGTCTTCACAACACTACAAACATTTAAACAATGTCAGTAATTAGTTTGGATTCCAGCACATTCATTTGCAGAGAGAATCAAGTGGACACAGTCAATATTAATTAGTTTTATCAGTCAGTAGTGGCAGCAGAGATCCTTTTAATGTAAATAAAATAAATACATGATTAATAATATTATTTGGATTAAATAAGCAATACAATTGTAGTCAATCTAATTAAACTGTTAAGGAAAAAAATTGGTCTTAAGACATCGTACTTAAAGACTATATTTACCTAACTAAACTGGCTCATGTGAAGATATTACTTATTATTTTATTAAGACAAAGAATGACGTCTGCCTCTTTCTTACTAATTGAGATTAATTAGTTACATTACAGTGCAACAACAGTGGACTGACCAATGATTGTCAAGGTCTTAATCAAGACTGTTACATAATATTAAGTGTCAACCTTTTGAGAATTGTAAAAGCAATAGAATTTACAAAAACAAATACTACTATTTACTATCGGACAGTCAGAAGCACGAAAAAGCGTCACCGTTTCATGGTGGATATTCCAAAAACCCGAACGAAACGCTTTAGTTCCACTTTCATCGTGCGGACTGCTAGAATATGGAATACGCTTCCTGAGTGGGTCTTTCCCGATAGATATAATCTGGGTGTCTTTAAATCGCGAGTGAATTGGTTTCTTCTAGGTAAGCGCGCTCCATCGTAGACCGCAACGTCGCTTAACATCAGGCGAGTTGGCGGTCAAGCGCAAACCTATTTCTATAAAAAAAAAAAAAAAAACTCTTATAGTTTTGCCATGTCCGTCCATCTACCTATCTGTCTGTCCACAGCTTAGCTCAAAGACTATCAGTGCTAGTAATCTAATATGACTACACATATTTAAAATGTTATGTTTTGTTATGTCTTGTAAGTTTTTGGTCAATAAAGGTTTATTATTATTATATATTTATTTCGGCAATAAAATGGTAGAATAAAATCTTGAAACATAATTTTTTAGGGTACCTACTACCTAGTCAAGTGAAAAAAATCATTTATCAACTACCTCAGTGTGGTGTGACATTGTATAGGTAATCATCAAATATTGTAGGTATGGTAAAACTATTTATCGATTCAGTGATCCATTTGAAAAATATTAATTCTAAAAGTGATAATTTTTGTTAGATGTGAAAAATGCATAATAGTAATATACTTACAATTAGATTAAAAGGAAAACTATCACAACTAAGTAGGCTTTATACCATCAACTCATAAAATATTATACTTGTAGAGGCAAATTTCATATAGATACCAATCAAATTGTAAAATCAATCAACATGTTCATAGTATCAAACAAATAGGTCTGTTTTAAGCCCACATAATATGATTAAGTGCAACTACGGAACTCTACCCTGTGCGTGATCCGACACACACCTGGCCAATTTTTTTTATGCTTTGGTCATTTATCATGGAAGTTAATGTGAGGCCTTTCTTTGAATATGTCAGTTTAGTTGCATTAACTCTTAAATAATATGGGCCAAAATTTCTGTTAGGTAGGTATTTTCTTTCTAGGAAAATTCTTACCTGTGATGGTGGAATAAAGCGGCGAATTCATGAGTGCCAGGTTTCGGTAGAGACTGCGAGCCCAGAAGCCGCTCTCTAACTGAAGCCGATAGCTGAGCCGCTGCTGTGCCTCCCAGCGAGAAGGATTTAGGGCCAATTCCATTTTCTGTAATTTGAAACGACGCAAATCACTAAATTGGAAATAATTAGGCTTTACAGAATTTCAAGATTAGTAGCTAAACAATATACCTATAGGTATAATTATTGTGTAATTAGTAGTGAAGGCGACAAACAAGCCAACACAGAATTCGCCCTATTTTGCAAGCCAACTTGCTTTCTCAGCAGCTATTTGAATATGCACAGAATTCGCCCTATTTACAGTCTTTTGTGAATATGATATTACTAGATTCAGCATGTTTTTGAAAGGAAAATTTTATATTCAAACTTACTGTGGATTTGTAGATTTTGAAGGTCTTGAGTGCAAGTTTGTGTACCCCCGGATACTTTGACTTTTGTTCTCGGTACTGCAGATACTTGGGCTGTCCTTCCACCTGCAATTTCATTGAGTTTTGTGTTTTTTCTAAGTAAATTAGAAAAACAGATTACCTACCCTATAAAATTAAAACAAACAAATTAAACAAATATCAAACCTTTGAAATTGAAACAAAACAAACAAACAAACAAAACATTTCATTCCATTCCGCATTTTTGACAGCTCAGCTCACAAAGTAACGTGACGGTGACATTAAAAACTATTTGATCGCATCATCAATTACAAGGACATTAGCCAAAATATAGATAGTCCTTGTATCTACTTTTATTTGTATTCTATTTATTATATTTGTATAATAAAGTAATACTGTAGATAAATGTATTTATTTGTGTAAATAAACGTCGTCTTAGAAAATTAAATAAATGCCTGTCTATTTAGTACTGCTACTCGATAAGAGATGGCGCATCATCCAATTTTTCTCAAACCAAAATACTTACTGTGTCCTTGATTATGTTGCGGTGGCGGACCATTGGATTGCGGTGCAGGCTGTTGTTGTGATCCATTTTGTCTCTTCACGTATCCAAAGCTTTGAGGTACCTTCGCTTTGCTCGACGAACAACTGCTCCCGTTCCCACCACTGGATACACTTGAAGGCCTTGATTGTGAACCACTTGGCGATTGGAGCTGGAAACGAAGTTATTGGATCCTAGTTGATGTTGTTACCAGAGCTATTTAACAACATAAAAAACCATAGAGAAGGACTGACTACGAATGAGAGCTTGTAGCGTCGTGTATCGTGTGAAGATCTCTCATTGGTCGTCAATCCGCATTTGTTGTTTACCACAAGCATTAAGTTCTGTTATGCTCACCTGTGCTCCTCCACTTCTTGACGAATGCTGACTAGAAGAATTTGCAGCGTACTGAAATTATAAAAAAAAACTATAAAAATCTACCAGCTGGTCCAGCTGAAAAAAATGATACTTTTTAAAACTTGGACATATACACACACAGTTCATGGCATCGTGCGGGTATTAACGCAATGCGAAGTATAAACACTTGTATACTTTTTCATGGCCAAAATCTATAATTAATAAAACTGCCCTCTAATATGTGGCCGATGGGGCGTTTTTTTTTTTCAAATGGAGACTACGCACCGTCAAGTGCAGAGTAGGAAAACCAGCCACAAGATGGATAGCCAATCTCAAACAAGTTGCAGCCGTTGCAGGAAGACGCTGGATGTAAGACACTACCTACTAACTACCCTCCTAAGCCCTAAATATTTTTGGAAACCTATGGGGGAGGCCTATATTTAGCAGTGGACGTATTGTGGCTGAAATGATAATGATGACATATTGTAAACCACGCCTTACTGTCAGGATAATAATATAGCGGACAGATATGGCGGTAATTAAACAACATTTTTTGAGCTAAAATACTCCCAGTGAGTTTAAAAAGTGCTATGAATAGAGATAAATGAATGTACAGTACCTGCGGGTGTGGTGTAATGCCAAGCTGCTGTGCCGCTGTGAGTTTCTCCCGCTTGTGGTGCTGAGGAGAATGATGGCCAGCGCGCCGCTCGCTCTTGCGCCCATGGGACGGACTAGGAGGCGCTGGGGCGGGTTGGTTCTGCAAGCAAAATAATTACATTACCATTGTAACATGTGTTGTTTTTAATCTATTGTCATCATAGTACTTTCTAAATGAACGCGCTCCACCGCGGATCGTTGTCCCTCAACATCATGCGAGTTCCCGGTTGAAACTAACTTAAAATTAACTTTATCATCCAGAAGTCTGACAGCTCCATAGGGCGTTTAAGCAATAAAAAAAGCAGTTTGGATTAGTCAACAAGTTTGCTAGCGTAATATAAGTAAATAAGTAAGTACATCTTCTAAGCAAATACGTCTATACATGTTACAGACAACGACAAACTAAAGTTAAGCTATATAAGTATAGGTATATTTCAACAGTTATATGTACCTAACCTCATCGGTGGTACACTAGGTACATCGTCCCATTAATTACCATACCTTTATTAACATTTGTATTATGTAGGTTATAAAGACCCAATTTCACCAAATTATTCTAAATCTATCATTGCAGATACTAAACTAACCGGAGCACCAACCCCAGGAGAGTCCGTGTATTTCTTCCACGTAGTGTCCTGCCTAGCCGTGGGCGGCTGCCTCTCAGTCTGCTGCCCGCAGTCAGCCTTGCTCCTCGTGCGGCCCACCACTCTGTATACAACGCCGCTGCCACCTTCCATGCCTCTGTTGCGGCCACCGCTACGCCTGTAAATCGGACAGGTTATAAAACAATCAGACAATATAACACCTAAATCAGGGAATTTATCGAAAGGGTTCAAGCAGTCTTATTTCAATGTTACTTTGACTTTTGTCTTATTCTTTCTACGGTTGATAGAGAAGGTCAAAGTAATGTTGAAATAAGATTGCTATTAAGATTGTGGTAATATCCATGATGCCTGGCGAACGCAAAAGCCCATCGAATAATTATCATCATCAATTACGAACGCGTACGAAACGCTTTGGCTCCACTTTCATTGTGCGTACCGTCAAAATGTGGAATGCGCTTCCTAAATGTGACTAATATCGTAACGGACAGACAGCGGAGTCTCAGTAATAGGGTCCTGTTTTTACCCTTTGGGTACGGAACCCTAAAAATACAAGATACAGTGTACCACATCAGGATAGCTGGCAATCAAGCATATTTCTACTGGACATAAGCCTCCCTCATAAATTCTGGATGGATAGAAGCGGCCAGCATCCAACGTCATCGTGCCATCTAATGACGTCGTCTGTCCACCTGGTGACCGATCGTCCTATTCTGCGCTTTGATGTATGTTCTCGATAAATTTTGGACTCATCCATCAGTTATGACTTATCAATACAATCAAATATCAAATCAATCTCTAAAAATGTACGTATTGTTCGCGCTAATACCTAAATAATTGGGTTGGTATCCTTGGTATCCGTAGATTGGTTTGTAGATATATTTATCTACATGGGGTTCGTTCCCTCGTTTGAAATATGAGTCAGCCTAAGGAGTCAGTACAAAGCTGTGGTAAAATCCATTTTGTAGTATGATGGCAAAGCGTATCAGTGACATACAAATAATACTTTATTTAAATGAATGTTGAGCGAGCATACGTTTATCAAACAAACTGGTTTCTATTTCTATTTTTTTTTTGTATTTGGAACCATGTATCACCTATATACATGGTTCCAAATACATAAAAAAATATTAGTCTTTTTCCAATTTCATTATAAATTTATAACTTTAATGATTAAAAATTATGATAAAAATAATTTTATTTTTATTATAATTTTTAATTAAGAGTTAATTAATTTTTTATTAAGAGGCATTTGGTTTCTGTTTAAAAACAGAAACCAAATGCCTCTTCATTGTTCCTATCTGTACCCAAATGCAGCAGAAAGTTTTGTACACGTTATGTTAAGTTTAAAATATTTATCTCAATTACTTTTTTTAATCAAAGCAGGTAAAATATTATAAGGATATTGTTTAGATTATCTATATTTTAAATATCATACATATCAAGTAAATCTGACAAAGGCCACGGACACCGGTATCTGTGGAGCTAAAGATGAAATAAAAAATATCACAAACTAATGAAGCAAGTACCTGTCATCTATCTCACAAGTCTAACAGCTAATGGACCATCGATCTAGATTAGAACAAAGTGAAGACTAATCACTGAGATCCAATGGGTTTTATTTTTCTTCGTCGCCGACCAGACTAATTAGATATCCCCCACTTCATTGGCGTTCGTTTTATTTTAGGCAGCCGTTCAGAACAAGACTATTAGTTGGTGTAAGGAGGGCTTTGTGAGCTCGTCTGCTGTTTGCACTTTGACCTACCCTTTCATCTTAGGATTATTGCTATTAATTCTGCGCATCATCCTAAACGGAAGTTTACTGAAAATAATTGTATATTTTTACAATAGTTTGTATCTAGCTATTTAAAGTTATTCTATAATTATTATATAATATTTTCTATAACCTAGTCAAACAGCACATTATTATTTTTGCCCCTATGTAGCTACAATTCATATTAGTTTTTGGATATTTAGGATAGATTTGCACTTGGTCTTAAAAAGAAATCTGTAAAATCCAGTTTCTTCACTAACCACTGTTTTCAATCAAATCTATCTACATATAAGCAAAAATTTCAAAACAAAAAACTGAAATTGACAGAATATTAAGTTAAATATAAATAAGTATACGTTTTTCACAACGCATATTACATATTACGTCCCGCGAACTTTTCATAGAAATAAGATTAGCATAGAAAGTTTGATAAATTAATCTTGCCCATGTTTTATACATGACACACCAAGGACAAAGTCCACATGTTCACACGCAAAGGGCCACTAAGTAGAGCCATCCAGTTTCGTAACTGAGATCAAAGGAGATTATACACAGGGCTTTGAAAAGCCTGGGCTCGGCTGAACGAAGGCCTTCAATTGAAGCCGGATGATACGGAGGGCGGATGCTTTCCTCTGAGCCTTCTAGAGCGCAACACGTTGTTTTGACCTAGTTTGATGAAAGGTCATCCCATCTATTTGATATCAGCTAACTGATCAAGAGATTTGATAGATGACGATCTCAGGTGAATAAAGCTGGTGAAGTAGGTACTAGTTTGTCCTCACACTGAGGCGAAAGTAAGAGACAATGACACCAGGGCTAGTTACTCGACAAAACAAACTTCTTGTCTCTGTTAAGTCTACGTTTATAATTATACATAATTTCCATTTAACTATACTCTAAAAATGGATTTCTTAAGTACATTTTTTCTTTGTTAGGCCTTCATCATTATCATCCACAACCTTTTCTATCCCACTGCTGGGTATTAGGCCTCTCTTTTATCATGCCATCTGCCTCGATACAGTGCTAATCGAGTTTGTTAGGCGTTATGAAATTAAAACTTGAACTTTGATCTTAAATAATCTCGTTTAATGAAAATCCTTATATTTCCGAACTCTCGTTGGTACTTATATCCTAAGATATTCGGCCTTATCGAAAAACGTTACTTAACTTTAAGCATTGCTTAACATATTTTGTCGACTTTTCGCTGACACGTAATGACATGTGCGGAAAGAAGACAAAGAATTTAAGAAGATGGTTAAAGTTAAGTAACGTTTTTCGGTAAGGCCGATTAACTAAAACTTAAAATTTACCAACAGTCTAACTTTTACAATAACACATAGGTACACCCGAAAAACATTGCTTCTGGGGCAGTCGAGAAATACGTAAAATCCAAGCCAAAATCCCAAATCTAGCCGGGTCAACGAACTTTACTGTTCATTGTTGGGCTTATCTCTGAGTATTGGATAGCAACAATTTACAGATAACATTGTAAACAAACTGTGCTGCGTAAATAATAACTACTGGCAATGTAAATATATAATTATGACGAGAACAGTATCGTACTACAATGGACCTATTCAGAAGTAAGTAGAGTTGGGACTTGGGATATAATGGTATCCATATATATATGTATATTATCATAAAGTAAATATCAATTACATCCATCATGATACTATAATGATTAGTGGAATTAATACCTATTTACTTACTAATGCCGGATCTATAGCTACCTTTTCAACAGACTTCAAATAATCGGCCAAGTGCGAGTCGGACTCGCGCACGAAGGGTTCCGTACTATCATCTATAATACTACAAAGTTTAGTTCTGTTTATAAAATAACGAGAAATCAACGAAATTCCAAGTAGTAAATTGCAAACTTATAGGTAGGTTTTCGATACACATCCGGGCAGCATGACGACGCTCGCGCGAATACGCGCGGTTATGGCTCGCTCCGTGATGTTACCTCCCCCGCTACCCGCGCGTTCGCGCCACCACCACACCGCGGCGCGGCGCTCGCACCGCGTTTAGATGCACGGATTATTTTCATTTTGTGAGTTTTTATGTATTAGATTAGGTATTAATTTTTATAGTTAATATATTTCTAAATATTTACTTACAAATATTCAAGTTTCTACCTGTTAATTAAGATCGAGTAAAAATTGCTTAAAAATTACGTTTGTTGTATGGGAGCCCCCCTTTAATATTTACTTTATTGTTATTTAATTATTTATTTTGAAAGGTAATATACAAGTAAATATTCTGTGAAAATTTGAAGCGTCTACCTGTTACCGTTTTTAATATTGAGCAAAAAAATACGAAAAAAACACGTTTATTGTATCGGGACCCCCCTTAATATTTTATTTTTTTAAATTTTTAGTATTTGTTGTTATAGCGGCAACGGAAATACATCATTTGTGAAAATTTCAGCTTTCTAGCTATCACGGTTTATGAGATACAGCCTGGAGACAGACAGACAGACAGACAGCGAAGTCTTAGTAATAGGGTACCGTTTTTACCCTTTGGGTACGGAACCCTAAAAAAGAGGAGGTTCTCAATTCGACTGTATTAAAAAAATATTTTTGTTACCTCAGAACTTTCGACTGAGTGAACCAATTTTGATGATTATTTTTTTTTATTTGAAAGCTGGTGCTTTCCGTGTGGTCCCATTTCAATTTGGTCCAGTTCTGACAATGGCATCCATGAGAAGTCGGTTGCTTCAGTTTTTTTTTTTAACTATAATTATTATATTATTAACAGTGTTAAGCATTCATTTTTTTTATACCCGTCAATTTGTGTTTCGACCCCTAAAAGAGGGGTGTTTCATGTTTCACGAGTTTTATTTGTGTGTCTATCTGAGGCATCGTAGTTCTCAAACGATTGGACCGAATTCAATCTACCTAGTTTTTTTTTGTTTGAAAGAATATGTTCCTTCTAGTCAATCTATATCGTAGACCGTAACAGTCTCGTAAGCTAGCGGTCAAGTGCAAGCAAATAAATAAATAATAACGTAATACCTACAACATCGTGGAAATTAGAAGGCACAAAACGCATATAAGATTGTAAATAACGTTGTGAGCTCAGAGCAAATAATATTAATCATGGTCGGCGATGACGATCTAAATATTAATATCGTCGATAATAGGTATAAAAAATATGCGCAGTCTGGTACCGAAAAGGTACCTACTTAGTCTCTACTGCGTCCGTTTGCCACTTTTATCCTTATTTAAAAGGATGTTTATCGATAATTACGTCCGTCGCAGTTGCGAAAAACAGAAAAAATGCGATAAACAAAAAAAATTGCGCGAACAATATTTTTATTACGAAAAAAATTAAATTGGTAGTTCTACGAACAGCAGACTTCGCAAGCACAAACTCCAAAATTTTCATGTTTGATTATTTATTTCGTTCAAACTAAAAAATATAAAAATAACTGCAATCTTTAATAACTTGTGATAGTTTTCTTACGAGGCTAAAATATGAATATTTATTAATTTTTAATCGATTTCAAAAAAGAAGGAGGTTTATATCTAGAAAAAAGGTGTCGCGTGCGACTTTTACCCGGCTCTACTCGTTAAGAATATGAAAACAAAGAGAGCTATGCACATAGTATTCCTTGATGTTACGTAACAAAAAAATAATTTTACGCATCGATTCGATACTTATTTTTATCGATAAACACTCGAACTACTATACTCGAGGAGCATTAATCACATCGTATTGCATTCGTTCGAGACATCAATGGAGTCTTTATGATGAAGGATAGCCCTCATTTATTTCAGAACTCTGTAAAGAGGTTGCTATTTTGGTCTGTTTGATGAAGTTAAAGTTGATTGACTTCAGCAATATTATGTTTATGAAACTTGGGGCTTTGAGTGTCCATATTTGTAGCTAATACAAATTTAGAAAACTGCAAAACCCTCCTGAAAAAAAAATGGCACAGCCAATGACATTTACTCTATCAAAGGGTTGAACCCAGAAAAAGATCAAAACCGGTCCATCTGTTTGAGAGCTACGATGCCATAGACAAATCTTATCTGGATAGATCTTTTTATCTATCCAGATAAAAAGATCGTGAAGATGAAAGATGAAAAAAAAAACAGATGAAAAAAAACAAATTCGTATAAAATAGGTAAATCGCATCTTTTGCATAAAAGTGAGTGCTTCCTTTGGCGAAGCAAGATAAAAAGCTTTTAGCTTTTTATCTTGCTTCGCCAAAGCAATGTCTGAGCTTTCAGAGAATAAATAAGCAGGTATTCGATGAGCTCTTCATCACAAGTTACGCTATATTTATGATTTTTAATTTTCATATTGGATTATTTTATTGTTCACAATTATTCACCCTTGTTGAATGCTATGATTTGTAATAGTCTGTGAGCGATGTTTTATAAATATATATGATATACTTATGTAAGTACCTAAGTATTTATGTTAACACGTGTGAGACACTTAGAGCTGGTGATATAACGTTCATTAATGTCATTCCATTATTAAGTAAAGTTAGACAGACACGCGTATAAGGCAGTTATACAACGAACAATGTGTTATATGACATGGGGCCGAAAGGTTCTCGAGTGGAGGCAGCAGCGTAGCGTAGCGCAGCGCAGCAGGAAGACCAGCCATGAGATGGGCAGATGACCTCATGCAAGTGGCGGGAAGACGCTGGATGCAAGCCGCTACCAATCGGTCTTTTTGGAAATCCATGGGGGAGGCCTATGTCCAGCAGTGGACTTCTTATGGCTGAGATGATGATGATGATGAAGGGTGTCGATACGATGTAACCAACAAACTTAAATGACTTTTAAACGGAACTAGTCCCGACATCTTGATAACAGCTGATCTATAGCACATTTTACTGAAGGCCAATTAACTGTTTATACGAATAAGGTGTTTTTGTTGTTGCGATTTTAGAATTTTATTTTTTATATAACAATTTCACAAGTAATTATCCAATTTACGAAAATTATATTGTTATTTTCATTATCACAAGAAATATGGCTTGGATCTGTTTACTATCAGTTTTAACTATTTTAAGCGGGCTGTTCATAACTTCGATTTCAATTCACATTGACATATTCACACTTTTGTATTTTAATCTTCATAAATTTTAGTTACGTCCAGTTAATTCTTTTTGACATAAATCTATTCAATTAATTTTCTGACCGCTTGTTTCCTAATTGCGTGTTGTCGGTGCTTATATGTTAGCATTTAGCTCGAATTTATCTCATGTTCATGCGTTACACAAAATAATGTATTGATTTATACACGTAACATGTTGGTACCCAATAAGTAAATAAATATTTTTTGTAATTTTGTTTCAAAAGTTGACTAGAATATCAGTAAAACTGATTTATTTATTTATTAACACATATATCACATTATTTCTTAGCCAAGTATAGAACTTTAGGAGTTTTTTTTAAAATCCTGTATCTAAGTATTTTTGTACAATTTATAAATCGAATAAGAGGGCTATTGGTAAGCGGTTATTTTACGCCCTGTTTATACGTAACGGCAAACACCATGCCCTCTTTTTTGTTTTCAACAAAAACAAAAGAGGACAAAATGAAACATTGCTCAAGATATTGTTTGCCTCTAACTATAGGTAGTATAAGCAGAAACCGTGTACCCTCACGTAGAAATAAAAAAATGCTCACTAAATTACATCAACGCGAAAAGTGAAAAGCATTTCCCAAACAAAACCGAGCCGAACAAAACATTTTTTTCTTTACAAAAAAATAGCAAAGTGGAAAAAATCTCGCCCGCCATAAAGATTACGATAAGATGGTAAAGTGCGTAAACTTTTTTTAACTTTCCCGGTTCGCTGCCCCGCTTAGGTAAAGTACTACAATTAGGTACATGGAGTGAGAAATGCGCCCCTTCGTCGAAACGGAAGTCTACGGGAGAAAGATTTGTTCTTTTAAGAGAGTCAGCGCAAAAAAATGTGTCAAATAGATTTTCAGAAACGAAATTACTGCTTCTTTATTCCTATTTTGCATTTTATAAGTTAAATATGGAGGTTCTCAATTCGTGTCTTTTTTGTGTGTATGTATGTATCCCGATACTTACACCAGATACCTAATTAATTTTCTTTAAAAATGAAGCTAGCTAGAGCAGAGCAAGGCTTCTGAAAATTTCGTCAATTCCTATTCAGTAATTTTTATCTAACTCTAATTATATGAAAATGTTGTAGGGACGCTGTTTACGTTAGCTGATAAATCAGTTTTTCAATTTTCGAAGTTTATCTACACATTTTATCAAAAAATTAAGCAGTTAGGTATAATGGAAATAACCGGAATCTTATGTTCACACACGCGACACTATCTGAAAGCTTTAGTCGTATTACATATTCTATATATGCCCATTATCGTATGTAAAGCCACTATCATCACAATCGTATCTCGCTCGTTGGTGGGTAAATAAAAGGCATGCCTGCACCAGCTCGGCAAGGAAAATTGCACTTTTTCTCTCAGGAGGCAGGTTAAGCAAACAGCAACAGATTACAAGTTTGCGGCACGAATGCCGCAGTGCCCTATTTTATGAGCACGCCAAATGAGATGCAATCAGATTGCAGATTCTGTATCGCATTGCATCGGTTTTTTAAAGGTAAAAATAAAGTAAAAGTTAACTATGACTGCGAATATATCAGTTGTTTTTTTTTTATTTAGTTGTTCAGATAGTATTATGAACTTTGTGATTTTTTTCCTATCACTCACTATCCTATCTTTTCTTTTATGGGGCCATTCATTTATTAAGACTATTTTTGCTAGTTTTTTACCCCCTATTAACAGGTTAAAATAGCACCCGAGCTTATTTAAGCCCCTCTGAACCGGCATCAAGAGTCAGCCAGTGCCACCGAAACTAATTTATCGCCGCAAAGTTTTCCTACAGAGGAGAATCTTAAATTGTTCGATATTTTCTCAGACATGATTTTACAAGCCCTATGTCGTAGCGGTTCAGCTATAAAATAACCCCCAGCCAGCGCTATTCCAAATGAAACACATCTCTGTACACATACTTAATCCTTGTTATAGCCGAGAGCATCCCTTCAATACCTCGCCTTTATACCCCTGAATCAAGGTTCAGGGCCTCAGATACACAGTAGATGTACCACAATATACTTAGAGAGTATTACAGAGTGATTTTATCACTTATAGAAAAGAGCTAGCTAAAAGATAAATATAAATAACACTGAAATTAATTCCTGAATTACTAAAAATTTCGAGCTTAAAAATATTAGATAAAAGAAAATATATAAGGCATAGCTGTGGATGACGGATTAAATGGTTATTTTACGTAGGTGTGTTGTTACTGTATTAATGTACGTAATGTTTTTTTTATAATAATATTAATATAACAGAATCCTCGCATCAAAATGAAATATGTGTTTTTTCATAGTCGTTATCCTAAAGAATGACCCCCAAGCTTACATTTCAGTGAAAATCACCCTTTATAAATATAAAGTATCGGTGCATTAATGCTCCCCACGACTTAACGACTTCGTTGTCATCAGAAACATTGCAGTGTTAATGAAAACGGCGCACCCAGCCTCCAGCCAGGTACTAATGACGTATCTCCTGAAAGGAGCAGCCTAGTTCCTCATTATCTACGAGCCCTATTCTCGCTGTCTCATCATTATTTTCAATGATGAATGGGCTTTTTGTCATATTTCGACGTGTGAACGCCGACGATACGGATTTGAGGTAACACGAGACGCGAATGAATTACGGGTAAACAAACCTGGCGAATGTGCTTTGCATATAAATAGCTTGAAAATACAGGTGAAAATTAAAAAGGTCGCTTTATTCCTCTTATTTTGAGGAGAAATAATGTGATAAGCAATAGTAATATCAAAATAAATTTTACGAATATGGAGCAATGAAAGAAGGTAGTTTGAACGTTTATGTAGATATATCAGTAGGTGTGTCAATATATTGATCATCCTTGATTTTAATATCATAAATTATTATAATAATTTTAAATTGATTTTATGACGTGTCTTCTATCACAAATCTGGCTAAGATTTTGGAATACGTTGGGACGTTATAGGTGAGATGATAACTCAATAATCATCTCAGCCATAAGAAGTCCACTGTTGGACATAGGCCTCCCCCATGGATTTCCAAAAAGACCGATTGGAAGCGGCTTGCATCCAGCGTCTTCCCGCCACTTGTATGAGGTCGTCTGAGGAACTCAATAATATAGTAGATGAATAGAATGGAAAGGTTTTGACCTGTATAAGGTGGTAAAGGTGAATATAAATACATTTCAGTAAAAAAAAATTCAAGATATTTATACTACAGGAAGTAATACAAAATATATAAACGTACATAAACACCTACACCGACAAACATGATCCAATTTTTATTTTACTCAATTTTTTTTTTTTATAAATACTGCATATCATGCAAAGTGCACAGATACTTTTATTTAAATCAACAATTCAAACGCATATCATATATTCTCTCGTAAACCGTCTAACGTTGAACGCTATTCCAGCTTCCGGAATTCCGGATATCCACGATCCAGCATTTGAATACACTTTGTTATCCGGGAAGTTCCAGCTCGCGGCGAGGCATTGACGGTTGGAGATATCAACGTCTATACGACCACCTAAAAGATTAAATGCAGAGAAATAGGCAGCTTATTCTCAAAGCATAGGTATGTATCTATTAACTTTGTATTGCGAAGTGGCTCCAATAGACAATATTTTTAACGTAAATAATTAAAAAAAAACTTTTTAGGCACAAGCCTAAAAATGAAAGAACTGTTGTAATGAAAAGTGCTTACATGACAAAAAAATACAAATTCGACTATGTTGGCACTTTCCATCAGGAAGTGCCAGTCTTTATATTCCGTTTCCAACATCAGTTCAGCAAGGAAACCATAGAATAGTGGAAGATGCTTTTTATTGAGCTGGTTAACTACTGCCTCTGTGGCCAACCATAATAAAAGTGTGTTTTGCAGCCGCATTTGAGATTTTTTCTATTTCAGACTAGAAATACTTTTATCACTTTTAGAAGGTACTTCTTTAGTTCTTATTAGCACTTTACGATAAACCTATTCTTAGCCTTGATCAAAATACTTTCCTGTCACCCCAAGAAAGGGTTTTTTTTTAAATCATTCTTGGCACATACAAAGCGTTACTAGTAAATAGATAACACAACTATCCATTGAAATAGAAATAAACTTCAAAAAACCTTCAAGGAGCAGATCTTTTACAATCCAATATTGCGCAGGTTTATTCCATAAAGAAATAAAACAGTGCCCCAAAAAACGACAATTTCAAGCAACAACAAACTTAATTCCAACTTGTTCACCCAAGTTACGAGTCTCGGAACAAAACGGGCATCCCGAGAAGAAAACTTCGTATCGAAGTCGCTTCATTAATTCTATTGGATGGCAAAGTGAGAATCCATGCTGTATCGGCGGCCCCAGACGTTCTACCCTCGTCAAACTTACGGAGCTTCCTATGGATGAAAGCCTGTACTTTATTGGGAAATTTATCTTAAGAACCAATAAGCTTTATTGCGATGTGGTAATAGAAATCAGGTTTTCACAAATTCTATTTGACGGCCCGTAGGTACTCGTACTCGTAGGCCTCTACCACTCAGATTGAGTATTATAAATGTTGTTGTTGTTATACAATCTGAGGTGGTCATTGACGTGGTCAAATCTGGAATGAACTTGGGATTTATAAAGGGTATATTATTATAGATGCATGTATGTACTAAGCCATGAGGACGTCATTGTATTCGTACGTTGCGAAAAAATCAGCTTTTCATAGGAATATTTTCTTAACCCTCGATTGTCAAAGTAAGACTCAAGGCACAATACACAAAAGACATAAAATACAAAAGACTCCAGACTCAAAACAGAACTCAAGATGCAAGACACAATTTGAAAGTGATAAATACATTGCCTCTGTCTTTTCGGAGTTGTGTGCGAATTGTTGATTGCCGCCAACTTCAAAAACGGTGAAGGAAAATATCGTGAGGAAACCTAAATGTCTGAGAGTTCTCAATGATCTTGAAGATGTGTGAAGTTTGCCAACCCGCAGTTTGTACAAACAGGGCATAAAAAAAATACATTGACCGCGTGAGTCCACATCCCCATGAGGGAAAAAGAAGAAAAAAAATCGACATGATTCAACACAAATGTCAAAAAAAGAAAGAAAATTTGATTCTCCCTAGGGACGAAAAGTAGTGTTCAACTACTAATTGATCTACAGGCAACTTCAAGCGAGCTTTCCGAGTATGAGAAATGAAAAATTTAATTAAATAATCATTACTTACTTGAATTTTGGTTCAAACAGTCAATGAAGTTTCCAACCAAACACAAACAAGTTATAAATGCTAAACTTACGTAATTAACGAAGTAAAACACAAGAACAAAAGCTCTACAAAGACAACGAGGTATTTGCAGCAATGCAGACGCTCCCATAAGCTCATTAAAATTTCAGCATACTTATACAAGCAGTTGGCAGAAAGCTGTTACTGCAATATCCGAACAGGAATTTAAAAAGTTTTTACGCTAGCTTCCATATTGTCTGTTTTTTTTCGTTTTGTTGCAGCTGCCGTTAACAATGGCACATGAATTTCATGTCCAAAAAAATCAACGGACTGGTGGCAAAATGTAATTTCCCCTTTTTATCAAATTTTTACATGCTAGCCAAAACGCACGGCTAATTAGCTTTTCACGCGCCGCTCGCAACTTAATTTACCTATTTATTCTAACTAGGTCAACTAAATTGAATAGACAGGTATCAAATGAAATGCGACAGCTTCATTCTCCTATTCGCAATTTCATTCACTATATCCATGCATGTCATTAAAACAACAAAACTAATGCCTATTACTCGTAATATGTAAACGTGAATTTATTTTGTGAAAGTGTGTGCTTGAGACTCTTTTACGTTAAAAGCGGCTGAACAAATGTGATGAAAGTCAGATGAGATTATATCCAAAATTTTAACGAAAAGTATTTCCAGGTAATTAACATACAAATAAAATACAGCTGCATTGATAACCTCTTTCTATTTTGAAGCCGGTAAAAAACATTTCTTATTTTTTGACCGACCCGAGAGAGATAAAAAATACAAAATTATAATAAAGAAGCTTTGACCTTATAGAATGATACAGAAGCTCGAAATCACGTTTTAAAATCAATCGATCTACGATCTACTCTTATAGAGTAAGTATTATCATAAAATGACTGTGAATCAATATAATGACTGTATTAATAATAAGCTAGACATTGATATTTTTACTCCTAAACTCTCATTTTATGCTAAATCAGTGAAGGATATCCTCTATACCAAATCCATAAAATATTTAGATTGCAAAATAAAATCAATTGCAAAATGAATACAATTTAGATTTGTTTACACATATTCACCTATGTAAAGTTACAAAATATTCATAGCCTCTATTTCTCTTCCCCCCCCCCCCCCCCCCTTTGTTTCAATTTAATACCTAAAATGTGTTTGCTCAAATGATATATACATGCTTTGGATTATAGTCTGGTTCTGTTCGTTTGTCACGTGTTATCTTATATTATGTTAGGCTATATTCTGTTTTGTATACTTAAATAAATAAAATAAATCTGTAATTCGTAGCTATCGAACTATCCATGAATGGAATTCAATCTATATTTATTTTGTCAATCGGTCGAGAGCGGAGTGCATGCACACTGTTCAATCAGGATTCGTGGTTTGAATACGGCTAATGGGGATCAATCATGGCAATCTGCAATCTTGATTGCATTGATCCTGATCGCTACCTACACTATCTACATATGTGTCAGTGCTCAGGGATCACGCATGAGAGAAATAAATGAGCAGGCAAAGTAAGAGAATGTATTCTATTAGACAAAAATAAATATTAGAATTGTCTAAGCAAGATTGTAATGCTGAGTAAATTTAAAACTCTGAGTGTGTTGAAAATCAAAACTTCTTTATCATTAAATTAATACAAATGTATTAAAACAGTGGTTTTTAAATATCAATGAAAAAATAAATAGCGCTAAATCAACTCTGAATAAAATAATAAACTTCCCCGGCTTTTGTAAAATATTAATCTATATTTTAATATACCAAATGTAAATATAAAAGTTCAATATATAACTTATTCATTTATATGCGTTGCAAGTAACATAAAACATCGTTGTATTAAAAATACTTTTCATAAGACAAAGAAGTTCTCTCCAAGTGCAAGGGGCAACAGTTGCCATACGGACATGGAATACGGAATATACTGCTACGGGGATATTATTTCTATTGCTTATTACAGCATTGGATCTGACGTGGCAACTGTATTGACAGGTTGGTGAACTTGTATACTGTATCGGTATTGTATTGGTGGACATTTCACACAACACCATCTACATGATTCAATAATTAATAAATATAAACGGCCTGTCTTGTATTTTTATCCGACTGTCGAAGAATGGTTAAGAGTTTCGACCATCTTTTTCTAATTATTTGGTACGCTCTACAGTCGTCTATTAACGAATTTTAACATAATATGAGGTATCATTAAATTTATAATATCTGTTGTCGAAATAATATAATAAATATAATTATATTATATAGTAATAATAATACAAGTCTTCAAAATTCAACTTTTTAGTTTTTTATAACCTTGTAAGAAATAAATGCGAAGTCGCCCTTATACAATAGGTTTTTTTCATTTGAAGGTACTTGTAGACTTTTTAAAATAGATATAGACTTACTCGTACAGATGCAAATTGTTCAAAAGATAAAGACTGTTGCACAATTTGCATCTAGATAACAAGTGTAGTTCAGTATTTTCTGTTATTCCAATTATATAGGACATTGTTTATATAAAATTTAAATACTATTACACACTTCATAGCTATAACTTACTTCAATAATACTTTAAATTTATAATAAAGTGTTGAAAAATCTGCAAAGCGATGGTTTACTTCCGAACAAACATCAAACGACTTTTCATTGTGATATTCTTGTTTTTGATTGTTGTATATACAGAAAAGCTTTGAAATTCTTATTCAGCATATTAAATTATTATGAATCATAAGTACTTGAACCCCTTCAAGCGCAATGTCTAATCGATTGCACGCTCGCATACCACCCAAACAAGGGGAAGTACATTCTTACCATATTATTGGATTCGACTCGAACAATCATGAGAAACCTTGTTGGTATATCACGAGTATACTTCTCTACGTATTTGTACATTACGTACGTATATCTACGTATTTGTGTATTAGTAGTACTTATTTGTATTTTATATTGTGTGCTATTTGTTTTTGTTATTTCTGTCTTCATATTTCTTTCTCTCTATATCCTCCGTTGTATTTCCTACATGCTTTTCCTTTTTATGATTTACGTATTTTTCTTATGTTCTACGCTGTCGCTAAACATTTTTTCGTGTGAGAATTTTGTGTGGCCTTGTAGTAAATATTTATTGTACTAGAAAAATCTAGTAAAGTATTTCTTCCATTATTGGATTAGTATTAAATAGTTGGTAAGTAATAACACGATACTATGCGTATAATTGCGTATTTGAATACTATTATGTCCTTGCGTATTTGATAGAATCTAAGTATTCATTATTGTTTTCCGATATTTACTATTCTGTCACAAATCCTTGACAAGAATATCCGCATTTTGAACCTTATTCCTCGTTATTAAGACGTATGTTCGTATTATGTCGCACACATAATACGAACATACGTCGTGCTTTGGTCGGGTGGTTTACGTTTAGGGGGACAAAGTTTAATGTACCGAATTGGATTGTTTACGTATCCGGATTTTAATACATTTTACCTTCGTATATAAAAAAAATATACGTAAAGTAAAAATTTCATTTTTCTCGTCCTTTATCTTTATACGGCCCTTAAATTATCCTTCGGGTAGTCATAATAAAGATAATGTAGGTAATACAGGTGATAATCATCGTTACATCTATTTCTTACACACCAAAGATGAGCCTGTTCTTTTATATACCATATTCTTTATATTTGTTTTTTAGGGTTCCGTACCTCAAAAGGAAAAAACGGAACCCTTATAGGATCACTTTTTTTGTCCGTCTGTCTGTCCGTCTGTCCGGGTGTCAAGACCTTTATCTCGGGAACGCGTGAAGGTATCGAGTTGAAATTAAAACCATCTAAGCAGATCCAGTCTCTTGCTGCAGAAAGAAAAATAAAATTTCTGTTTTCGTAAAAAAAAGTTACAGCCGAATATGTCGCAAAAAACGCACATTTCGACACTCACAAGGGAATCAAATCCTATGGGGTACTTCCCGTTGACCTAGAACTATGAAATTTGGCAAGAAGCATTGTGTTAGAGTACACATATAGGAAAAATCCGAAAACTGGACATTTTTTATTTAATCCCAAAAAAATAGAGTCTTTATGCAAGGAATGAGGGCCCAAATTTTAAAGTGAATTAACCGTATCATGTGGGGTATCATATGAAAGAGCTTCATTAGCATAAGATAAAACAGGTTTTTAAATATTTTAACGATATATATTTTTCGGTTTATGAAGGAAAATATAAAAAAAAAATATGATTTCCCCCTTTTATTTAGTTTGTACGGAACCCTCGGTGGGCGAGTCTGACTCGCACTTGTCCGGTTTAAAAAAATTGTAAAATAGAACTATGTTTGACCGCCAATTTGCCATTATACAAGTAAGCCATTGTAGTCGGTGATAAAACAGTCTATTCACCCTAGCCCTGAATTTACCAGATTGCTAATTGCTGTTTTTGTTTTGATTTTGTCCAGAACCAATGTCTTGATTTTGATTTTGTGCAAACTTAACATTTTCTTCACTATCGTGATTTTCTATTTTGTTTATATCCTACAGTATCATTGTAAGTACCTTCGTTTCTGCCTATTTACTTATTTGCTATAAAGTTTTCATACGCGGATAAACATGCTATTACCCCTGTTTTCTTATTCAGTGATATAATTCTAACTAACGCGAGAAAATACGACCCTCGCTTGAATCTTTAATAACACTGCGAATTCAATGAAATTGAAGACCGGGATCGACCCGCCCCTGTCTTATAGGACCAATACGGAGTAATATCCTTAGGGCTGTCGATATTTTGTCAATTTGGATCAAGTTATTAGATACAGCTTCGTGTCAGCTTGGATCAGTGGCATTATGACTGTTTACACCATTTATAATTAGTAGTCTTAGCGTCCAAATATCCACATTGTACAAATTGAACGAAAATAATTTAAAAGATAATCAAAACAACTACTTTTTAACATAAATTGCCACAGACATTGAAATGAAACAAATTTTAACGAATTTAACGCTAGTTCATAAAATTACATAAAATATACACGATACATCCGCTATAATTTGTTTCATTTCAATGACTGACTATCGTGAAAATCTTAGAAAACCTTTTGCCACAGACAGTTAAATATCTGATATTGTATTTTTTTATTTAATGAAGGTATGGAATATGACAACCTACATGATATTCATTTTTGTATTAAAGTTTCCAATATTGTGGCTCATAACAAATAGAGAAGGCCGCAAGGAGTCTCACTCATGTTCAGCACGTAATAAAAATATGGGCAGGAATAATTGAATCCTCCAACGCTTAGGATCCAGCTATGTGGATAATTAGAATAAATGCGCTTTAAGCTACATAGGATTCTCTTACTAATCCAATCTTATATAGCTCTTATCATTCTTATCTTTCACCTAATTCGAGTTAGAGCTTTCTCTAATAATGTAAATGGATCTGTCCATTAGTAAAGCACTCAAGAGATCTGTTCCAGTCAGAACAAAACTAATTTAAGAGTCAATTACATACAGAAGAGAAATATCAGCTACCTAATTAGTATATACTTCTTTAGACTGATGATATAACAATTTATTTGTCTTAGTTTTATTCAAATTAAAAAGATGAGTCTTATTTGTTTATAAAACCTTTGTTTGGTCATAATGTAAATAAGTAATAATAATCTGGTAAGTACAAACTGCTTTGAGACGTTATAATTCAAACTTTCAAATACCGCTGCTACTTGAACAATAAAATGATATATAAATGCGATATTGTACCAGGAATGGTGACCACATGTCGCATTACAAAACACCGACTTGCCAACGGCCACATGTTAGCAAGGTTATTGCCTCCTGGACAATCAAATAGACGGCAATTATTTCATTTCAAGCTCTTATTAATACTGATTGAATTATGTCTCACCAATTTCGTCAATCCAATATCAATATTTAAGGAAACATACACTATAACGTTACAAAAGTTTATAAAAGCACCGTACGTAAGTTTAAAATGTCTATTTGTCTAACGCGAAGCAAAGACACATAGCAAGGCAACACTGATTACGATTACTTTCGCGAAACTATCTATTTAGCGTATAAAAATTACAGCAAATCAAGTATTGTCGTTCGAGACCACGCGGAAGGCACAACGCGAATGGTCCACTACATGTCTAACACTTAACTAACACCAATAAAGAGTCGTACGATTCCAGTTCACGAGATTAGGTTCGGGCGCGATCGTTTCTTAGCGATCCTTTGTTAAGGTCCATGGCGTCAGCTGTGACCGGCAGCTCGGTTCGAGCGCGCGTCTGCCGACACGAGCGATCGATGCCGGCAACAGATTTACATTTTCCGAGGAGGAAATCGGGGAAAGTTTGCCACGTGCGTATCGTTCGGGCGGCGAGTACGGCGCGCCCGCACGCCGGTAGTGCGCGCCGCCGAGTGCCGCCCGCCCTGTCGCCGCGCCGCCGCCGGCATCGCACGCACCTCGTCACGACATCGCGACGACGACGGCGACGCCCGCACACTCCCTGTCCCTGCTCACTTTGACGTTTACACAGTCACTTAACATCAGCGCCAACACTAAACCCCTTTAGGTTTACCGGCTATTAATTTGACAGGACATCCTTAAGGAATTGCAACATTCGCAAGATGCCGTGTAACGTAGCTTACACCATCGAGAACAACATATTAGCCGATTTTCCTAAATAGAAAATATCTACTTAAAAACATGACATCGACGCAGATAAAGCGTAAAATGTCAGATCGAAATGGCGAAGTGCGTTTTTATATTGAGACGGTTAAGGTCCCGAATGGTGTTTTACTGTTAGGGGCGGTTAGGGTCGAGGCGATCGTGGGTAGGGGAGCGGAGTGCGGGACGTGAGACGTAGGAATATCGATTTTGGTCACCCCGCCCTCACCCCTAGCGTTGCGACGGAGTGAGTGCGCCGTGCGAGTCCTCACTGGGAGACTGCCGGCTGCACGTTCCGAACTAACGTCCGAATATAGCGAGGCGTTGGACAAAAGCTTATTCACGCCCTCCCCGGCACACGTCTGCCGTATGGCTCCGATGAAATGTTTGTCGTCTGTCGGCTATCTCTCACGGCAGATAGCTAAACAATCACGAGACAACAAACGTAGCTGAATGAACATGCAATGTGCACGTAGAGCAATGCCATCTCACTCAAGATTCCGTATCCTCCCCTTGCACCTAAGTATTCCTAGGGGTTCGTTGTTTGCTCTCCGTATCCGTGTTATTGTGACTTTAATTACGTTGGATTTCTCGTAGTAAATATTCATACTGGATAATACATTCGCACTAATTGAAGAAGTCTTAGGTACCTAATGAAATTTACTACTCACTCTGTATACGTCTTCATTTTCATTCAATTATAGAAACACGGTTACAGTATGTTATTCCTTGTATATAGCCTTACATTGTGAATTGTAATAAATCTATTACCTACAAAAGCAAGTAATCTAATGTAGCTAGAACAAGGTTACACGCAGAGAATGAAGGCGGAGCCGACCACTTGTGGATTTGAGAAACTCAGTCAACGCTATTGGAAAATTAATTCACTCACGCTTACGTTATTTTATTTACTAGGAAGTGTTCAATCAATTGATTTAAGTATTTTTATACCCAATTTAACAAAAAATATATTTTTAAAAAAAGATCTACATATCACTGTACCTGAAAATCAAAACGTCTAAAAGAAAAAGAAAACCAAAAAAAGGCTGATTGCATAAACACCTTAAAAATACCACTTATATTCATCTAAATAAAATTACGAACCACCGCGACTGCTTAGAAAAAATTAATTGACATCGAGAATTAGAAGGAAAAAATGCTTTTATTATTCAGTTGAATGCCAACGTGGCCCCTGTTGCCTCTAAAAAGCGCAACCATTACTGGCGCAATCCCATCACGGCAATGAATCTCACGCCCTAAGGGAGCGTTTTAATTTGAGTTATATTACGGTACTACAGTCACCAACATCGTAGAACTAAAAGCAAATCAGAGTAAAAATAAAAACTCACCTTTCGTCGAGCTGTTGAAGCTGCGAAGGCTGGTAGTTCATACGACGACCATACAAAGATGCTCCGCCTTCAGACATATAACCGTCCATCATATCGTTGTTTCTTCCACACTCCATTTCACTAATGTTAATCCTTCGTAAGCAATCTCCGTCTGACATGTAACCCGATGCAATATCATGATCGCAATAGTCTGGATTAGAAAATCCTGGACCAAAGTTAATTCGGTCTCTCAACCCTGCGTTTTCACGGCCGAAATTGGCTTTTACAGTATTAGCATGATGCGGATATCCGGGAATGTTTTTCTGCGTCAAGCCAGACGTTCGCATTGGTAGTGTTAAATGACTGCTATATCCACGTAATAACGGTCGCATAGGTAATACGTTCATCATTGGGTTCTCATCTTCGCCTAATGAATTTTCACGGCAATGGGACGGAGTGCTAGAACGACTATCACTCTCACGTTTTCTGTTTATTTCAGTCAGGGTCCTATTAGGATCAAATGATGATTTTGACTGTAAATTACCATGAATTCGATTTTGTGAAGCTTCTTTTTCTGAAATCTCCGCTTCGTTAATTACTTCATTTATATACGTCGTATTCATGTTAAGTCTCTTGTTTGGCATTATATTGCTAGCAGTCTTTGATATATCTGATCCAGATTCACTAGATGGACGGTAAATTACGCTACTACTATCACTGGAATTTGAATGCTGACCGGTTGTACTGTGAGTTGAATTAGAATGAGAACTTTCTGACATCTGCGAAGTTTGATTTTGGTGTCCTGGATTCACTGGCATAGGAGATACCGCCAATGTTTGCTTTTGAGTTATATCTTTACTTAAATTAGATTGCTCTCTACTAAATGGAAGTGCACTTACGTTATTAGTAGAATTTAAACTAGAATTGCTTTGTATAGGACTTAATTGACTATTTGTACTTTTGTTTATAATATGCCTCTCATCTTTCGAAATCTTAAAAGTTCCTTTAACAGCAGCAGTAGGTTTTGGAATCCCAGTTTGATTTGGTGTGCCAAAATTTTGCCCAGTTGATGCTAATTGTGGCTGGTTCGATTGGTTTTTGGATAGTATCGTTGAGTTTTCTTGATTTCTAGCTTCAGGGTTGGCCTCGTTTCGTTGTTCGCTTAGTTTCATTTGGCTTCCTGATAGCTTAATCATCTTGGATTTCTGATTTCTTGAATGATCATCGATTTGATTCAATTTGGTATTACTAACCGATTTAGGGGTCGCCAGCTTAGATTCTTTATCTCGACCTGGTAATTTTGGACTATTCCTAGATTTATCACTGCTACTAGTTTTGCTGCTAGCTTTGCTTAGATTCGAAGAAGAATCTTTGGGAGATTTTGAACTAATTAACTTAGATTTCACATTTTTGCCAGACTTGTCTTTTGATAACGTATCGCTTTGTTGTCTTATAGTCTTCGGTCCAATTAAATTAGATGATTTGATATGTGTATTTTGTGCGTTAGATGATTCATTGAGACTTAAACTAGAATCGGATCTCTCGCTCTTTGCCGAGGAAAACCCGCTGGAAGAACTAGTGCGTTTCGATACTGCTGTGGTTTTGCTTTGTTGCTTTTCATTACTTATTTTGTCTTTGTTAAAAAGTTTCAGTTTATCTAGCATGGAATGCTTCGTTGGCGTCCCATTGTGGCTGGTAGGTGTTTGTTGGTTCGGGGTAGATAAAGTCGACGGAATTTTACTTCCAGGGGCTAATAAAGATGAATTCGGTCGCGACCTGAAAATAATGAAAAGATTTACAAAACATTACTCGTGTAAGAAAATTATCGGGCACTAACTTTTCAGAACATAAGACAAACATATTAATAAATCTATAAACTATAAATTAACCTGTTAATAATAATAAAAAAAAATGTGTAACAAACATGTGCTCTTCTAAGTCTGCATGCTTCATCTTCGACCACATCTTCGCTTTCCAACAGGCGAGTTGGTTAAACGCGGACTTATTCGTGTTAAAAAAAAAAAAAAAAAAAACATTGTATTACCTATTTAGTATAATTTTCGTGATAAGTTTTTTAGGGTACCCAAAGGGTTTTGGGTTTCGTACCCAAAGGGTAAAAACGGGACCCTATTACTAAGACTCCGCTGTCTGTCTGTCTGTCCGTCCGTCTTTCCGTCTGTTACCAGGCTGTATCTCATGAACCGTGATAGTTAGACAGTTGAAATTTTCACAGGTGATGTACCTATTTCTGTTACCGCTATAACAGCAAATACTGATAAACAGAATAAAATAAATATTTAAGGGTGCTCCCATACAACAAACTTGATTTTTTTGCTCGTTTTTGCTCTATATTGATAACGGCAACAGGTAGACGCTTGAAATATTCTCAAAATATTGAGTTATATTATTCACTTTAAAAATAAATAATAAAATAGAAATAAAATTTATATTTAAGGGGGGCTTCCATACAACAAACGTGATTTTTTGCCGTTTTATAGATAATGGTACGGAACCCTACGTGCGCGAGTCCGACTCGCACTTGGCCAATTTTTATTTCATTGAATAGCCTATAAAGAGTGTTAGATTTTACTAAATGACTGGTTACTAACGTTTAATCCACAGAATTCGCCCTATTACATAGGTTTAATCATTGTAATTATAAAAATTTTAGCGAATTTTATGATCTAACGTTAAAAATTGTTTAATTTCAATGTGTAACAATCGCTAAAACCGTACAAAAAATTACTAACGTTTAATGTTTTAGAACAGTTCCCAAAAATGTAATAGTCTTGCTAAGAACAGCAAAATCTTACCCAGATGACGACGGTGCTCTTGGTATAAAACTGACAGCTCCTTGACCCAGAGGACTTGTGGAGCGACTGGAACTGGCTGAGAGGCCACTCTTGCCACCTGTGCGACAAAGACACTTCATTTAACACTAGCGCACGAGGGCTGTCATTACAAAATATTTCCAAGTGCTTTCTAAATAAAGATAAGACATAAATAAAATCCCATTCAGTCTGTTCTCATGAAGATATCTCATACCTCAAGCTGGGTAAATATTATCACTATCAGCTATCAAACAACATTCACTTAGATAAGTTCGAAATTTTATCGTAAAACGGCACGGGTGGCCGACAGTGCGCGGGCGACTGATCGTCATACCAGCCCATTGCATTAAAATCAAATCCAACTGCTATATTCAGACCCATACACCCTTTAAATAGCTATCTTTAAATGGGAGCATTGAATCGATGCCATGGGTCTGAATAAGTTGGATAATTTTATCGATCGATGCCATAACGACTAAAATTATAATTTGTGACGTCAGGACTGTTCTTTTAGGTAGAAATGTATGCGTGTGCGTAATGTAGGTAACCCTAAACACGACATGTTAATGAGTCGATAGTTGTCTGACATGAACGCGAACATTATAGCTCCCATTGTGGTCTGTTTACGTTATTTAGCAACTATTATGATACTTGGAGAGTCTATTCGTGTAAGGCAAACAGTTCGTAGAAGGCATGCTCCCTTTAAACAACAATGTTTTGTAATTTGCATCCTCTGCTTTTGCAACGCATCCTCTCTTTGTATCGGACGTGCCAGCATAATAAAATGAAATTGCATAGGAAATTATGGATAAAAAGATACATTGAAAGGACATGAATAAAGTGTTCTTATTTCCAGGTCTACTTAATTTATTGTTGGACAGAAAATTGACAAATGCTTTTTTTAAGATATTTAGGTTTTCAAGATTAAAAATTTCTATCCTTCTATAATTTTTTATTTTCTATCCTTCTGTCACGGTTAGGACCGAAGAACTAAATAATTTGTATTCCAAGCCAATTCAAGTTCATAGGGTTAACAAAATAAAAATATTGACAATTTGAGGTGATATTGAAGTCAGATTTGTTTTTGTAATTGGGTTAATTTCTCAAAAGCATTAATTTCTCATTGTAAAGGAATTAATTATTATGCTTCAATAATACCTAATTCTTGATTCTAGCTAATACCTAAAGCCTAAGCCATATGAATTTGTTCGAACATCACTGTCAATCAGCATTTGGTCGCATCCGCCGTGTATCCCGGCCGGACCATTCATCACTTAAGTCCACAACTACCAGTAGGTGGGCAATTCATGACGTCACTAATCTTGTGGTTACACTTGTGGACTATCAAAGTAATAAGATATAGGTATAATACCGTAATAAGCTGTACAAGGCTTGCAAATTAAAATTTTAGACTTTAGTGACTCAAAAAAAAGGTTAAAAAATAAGTGTGAAAGAATGATACGAATACTTAGAGAACTAACTAGGTGTATAATGTAGAAATGTTGATTAATAATTATAGTTTAAAAAACTAAAAAAACTGACTTCAAAATACGCAATTTATTTACTTGGATGACATCGTTTTACAGTTATTTTGTTATAAAAATCCAGGTACTGAACTGATCTTGATCATATTTTTAAGGGACCACCTCTAAAGTACACAAAAAAAAAAAAAAAAAAAAAAAAAAAAGTAAGTTTGGTATGCACTACCAAATAAAAAACATCAAAATTAATAATCATAACTGGCGAAGTAATCGCTAAACAAATACCTATACAAAATAAGTGCTTAAAAAACTTATTAAGTTAAACGGTTTTATTGAAAAGAAAGATAAAGATGTATTAGGTACTATATGAGGATAGTATACGTATGTATATAGGTACGTACGTTACTATAAAGACAGTATGATACCGTAGATCTCATCTCTCGATCAAATTAGTAGATGCATTGAGTTAGAATTAATATTAATTACGCACACACTCGTGCCTAAGTACATATATTATACATGATGAGGTTCTTCTGATAATGACATATAGAAACATGTATTTGGAAACTCTCAAATCACAGATGGTGGACCCGTCTAGATTGATTTATTTATTATAGTATCCACATATCATAATAATGTACTCATTATTATATTGCCTATTGATAAACTACGATTTTTGTGAGGCCACCAGGTCAATTGCAGCTTTATCAGTGTTATCGTAGGGTCACGAAAAATAAAGTAAAATTAACATTACATCAACATGTTGCTGCATATTTTTATCAGTTAATTTATAGGTACATATTTAAATCATTTACCAGAACGTTTCCTACTTTAATATTTTTGAACTAATTAACTAAATTAATGATCGCAAATAATAAAGAACTAGTTAAAATTTTCTATAATTCACCCGCTTTTTAAATAAAAATGAAAAAAAAACTACAATATTAACAATCGCCAAAAAAACTACAAAATTAAAGCGCAACTTTGCACAAATAGCAGCAATAATCGCGCCCCATCGTAGACCGCAACATCGCTTAACATCGGGCTAGTTGGCGGTCAAGCTCAAACCTATTTCTACATAAAAAAAGTATCTGATCTAAAAGTCTTTTGTCATAAATCTCTATAAGCGGTAAAGTGGATCATGTAGAACTGAACTGTATCACTATACAATAAAAGAATATATTTAAAAAACAAACCACTTTTAAAAGCGCGATTTGCACTATCACTAAATTTACAAAACAACTTTACATAACTTACTATTATTTTGCCCTTGGTTAATTATATTTCACCACACGTCATTTTCGATAACATAACTCATTTTTACAAAGAACTATTGTTAGTATAAAAATAAAAAAGACGCGATGAAACTCGTAATTTGTAGAGAAGCGTACTCACTGACTGATCGTCGACAACTGAAGAAAGGCAAGGATGCATCTGCATTCGAAACTTCAATACTACTTAGTGATATTATTATACCTACTCGTATCTGGTCCGTTTACATTGGCTAAGTAAACGGATGAGTTAGTTATATTCGAGGGAACCGATGCTGATTCAAGTGGATTTAGAGAGGTAAGGGGAATAGCAAAGTGTTTACAAATAAGAAAATATCAGATATAGTGTAGTGAAACTGATAACTCCATCTTGAAACAGATCATACTGACTTAGGGACGAACTTTTAGAAATAAAACCGGACAAGTGCGAGTCAAACTCGTCCACCGAGGGTTCCGTACAAACTAAGTAGATAAAGGAGGAAATCATATTTTTTTTTTATATTTTCCTTCATAATCCGAAAAATATACATCGTAAAAATATTTAAAACCCTGTTTTAGCTTATATTATGCTAATGAAGCTCTTTTATATGATACCCCACATGATACGCTTAATTCACTTTAAAATTTGGACCCTCATTCCTTGCATAAAGACACTATTTTTTTGTGATTAAATAAAAACTGTCCAGTTTTCGGATTTTTTCCTATATGTGTACTATAACACAATGCTTCTTTCAAAATTTCATAGTTCTAGGTCAACGGGAAGTACCCCATAGGTTTTGATTCCCTTGTGAGTGTCGAAATGTGCGTTTTTTACGACATATTCGGCTGTATTTTTTTTTACAAAAACAGAAATTTTCTTTTTCTTTCTGCAGCAAGAGACTATGGATCTGCGTATATGGTTTTAACTTCAAATCGATACCTTCACGCGTTCCCGAGATAAAGGTCATGACACCCGGACGGACAGACGGACAACAAAGTGATCTTATAAGGGTTTCGTTTTGCCTTTTGAGTTACGGAACCCTAAAAACAGAGCTAATACTAAATGATGAATTAATATGGTATCAAAAAGTAAGAATAGGTGCATGTCTTAAAATATAGTCTATATTTAGCAGTAGATTAAGAATTATTCTTACTTTTTGATACCATATTAATTCATAATTTATTATTAGCTCTGTTTTAGGGTTCCGTAACTCAAAAGGCAAAACGAAACCCTTATAAGATCACTTTGTTGTCCGTCTGTCCGTCTGTCCGTCCGGGTGTCATGACCTTTATCTCGGGAACGCGTGAAGGTATCGATTTGAAGTTAATAAGAAAGAATAAGAATATGCATGTCTTAAAATATAGTCTATATTTTTATTTTTTTATACACTATAGATCTACGATTGATACCAACTTGCCTGATGTTAAGCGACGGTGTGGCCGAGGATGGAGCTCGTCGATCTAGAAGATATCTATTCACTCTAGCCATTTAGAAGTACATAAATTATGGTGTTGATGGTGGTGATGCTTATTACAAAGAGAGCATACCTAGCTATCATTTTGCTCGTTTCATTTTTAATATTTATTATGTAACACTTAATTTTAATTGGGTATTTTTTTTAGCAAAACTTCAAATTTTGCTAAATTCCAATATTCATTTTCGGCTCCCTTATTAGAACCTTGTCAGCGCAAGCGTCTATAATATAATAATGAAAAGTTTTTATAAAATTAAACAAATTAAACCTTCGCGAAGTTCTAGTACCAACTTTCTGGCTCCAACATCACACCAGCCTATTGTATTATATTAGTGTATTGTCTTCGAAGTGACAAAACCTAAATAAAGTACCTAAGTCATAAAGCAAAGTATCGACTTATTACGTTTTTACTTTTAACGGAACAGTACAAAAGTATTTCTATTCTATTTGACTATTGTAATTCTATTTGACTTAAAAGTAAACGAAAACTCGTGGAAAAAAGAGTTGAATACAGCAGTGAACTGTCATTCTACGAGTGTAAATAAACCGAAAGTAATATGATTGGCGCGAAGTACCCAAGTCGCAGATAAACTAACTCGTGTGAATAACAAGACAGATGGCAGAAAGCACGCTGACTAATGTTACGAATGCGAAGTGTTGCTCACAGATAAATAATAGTACTACATGTCCAACATGTTTTGTATCTATACCTATACTTACATGCTCGTTATTTCATAAATAAGAATCAAGAGAGTTTAGCAATTGTAATATTACTATTATTTAATGAACCGGAAAAAACTCACGATATTAAGACCTTTTAACCGATTAATATCGTGAGCTTTTTCCGGTTCATTAAATAATACAAATGAATACTCACGGAAGTTTTAGTACTGTAAAATTACTTTAACTTAAAATATTAAATTGTTAGAATCAGGTGATTTTTTGACGAATGACATTGTTAAAAAATAAACATTATCCAAAGAATCCTTATTTTATTATCGTTATCCAAATTAAATTAAATGTATATTAATGAAAACTCAATTATCTACAAAGAAACTAAAGCGTAACCAAGTATAAGTTTAGAAAATTCTAAATCCCACGACGAAAAAACGCCTGAACAGATTTCGATGAAACATATCTAAGAACTCTCGATGAAATCTTTTTCCAAACAAAAAACGAGGTTAAAATCGTTCTATGCGTTTGAAAGCTACAATGCCACATACAGATACACAGATACATACGTCAAACTTATAATACCCATCTATTTGAGTCGGGGTTTAAGCATGTTAGTGTTGATGATGTTTCCATTTTAATTTTCATACAAAATGATTCCGGTTAAAATATTAAATTTAATGAGCAATTTGAGCTGCAAGCTACCAACCTCATGACATGACATCTAATATTAACCTATAAACTGCACAACATAATAAATGATTGTATTATCTTCTACAACACTTTATAGCTGCCTATTTTGTTTAAAAGTAGATAATTTCTTTACAATGTTACCGTAAAAACTCAATATCGGACTCCACTGATCTAGTATAAATAATTATTCGACTGTCCTAAATATAATTCCGATAAACATAATCTACCATAATAAAGGCTCTTCCTTTCAACTCCAATAGAACAAGAATAATCCATTACATTTATATTTCAAGTCAAATCACTTGAGAATCGTTATGAAATCAATATTACAACAATGATCGTGTTCCAGTGCAAATCACGACATCGCCTAAAATCGACCGAGTTGACGGGCAAACAAACCTATTAGCGCAAGAAAAAATTAAATGTCGCAAAGCTAACCACCAATTCCCGTAATAAGATAGAAAGTGATCTGAAATTCACCAAAATTGTCTTGTCTGTGAACTATAATGTCTTGTTATTCGACAATATCTTGTCAGTAAACTATTTAAATAGATATACCTGTGTGGACCGGAGTGGCCGGTAGTGGTCGCTTATCCGGCGGAGCACGCCGCACCGCCGCTGCCGATGCCGGCAGCGGAATCGATGTCTGCAGCACCGACACTTGTCTGTGGACAAGAAACAAACTGTTATAGATATCTAAAAATACATTTAGATTTTATATACTTAGATAATTCTTCACTGTAGCTGCCGGAGATTAGCAGTGGTTATCGAAATTTTAAGAGTGGGCCGAATGGCGATCCTTGGGAGAAGCCAATGGTCATCAGTAAGCTAGAAGCGGAAGTGATAGCATATTTGACAAATTTATATAAACCTAGAACTTAAAAAAAAATATTCTATTTTTTTCTAAGGGTTTCGCAATTGTTTTCTCATTGACTCGGATTGTTGTAGGGACTCGGGTGAAGGAATATATTGTGGATATGAAAAACAGACCCTCTAACAGGGCTGCAGTGTGTGAGTATGCACTAGATGAGACAAACCACTTCATCCGTTTTGATAATCCTCAAATCTTGGTAAGAGAGACGCGTTATGTACCAAGAAGAATTTTACGTAAGACCATTGAAATTAGGAAATATCCAAACTTTAATAGAGAATATGGTTGGCAAATGCTACCTTCATGGGATCCGGTCATCGAATTAATAAAATCTGAGGCTCAACACAGATCTGCGATACCTTTTCACATCGTGAACGACTTCTGCGTGCATAGGAATCGTTTTGCATAAAAATAACAGGCGGTAGCAATTCATATTTTCATAACAAAAAAAAAGATAACTGTCATCTAGTCTCACCTATGATGTGACCACGGACGCTGCAGTGTTCGAAACGTCAAGGCATACAATTATATAAAATACGCGCGATAAATCCGATAGAAATGGTTTAATTTTAATTAATTCTCAAATTCTTTTTATTATAACGCTATTGCAGACTCCGTAGGTAAAAATGTTTTCTACCACACAAAGATGTGATTTTTTATATGTGGAGCTCACGTTGAGTCACCAGAATGAAGAAAAAAAGTCCTAAGTGGAGCAATTCTTATGATAATTCAGTCAAGGATTGATTTGTTTCAGTACAATTAATTCAAATTAATTGAAAAGCTATAATTCTTGACCGGCCCAAATGAAAATATAATTACTCCGATCTCATTTACATTGTAAATGAAATTATTATGAACCCGGAAAATCTTGAGTTTCCCAAAACTTTTACTAAGATACAAACAAGACCACCAACCCAAATAATTTCTTTGAGTACGCTTAATTTTACAGTTTATAACAACGTCTATCTGTCTTCATTATAAAATTTGCGTCAAAAACAAAGGTCGGTATTTCAGAGGAATTTTAATTAAGGGATTACTTAGGGGTGTCAAAAAATCTCCCACAACGACTTTGGCGTTTTGGTTAAACAAAGATAGGAGCTCAATTAGCGTATTTTGTGAGGTTGCAGTCGACAAAGGAATGAGCTTATCCAGAAGAAACCAATTCACTCGCGATTAAAGACACACAGATTATATCTATTTGAGAAGACCTACTTCCTAGAAGACGTATTCCACAATTCAGCGGCCCGAACGATGAAAGTGGTTTAATTCCACTTTCATTGTGCATTTCGTTCGGGTTTTTGGAATATCCGCCATGTGTGTATATTTTGTTTCTACATTCTAGTTTAGTATATGTATAGGTACATGCATATATAAATAATACTTTCTATAGCCTAAACGTAATTGTTGGATTCGTCCAAACTTCCGGAATGGTGTCAGTTTAATTTTTAGGGTTTCGTAGTTAACTACGAACCCTTATACATAGTTTCGCCATGTCCGTCCGTCTGTCCATCTATCTGTCTTTCCGCGGCTTAGATCAAAGACTAAAAGTACTAGAAAGTTGTAATTTAGTATGGGTAAGCAAATTTATTACGCAATAAAATGGTAGAATAAAATCTTGGAAATATTTTTTTTTTCTCATCTACCCCATTGTGTGGGGTTTCGTTGGATAGCTAATCAAAAAATTCAATTCAGGGATTCGGTTGCGAAATATTTAAGTGACTCTACCGAAGCGAAGCTTCGAAGTGACTCTACCGACTAAACGGACTTTGGAGATGTTAAAAAGTCATGTTTGTAGTATATGTATGCTAATATTAAAAAGCTGTCAAGGCTAAGCAGGCTTTACAAGTTAACGAGTAAGTCAATCAACTTAAAAAATGTACATAGAGACATAAGAAATGAACATTTCGTGAAAATTTCATTTGAACTCAATGTTATATAGTTATTATGATATTATGAACATACGAGTCTACTCATATGTTCATAATATCAAATAGAATGTAACTACAGAATCCTACTTTACGCGTAGCACGACACGCACTTGGTCAGGTATACTTTACAAAAACTCTAATAGGCGCAAGTCGTAGCGTAAAGAAAGCCATTTAACAACAGCTATTTTTAAATACACGCAGTTGAGTTAAATCAATTAATTGTACTCTTTTACAAATTTTTCTTTAGAAATATGTTTCTTATTCGCCAATATTGTAAATTTTTTACGTAATTTTTCGAAAAGCACCAACCCTGCTCCTCACCTTGGGAGCGAACAGGTGACTCAAGGACTCTGTTCCCGTTTACCAATTAGAGATATTGCCAGCCGGTATTTAGGGGAATATTTCTGAACATGAATTATGGAGCCTTTGGTCATAAAATATTTGTCTACTTCACACGAAATAAATAATTCCGAAAGCTATCTAACGGTTAGTTATAACAACGTTGTGATGCGCGTAAGAGATAGATGCTCGCTTTCAGCCCAAGTTTAATTACAAATAAGTATTTATCTGCAATATCTGTTGACATCGTGAGCGACTTATGTGTACATAGGGAACGTTTTGCATAAAAATAATAGGCGGTAGTAATTAATATTTTCATAACAAATAGTTTAAAAAAAACTAGAAAAAACACGCTTAATCTTATCAAATTATTATATTGTCATCGGAAACAAACTTTGTAAACTTATCGAGGAAGTTTACAAAGTTTGAATGAAATCTGACCGTTTGAAGTGGGTCAAAATCAAGTCCAAAGGAGTTGGTTACAAACAAATAAACACATGCATACAGGTAAAGTTAATAAAGACAACTGTCATCTAGTATCACCTGTGACCGCGGACGCTCCAAAGTGTGTGATTCGTCAGGTCATTAAATTATGTAAATTAAACGCGATAAATCGGTTAAAATTTGTTTCTTTTCAATGAGTAATAATCGCAGAAACCTAAGAAAACATTATAAGGGTATAGTACGGAACTAAACTGAACAACCGACTTCAACCAGCTCTCTCACGAACAAATTATACGGGCCCCAAAGTTGGGGTAACGCACACTTACTCCTAACTGACGAGTGTTGTAAGCCTGAGTCTGTGGTTGTAAAGTTTTACTAACCAAGCAAATGTTATACATCGTAATATCTTATTGATGAATGCATTAAAATACGTCTTATAATTTTGTCTATAACTATTATCTGAGTAAGTGCCTCTCTACGCTAGGTATGTGCCGTGACCTCCCATAGGAGTATCTGTCCTTTCAATTCTAAGCGTAGCCCGAGTGAAAATGAGTGACAACGACTATGTATCCAGGGGATTGAATTCCCCACCGTTGCCTGGCATAGCTCTACCGTCAGCTCTACCACATTATGCTGCGTCTCTACGGGACGAGTGCGCAGAATAATTTATGAAGTTGACTTTTTAGTATTTTGTTTGTAGACGTCAAATCACATTGGATTTCTTTATTGCTTAATAGCTCCAATTTGTTTTTATTGACTAGGCAAAGTTAATTTAAAACATATATACACGTGATGTCATTTCATTCTCATTTCCTAACGAATATTATTAAAGCGAAAGTAACTTTGCCTCTGTGCTTGTTTATTACCTATTCACCACTAAACGTATGAAATTTGATACAGATATAGCTGAGAATTTGAAAACTTATATCTACATTTTACATCATTATCAGTACCTACCATTTTTCATCAATACATAGGTGAAACCGCGAGGTACGGCTACTTACTAGAGAGGTTGGAGTGAGACCATTAGATAATCGTCCTGTTCTAAATATTTAGCAGAAACCTTTGGAATTCAATTGTATACAAGAATTTCGATAAAGGCCGTGAAGGCTCAGTTTGAGGCAAACTAATAATACAAATATGCACATATATATACTTGGTTATGGGTAACGGTTATTCTTGCCGATTACCACCCATTGTGTGACATTCAAGACCGGACTCAGTTGTAAAAAAGTTTGTGGTTGCGAGGTTTTATAGGCGTCTTTATATACATATATTATACATATTATAAAGTTCTCGCGAGCGAGATATCTGCGGCACTCGCCCGGGCGGCGCAGCGCCTTAAAAGAACTATCAATTTATGTTATTTATACAGCACTGAAAACCTATTTAGCTATCCACGTAGCTTCCTTAACCAGTAGTGGGCTGTTCGTGACCCACGAATGCCTGGGAGCTGTTGCAGTAGCATGCCTTGTTCGCGCATGGTTGGATCCTAATCCTGATTTTAGTATACATTGTTGCTAAGCTTGTGACCTTTTAGCTTGTACCTACCTTACAAACTGTTTGTGGAATAGTAAATGTTACGTAGCTTTTTTAACTAACTTTCAAAAAGGAGGAGGTTATATGTTTCGTGTTTTCCACGACAATTAAGTAATAGATAGGAGGTATGTTTTTTACTCCTAAATTATATGTTTTATACATTTTAAATATTCCACTTTTCCACTAACAACCTCAAAACTAATTATTATCATCTCAGTGATAAGAAATCCACTCTTTCTGCTGCACATAGGTTGTCTGAAATATTTATCCACAGCTTTTAATACATTTGTCTTTTAAGGAGTCTTGGTGGAATGTGATAAAAATAGGAAACTCTAATACTTGGCCATGGCAAATGCACAAATCGCGCGAGTCAAATACAAAAGAAAAGAAAAAATATAATATATCTGCTCAAGTGGGTGCTCATTTACTTAACCTTACTTACGTACCCTATCCGTATATACGAACATTATGTGAAGATACCTTCACGGCGCACATTTTGAGACACAAGTCAGACACCATGGGTGCGAAATGTCCTCCATTAGAGGTATTAAATGGGCGTAGGTACTAGTCACGAGCACGCTATAAACAACCGTCGGCTAGACGATTAGACATAGTACCACCGCAGCCTTTACTTATATACTTATCTATGTAGTGTACTACAAGGTATTTTTATTCGTAGTAGATTTGCACTTAGCTTTCAACATTCAGCCTGTCTACGATGGATTGCGCTTGACTCTCGACTGAAAGACACCGATTTACTCTCGAATTAAAGAAACTCAAATTATGTTTCGGTAAATAATCTTCAAAGTCATTATTTATCGAAACATAATTTGAGTTTAGGGTGAGTTATAAGGGCGTATATAAATAGATTTTTTGCATTTTTACTGTGCATTTCGAACGTGGAAGTTAATGTTATCATAGTTAAGAAGTTTAAATTAGTAGGTACTCATGTGAAAAATAAATTAATATTAATATTAATAAATATTAACGTTGTTAAAATATGTTTTACTATCCGCTCAATAAATAAGTAGTAAGATAAATTTATTTACTATATTAGCAGCAAAAAATATTAAATTACATAATTTTTCACAGAATATTATTTTGAGCAACAGAAAAACGTGTTCGCTACTCTCCGCTAGATGGCGCAAGCTTAACGGCTGTAAAACTAGCAGGTCGAGAAGAATTTATTTCTGATTACACTATACTTACCAATAATACTGGATTGGTTGACATTATTAGATTTGTATCTTTTTTTATATAAGTGAAAACATATAATAAAAAAAAATGTACTGCAAAACGAAATGCACCTCGCTTACCTAACCTTAATAAGTGCCTTGGAATTTTACGTTGTCTTTTTACATACTTATTAGGTATACTATCAATGCGAGCCTATCTAAAGTATCCACCGTAATGGAAACACTTTTAAAACTGATGACCCTGTTTCGAGGTAAATTAGTAACAAAAAGCTAAGCACTATGTTACCAAACAAAAGCCCTTATCAATGCCTGCGTAGATTTATGAGAACATCAAGTGCAGCCAAGCGTAAATCGATACAGTTCATGTCAGCGCGTGTCGTGTTCTCGCTTCCCTTGCGCACACGCATGTCACACGCACATTGGGTGTATAGTAGGGCCGTCACGCGCAATAACATATTCGTGTTATTTAGGGTGCTACTGCTATGTAATTATAGATAAACGAAAAAACTGTATGTTGAAAACCTAGTACTCGAATACGTCCTCCTTACCTAGTCTCTGCGTGTTGTTATATATTTAATATTGTATATATTTTATGTAATTTAATGACCTTTATATATACATAGGTACATCTTTAAATTTATATACTACTTGCGTATTCGTTTTTTTTCTTACTATTATTACTTCTTTTTTTTTGTTAGACACCCCGTCATCTAATTCCTTTTTTCGCTTTTCCATCACAAGGTTCAATGTTGCCTGGAAAAGATCGCTTTTAGCGATAAGGCCGCCTGTTGTTTCACTAACACGTATATATTTTCTTATAGTGTTATACTCGTAGATAAGGTGCAAACAATGAAGCGTTTTATCTATCTACTATCTATCTATTCTTATTGACATAAATTGATCGTATTTGGAATCTAATTAAGCGCTTTCATTTAATTCACGAAACGAACTTCCGTTTCGTGTTGGCTATTAAATGAAAGCGTACATTTTATTAATTTATGAACTATAGAGTATATTCGAAAAGAGAATTAATGTGGCATTTAGGCCATTGTAGTCCTTATTTTATTATTTTGTTCGATAAGTAACACAACATAATTATGTACTTACATAAAGACCATGTATCTCTATAGACTCTATACACAATGTTATATTTTACCATTCCCATACATTTCATTTAACCGTTAGAGCGATGGGGTCTACACTACAACTTAATATCAGGCCCTGAACAAAAGACGAGAATAAAGCGCTACGTGTGGCAACCCTACGGAACCCTGAATGTGCACACGAGGTGGGCAGCCCTGCCTTCGCCAGATGTTCATTGTTTTGATATCGCCCTCATTACCGGGCTAGCTTTGATCGTGCGAAGGGCTCCATCGAATAAAATCAATGATATTCATATTCTAATGCTTATAAATATTTTATCTAGTAATGCATTCCAGAGATATTGATTATTGTTTATTTTTATTGATTATTATTGTTTTTTTTTTTTAATATTAGATCTACGACTGACCACCAACTCGCCTGATGTTAAGCGACGGTGTGGCCGAGGATGGATCTCGTTGATCTAGAAGATATCTATCTATTCACTTCTAGCCTTGAAGAATCCTATATTAAAGGTACCTATGATTTCATATTACTTATTTACCCAAATACCTTACATACCTAACTTTAATGTTCAGAATGAGTAGTAACTATCGAACAAGTACAAGTAACTCATTATGAACGCTGAGTTATTAACATAAGACTAAAGTAAAAACCTACCTTGCCTATATTACAAATTAATTCAAGTAAAAAATAAATACGATAATAATATATACAGTATATAAAAAAATATGTATTAATCGATATACTTGACAGGAACTAAACTTCCTATTAAAGAAGCCTTTGATAGATCGGAAGTCGAACAGATGGATGCCGAAGAAATAATAAAAAAATAAAAATAGGCAAAGCCATAGAAAAGAGCCCAAATGCCTATTACAATACATTGAAATACTCGTACATCCTTATCAGTATCTAACCAAGCCGTATAGGTAAATCTGACGCATGCCATAAGTATGACTACCAAAACATATTATTAGTCTAAAAATGTAGTTTCTATTATCTAAGTATATTAAAAGAAAAACAGAATACAGTTTAACAATATCAACTCAAAGCTTCAAATACTTGTCGTAATTGTTACAAAACAGCGTTTCCTTTTACGTAGATTGTAAAGCACTCACCTTACAAAATAGAATAAACTTTTGTCACCAAAGTTCGATTGATATCAGGCTCGCCATTTAGGTTGCGGGCTCGAGGCATGTTACACGCGACGGATTCCGGCATGCCAGTTTCCTGGCGGAAATGGAGGCTGCCGGGTACCGAGAAACACGTACCTGTGTCACGATATTTTGGTACATTTGCGCCTTAAATAGGTGATCATTGAAATTTGATGTTATGTGGCATAATAATAATATATGCTAACAATTTTAAGAAGTTGTATCGACGGCACTCGCTCTCTGACTCACGCATTACGTCTGATATGTATTAAAGAATCTCGATAATATTAAGAACATAATATATTATATTACACAAAATTCTGTATTGACTTAGACAATTTTTTCATAAGTAAGTAGGTAAATACATTTTACTACACAAGAGACTAGGGGCTGTTAGAGAAAGAAATCCATATTCACCCACACATTGCAACTACAATGTATTCATATTCAAATTCATTTTATTCGTAAATATATTATCATTTACATGTCATCTTAACAACATAAAAATTCTGACGTAGATACCTAAGTATCTACAGAAAATAAAATTAATTAATTAAATTAATAACACAATTGGTTTCTTAGTAGGTACTTACACAAAAATTAAAATCAAATATCATTCCAATATGAACTTCAAAAATTAAATATAAAAAATAATCGTAATGTATTTTTCCTTCAGAGATTGGTATGTAACTACAAATTAACCGTTTTAACTGTTTTTTTTTACGTATACCGCAAGACCTTGCTTCTAGCCAATTTTCGTGTTTCTAGTTCAACGGGAAGAACCTTAAAGGTTTGGATTTAACATTGTGTTTTTTTGAGAATATAATTTTTACAGTTGTAAGACACCGCAGATTTACGTTTTTACATATTAATATTACATATTGTCACCACGTATTCTTAATTTCTTACTTAGAAATTCAGACAGACAGACAACGAAGTAATCCTTTATGGGTACAATTCTATCTTTTGAGGTACGAAACCCTAAAAATAAATGTTTATCTATAGAATATAACGTATCAAAGTTTTTAGTACGGCAGTTATTGAGCTAAACAAAACACTATTATTATTATTAACGGGATAAACCGTGGTTCGCGTTAATTTCCAGTTTCCATCCGCATTCTTCAGTCGCCCGTGAACATGGTGCATGTAACTGTGCCGTGCATGTAAATATCCCGTTAATAATAATAATAGTGCTTTATTTAATGACCGTGATAGTTTAAAAAAGTGTTTTACTAGCAAAACATTCTCCTATCATCTTCCAAAGATGGAAATGTTCCGTAAAAGGCATCGTAAACAAGCGCACCCTTATTGTTTACACCTACATGCAAGTGCCAGATCAAACATTAACTTTACTCTCGCAGTTACTTTTACGGTATTGATGAAATGTTAGCCGTAAACGATATATGTATAGAGTTGAGCAAAACGTACCACTAAAATAATAAATACCATGATATTGATAAGTAATATAATTTTTCAGATTTTTATTATAGTGTAGATAGTATAGGTATAGTCATAGTTCTGAGTATAGTTTTTCTTACATGTTCTTTCTGTTAATAAATTTATATCTTAAAAAAATGTACATTTTTCATTAATTTATATTAATTTAGTATATTTTTTTCAGTTATCATTAATGATTAGATATAAGTAGATACTAGTTATATTGATGTTGAGGTTACTATAGGTGTCAGTACTGAAAAAGTTTTATTTTGATTCTAGTCAACCGGAACAAAATATACACAAAAAAGTTGTTTTAAATCATTAAAAAACAAATGTCTATTATACTACTATAATAAATAATCGCCGTGATAAATACTCGAAAGTCCTATAAGTTTTCGAGGCTCGGGCCTTCCGCCTCCTCTCGCTCGCCACTGATTTGTATTTTATTTATTCAATACGCTGAACTTCAAATAATATAACTTTTTTGTGGAACCAATACATGCTTTTGATTTTCAGATAATTATTCTGGAGAACGAATGAACACAGAACAAGACAGAAAAGCAACGAATGAACAAAGAACAAAAAAGTAATGTTAGCAATAGATGGAAAACTTTAAAGTTACAAATGCAAAGTTATATTTTGGAATTAGGAGAGCCACAGACATATTTATGTCCACAAGCAAGATATATCTTTCCCATCAGTGGCTTGCAATCGATTGCCGATAATTATTCTGGAGAACGAATGAACACAGAACAAGACAGAAAAGCAACGAATGAACAAAGAACAAAAAAGTAATGTTAGCAATAGATGGAAAACTTTAAAGTTACAAATGCAAAGTTATATTTTGGAATTAGGAGAGCCACAGACATATTTATGTCCACAAGCAAGATATATCTTTCCCATCAGTGGCTTGCAATCGATTGCCGAGCGTGACTTGGGACCAGTAGTCTCAGTAGCAAGAGATATTTATATCCAGCGATCTAAGTGATTCCGAATAAGACATTCTCAACTTAGAACAAAGAAAACTTGGCGCTGTAAAATTGAGTCATGTTCTTCGTAAAGCATATTCAAGTGAAAGTTTCGTTGCCGATACAGTTCTACTATTAGAACGAGTGTCTTTTCAAAATACTTAGGTATGTGAGTGTTGAATGTTGAAATTTCGACCTTATTGTGTTTCAGTATGATTCAAAAACGTGATTTAACGGTAGGATATTGTACATACATATATACTTTTATGTATAGGCAATTATGTATTTTGTATCGAGCTTTTAGTAATGTAAGCGACACTTAAGTTTATTGGCTTTGGGACCCATAAAGAGCAAACTAAAGTTTTTGCCATGAAATTTTATTGACAATCTATTATTTTGTTAACATCGAAAACAATACAGGTAGGTAAACGTAATGTTGATCACATTTTTGACAACAAACTTTTCGTATCAATACAACACGAGATATGAATGTTTTAAAATTGCCATTTTAGAAACATTACCTTTTTTTGGTATAAAAAAAAAACTTCCAGTAGAATATCTTACATGAGTGCTTTTAAACAATGTTTCTTTTCTTTAAATTCCGTAATCCGTTTTTGAAAGGCAGGTGACGATTGAGCTGAAGTGGTTTGTGATGTTTTCCAGCTGTATTTGACGTCCTATTACTGTCATATCAGAGTGGGACTGTGAAAAAATGTAGCTGTCATAGTGTCATCATAATAGTGGGTTAAATGGTTAAAAGCAAACGGTTTAGCTATTAACTATTGCGTGATATTCCACCTTGATAGCACAATTAAAACTAATATTTGGCAGACCTTTTTCCAGTCATGTCTCGGAAAAACAACGGAGTTCTAGAGATAGGGAGTGGAACTGCTCACAGTATTTCCTTGTTCAAACAACTTGCTAAGCAGTTATGTTAGAAAAAGCTTGATCCTTTAGTATACCTATAGATATCTAGATTATGTTCTGTCAGCCTTGGTTGGGCTCGGGCAAACTGATCGGGAGGTTCTCAATTCGACTGTGTTTTTTTTGTATGTTTGTTCAGCGATTACTTTGCCAATTATGGATTGATTTTTATGCTCATCTTTTTGTATTACCTACGTCATACAACTTTTATCAAAATTAGATCAATATTTTAGTTTTATAACAAAATAAATGGAAATATATGCCATGAGTTGCATATATTGAAGTTGGTTGATAATTATAGTATTCCCTGAAAAATTTACAGATTTCATCCATACTATTTCGCGCTTGGTGTCTTTCTTTGTTCCATCGCGGTATACAAAATCGATAAATCGAGAGTTTTGACGACTGTATCGATACAGCTTGTTCATGATTAAAATTATACGAAGGGTGCCTAATTTAGTTTAGTTTTAGTAAACATAATGACAGAATTCGAGAGAGAGAGAGAGAGAGAGAGTGCAAGTACAAAATGCTGTTACATGTACGTACCATTAAATTAGTCTCAAAACCATTCGACGCTACATTTTTTTAAAATTCATAGTTAAATAGACTAGACTTGCGCTTGACCGTTGCGTTCTACGATGCAGTCATTTGACAGTTATTAGGTTTATCTGTATCTTTATCTTATTATCGTTTATATTTATCTTTTCCCACTACCAGTGGACTTTTTGAATAAGTTTTTATTTTATTTGTTTTCTGTATATATATATTTTAAAATTGTTTTTTTTTAAAGTAGTCTTAATGTGTAGATAGTAATGTATAGTTTATTTAAGTATTTAGGCTCTAGATAATTATAAATGTTTGCTTCTTCAACTTCAACTTTTAGTTTGTGGCTCTTAGTATTAAACCTTTGATTCTGTATCGTATTTTGTCTATAGTCTTTCTTAGTTTCACTCACCTTCTAACTTCTGGCGAAGTAGGCAGACTCCTCGACTTCCTGCTCTTGCTGTTCTGCCGATGATGGCCATGCCCAGAGTTGGTGTTCCCCATAGTTACTTTACACTTGCACCATCATTGCTTACACTACACTCTTTAACACGCACTTGATACCATTATAGGTATAGTTTTTATGTATGACACATTTTTGTTGGTATTGTAAATATTTATCATTATTTTTGGACAGATATTGTAGTAGTTGATGCTCTATCGGAGCGATTCGAATTCTTACGCAAGCTGTTCCAAAAAAAACTGTGATTTCACTTTGTGAACGTAATTTTTACCATTATGATTTACCGTCTTACTCACAGATTTATTTTAGCTTGTCTTACTTATAAACATCTGATAAGCTCATTCGTAAATTATCAGATAATTTGTTTTGTATTGGGAATTGTCACGCGCGAAAACAGAACAAAACCTTTTCAATTAAAATGCGCATATTGAGGGTTTTTGATTGAGACGGATAGTTAAGTTTACTGGTGCAAAAATATGGTCACTAAAAGTTTGTGTCTATTTTTTTAGATTGTAATAATTAAATGCAATTTTCCACTACAATTCTTAAACGCCAATATCAAAACAGCCTCTCCACCAAAATCTTGTAGTGCCAAATGATTACCACTTCCTATGCCAATATCGGGGCTAAATACCAGCAAATGCCTGCCCCATTCAGGCTGACCGCTGACAGGACATAACTGAACAGCGAATTCCGATACTGGGCCGATCATGAACATTGCAGGTATGACACCACTATTTAGTATTCTATAAAATAACAAAGGTCAATATGTCGAGCCGTTACCATAACTTTCGACTAATGACCACTTCACCGCAAATATTTTTGTTTATTATCCTGCTGCTATATTAAAAGTTATTTGATTTCATTTTGAATTGCAGTTTCCAGTTTGTGAATGCACATTTATTGATTGTAATCGCTGCTTGGTTCAATTTAAGGCTTGATTCTGATTCGATAAGCTGAATATACAAGTTTAGTGATAAATGTGGGTAGAACCATGACAGAAATACCGTTGGGCCGAGGTCGTGCTTACAATTTATCATTTCAAGAGAATCTATGTTGAATTATTTGGGACTGAGGTGACACTTCCCAGTGTATATTTCGACAGCACTACCGGTCCCTATGCCAGGCAAAAGAAGATAATTTACTGATGTGCATAACACTCGACAAGTAAAAAAATTAAAACCTCACACATCTTATAAGTTAAATAAATAAATAAATATATCTTTATTGTACACCAAACATTACAACTCAACTTATCTATACATTTGTATCTTTTTTGCCAAGATTTAGAGATTTTATTTTATATACTTACCTACATAAATACATATGTATTATATGCATTAAATTTATTAGGTTTCGAGATTGTTACTTGAAATTAATCAACTTTAAATGGATTTATCGCGTATATTCTTCATAATTTTATAACCTTTCGTTTCAAATACTTTACAGCGTCCGTGATTACAGGTGAGACTAGAGACAGTTGTCTTTTTATGAAAATATTAATTGCTTACTATAATTTTTAATGTATTCAACATAAATAAAACATTCCGTATGCACGCAGAAGTCTCTCACGGTGTCAAGGTGTCAACAGTGCTATTAAAAACACCTCGCACATGAAAACCGGTCAAACCGTTTAGTTTAGGCTGTCGAGATAATATATAAACATATTATAAACTCTCATACATACACCCGAAAAGCATAACCCTCTTAAATCACTATTATTATTAACGGGATATTCATAAATATATTATATATATATTTATTAATGATTGACCGTGATATTTTAAACAAGTGTTTTATAGCCCTCCTTCTTGCACAGTCGAGTAAAAATGGGAAAGGATGGGATCTATGGGATCTACATAATGGTTATCAACTTATAATCAATGTTATGGGACAGTATGCATTTTAAAAGCGAGATGTTTGTCTTCTGACTGAACTTTACTAAATATCAATTAAAGAAGAAATATCACAAAAATGTGATCTATAATAGTCGTCAATTAAGTTAATCGCTGGATAGCGAGAGGGGGACAGATTACATTCGTTATTGTCCCAGGGTTCGAAGAACCGAAGACAATGGAAAAAAGTCCCTAATTGCGACGTGTCGCTTGCCATCGGGTCGCCGACCTGTTTATTACACTGTTACAGAGTGAAAACAAATAAATGTATAGAAAGCTAGACAGAAGATTCAAATGTACTCCAAGAGGTATGTTGCTAAAGTTTTGAACCGAGGCAATAATTGTTATGAAAACACCAACATACGTCTTACGCCTGCCAAATTTCGTATGGGTATTTTATAACCAATACTTACTAACGGCATTTTATAAAATCAAGCCTAAATTTAATGTCACAATAAATATTTCACTAGCATTTTTTTTAGATACGCCAAAAGGCGTAGGTATAACTACGATTTAGTTTTGAGCCTAATAGTTAATTATGACTAAGAACGTGTCAAAAATTACTTTTTTATTGTTTATGCTAATAGCGAAGCCATTTGGTCCATATTATGTTATTTATCCACATGTAGGTAGGTTGGTATGTGTCAATATAAGTATAGTCCAAAAATCACAATTTTGAAAATTAACTTAAGAATTTTAAGAACATTATTATGAATTATGACAACCGCTACATTCGCCACATGTTAAAAACTGTAAAATAACAGAAAATAAGTTAATACTCAGGAATGTGGTCGCGGCAGTCAAGTGCTAAGTAATACTTTGTCGCTTAAGTATAAAGTTTACAAACGAATAAGATTCAAAAGACAAAACTGGTTGAAAATGACTAAAGTACAGTAAGTAAGTAAAGACACTCACTGATGGCTATAAGCTTCCTCTTATTCACGCCATCCTTTCCGGTCCTATGCGAGCCTCATCCATTGCCAACCCTAAAAGTCGGTGGCAAATCCAAAAGTCGGTGGCAAAATGCTAGTTCTCCACGACTTTTCCTCGTAAACTCTCTATTGCCTTTAAAAATTGTTGAAAAACATATCAGGAATAAAGGTGGAGCTACATTCCCTGCAAATTGTCCATTGTGCTAGTACTTGTAACTAGAACAGCATTATGTATCAAGTGTAATCGGTATTATCAAAGCGGGCACAGCGCCTGCTGCAGCATTCAGTGTATTCACTGGCTTATAAAGCAACTTTACCAATTTCTCTAAAAACTGTGTAAGGGCGCCAGCGTCAAATTCTCTAAGTAAAACTATTTAAATCCAGTTGAAACATTCAGTTTCAGAATTTAGCCGCGTCAAAATTGTAGGTGGTTATTCCCGTGCAGTATATTCACTGGTTTATAATGCCGTTATTCTGAACTGCTGCGATAATAATGTTAAACTGAAAGGATAGGTAATCGAATTTTAGCTATGAACGTTCAAGCGGGCCAATTTAATTTATTAGTTAATTTTATGCTACAAAAGCTCAGTGTTTCAAAATGTTGTTATAAATATTTTTATACTTTATACCCTTACTTGTTTGGTAGTAAGTATTAATTTGTTTTAGGCAATATGTTTTATAAAACAAACGAAAAATTCTATAGTACCTATAGACATTTATTATTCAGCATAGTAGTAATTTTTTGCAAACTGGCAAATGCGCTAATCGCTTGAATTCAATAGAATAGAGAAGAAGAAGAGTCACGTGTTCTTAGAGAAAGGTCGGTAGGTTGATTCTGACAATGATAAAACAACTCCATATCTATTTCAAATCCTATTCGTCACGTATCTAACCTATTGTGCGGTTTTAGAACGTCGTGAGCTACATCATTTCATTTCGAACATTTCATCACACTTCGATTCAATCTCGGAATATTTTTCTCTATAGCACGATACGTGATAAATCCTATAAATAGGATGATTGAAATGCACGACTAGTGGCGACACCTACATCGACGGCACGTGACTCCGTCGGAGACCGAAAGGGAATCGTGGAATATGGAATTGTAGATTCATGGGTCGTGTGCCGTGGTCGTGTTTCCAAACTATTGTCTATAAATTTGAGTGAGCTTTTGACTACCAATGCACAGGCACTAGTGACCCAATATTATGTACTGGAAGGATAGGTTAGGACTGGATCGTATTGAATTGATTTGCTGTGCGCCGTTTCACCAACGTGGTGATGAAAAAAAATCGCCGAGGCTTTCGTTCGTATATTTTTGTATAAAAATAGAGGAACGTAATTGAATAACTATAATAATCATGTTATTGTCAATAAAATGGAGAAGAGAACACTAAATTCCACCAAACCAAACAACCCATGATGTTCAAGGGAGTATATATATTATGAAATATTATGAATACACCTTACACATCGAGATCAGCCGAAGCGTCGCTGCAAAAGATAGCTCAAATTAAAATAATTTATTTCGCATATAGAAACATGCATACGTGCATACTAGCACTAAAAAAACACGCACCTTCTTTGGCAGTCGGGTCTGGTAGCTTTTTTTCGATCTTTTCTTAGTTACATGAATATCCCGAATCTCGAGTTAAATTATAATGTGAGTCGTATAATAAAACAGTTTACCGAGACAGCCGGGGGCGCTCAAACACACCACGAGAGCTGATCGTAATGTGAAGGTATAGACATAGGCTGGAAGATATTGCTGTTTGTAATTACTTGTCAGATTTATAATTTTCGTATCATCATCGAAAGCTTTTTTTCTTGTATTTTTGTTTCATGCTTGTAATAAAAAAGTTGTCCCGGATTTCTTTGGCTGTATTAAATTTTAGCAAGTCTAAAATGCGTTTTATTAATTATCACGGTTATTAACTACATGGCGTATTAATTATTATTAGTTATGTTATGTTATTATTAGAGTTTCAGCTAAAGTATAAACAATAAAAGAGTTTTGCTACATATAGGTGTCTATATTTAAGTCGGAGAGGCCAATGTATTTACTATTTTTTACCCGAAAACAACGAAGCAAAAGGGAGGGTTATATTTTTTATCGGTATATATGTATGTATGTATGTTTGTATCTTCATTTGTTCCCTCATAACGTCTAAAGTGCTTTTCATAATGTTTTCTAAGGATTTCACGATTGTTACTCAACTGTGTCCACGGACGCTGCAGTGTTCGAAACGTCAGGTCATAAAATGATGTAACATAGGCTATAAATCCATTAAAACTTGCTTTCATTACTTTTAATAAATTAACAAATGAGGTTTCGTTGAAAGCGTCTTGTTTATCCGCTGGTTGTAGTCTATGTGACGTCTCATTAAATTGAATATGGGAATATTGCGCCCTCTAGGGGGCACGAAGTCAAGAAAATTTTTTTTTTCACTTCACCCCATCATGTGAGGTATCATTCAACAGGGATATAATATTAAAATGAAGGTAGAGTTTAGAACATTATATTTTTGTCAAGCGTACCGTTTGCGAGATATGTATATCCCGTCAAAGTCATGATATCTATTTTTTTTACCCGATTACAGCGTCGCAAAGAAGCAAAAGGGAAGGTTATGTGTTTGTTGATCGGTGTGTATGTATGTATGCATAATTGCATTTATGTTCATTTGTTCCCTTATAACTTCTAAACTACTTATCATAATTTGTCAAAATAAATTGATGATGAGGCAAACACCCCAAAATACTACTTTTAAGACAGAAGACTACTTTTTACAGACTACTAAAATCACGCTCTAATATGTATGAAATAAGAAAATATTCTCGACTGAAATTGTTATGTACAATCTATTCGATATGTATTAAATAACATAAGTTATATGTAATAAATATTTATTGTATTTCATACATATTCATAGTGGTGTTCAGAGGATAACCGTGGTGTAAAGAGATTATCATAAAAATAGATGATATTGAAAGGGCTTAAAGTTATACCAATAAAATAACTCGATTTAAACAACGCAATCCCATTCCGGTTAAAATAGGAAATCTTACTACCAGTTAGTGACATGACCCAGTATCTCCCATTCTAAAATGTAAGTAAGCGTATACAGAGGTAAGTAAATAATTCATGAGCACTTCACTTAACCCGCCGTAGGCTTATAACGCCCACTGTAATGACAATGGACAAATCGCGTGAAAGGATACTTTACAATCTCCGGAACGTGACAGGGATAAGAAACAAGGGGTGAGATGTTGTGATCTTGTATAAGAAATTAAATGATGAAAATCAGATTTATGTCACCAGATATGATCAGAATAATATTATTGCTATGTCTAAGCAGGCCATGCGCAATCTGCATTATAGGTATAGACCTACAAGTCCCTACTTACACACAGTTTGCATTACTGGACATCCTATACAGTCAGGCTCTCCCGTTCCTTCCTCCCGCTAACAAGCAAAATGTTCGGCTTAGAAGGATACGAATTCCTCAGAAGGTTTTCCCGCTGGACTTCAACAAATAGCGTTTTAACAAGGTTGTCTACAAGCACCTCTCCGGGCTAGCAAAGCAACTGTGATGTCACTTTGTTTCAGTTGTCCATAGGCGACGGTTATCGCTTACCATCAGGCGAGCCGTCTGTCTTTTTGCTGCACCTTTTAATAAAAAAATACTTGCGACCTTCTGGCTCGATCAGACAGTACTATGCTGCATGCTAGAAGAGATAAGTACTACATGATGGCACTCTTAAGTGTATATAGGTTAATACAAGAGTAAGCACTTAGCGTCTGTGGAAGCTGAGCTTTATTGCGTTGTAGCAAGAGTCGTCTCTGTCTCATTGCGTATGTTTTAGCTAATTTTAAGATCGAACGTGTCTGCACTACAGTATTTCAATATAAAAATGCAGTACAGGCAGGTAACTATCGCAAAATCCTAAGAAACCATAGATTTTGGTACGAGTATTTAAAGAACTTTTTGAAACTATCACGTTCATTCAATAAAACACTTATTATTAACGGGATATTGCAATTGCAAGCATGGTTGGGTGCATGTAAGTCTGCCGAAATATCGGGAGCTCAAAATTAACGCGAACCACGGTAAATATCCCGTCAATAATAATAATGAGAATTTAAAGCACCCTTCTTTTTAGAAATTAATTGTATTATTAGATTAAGAACATTGCAGTACCTAATAGGACACCTTTATAGAATTGTTTGCAAATTGCAAGGGCTACACAAATAAAATATTTAGGCATCGTTATGGATAGCACACTAAGTTGGAACGGCCAATTAGAGGCCTTGATACCCCGAGTGAGAAAACTTATGTGTGTTTTCAAGAAATTAAGGGCGGTTGCCTCGGATGATCTTCTGAAAACGGTGTATTGCGCTTTGGTTCAGTCAATACTGGCTTACTGTATCACAGCTTGGGGCGGCACATATGCAACTGATCTAAAACAATTAGAGATAGCTCAAAGAGCTGTTCTGAAGGTAATGTTGCATAGGCCTATCAGATATCCAACTAGATCACTATATGAGGAGTGCTCTCTGCTAACGGTGCGTCAACTTTATGTGCAACAAGTGATTCTGCGTAAACATTCTCAACTGGACTATAATCCCAGCTTAACAACTAGACGCAGGGGACATACGGTGTGCGACAACATGACTCGACAGAGGCTCACTCTAGTCGGGCGACAGTTTGAGGCAACCAGTGCTCTCATTTATAACAGAGTTAATAAATGTTTAAACATATACCCCTTGTCGTCGACGAACTGTAAGGCCTTATTAATACAGTGGTTAAAAAGTCTGTCGTACGAAGAGACAGAACTACTTTTAAAAAACATAGAACAGCAAAACCACGCACTAAGATTAGACTTTCTTTAGATTATGCTTTGATAATTCTTTCATCCCACAGAAACATACACACACACAGACATACATTTTCTTTCTGTAACACTCTTTCACATCCCGCATACATAAACACTCAACAAAAAAAAGGCTGAAATAGTTTAAAACAAATTTAAAAACAAATTTTTAATTAATTAATTTTCATACATACAAGGTAACACAAATAACATTATTAAATACTATTTTTGACGAATCTGAGTAGACGATTAAACTTATAAGAAATAGACTTTGACTAGATTAAAATTAAATTTAATTTCATTATTTTCACTAAATCCATTTTTTTATATTTTTGACTAAATCATTTAACATAACATGTAAAATTATAGCTTTTATTACAAATATATGTACAAAAAAATGTATTCATGTTAGGAAGTCTACCCGCCAAAATACAGGTGTTTTCTGCACCTAGTTTGGTGGCTATGGCTAAACTTATAAGTTTGTACTTTTGGGAAATAAATGATTTTTGATTTTTTTTTTGATTTTTTGATAGAATCCGCCTGGCGTGAAGCGTAAAATTTTGCTCGACGGCCACTCAGTTAAATCAAAAAAGTATTTTTCTTCTTTTCTTTTTAGATATAATGTTCGTGAGATATCACTTGTCACTTACAGTTAAATCTAGACCCACGATGATGCATCTCATACAAGTTGCGTGTACCAGAACTTGCTTTTTACCTTTTGTATCGTTAATCGGTTTTACCGGGAACCATGTGTCATCTCTGGCTCGTTTAACGGACGGATTGGATTTGAGATATGGTATTTCGAATATTTTTGAGATGGCACTGCATACCCAAGTGACTAACCGTATCGATGCTGATTAACTTCGCTTTGATGCGGAAATGAAAACAGTCAATCCAATTTCGCTATTAATTGTATGCCAAAATATAAAATCACAGATATAGCAAGTCCTAATTATACGAACTAGTATAAAAAAATCCTTTAGAGTGGACCTAAAAAAAACTTTTATACAAACATTTTATTAAAGTCAACTTATAGAGGTTGCTTTTAGTAAAATAGAGGGGACACAATACCCATAACCATCAATTTTCAATAATTAAAATGCGTACATAATTGCAGGGATTTATAATAAAATTTCTAGTAGTCGTTGTTTTGTATAATAAATGGCCAAGCGCGCGTCATGCCACGCGCAATGTAGGGTTCTTTAGTTACATATCATTGTTTATGTGATCTTAAAACAGGGTTTCTTGTTTGATATTACAAGCATACTCGCTTTTAGCGATAAGGCCGCCTGTTGTGACACTAGTTTTGTAAGTTGTTTGTAATATTGTATTTGTTAAATGGTGTACAATAAAGAGTTTATCTATCTATCTAACATATGAGTTAACTTATGTTAATTTAAATAAAATATTTCATTTTTATTTGTCTAAGTAATTATTTTAAGTTGATCGACTATAACTCGAAAACTTGTAAAGCCTATTTAGCCATGATGGTTTTCCTTGTAATTTTATTATGTTAGCATATATAATAAAATTACAAGGAAAACCTAGCATGATTTTTTTTTCATAACTCCAAAGTCAACCGTTTATCCGGTAGAAGTGGGGGACACGTGACTCTAATAAAAATTACTACTTCAAAGCTTAATATTTTGTATACGGTTCCCTAAATTGAAAAAAAGCTTTAGCACACCCCCAACATTTTTTGTCCACAATATTACCTATCCAACAATACCCCACACGATGGGGTAGATGAGAAAAAAAATAATTCATCCCCACTTTACGTGTACGTTTCATCCCGACTTTACATACCCCAAAAAAAAAAACTTAAAAAAAAAAATCTACGACTTTCTCGGTATAACTAATATGCCAAATTAGAGCTTTCTATTACTAATAGTATTTGAGCAAAGCCGCGGACAGACAGACGGATATGGTGAAACTATGAAGGTTCCGTGTTTACTACGGAACTCTAAAAATCAAGATATATTACTATGCCCCATAGGTATTGCACCTCAGTTGCAATCTGGCTTGTATCGACTATAAACACCTAAGCACGAGCAATACATCACGCTGAGCTTAATAAAGACCTCGTAAGCTCCTTTGTCTGTACGCATTAAGAGTGAAATTGCTTTTCTTAGAAACAACGCACACTGTGCTCAGAATAGCTCTGTTTTCTGTCAATTTGCACGATTTGATTGATTTAGCGTAGGAAGGAAATATATTGGTGGCATATCCACCAGTGTTGACGCAGTATTCTCATCGGAATTTTAGTTTTCAAATATGCCTAATGCCTCGTTAATGTGTATATTTGTTTTATACAAAGATTTACGTTTACTAATAAGTCATCTGATTTAAAAGGATGTTTAGGCACGTCGATTTTGCTAGGCGAAATATAACCTAGCCTTGAGCATTCCAAGATTTTAGTTCACAGGAAACAGTGAAGGCTGCAAAGAGTTTTTTAGGCGCAGATTTACAATCTGTACTACATTCTTGCTTGATTTTGGGCCCACCGACAGAAAAACAGCTGAGCCGACTTTATATACAGATACACACGTCAAACTTAAAACACCCTTACTCTTTTGGGTCGGGGGTTAAAAACTGGTGCTAATATGACGACTTTCTGTTTAACCTACAGGATAAGATGAAACAAGAAAGTACATTGTTTAATGAAACGCTACATTTTCTTTTAAAACATAGGAAATTATTTAGAAAATTAGAGATACACACAGATATATAGATTTTTTTTTAAACCAATCAGCAAGCAAATAGACTGTTCGCTTAAAGTTCATCTTCAAAATGAAATAAACTTAATATTCAAATTAGATTAAAATTCGTCTCGTTCTGATTCTATTTGTAAATAATTTTATTAAATGCAAAGTGCAAAGCGCGACGCGAGGAGTAACGTCTACGCTACTACTTCGAATGTAATAATGGTAGTTGAAATTACAGCCGGAGATTTCGCTCAAAATAGACGTACCCTTACTATTACTTAAAATTAGTTCACAACATTTTTTTAAAGTTACAACTTTTGTTAATAACCCAGAGTAGGTAGAGCACCATTCAATACACCGGCAGTAAATAATTCAAGTGCAAATTAACTGCAGTGCGAGAGACAGGTTTACGTTACGAGGACCTTCGAGACCATTATTAGGAAAGTAGAACATTTTTGATATGAAACAATTTTCTAATATATTCTTAATAGTTTTTGCCTATGATTTTGAAATTGCTGTTATTTGTGTAATATATCACAAAAATCCATTTTGATTCAGTTATGTAGTAAAATCAATTGTACCGAAAAAAAAAACTATTTTCTAATATGATTTTGAATGATTCTTGAATCTTAAATGATACCTACATGTTTTCAGTTCAGAGTGATTGAATGCTTAGGTATCTTCTAGCTCTGCGTGTTTCATCTTCGACCTCGTCGCTAGTCACCTGACGAATTGCGGTCAGAAGTTTACTTGTAGAAGAAGCAAAAGACGCATATCAGTACTCGCAAATGGAAAGATCTTGTCAACGTACCAATGGAAAAATGTGGGGGTAGATACTATTACGCTCTTTTCCCATACTAGCGTAGATTCATCATCATCATAATCATCATCTTACCCACAAGAAATTCACTGATGCACACACTTAGGTCTTCTTAGGTCATGAATTTCCACAAAGACTTGTACATACTCAGAATTCAGAATTTTGTGTTCATTCATTCATTTGATTCAGTATTCCAGAACTCATTTGAATTCGGAATCGATTCGGAATCTATATCTCCGTCTCTGTCATTTCTCTATTGTAATGACAGAGACGGAGATATATATCTGAATCGATTCCGAATCCGAACGAGTTCTGAATAACTGGAAGCAGCCTGCATCCAACTAGCGTTGTTCTGGCACTTGTATGAGGTTTTCTGTCCATTTTGTGGCTGGTCGTTCTATGCAGCTCTTGCCCGTACTGTGGATTGCTTGTATTGTTTTCATTATGAAATATCTAAGAGCTTTGGGATAGCAAACATTGCCGAAGCAAAATATCGCCCAACGATGATTCGTCGAATCTGTTGGCTCATATACAAGCAAATTAATTAAGCCCGCACAATGGCAGGATATAAACAGGGTGTTTGTTTGTTGGCCGCTGGAGTATGGCGGTAAATAAATACTGTATGGGAAACAAATGACAAGCGGCAGCAACCATTTCGGAATTCAATTAATTAATTTTTTTTAAGGGAAGTATAGAAATGATTTAGAATGAAAAAAAGCCAAAACAAATTAAGAAAAGAAAAATTATAAATGCGTAATTAATTTTTTTAATTTCATTGAGTCGCGAAAACATTAAGAAAAATGATATTGATTCTCTCAAATGATCTAAGCATGGTTTTATATATATTTCGTAGTTTTTATAAGTAGTGTAGAGTGTTGCCTTTGAAAAACTCTGTTGATTATTAAATATCACAAACAACTAAGACCGACTCGGGTACGGAACGAGAAAGCAATTTTTTATCGGGTCAGATAAAGATATTTTTGAATTTTCCATAATAATACATACCAATTGTGGCCGAAAGGTTAGTTCACTATCCTGGTGGAATATTTTATTTTTGTTATGACAAAAATATCCTACTTATGTGGTGGTTGGTAACAAATAGCCTAGTATTCGATACAAGTTGTTTATACAAAGTTTCGTCAGACAGAATACGTTCAGCCGTTTTAGCGTGAAGTTAGGCAAAAACTACTGTTTTAGATATGAACTGTTTTTTCAATTTGTTTGCCGAAGAGTTATTTTATTACAACAACAATTATTTTTTGCATGATCATTCGAATCTGTGTATTTAAATTTACTATTAATTTTATTGAACGCTGTCGGCCTTGCCGAAAAACGTAACTTAACTTTAAGCAATGCTTAACATATTTTGTCAACTTCTCGCTTACACGTAATGGCACTTGTGGAAAAATGACACAGAATTTAAGACGTTGATTAAAGTTAAGTAAGTAACGTTAAGGGTAAGGCCCAGTATTTATACGCTTGATCTTATAACTTGTCCGTTGGTGTTACACAGCAAAATTCATTTAATATCATACGCGTCTCGTTAATGGTATTAAAGCCCTTCATACGATCCCTACGCGAAAAATCTCAGCATGCTTTATTGTGGCGAGTTAAACTGGAATTCAGCGAGCTCTTACAGAGGGTAATAAAATTCAAGAATTCGAGATTGTTTATTAGCTTGCTGGGCTTAATTTTGCTCGTTACTTTTTAACGTTCTTGTAGATGCCTGATAAGATCAACATTACAAAGTATTAGCAATGTACAGACTACAGAGTGTTCTTATAAGCGAAGGACATAAGTACTGAATAGTTGATATATTAAGTAAGTATCTCATTCTATGGCTATCAAAATATATAATAATTTACCAACGCGGCTGAAAGAAATAGAAAATATACAGAATTTTTCTCAAACCCAAAAAAATATATTTATTTATTTATTTATTTAGGCACACAAAACAGAATACAATTGGAATATTAACAATAGAATACCATAAAACATACGAACTAGATTGTATTCCTACACATGTGTACACAGCAACAACAAAATAAATGCAGTACTTTTTAAATTACATTAGAGTATATACGTATAAATATGTAGATAACAAAAAGAAAATATTAAGTTACATAACAATATGGAAAGGAAGTTAGAAAAACAAAAACAAAAATAAAAATAAGTTAGAAAAACAACAGCGCTGATATCGCTTGCATATACAAGCGATATCAGCACCGTTCCTTCTCCAGAATTGCCAGTGTATCACGTTTAAATTTTCGTTTATTTTTCGTTTTTTCACGTTTTATTAATTAAAAAAGGCTATTTACGTTAGAAGAGTTTTTTAAAGACAAGCACATCATAGAATAAACCGTTCCGCTCCGCACTAAATTGCTATACCCTATTAGGGTGATTATGTATGTACCTCTGTTATGTATGTTATGTAATTTTAATGCAATTAATAAACAATAAGTTCGTATAGACTGAGTGGCTAGCCCTAGTGACAGAGTTATTAAGCCGCCGTTTAATTTTGATCAATTTACGATATACATGCAATAATTTTGATATAAACACATTATGGATAGTAAGTTTATTTTACAAAATGCGAAAGGGACTAGATATTTGATTAGAAATTTGGCTTCAACAAGCCATATATGGCAATGACACTACATCAGTCAGAGAAACAAATTAAATTTTGTAGGATAATAAGGGAATCAAAAATAGTAATCTGGTTCCCATAGTGCAAGCTGTGTGCTTAGTTTAGGGCTAGATGGTGTGTAGAAATGTCTTCCTCCTCCAATATTTCTGCTAATGGCCCCACCGATTCCATTTAGTTAAAATAACAAAAACGAAATTAAATACATTTGAACCATGGTATTTGCGTTTCTCCTATAAATTTGAGCTTGTTAGAAGTAATGATTGTAGATAGGCATGGTGGTGCCTGTACGCTGTGTTGTGGGTTTATCTCGATAAACCAGTTCCGAGTGGGCGTACGACTGCGACGCGGTGCGCGACTGCACTGCAACGCGAATAAATTACAATATAATATGTGTACATGTGCTTTTACATCCCAATGTACCGTATAACTTATTTTGTTTTAACTTTTAAGTTGGAAAGTGTATTAATTTGCCTTTATAAATATTAAGTACTACTAAGTACTACTATATAATAATTATACAATATTGTAGTATAAAAAACAGACTTCAAACTATAACAAAAAATGTGTTTGGAATTTATGTAATATAGACTTGCATATTATGTTTATTTACGTTTTATTACTTGTATTCAGTTCACAATAACATGACATAAGCATTACGACCCCATTCCACTCTTTCTATTTCACTACAGGGTAAACAGAAAGTCACCACATTGCCATCCATTTCTCAATCCCCAAAATCTGGACACTTATTACTCTGGATATTTCAGTCCACATTTTTGATGTTGCGCAGGAGTGGAACTCCCTCCCACTTTCACTATTTCCTGAAACTATAGTCACAGATTTTCAAGGCTAGATTGAATAGATATCTTCTAGATAAGCGAGCTCGTTGCAAGCTGCATTTCGGCCACACAGTAAGTAACGTCGCTTTCTATCTGACAAGGCGGTGGTCAAACGTAAATCTATTTAGTCTAAAAAATACTAGAGATAAATTAGATATTAATAGGGTATCTATACAAGTTTTTGTAATTCCATGATATGTATAAAAAAAACAAATCCTATTGGAAAAAAAATATAAGAAAATCTCGATATAATCTTTTTTCAAGATAAAAATCGTTTTATACTTTTGGGAGCTATGATGTCACAAATAGACATGTCTTATAACTTCCCCCGTGTTTGCATCAGGGTTTAAAAGCATTTTTTTCATTGGCTACAGTAAAAGTGCTTACTTAACTATTTTCTTGATTTTCAAACTTGTATCACCTAAATTAATCTTAATAGAAACCCTTCACTTTTGTAATCAGCACCAAGTAAGGTATCGAGTTTACCTATTCATAGACAAAATTACCTAATGAACAAGTTAACCTTATTAGCGAAACAGAGCGTTGTATTTTATTTTTTAACTAACCGTCTCAAAAATTTGCTATCTAATATAGGTTGAAAAACTAATAAATAGCGTATTTAGCGCTAACCTAAATCATCAAACATCAATTATTACTATAATGTTTTCTAGGGATAGATAGATCATAACACAGAAACATTAAATACAGTGAGAAAATACTATGGCCAGGTATTTTAATTGGCGCTTAGTGACATCTAACGTGCCATCGGAGTGTTCAGGACAAACCTTCAAGTTTGTTCAGAGCGAACTTAAATTATTTTCTTGTTCTGTACACAAGAAAATAATTTAAGTTCGCTCTGAACAAACTTGAAGGTTTGTCCTGAAGTTTGTAGAATATGGCTAGTATTTTAAATGTTTTTAGTGACGTCACAGCCAACAATTTTTAAGGTTAGCTCCAAACAAAACCGACCATGTATTAATACCTACTCTATTACAAGTCATCCAAAGCATCGGTAACAATAAATGGAATGCACTTAATTCGTCAAAATCGGCTAAGTAGAGTCTATGATATAACTTAGACGTAAACAGGACCATAGACACATACACACCTTTGTTATAGTCGGGCAAAAATCGAACTGTCCCTAAAATGATCCACATATGCAACGCTCTTAAATTTGTCTCAGCGGGCTGGTATTTAAAGTGGCTCAAACTGGGCTCAAAAAACAAATGATCGTCTGTCACGCTTACCAAAACAAAGACTCCCCTATCGGTTTAAGTAGTATGCAATACAACTGTTGGCTATTCTGTAGCAATACCCTTCGCTAACTCACCACAAAACTAAATACAATAAAAGATGTAACACCCGAAAAATACTCGGTATTCAAATTTTACGACACGCGTGGCGTGTTTTCGGATTTCAAGTTTTTCTGTAGCAATATTTTTTTACCAATTTCACGCGACGCTTTAGTTTTATTGTTTGAAAAGTTACATAAAAGTGAGGTAAGTACAAAAATATAGAAGTGTTGCGTTTTACCACGAGACAAGACATTAATGTTCGTGCATAGTGTTTTGAAAGCTACGATAGCCTAACGAGAGAAGGTCTATTTTTAGGAGATATTTTGACTTCGAATCCGTAGGTCTGAATACAAATGTAAAAGACACAGATAGGTATTTTCGAAGTTATATAAGAGTTTTATGAATAATAACGGAATCAGATAACACAACACAACAATGGACAATTTAGGAATTGAAAACAGATTTCTCCTTAAACGTACTTGATTCTTTGTAATAATTTATTTATATAGCGCTCGCAATAAACTCTGCGTGCTGTAATATTAGCTGTACCAAGAAGATGTTTCGTATTTTTTATTCAATTTAATATAGAAGAGCTCCATAATGTTTGCACCAAGTTGATAAAATTTAAACTGCGGTATATTTGTTTATGTCATCCGCTGGAAGGGGCGGCCTCCCCTAAGGATTCTGCGCCCGTCTCTACAACAATAGTTCACACGGAACAATCGATAACACCCGATGTTGACGCCGGTCTTCTATACAATACAAATGCTAAAAATTAATAATACTGTGTTTAAATGAGTTACTTTTTTACAAAACAGAAAATATTTTTTCAACCAAAGTTTGAAGATTCTTTGAAGGATTTATTTTTCCTGATTAATATACTTAGTAAATATATTAATTTAGAAACGGAACACAACTAACGAATAATCAAAATAGGTACATAGAACCGTATTGAATAAAGGTTTGCCAACCTAGTAGTAAGTGAAGCATTTGAACTGCGTAAGGTAGGAATAAAGAGCATCATACCTTTAAACCCAAACAACACCATCTATAACAAAACCAAATTGTTTAAAAACTAGTAAGCATATATGTAGGTAACATATATGTATTATATTTTATGACGTACATGTAGGTACCTAAATGAGAATCAAGTAAGTGCATAAAGACAAGACTAGATTGATTGTATATTATAATCGCAAAATTGTGATACATCAGTGCAGTATTGCCAGTGAATAAAAAGTCAAGTAAAAGGTGTCGATAACAGCAATGCCCTGCGGTGAAGCAAGAAGATATCTCAGGAATAACGACCTTTATCAGGAACACATTCATTATACTGAGAACATGGATGTTAGACGGGCGATTTATGCGAAACAATCTCATGACGTGCTAAATTAAAATTAATTAAGCAGATAAAACAAAACACATACAGGGCTGCTGATAAATCAAAAATAATATAGAATCGAATCGAAGTCCTAAAACATAATAGAAGTGTTCCAAGTCTTTATCCGTGTGGTCATGAAGAAATAGAAAAATGGGTATGTTGATGAAAATGAAGTGTTTTCCTAGACAATTCTTCCTATTTTTAGGCCTTTCGTTGCAATCCGTTCAGCTAAGAAAAGGAAAACAAAAGAGAAAGATTCAAGCAGCATAACTGATGCCAATACAACATTAGTTAGATTAGATTGGTAGTAAAGCGATTGAAAATACTTCACACAGATTCAAAATAATAAATCTGTTATTTACAATATAATAAAAACAGAAGAACAACACAAAATCTTCACAATAAAATGATATCCCAATTACACAAAGCATTAGTATTCTGGTTTCTTCAAACAATTCTGAAACTGTGTAAACTTCCAACTTAATCTATCCTGGAGTTGAAACCAGTTCTGGAAAGTTTCGCCGAGACTCGAAAAAGGGAAAAGAGGGAGAGTGACGTGATAAATCTGACTTAGTGTCGTGCAACCCGTGCCCAGGTACTTCTCGCTAATGGAAATATATGGCAGTCGAAGCACTTCCTGCTAATTTGTATGAAAACCATGTAAAATTATATATTAATTTTTGATTCATTTGTTTCATTTATTTTCTTACTTTATACGAAAATCATGTAAAAAATTAATTTCAATGTTTAGGTTCATCCATTAGTACATTTTACTCCATTTAGTACCTACATACATACTCGTATATGGTAGAAATAGAATCTACATAATTAAATCACAGAATCTATAGACTCCTAATTTTACACTATTCGTAAGACTCTCGCTGATTAATCATTTACATTTGTCAGAAATAGCTAAAGGAAAGTCAGCAGTCAATAATATATTTATTAACACCACATTTATGCCGCAAAAGTCTTGAAAAACATTTTAGATTTAGGAGCACGTATCCCGGATAATTATATTGATGTACTTACTGTATTCATCATTGTCAACTTGTATGTAATACCCCTAAGCTTTTCAACAACCTTTACTTTACCCAAGTATAATTTACAAATAATTTTCACACCTGTACCAGAGAAGTAGAAAGAAAATTATCAGAAAGAAATTGTTTCATCCATGTTTTTAATGCTTTCAGAATATTTCTCACATTTAACTTTAATTTACTGCTAATAGACTCTAGTTATTAATAGAAACGTGTAAGTCTTATAACAACATTGCCAACCTGTTACTTTACCGCTTCCCAGTAGATATAATAATTTGCATTAGTAAAATGAATCCTATTTTATCCAAGAAAATAATAAATTAAGAAAATTTACTATCTATATCTACCTACAAAAAGCTTTGAGCTAAGTGACTGATTGACTTAGACAGATAATAAACCGCCTAAATTACTGGTTATCAAGACTCAAATTTGAAGGATAATTTCCTTGTGAAGTGTACATATCCACTAAGAAAAAAATCTCGATTGAGGGTAGATATGAGAGTTAGAAAATATAGGTATGTATGTATTCAATTAATTCTGACATTTTCTAATCAAAATCTTTTTCCAATTACTTTCAACAAGATAAAGCTTTACGTAAACCAATGGCGAATTAACTTCTAAAGCCAATTAAAGGGATTACTTACGTAATTTTGCAACCATTAATAGATAGATTTCGCCATTAAAATAAAGCTCTCCTCTTTCATAAGTCTTGAAGCTATTAAGTGCGCTACAGGGGACCCATTTGAAGGCATCAGGTGGTTTGTTAAAGATCTTTATTGCTCAAGACCTGTCTAGGCTCGTGGGCGTAGAACAAGATAGCCGCAGGAACAAATGCAATAACTTAGCGAAACTTGTTGCGCTGCGATTTCTTGCATGCAAGGAGACCGGTCCGAAAAGATTAACGATCTTCTTTCACATCTCATGTTGTATGCTTAATTAAGTTACTACACTAGGACAGCTTACATCCATTAGTTGTACTAATAGCTTTAATTAAATAAAGGCTCAATTTAACTGCAGCTGTTTTTCATCAACTGTCAATTGCTGTTACCGGTCATTCACTGATGTTAAGATAAATGTAGTAAAACAAACATAAAGTTAATGCGATGTTTTGCTCATAATTCGCGAAAATAACGGGGCACTAATTAGCAAAACGCATGCAACACGAGATAAATTTAATTTACTCCAAGCGCGTGTTAAGTCAGGGCTTTAAACGTGATTCACGCGTGTAAACAAAAAGAGGATTCTGCGGAACAACTTTAAATAGGTATAAAAAGGAAGAACATGAAAGTCGTTCCGTTCCGTTCACTCGAACAACTCCGATTAGAGCGTCTATAAATAGGTATATGGGAAGCTTTGCACACCATAAACAATAATGTTTAATACAATTTGTCACAGTCGCGGTTGGGCTCGGCTCGTTTCACTCGGCGCTGGGCAAGCAGGCGGCGCGTGCGACGGGGAGCGCGCGGGAGCGTGCACGCACGGCCATCGCGGACGCACGACAGACCGAACAGTCGAGCCGTCGAAAGCGCAAGGGCCTTCGCCCCTTCCGAAACCGTGATCGTACGGGATGCAGCGAATGCTAAATACTGTCGCTAGGGTTGCCTTGACGCGAGGACCGCGCGCCTGCCTATAAGGCGACCGGCGACGATTGACCATGCATGATTCTCGTTACCGCACGAAACGAACAAATGAAGGTGTGTCAAAAGTAAATAGGTAATTATATTATTTGGTGAGATGTCGATCTAATGCAAGCAATAGGCTAAAAAAAACAAAATTATTTTCTGTTTTCCAGGTTACAGAATAGTTACGTACCTATTAACATACGTACCTAATATACCTCATTCCACCGCAGGACTAGCGGAAAGTGGACACGTTTCTCAATTCTCATTGAAATGGCAAAAATGTGTTCTAAATGATTTCGATCTTGATGCATATTGCAAAGGCATGGACTTCTTGGAATGTTCAAGGCTAGAGTGAATTATATATATTATGAAAAATAAACGAGCTCTACCTTTGTTGACCACACCGTCACAATTGGTGGTCAATCGTAGATCTACTTATATAATGCAAATCAAGCTCGAGCGCGATAAGTACCTACCACTTTTTATTTTAGACATAAACCTATATAGGTACATATTATTTTGATAAATTACATCAGCCTTGTAAAAAACCATTAGAATGTTTCTATAATAACTTTTATTTTGTTATAATATTATTTTAGGTGAAATAAATAAACAAATCACACACTATTATAATATTTTCAGGTAGGTACGAGTACGATGACACTTTTATCATTTTTTATTTTATTTTATTTATTAACCTATGCTGTCCCACTGCTGGGCAAAGGTCTCCCCCATTTCCCTCCACAAATCACGGTCCTGCGCCATCTGCTGTCAATCTGTATATCTTAGGTATAATTCTTGATTTGGAATTCATACCTAACGTACAAGACCAAACAAAAAATGTCAAGGAAAACTCCTATAATATTGTAGTGTCGTTCAGCCCTAAATCTAAGAGATATATGAAAAACTGAGGGCTCGGGTGCCATCTGCGAAGGGGCCCTCTGCATTAGCGGGATGACGTTATGCACTCCCTCAGGGTACGTGGGTTCGCGCGAAACATTTACACGGAAATGGTGTTTATGTGAGCCGAATTCCGTAAGATTTTATACTTCTCGCTAATATCCTGTTCAAGTTATAAGTTGTTCAATATATTTGACAAAGAAACTTACTTTATCACTTTTTGATCGTTGCTTTTGCGTTTGTTTTTTCCATGCGTTTTTAGAATTAAAATAAAAGCTATTATGAATTAAAATTTATTATAAATGAATACATTTATATTATTAATTAAAAGCTATATTTTTAATTAATTTAATGAAGCTAATATTTTAATTTAAGTTTAATTTAATAACGACAAACAAAAAGAAAAATCATAAAAATAAAATAAATTTTAAAATTAAAGAATGGAATACTTATGAATCTTAAAAACATCTTATACATATCATTTTAAACTTATTGCAGTTTATCATTGACCCCACAGATTAAGCGAACGGTCAACAGCTCGGTATATGTGAAATTACCTTTCCAGCAGGATTCATTTAACAGCCGCTTGGGTCCAGGCCCGTTTTGAGAAGGGTCCGAACGGAATTACTGCTCACCCGTGAATTTTATATCATTTCGGGTGTTTAGCCATGTGAAACTATGGTGTATGGGGTTAGATTAGAAACACGCGCTTTGATTTTGAACCCAATAGTAGACAGGGTTACACATTTTAGAGAACAGATCTAAATGAGTTTCGCATGTTCAAAATTTTATCGTGACTTATAGGACTCGGACTGGAGTTTCCGGCAGCCTAGTGATGAGACCGTCTGACTTGCGATCCGCAGGTCCTGGGTTCGAATCCCACGGCACGCACCTCTGTCTTTTCGAAGTTATATATGCGTATTGTTGATTGCCGCCAACTTTAAACGGTGAAGGAAAACATCGTGAGGAAACCTACATGTCTGAGAGTTCTCAATGATCTTGAAGATGTGTGAAGTTTGCCAACCCGCACTTGGCCAGCGTGGCAGACTATGGTCTAACCCTTCTCACAATGAGAAGATGGCCTGTTCCTAGCAGTGGGACAGTTTGTACAAACAGGGCTATTAAAAAAAAAAAATAGGACTCGAACTGTTCAATGGAGATTTATCGATGCCATGTATGATGAAGGTGATTATTGCGGGTATTGACTTAGCACATTGACGTCAGTTTCAACGGCTACGATGCGTCTTTTATTATGATCAATATTTTACGACGATATTTGCCTGCCTCTTCACACCTGCACACATTTAACTAAAAAAAAAACAATATAGCCTAAAATGAAGCAAGCATTTTGTTTAGTTTGAAATTAAAATCTTTAAAAAAACTTTCTACATACCTTGTTTTAAAAAAAAATGAAAAAAAAATCTTTAAAAAAAATTAAGAAAACTTGCAATTTTAAAGTTGTTTCACTATAAATTTTTCTAAGGTCACAAAACAAATAAATATCCAAAATTTGCACATTTATAACGGTGGCTATCTTCCGCATAGCAATAAATATTTCTATTGTAGTAGTAGTGAGGGAGAGGGTGCGTGCTTACGTCACTATGAATTTATACTTATCAGTAATGACGCGATATCCATAACACCAACTTTATAAACTGTTTATTGGGAAACACATTATGGACTCTAGGTAGGTAGATAAGACATAATCTTTGTTTGGAAAGAGAACTATCGTGGTAAAAATGCGAACTGATATCTCGATTGTGTTGCTAGTCGAACAAAATAATGAAATAGATTAGTAGCACCTTCAATGCTACGTCAGTTCTCTTTCCGAACGACTATCAGTTTCGTTCGATATTGTTTACTGAGTATGCAAATGCGGATCAGATATGTTTAGAAAAAAAAAAACAATTGAGCCATAGTGGAACATCTGGCAGATGTGAAACTTCAAAATTATTTTGGAATGGCTATTGTCATACATATCTTTCTAATTATTTTGTTGAGGTGGACGCGCAGAGTGGCTTCAGAGGTCGTTGGCCTAGCAGGCTGAGGAGGAAATGTCAAAGTGCTAAGGGGTCCGATATGTGTTAGTCAAGAGAACCCGGAGTCCTCCGTAAGGCTGGTCACCTGGTTTAGTAGATACAATACCCCATAACCCGGTTGCATGTCCAACGTACAACGCAACCTTTGACTGGCCTTGTGGCTCAGTTGGTAGTGTGTTTACCTGCTGAACTGAAAGGTCGTGGGTTCAATCCCCACCCAGGGCAAACATTTGTGTGATGGGCATGGATGTTTGTTCTGTGTCTGGGTGTTTCTATGTATCATATGTATATATTTACAAAAAAAAAGTATATATGTATTCTATCAGCCATCTAGTTCCATATATCCATATCGTAGCTTTGCGTAGTTTGGGCTAGATGGTGTTGTGTGAAATGTCCACAAATATTTATTTATTTATTTATTTATTAACCTTTGGAAGATTTTCCCCTCGTCAAAAAAAATCTAATTCTAATTCCGATTTTATACTAACCTCTACGATTATAAAGATTTACAATACCACTATGGCTCTATTTTTTCTAAGCTTTGGCTTTCTAAGCTTGGCATCCTGTCAAGGGGAGATAAGAAAAATAACCAAACATGTAAAATTCTAAGAAAGTAAATAAAAGCAAAATCGATTTGCATAAAGTCAATAAACGCTACAATTTATGTAGTATTTGACAAAGATCAATTTTGTTTGAAATAATGCAGCTGTCGCCAAAATTTCATATTCAAATGATCAGTGTAAAATTTAAAATACTGGGCCCCAGCCTAAAGCTTTTATTGCAATGTTTTTACTTACCTTTTTTTGTGTGTAGGTTGTTTTATTAAATATATTTATTTGTTTTTCATGAGCTTGTTTTAATTTAATTTTGATTATCAATTTTCAAATCAGTTAGATTTGGCAAATATCCCGTCTATTTTTTTTTTCTATTTATGGGTCCATGCCACCTGAAATTTGCCATTTTTAGGGTTTCGTACTTCAAAAGGAAAAAACGGAACCCTTATAGGATCACTTTGTTGTCTGTCAAGACGCAAGGGAATCAATACCTATGGGGTACTTCCCGTTGACCTACAACTTTGAAATTTGGCAAGAAGCATTGTCATATAGTACACATAAAGGAAAAATTCTAAACTCTAAATTTTTAATAGGATCCTTTATGCAAGGAAGGAGGGTCAAAAATTTTAAAGTGCTTTAACCGTATCATGTGGGGTATTATATGAAAGAGCTTAATTAGCACAAGCTAAAACAGGTTTTTAAATATTTTTACGATGTATATTTTTCGATAAATGAAGGAAAATATAAAAAAATATATAATTTCCCTCTAGTTTAGTTTTTTTTTTACTAGTTTTATCTACTAGTTTGTACGGAACCCTCGGTGGGCGAGTCTGAATCGCTCTTGTCCGGTTTTTTATTTATTTAAAATTTAGTACTATATAACTTCTGTTACGTAATGTGTAAATAAGATTAAGTATGTGGTCGTCGCTAGATATCGAATATGCCTTCGATTGAAAAACGTGCAAGATTGCAATAAGGAAACTCATTTCAAAACTATCAAAGCAATTGTATGCAAGACAGGAGATATATATATATATATAATTTCATTTTAGTATTTAGGTTCCTAAATACTTGATTTCTACACAGCATCCGTCGTCGTCATACCGATTTTTTTTTCTTCTATCTTCTATTTTCGCTTACCAGGCGAGCTGACTGCTTTTTTCCGGCACTTTTAATATATAAAAAATCTATACGTATCTTTATCTGTCTATGCCTATATATTGCGGGTACGGGTCAAAATCTGTACATTAAATATTTTTAGAAAATGTTGATTGGATGCTCATTGTATTGATTGCACGAATTCGCATTACTATCAATACATAAGCCAAAACAGCAATTTTTACATTTTTTCTATCTGTTTGTACGGTGTAGATACTTGATGAACGCTGAAACAACAGGACATAGGTTTTTGAACGGGATTTGGTAGGATTTTGTAAGTTACATCTTTGCAAAAGGTTTTCACATACTTTTATCACATATTTTTTTATTTTAGTGAAGCTTACTTGAAAATTAAATGAGCTTCCAAGGGAAGAATGAACTTCATCACGGTTTGATAAATAGGTGCAGCCAGTATCAAATAAATAATGTATGCTATTAAGTACTAATTATTCTATTTTTGTTCTTGCAAAGATATAAATGCCAAAAATTATCGTCAAAAAATGTTTTCATGATGTTTGAGACACAGGTGCCAAAATTACAAAACCGGGAAGAACGCTGTTACTGATCCAATTTCTAAATTTCTAAACAATTACGGCCTTACCGAAAAACGTTACTTAACTTGAAGCATTGCTTAACATATTTTGTCAACTTCTCGCTGACACGTAATTACACTTGCGGAAAGAAGATGAAGAATTTAAGACGATGCTTAAAGTTAAGAAACGTTTTTCGGTAAGGCCGATAATGTCAGCAATCAATCACCGTTTCAAAGAAGAATATAACACGGAATCGTTCCGTTTCGTCTAAGAATCGACTTATTCAGCTTGTTAACGTGTCCAAGTATTCGTGGAACGTCTAAAATTAACTGATTTATAATAGAAACGTGAGAAATTATGATTTATATTTTTGTGCCTTCGATGATGGGTGTAGTGAACTGCGAGGACCAAACCTATTTATATACCAGCAGATACGGGAACAAATAATTATTATGGAAAGTGTTGGGAGTAATAGAAGATACTTATATAAATAAACGGTTTATTGTCTAAAATACAATTTAGGAAGAAAAAGCTTACATGTTAGTGAAACAACATGGTAGCCTTATCACTAAAAGCGATCTCTTCCAGCAAGCTCGTGATGGAGATGTAATTACAAAAGAAATGGATGACGGGATATTTAACAAGGGCGCAACTAAATTATCACTTGAAAAATTGCTGAAAAAAACCGTTGGAGGTTAGGTACACAAAAGAGTACCTTTTAATTTAAATTTTTGCGACAGTTAAATATATTCTTATTTTACAAAAACTATAGTCTATGCCACTGTGGAAGTAATTACGCAAACCAAAATCGGTCAAGCCGTTTAGGCTATAGCAGGTAATAAATAGAAATATATACATATGTATAAGAAAGTCGCGCAACGAGCTATGGAGAGGGCTATGCTCGGAGTCTCTCTACGAGATCGAATCAGAAATGAAGAGATACGTAGACGTACAGGAGTCACCGATATAGCACAGCAGATTAGCAAGTTGAAGTGGCAGTGGGCAGGGCACATAGCACGCAGAACTGATGGCCGATGGGGCCGAAACGTTCTCGAGTGGAGACCACGTACCGGCAAGCGCAGCGTAGGAAGACCAGCCACGAGATGGACAGATGACCTCATACAAGTGGCGGGAAGACGCTGGATGCAAGCCGCTTCCAATCGGTCTTTTTGGAAATCCATGGGGGAGGCCTATGTCCAGCAGTGGACTTCTTATGGCTGAGATGATGATGATGATGATGTATAAGAAAGTATAATATATAGAAACAAACATACATCCGAAAAATATAACCCTTCTTATTGCGTAGTCATGTACAGGATACAGATTTATTTATGATCAATTTTAGAATTTATCAAACTGATTACCTACGCTGCCAAGTTATTTTAAGTGACACATCAATCGAGGAGATAAAATCGGCATCAAATACCGTTGCCGGTCTTTGCTGTAAGTGAAATGAAATGAAATTTATTTCATAATAAGTAATGAGTGAGTAGGAAAATTATTTTGATTTTGTTGATTTTCTTGATTATCTCTCAACTTACAGGTTTTGTAATCTTGCGCAACAGACACACGCTGAATAAGTCTCAAATCTAAGAAATAGTAGTGTTTACGCTCCAATTTCTTAGTTAGAACGACAGAAGTATTGAAAGCTCTTCTAGCGTCGGCGTTGTTTAAGTAAAATTTGAAAAGGTGTCTCCTACGCAGGCATGCTGTATCTTCAACCTCACATCGCTTCTCATCAGGTGAGGGTTTTTAAAAGAGCTATATGATAGAATGATACACACTGCTAGGTGTATATTCTATATGTTGATATAATGCCTACTGCATTTAGCGCCTATGAGGCTGACTTGCACCTTATTGTATCGTAGCAAGTGCATTTACCTTTTTTTATCTTTAAAAACCCGCTTCGCTGTGTCAGTAATGGTTAATAATCACGGTACAACAGAACAAGTAGGTACTCAATCCCAGATCTATATGTGTTTATTAAGTACTATGTATAAATCATGTTTATTAAGACAAAACAATTTTCTGTTTGAGTTATGTAAGCACCCACTAAAATCTTTATTCCAAACAGTTCCCACCACATTCGTTCCTACTAAGATCACTTAACTCCTCAACCTATTTGTGTTTGTGAGGCGAAGTTGGGCTCCAAACTCTTGAGCGCTATATCTGTTGACAGAATGGATAGGAGATGTGGGAAGAGCAACGTAAACAAACAACCAGTGACACGGCCCGCCTGCTGACCGCACAGAACTAACTGCTAATTAATCCACATTAGGTCAGTACAAACTATGTCTAGGTCTGTGGCTCAGTGGTAGGGTTGTGAAAACATATTAAAATGATGTGGATGGCTAAAAATATGTCTACAAAGTACTGTCGCTAGGTATACTGTGGCAAACCGTATATTTGAAATGGGATTAGTTCAATTATCGGAAGGTACAACGAAAACGAAAACGCAAATAAAAAATATTAAATATATTAAAGTTCGACAGTAATGTAAGTTAAGCTACTTAGTTTATAAAATCTTCTTTTTATTCACTGTACGCGGTCAATGGTGACAGAAAACGACTTCCTTGAACGTCGAAGCTACTATTTCAATAGTTAATTAATTTTACAATTACAACAAATGTTCAACAGCATATTTTACAAACAGCAGACAACACTTGCCATTCTCGCACAGTGTTTTAGAGAAGGATTTTTCGGATATCGCCTTTTTTTAGGGTTCCGTACCTCAATAGAAAAAAACGGAACCCTTATAGGATCACTTTGTTGTCCGTCTGTCCGTCTGTTCGTCCGTCCAGGTGTCAATGCCTTTATCTCGGGAACGCGTGGAGGTATCGAGTTGAAATTAAAACCATATACGCAGATCCATAGTATCTTGCTGCAGAAAGAAAAATAAAATTTCTTAGTTTTCGTAAAAAAAAGTTACAGCCGAATATGTCGTAAAAAACGCACATTTCGACACTCACAGAGGAATCAAAACCTATGGGGTACTTCCCGTTGACCTAGAACTCTGAAATTTGGCAAGAAGCATTGTGTTAGAGTACACTTATAGGAAAAAATCCAAAAACCGGACATTTTTAATTTACTCACAAAAAATAGTGTCGTTATGCAAGGAATGAGGGTCGAAATTTTAAAGTGAATTAACCGTATCATGTGGGGTATATAATATGAAAGAGCTTAATTAGCATTAGTTAAAACAGGTTTTTAAATATATTTACGATGTATATTTTTCGGTATAAGAAGGAAAAAAAAAATGGTTTCCCCTTTTTATTTAGTAGTTTGTACGGAACCCTCGGTGGGCGAGTCTGACTCGCACTTGTCCGGTTTTTTTCATTTTGATATAGATGCCCGAAAAACGGCTAAAAACAATATATCTAGTATCTTCGACACCCCTTATCTATCAAATCTTTAAAATTGTAAAAGTTACTAGAAGAAGAATAAAAAATGTCTATTTTTTTATCTAATTATGCATTTATTCCTAGTTTTAAAATCATTATAAGTTAATCAAAGACTACAAGTTTTTTTTACGTGTGAGTTATAATTATAATTTACCAAATTAGTTACAGGCTTGTACGTTTAATATCGCAGTATTTAGCTAAATACTTGGATTGACAACCCTATTTATTGATATAAACTATTGATGAATCTGTGGCGCCAATAACGCGGCACGAGCTTAGGGGCTTGAACCCTGCGGTTTGTAGCTTAAAATGTTGTAAACAGAGCAACGACTGAGAAACATAAATAGGAAAGTCGTTTGGAGTATTGAACTCTACTTACACAACAAAATCACGAACGCATTAAATAATTATGTTGCAGTGTCTGCAGTTTTTTTTTTTTGTTTAAAATTTTTGTACCGAAATATTGGGAGCTTAAAATTAACGCGAACCACGGTAAATATCCCGTTAATAATAACAGTGATTTAATGAATGACCGTGATAATTTAAAAAAAATGTTTTTAGGGATACATTTTGGGGGTTCCCCATACTTAGAACTGAAACTCAATTTTTTTTTATCAAACCCATACGTGTGGGGTATCTATGCATAGGTCTTCATAAATGATATTGAGGTTTCTAATATAATTTTTTTCTAAACTGAATAGTTTGCGCGAGAGACACTTCCAAAGTGATAAAATGTGTCCCCCCCCCCCCTGTAACTTCTAAAATAAGAGAATGATAAAATTTAAAAAAAATGTATGATGTACATTATTACCATGCAAACTTCCATCAAAAATTGGTTTGAACGAGATCTAGTAAGTAGTTTTTTTAATACATCATAAATCGTAAACCGCAATTTACCATTCATTCAATCAACTCAAATATAAAAAAAAATGATTTCCCCGTTTTATCTACTAGTTTGTGCGGAACCCTCGGTGGGCGAGTCTGACTCACACTTGTCCGGTTTTTTAAAATGGCTGTTGAAATGTGTTAAAAAGTACCTACAACTTACATACACATAATTATATCGTATTACTTGTATGAATATGTACAAAAGAAACATATGAATCTAAATGTAAATAGGACTAGTGATTCTGCAAGCTGTTGAGCTGTTGAACTCTCGAGCATCTCAAGTAGGTACCTTCAAGTAAATTCAATCAAGTACCAGTATCATACGTCACCTTCCAGCTATCACTTCTTTCATACAATGCGGAATTTGGTACGATTGTCAACTAAACGAATAAATCCGCCATTCAATCAAAAGGCTGAACTTTGAGGCGTTCAGTTGCACGCCTAGACTAGACTGGTCGTCTACTATGAATAGACGAGTTGTACAATCATTTTAACGTAAATCTTTTCAAATGTTTGCACAGACAACGTACCCTACGTTCTCTTTTTTTTATTCGACGATAGGCTTGCGCTTGACCATCAACTCACCTGGTGTTAAGCGACAGTTACGGTCTACAATGGAGCGCACTTGCCTAGAGGAAACTTATTCGCTCGTGATTTGAAGACACCTAGATTATAACTATTCGGAAAGACCCATTCAGGAAGCACATTCCATATTTTGGCGGTACGCACAATAAAAGTGGAGCCAAAGCGTTTCGTACGTGTTTTCGGAATATCAACCATCTCGTCATGTCTGTAACTGTACTTTGAAACAATAAGTCAAATTGAGAGTCCCTTTTCAGGGTGCCACTGAAAAGGCCATAATTACGTCACAGTGCACTCAACCCGGTCAATGGTTCCTGATTACGCACACAAAGCGAGAATGTCACGTCAGGCCCGGACTTGACTACCGACCGGTTAACAAGCCATTGTCTACTATTTTGTTTGCTGTCGGTCCAAGCACACAATGTCACTGCGAGTAAATAATTTTCACTACTTTTTTTGGTGATCGATGGTTCCTCCTACTACGTTAGAGTCTATTCAGCTAAATAACTAAATGTATTAGTAATTATCTAACTATTTTGTTCAGTCGAGACCACAAAATACCATTTATATATATATAATATATATGGTATTTTGAGATAGTATAGACTTACGAAAATTTTTAGAGCGAGACAGAACTCGAAACGAGACAATTATGAATTGTGTTTTTTTTTTAAATATGTAAAAAAAAACATCTGTAGAAAAAACCAAGATAAAATTTTGCGAGCTAACTTTGAGCAGTATTATGAGATCTTGACTAAGGCGCTCCAATAGACAACACTTTATTAGTTTGCATTGTCATTAAAGATACATGCTTTAGTTAAATTTCGGCATGATCGAAAACTACTTGCACTGGAAGTAGTTTTTAAATTCAACTACCTCTTTACCTTTGACCACACAAAACGTTTGCACCTAAAGAGAGTAAAAGTATGATCGTTTCGGACAAATAAACAAGTAGGTCCATAACCAGTCGAAATTAGAAGGGACTCCAAAACTTCCAAAAGCAAAGGTTTGCTATGCGCCCGCCAGGACTGAGCTTTTAGAATTCCGCGAGTTTTTCTCGAGGGTAACAACCGGCCAGCGGGCGGCGGCGCGGCGCTGCGGACTCACAATGGAATCACTTTCCTTAGAAGGAACCTCCTTGTACGGGATTGTCGACTTGAATGCCATAATATTTGAATATCTGGAGAAAGATCTTGAAATTAAACACCTAAGTGGAAATGTGCGCTTTGTTATGATAATTTATGTTTATTTATTTAATATTATCTATCTACTCCATGAATCTATCTACTATCCTGCAAGAGCCATTTCTGAATAAAGGAAAGCCTTTCACTAAATATTTCCACAATAATACAAAAACCATTGTTTTAATCATCCTAAAGTTTTGAGGTAAGTATAGTTCAATACAATTTGAAACTAAAAAAATGCACAATAAAAACTGCCTATTTTTGAAACTTGCAAATAAAACTATGATATAATAACTAAGCAACTACGTTATATAATAATAGGTATGTACTTCACGTTGAATTCCGGAAATGGAATTTATAAATTTATTTCACAACAAAAACAACAAGCTAAGTTTCACAAGTAAACTCGTACTCAGCGTTATCAGTCCACTTTCTTGATGCGTACTGCACAGGAATGGAATTCTTCACCGTCATTCTGTTTCCTGAGAACTATAATCTTGGAATTTTCAAGGCTAGAGTGAATAGATCGTGTCGATCTTCTGGATCGGATCGTAGATCTATCTAAAATAAAAAAAAGTTTAGGAAAAATGCTGAAATCGACTCGCACATTACGAAATTCTAAAAACAAAATAGAATTGCAATTGACCATCAACTCATAAACATTGGTTTGGCCGAGGAAGGAGCATGGTTTCGAATGGTTTCAGTTTAGATCATGAAGCGGACACGGACAATTTCAGTGCAGTCTGTACCTACCTATTTCGCTTTGTTTACCAACATAGAATATGAGTAAACGCAGCTCGGCACCTCGCCAATAGAGGGCGTTAGTGCCCGAAATAGACATGTCACTGGCGCTCGTAGACAAGAGTTATCGCTCTGCCTGCGGTAGGCATTTCCGATCTTCCGACTTTACAACTCTCTTGATACGGTTGTGTGATGCTTATTTTCAGATGGCTTTGAATTTTATACAGAGTCCATTCACTCTTATTTTACTACTAGCTACAATTTTGGCTGAGTGTCTGTGTTTCTGAACGCAATGATTTTTCGATGTTTCTCACGATTCAGGCGCGTTCTACAGAAATACCGGTATAATATGATAATAATTCCATACGAGATCTAAGAAATAAAATTTTCTTACCTATATACCTACGTATATAAAAAAAATCAGGCCATCACGGGATGTGGAACAAAACTTAATATTGTCAGAAATATGAAATGTGTGTACAAGCGTTACAAATACCTATACTATGGTTGAAGTTTACATATTCACACATAGAAGTAACGAATTATGTTATTGTTTAAGCGTACGCAGTAAAGGAAGTTAGTTGAAAGCGGTAACGTGGTGTCACGATGAAAAGGCGCCTTGCCACTAATTGTCACTGCCCATATTTATGTGATCTATTGGCACGTTGGCAGTAAAAACTCGTACTCCTATATGAGTGTTAATAGATCTTTCACATAAAAAATAAACACAAACAAAAAAACATTATAAAAAATAAATAATAGAAAATACCAATTTCCAAATGTTGCGCATTAAGCCTGGTAACGAGTTTTTTTAACTGAAAAATAGACTAGAGTTGGCAGTCAAGCGTAAGACCGCCATTGCCGGTTGCGGCCTTTGTCGTGCAGATTCACCTTAAAGGCTGATGATCGGGACGATTGAGTTAACCAGCTATAGATTTTTGGAGAACAAATATGATTTTAACACACGTGCAATACATGTATAACAAAATATCACAAACGCGTCAAAAGTAAAAATGTACACGGACTTGGATGTACTTACTTGCAACCTGTAAACACCTGTAACTACTATTCTTACCTGGCTAGTTAATTGTATTTTAGCTAAATATCCAAAAAGAAAGTAATGTTACCGGGAGAGTAACAAATAAATATTTGATCTTATTTGACGTTCTCATCACGAGTGATGCGATTTCTTGTAGGCTCCATCGTAGATCACAGTGGTCTAACAGCTGCAGGTAAATTTTCATTCAAGCGCAACCCTGTCTAAGTATACCGAGTACCTACTTACTATTATATTTAAATAGCTTTTCTTTTCTGAAAACGCTACTTTTGATCGAAGCGTTTAAAAAAAAGACGGGTAATAAATTGTTAAATAAACTTGCGCAACAAACATTCGAACCACAGGGGCTCATTTAACTTAACACTTAACATAATTATTATCTTGGATAAAGGGACATCTAGTGAAAGTTATCTAATATATGCACAATTCACTGCCATCTAGTGTTGAGTAGTATTACTACAAGATTGGTACATTATTAGGTTTTTCTGTTTGGAAAACTGAAAGTCCGAAACAATTTTTTATAGACTACTTTTATAAACGTTCATAAAATCTTACCTGTTGGCAGTCAGCGTCGTCATTTCGGCAGCACTATCTCTCGATGCTAAAACTTCATCGCAGCTGCTGCCACCTGTGATACGTTGCACGGAGCTCAATGAGACGTCTTCGGTAGAGTTCTTTCCGCTGTTCACAGCATTGCTGCTAGATGGCGCTGTCCTCTGTTTTGACGCTTGCTTGTGGCGGCTGAGCGCAAAAAATAAAGCAAGAACCGCTTTAAGTTTTGCGTCTCGGATATCGACAGCCGAAACTTGCTCCAATCCCTGGACCTTCTGCGCGTGGAGGAAGTCCAGGCAGCACTGCACGTTCTCCAACTGTAACGAGAAAAAAATATAAAGTAAGTAATTTGACATGTTTGATTCATTATTAGGTATAGGAAATAACGTTTTTACCTACCTACAACTTTTAAATAAGTAAGTTCAAACAACAGGTTATTTAAACAATAAAAATGTATGTATTATAGGTATCTGATAGTTGGTTTCCCATAGTAGGATCAAGCAACGCTTAGTATGGGGATAAATGGCGCCTGTGTATCTATTTATTTACATTTATACGTGTTTTAGTTATATGTACTTATATATGTATAGATATTTTAAATCTATTTAAGTTTCTGTTCATTTGTTATTATGTTTTTGCCGCAATAAATGTACTATTCTTTTATGTGATTGAACCTATAGAATAGTTTTCACCTACATGCAGAGCTCATAGTACTTATGTAATCTAATAATGTAGTTATATATATATTTTTTAAACTCTTTGTCTCGCTCTCTCAATTGTAGAAAAAGGAAGACAAAAGTCAAAGTAAGCCAATTTTCAAGCACTTTGGACGCCTGTTGTTGGAAAGATGAACAATTCTCAATGTTCTGTGGATATTTTATCTAGATAGACATAGAGATTTATATAGTATAGTAGATAAGTTTCATTGCAAAGATAATAGATTAATATGTATTTTATTTTATTCAATAGAGTGTGAAGCACGGTCGTCCTCATGACTAGTGTTCTCAATGAGCTAGACCGCGCCAGGCCTTGAAACTAAATAACCAATGCGCTAAACAATTTATTCTAGCAGCTGAAGCTCAAATTGTATGATAATGACAGAATAAAGAGCATACATTATGGTTGGAATAGTGGCGCTCTAGCGAATGGAATAATTACACAGGGTGTAAGTTATTTGTTAACCTATTATAAAAAAAAATAAAAAAAAATATGTATGTATGTATTCTATCAGCCATCTAATTCCATAGTACAGACTTTGCTTAGTTTGGGCTAGATGGCATTGTGCGAAATGTCCGCATATATTTATTTATTATTTATTTAATTTCAAATTATTATTTTTTGATTCAAAGGATTTTACTTTCAGATTGGTCCCATAGACATTTCATTAAAATCGGACCAGTAGTTTGGTTTTTAAACAAAATGGTGCATTTTGATGGTGTTTTTTCAGTTTAAAAAAATATAAATAATTAATTGTATTGTTTTTAGTTCGTATGGTTTTATTTGCAAGTGCAATAGGGTTTATAAATATCTCTTTTGTTCGGGCACCTCTATTCGGGCATATCTATTTTGTTGCAGATTGAAATTGGGTATACTAATATATTCATTTAAACAATGTATGTACTTAAGTAAATGTGATTTTGAAAAAAAAAAGCCGATATATTGCGAAAAATGTGAATCTAATAAAGGTAACATATTATTCGTACCTTTTGGAGAAAGGTCAGGTCAAAAGTACCCACAACTGACGAGCACGTATGAAGATGAAAGTGGAAGAAGCGAAAGGAGTATCTTTAGGATCGTAGCAAGTGGTAGGATTAGTCTCTGTCTACCCCACTGGGGAAAAGGCGCGATTATATGCATGTATCTTGTACGAGTATGTATAGTCGTACCTATCTTATACGAAAAAAAAACAGGGTTATATTAATACATACCAGTGTCGAATCGGTAATTATTAACTATCGGTGAAAATCTTCTAACCTTTTCATAAATACCTTAGTTTACACCCTGTATAAAAATGTTATAATTTACAGTGTACTCGCGTCGTGCACTTATTTGATTTTAATCTTTTTTATAGCGGCTACTTAGTAAACAATGGGCGACGTCTTTTATACGCTGTTGGCAATGGCTTATGCCTGAATTGGTTTATGTAATGCAGGTATTTTGCCAGTGCCGGATGCGATACACCGGCTGTATGGCTGTATGATTTCGGAAATGCTTGGGTCTATCTTGAGCAGAGACAATAGACTTGCAACGTGCGTACATGATTTTATATACTTAACGATCTAGGTATATTGAAAATCACATGCAGTATATATTATAATAATAATAATAATAATAAAGTAGTTTATTTGAACAATTTAGATGATAATTACAATAGTAAAATACATATGCATCAGAAACTAAATAGTCATAATTTAGATAAACTATTGTATTTTTCGAGAACCCTGGATCCCACACTAGGGTAGTCCTGTGTCGTGAGATCCAGTGCCTTCCTTCAAATAAGATTATGATTCTAAGAAGGAAGTATGAGTGATTTAATAGTTTTTTCTAGCATCAGCAGTCTAGTAATATTCTCTTTACGTATCGGTGAATATGAGAAAGAGAAATAAAACAAATTTTAACGGATTCATCGCTTAAATTTTACTTAATTACATGACGTTTGGAACACTGCAGCGTCCGTGGTCACAGGTGAGACTATGACAGATTGATATATGTCTTTTATGAAAATATGAATTACTAACACCTGTTATTTTTATGCAAAACGTACCCGCACGCAGAAGTATTTCAGTTTATGGTCAATTGCGTACACAAGTTTTGATCAATTGCGTATCTGGCCATGCACGTATCTGGTCATTTGCGTATCTGGTTAAATGCGTCTAATGGCCTCTTGCGTTCTTGGTCATATGCGTCGATCCCAATGCAAGCCATAGATAATTCAACTTCAAAACGAGTTGTAATGATTTTACAACTTCATCCGTTTTGCAATAATCCGAGCGCTCGGTCTTTCAGTTGCTTAATTAAAATTAACTTTTCATAGATTTATATTCATCATCATCATCACCATGAACCCTCTCATCCGGTCGCATGATCAAGAACTGGAGTAACAACGTCGTTGGTGACTTTAAAGGCCAATTCAAGTATCGTAGTTGTAGCTAACTGCTGGCAGACAAAACATTGGTTGTTGGTTGAATGCTATAAGTTTGCAGAATTGGTTAAGTTATGTTTGCGCGGACGTTTTTGTGTAAAGCCTTAGAAGGCATCTCTTAAAGAGATAAGGTAACAAACGAAAGAGTAGGTACTCAAGTTCACAAAGTTCTCTATTACGGTAATAGGTTTTTGAAGGAAAATTAGATTCATAGTACTACTCATGATTCATGTTTTGTGAAGGTTTCTTTGTTAAATAACGATTATCTCGACGTCTGGGGTCAACGAAATCTGACTCATTCTTAGATACGCAAGTTGAGAGTAGGACAAACCCGTATTAAGATAATGATAAAAGTAAAACGAGGTTTGTATGCTAAATTGATTTATATTCGTATTTTTTTAGATAACGTAGCGATAATTCGAACTTACTATTTCCGAAGTATAATCACTGTTCAGAGATCGCTATTAGCCCTTTTCACTATGTAATTTGTGTTTTAGTTAAGGTGTGAACAATAAAGAGTTTATCTATCTATCTATCTATCACTGTATGTCTAGGATCTAGAGTAGGTAATTTATTGAATCAGGCGTACTTCGGTGGAAATTCATATTCAAAAACTTAAGTCTAACTTATATGTATTGTGTTTCTTTTTAAGGTTTTAGAAGGTCTCAGTTAGATCAGATTTACTACTTTAGTTAGATTACCTATTTTTATTAGCAAAAAACCGTTAATTATATTACGATTGATACTATAAATCACTATTTTCGACTCGCCTACCATCACCAGTGAGCCGTGTGGCGTTCAACATGTTAAGATCAGAAAGTCATTAGATACCAAACAATACCGTTGACTTAAGGAATAAAAAAGTTTTTTTTTAATAATACACGATTACAAAAATTTGTCTAAGACATTCAGGAGCTTCTAATTAGATTTAATGACATCTCGCGCTTCAAACATACATTGCGATACATAACTACACAATAAAACCATAACTTAACTCATGAGCAATTGGTTAGTCTGTGGGCAGTCGGCATTCAGTCAAACTAAGACAAGTTGATACCTTACCATATCCATCAATCATTCCAAATTCGATAGTAAACAAGTCCATATTCTACCACCAACAGGACTAACGAAGGAAAGCGTATCCAGATCGTGACCTCCAGCGTGACTTGCGTGGAGTCAGCTGGTGTTCACTAGTAGGTATTCTGTGGTAGGGCCGAACGGGCGGGTTGCGCCACTGTCGGCGCCTGCCCTTACATGGGCTCCTGACCACTGAGCTCATAGGTCACCGGTGCACTGATTCCCTGCTTGTATACTAGCTACCCTGCGATTGTATCTTGTTTGTATTTTTGTTGAAGAGCTAATTTCTTATGTTGTATTTATATTTATAAAGTACGTGTACCTAAATAAGTCAACAGAATAGTCATCGACGTAAGATATCAACGCAGGTTTTTTCCCTAGCTTCATTAAAGATCATTTTAAAAAGGGTACACTTTAAGTGGTCACAGGTGATGAGGGTGAGACTAGATGACAGATGTCTTTTTTGTTTTGGAAATATCAATTAGTTATTTGGCTTACCGCCTATTAGTTTAAAACGCATGAGAATTGTCAATTTGAACCAAAGCGGAGGCGAAAGAAGGCGTCTCAGCCTGTATTCTAGCTTTTAAATCAAAAATAAGTTTATATTTAATTTTTGTACCTAAAATGTTCTCTCTTTTTATGAGAAAAATCCCTTTAAGCAACTTTCGTCGGTAAATTGAAAATATAAGGCTTTAGTTGGCAGGTACATCTTTCCAATGCCGTAAAATACAATTTCGTCCTCCAATTAAGTAAATATTGGATCTCCGAAAATTGTTTTACTATAAAACTCTTCAAATAGGGTAGGTACAGAACAGCGACCGGATTGAAATTGGCTTAGTCCAGAAATAGAATGAGAAGATTGCTCCAATTATGTCACGACGCTATTTCAATTAGACAACAAATTGTGACAAATTGAAATATAAAAGTGGACCTGTCCAACAGAGAACTCTGACTCTTTCTAACAAATCTTGTGCAAGGATAACCCTTCTGAGCGTCCATATAATTTCTAGGAAATTTAAACATTTTTTTGTTAACTTGCCTACTCCTAAATGATTTCTTTTACGTTCTTACACGGAGAAACAATGAAATAACATTCATAATGTTATTTATTATTTTTTTTAGCAAGAAGGTAGATCTACGATTGACCACCAACTCGCCTGATGTTAAGCGACGGTGTGGCCGAGGATGGAGCTTGTCAATTTAGAAGATATCTATTGACTCTAGTCTTGAAAATTCCAAGATGATATTTTTTTACAAATTTTGAGTACCTATACAGCTTATTTGTGCTAGTGCTAGTAAGTACTCGTAACAACTTTAATTATGAGCACTAATGAGCAATACTCAAAACTATTATAAGTACAATGACCTCTTTGGTACAGATAACCTTATATACGAGTATTCATTCAAATTACATATAATGCTACTTTTTATGTAAACATATTTACTATCCGTAACTAAGTAGTTTGTAGGTTAATTAAGAATATCTAGTTAAAAGATGCTGTTAGTATTATTTATTAATTTATTAGGGACTCATTATAGATAACAGGAAATTATTTAACAACTTGCTATGAATGTGGTCGATCCCATGACCCACATTTAGCGCACAACTCTCGCGCATCACGTTTTTAAAAATATAAAATCATTGAGTAGGGATATTAGAAAAGTGAGAGATGATTTTGTTTATTTAAATAGGAAAAATATTAAAAAAAGTTTTATTAAGATATCATTTGTACTGCCGACGGAGTAGTGCAAAAACATACATTTTCCTATTTCTCAGCCAATTAAAAAGAAACTCAATGAGTTTATATGTTTAAAAACCGGACAAGTGCGAGTCAGACTCGCCCACCGAGGGTTCCGTATAAAATGGTAGGTAAAAAGGGGAAATCATTTTTATTTTTATTTTCCTTCATAAACCGAAAAATATACATTGTAAAAATATTTAAAACCCTGTTTTAGCTTATGCTAATGAAGCTCTTTCATATGATACCCCACATGATATGGTTAATTATTTTATTTTTATTTCTGCAGCAAGATACTATGGATTTGCGTATATGGTTTTAATTTCAACTCGATACCTTCACGCGTTCCCTAGATAAAGGTCTTGACACCCGGAAAGACGGACAGACGGACAACAAAGTGATCCTATAAGGGTTCCGTTTTTTTTCCTTTTAAGGTACGGAACCCTAAAAATGTTGTGATGCGCGAGAGAGACAGCCGCGCATTTTAAGCCCATTTAAGCAACTACATTATTTGCAGCGCAAATACATATAATAGCGAAGACACTGGGTCCGTGTAGGTTGGGAGCTCATCTCATGAAAAAAATGTATTTTAGCGCTTTCACGACGTGACGTTTGATAAAAACGCTGGAGTTTTTAGATAAAAAACTACGGGTCACTCACGTCTGTTTTGAGCCGAAAAATCCGATTATAGTTTTAACTGTAGGTATTCGGCGGTCTTATTCAAAGAAGCAGCGCGCCCGTGTGTGTGTTTGTGTGTGAGTTTCCATAGTAAAAATGATGGAGCTTCTCTGGCTCAGAATGCTGTAGCATACCGGTTACACTGCCTATCGGTAAGTACTAAGTTTGAGTTAAGTATTTTGATTATGAAACTTATGAATTATTTTTATATATTTATGAAGCTTATGAATGATTATGAAACTTTCATCTGGAGTATTCTGATTGCTTATTGTGTAGCAGTTTAGATAATAATCTGTTAAGTAGCTATACATTAATTTGTATTATTTTAGTAGTCAAAAAAGGAATAACATTAATATTTCAGGACAAGCCGGAAGACACAAAAATACCATCCCTTCTTGGTCGATATACCATATCAGCTCGAACTAAACGGTTCACTTTCACCTATGCACCTAATTCCAACCGCTTGGGAATGGAATGCTTACCACTGTCCTTCTTTCCTGAAAACTAGAAAACCCTAGTATCTTCAAGTACAGAGCGAATAAGTAGTACCTTATAGGTCTACGTGCTTCATCTTCGCCCAGTGTTGTTTTCCATCTGGCGAGTTTGACCACCAACTCGTCAGATAGAAAACAACGCAGAGCTATTCTATGCAAAAAACGCGATTGTTAATACATATTTGTTATTATTTAGTTATAGTTTAAATCGCAGGTTTATCACGGGGTGCACCTACATTAAAACTAAAGGGCATGGTATAATAGAGGCAATGATAAAATCTCACATTCGTCCAATATCGTGTAAGGTCTAAGCTATTTTTAAAGCCGGCCAGCATAATGAGGGCCAAGGCTTCTTATCGTAAAATGGAAAGTAATCCACCATATCGGGGTGCCGGCACGTGCAATCTGGACTGCAACTTGAACTCTACGCCCTTTGCAGCCTATTATCTACCTTGCTACCTGCTTCTACTGTCATGAATGCATATTGTGTTGTAGAACCTTCCTTATTGAAAATTATTGTTTTACCTAACTACGCAAGGAGTAAGCATTTTATGTATTTTTGAGTGTATGTACGAATGTATAAGTATATGTTTATGAAAATGAAATGAAATTATTTTATTCCAGGTGTAAATTCATATCAATTGAAATAAATCAAAACAAGTAAATTAAATTAAAATAATTATGTATATGAATATATAAATGAATTAAAATTAAGTATAATAAATAAACAAATTATGTGATAGACGCGTGATACGCCCTCCACGTCCGATGAACCCAGTTACTCAGGGCAGCCACCATACAAAGAAGGATATAAGTATTCTAGCCTATATCATCCATCTAGTTCCATAGTAGATACAAGCTTTGCTTAGTTTGTGCTAGATAGTGTTGTGTGAAATGTCCACAAATATAGTTTGGGCTAGATGGTGTTGTGTGAAATGTCCACAAATATAGTTTGGGCTAGATGGTGTTGTGTGAAATGTCCACAAATATAGTTTGGGCTAGATGGTGTTGTGTGAAATGTCCACAAATATAGTTTGTGCTAGATGGTGTTGTGTGAAATGTCCACTAATATTTCTTTACTATTATTAACTCTCGCAAAAAAAAAATAGAATTACAATTTTTATAACATTCAAGGAACTTCTTCGTTATAAATAAACACGTAATTTTACAAGAATTATTCTAGAGAATACCTATTTAAATACATTTTACAGTAGATTTTCTTATTATTTTTCGCAAAAACGTACACTCAACATCGTAGGACCATAAAATACGATTTTTACCTCGACACTTGTTAGTACAAAGTATTTAAAAAGCATTTGCATTCTTTTTTTTATCCTACAGGCACCAGGGTCCGTGTCCTTTGTCATAAAAAAACTATTGTTTATTACTTATCGTTGCGGGAAAAATATTTTGTTTTAATTTAGATAAGTACTTATTCAAAAAATAAATTTGTCATGTCTGCAAAGCTAAATTATCCCTTTTCAATAACTTAATTTTATGTCTTATTTTGGTATTATACCTACCGAGAAATTATGTTCCGCAGATGAAATATTTCCCTAAATAAGCGCGTGATTTATATTATAGAGTGCCACTCAAATGTCAAGACACAACTGGTTCTAGAATGAAACATCTGCTGCGTGTGATTTTTGGATGACAGGATTTGTCCTCCAGACTTGACACTTGACTCTGCAAATACCTAAACCGTGTAACCAACAAATTATTATAATAGTGGTTATAATTAAAAAAAACCGAACAAGTGCGAGTCAGACTCGCCCACCGAGGGTTCAGTACAAACTAGTAAATAAAAGGGGGAAATCATATTTTTTTTTCCAAAAAATATACATCGTAAAAATATTTAAAAACCTGTTTTAACTAATACTAATTAAGCTCTTTCATATGATACCCCACATGATACGCTTAATTCACTTTAAAATTTCCACCCTCATTCCTTGTATATCGACACTTTTTTTTTTGTGATTAAATTAAAAATGTCCAGTTTTTCGGATATTTTCCTTTATGTGTACTTTAACACAATTCTTATACACAAAATATTCTTTACTGAAACTGGTAAAAAGTATAAAATTTAACTATCTGGTATTTTATGAGACCACTCCTGAAGAGATAGTAGGTTTCGATATTTTTGTAGTAGCTACCAACAAAAATATCGAAACCGGATAACCGGTAAAAGCGTGTATGCGATTATACCTATAGAAAAATATAGGTGCAATTCAGCAACTTCTTTGTTGGTTAAAAAAAGTATTGCAGTAAATTCTAAAAATTTGAATGATGAAATGATTTTGATCACAGAATACGAGGACCTATTCAAAATCCAACTCCAAAATCTATGTATGATTTCGAAGTTGTCGGATTTTATGAATTTGTGGTCATAAAAAAAATCAACAGTTCTATGACGTCACAATTCTATAGAATTAATGGGAGTTACCGATAATTATGATCTTCAAATTCACCTTTCGAAATAAATCAACACATTCAAAGTGATGGGTAATAATGGGATATATTTTCACTAGACTACCTTAGAAGGAGAATTTATGTATGTGTGTGTACTTAGACTTACATACTATATATAAATGTTTCGAGCAACATCAACAGCTGAACTCATTTTGATGTGCGAAATGTTATCTTCTGAGTAACATATATGATGCTTATACAAGTTTTATACAATGCTCGCAAAAAACAAATCCCACTTTTTAGGCCTGACAATTAGTTGAATCGTAGAAAAAACAAGCGACTAAAACAACAGTCAACAAAACATTTTGGTTTTTATACTTACATGCAGGCATTTAGTTTCATATTTATTTTACTAGTTTAAATGTACAAACTGGTACAAAAACTCTTCAAAGCCTTAGTAACAATTGAAATAATAACAGAACAATGAATAAAGAATAACAAACAAAAGGTACATACAATGACTAGGTATAGACCTTTAACTACTACTGATAAGCATAAAAATAATCACACTCGTTCAAAATAGTATACAGTAGTGTACAGTAAGATATTCAATCAATCGGCCCATATGCAATGAATAATCAAACAAAATATGCTTAAGTATTTTCAACACACTTGCTCGTAAAGTGGCCCTTATTCAACCGTTTTTATGGCCGAAAAGTATCTTATACTTAAAACACGCGTGCTTTTGACTTTTCTATACGCACTAGTGTCTTTACTTTACAGTTTTTTTTTTATTTCAACTAAGAGTTTTTACTTAAATATAAAATAAGCAACATTTTTGTGAATAAAATAATTGTGATGCATTAAACACACTATTTAAACAATTATTTACATCAAATTATTTAATTTTGTCATATAATGTTAATTTTTTGCATTAGATTTAATCAAATATATATTTTATTATAATTTTTAATATTTGGCTGTTTGATGGTTTCGTCTTTGCCTCCATTTTGCACCTGTGCGCTTAACTAATTCAACCAATGCAAGGCGCGCAAAAAAATAAATCTCCGCGCCATTTTACTTTGCATAAAATTTGTTTATTCTGAGTTTACTTACATGTTATAAACGGGTGTTTTTTTCCTCGCAAGTGTGTTGAAAAACGTCGTATGAAACGCGTGTGCATTATGGTCATTACACTCTCGGCCCTATTACGCCTCGACTGTTATGACCAACTTAGCACACTTGTATCATAATTTACTATTATAAATCACTAATCTCATCTGACGTCTCACTTTTAAAATGTCTTGAAATGTCTCTTCTCGTGATAGCAAACTACTTCTTCACGCTGTAACGCCGAATTTGAATGAAATTTGGAATGGAGATATATGTATAAAGTATATACTGTGGAATAACACATAAGCTATTTTATATCTATGATGATGATTTTATATCCCAAAAAACAAATAGCTCTTTATTTATTTATTTATTTACAAATGAGTGCCACGCTTACAGTTTATACCAAAGCGCGCGACACTCTAACATTACATGAAAATATAAGTAGGTAATAACATTATAATTTGCTAAATAAATAAATGAAAAAAAAAACCGCTGAATGCGGTTGAAACTATAGTCGGATATTTCGGCTCAAAACAGACGTGAGTTACCCGTAGTTTTTATTTAAAAACCACGTTAATTTCCATAGTTAAATATGTGAAGATAGGTAATTGTATAAATATGCCAATAAAATCAAAATAATACAACATGTCAAATAATCAAATAATACCGATCAAAATAATAATTTAGTAATTACAAAATGGAACGAGAGAGAAGAAGAAAAGTACAATTCAATTTTAAAAAAGTAATAAAAATTATATCGATACAATAAAATTAATATAATGTCAATAATATAAATTAAATAATAATAAGAAATTAAATACACAAACACATAAAAATATCAATAACAAAACAACAAAAAAACACATAACTAAAGTACATAAAACAATCAAACAATATAATAATGTAATTTCCTCTACACTCTTGTGGGAGTGTAGAGGAAATCGCGGAGTGAGCTGGCATATACTCGTATATAATATTAAAAATAAAATGTTTTTGCGAGTCTGTTTATGTTTATTCCTCTTTCACGCTCGAATGGCTGAAGCTATTGAAATAAAATTTGGTAAAAAGGTAGTTTATGCTCTGGAATAACATGTAAGCAATTTTTTACTAGGGAAAAATTAAACATTCCTACAGGAGAGAGCGTGAAACAGGTTGCAGGTAGTGTAGTTATAAAAGTTGTTCCCAAATTTATATTTAAGTAACTGAACTTAACATAAAAGGCTAAGGTAGATAGGCACTTAGGCAACTAATTAGGCATATACAAAATATTTAACCAATGACACTAAAGAAGGCTCAAGCGCATTAGGTAGGTTACAAATCGAGACAAGATTGACTCAAGACCATGATGATGAGTGGTGAGTGGTGTAAAAGAAGAGAGATCTAAGCTCAATGAGCGATAGCTGAAGGTGATGATGATGAAGTCAATAGTACACTTAATTGTGGGAGCATAGGTGTTGCAGCATGTTGGCACAGAATAGACAATAACGTTGATCAGACATTTGAGAAATAGTAAATTATTGCAGTGGCCGGCAAAACTGGCTGGTATTGACGGATGAATGTGACATGTAACCCACGACGAAGACGAGGCACATATGTTGGTCCATCAATGCCTGGCTTGTATAGTGGTTTTATAAAATAGGTGGAAACTCAAACTAAGTAATAAAATTGCAGCTTCGCTGACAAATAAATAAGAAGAAAACAATACTTTTCATACGCATCTAAAAACAGGTAATCGTTTAAATAACTAAATAAAATTTCTATAGGACCACGTAAAGATACACCCTTACAAACAAAAAAAATATTTTTTCCAATCGGTCCAGGTGTCTTAGAGTAATCGGGGAACATACATACATTTTAAAAAAACGACGAATTGAGAACCTTCTCTTGTTTGGAAATCGGTTAATAAATTATATTAGCGGGCCAATTCGATATATAAATAAAATATTTGACAAGTTACCGCTCTTGGTTGCTATGTTTCAGAATATGGGGTATGATCCACTTTTAAATTAAACAATATAGGAGCTTGCATTTGTGAGCGCATAAAGGCATAAGGGCGCATGAGAAGTTTTAATAATATTATGTACTAAACTTAAATTATTAGGCTTGCTAAAGATGACTGATATGAATTTTCAAAGTAGTTTTGACGGTTTCTCAAAAATATTCTAAAAAAACATAATTATCTACATATACCTATAGTTCCTAAGCATATTTAAAAAAAAAAGATTGTGGCACAGGTTATTGGCACCACTGAACTTGAGCAATAACATTTCCTTTAGCGACGCCCACTTAGATACATCAGATAGCGGTGTTAAATAGGTTTATCGCATCAAACCAATGAAGCCAAGCACTGAAAGTCAAGTGCAGCCCGTTATTTGGGGTTAGGTCATGGCGCACCGACCACAAGCCTGTCCAAGTGTGGCCGGGCGCGAAACAACCGCTGCTGCAAAACAGCGATTGAGCTCCGTTGATGCATGCACAATTGCACATTATAATGAATGCGTACTGTAATAGGCATGAGATGCAAAGTATGGTACAAAAAGGCCGCGGTAAATACTGATTTGGATACTGGGTTACGCGGGACGAGTATATTACAGTCGTGGCGTATAGCTAAGTTCTTATGATAGTGGAGCGTTTTTTTTATACAATATAGGTATATTTAGGTTTGCGCTTGACTGCCAACTCACCTGATGTTAAGCGATGTTGCGCTCTACGATGACACGCGCTTACCTAGAAGAAACCGATTCACTCGCAATTTAAAGACACCCAGATTGTATCCATCGAGAAAAACCGCTCAGGAAGCGTATTCCACAATTTTGTGGTCCGTACGATAAATGTGGAATTAAAACGTCGCGTCGGTTGTTGGTTGGTTGGAGAAGATTGTGTTTTCTATAAATAAATTCATTCGAGTTTGACTGGCATTTACTGTTTGTATGTTTCAATTTTTTTACTGGCCTTTTGCTGTGGATTTACTCGATGGCGTAGAATTCTGTTTTAGTATACATATTACTAAGGAATACACTTTTCACATTCCAAAACCTGCGGTTTTGACTGTACGTTGTTAGTCAGGATATCAGTCAGTCAAGACAAAGCCTTTTATAGATATAAATTTTATATCATCCAATAACAGAATTTATTAGCTAATATACAAATAATAATTATCATGTATATCCAATTTAGGTGGTTTTTTAAATTATTTATCTAACACGCTAGAGAATAAAAAACATTGGGATTGGTAAAAGTAAAGTGACTATGCTAACGAAAATAAGATCGGAAAACTGTTAATGCACTACAAGAAAGCAACATCATAAATTTTCGACAAAAAATAATTTTAATCTCTTTTGCAAATTATTAACGTAAAAAATATTTGTATGCCATGGTATTATGCATATGTTGGTCGAACTACAGACTATATGAGTCTCTTATGGATTATGAGTATCATATATGAGTCTCATAGGAGCTTTTTTTTTAAATACATTATAGATCTACGACTGACCACCAACTCGCCTGATGTTAAGCGACAGTGTGGCCGAGGATGGAGCTCGTCGATCTAGAATATATCTATTCACTCTAGCCTTAAAAATTCCAAGATTGTAGGTCTCAGGAAACAAAGATGGCGGCAAAGAATTCCATTCTTGGGCAGTACGCAACAGGAATGTGGATCGATATCGCTGAGTGCGGATTTTTGGCATTTCAACGAGAAATGGGTGGTAATTCGCCGACTTTCTGCTAGTCCTGTAGTGAAATGGGTGTATAGTTTATAAAATTATATTAAATATCTGTCAAATATGTAGCTAACGTACTGTATTCGCAGTAATCAAGCAAGTGTGTCGCGACCCTGCGCAAAACTCGAACAAGCCTTATCGGTGTATGCGCAATCACTCGCACCAAGCGCATGTCAAGCAGTGATTTTCCACATTGCACTTTTTACACCGCAACATATAATTACAAACACACCTTAAGTTAACAACCGTAAAGGCTAAATTGGAATAAAAATTGTCACGTGTCGTTTTGAGTGAGCAATAAACATTAAATTAAACTTTACGTTTATACGCCAGAATTGAGTGTTACTACCAATGTTGTTGAGCTTAAATTGCCTTTAGTATGTAGTTGAAGGTCTGTTTTGTGGCATCTCGGGTATTTTGTGATTTGGATGAGATTACAGCTTACGACATCTCAATCTGCGTTATTAATTAAACCGTAAGGATTTCTTTGGTGTTTATAGAAATATTTTGGATGTTTGAAGTAACTTTTGGACTTTTGGCGCTACATTGATCTGCAATCTTGCAATACGGGTTCATAATCCATATTGTAGGATCGTAATTCAAACGGCTTCTCTAGGATACCAATGAATGAGGTAAGTACAAAAGAGCCCGAAGTGCATTCGGAATCTAAGAACCCCAAAATAAGATGAGAAAGATGCAAAGTTTTCGTAGTTTTCGGAACTACAACATTCGCTAATTCTTCTACGCCAAAGAGACGTAAGTATGGTTATGTTAAAGTGGGTAGTATGTTGGAGAGTACCGAGATCTTTAGAAGATTTCATAAGTTTTCTCTATCTCGATAATCATTAAAACATCAAAGAAAAATATGCTAGTAATACATCCTTTGCCACTCTTTCAGTTTCTATACATTAAGATACTCGGCCATTAAATTCAAGATGAAATTAAATCCTAAATCTTCATCAATAATTACAAAGAATTTTCCTATGTACATCAGTCAGTATACGCAATAAATGAAAACATTAAAAAACATGTCTATTTAACAGTTCCTTACTGTGATATTAGGTACCTATAAATACCTTGCTATACTTAATGATCATAATTATACATATTGTCACAACATACTTTGACCACTTAAAAATAACAGTTCTAAAACAAGCAGTAGGTACCGTTAAAACAATACCACTATCTGTTTACGACATCATTCACAAGTTATTAAAGCCTTTCAAGTAGCCAGAGCTTTTTCACCTGTTATGGGCCTCAATAAATCATGATAACATTCCCCTCTTTAAGGGGAAGTGAAAAGTGGCTAGATAACAATTTAACAGTACATTTGGTCCCGTGAGGTGGTCACGCGATCACGATGCATTTGTAAACGCAGTGCCTCAACTCACGCATTTATAAACAATTATGAATACAGCAACAGCAAAACAGTGGCATTTACAAGCCTTGAAGAGAGCTCTCTCTCTCTTCAAGGCTTGTAAATGCCACTAGGCCCGTAGCGGCCCCACCAGAAGGCCCGTAGCGTAGTGTTGAATCTTAGCAAGTCGCAAAGACTGCTAGGGTTTGCTATGCTCCACCGTATAATCTATAAAGTAGAGAATAGCGTACAAACTGAGAGTTTTGTTTTTCCAGGGTCGAGCACAGCCACTGTGAAATAAGTAGTTTAAGTATTTGGTGTGGTCAAAAGTAATTAGTCTAGGACTAAAACTGCACAGAAAATTATAAGTTAATAAATATTGACCTTAAAGATGTACCATCTATGTAATTTCTCCAAAAGCTAATGGTAGACTTAAATAACTTTGAGAGATCTGATATACTTCTCCCAAGAATATAGGCAAGGCAATCTGTAGATATACGAAATTCACCAACATAACACAGCTGATTAGCATGTTGAAATGTGACAGTTGGACAGTTTTACGTAGCTCGTAGAACTGATGGCCGATGAGACCGAAAATTCTCGAGTGTGTACCACACACTAGCAAGCGCAGCGTAGGAAGACGTACCACAAGATGGACATACGACCTAATACAAGTGGCAGGAAGACACTGGATGCAAACCGCTTCAACCGATCTTTTTCGAAATCCACGGGGGAGGACTATGTCCAACAGTGGACTTCTTGTGGCTGAGATGATGATGAAAAAGAGTATTATCCCGGTAATATAATCAGGCAAAGTGTTATAAGGGCGTATCAAATTATTGGTTTGTTTCAATAGAAATATCGCGTCTTCAGCTTGTCCTTAGCTAAACATCTGACATTTTCTATACATTGTGACGCAATAGAAAGACGTGTCCGACGTGTAATAACTACGCTATTATGGCCATTGTCCGGCTGAAATTTACTCTGACCGTGACGTAGTTAGAGTGCTATAGCTATTGTGCATTTGTACAGTTGTTGCATATTACAAGCGCGCGCAAGACTAGACTAGATACATGTAGATAATACATGTATAGTCTTGAGCGAATATGGAACATTTGTCTATATTCAATGTGCATGTATGGTATATTAATATTAGTATACGTCACCTAGGACGACCTATCTTCTGTCCTGAAGATATTCAAGGGTAACACTCCAAAATTCCTGATAAATCTTTGTCACATTTGGGCCTGGATGAGTTTCTGTCATCAATAAGAGAAGTTACAATAGATCCACAAGAGTCGCAGGGACGGAGATACTTATGCCAAAATAGAATAATGATCGATGGAGAGAGCGCACAAACTCACCATCACTCATACGTACACAATCGACTGGAATCCCCCTCTACATACATTCACACACACACACACACATACCCACCCACATACAGAACCCACACACAGAACCCACACATATTCATATACACACACCGACACTCACACACACACACACGCACACACACGCACACACACGCGCACACACACACATACACACACACACACACACACACACACACACACACAACGACGTCTGTCGTCGCGCGCAATCATCATTTGCAACAAGTATACCATAGTATGTAATGGACATTGGACGTCTATTGAGGTTAAGAGCAAAAATAACAAAGAAATGGACTGTGGCAGTCGTGATAGGCGAATTAGGCTTGTGTTTACCTTTCTTTATGTTTTCAATGACAGAACTTGTCTGAGTTCTGAACAGTTATTTTAACCTATATTACAGTTTGCCGTGGGGTACCGGCTTAGAATAGTACCTCCCCCTCTCTTCCCGTGGGTGCCGTAAGAACCGGCTAAGGGAAATACTACCAGAGATGGGCAGCAGCATCCTCTGCGGAAAACGTTACCCACTGCGCTCGCCAACCCGCATGCCAAGCGTGGCGAGTAATGGCAAAACCCCCTATGATGATCAACGAAAAAACCAGGCCCCCAGTCCCCGGCAGCTCCGCTATTCCGGGCTACGGTAGCGGTCCCGGTCACGGCGGAGCAAGGGGTGCTAAGAATCTCCGGAAGAGATCCGGCTACCACCCCCTGCATAAACGACGACTGGCCCTGGTAACACACAATATTCGCACGATGAGGACAGACGAGAAGCTAGCTGAGCTGGAAGAAGAAATGAGTAGGTTACATTGGGATATCCTAGGGTTATCAGAAGTCCGACGAGAGGGTGAGGACACGATAATCCTGAAATCCGGTAACCTACTATACTACCGGGAGGGCGACCAACAGTCCCAAGGTGGTGTCGGGTTTCTCGTCCACAAGTCCCTTGTTAACAACATTCTTGCCATCGACAGTGTATCGAGCAGGGTTGCGTACCTGATACTCAGAGTATCCAAGAGATATTCGTTGAAGGTCATCCAGGTATACGCACCGACCTCGGCACACTCGGATGATGAGGTGGAGGTGATGTATGAGGACATTAGTAGGGCCATACACACTTCTGAGACCTATTTTAATGTTGTTATGGGGGACTTCAATGCGAAGCTGGGCAGGAAATGCGAAAGTGAGTTGAAAGTGGGGCAATTTGGATATGGACAGCGGAACCCCAGGGGACAGAGGTTGGCCGACTTTCTGGAGAAAGAGGGACTCTTCATGATGAACTCTTTCTTCCAGAAGCCACCTCATAGGAAATGGACCTGGTTGAGTCCCGATGGTTCTACGAGAAATGAGATAGACTTCATCCTGACCACCAAGAAACAAATATTCAATGATGTCTCTGTGATCAACATGGTTAAAACCGGAAGTGATCACCGAATGGTACGAGGCACTTTGAATATTAATGTTAAACTTGAGAGGTCCCGTATGATGAAGTCTACACTCCGACCCACTCGCGCCCATATCCAAAACCCCGAGAGCTTTCAGCTCGAACTATCAAATCGCTTCGAGAGCCTGGAGAGCTGCGCATCGGTGGATGAGATCAACAACAGGTTTGTGGAAACTGTCCGTACGGTGGGCGCGAAGTTTTATAAGCCCCACCGTACAAATAGACCGCAAAAGCTCTCGAGACATACTCTCGACCTCATGGCTGAACGACGCTCATTGCAACTGCAGTCTTCCGGTGACGCCGAGTCATATAGGCGGCTCAATAGACTCATATCAAAGTCTATGCGACACGACATCCGTACCTTTAATACTAATCGTATTAAAGAGACGATAGAGCGGAATAAAGGCTCCAAAGTGTTCGCAAAAGACATGTCTATTGGGCAGAGCCAGTTGACGAAGCTGAAGATGGTAGATGGCAGTATAGCGTCGACTAAAGCAGAAGTCTTGAGGGAAATCGAGAGGTTCTATGGACAGTTATACACATCGGTCGCAAAACCTGTTAGCAGTTTGGGCAAAGATCCAAGAGCCAAACTGACTCGACATTATACCGAAGATATCCCGGACATCAGCCTGTACGAGATTAGGATGGCCTTGAAACAGCTCAAGAACAACAAGGCACCGGGCGACGACGGAATTACATCAGAGCTACTGAAAGCGGGTGGAACACCGGTACTGAAAGTCCTTCAGAGGCTCTTCAATTCCGTTGTGCTTGAAGGTACAACGCCAGAAGCATGGAACAGAAGCGTGGTGGCGCTGTTCTTCAAAAAAGGAGACAACACTTTGCTGAAGAACTACAGACCCATCTCGCTTCTGAGCCATGTCTATAAGCTGTTTTCAAGGGTCATCACGAATCGTCTTGAACGCAGGTTTGATGACTTCCAGCCTCCCGAACAAGCCGGTTTCCGAAAAGGCTATAGTACCATAGACCACATCCATACGCTGCGGCAAGTGATACAGAAGACCGAAGAGTATAACTTGCCCCTTTGCTTAGCGTTTGTGGACTATGAGAAAGCCTTTGATTCGATCGAGACCTGGGCGGTGCTTGAGGCTCTCCAGCGATGCCGTATTGACTATCGGTATGTCGAAGTGCTGAAGTGCTTGTACAACAACGCCACCATGTCAGTCCGAGTACAAGACCAGAACTCAGAGGCAATTTCATTGAAAAGAGGCGTGAGGCAGGGAGACGTTGTCTCTCCGAAACTGTTTACCGCCGGTTTGGAAGATGCCTATAAGCTTCTGGAATGGAAAGGGCTCGGCATTAATATTAACGGCGAGTACATCACTCACCTTCGGTTTGCCGACGATATAGTAGTCATGGCAAAGTCGATGGAAGAGCTCAGTACGATGCTCGAAGACCTCAATAGAGTTTCCCAACGGGTGGGCCTCAAAATGAACATGGACAAAACGAAGGTTATGTCGAACGCCCATGTAGTGCCCACCCCAATATCTGTGGGGAACTTCACTTTTGAAGTTGTTGACGAATACGTCTACCTAGGACAAACGGTCCGATTAGGCAGGTCCAACTTTACGAGGGAGGTCAATCGTCGTATCCAACTCGGCTGGGCAGCGTTCGGGAAACTTAAAAGCGTCTTCTCGTCCAATATTCCCCAGTCCCTCAAGTCGAAAGTTTACAACCAGTGTGTGTTACCAGTGATGACATACGGCACTGAAACGTGGTCCCTAACTATGGGCCTTATAAGGAAGCTCAAGGTCACGCAACGAGCTATGGAGAGGGCTATGCTCGGAGTCTCTCTACGAGATCGAATCAGAAATGAAGAGATACGTAGACGTACAAAAGTCACCGATATAGCACAGCGGATTAGCAAGTTGAAGTGGCAGTGGGCAGGGCACATAGCACGTAGAACTGATGGCCGATGGGGCCGAAAGGTTCTCGAGTGGAGACCACGTACCGGCAAGCGCAGCGTAGGAAGACCAGCCACGAGATGGACAGACGACCTCATACAAGTGGCGGGAAGACGCTGGATGCAAGCCGCTTCCAATCGGTCTTTTTGGAAATCCATGGGGGAGGCCTATGTCCAACAGTGGACTTCTTATGGCTGAGATGATGATGATGATGATATTACAGTTAACTGAAGCTAAAACTGGCCACTCGGTCTGCGTGAATTTCCATATAATTATATGCACGGTATTGTCTTTTAAGCTAAATTACGTTGACCTTTATTTGAAGATTTGTTTTGTTATACCCATTTTCACAATAAAGCATCATACTATAAAGCTTATCCACTCATCACTTTCTACCGTACCTACCTACATTTGAAAAACTTTACCTACTATCCTAATATTCAAAAGCTAGGGTAAATTGTAATGCTACATTAGTAAATATGTACCTACATCTCAATTTAATAAGCAGAACTGTAGGTATATAAAGCTATGTACCTAGATAACAAAGATTACAATAAAATTAATGGCTCAGAATATAAATCTTATCACTTTGTAATTAATTTCCTACGCTTATAAATAGAATATTAAGTTTTTCTTGCTGCTAAATTGTTTTTTAATCATTTTTGTAATGAATATCCAATTTTATTTCCTTTTAATTGCCTTTTAATATATTGCCTTTTAATATATCTATTTGCGTAGTATTTTTTATTATTATATGTTACATGTTTTTTCTATATTGCCTAACGTGGAAAAATAATTATTGCTATAGTAAAACAGCAATTTAGATATAAAATGGTTATTTATTATTAACATTTATGTAGGCATTCTAAGTTTGGCTGATAAAATTACGAGATATGTGAAGAAAAATCAATACAGCTTGAGAGATATTGAGTGCTATTTAAAAAAATAAGTTTTAGTATTTCGCCTTTTAACATGTTTTTGAATATATTCATACAATATTTTTAAACAACATTACATAATCAACATCAGTAAATCTGTTAACATCAGCAAGCGGTTTCCCTACTCGGGACGATGACTCTACATATTAAATTAATTATTCCTTTACAACATACAAGACACATGCAGTGATTTGCATGTATTGTATACGACCCACTGACACGGTTGGTTTACTCCACTGATATTAATTCTCTGGGTTGTCTGGGTGTTGGCCATTAACTGCTTTCGCCCGTCAAGTGGGTACTCTCCATTACACATTGTAAGTACCACCTTGGGAGTCATAAATCTGTCATATGGAACAAATTACCTCATAAAGGTTACGTAGACGAGTGATTGACGTACGAGCTACTCGTTTCGTTCTTACCTTTCTCCGAAATGTATGCTACTGTTAAACGAAATCATAATTATGTATAGTTTAAAAAATGTATACTATTGATTTCAATAGACGCACTCTCAAAAAGTCACAGGAAAGAAAAACACGCAATTTTGTTTACTTGGATGAATTATACTTTCAAGATATTTTTTTTTCTTACACCTAACTCGTAAACTATTAATAAATTTCCTTTCAAATAAAAATATCAAATCAGTTTAAAAATAGAAAAGAAATGCAAGAAACAAAAAAAAAAACAACCGAAACCTTTCATCATTTTTAGCAATAAGTAGCCACTGTATGAGCCTTCGTTGAATTACCACCAGTCTTTTACCACCAACTCTCTGCTCTGGATGTGACCGAGAATGAAGCTCGTCGATTTAGATGGTAAGTATTCACTCTAGTCTTGAAAATTCCACAATTATAGTCGTCGCGTATCTTTAATATCATCAACTGTTTGTGAAAGTGTACTGTATCTTCTACATACTTATATATACACTACTACAAAATGGTAGTTAAATTATTATTATACTCCTATTACAGTAGAAGCTCGTCTATACCAAGCCAAATTAAATGCATTTCGTGTAAAGTGTAGTTAGAGTTAGTAGTAGATTTGGTCCAACACGCGTAACTAATTACTGAATGAACGAGTTGTTTTGTCCAACTACAATGTATTCATGCTCAATATTCATGTGAAGTGCCGTGAGAAATGTGAGAACATTTTTCGTGAAAGGTCTTATCGTAAGTGCTGAGGTACTGTACTTATAAAATACTCCAAGACGCACGATCGACTTGAAGAGAATGGAATGAATATTTTTTGATTTAGCTTAAAAGTGATTTTTAGGGTTCCATTCCAAGCACTAGGTACAAGGAAGTTAACCTCATGTTTGTTCATTGATCTGTCGATCCATATACCTACCATTTTATTCCTAAATTTGTTGTATTTAGCAGTACATATTACGGAAATCTTCTGTTAACTGCTATTATACTATTGTGGCAAAATTATACATATAAACAAGAAGATAATATTTATTTGGGTCCTTACTTCGTTCGCCTATACTCCCCTCGTGTAGTTATTGCTAAAATTCTTTATAAAATAGATAAGGATTCGTACATCGTTTTTTTCCATAATAATTTATCACATATATCCTATGTTGTGATACATTCCTAAGAATTGGGCAACACGGCTTCTTATTAAAATTTACAGTTAAAATGGTTTCTTATATCAAGTTTAGACAATTGTTCAGTTTTCAATGAATTGCAGTACAAATATTGTCGATTGTTTTCATAATGGACTGTACATGTTGCTCAGAAAATGCTCTTTTTTCGACTATGAATGAATGATAATTATATCATCATAAAGTCGCATTCACAAAATTTAAAAAATAAGTATAAAATAGTATGTTTGCTTCTGAATGGACAGTACCCTACATTACTACTTACATTAGCATTGAACCCTACCACGTAGTATACATGTCTCGACATGCTTCAAACTCCAAGCTTCTGATTCTGACATGCTCCAATGTTCTTAGTCAGTTATTTTTACTAATTGACGAGACGAACAATAGCCATTTGTCGGATGGTTAGCACTTTAGTATCATGCCTGTAAAAAAGTTTAACAGTTCTATATCACCTATTTACCTTTATTATATAAAATAAAACATAGTATGAACATAGTCACGAGTCCTTTCTTAAAAGATATTTAAAGAAACAAACAGTATTTAATGCTATTTGTACTGACAATATGACTACTTAAATACTTAGTAGTAGGTTTAAATAAGTTAATTGTACGAGACCATCTTATGGCAATTATACTCATGTTTTAACTGGCATAAAACTGGCTAAATTGCGAAATTAACAAAAGCCACTGGAACGCGTTACCGAGAAATGGTAAAGGTCACACCCAGAATATTTTAAGAAACATGTTGATATGTTGATAATGTTATGAAAACCTTGCGAATGTTTAGCGTTCTTTAATTTTTTTTTAGATTTATAATTTAACATGACAATAATACCTAATGGTACTTTTTATGGTAAGATTCTGTGCTTTTCTTACATAATATATAAATTAATATACTCGTAAAGTAATTTTTTAGCTTTTTTTTTTACTTTGAACGATTTACGAAAATTACCCAATATTTTTGCAATTTACGTTATATATATATATATACTAGATGACCCGGCCTACTTCGTATCACCTATCAATGAGTGGACCCGATATTTTCTCAACGTTTAAACCTTCCCTGGACTACGACAAACATTTCAAAACCAAAATCAGCTAAATTGCCCCAGCCGTTCTCAAGTTATATATATTATATAGTTTTTAGGGTTCCGTACCCAAAGGGTAAAACGGGATCCTATTACTAAGATTCCGCTGTCTGTCTGTCTGTCCGTCTGTCGCCAGGTTGTATCTCATGAACCGTGATAGTTAGACAGTTGAAATTTTCACAGATGATGTATTTCTGTTGCCGCTTTAATTACAAATACTAAAAAACAGAACAAAATAAATAGTTATTTGATGTGTTTTTTTTTGCCGTTCTTATAGATAATGGTACGCAACCCTTCGTGCGCGAGTCCGACTCGCATTTGGCCAGTTTTATTATTTTATTATCATTAAAAAAAAATGGCGGGGAGCGCTGTGATATCATAACGTTATAATGTTTCACACAACACTGTATAAACGAGTTAGTACACAACAAAGTATAAAATTAAAGTCTTGACATTAAGCTTGCATCGCAAGAATTTCATATAAACAACTGTGAAACTACTACTAATAGAACTGCAATCCAAAAAGAAAACAATGGCCTGGCTACAGTTCATTTGCACCGTCGTATTGGTCTAACCTGTCCAAATCTAGACACCATACGCGCTGCAATTATAATGGAACTGATATAGCCGACAGTTAGTTGATAAAGTAGGTATCTTCTGGCTCTGCGTGTTTCATCTTCGATCAAATCGTCGCTTTCCAACAGGCGAGCTGGTGGTCAAACGCGGATCTGTTCGCAATAAAAAAAAGTTAAAATAATTATGGTAAGAATCGATTTACTATTCCATTCTCCGTCTTTCTCATAAACGCATGTTAAAATCTTATTCACTGAATAAGGACTTGTCACTTTTTGTCAGACAGGACCTGTCACACGCGAAAACGGAACAAAACACTGTTTAACTAAAATGAGTAGGTAAGCTAATTTTAGTTAAACAGTATTTTGTTCCGATTTAGCGTTTTTATTTAAGACGGCCTTTCAATAACGTTGAGGTTGACCCAAGTTTCACGCGCGTTTCACAGAAGACCGCAACGATTGCTTAAAATCTGGCGAGTTGGTGGTCAAGAGCAAGCCTATTCGAATACAAAACAAGTATCTATCATCATCATTATCTCAGCGACAAAATTTCCACTGCTGGACTTGGGCCTTGGAATTCCAAATCCAGCATCACGCCACTTGTATGATTGTATGAGGTCGGCTATCCACTTTATGGGTGGTTTTCCTACGCTGTTCTTGGCGGTGCGTGGTGTTCACTCCAGTAAGTATGCTATGTCAGTTACTTTCGTACGTTTACGGACCTCTTAGTTCCTGATACGACCTCGCAGAAAGACTCCAAGCATAGATCTATCCATAGCTTATTGCATGACTTTAAGTTTCATTATAGGGCACATGGTAATATAGTACTTATAATTATTATAGTTTAAAAAACTGAAACTTGTATGACATTTTTTCAGTTATTTTGTTATAAATATCCAAGTACTGAACTGATTTTAATAAAATTTATATAGGACCACCTCTGAGGTGGTCTATTACCTACCAATCAACAACAAAAAATCGTCAAAAACAATTCATTGTTGGCCGAGTACAAAAAAAACATAGTCAGATTGTAAACCTCCTTCTTTTTGGAAGTGGGATAAAAATATCAGACTGCTTAGGAGTAATGTGATTAATATAAAAGTTAGTATAGTGGGCACCTATTACTTTGATTAGGTAACTAAAGAGCGCTATTTACATCTAACAAACGTATGATTGTTTCTTAACCACGTTCAATTGATCCCGATTAATTCATGATCATCTTATACCTAGTAAATGATAACACTATATCGTTAAATATAGGATATTCATCCTGTATTTGCAATGAGGATTATGAATGTAACAATTTTATTTACTCACGTTTATATAAAAGTACTCACAGTCAATATTCGAGAGATTAAATTTAATGATGTATATCCAACGTCATAAATAGGTCCTGTTAAATACCATTTCTTGTTTTGTGAAGTTGTGTCGTGACATCTAAGATATATTATATACTAAGCTGTTATTTGAGTAAGTAGTTTGAAGACGAAACTTTAGGTTTGTGGAGGCCGAAAAATTACCTTATTGTCAAAAAATTATAACAGAATTTGATAAACGGTCAGGCCCATCTCAGAAACTATTAAAGTAGTGTGTCTTATGCTGTGGCCACAGACTGTGGCATAAGAATTTTATTGCCATTCAACGTGGCAATGGCGGTAGCATGCTGGTACGCTGCCAACTGATAGGTTAGCCCATATTTGGATTATCTTCAGCCATCCAACGGTCTAGGGAAAACCGAATGCTTTTTGTGACGTGAATACACGAACGTTATTTTTACAGAATGGAGGTGCGACCAGAAATTCGAGATGTAAAAATCGTTTACCAAGATACGACTATTTCTTGAAATCTATAATTGATAGATCAAAGATTCCGATTAATTGAGAACGTCCTCGAAGTCGGTTAAAAAATAAAATCACTATCATGAAGTTCACTTTGTCACCTGTTTGAAACAATATGAGCGTCTGTGGCTTAGAAAATTAAGACGTAATCAAGTAAGCGCAGGCTGACTAAATCTGCGACGCGCAAAGTGAGTTTTACTTTAAGCTTCGTAAGGGACGGTCGGACCTATACATATGATTTTATCATTGGGCATTTAATCCCTCTCAATGTTTAGCGAGATAAAACATCATATTTTGGATTTGATATGAGTAGCATAAATCCAAACCAAATTTGGAAAAAAACTCACCAACAATGTCACCTATTTTTAGATTGTTCAATCCCAATCTAATATTTTAAATATTCACGAACACTGACAGCGCCATAATACCTACCAGGTTGTTGTAGTTCAGCAAAAAATGTTAATGTAATTTTATTATTGATCAAACCTATCATCAGTTGAACAATTTTCAACAAACAAAAAGTGTTAAGATAACCAACAATGTTTAAACAATTTGAGATCATAAAAACATCCGTTGGCTTCTCAAACACGGCTTTGTTACGAAAGGTCGACGAGCCGAAACTGCCAACTTTACTATTAAATATTCTGTGAAGGTTTGATCAGTGAATGATTGACATGAATTCAATGGATCACTAGTGCAGGAGCTACTGGAATGTTATATTACACACTTATGAAGTGTATTGTAGCCAAACTTTGGTATAAAACTTTAGTTTGTTTCTTTTATATTAGTTAGAAAGTGAATAAATATTGATATTAATTAATAGTATCACAATAACTAACTTAAAAACTAATTAAATAAGCAAGAAAAAACAAAATACTAAATATTATGATATAAAATAATATGAAAGAAAAGAACTGACGATACAACAAGTTTATATTTTAATAGAACAAATATCTGTATTGAATGGAAAATAAAACCGACTGCAGAAAAACAGTTATTGCAATCTAACTTACAATTTCGTTACGTGTACTATTTTTTTGTCAGAAAGTATGCGTAAAATCGGCTGTAAAAGATTATAAATGTGAATTCTTAAGAATTATTTTAGTAAAATCACTTGTTTACGAGAGTCGTATCATTATTACAAAAAAGATATCCATGAAATTTAGGAATAAGTGAAGACGAATCTAACGACACCTCGCACATCAAAATCAGTCTAGCCGCTTAGGCTGTCGGCGATCATATAAAAACATACATACACTCGAAAAACGTAACCTTCTTACACAGTCGTGTAAAAAAGCGCAATACTAGTTGTTTCTGAGCAAAATGTAACAATTAGTTTGGTTTCTTTGCAAAACAGAGGTATTTTATGATAAGCAATATTTTAAGGAAACAATTTATAAGTTAATATATATTGATAACAACTGCTACAGTTTGCATTTTTATTTGTTCAAGGATATTTAAGACTTGATTAATATTAGTTTATACAAGTAGTACCTACTCATTGCGTAATTTTAACCCTTAACGCAAAAAGAGGGGTGTTATAAAGTTTGATGTACTTATTTTGTGTTTGTGAAGAATGAATTATTATGATTAAGATTTTTCGAGACGTCTTGTTTGAGGATGTTTGTTATAACTGTGATTAAATATAACCCAATTATTCGTTTTCATGTCGGTAAAATGTTGAGTATTTGTTGCTTAAACAGGCCCTAGGCACAATTTATTGATGATACAATGAACTCCGGCGAAATCTATAGGATGTGAGGATGACCCACATATTGGGCGAGGCTTATGCTCTGATCAATCATCGTAGAGGTTATAAGCAGCCTCCAGCAGTAGCCGTCGGTCGGCTGGCGAAAAAAAATATTCTATCGTTAATTTTGTAGAAACTATTAGACTGATTAAATGATTAAGTCTGCTGCTTAAAATAATCGTTACTGCTAATGTTACTACACTTAATTAATGGTTCGGAAATATTTCATATAATAGCGAAAGTAACTATTTCTCTATGTTTGCAAGCTGTTTATGACTAAATTGCCAAAAAGATCATTATGTCACTTGATATTGAGATAACTCAAGATTTGGAGAAGAACATTATACTATTTCATCATCATCAGCAATGGAAAATACGGATATATTAAACAAAATACCAATTCAGCCTGATTCGGCCGAATTCGGCCGGATTGACGCCAGTCCGGGCAAGATTGCAATCCGTAAGGATTGCAATCTCCGAATCTTTTTGTTTGTATCGACATAAGAATTTAGTCTTTTAAATTTTGCTTTTGCTATTTCAAAATTTAATTTAAACCCTTTTAGCCGATCCGATTTCATGCGAAGGAATAACAACACAATAATAACACATTAAATATAGCGATTTTTTTGTGTCTGTGAATAACTCAAACTTCGTTTTTAATCATATTCTGTGACTTCGACGTGTACGTATTATAATTATAGTGTTTGTGATTTTTTTGGCGAGTAATCTTTTAGTAAGCTGTTAGTACATAAATTGTTTTATAGTATTTGAGAATCTATAAAAACATAATATATAGATTAACATGTAAATAATTTTTCGGGTGTTACATAAGTAGCCATTTCTAAAAATCCCTAATTCTAAAGATCCTGGTTAGGACAGCGTGACATTTAATTAACTATTCTGAAATGGGTGAAAATCGCGTTTAAAGATTTCATTAAACATTTCCTTCTTTAGACAATTCTGTTGAAGTTTATTTATATTTAGGACTGCTTATTATTGTTTTCAAATGTATTGTTCATATTACGTTTATTTTATCTGAATCTAACTAGACAGTTTAAAAATTGAAGCGTAATTAAAATAAGCCTCCCTTCCAAACTATATTCTAAGTTCAGGGTCATACGTCGGGTGCTTATGCTAAATAATATGAAACACATGGTTAGATTTCCGTCAGAGTACGTCTCCTTTCGACAGCTGGTCTACTGGTAGACAGAATAAAAGAATGCCTGAACGTTTATCGTTACTGAATGAACGATGGTTTTATGTATACATTTAGGCATTGTTTTTACAACAACAATGTAACTCAACGGCGAAATTGATGATTGGTTTCATAAGTTAGTGTAGCACAGTTAATAACACATTAACATTATTAGTTTTTGTACAGCGTTCAGCGGTGATCTGATTTACATTGTGAGTTAATTATATTGTAAAATGAAGTACGAATTTATGATCAAATTAATCGAGAATCTAATATTAGTTTCGAATTTCCTTCATCAAACAGATACCTACCTTTATCCGACTTTCTAAGAACATGAAGAGCAAGTGTTATTCTATTTAAAAAGAAAATACAACAGTTAATTCGACATCATACCAAGTGTAACAGAGAAAAATGCACTTATGCAGTCGGTTAGTCGGTATATTTTTTAAATATAAATACCTGTTTATTTTTACTATCTAGAGCTTTATTTTTTTTCTATCTCTGTCTGTTTAGTCAATTAATAAATAAATAATAAATAAATATTTGTGGACATTTCACACAACACCATCTAGCCCAAACTAAGCAAAGCTTGTGCTATGGAACTAGATGGCTGATAGAATACATATAAACTTTTTTTTTTTTTTTTTTTGTAAATATATACATATGATACATAGAAACACCCAGACACAGAACAAACATCCATGCTCATCACACAAATGTTTGCCCTGGGTGGGGATTGAACCCACGACCTTTCAGTTCAGCAGGTAGACGTGAACACACTACCAACTGAGCCACAAAGCCAGACAATTGACAATTGTCAAGTTAGTTTGATTCTCACAGTCTAGTAGTTGTATTTAAATGATCTACACAGCGTGAGGTCATCACATTGATGTTATCTCCAAGATAACCATCTAGAAATCTTCTTTCATGCAATAACGCATGGCATAACGGCATATCTTACTCGTATGTAAGTATTGTCGTGCATGTTCCATGGTAATGCTAGTTTATAATGAGACAGTGTTGACGCTGTTTCGTGTAAATAGATGTAGAAAAATCCGTTTATTCCCAGTAGTACGATTGCCAGTCCGGTTGATCGTACTGCTGAGACTTTTAATTCCCAGTAGTACGGTTAATGGCGGCTGATCGTACTGTTGAGATATCTACATTCTACAAGTCTCAGTAGTACGGTTATTGGACTATGATAGCAATATGATACCTATAAAAGGCATATACAACAAAAACATAGATACTAATTCTTATTATGCAATCCAATGGTGACTATGTCATAAAAATTTGAGTCTGAGCTGTATATTTCAAGTTTCATTTTTAATCATTTAGGACTACTATGTACTTGTTATGTGGTAGATGCAATGTTAAGTTCAGTTTCTAGGACTTCGTCATCGTATGTATTTACCTATGATAAATAGGTACATTCCATATTTATATAATGTTTGTCAAATCTTGACATGATTGGATCAATGAAAGTTGTTTTAATATCGTTGTCAAGATTTTACCGTTCAGATAAACTTGAAAAAATAATTAAACACAACCAACAAAATGAGACATTATCAGAGATAAGAGAAATAATTATACCTATACTAGATGTGCCCCGCGGTTTCACCCATGTATCTATGAAAAATAGTGAAAATAATGATAAAATGTAACTTATGTCCGTCTACTGATCCTCAACTATATTTACACCAATTTTCATAACAGTCGATATTTCCGTTTAGTCATGAAAAGGTAACAAACAGAGGGATATCAGACAGACAGAGTTACTTTCGTTTTTATAATTTTAGTCAATATTAGGATTAGTAAGTTAGGATAAGGTTAGGATTGGGTTTTTCCCATTAGGTCACTAAGAGGAAAACTTCCCAGTAAGTCATACTGTGACATGCTGTGAAGATTTTTCCGATCTATCAAAATTTTAGGCAATATTTACAATTTTACTCGCTTGCTCAGAAGAAACCGATTACTAACAAGGCCAGAGCGCTGCATAATGCATCTCGGCTAGTATATTGCTCGGGATTGGTGTGGGTGGAATTCTTGCGGACGTGACAATTGTGTCGGAGACGTGACGCCCGGAGTGACCTCAGAGGAAATTGGCGGACCGGAGGTTTTCGCGATCAATCTAGCTTTCAACCCCGCGACGTGTTTATTTTTATATCATAATGTATTTCGTGTATTTTATGCTGTATACAAATAGATTTGGATGTTTAATATCACAATAGCTAAGGACTGTTAGTAGTGTACGTTATTTCTTAGTTGTCAAAATGGAAAATATTCTTAATATGTTGTTACTTTATTGTTGTCAGATTTCAAAGTTTTTAGGATTCCGTAGCAAATGCAATAATCTAAAAGACTATCACTTGGCGATTATTGTCGTTACAAAAATGTCAATGACATCTGTGTTTTACATAATTTATATAGCTACGCCCTTCTCACAATGAGAAGATGGCCCGTTCCCAGCAGTGGGACAGTTTGTACAAACAGGGCTGATAAAAAAAAAAAAAATATAGCTACGCTATATCTCAAAAACTTCGTCATGTTGATGATCATGATGAGTGTTCAAAAAAATTTTCGTAGATTTTTTTTAATTTGCTCTAATACTATGTTTCATCATCATCAATTATTAAAATAATGCGTGTCTCGATATGATCTTGGATCATATTGCTTTTTAACGATGACACGCACCTAGATCTATTTTATTTTTTATTAGAAGTGTTTCCATAATATTTCAATGTCTTTTAAGATCTAATAATACGGATCTTTTATGTACGACCTGACCAACCTTAAGTTTTAAAGCCACTACTTTTACATAATAATTTATTTATAAAATAGCTGTGTCCCGTATGATGACGAAACTTACCCTAAACTCCTTCTCCAGATTGTCAGGTTTATTATTATACTATTTTCATAACATTCTGTATTCCGTCATCAAAAGACAACAGAGCACTAAATTACTTCACATACAAATTATTCATAAATACCTATACTTTTGTTGTTTAAATAACAGTAAATTAATTTTAATAGCACTTCAATGACACATTCCCAAATGTTCCATCAACTATTTTTAGTTCCATCTGAGTGTACGTTCTGGGAATTAAAGATAATTCGTTTAGCCACATTGTTGTTACCACTGATTCGTAGAAGCGTGGACCTTCTAATTGTGCTCAGCAAAAACACGACTCAACGATTGTTATTATTTATGAGTTCACTTTGTACAAGATCTGCTTTGTGACTCATTGAGACCTGGATTACTGGCGCTGGAATCTGGAGGAGGAAAATGAAGTATTGCTATTCAATAATTTTCATATGGAACATCTCTCGAATGCCGTGTACAATTTTGCATACTAGTTGTATCCCGCGGTTTCAGGCGCGGACGAGAAATTCTTTCTGAGCACAAGAAACAAGTGTTTCAATCATTTTTTGCTGGAAGTTGATTTCACAAACCGTTTAGAATATAAAAATTAATACAGGTTTATATATATAACGCGCTCACATACACAAAAAGAACTTACCTATAAAATGTATGCAGAAATTTGCGTTCAGATTAACGCAGATTAAACAGCCATTACATTTAGACGTCTCAAAATCCAAACGGTTTAGTTTGATAAACGGACCATTGATAAATCAATACTACAGTGAGGTCATCACAGAAATAGAGGTAAATGTGTGTCTGTGGAACAGCAGCCGGTTTTAGCCGACCCGCTCACTTACGGGATCATAAAATCAACTTTTAATTCACGACAAATGGTAAAAACAATCTTTCATCAGTTCAATTCGACCGTAAGACAGCCTTGGTCAAATAAGATGTAAAAGTTTTTAAGCTCCCTATTACCGTTATGATTATTCTAATCATCATCATCATTTTAAGCCTGTTATCACCCACTGCTGAACACAGGATTTACTTTTTGTATACTCTAGTCATGTCCAGTCCTGTGTCAATCTTGAATTGTAATTTTGAATTGTATATCCTAATATTAAAATAGCGGAACATTAAACTGTCTTTCTGCTTGTTACCTTTTCACAATCAAGCGGTTGAACGTATCATTATGAAGTTGGGTACCTACCAACATAATATTATCAGTGAACCTGGAGACGGCAATTACATAGGTTGGGCACGTTACATCATCTTCATCATCACTGTTTTTCACCACAGTCGAAGTCACGGGACGATAACCTATGACCCGAAATGCATTTGTTTGAATTTATTATTGACCAATATTTAATTACAATTTTAACTTTAATTAAAATTGTAGTGTTTAATTTTAACTTACCAAAAAAAAATAAAAAAAAATCCGTGTCATATAACTGTTTAATTGTAAATGTTTTTCTTGACACGAGTATCTGATTCGATAAGATTGTTAGACATAAATTTCACTTACCCGTACATTTTCGTTAGGTTTCTGTTATTAGGTTATATCCAGAAACCTTATTTACAAAGGTTTGGTTATCATATTCATATATCAATTTATTAGGTTAGGTACGTTATTATGTTCATTATACACAAAATTATTAGGTTAGGTACGTTAGGTTTACGTTTATTATACACAAAAAAAATATTCTTACTAATATTCGATTATCACACGATTTGTCAAATGAACTTACGAGATATTGATAGAATGTCTTTTGAAAAAAAGAAACTTTTTCGGTGAAATGATACACGATATTTCATAATTCGGGCCACAGATAGATAACCCTAGGGACACAGTTAGTAATCTATAATAGTATTACTTACTATGTTATATTTTAGGTAGGTATGAAGCTCTGACATTAAATCTGATGCTGTTTTAATGGTTGTGACAGTTCAAGGAGAATGACTGGCGCCTGCGCCCGCGCTTCGAGAAGGGACAGAAGCGTAATTTCATTTGATCATTTTTACAGCTGCACTTACCATCACCAGTTGATTTATAACGGATCGAGCGCATTTTACACTCGTTCGTGTTTTATGTTAAAGCTAAACGAGTGGTTTATGATTTATTTTATTAATCTTCGGAAGCAATAAGTATTTATGTAAAGTTTCGAAATTGGATGAAAAGGGTACTTTAGCCAATACCATAGTTGAAAAAAAAAACACTTGGCTAACATTGGTGTCATGACAATAGTGTAAAAATGCCAATGACCTTTGAGATGCGTATTGTCTTGAATCTTATGCTAATATTATATACTTCGAAAATGTGTAATAACAGATAGATAGATAGATAACTCTTTATTAAAAGACCACACATACAGAAAAAGAAATACAGAGAAAACATAAATATAGCTAGGCTTTTAATTGGCGGCCTTATCGCTTAGAGCGATCTCTTCCGGGCAACCATGCACGGATACAAACAACAGGATGTTTAAACTAATTATTTTTACAAGTTTTTAGCTTACTACGAATCACATTTTGTTTGTTCCTTTGAGTGATTATTATTTTGTTATTCTATTATCTCGATATTAACTCACTGTAATAAAGTATGTAATATCTAATAAGCTATCAATGGATTAACAAGACAAATTAAGTATCCAAACGAATGAAAAATAAACTTACCTAAACCTGTAACTAACGCTTAAGTAAGTATATTATATTTATGGCCTTTTTAGTTCAGGCTCAGCTCGCATTTTCATGACCATCCATTAAAACCTGATTGATTCTATCCGCTACAATATACTTACCTACATTCGATAAACTTACTCGTTAGGTATTCGTACCTACCTAGTCCTTACATCGTTCTGTATCGGTGTGTATTCAGTGATATAAATACTTTATAGGCTAGTAAATATTTTTCTTAATATAAAATATTAAATAGCTTTTGCGACCCATCTGACAGACGTGAAACATTAAAACTATTTTGAAAACAAAATAGACGAGAATTATTTATTTCGCATTCTTTTGGATGTCAATCCAAAATGATTTTGTAACAATCCTGCGCTAGTGCTTGCTAGTGGCAATTGGCAATGCGTCGCCACGCCTACAGCCGTCTGACACTGTCAAGAAAAAACTGAAAACTCTACTTCTAGCAGCAGGAGACCGAGATGGTTAATAAAGTACTACCTAAGCTAAAAGTAAGCTTTTTTCTTAAATCCCCTCATAAACAAAAATTTAATCAAAATCTGTTCTCAATCGTCAAAAATATTGCGGAAAATATAAATATTGTTTTAGTACTATTTCCACTATCACACATAGTTTACTTCTAAGATGTTCAAGATAACATAATCCGAACAAATATAAAGTCAACCCGAGAACTACATCTTTTGTTGTTAAACTCTTTTTTAAAGTAGGTAACTAATTAAATTATTACTAAACTGCACAAACATAACGCTACCGCAATCATAAGTGTTAGATTATCATTATTAGATAAATGCAACAAATGGATTATATCTTATCAATGCACTAGCGTACAAAAAGATACTAAGACCAACCCACATTTTTCGAGTTTTTGGCACTGTCTGTGCAACGATTTATCTACAAAAACTGATATAATATTTTTATCATTGACCCCATTGCACAATTTCATAACTATATTGGAACCATTATCTGCAAATAATCATTCCACTTTTTAATTTAAGTTACGCGTAAAAATAAAAATAAACAAAGTAAGGTAGTCTATAAAAAACAACCTCGACCTCGGATTAATATTTTTCATAAATTCCTGTTTCAATTAAAATAATAAAAATAATTAACAATCATCGAGTTAATAATAAACCTATTTGTTTTTTTAAATTAAATATAATCTGCACTGACCTTTCAATTACGGCTCAAAAGTAAATCTGTATTAAACACTTAAATCCAATCAACAGGCACGTAAAAAAATTAAAAGTTAAACAAACGTCACTACACTACACTTGTCACGAGATAACTTAAAAACTCTCGATTTATTTTCAGTTTAATCGATTTTGAAAACAAATATCGATGTTTTAATCGATGTCGAACACGTTCGGATCAAGACGCAGCCGCTACTGAGCCAGGCTTACGCGCGAATGAATGGGCTTCATCGAGTGAGTTCGTATCAGAGACGATAATATACTACGGTAGCTGTAACCAAGGCATTGTAGGATGATCGCTGCATACCGGCTTTCTTGCTTCGAAACCTACACACATGAATTGGAGTCACATTTTATTGTATGATAGGCATCGTAAACCATATTTCGATTCCTTTAGATTTTCATTGTCGCGCGTCTGTGTCGCCGTAATTATTTTGATTTTTATGTTCGCCACAGCACTACTATTTCAACCTGACACCGACCTCAAACAAAGTTAAGCAGACACCCAGTTTTTATTTAATTTTTATCCGCTATTTTATTATATATATTATATTAGATTATCGATTTGTCTGCTAATCAAGGTCTTGTAAATATTATTAACATATATATATACGTATGTATATATACATATACATATAAATATATAAACATATCCAAATAACGAATTTCCCTACTTTTTAGTCAGTTGGACAAATATGCGAAAGGTTATGTGTAAATTGTAAAACGGCTGAACTGGTTTCGACTTTGGTTATAGAAGATTATTTTTATAGAGGCTTTTGTAGGTTAGTAGGTAGATAAATAATCATGTGCAAAACATATACAAAAGTAAGTTTTTGAGCAAAATCAGCAATTTAATTATTTAGCCTTGACATTTAAGAATATAAATTCCTTATTTCTTTATCATTCTAAACAAATTCTAAATGAGACCAGTACGTAGATACTAGATATTGCGTATAAAGTTGGTTGCACACCGAGAGCTAAGCTAAATCAGTTAGCTAAGCTCGCTCGAATACAGGTCACGATTTATTTTATACATTTATATATAATTTGAGGTCTGCACAAAAATTTATTATTACACAAGAAAAAATAATATGCGTGCTAGACTAAACTAAACAAAAAAAAAAAAAAATGCGTGCTAGACTAAACTAAACAAAAAAAAAAAAATATGCGTGCTAGACTAAACTAACAAATTATGTAAAATATTTTTGCATTTAGTTACTGTAATTTTCCATAAATTTCTATGTGAGATTGTTAATTGGAAATCGTTACAAGCAATCAAGGTATATTATTAACCGACTTTTTAAAAGAAGGAGGTTTTCAATTCGACAGTATGTTTTTCTTATGTTTGTTCAGCGATTACTTCGCCAATTAATTATGAATTGATTTTGATGATTATTTTTTTACCCGACTGCGTAAGAAGGAGGGTTATATTTTTCGAGTATATGTTTGTATGTATGTCTGTATTTATGTATGTAGGTATGTAGGTATGTTTCTATATGATCACCGATAGTCTAAACGGCTTTTTTTCATAACCTCCAACGAACTTTTTCGCAATAAACTGGTGATTTTACTAGATTTATTCTAAAAAATACGAATTTATAATCTTTTACAGAGATTTTACGCGTACTTTCTCACCAAAAACGTACTCTCAATAGCATATCAAGCGTAACGAAATCGTAAGTTAGACTGCAATAACTGATTTTCTGCAGTCAGGTATTTTGTTTTTCTTTCAACATGGATACTTCATCCTTCACATACTTCAGAGGTAGTTTATAGCAAAATTACTGGGAAAATATGTCATCCAAGTAAACCAATTGCGTATTTTGAAGTCGACTTTTTTCAGTTTTTTAAACTATATATATATATATATATAGTTTAAAAGAGCTAAAGTTGTATATATATATACAACTTTAGCTCTTGGTCTACAACCGACTCAATAGTTTTGTATTAAACCAGATAACCACCTATTATATCTATTAAATTAATTTAAGAAAAAAAGGTCGGTTTATCCATCAATAAGTATAAAAAGAGATCAATTTGAAATGGCCGGTTAACGATTGATCTTGAACCGTTTAAGTTCACATTATTTGCTCATGTCTACCGAAGCTGGCGGCGAGTAATAAATCACTATGTTATAGACAAGCAAACAATACGTTTGTTTGTCAGCCACCAGTCATTATAAACTAACGATCTATGGTATAACGGGTGGTTGGGTGCAAAAAACGGGCCAGTTTTACAATTAAATAATGTTTAACTTAACTAGTAATTATATTATCTTAGTTTGTAAAGTAAAGTGTGCAAGCAACATTAGATTCGGAAGTGAGCATTCTATAAGAAAAGGCTAAAGATGGTTTCCGTGGCGTATTTAGGTAGATGCCTATGTCTTATATCTGTAGGCATTAGGCCTAAGACAGGCAATCATACATACCCATAAAACATTTACGAGTATATTAGATTTATTTTAGCCTGTCTGGTAAATACAAAACTTACTTACTACATACTTTTTTAAACCAGCACTAACCAAAGGAGCTTTGGTTAGATTAGAACCGAGTAAATTTTCTTACGTTAGCGGGTGGCGAAAGGTCGGCCTGGGAGGTCGGTGCTCTTAGACCCTAATTAACAAATGAATGGCGAGTGTTATAGAAAATTAATAACATGGTTTGGGAAAGAATGTTTGGGCTTACAATGGTGTTTCATATTGGTATTTAGTTTTTTTTAAATGAAATGATTAAAATGAGAAAAAAGTTAATTAATGTTGATAAAATATTTTGGTCGATTTAATATCGTGGTACTTAATAAAGTGGAATAATATTTTGTATTCTCGGTTCAGTTGTATTCAATTGTTCTATTAAAGTATTAGGTAGGTAATTAGGGTTCGATTTTCGAACAGGCATTATTTATTCGATAAATATTTTGTTTCTGAAGCTTATGTACGTTTAACCACACACACACATATCTACAACACTAAAGGACTAGCAGAATGTCGGCGAATTACCACCAATTTCTCGTTGAAATGCCAAAAATCCGTACTCAGCGATATCAGTCCACATTTTTGATGCGTACTGCACATGAATGGAATTCTTTGCCGCCATCTTTGTTTCCTGAGAACTACAACCTCGGAATTTTCAAGGCTAGAGTGAATAGATATATTCTAGATCGACGAGCTCCATCCTCGGCCACACCGTCGCTTAACATCAGGCGAGTTGGTGATTTATCGTAGATCGATATTGCGTATAAAAATCTATTCAATAACATCAGGCTTAGACAAGTGGCAAACGTTATTATTTCTATAAACGCTTCTAAATGCTAAGATTTTGTGCCTTGAAGCCACGTGACATTTCGTTAGCTAATGTCAATCCCATACATTATTTTAGTTTTACGGTAGTAACACGGGCAATTTTTATTGCTGTTCAACAACTTTCAACTAAAGTAGTAAGAAGGGTAAGTTACTACTAGTAGTAAGATTGGTAGTAGCACGGGCAACAAACCATTACCAACTCTACTGGCGTTCACGAAATTAGAATGCCACATGTCTAACCCGCCCAGATCATACAGTACTAATCGTAGGGTCAATCTCTTTCGACGGAAACGGAGAGAGTATACCGTTAGCACCTTCCATCATCATCATCATCTCAGCCATAAGAAGTCCACTGCTGGACATAGGCCTCCCCCATGGAATTCCAAAAAGACCGATTGGAAGCAACTTGCATCCAACGTCTTCCCGCCACACAGATGACCTCATGATCATCTGTCCATCTTGTGGCTGGTCTTCCTACGCTGCGCTTGCCGGTACATAGCACTTTCCGTTTACCATCATTCCAAACTCCTTCCTCTTTTCTCACAAAACCCACTTTTACTTTTAAAAAATCGTAAGGTCAATAGCATGAAACAATCCAACTTGCAAGCTCCCTGTAGAGGCTGTGTCGCTTCCTTCAACACTTGCTCAAACAATGTTCTATGTACGCAAACACGCACAAGGAATGCGCTGTAAAAACCTACCGATTGAGATATCGGTCAAACAAATCGATGTTTCCGATTTAAAGTAATTTACAAGCAATACCAATGAAATGGGCACCGGATCTAAATTTAGTGAAGGATGGTTTGGGTAGGGGTATGAAAAAAAGTCATGCTGGTAGCATATATGAGGAAATAAAAAAAAAACTATCATTGCTAAGTACAAGTGATAGTCGATCAACTTTAAATTTACTTAGAGAAATAAAAAGTGAAAATTTCGTGTATATTTCATTTGAACTAAATTAACTCTTACCTTCATAGTATTTCCATTTTAAGTTCACATAAATGATGATGTAGATGTACTCTTAAGAAAACCCTACTTTGCGCGTGCCACGACACGCATTTGGCCGCTTATTGGGTTATAAAATATGCCAGATTCGTTTTACATACCTATGTAGTATGAATAATTTCTTCGTAAATATTCGTTCAAATCCACCCAGTAGTTTGGATTGCGTTGTTGAAAGGTTCATATGAATTGATTGTGATAAAACTTACGAGTACATTGTTCTCTAAGATGGAAGATACTTTATTCAATAAAAAGTATATTTGCAAACCGACTTCTAATTTCCGCGTAATACAGGATAAACATACGTAGGTATATATCTAGATACATATATACAATTTGGCAGACGTGCTTAAAACCCCATTTATAAACTAAGAAAAAATTGTATTACATACATAAATATACATATTACTATCAAATTGACAATATCTTTTTTTTATAAGTCGATAAAAAAGTACAAAATTTTTACTTTTAATTTTGCAATCATAGTTTGTTGTTTTCTATGTGGCCTTAAAGGCCACACTATGGATATTTTTAACATAATTATAAGTATGTAATCCTAATTCCATTAAAAATCAGTCACACCAGTCATAAATATATGTTTAGTGTCTACATTGTCGCAACAGGTTTATTTACTTAGTAAAATTTTCCTGTTTAATCACACAGTATTTCAGTTTCTATTCTACGAAGTAGAAAATTTATCCCTGACCTTATAATGACAAATGACCATCATCATCATCATCATCATTTCAGCCATAAGAAGTCCACTGCTGATCATAGGCCATTGGAAGCGGCTTGCATCCAGCGTCTTACCGTCACTTGTATGAATTCATCTGTCCAAAATAAGTGGTAATAAATACTGTTTATACCGCTGTGTGTAAGAATAGGTATGTTCCTTCTTTGCTATGTTAGGAAAATGCTGTACCCAAAATCAATTATGTTGTCGATATACATAACTTTATCGTTAACTAAAATTGAAACAACTCAAAGATCTCAACTAAACATTACAATGTAAGGTTCCCTTAAGCAGTGAATCACAAGTAAGTGGGATGATTGCGATTTGCAAGCCAAGACGTGATTATGGGAAATAATCATATACTACCTACACTGATCCTTGAAAGTGTTAGTCATTTAGATTTGGTAATAGACATACAGAAATCGTATACCTTATATACAAAGTATAACAATGAACAAACATAATTCAAATGGTTATTGTAATCCTCATTACAAAATTTTTACTATGGTACAAGTCTGAAATTTTGTAAAAAATCAGCTGTTCCATATCTAAGGTCAATGAACTTTTCTATTACATAGCTGTAGATATTTTTAGATATCCAGGTTATACAATGACTTCTTGAAATACATAAATATATGTCAGTCGTTTCTTACATGTATATAAACGACCTCATAAAGTTTTAGCAAATCAGGAGTGACGTATGCGCTGTTCCTTTGTCAGACACCGAATGCGGTTCAAAATATAGAGTCAAACATTTGAACCCAAAAGAAGCGTGAGAAACACGTAATTTTTATTATAATTATAGTTTAAAAAACTGAAAAAACCGACTTCAAAATAAGCATATCGGTTACTTGGATGATTTTTTTCATCAGGAGATCAGTGCTAAGACTGGTAAGTGTAATTCAGTGGTATATGACTTACTAGCTTCGCCCCGTAGTGTCACCCGCATAGTGATTAAAAACGGTGATGACGATAAAATATATAATTATAGTTTAAAAAAACTGAAGCAACCGATTTCTCATGGATGCCATTGTCAGAAATGGGACCACACGGGAAGCACCAGCTTCCGGAAAAAAGAATCATCAAAATCGGTTCACCCAGACGAAAGTTGAGGTAACAAACATAAAAAAGAAAGAAAAAAAACCAGTCGAATTGAGAACCTCCTTTTTTGAAGTCCGTTGAAAATATAGTAATATAAGTCCTTCTCCAGGTTCTAAGGAATCTCTGTATCAAATTTCATAATGATTGGTTCAGCCATTTAGCCGTGAAGAGGTAACAAACAGACAGAGAGACAGACGACAGACAGTTACTTTCACTTTTATAATCATTAAGTTTCGTTTTTAAAGACTTAAAAACAGGAGGAAGTTATCAATTCAGTTATATTTTTTGTTTGATGCCTCTGGTGCCTTATAACTCCGTCTTTTATAACCGATTTGAAATATTTTTTTTACATAAAAGGATATATTTCCACATTGGTCCCATAAAAAAATCAAAGTCGGTTTATTAGTTTATCATGAAATAAAATAATAGACAAAAATATGTTGTCCAAGTAATCGAAATTGCATATACCTATTGAAGTCGACTCTTTTAGTTTTTTAAGACTGTTTCAGTTTTACATTCAGTATCGCAGAAAAACATATGTGTGGTGAAGCATCTAGAATGTTTTAGATAATAAAAACAGTAATAGATACTTTACGTTTTTATTCGCGTAGTTCTGTTACCTGATCCTCCTGCGGTGAGGGGCCAATGGTAGTTGACGACCACATCCGCAACCTACCTGGATATCAAATTGACTTTGGCGTTTTGTTAAATATTACGTACCTCTATGTCTGGCATGAAATCTTATAATGATTTACAAGATTAAACACAAATATAAGTAACCTAACCTAATTCTAACCTAACCTACCAATGATTTTATGTGTTTAAAAATATTGTGATACGTGAAAGAGATAGATGCGCGCGTTGAGCCCATTCTTAAAACGGGCGTGACTTGGAAATAGACACCAAATCGTATCCAAGATTGACATCGCCGCGAAGTTGAATAAAACTCTTTAATAATACCACAACTTAAAACTAGACAAGTACCTACATAACAACAAAGAAGCTACAAATACTCGTTTTCGAAGTAGCACATAAAACCACCGTAAAAACTTTCTTCGGTAGCAATATATTTCACTGCACTAACTAACAATCGCCTAAAACGGGTGGCCACATAACTCAATCCCATTGATTTGTTACCACTCTGACGGAACTGTTGATTTCAGAATCGTTCCCATGGCCCCATGAACAGGTATGTACTTAAGGTGCTGGCCCTTGTAATCACTAAAATAAGCCACGTTATTCTTCGGCACATTATAGCTTAAACGTCTTTGTCTGATTTCATTATTATCAGATGCCAAAGCCAATACATTAGATTTATTCCATTAAGGTTCATGCACATTTTTTTATAAGCAGATACTTATTAGAAAGTGCTTATTTAATTTTACCCATCCATTCTCTCTTGACACGGAATATGGATAGATTTATAGATAGATAGATAACACTTTATTACAAGACCACAATTACAGAAACATTAAATACATAGAGAATAATATTACAACTAGGTGTTTTAATTGGCGGCCTTATCGCTTAGAGCGATCTCTTCCAGACAACCTTGCACGGATTGGACAGATGGCAACAGACAGAGAGACCTTAAAGCAAGCTACAAAATAAGTACAGATAGAGAAAACTCGCTCAGAAAACAGATTTAAGTAAATAGCGACTCTTGCAATGTCGCAATAGTGCAAGCCAATTTGCACAGACGCTAAGTAAACTTACAACGTGCGTCTATAATGCGTTATTCTATAATGTAGCTCATTCCTCTACGGCGAAATACTATGACACGTAGTACTTTACCGTACTATGAGCGAAAAGTACATGAAATATTATACGTACATACAGGCAGAATGCGTCTGGCCTTCTCTTGGTCCAAACATATTTCAGTCACTCGCCCTCGGATTGCAACCCTGTGTTCGTCCCTGACCATGTTGATTACCTAGCTAAGCTGCATTTGACCATAACACCACAAGCCCAAGAATAAGTCGTAAAACTAAACGATAAGCTGACAGGTTGTTAAACATGAACTAGGAATCGAGGAAATTGTGAAATAACTCTAAATCATGTTAATTCAATTAAAGTACAATACTATTTAGGTATTACAAATAGTTTATACGTTACTACATGTTACAAACATAACTACATATATTACGTTCCCCTGAAATTCCTTGTCGGAAAGGTATAACTTGGTAAATAACTAGTACTCGTATTATGAACTGAAACTCTGTCTTTTTCACTGTTTGTTTCTTTTTCGAGGAGACGGGTAAATAAATAATCATAAAAGTTATAATGATAGCTGATACAATAACGATACACGTATCATTCCATCGTCATCATCACTGTTTCAATTGTATCATCACCACTTCGGTAACACCATGGAAGCGCAGCTATTGAAAATTTGAGACCTAATGTGCGAAACCGAGGTAAACAGTTAGTGAATAAAACTATTCATACTTATTTTAGACTTGCTTGTACTGGTTAAATACATAATTACATAATTTGACTGGCCTTGTGGCTCAGTTGGTAGTATGTTTGCCTGCTGTGCCGTAGGTCGTGGGTTCGATCCCCACCCAGGGCAAACATTTGTGTGATGAGCACGGATGTTTGTTCTGTGTCTGAGTGTTTCTATGTATCATATGTATGTATTTACAACAGTAAAAGTATACCTATATGTATTCTACCAGCCATCTAGTTCCATAGTACAAGCTTTGCTTAGTTTGGGCTAGATGGTGTCGTGTGAAACGTACACCAATAATATTATTCAATCTATAAATATATCCTCTATTGAGCCGGGATTTTTGCTTCCAAATATGGCACTCTAATGCCTTGATCACACGTACCGAGCAAACGGGCGAGACAGTGCTCTCGGTCGAGTACTCGGTACGTAAAAACATAGCGCCGAGTGCACGGCCGAGCGCTCGGCCGAACAAAGTGGCGAGACAACAGCTCGGCTGCCGTTCTACCTACTAGACCGAGTTACCACCCTCCCGCTACCCCGCACTGTCTCGCTCACTCGCTCGGCAGGTTTGAACGTGCACTGTCTCACCGTTCGCCACTCGGCCACATGATTGTTCTAATTATCTTTTTACGATCCATCATATCCGAATTGTAGTCTCAATAGAACTGAACTGACTGTGCTTATTTCAAAACGTGTGTGAACAGCTACTCGCTTACTAGACTGTCTCGGCCGAGAAACATTTTACTGTCTCGCCGGTTTGCTCGGTACGTGTGATCAAGGCATTACGAGTATTTTTGAGTAGTACAGCTAGCTTATTAAGTGAAAATTGTACATGATTTGAATTTTGCTCCTTGCAAATGAATGTCGTCAAATCGCGAGTGAATACGTCTTCTAGACAAACGCGTTCCATCGTAGACCGTAACATCAAAGATTTAATTTGCTTGCGAGTATCAAAATATAAGGAATTAATAAAAGACAGCTATAAGGTAGAACTAACCCTATCCAGGTTCCATTTTACCTTTGAGGTGCGGATCCCCAAAACGACCCAGAAAAATTCAACGAGCTTCTAAAACGGTTTTACTTTTACCGAGCTGACGTAATAAATAATACAGTACACAACGTCTTCCTAATTAAGATAGCTGCATTTTAAAACTGTTTGGTTTCTAATTGCACTTTCACAGGCGCAACCGCGAGCCACCGCCGGAAACCTAACATTGTTTACTTACATGGGTTTCTGTGTTACTTATCACACTCACTCGCCATTTACAGAATGAGTTGTACACAGTGAAAACAGTAGAGAAGCTTTAAAGAAATCTCATACGTTTCAAGACTTTCAAGTACGATCTGTGATAGTAGGTAGATATGTAGATGATCAATAGTATGTTTTGTGATATATTCGCAGTAAAAAAGTATGTGACTTTTGCATTCAAATATTAACTTAAGTATTATTTTTGTAATTAATTACTTGCTACAAAATCCAAAAGTTCGTTGAACTCCGTGGCGTATAAGTGTTTGAATTACAAGGGTAAATTTTTTTAAGAATTCATATCATTGCTATAAGGATAATATACCAACTGTTTATATAAAAAGTAAAGACAAAATTAACGATACCTCGTAATAATAAAATAATAAATAATAATTATTATTATTATGACATTTAATTTAATTTTTGATTTGAGATTTATTTTTGACATGTTTTTTTATTTTGTTTGTGATTCATCATTGACTATGATTTTTATTTATTTAGCTTGAATGTCTCTAATTACTGTAAAATGACTTATAATTTTCTTGCAAATTATGAATAAATATATCAATATCAATATATAAAAATTAGACCGTTAAAGGCTCTACGTATAAATCATCATCATCATTATTTCAGCAACAAGAAGTTCACTGCTGGACATAGGCCTCCCCGATGAATTTATAAAAATAACGGTTGGAAGCGATTTGCATCCAGCGTTTTCCTGCTACTTGTATGATATCTTCTATCCACCTTGTGGCTGGTCATCCTACGCTGCGCTTGTCAATACGTGTTCTCCACTCGAAAACTTTTCGGTGCCATCGGCCATCAAAAATAACTTACGTAAAAAATAAACTTACAATTAAAACAATGACTTCCTTTATTATACTTCAATAGAAGTTTATGGTTAATCGGGTAAGCCATCGAGCAGCAGCACTGCACTGCACTGCGCTATGCACTGTGTCACGGACACATTTTCGGAATTCGAAGCGCTGCAGAAAATTTAATGATTGCTGTCCGATAGCCATTCCAGTCGAGCCGATCTTCCTGTTCGCTTTCATTTACTACTAATAAATATAAAACGCGCCGGACATAATGAAAGTTTTCCAATGACGTGACGATTTACTTTATTACTCATGGAAATAAAATCAGCTAAGTAAGTACGAATTTGTTTCATACACCGTGGTTTCCGTACCCTCCCCTCTATCCTCTCTTCTCTACGTCTATTTAAATTCTTAAACCATGAAAACATGGCTTTAAAGAAAAACAAGCATACGTAACCCCGTTTCCTGAGGGAACATGGTCTTAATAGTCAAACAGACGGACAACGAAAGTGATCCAAAAAAGGTTCCTTTATTTTTCTTTCGAGTCATGGAATCAATGACAATTATCACAATCAATTATTATGTTGATAATAATATAATTGCATGGAACCCTAAAAATTAACGAGCTGTTAGTTATAATAATTATTATTTTAGCGTTAAAAGATGACGTCATCGTGCGGGAAAATTCACGCTGGATCATAACATTTGCGGTTTACGAGATGTAGTAAGCTCTGACCTACATAGTCGATTAAATTGTGCTAAGTTTACCTTGCGCATGTTTCGCAAAATAAACAGTTGTAAACAAGGGCTTTTTATATATAGGCAAGAATGTAGTTTACTATGGAAATTAACGTGGTTTTCACACATTTTTAAATAAAAACTACGGGTCACTCACGTCTGTTTTGAGCCGAAATATCCGACTATAGTTTCAACCGCATTCGGCGGTCTTTTTCAAAGGAGCAGCACACACGTACCCCTTTTGCAACCGATGACATCACGTACGGCACGAGCGGCACGTCGCAGTGCAAGGCGCGTCATCGACCGAGAGTGACGTGTTTGCTGCTCCTTTGAAAAAGACCGCCGAATGCTGTAGAAACTATAGTCAGAAATTTCGGCTCAAAACAGACGTGAGTGACCCGTAGTTTTTATTTAAAAAAGAATGTAGTTTGTTTGAAAAGGGCAGGTGTTAATTAGGTCAGCTTCGGAAAAACATTGAGAAATGGTAACGTTTTTGGTGAAAATTTTGATGTATGAAAATGATGAGTAATCATTTCAAAAGTTATTTTATTAACTTTCGTAACCTAATCTACACAGGGTTATCCCGGATCGGAAGAAGGTTGTTATACTTTTATATGAACAACTTTGAATGTAGGCATACCTACTTATATATATAGCACAGCGGATTAGCAAGTTGAAGTGGCATTGGGCAGAGCACATAGCACGTAGAACTGATGGCCGATGGGGCCGAAAGGTTCTCGAGTGGAGACCACGTACCGGCAAGCGCAGCGTAGGAAGACCAGCCACGAGATGGACAGATGATCTCATACAAGTGGCGGGAAGACGCTGGATGCAAGCCGCTTCCAATCGGTCTTTTTGGAAATCCATGGAGGAGGCCTATGTCCAGCAGTGGACTTCTTATGGCTGAGATGATGATGATGATGATGATACCTACTTAATTAAAATTTCAAGAAAATATTAGTTGTTCCAAAAAAATTGTTCATTACCTCAACAAAAAATGAGATAGCATTTTTTCCAATTTTAAGTTATGATCATAAAAAACATTGTTGTTAATAATGAGTACAATACTGTAATAGCCCTGTGTGGATTAAGATAAGATAAATTATCAGATTTACGGGTAAGTTTGGTCGGAGTTGGATATGTTTGGCTGGTCAGATTCTCAATTTATAACAGGAATCAAGTTGGAATGATAGCACAAATAAAAAAAAATATTACAAGAAATAAATTAAATACAAAAAAAAAACTTATTAAATGATTATAATATACATATATATTAATCATAATTTGCCTTCTCAAAAATTTTGAATTTATGTTGTTGACATTTTATCATTAGTATAATTCGCAATAGCTAATTGGATAAAATAAATACTTCTCTCTACTTAGTTGTATAAAAAATTGAATTAGCTTATTTTATTGAGAAAATTGACAAGCTTTCGCATTTACAAGTTCAGTAACGGTGGCAAAGCTATATTATTTTAACGCACGGTAGCTACATACAGGATTATCCTGTCTGTATTATCTGTTTGTATAAACTATTTCACTACTGGATTTCGACCATTATGTCATTGTGACGAGAAAGGTTAGGCCATAGTCCAAGTGCGTGTGGAAAGTTATAGTCGCTTACCATTTGCTGAGGGTTCCGTGGCTTGCGATGCGCTCTGGGCACCTTGAGTCCGGTGACGCCTTCGAGCACGTCTGCGAGCAGTAGTCCGTCGGCGCAGTCCCGCGCTAGGCCTCCGCCCGTGGCGCCCGCGCGCCGTCGGGACCGCGCGCGCTCGAGGTAGTGGTTCGCCCAGTCTGTGTAAATCTGTAGACAATAAGACAATCCATGAAGAATCTTGATTTTGTAGGCAAAAAAATATCACTCATGATCACCCAATGGAAAACTATCCATGCGTTCCGTTACTTTACTTTGTTGTTCGGCTAAGGACCCTTAGCCGCGCTACACTACGAACACTTTATAAAATGTTCAGTTGCTTAGTTTCGTTTCGGGAGTGACCTGCCCGAATGAGTATTTACTAATAAGAGAAACCTAATAATGATTTTCACACCCTATTTAATGATACCTCACTCGATACAGTACGCAAATTTTTTTTTTTTTTTTTTTTCACAATAGGTATGGCGTCTCATTGTCGCCATATTGACTTTTGATTACTGTCATGTCTTTAGTGACATTCGGGTAGTTAAGATAATAATTCTAAATTCAAGAATTATAAGATACCCTGACAATTCCATAGGCCACATACTGTCTTACATATAAACGCATGTTAAAATCTTATTCATTGAATAAGAACTTGTCACTTTCTGTTTGACGGGAACTGTCACGCGCGAAAACGGAACAAAACACTGCTTAAGTAAACTGCGCTTATAAGTAAGACGGACTGTGTATAGGAAACCAACCCATACAGACAAATATGTATCTCAATGGTAAATCTCGCCACGAACCGTGTCAGTTAGCTACCGTAGGCAAATCTTTGTTACAGAGAGCACGGGGCATCTTTGATGCACACTTACCGTGTCTCGGTAATTGTGCAGCATCACAGATGCCCCGTGCTCTCTGCTTCAGCTAGTTAAAAAGGTGCTGCTGAGGAACAACCACAAACTCCCACGCTTGCATCACAGGAGCCGGCCCAAAACACCTACAGTCAACTGACAACCTGATGTCTTGCAAAGAAAAAAAAAAAGGGGGTTACAAAAGGGGTTAGGGGGTTTGTATTAAAGGGGTTACAGACACTATTGGTAATATTCTCAGGCGTACAACTTTTATCCAAACTAATTTCAAGCCGTTTAAGAAGATAAACCAATTCTTAAGACCCATCAAGTCGAATATCTCTTGCAAGATCCTGGAGTATACCCATTACTATGTATGCCTATAGGCAGGCAGTATGTGTATAAATCTACATAATTATGTACTCATAAAATCCATGCTATGTAAGCAAATACACAAATTGTTCGCTGATACAGGTAAAGGCTACTGACAAACAGTATAGTTTAACATTCTGCCAATAACCCATGTAAACTGGCGGACAGGTAGTAAATAGGCAGTAAACGTTGCTGACACTTGACTAACAAAGGAGATAGATAAGACGGTAGTCGAGATGACGTCACTAAACTTTATTGGCCTGCTGTTGGCAGGATGCTTGACTCGATAAATTTAATAGTAATTTATGGCATGTACAGGTGTTTTACTAGAATTACTAGCGTAGGAGTAGGTAGTTTATTATAGAAGCGTTCTTTTCCTACTTATTATAAATAAATATTTAATATATTGTTGCATTTCATACGTATTCATAGTGGTGTTCAGAGGATAACCGTCGTATGCCACTTACTGTAAAAAAAATATACTGCAAAGCAGCATACGACTACGGTTATCCTCTGAATACCACTATACAAATACATTTTTTCGATCAAAGACATATTTACATGTTAAATGTGAACCTTATTGTACTAATGGTTCTGCGAGTAGTAGTCATTTTAGTGTATGTTTTCCAATGATGTAATACGTGGCAAGCCTCAGGTAAGGTAATTGCCCGACTAGTCTTCAGTTTTCAAGATTATCTCCCAATCTTGTTGAGAGTTTACAGGTTTCATACCTAGTGCAGGGTTCACAAGAACATCTCTGTGTGAACCTGGTCACCAATTTTTCATAAAATTAAGAAGTACTTGTACTGGTTTTCCGTATCTTTTGGTTGATAATAAACTATTTGTATTAGTTCCCGTAGTTTGAGTAATTCCTAACAACTTTGCAACATTGCAGAGAGATCGATACTCGCTTTACAGTGTTGGGTATTCACGAAACACTACTGTTTCTTGCTCCATCAATAAATATAATCGCAAATAAATAATTATAATAACAGAATAAATCGACTTTCAACTGTTTGATACTAAAAAGTATGCTACTTTTGGAAAAAGATATTTTTTCATTGCGTTAATTAAGCGGTAATACCAACTATTACCATTTACCAAATAATACCACTACTTAATACCACAAAAGATTAAAAATGCCAAGAACCCGATTTTGTAAAATATTCTAGTAACAAATCGACAATACAAAATAACTTGCATTTAATAATAGGTATATAATCAAAGAGCAAATCTATTTTCTCATTATTATGAACAAACTTACGAAGAGATCAAACTAACTCGTCAAAGGTCAATAAACTTTCGTATTGAACAGCTGTTTTTCGTGATTTCTGGTTTAGCGTGGTAAAAGTATTAATAATAATGAGTACAATACCTTTTAAAGTCTATTATTCACTGTTACACTTTGTGTATAATAGGTACTTATTTATATTTAACCTGCTATAACTGGAACTAAATAATAGCTAAATGAAAATAGTACAATATTACAATTTGCCGATGAAATACTCCAGGTTGTCCTTTCCATCTATAACTTTTATTACGACATAGTATTTGAGTCATTTTACAAAAGATACTTAGCAGAAAAAAGGGCTATAAATTTTCAACTATACATTGTCCGCTTCTTGAAACTCTACTTGGCATTTACGACACGGCTTGTTAGAGACCTAAAATATTGAAGCGCATAATTTTAATTTACAGGTCATTGTGTTTGTGGGTCGTGGTTTTGGTACCTATACTTTGTAAGCGTGGAGTGGAAAATATCGTAAAACTCTCTCATTTATGTATGCTGAAAAAGCATTTGCCTCCCTAATATTCTTTTGGTTATATTTTATACTAATGAGATTTTTATTCCATCTTTCTACCCTCGCCATTCCACTGCAGGATTAGTAGAAAGCATACTATCATCTATTAATTTTATGATAATGCTAAATATCTGTATTCCACAATCTCGGTACACATCTTTTATGGTTACAGAGATAAAACTCCCTGCTCTTGAGAATTTTGTATTTCCTGATAGCTAAAATCTTGGAATTTTCAAGGTGCAATTACGGAAACTTACATTGAGTGGGGCCCAATACGTACTTGCCTGTTTTTTTTCTACTTAACTCACATTTGATTTGACTTTTTCTGTGACAGTCTATGGAAGAAGCCGCTTGCCCAATAAATACCAACTCACTCTCCGTATGAAGATCAGGGAAGCAAAATGGGCACAGTCAGGTTCAGTAATATTATGTGAAAAATTATTTTTTTGATTTTGTGTAGGTATTTCTCTCCTTTTCCCTCCCGCTACACACGCATGTAATATTACAATATCCTAACGTACACGCCGCGACGGCTTAGTTTACCTACTGTCTAGCACAGGCGGCCGACTGGCGTCCACTTGCCCCCATTCTCCTCGACAAATTGTCTCTGCCATGACTTAATCCTTTTAAGAATTCACTCGACACTCACTTATTAACTTTCAGATAGCTGGCAGATGAGCTCATAGCTCCTACCTCTACTGTAGAATTCAATATTTAAGAAGATAGAAAACGGTTAAGAACTAAGTTTTTTTTATGCAAGACAGATCTACGATTGACCACGAACTCGCCTGATCTTAAGCGACCGTGTGGCCGAAGATGGAGCTCCTCGATCTAGAAGATATCTATTCACTCTCAGAATACAGAAAAAGTATTCTGAGTATTCACTCTAGCCTTGAAAATTCCAAGACTGTAGGTCTCAGGAAACAGAAAAATGAATGAAATATTATGTATTTTTTCCATAGTTCATATTTTCTTACCGGTTTTCTCTAAGAAAACAAATAAGACACTGCTTATTGTTGTTGCGATTTATTGAAATATACGAACTGCGAGAAATAAATAGGTAAACCTCGTTTACTAATCTCTACAAAAATCCCGATCATATTGTTGAGATTCATATTTACATTGTTTATAATTTCCCATAATTTTACACACTTAGAGAAAAAAAAAAAAATGTTTAATCTTGTTGATTTTATGTGTCATTATAATATGTATATTAAAATATTAATGACATACGCGCATGACAATCCATTCCATATCTCTTACAACCTAAGCGGGTGAGTACCTTTTATTTTCTTTGTAATGATAAATACAAGTTTGTGTAGTAAATATTTAATAATAGATAAGTAATAAAAAAAAAAACTTACATACTTTCTAATTTAATTACGTATTAGTATTAATATTTGGTAACAACAATCGTGTTCATAAAGAACATACAATATTTAGAATCTAATATCTATCAATAGCTAAAGTAACTCAACGATACGCTTAGTTTTAACGAAAAGTCCCCTCCGCTTAAGAAGAAGTTCCAACCTCAAAACTAAGACAGTTGGTAACTTCCAGCAATCCTGCCTACCTAATTGCAGTTTTGTAATAAAAACGACAACTTAGTCGGTTCCTATAGAGTGATAATGTTGATAATTGTACAGTTCAGAAATTCCCCAATAATGGCTCATTTTCCCATGTATATGTTACGTTACGTTATTCTACATATCATATGGTCTCATTCATGATCATAACGTTCTCATAAACTCATAATATCTTCTGTCTGTAGTGTGTTCTCTTGTGCAAACTTGCAAAGTAAAGCAAGTGAAGGATTACATTCTCTTTGAGCAAGTGTAAAGCAAAACACGTCGTAACCGGTCGTAACATGACCAAGACGACCAAGACCAAAGAAAATTCATGACAAAATAAAATCAAATGTAACATGTTTGGCTCAAAGGACTTAGAATCCAGAGCCGTTAAATATTAAAAAAAAAAAAAAAAAAATGTGCACAGTTTTGATTTAATTTGAATCGCATTAATTTTAAATATTTTAATAGCTCTTTTAAAGATTGCATGTAAATAATCAACGCTTACTGCGCTTACAGTATGCCTACTACCCGAAAGAAAGTGATAAAAACTGTGTACAAAGATGAAGAGACTGATGGTGAGACCGGTGACTTCAGTGATTCGGGATCGGAAGCTCACATATCAGAACCGCCTTCCTCTGAAGAAGAAGAGATTGAAGAACACATATCGTCAGCAGACGAAACTAGCAACAAGCCAAACAAAAGCCGTCAGAAAAAAACGTTTAAAAAGAAGCCTAAGTTTGCTAAAGAATTCATAAACAAAATCAACAAACAAACCTTCACTGAAACTGAAGATAATGATGATTTTCCACAATTGAGCCTTAAAGATTTAACTGATTCTGATAAATTGCTTCCTTCAGTGCTGAATCTGTCTGAAAGTGGTATGAATGTTACTCATAATATTTTATCTAGTGTTAATTCAGTGATACTTATTTAGATAGGTAGATTACTGAAACTTATTTTTATCTCCAATAGGTTAATACCAACCACAATACTCTAGAGTTTTCTAGAAGAAGATAAAAACGAAGATATTCTTAAACGTAGTATGCCAACTCACGTAAATTTAAAGTTTATGTGCTATGCTATGTGTATGTATTAAATTTTAATTGTAATTTGAACACTTGTCAATTGTCAATTCCACCATAATAAGCATAAAACTATTTCATTATTATGTATTCTCACGGTGAGACACAATATGATAGAAGAATAAAAGCTACTTGGCTTAATATCAATTACTTTGTTTTTCTTACTTAGCGAAAATTAATCGATTTATGTTAGAATATACACTTAGATAGCAAGTATACATAGTTAATTGTGCATATCTTGCATTAGTAATAATAAAATATTAATAATAATCACACTAAGTAATGAGACATAATTGGTAGGTACCGTTTTCTAGTTATGGTGCTCCCACACAAAAGTACCGCATACCCTGTGTGGGAGTATTAGCCCATAGATTAGTTCCCATTATATAATTTCATCACAATATTTAAGATGTGTTTAATAACCCAATACTGTACAATAGTTTCGTCAGCCATCCACATACTAAATTAGTGCAATATACTTTATGCTCAAAAGGTTTTTTAGGAACCAAATATTACACAAAGAATCGAATAATAATTAAGAAAGCGAAAGTTTGTACGTGTTCGTAAGCGAAATTTTGTCAATGGAATATAATTTGTAATGAAGACAATTAAAGTAGCCTAAAACGGTTCCTTTAGGAAATCATGTGAACCCAAAAGGCTGCTAGCTTTATATATCATGGTTGCTTAGTGTATACATTTTACGAAAACAAAATAAATCTTTTTAAAAATACCTAAAAGCGACATTAAAATTCGAGATGGCCGTCCAACAATACAGCCCTTTCCTTTATATGGAGAATACAATTGATATTTTGATCTTTATCGGATTTTGAACGCGTTATAAAATGATGACACGTTACTTTTTCAAAGATTTATCGATTTGAGCGGTTTCAATTTTTCATTTTTTTTTTTTTTATAAAAGCAAGGTTAAGTTATTTAAATAATATCCTCGTGTTTAGTTTCGAACGACGAAATATTCCTTGGCAAAAACGTCGGTCGACTGGTCCGTTATAGTTTGCCTAGATTACGTTCTTTTCCTAGACTACATTACGTTTGTCGACACGCGGCAGTGTTTATAATTTCTTTCCCTTGATCTCTTTCTCTCTAGGTCACTCCCGTAAGATCCTGGGAACTACAATCATGTAATTTTCAAAGTTAGTAAAACCTTCTAGTACGACCTGATCCACCATCAGATACACCGTTGTTTACCACCAGGCGAATTGGTGACTAAAAGTAGATCTATTTCGTATAAAAGGAAAAATAAATAAAACTCATGAGTCATGAGTCCTGTATAACCTGTGATGTAGTGAGTTATCATAGAAAGATAAGCCAGCCACCTCTCGATTCATCTTTTTATCTCGTCACACGGCTGTTTATTCGAAACGATCCCGAATGGCTTTCGATTGTAATAAATCTATTTGACTGGACGTTTTTATCGTCAGCCTCAAGATGTGGCATCCGTTTCCTAAGTAACCAGGTTCTAAACGATAATATAAACTAGTCTTTTGAAGTGCCGCTGATAGCTTATTTAGAATATTTGGTTTTTTATTTGAATTTTGATTGCTTGTGACATAGGATGTCGCAAATTCTCGTTATTGTTAAATTTATTGATATTTTAATTAGCATGACACGTACTAATGTGATGGTATCGAGTTTTTTGTCATTCATAAAAGTTACACAACCGAATATAACGAGTACCTACGTATTATTTATTCATAATGTTATACTATTAGTGTCTTCTGTGACTTAATCTTGATAATTACCTTGCAGTGCTTCATTGATCACAGCCAAGTCAAGACTAGATAGCGTGTGTCTAATAATATATTTATTATTTGCATTTATTATGCAATTATAAATATCTACCATTATTGTCAACAAAACGTTTTCTATACACGCCGAAGTTGCAACAAGTATCCAAAGATTTTTTTAGATCTGTGCATAGATGAAGAAACTTTCGATGACTGTTTTTATTTTTTTTACACTTTCAAACATCAATCGTTTGGCCTCATGGTATGTGATACTCGCTTACCCCTTATAGAAAATAGGCGTGATTTAATGTACATATGTTTGTTCAAACATCAGTCTTTAATAATATTATTGTTATACCTTGTCTATCAATTTTAACATACATAACATGATTGGTAGAATAAATTCTAAAACTCAAATAAAATTTATTTTACCTACAAAAAACAAATAGCCCATAATATGTATGTTATTTTCAAATATTGAATAAGAAATAATAACTCCAGCTGTCCTTTGGTGAAAATTGTTAAACAAAAGAATGTTTTTCTCTTTTCAACACGGACATTATAAAATCTCTAACTCCTAGATAGTTATATATACCCTGTACAGTATAAGCCCACACACGAGCTCGTTCCGGGTTGTAGCCACATAACTTCCTTTGCTAATGCTCTTTGTGTCCAGCTACAGGGCGCCTGCCTCATATCGCTTTATTGCTCGCCTCGGAAACAGCTGAGCCCCACAGAGCCACTTTATTTTAAAGAACCTTATAACTGGGATTAAGTAATTTGCTTTGGCAAAAAATGTACAGAAAACGTGTGTACTGGAGACTTGTTTGCCCTTTTAAATGGGCTATAATCACACAATAATGATAATAATACATATGTATTTGATACACACACCCATACATTCGTATGTGCGTCCTGCGGCGGTGACGATTGTGATGCTCCTTTTGAAAAAGGCCGCCGTATGTAGTTGAAACGAATGTCGGAGATTTCGGCTCAAATATTGTGAGTAACCTGTAAATTTGATGTTCCTTTTGAACTAAGTCGTTGAATTTGCGTGATGAGAGTATGTTTTGGTAGGACTAGTAGTTCTACGAACAGTAAACCTCGCGAGAGAGCTTATTTGCAGCTCACCATGGATCATAATATGTACGTAATACCTACATAAAGTTGGCTTAGGAGACCGTACGTAAAATTTTGGCCGATTTCGTAATTTTAAGTGATTTTACAGACGTTATTTCACGATCAAAAAACATTTTTTCTTTAAGCTTAATCACCTTGAATAGGATATGTTTAGATACCCTTAATTTAAAAAAAATACAATGTATATTCTTATAAAAATAAATAATAATTTTATAAATGGAGAAAACGTAAAATGAAGAAAATTATTCAGCGCTAAAATGCATCGAGCACATCCACGCGCCCTCACTGTTATACGCAATCTAAAGTTGGTTGTCATATTTCGACAACCACTTGACCAATTCTGTTCATTTTTACCCGACTGCGTAAGAAGGAGGGTTATGTTTTTCGAGTGTATGTTTGTATGTATATTTTTTTGACACGCCATAGAGCCTAAACGGCTTGACCGATTTTGATGTGAGTGGGGTCAATAGATTCGTCTTAGTTGTGAAAGTGACACTGGGTACATAAAAATTAAAAAAAATCATAAGTTAGGCTGCAAAAACCTCTTTTCTGCAGTGGGTATTTTGTTTTTCTTTTAACATTGATACTTGTTACCACAAGTTGTAATAATTGTGTACTTTACCTACCTACTAAAAACTCGCCGCAATAAACTTCCCCCCTTTTTATGGGAACCGCCCCTCTTATCAAAAACCGCCGCCAATTATGGTATTTTTTAAGGGTTAGGGTATTTTTTTAAAGTTATTTATAAATTTTACAAACGACCAAACTCAATTCGAAGATCCTATTACAGATGCAGTCTCATACCGACCTATAGGTGTAAGGAATTTTCAGGCAATTAACGTGAGTCACCAATTGTGATGTACTTAAATGACACTCGCATATTTTATGATATAAGTTATATAGCCAAACCACCCTTATGTGTCTTATTTAAAAGGTGCGAGAACGTTTTAGTTTCGTTATTATACCTATATATATATTCCATTGTAGAAATAACTTTATTGTTATATAAACATCATGTCGAGAATGGTTTTATTTCGGGAAAATTCCCAATACCATTCATTTAAGCCGTTTTTAATTTTCACAACAATGCGTGTACGTTTTCAGCTCCCGTAGGTTATTTACACTAAACAAACGTAATTTACGCATACAATGTGACGCAGCTTTACCCGCGATTCCCCGAATGGGCCGAGCCAAAATAAACAGCCTACTTTACGATACTGTACGGAGAGTATGAATTACAAAATTGACTGATTATACTGTGTGTAAATTACCTGATTTAATTTATTTGTGACAAATGTTTTTCTATGTTTTCATATTTCACACAAGACGGCTGGTAGTTAAATTATGGTTGGTAAATTATTACGGCTGGTGGTTAATTTAAAAAAAACAATAGACTATTCTATTGTTTTTTTTTTTAAATTAACCTATACTATCCCACTCCAGGGCAAAGGTCTAGTATAGTATTTTGTTATTTTTCAAAAATCTTATGGTAATATTCCAAGATTGGTAGTTGATGAGCTGGTAGTTGATGTGATAACCGCGCAGGTTACAAACAGCCAAAATATCGCTTTAATCGGCCGCATGTTTCTCGAATCGGCTGTAACGCATTGAATGTAACCGAATCGGTCGTGATCCTCGAATCTTTATCAACGTTTCGCCAGCAATTCCCAATCTATACAGGCTAGTCGTTTTTACCACATTTGATCACAACATCAATAGACATCAAGTGAGCTGGAGTGAAATTTCTAGCCTAGTCGATTTTATAAAGAAAAGTAACTTATGTACTTACTTACCTTAGATAGGTCTAAAAAAACATTTTCGTCTCGAAAATAAAATATTTAGAAAGGAAAAAATGTGTTTTGTGAAAAAAAAACTCGAACAAGAATTGAAATTCGAATAAGTATTTTTTACGCATCCTAAAACAATGATTCGATTCTGCTCATTTTCACGTTTATGCTAAAATCAACAGCTGCGTTGCCTCTATCGATCCTGTCCTATGGGTTTCTATACATATATCTATGTGTGAATGTACGTACGTTGCGTATTCCCCAGACGACGGTCTGTAGCTCCGGGCGTAGTGTTTTCATAAACCATGCACGCTAAATTAAATTTTCCAGTACAATTTACTGTTATACATGTACGTAGTTATACATACTCGTATGTATAAAATCAAAGTTTGAAATTGTTTTCATAATAGTTAGATCGCTTTGAAAACATTCGGAGGCGCTATTTGGAATAATATAATAATATCTCGGTAATTAAAAAACATTTTATACAGAGCACTCTAGCAAATTATAAGACTTTGAACATCAAGCCATCTAATATTCAAACCCTGTCGATAAACAAAACATATGAAATACTAATTTTTCGCTTGTAGTCGCTTTTCTACATATATAATAATATGTTTTCCCATACGTAGTTGTAGGAAAACGCAGATTTTAATATATTTTAGTATATTTAATTAATTTTGTACCATCGGTAAAATACGATGAAAAGCACGAACTGAAAAACACGAGATGAAATGGTTTAAAAAAAAAACACACATTTAACAGCATTTTTACTCAATAGGTAGAGCATCATGAGTACATTATTGACGGTTTTTCAAGGGTTACAAGTTGTATAAAATGTTGGATTGCAGTGACGGGTTCAGCTCATCAGCTCATAGCTTATAATATAAACACCTATTATGCCAACCTCATACTAGGTTTTTACTGTATGAAATAATGCCAGGAATGGAAGCTGGCACATCTGTGTATTTCTTTTCGTACCTCCAGTTCAGCATGGCAGATTTTATTTAAATTCAAAAATAGGCTTGTGCTTGACCGTCAACTCACCTGTTTTAGTTAGTTTTAGATTGTTCTAACCATTAGCAGATATTATTTTTCTTTTGTTGTATGGTCAAAAAGAGACTTCATAGTCGCCTTTATTTGATATTGGACGGCCCCAATAATATAAAAACATTACCCTCCTTTTTAGGTAGTCAGAGTAATGTTATACTTCTCATAAACTTTGTAATTTAACGATCTCACATAAAACTTTTCAGCTGAATAGTCATATTTCACAATACAATAAATTTTACTGGCAATAAAACGTTTGGCGGGAGATTCAATTAGTACTCCTTGTAAGAATGCTGATCACTTTGACATTGGTATGATTTCATAGATTAATTGCAATCATAATAATTATTAATTTATCAGGACAATGGTAACATATTGTTACGCCCTGAATACACGTTTATGTTAGTGAACAATTTTGTTCTTAAAAGAAAATACGTGTTCAGAATTTTTTATGTTTAGTCTATGTAATTTCTTTACTTTTACCTCTATTATTATGTATATAATATACATATATATGTAAGTACTATTTGCAAGTAGTGTATTTTATATATATATATATATATATATATTTGGCCATAAGGTTTGTTTCCGTGATTTCACCACCGTCAGCGTTTACTTTTTTGTTTCTCTCTAAACTCTCAAACTTTACTCTTTTACCATCTAAAGGTTGTCTGGAAGATATCATTATTAGGATAAGGCCGCCTTTTGTACCTTTCTAACGCCCTAATCATGGATCTAATGTTATTTTTAATATGGTGTCAATAAAGTGTTTTTGTATTGTATTGTATTGTAGAGGAAAGTAACCAAATATGGAATACCATTTTGTTTTTGTGTTATAAAAATATATATATATTTGGAAATTAAAAACTTTTATTCTTAGATTTATTCAGTCATATATTTGCACTTAAAAACAGTTTGTGTATATAAATATTATTAATTTAAAGTATAAAATTTTCTCAAACATAAAATTATCATAAAGGCACCTAATTATGGAATAGGTACCCAAATATGGACTACTATAAAACTAAGCCTTAAACTTTATGAGGTACTACATGAACTTTGGTCAAATTTAAAAAGGAACTAAAATTACTTGCAAAAATCACAAATTCTCTTTCGGAATCGAACTCTGCGCCTGCGCAATCATCATGAGACCAGAGCACACACATGAGACATTTGATTAATGTCTCTCCTCGAGTTTCTTGAGAAAACAGGTCGTTACGGGACTTAAAGTCTGAATCTTCTGACTCAGAAGCTTCTTATCCCATCACGGCATTGGGCTGGGTAAAAATGTATTAATTTCTTCTTTAGCGTCTGAATATTTAATAGTCCATATTTAGACCCCATGAACTGTCCATATTCGGAAATTTGAAATAATCAAAATTCATATCAGATTTTTTTTACTAAACAAAATCAGACGAGAAAAACCTCTAAAACATTTAAACAAATATGTAATCACTTGCATAGTCATAATATAAATTATTATTTGCAATCACTTATCGACAAATATTTTGTTTTTGTGTACCTTAAAAACTTTTCTCACAGTGCCAACACAAAATATTCTCACTGTGCCCACAATGTTCACTCGATTGACTAGTCGAAACCTATACGCGAGTATAATAATAGAAAGAGATATAAGATCACTGATTTTTGTGAATAAGAGTATTTGTTTCGGAGAAATGGTGGTATTCCATTTTAGGGATACTATTCCATATTTGGTTACTTTCCTCTACCCATTGAAATGAAACAATTTTTAACTGATATGACCTCGTATTTTACATAATTCCGTTAGATATTACTTAATTTGAATGAGTACCAATAGTAGTACCTAGTAAAAAATAGTTCAGCCTATACCTACATTGAAAGACAAGACCAAACCAGCGTTCTGATAGCTCTATTTGTGGACATTTCACAAAATGATTGTGTAAATGAAAATAGGAGTTAAACTGAGCATAATACATCTAATTCTAGTTTGGGTTCGTCCATGAAACAACCGCGCGTGGACCATTCAGCATAGATTCACACAGTCGATGCCGAGCGCGGTCTGCTCTGTCCACTCGCGATAAACGCGCGATCTACTCAAGGCTCATGAGACCCATTTGATGCATACACTCTTATCAAGTGTACTTTTAGTATAAATACGAGCACTGGGGAGAACCTCGCGTAAGCGTCCAAGCAGCGAGGTCGTTCTCCTGGAATGAACTTCTGTTTTCATGAGTTTTCTGATCTTGACAGACTTTGGCTCATCAAAAAAAAAACCATTGCATTTCATTTATCTTTATTTTATGGACATCGATTTATTGATATTACGTATTTTTTTAATTGTGTCAAAGTAAATTCCAAGGTTCCATAATTATTCGATTACTACGTGAATTGAATCCATTAATGAACAGAAATTATAACTTATCCTTATTACTTTGTTAAAACTGTAAAAAATCTCAATTTAAACCAATTCATATTAATTGAAGCTACAATGACTAAATTACGGTCGATGAAGTCATTTGCATTCTTGATACATTTTTTACTTTGACGGAATTAATACATCAATATTTAAATTGGTTTCGTGTAGTCTGGTCTAATATGTAAGTACCTAATTGAAATGATTGAGTGAATCTTTTACGAGTACCATCAGTATAATAGCTAGTGATATCTTGTCTCTAGTCTACATCTACATCCATTATACTATGACAGAAAATTGCTACATTTCTGACACTTATTTTTCCCTTATTCTACTTTTAGTGTTTTTATAGATAGTTCTTTTAGTGTTTTTCTACTTTTAGTAGTAGACTATTGCCTTACCCTTCTCACAATGAGAAGATGCGCCAGCGTCCATCAGTGGGACAGTTTGTACAAACAGGGCTGATTTTTATATCTATAAGACGAACATTTGAAACGGTACGTTATTTGTCAGTCAGACAGGACTCGGGTTTTTTTTTTTTTTTGTTAAATGACTAGAGCTGTTGGCCTCTAACGGCCTCTACAGCTTTCCGGACTTTGGCGAGCGCAGAAGGCGCTGGGTCGCTTACAAACTAAAGGTTACGAGGGACTAGCTCAAGGGCACCTCGAGGGAGGTTCGGACCTCGGCTTGGGCCGTCGCCTGGGGGAGGGGGGGGGGAAGTCGAATTGCCGTGCGGCAACCCCGATGGGGTGTGCCCTGGAATCTCAGGATAAACCTTTATATACGAGGTATAACCGTGTCTTCACCCGCTATGCTAAAATAGAAGTTATAGGACGATATACAAAATTGGTTGTCTGTAAAATCGGTTTACGGACGATAGTTTAACGTGACAACGTCATAACAAAACATTGATGAAATGTCGTCATTTCACAATGTGTCGTCATTGTCCCGTTAGATCATCATCGTTGATGATGATGTAACGGGACAATGAGCGTAATGCGTAACGGGACAATGAGTCATACTATTTCGTGCGAGCAGCCGGCGTTCATCGATTTATTAGACGTTGTCACGTCAAAAGATATCTCTATCCATATCACTACGCACTTATATAAGTACCTATACAAAGAATCGAATATCGATAAAAGGTTACTCTACAGCGGTGCTGTAGTTTACCGATATCGATACTTTACTCCAGTAACGGAGAGCTTAAAAGCGTAAAGTGCGGAAGAGAAATGAGGTCGCGCAGCTTTTAATATCGCTGGGCGGGACACGGGCTCTGGACGGGCTACACTGCGGAACGGTTTCAGCTAAATCTAGCACATTCGAACTTATGTGCGTTTTAAGGTTGCAGGGCTTTGTATACCTTGAGACTTAGTATTATAACATTTTAAGCAATGTCTTTTAAAATGAAATATATTTCATAGGTTTTCTTAAATCGCATTCAAAGTGCCGACTACAATTTGATGAAAATTGTGAATTTTGTGCTAACGTGTTGTGGAAATGTATACTTAATTTAAATTACTTGATTTATTGTCAATATGTACACCCTTTCGATAAACATAGTTTTTGAAATTAAAGATATAAAAACTTAAATCTCTATCTCTACCAAAATCTATCTATAAGTATTCGATTGGATTGTCGCATCACGCCTGTTTGTACTAGTGAAAACTTTTTCCGCGCATATAATGAATTTAGGTAAAGTTGAAATACTTATCCGAAAAACTAATTTTTAAGTAACAATAGGGGCGCATAATAATATAATGAATTTAGAGAATTTAGATAGAGTAACTAGACTGAGTAACTCGTAAAATAAGACTGCTCGACGTTAGGTTCCCACAATACGGACCCTGTGTCTAGTGTGGGGCCACAGTGTAATTAGGAACTATTGTAAAGTTTTTTTAAGTAATAAATATATATTTGATTTGATTTGATTTGAGATAAGTTGAAATTTCGGAAAAATTAATATTTAAGTATTACTAATAAAGGCTGACTTGTGCAGGTCTGTCTTTTCTTACATGCCAGTATACAATGATCAACCAGGACAATTTACCGTTTCCTAACAAGAATAAAGTTTTTTGTTACGCTTGGTTAACTTCTACGAAACTTGAATTGTTAGTTATCAAAATACGTCAAAAGGTCATAACCTCCTAGATGTTAATAAAGTTAGTTATAAAACAGTTACCTGTACAATGGAGCGTGTCTGTCTGGTGACGTCATCAGTGGAACCCTGGATGGACCGAGGCGCTCGAATGCAGGTGGGGATCATTTTTACAGTAACAACATTTTGCACCTGAGTTGTTGCATAGCATCCATATCAAAGGACGTCTTCGTGCAACTTTATAGATATTTCATGATTATATCGCTTGTTTTGGCACTTTTGGATATTTTAATCATTCAAATTTTTTTTGTATCACACTTCACAGGGACGCCATGGTTTACGTATATTCAGATTTCTGAGTGACGACAATAAAATCAATGATAAAATATGGAGAGTATTGTTGTTGTAACAATATAATTACACCGTAGTTTTTGCATGACACACAGACCTAGCATTTTTTGCTATGCAATAGACGAATAAAGCGCGGCAAAGAAATTATCTCACCGAGAAAGAAAGAGACTAGCAACAAAATATAATATATTTTTTTAAGTTTCAAACGTTTTTTAACATTTCCATACTTTTCATAACTAAGAAATGAATTACGTGCAAAATCATATTTTGCTACGTAAGTAATAACCAGATACTTATACTATAATATTACATGTACACTATTCACGCATGCACTAATAGAATCTGTTTGGAAAGAGAACTATCATGGTAAAAATATGGAAAAGTAAGTTATGTTTGTAGTAAGTATGTTTAGTAAATATATTTTACATTTTTATTTTCGATTGTGTTGTTAATAGAACAAAATAATGAAATTCCACATTTCTCTAAGAGCCCTCAATTTTTGCAATTATATTAAATTGACAAAAATTTTCCATTATATACGTTAATATAGATTGTTTTGTCACTCTTCTTGCTGTTCATTTTAGGAAAAGATTCCCAAATTCTCTTCGTGGCACGCTTCACGTCGAAATCCTGCTTTGTTTTTATTCCGATTTCCGAGCAGTCGTAAACAAACAGAAATAAACCCCATTCCCTTTTTTAATCAGATTAAATCTTACACAAGATTAGTTAAAAGACGCTGAATCCATTAATGATATTTATGAACAGATCACAGGAACCGATCTCGTATGTTTGAACTAATCGTTGCGTATTTTTCTTCGTCGCGCATGTTTGTAGGCGCGATGACACAATGAGGAATAATAAACCAATGTAACATGACCTGTGGGGGTCTACGAACGTTAATACAAACAAAAAGGATTTGTGTGCGCGTGTCACGGTCCATGAATGAATGGATACGTCTGGTGGTAAAGTTCTGGGAATATTTACTCTAGGAACGGCGCCGCCACCGCCTACGCTATTGTCATAGTGTAACACAGTAGTCAAACTTCGAGTGACTTTTTGATGGATTGCGGCAAAATTAATACTGCCCATTTCTCCAAGATTACCTTCCATCTTGGTCAGGTTTTTGGATGTATGTATGTTTCTATATTACGTCCTATAGAATAAACACACATCACACACTGACTCATAATTAATTTGCAATCCCAAAAAAACTAGCACGTAAATACTAAATTACTTAATCTTTTAGAAGTCACAGCGATACAGAAAATACCAAAATGTTGACTAAAATTATATTCACAATTGTAACAAATGTAATTATATAAAGTATAAAGACATATTTCTAGCTGCCTACTAAGATAGCTTTGAAAATAAAGACATAAACCAAACCAGTGGAGTTTTATCAGCTTTGGTGGTCGTCATGCACCATTTATACGCGTATCATGGCTCAGTGGCTGGCTCAGTGTAGTACAGATCATTGATCAATGGTCACCTAAACTCTAGTTCGGAGAATAAGATTTTGGCTGCCAGATTTTTCTCTTAGAGCTAAACACAAGATGGTGAGTAATTTCTTTCAGAATGAAGAAAAACATGAGAAGTAATTATAATTTTTCTAATGTTACTCGTATAATGAAAAATATTTAATACATACAATAGTCAAAGAGAGAGGTATTTTTTTTTTAATTACTGGATTCATTTTCTTTTACTACAAGGAATGGTAATATTTTAGTAATTTTTGTGTTCACTTCTTCTAAATATAAGCCCTACAAAATAGATCCAAACACTTACAATAGATATTATCTATTTATGAAGATATACAGGATAGTACGCAGGCGTTGGTTGTGTTTGTGTATAGTATACATTTTATATAGTGACGTTATGTCGCTGCTTTGGGCACACAACACACCCAAGTGTGATGTGCATGTACATGCATACTATATATAAGCAGTGCTTATTAAGCACGCGTGCGCTTGGGTGTGTATTACTTAGTTATACCATAGTCTGTCGCAATCAAGTACGCCTAAGTAGTTAACATAAATTAGTATTCTGAAATAATATAGACGTTATATGTACATGTGGGTTAAATTCGATAGGATTACCTCTTGAATTCTAATTAGATGCATCTCATTAGGATTTGTGGTAGTTTTGATCACAGATAAAGCAGCCAAAAAATAACTACAGAATTGATTTGTAAGAACTGGGCTAATGATACCATGTGTCCTACTTAAGTGCCAATCAAATGAACTTTTATGGCCGCAGTGGCAAGACAAATATTCTAATTAATGTATGCAAAAATCTATTACATATATTTTTTAAACAATATAAAAGTATATAAGTTATTCTATCGGCTTCCATAGTTCTTTGCTGGGTTTATCTATTTTCAAAACTGTTTTTTTTTAATAACTAGCTATGAGAGAAGATTTTTCTTTCAATGTTTCATAACCAGTTATTAACAAGGATTTTTTAATCTGTACACAACTAGCTACGAAAATGGCTGAAACTTTTCTCATTTTGTAATTTCTCACCTCTGACAAACTAATTGCTTTGAGTTAGCTACGTACTTTATTTTGAGGCTTAATAGTGTTGTGTGAAAAATGTCTATCAATAATTAAAAGAATTTGTTGATTACGAGTACAACTGCGGGATGCAGCTACTAGCAAAATAATAATAATTATACCACTTCAAGCTTAACTTACTTCTCCACCTAAACGTGTAGGCGTCTGTATCAATTTCGAATTTATTTTGGTAGATAATTTTAAACGTCTGTAAAGAGAACAATGCTAGAGTACCGTTTAGTGGGTGGGCTTGTTTATTTGTTGCTCGGTTTGTCTTATGCTTGTGGCCTGGAGGTCAGTGACACAATACCTCAATAAACACTTGGAAGTTCATTAGAGTAAATAATGATTTTCTAAACGGACGCCGCCTTGTTGGGCATTGTTGGGACTAACTCAGAATTTTTTGCTGTTGTTGTTAGCCTGTAGTGTCCCACTGTTGGGCAATGTCCTTCCCCGACATTTCCAATCTTGACGGTTTTGTGCATTGGTGTGCTATTTTTTATCTAAATCTTTTACAAAATTATATTTTTAGTTTCAGGCAGTGTTTGTACCGATAGATAAGGGATGGAGCTGCAAAATTTTAGATGCAATATTAGGAAGACTTCTATGGATTTGATAACGATGATATTTGGTATACACCGTGTAACACCGACCCAAAAATTGACTTCTACCCCTTTTTATTTGTGACGAAACCTTGCAACAGTTATTGCTCGAAGACAATGCAATAATATGGTATTATAGTATGGGTTTCATTCTAGAGCTTTCAAGTTAACTCTGGAACTTGCTCATGGAATCAGATTAGAAAATGAGGGTAGGTACATACGGTGCTAAAATGTTCAGATGATAGAGGTAAAATGAATTTTGGAACTCTCAACAGAAAAAAAGAAGTTTTATATTTTAGTCATTGTGAGTACTTTTCAGTGCTTCAATCTGAAATGTCTTTTTTTATCAGAGTTTAGTTTCCGCCAATGATAATTTAGCACTGTATTTTACTAAACGAATTCAAAGTATAGTAACATATGAAATTAAACCAATTAAAAAAACCTGAACAAAACGTATGTACTAGCTTTTATATTTTCTCAACCATTATGTCTTTTTACTGAGACATAGAATCCAATTCTGTTGATCAAAAGCAGGAACGAACGTCAACGCTATGTTTTCACATTTTTATGTAACACCTTAATTTAAAGTTTACAGCCACATAAATCCTTTTACGGCAAACCCTGCAAGCTCGAGATATACCTAAGCAAATGAGATGACTGTAAAACAAGAGCAAAGGCAATAAAACAATTTTAAGTACTTAAATAACGCCAAGACATCCAAGAACGTCCAGAAATTACCTACTTAGAAGAATAAAATAATTTTGAATTTAAGAAACACACGATTTAAGATTTGTATTAATATTTGAATGTTCGTCTAAATAATCTAGTTTAGATGCTCATTTTATCCAATACCTTTAAACGAGCAATTCTTGTATATATGTATATATATATAATCTGAATCTCGGAAACGGCCCCAACGATTTTAATGAAATTTGGTTTGTAGGTAGATTAGGCGACGATAAATCGATCTTGCTAGGTTTCATTTTTAGTAAACCCTGGTTTGCTCATATTTTCAGTCATAAAAAATCCGAGTGGAGCTCGGTCGCCCAGGTACTTAGCCATAATACATATTATCAAAAGGTTACTTACAAATGACGTAGCTTCCTATTATTTTGTATCAATGGGATGGATATATGGATAATCTCCTGATATTAGTATTTTTGTATAAGAATACATATTAATACTATATTTAAAAAAATCTCCTCTAACAAAAACTTAAGTTTCAAAAAGTTTTGCTAACAAAGCCTGTCACTACATCTCGGTAACTAATCTATACATTACTAATTGATTGTATCATTTCGCAGTCGCTTCACCGTTTAGGTAAGCGCACGGTGTTGTCTTTATCTGTAAATGGTAGTTTTATGATTATGTCACGCAGTTCGTTGCTCCTCATGCACGGCGCACCTTCCGCGTGGATATAAATAAATACGCAAGCAACAGTGTGTCGAACTTTTGACACGCGCTCGGATAAACAGCGGCTCGGATGTGGACGCCCGATGCCCGGTACCACTAGGGTTGTTACTTTTGTATGATTTATTAATCAAAACTAATAAGTAACATGGCAATAAAAGTAACAAAACAAAATAAAGGAAGAAAGGACAGTAGAACAAAAACAGTACAGCGAGTCTAGCAGACCCAGTATGAGCTCTAATATTTACTATGCATTTTTTTACAATGCACTTGTTTTATTCAGTGTTGACGCGTCTGCTTAAAGCCTGGTTCGCATTATGTTCGTGAAATAGCGAATAACTCACAAGTCACTAATGTCACGTAAACATATGCTTCATATTATTTGTTCTATTTTAATGGTTTCGTCGTGATTTAAAATAACGCTCGAGCGAAGACGGAATTACTTTACAAAATTACTAACCTAATGTGGAAAGGGCATTAAAATAAAGGGGCTGAAGGTCGAAAGGACATACCTCTGTACAAGTATTCCAAAACAAGAATCCTAGTTGAAATCCATTAGTGTGAAATTTACTTTAATTAGAGATTGAGTTGGTTCAATGACCCAAAACATTAATTAAGCACAGATACCAAAAATAGTCCCCAGCTCTCATCTAAATACAAAAGAAATATAAAACAACGTAAGTATAGCCTAAAAGTGCTTGATATAACCCTCATCAACTTACAGAGAAAAAATCCTTTGTTTATGGTCAACCCTAACAGGCCACAGGGCTACCTTTTTATGGCTTTTACACGATCTTACGCAACATCAAACGTTCTAAATACGATATTAGAGTCGAGGAACGATCAGATATTTCGGCGCAAGACGGATTAGTCTCTTTGATACCATAAGCTTCCAAAATCTGAGGAGCTTTGCTGCTGTGTTTTACATACTGGCCTTGTGGCTCAGTTGGTAGTGTGTCTACGTCTACCTGCTGAACTGAAAGGTCGTGGGTTCGATCCCCACCCAGAACAAACATTTGTGTGATGAACATGGATGTTTGCTCTGTGTCTGGGTGTTTCTATGTATCCTAAGTATATATTTACAAAAAAAAAGTATATATGTATTCTATCAGCCATATAGTTCCATAGTACAAGCTTTGCTTAGTTTGGGCTAGATGGTGTTGTGTGAAATGTCCACAAATATTTATTTATTTATTTATTTATTATTATACTATAATTTCGCCCACGATATCGTAAAGGTAGGTTTAGAAGCTCAAATTGACTGCTCTTTATAGAACTAATAAATAATATGCGCGTAATAAAATAAGGGCATGTCACAAAGTATAGGTATAAAGCATGTAACTTACCTATTACAAAAATAACTTATAACAAAAAGCAATATTATAAGCTACAATCATTTTTGTTTGCGGGATATATAAAAGGATATGGACCCATTTATATTAAAATATGTATTCATAGAAATATTTTGGTTTCACTTGTTTTATATTCTAAATGTAAAATTTACCCTTTTACATTTAGAATATAAAACAAGTTTAAGAATTAAAACAAGTGTTGAAAAATAAATAACACAAATCAAAACGTTAAATCTAACTTATATATCTAGTGTGTTTCCGCTTCGAAAGCGAAGCGAAGCGGTAACACAACACACTAGATATATAAGTTAGATTTAAGATTAGGTGTTACTTTGTGAAATTCATATATACAAAAAATATGAATTTCCGCAAAGTAACATAACACCTGATTCAATAAATTTTCTAACACAAATGTTTATCTTTCAAACAACTTATAGAGTAACTTTCAATAATGTACAAAATTACACTATTTGGGCTATTTTTCTAAATTGGTAAATTTTATGTAAAATATTAACAACGTGGTACGATTTTCATACAAAATGATTTTTACCATCTATGGCCAAAAATCTATAAATCACATTTTTTTAAGAAAAAGGTTAAGATTAATTTATGTGTAATACGTATAAGTTAAACATAAGAAAATTAGGGTAATTTATATGCGAATTTCGTGATACGTGACGTTGATTAGACTAAATGTAACGGATAAAAGTTTGTTATCGGTTACAAACCGTGGCAGCGTAGAAAACTGTTTCAGCTTATAATTTCACGCACCTCTATAAACACATAAGTATCTTTATAACTTAATAAGGTCTTGTCACCCTCTGTCAGATGGAAACTGTCATACGTAGTGTTGCAAAAACAGTTATTTTTCAGAGTTGAAAAAAAAAACATGTTTATTTCTAGAACGTGTTTTTTTGTCATATGTATTGAATCTCAAATATTTAAGGCAATTATATAGTTTATAATGGATGTTTTTTGAGTTTGTATTATGCATAATCTTAAGTTTTAAAATTTATTATAGTTTTCTTGTTCAGTACAACAAAAATTGTTGAAAATATTGCCAAAAATTGGAACAGAACAGTCGAGGTTGTGGGGAATCCCGGTTTCCCGTTGTTTGGTTTGATCGTCGCTATTCACGTAGACAATTGCAAGTCTACTTTATTATCTAAAGTGTCTATCAGATCTCTCACCTTTCAAACTACATCAGCAGTAGTTGAGAGAACGTTTAGTACTTACAACACAAACAATAGGGACAAGTGACAGGGCTATCAAAATGGTATATATTGCTCACAATTCAAAATTGTAGTCTGTAAGAGGTGTAGAACCTAGAAGAAACTGAGACAGAAGAATCGGAAAATTCTGATACAGATTGAAGTAGTAGTAGTGCTGATGAAAGTTATACCGTTATGTTTATGTAAGACTTAAAAATAAAACAATAATAATTATTTTCGTGTGTCAGTAAAAAAAAATTGAAAAAAAACAAGGGCTCCAAGTTTTTTTTCCATGGTTACTTCACATTTTTGAAAAAAAATATGATTTTTTTTCAATTTGCAAAACTTGTCATACGTTAAAATGGAACAACACATGGGTACATTGAGCATTTACCTATAGGTAAGATAGTTATTGTCGTTGGCTGTAAATAGTGAAAGAATAAAAAAAAAACATAAGGAAACCGGCATGTCCGAGAGTTCCTAAATGTTCTCAAAATTATATACATACAGTCTCCCAATCCTCACTTAGTCAGCGTGGTAGACCATGAGCTACCTAGGGCTTATCAGTTATCACACACGAAACACTCGCAACGAGAATAAGCAAGCTTGGTCCGTGAGATAGTTTGTACAAAACAAAACTGGTCCGTATGACTTAATAATTATAGTAAAAAAAACTGAATCAACCGACTTCTCATGGATGCCATTGTCAGAACTGGACCAAATTGAAATGGAACACACGGTAAGCACCAGCTTTCAAATAAAAAAAGAATCATCAAAATCGGTTCACCCAGTCGAAAGTTCTGAGGTACAAACATAAAAAATACAGTCGAATTGAGAACCTCCTCCTTTTTGGAAGTCGGTTGATAATTGCCAAGATGAATCTCACCCAAATTTGTTATTTGAGTTGAAATTTTCGTTAATCTGTCAAGACATTAAGAATATTTCCGCTTTTTACAAATTTTCATAGCTCCAACGGCGGACTGAGAACATTACGAAATCTAATAATCATCATCTTTATTACGATTCATAATTCCCATCATTATATCGTAACCGACTTGGGAGTCTTTATAGCTTTCGTCGTATAGATGTGAAGATGTTGTCATAATGCGGCGATGACTGGTTTATGACATTTCAAACATCAAAGTCCAGGCGCCAGAAATGAGGTGTGACCCCTTTTCCACTTCCTCTGTTTGGTTTTCCTTCTGCTTTAATTATGTTTTGGTTCATTTCAACTCGGTGCATTGCCTAAACTGTGTTTATTTGTTGTGTTATAACTTGAGTTTGTTGGAAACTCACGACGAAGGCACACATTCTGTTTTTAATTTAAAAAATGAATTATTTAAAATATTTTAGATCCGTTATAAATGAATTTGTTTCACATTTCTTAGAGAGCGACGTCAACGACTTCAAAATATAGTTAAAAATACGATTATATTTTTGAGTATATTCTTATTTATTTATTAGAAATATTATCATATTATTTCTTCAGTGGGCCATAAAAAACATACATGTACGTATGTAATAGAGTTATAATACTTACATAGATAGTTTGCCAAATACATATTATAGAAGGTAAAGTTTCCTTCAAATAAGGTGTTGAATGTAACCAAATTTACAACCTAATACACAGTCCCGTTACCTGGTCTAACATCTGATAGCAGAACAATACTGTTCATGGCCTTGTGGGCAGATGTTGAGTCACAGACAACGTATTAGTTATAGTAAATTTACGACATAGATAAAATATCAGTTACTATGATTTTATAACATAGTATCAGTTCCTACAGATCGTGCCGATTGATGGATGATTTAAGGGGTCCCCTAGAATTTCAATTTATATTGACCAATGTACGTAATTTATAGCCATTGTCGGCGCACATTGACTGTTTGAAGTCAATGTCAAAGCTACCATTGACGTAGAATAGTAAGCAATCTATAAGTAGCGGGCACGCATTACGGCATATGATTGAAGGTTTGACGATTAAATTTTAGATTTTACGACGATTCACGAAATTTACGGAGCATAACTCGTTTTTATTTATTAACTTTTTAGATCTTGGAAGGACGAGGTACATTGTGTAGTAGTAGTGGTGTTGTAGTACATTACTATACAAAGTTTATGTTAAATTAAATTAATTACAGCATTAAAGAGTACATGAGAAATAATTATGACTGAATACTGACAGATATTGAAAAGTGTACTTACCTGCCTGTTCGCTTATTAAATTTTAATTTATGTTTATACAATTGCCCCTATACAGCTAATTTATTGAAATGTGTTTTTGTAAATTAACGAGACATATTGCTTACTATTATTAAGTATTGGTGTACAAAATAGTATTAGTAGTATTGTGGCTAATTTTAGTATTATGTTTCAATATGTCAATAAATGAATCTATCCAGGTATATATCTATCCATCTAATGCTATGTGTAATTTGATTGTTATAAGCAAACAAAAAGCATAATATTTGGCGAACGATTTGCAATTTTCCTCAGTTAGATAAAAAACACGGCATAATATAGCCACAACGCAATTGCATAAGGCTAAATATATTTATCACAGGAACTTCAATGATAATGTCAAATACTTGCTGTCTTCAATGTTTGACGTAAGCACATTGTCAATTTTAATTGATCGCACATAAACCCTTTCATAATACGTCGCTGTGCCCTATTGTTACGTGGGCGAATGCACTACTCTTTATGGTCGATCGCTTTCGGATGTAATTAAGAGGCTATAGATACGTGTTCTGGGATCTAGATTATGTAGGTCACTGTTGTAATGGTAGTGCACTACGTGTTTGAGTGCTCGACGCGAATTGTGGCTTACTTTACTGTAGTCCCGCCTGGCAGGAAACGTCTAGCACGAACCAAATCAAAACAGTGTTTTACAACGTTATTACATTTACATCCTTTAAAATTCTTCAAAAACTATTTTTTTCTTCCTCTTGAAATGGCCAAGTGCGTGCCGTGCCACGCGCAATGTAGGATTCCGTAGTTATTTATCATAATTTATAACAAAACAGGGTCTCTTGTGTGATAATACGAACATAATCTGCTTGTGTTAATTTGAATTTGTGTTAAGTTGAAATATTTATATATTTTTTCCTAACCTACGGTGGTTTTAAGATGATCCACTATTACTCGATAACATGTAGAGTTAGAGCCTACTTAGTCGTGATAGTTTTCCTTTTAATTTCATCATATATATTCTACTAGCATGTTTTTTTTTTCAAATCTCCAAAGTCAACCGTTTAGCCAGTAGGGGGGAGGACACGTGACTCTAAGAAAAATTATCTCTTCAAAGCTTAATATTTCGCAAACGGATCCCTAAATTGAAAAATCGTTTTGGCACACCCGCAATGATTTTTAATTACCTAATAATGTAAGTAGTTAAAAATACATATATTAATTAAAGGCAATAAAAACAATAGAGCGATATATTATTATATGTTCTGTGGCTATACATAATAAAATCTAATAATAAGCAATGTATGTATCTAGGTGTACGTATACATGTGTACAAATAAGCCCAATATAGAAAACTGTCGTAGCCAATGTCGACACACCGTGCAAACGATTGAAACACCAAATACATCGACCTATTCGACACACAGATGCGCTAAAAAACTGTAACAAACTTTCCAGTTGAATGATTATTTCTTGTTTAATATTTTCGCATGGGATGGTCCCGGAACGGAAATGTTTAACGATACTTCTATTCTATTGTTATATCAAGACGGTTGTGAAACACCGACGTATAAATATCATAGTGATTCATAGTCTATTAAGATGTAGGGACCTGCCTACATTCACCGCAGACTATTCATGGACTAAGACAAGTAATAGGTGTAGGAAGATTAATTTAAGTCTGATTTATGAATACGAGTAAGGGCTGTTACTGTTTTGCGGAATGGTGAAATATTATATGTCTAAAGATTGTCCTACTTTGTATTGGAAGAAATATCAATCTATCCTGCATCATCATCATCTCAGCCATAAGAAGTCCACTGCTGGACATAGGCCTCCCCCATGGATTTCCAAAAAGACCGATTGGAAGCGGCTTGCATCCAGCGTCTTCCCGCCACTTGTATGAGGTCGTCTGTCCATCTCGTGGCTGGTCTTCCTACGCTGCGCTTGCCGGTACGTGGTCTCCACTCGAGAACCTTTCGGCCCCATCGGCCATCAGTTCTGCGTGCTATGTGCCCTGCCCACTGCCACTTCAACTTGCTAATCCGCTGTGCTATATCGGTGACTTTTGTACGTCTACGTATCTCTTCATTTCTGATTCGATTGTCCTGCATGACAATAATTTAATCTAGGTATATTACTCCCATATTCAGAGTTATATAACAAAAATAATATTAAAACTACTACTTATTATACATGATTAATACGATAAAAACCCATATTAGACATTCATCGGTCTAGCTAAGCCCTAGCCTAGCCTGGAGCGATGGATGTTACAGTAAGGCAAGGTAGTGTAAGATTGCTTTCCTGTATTAGTTTTATTAGATAAGTAGTTAATTATGTGTAGTTTCTGTAATATTATGTTGTTATGTCTGGAGGATATGTAAGGATGAATGTATGAATGTGAATGATGAATGTGTGGATGAATGTTTATGTTGTTTTATTTTCAAGAGTTTTACTGTTATTGTTACAAAATATATAGCCTATATTACATGATACTCAGGGAGTGAATGCGAATCTAACGACACCTCGCACTCATAATCGGTCAAGCCGTTTAGGCTGTAAGAGGTAATATTGAAATATACATACCTACCCACATACATACATACAAACATACATATGTACACTCGAAAAACATAACATTACGTCGTGCGAAGTGGGGTAAAAAAACATACAATTAACTCAATAATTTCCCTCAATCGTTCCTCGTGTAAAGTTGTCTATAAAGTTAGCCACTATGCCGTTTGTGCCGACCAAGTTTTGCACCAGTTGTGAGCCGCAACAGGAGTCACCAATGCGTCCCAATTCCGTGACAAATTCTTCAGTTCACTATCTTTACAGCCTACACGTCTATTAATGTAGTTCTATCTCTTATTGGCATATTTTGGATTTGGGCATAATGTAGTTCTATATCTTATTAACATGTTATTTGTATCGATGGTATGTTCTAATTAAATCCAGTACATACATCCTGAAATGTACCTATAAGTGAGTGAGTAAGATTATGTGATGTGCAAAAATCGGAGAAACTCTGAATCATACATTCACAATTAGAGATGAGCCTAGAAATAAGACGTATGACCTCTTTATGCGATTCGATCGAAACCATCATAAATGAGTAACGGTTTGTTTATTGAATATGTTTTCGCCCTATCTAAATAAATATTCTAAGATTCTACGAAAACAAAATATTAAACAGGCTCTTATGAATCAATAAAGAACTAAAATAAGAAGAACTAAGATAAAATAATAAATAATAATTAAGGTTTTTTTTTTATGGCATGCGCCTTTATTAACTACAACACAACAATATACAAACTCAACTAACTAAACTACTACACAAAAAGCACATCGATCCCCCCAGACCGATAAAGGTCTAAAGATAATCCAAATGCTCAAACCCACTACCAGTTGGCAGCGTACCCAGCCACGTCGCATAAGCATTGCCACGTTGAATGGCAATGCTTATGCGTTGGGCCAGATACGCGCCAGCATTTTGGTCACGCGTCGCATCGATCAGGCGCTCAGTTTTTTTTTTTAAAATAGGTTAATTAAGGTTGCCTGGAAGAGATCAATATTAGCGATAAGGCCACCAGTTGTTTAACTAATTTTTAATTAATTTCTTTTGATTGTATATTTTATGCTGTGTACAATAAAGAGCTTATCTATCTATCTAAAATATGAGCTTGTTTAAAAAAAAAATAAGTCTAAATAAGAACGATCGATCATATCGCTGAATATGTTTTTATACTTCTACTACGAGCTACGCTTCTAGGTATTCTAAAATTAAATAAATTACAAGTCTAGGTTCTAAAATTAAAACGCCTGTTTAAACCCGAAACGAAACCGAATTAAACCTATCCAAGCCAAGAATTTTCTGTTAATTAAATGGGTTGAGGTATGTTGTTGAGGTAAAATGAAAGGTAATTATCATTACCTAATATTTTTAAACGTTTTCAGCGCCGATGCTTAATGCTTAAGACAGAGACAGAGATCTTCTATACTTCTATTTAAAGAATGTATCATGCTATGCAATGCATACAAAATTAACACTCGGACCTTGAGCAAAATTTAAACATCAATCAAACATCTGCACAGTTGGGAATTGAAGTCGGGACCTACCGCTTTTAACGCGGACACGCCACCACTGATCCAAACATGTCATCAATCAATTATATTATTATCAAAGTAACATTTCACAATTATATAGCGGTATTAATAAATTATAATTTTATATTATCCAGTAAAACCGGTAGACGAATGGTATTCAGTTATGTGTCAAAAATATCAATTACACGAAGAAATTCGTTATCTTTCCTTAACAAGCGTGTAATTTTTCTTGCATATTTTTGAGCACAAACTTAATAATGTTCGGTGAATAATGTCTTGTTATCTTGTAGAAAGCTCGCGTGTTTGTATCGAGTTCATTCATGACGACCAGATAATCTGTCGGTGCGTGAAAAACAGTCAAGGTGCGGTGCATTGTTGTCTTATAATAGCTATTTATGCATCTGTTACGAAATAAGGGTTATTGCTAAGCAAGGAGAAAAAAAACACCAAAAAATGTGCCAATTGCTTCTCTTTCCATACAGTAAAGGGATTTAAGGGAAATATGCTTTTGTACTTACGTGTACTTCTAAGAAAATTTGCGATTTTACTATACCTATATACAGGCATACTTAAATCTCGTACGGTTTTTTTTTTCATTAACATGAATTATTTTACTAAGCAATCAAAAGTTATGAGGCAAATCCAACTTTTAACAAGTTCACAAGTTGCGTTAAATTAAAACTTCGAAAGCAAGAAGTAAATACCTATTGTATAAGTTAACGGTGCATAAAAATAATCTGCCAAACCAAATTTTACAATACCCAGTCACTAACCATTGCTGGCAATACCATTGGCATAACCTTATGACATCTTATTCTGTGCAAGCAATGGACGTTGCTACGAGTAAGTAACATGATAAGGTTTATCAAAAATTCAAACCGCCGTTATAAAACAGAATTTTAAACCAAACAAATCAATCGAAAATTCAAACAAAAGCAACACAGAACGACACAAAAACAATTGATACTCGAAATTCGCCGATCCTGTTTTGTTTTCCAATTAAAACAAACACTGTATATTTGCTAAACAAAAGCACATCAACCTAATCACGAACCATCGCCTAATGAACCAGTTGAATTTGTAATCAGAGCATCGAATCAATTGGAATCGCTAACAAATTGATTACTGAATTGATGAATGACCAATAACGGTACTACGAGATCTACGAGATGGGTAATTTGTAAAGTCAACAGTGCCGTTCATTATTTGCTACCGGCTAGTAATAAAACTCTTTAAATCAGGAGGGTGTTCTGGAATTGTCTTACAAGGACTGACCAAGCAATGATCTAAATAATGTTATAAGTTGATCTGATCTAATACAGTTTAAAAAAAAATTATAAAATATAATAATAAAAAAACAGACAACAAACGTTCATATAATAAATTGTGTGAAATGTCCACAAATATTTATTATTATATATATTAATAATTGTAAAAAAAATACAGTCGAAAACCTCCTTCTTTTTGGAAGTCGGTTCAAAACTAATACGAACCAAAATAAAGGGTAGATATGCAATGGCATAAAACAATAGACTATTTTTTATTAACCGACTTCAAAAAAGGAGGAGGTTATTTATTTTGATATTTAGTAAATAAATAGTGTATACATGAGAATCTGAACCATAACATTATACCCCCCCTTTTTCACTATGCAATTTGTGTTTTAGTTAAGGTGTAAACAATAAAGAGTTTATCTATCTATCTATATTTTTATTTGTATCGGAAAGCGTAAGGAAACTTATGTACGAAGCAATGTGCGTTTTTATGCTTACAACGTAAGATAGAATTTAATTTGAGACTACATCTACGACATTTTTACTATGGAAACTAACGTGATTTTCACACATTTTAAATAAAAACGACGAGTCATTCAAGTCTGTTTTAGAAAAATCCGACTATAGTTTCCTCCTTTTTCAAAGGAGCAGCGTAAACGTCACTCTCGGTCGGATTTTTCGGCTTAAAAAGACGTGAGTGACCCGTAGTTTTTATTTAAAATACATCTACGACATTTTAGGACAGTAAGTTTAATAATCACGGATAGATGAAATAGAGATAAAAGAAGAGAAGTTATAAAATCATCATCGAAATCACGAAAATAAATGATAACCCAAACAGTTTTTTGTAGGTATAACGGGTTCGTATATCTACCAATTCATATCGATGCTATTGAAATCAATTTGCCGAAGCAAAAACCGAATCACGATCTTACAATAAATCCATTCGGAATGCACTCGAAATGCACTCTTGCATTTATTGTAATGAGGCTATAAAATCGAATTTGGCTTGCACTATAGCGGCAATCCAAATTACAACGCCTGCCACTGCTCGAAAAAAAGAAAACTGTAAACTCTTACAAGATAAATCCGTTTAAATAATGCTCTAAAGTAAAAAGAAAACGGTTTCAAGTGTTACATTCGCGCTAATTAACGCTACGTATCATATAACAACATATTGTTGCGACATCAAACGTCTCCAAATCGTACAGACAAAACGTAAACAAAACACTGTCGCTCAGAAATCTGAATAAGTTTACAACAATTACACTCAACAATTGCAAAAACAGTCGCAAAAAAAAAAACTTCGTAATCGCGAGGGGTAACTCGCGAAAAGAGATACGATAGCCGCGCTTTCGTATCAAAATGGGCCGCACGTCCGTTGCGCGCGCGCTTTGCCGACTAAACTAAGCCGTGCTGAGCCCGTTTCGTCCGAAAGCTTACAAAAGCTTACTATATATTTCTGTGGCACCGGACAGAGCGTCGGGATGGCCTAAAAGCGTGCAGTTGTGACAACACGAAAATTAGAATCGTGGCTGTTGAAACGTATTTCCTTCAAACAATCTGTTTCAGCTTTGTTGATATGAATTTATGAGGATTGGAAATAGATTGAAAGTATGAATGGATTTCAGATCAAATCTTATCTTACTTTTATATAAAAGTACTATTTGTATGTAGTGTGTTTTATGTATATAAATGTATATGTGGTCATAAGATTTGTTTCATATATAATTTCACCACCGTCAACGTTTACTTTTTTGTTTCTCTTTTACCATCTGAAGGTTGTCTGGATGAGATTTCTATTGGCGATAAGGCCGCCTTTCATACCTTAAACGCCCTAATCATGTACCTAAAGTTGTTTTATTATCGTGTCGATAAAGTGTTTTTGTATTGTATCAAATCAAGGTGATTCTAATGATGAATAGGCGTAGGCATTTATATTTTCCTCATTCCTAATTTCTCTACAAAACAAAAATCTACAAAATGAATTATAAAATAAAATAAAATCTATGACAAATTATCAATTAGCCACAGAAAAATAATAAACAGTCCTCTTATGGTAAGTCTTCACTTGCGTATCAACTTGCGTATCAATTGTGTATTATCGTATCGTAAGTTTAACTAATTTTCGACTAGGTGATGTTTTGTATACACCAAACGTAGAAAAATAAACAAATGTGATGTGAAAGTTAAACATAGAGCTTGAATAGCGTGAACCTTATGACCACCCAAAGCTAAAATAGCTTTTAAAAACTCATAAATTTTAAATGGCAATATAATTTATTTTGCAATATTAATTAAGCAATTAATTCTCATCACATCTTGAGATTGTCATCACAATTCGTTGTGCATTTCCGAAACATTGAAAGAATATTTTCCTCCCAAATTAAAACGAATTGTGAAGAGGGTCAATTTGTCGGGTTGGAGGCGTCTTGACACGTCTCAGCGCCCTCGCCCTATCACCGAACTGGAAATAAAACTAAAAGTTAAAAGTCTTTTGTTATATCGGGACCACAACCTCGCGTCCGGGAAGCCGACACTTGACCTACCACTAGTGAAAGAAACAGTAAGAGCGTTTATTCAGCGGCACTCAGATGCGGGTGGGGCGGTCGAGGCTGCTATTTCAATCGTTAACCAATCTTATGAGATATTATTTCTATTTATAAATCGAAGTCTGCTATTGGACAACATTTTTGACATTTTCGCAAGATTTATTAACGATTAAAATAGCTGCCTCGACGCAGCAATTCGGTTGATTTGTGGAAATTCAGCAGTAACGTTTTAACTTTCTTTACAATCTGACTTATCCAATGCGAATATTTTGCTAAGAAATACATATATATACGTCAAACTAGTAAATTATTTATTAGTACGTAATAATGATTTCAGGATTTCACGAATGTATTGTTTTTTTTTTTTATTAATATTTACACTGTCACGTACTTATATTAAATTTTATATTATTCATAAATATCAAGATAGGCACAATATTATTGTTTGTATATCGCGAAACGATCTTACATCTTTACAGGTTTACAAAACCCATACTGTCTATACGGTATGTTACTACGACCGTATTTAGATCTTTTGTGTCCGGAATAAAGGAAAGCGTGACTTATCCTATTTTGGTTAAAAAACTCATGAATAAATCTTTATTAACGTTTATGACAAGGTTTTGTGAGACCCATTCATGGACGGCTTCTGCTCTAAAATTAAATTGTAGAATTAGATAGTGTTTTAATTTGATGTGTGTGGTCGAGTGATATACATGGATCGTAATCATAATGACTTTATTGACTGAGTGAGCGAAGCGAGTATCTGCATATTTTTTCATCCGGATGTTTGTTGCTATTTGTATTCGTATTTTTCAACCAATCTTGACGAAACTTGGTATACAGGTTCCTCAATTTTATAGATTTTTGTCGTCGGGAATTTTTAATTTTATGTTTATTACAACGCTATGTACAGACAGATTGTAATAATATTTAATATAAATATTTAGTGCTTAATACTAAATAAGAATTTTAAATATAACCAAAATCAGTTTAGAGGTTGTCGAGATAAAAGGTCGTCGAGATAAAGAGATACAAATCTCGATTGAAAGGAGAAGCTTGCTATTGGATCTTACGGAATTTTCAGGGGATTTTGACAATATATCAGAAGTTCCGGCAGCCTAGTGGTGAGACCGTCTGATATGCGATCCGCAGGTCCTGGGTTCCAATCCCACGGCACGCACCTCTGTCTTTTCGAAGTTATGTGCGTATTGTTGATTGCCGCCAACTTCAAACGGTGAAGGAAAACATCGTGAGGAAACCTACATGTCTGAGAGTTCTCAATGATCTTGAAGATGTGTGAAGTCTACCAACCCGCACTTGGCCAGCGTGGCAGACTATGGCCTAACCCTTTTCACAATGAGAAGATGGCCCGTTCCCAGCAGTGGGACAGTTTGTACAAACAGGGCTGATACACATACACAGCAAAATTATTCGATACAAAATTCTAAGCACGAATTTCGATTAGGAGCAGTAAACCTCGCGACCACAGACATTGTTGCAACAAGTAATTTTACAAAAGTCAGTGTTTACGACTACTACTGTTCGTAGAATTACTAGTTTCTATATTTGACCGAGTGAGCGACGGTCTTCTGCAGCCCTAACATTACAGAACGAAAAATCTACGTCATCACGTAGTATTATGTTTGCTGAACGCAAAGTCATATAAGGCGTGAATTGTTTATTACACTTTATTACTAGTTAAACTTTATTTATTGTTATTAAACACAAAAAAAATATAGAATTTTATTATACATGAAAGGCTTGCATTTGACTACTAACTTACCTGATAGGCAACAATGCAGGTCACAATGGAGCGCTTTACCCAGAAGAAACTGAATCATAGATACCCAAAATATATATATAATTAAAGGGCCACTTAGACTTGTAGCAAAATGTGTGGGTCAGAAAAGTCTTATTTTCAAATTGTCAGGTTAGATCTCATAGTAAAATAAGCACAATAACCTCTTAGAGTAACGTATATCGTTCTCTGTTACTTACCATATATTTCAACACACATTTATATGTAATTTATACGTATAACGAATGCGTCTGCGCCCTAGATCTGACCTGCAGAACACTAAAAGCGGCAGTATCGTCTCGTGGCTCGTAGAGTTCTTATTTCTACCGTTGCAGCGTTGTTGTTTGTAACGCCCGCGCCGCCCGCCTCGCATCAATGAGCTTTGCCCAACTACTCGCCTTCCCGCCCTATGACGAGAACTTTTCTCACTAGTTCAAGCTATCTTGATACTTTTACGAGAGGTCCACTAATATGACCAGAGAAGGCATGTTAAAATATTACGAAATATTTTGAAAATAATAGTTTTGATAAATTCAAATAAAAATTTCTAATTATTTAAAAATCTTTTTATTTTTATTTTCTGCCTTAACCATAATATTTAAACCCTTATTTATTGCCTATAAGAGTATCTTGATCCAGTTTAATGGCGTTAGTTAAAAAAATCGATTTGTAAGTGTTTTTTTATTTTATTTGTATTCCTCGAGTATTTCTAGTGTAGGTAGGTATATACCTAATGACCTTTTATTGATGAATTTTATTATTTGTGGAATTTCATAGGTAAATTATAAACTTCCGAGTTCATTCATATTATTATTATTATACAGAATATCTAAGCTAGTAGCGCCGTCCGGTTTTACCCGCTATCCCACATGGAAGACTTTTAGCATTGATAAGAAGTGGCCCATATATTTATATATATCCGGGGTATATATTAAAATATATATCCATATTTGAAAGTTTATTCACATCAGTGCCAATATTTTAGCATAAAGCGTGTATTTGTTACTTGTTGTTCCTCAGAAACAAATGTTCCTACAATTCATAACATTAATTAGTGTGATCTTTGTCAATAAAAAAATCTGAAATTGTCAGGCCAAGCACACTTACTTTAGGTATTATCTTAATAGGCACTTAGGGCCTGCGCAATATGACTTGCGCTGGATTTCGTCGTGGCAAAATATGCTATTATCTTTGATATTTTTGCGGAGTGTACTTCTTATACATGTTGTATTAAATATTATTGTGACGTTGTTCTTCACGGTAAATTATAATTATCAAGTATCAAAATGTGGCGAGCGAACTTAAGCCACAAATATAAATAGGTGGTCTTATTTTCTTATTTATGACTGGTTCAGTCTTAAACGTGCAACTTTTTATGATAAATCTACCTTTTATTGCTCTTGCTGTGTCGGACGCGATTGAAGCTGCAACCGACTGAATGTAGGTTTATAGCTTGTGTATTTGTAAATATTATACAATAAAACTTCCTTTAACTTCAGACTACACTACTATATTATTTATGATTTGATGTCTTACAAGTTCTGCCTCTACGATAAACTATTTTTAGTTTATATATGTAATTGCTGGTACGAAAAGCGAATTAGATAAATGATAAAGCATACCTATTTAACTGTTCATAAACAGAGGAACAATATTAAATTACTCGAAATTAATTTTGAAAAAGAGCTCTCGATACTTCAACACAATGTGTCCATCTTGCTCCACGTTGTTTTTTGTGTTTGTGTTGTTTACGTGCAAATTAGAAATTCAATTAGGTACCTTTCTTGCGTGAAATGTTTATTTTTACCTTTTTTCACGTGAAACAAGTATACGAGAGAAAACATATAATTTACGTAGTTAGGAAAGTCTAGGAAAGTCGCGATCAACACCAGGCTAAAATATGCTCGTCTCGGCATTCGTTACTTAAAATAATTGGCTAAGCGCGTGCCGGGCCACGCGCATGATAGGGTTCCGTTATTACACTCCACTATATATGTGGACTTAGATTGCTGGATACTATGAACATGTAAACTGATTTCGTGATTTGATAAATGCAATTGGTACGAAATTTGTTTCTGTTTCTTTATGTATATTTTGTTCGAGTGTTTCGAACAGAATATACATATTTGTCTTGAAGTCAGTAATTCAGGTTTTTGTACTATAATTATTGAAAAACCATTACGTAATAAGTTTAATCGTTGCTTGAATTATTTTTAATAAAATATATATACAACATATGCATGTTAGAGCTCTCTTATTGCATAAATTAAATAAGTGTAAATATTAAGTGAATGCGCAATCATTACAGTTACACAGCTATTAGTTACATTATGACGAGTCTAAAGCTGATATAAGCGTATAAAATTGTAATAAGTTGTACATTTTGAAACTATAATTTACATCCAATTAGCTATTATTCCGTGATATAGAATCTGTATTAATTTTTACGACTGAAAATATGAATTCTGAAAGTAGTCATTATTACCATAAGTAAGGAAATAATTAAATCTAGGTAACAACCTAGATTTAATTATTTCCTTACTCAGACTCAATAATTATATTTGTGGGATGAATCCTATTAAATGGGATTAATATGGTTTTACTAAAAGATCTGTTGGAAGCGGCTTGGATTCAGAGCTTCCCGCCACTTGTATGAAGTCATCTGTCCATCTCGTGGCTGGTCTTCCTACGCTACGCTTGCCGGTGCGTGCTTTCAATTTCTGTTTACTTCATATATATTAAATGGTCCAAGGTCAATTAATTTTTGTTTATATCGGCTGGTTTTTGCAATTTCAGGGTAAATAAAAAAAAGAAAAAAAGGTATTATTATAACGATTTGTAGATTGACACTTTAAAGTTTATACATTGTTGTAATAGTCTGGATATATTTTTAAAAATCGTTTTGTATCGACTAACCAGTATTTGCATATTTGTATTTTAGGTCATATTGACGGTTAGTATTTTATATTATCTAACTTATTTATAATATAAATATCCCATTTCAGCGCAGACTGTTATCGTCAGAGGCGACATCGTAAACCTGTGTCCCTGTTTCCCAGAGGCGCTTAGTCACGCCCGTCTGTAAGCCATCTCGATATCGACACGAACGAGCTCCCAAACTGTAGGCACACAGTGACTCACCGGTGACAGGGCTCTCAGCTCCGGCCACGGGAAAACCTGGATTTAGCCGATCGTAGGCTGGATAAACAAAGGTACCTATAGAATACTAGCAACATCCTGTAGTTTTCCTCGAAATCGAGAATAGATGCCTACTCTTCACAAAGCATGAACCATAAAAATTTCATATCGGTCGCATAGGTAGGTATATAGATAAGTAATTATCAGCACCTAACCTGTAATAAGTACCTAACAAGTATTTATATATAACCTACAAAATCCATAACATTCAGAATCCTTAATCTAAAGATCCATAACTTACAATATCCATAGCATTGCCATTCAACGTGGCAATGCGGGCAGCATGCTGGGTACGCTGCCAACTGGTAGTGGGTTTGAGCATTTGGATTATCTTTAGACCTTTATCGGTCTGGGGTGATCGATGTGCTTTTTGTGTAGTAGTTTAGTTAGTTGAATCTGTATATTGTTGTGTTGTAGTTAATAAAGGCGCTTGCCATATCCATAATCTAGAGTACTCAAGTAATAATTGTGTATTAAAAATATTAGTACATATTTGACTCTCAGTTTTCCAAATTAGTATTCTGGATACGTTAACGGCTAGTATGGCCATGAATCCTTTAGATCAACATAATGTCTGATGAAAGCACGGAAACGCGTACTCTTCGCCTTGCAATAAAATGGGAAGTAATGAATCACCACTATAAAGATGAGGAATGCATCACAAGGCCGACATTTTAAATCGCCCATTATTTGCATAGAAGGGCAACCAACCACCCTAAACTACATAGGTTAGGAAATGTGTCATGCCGTGACACAATGCATTACCTACCTAGATTTATCTAAGTACTGTTTAAACTTTTTTTTTATACAAAATAGATCTACGATTTACCACCAACTCGCCTGATGTTAAGCGACGGTGTGGCCGAGGATGGAGCTCGTCGATGTAGAAGATATCTATTCACTTTAGCCTTGAAAGTTCCAAGATTGTAGGTCTCAGAAAACAGAGATGGCGGCAAAGAATTCCATTCTTGTGCAGTACGCAACAGGAATGTGGATCGATATCGCTGAGTACGAATTTTTGGCATTTCAACGAGAAATGGGTGGTAATTCGCCGACTTTCTGCTAGTTCTGTAGTGAAATGGGGAGGGTGGGATTAGGTCGTGAAGCTCTTGCGCACATTCCCCGAAATGAATCCTGTAGAAAATAGACAGACATGCTACTTTACTACAGTGCTCGAGTCGAGACTAAGTAGCTTCTTGGCAGCTAGTTTATCGTCACCGATTAACCTCACAGCTCGCCGGTCCACTGATTCTAAAAATTATTTCTATTTAACTTTAGGATTGTTAACGTTTTTACTTAGATAGCATTAAATACTAAGAAAAATGTTTCTATGAGTTAATGTTCACGCTATAATAACAATTATAGTTATTTCAGGAGCTACGCTCTGAGTCACTGCAGTGCACTATTGTCATGGAATTAAGGTGGTGATATGATACACCAGCTGCCTACTTTAGCTCACGTGTAAACGTTCATCTTTGAACTAAAATACACGAATAAAGTTTGCTGCGTCAAAAAGTTTGTCAACTTGAACTTCTTTTATTCAATGAAATAAACAGTTATTTGATTGAATTGTTGAAAAGTATGCAGCTGGTGTATCATATCACCACCTTAATTCCATGAAAATAGTGCACTGCAGTGACTCAGAGCCTAGCTCCTGAATTAAATGCTGCAAAAACAGCACGGCTTCAATTACATTGTGGTACGTGCTATTTTAATTTATAGCCGTATTTATAGACAAATGTGTTTTGTGGCTACTGCTTATTGGCAGAAGAATTAATCACAGTGAGAAACGACCTGCACATGAATGATTTACTCTCAACATAACTACCGGGTTTGAAAACATTGTGTTATTCCCGCGTTTGGTAATCCACAATAAATTAAAGAATAACATTATTTGAACAGCGGCACTGTAATACTTTCTTGCGAAAACGTACAATCAATAGTCCAGCTAATAAGACCGACCGACGACGAACGATATACAACACACATTTGCGATGAAATTGGTAAAAGCTATTTATTTCGAAAGACAATATTTGTTCACTCATGCGCTAGAAATAGAAGAAAATAATATCCAACTATAAAATATAGGCTATGATTCACTCAATTACAATAGAAAAATATTATCGCGACAAACATGTATGAGATTATTAATAAAAATAGCAGAAACTAAATTTGTACATGTATCAGAATCGTACTAAGCGGAAAGATGTGTTTCCCTTACGTAAGGAAAAAAGGCCTTCCCTTAAAAGCATATATTATTTATAATCACAGAAATACTAAACACGCAGATATACAATCACAAACATTTTCAGCGACACGCCACAAGTGGCTATAATTCATTTTTCATTTGATTCAATTTAAAAGCCGAACGAGGCCCTAGCCCTACATAATCGAGTTGCACCAATCACAAAGCGATAAATCAAAATAATTCGACTCATTCGGAACAATTAAGCGCCTAAATTGTGAGGCGGGAAACAGGAACAAGGGTACGAAACACAATTTTAATTAATTGGAATCGCTAACGTATCTACTTCAAAAACAACAAATGAAAACAAGGATTTTTATCTAATATAAAAATAAGACTTTCATTACCTCCTGGCATTTAACATTTGAAGAAAGGAATTCATAGATTTTAACAAAAAGCAAGTAGTTAAAGAACAGTCCATCGACTTATTTAATTAAAATTGAAGTATAACGTTTAATATCCGAATTTTCCATACAATTTTTTTTATAATTACTCATAAATCACTTACCTAAAATCTTTATGCAATGAAAAAATATTAAAACAAGAACGAGGAAGTAGAATTAGTTCCAAGATAATTAAATAAAATTTAACTAAAAAATTTAGCTTCATTTCACACATTTTTGGATTATGAAAAAATTGTCTATGATTTTGTGCATAGATAACGTACAGAAAAATCTTTTTTTATCATTCGGTACGTTGTTTGACCATAGAGGTATTATAGATATATACTTATAAAATTTAACGCATCCAAATTGACAGATTGGTCACAATTCAAGGCACGTTAGGAATGATAGCCAATTAAATGGACCCGCTGGTAATGAACCGTTAATGAACTGCGACACGAATACTAATAAATCGCTGGATAGACATTAGACATTGAATATCTAGCTTTGACAGAAACGAATCATTGTTTCTATGTTTAATTCTCAAATGATTTTTACAGAGTTTTTTGCTCTATATTATTGTTTAGTAGGTACTGCATAGGAGTGAAACTCCCTGCCCCTTTTCCAATTTCTGAAAACTTTAGAAATTTTTAAGACATAGGTTATAAGTTCATAGTCTTCTTCTAGATTGACGTTTGCCATCCTCGCTACAAAGTTGCTTACTATAAAATGGGTTTTGGTCAAATATAAATCTATTTCACATAAAAATCCTAGTCATTATCAACCATTATCCTCTCGGTACTGAGTAAATATGTCTTTACTGCGTCATCCTTTACGGTCCTGTCAAGTCCTGTGCCAGTCTCGTACATTGTTTGCCTAGTGACTTATTGAAAAAAAACATGATGTAATTTATGACGATTATCTCCTTTTCCTCTTCAGTGAAACAGCTAAAAATATTATCAACTTTTGTGCAAATTTTCAGCATAATCATGCAGCACGAATACGATTAAACGTAAAAAGACAACAAAGAGATAAAGAGATACAGTGTTCCGTTTACGTCAATAGTATAAGTTTGTAAGTAAGAAAAAATAAAGCAGATATCCAAAATAACAACAGTTTCTGAAGGATCTAATCGACATCTGCAAAGACACATCTGTATGCTAATTTCGAAACAAAATCTTATAAGAGTTGAGCTACTACAAGGGCCATTACTCCAAAACACACAAACGTACCGTACAAGTAAGTACTCACTATTACATCACGTATGCATGCGTACTTGTACAACTCGCCCAACAGACTTGCCTTAGCAACATATTTGTAAACAGATAGTACATTAGCCGAGTATCAACATCGGGATAAATTGTCGTACTGTAATTAATAATTAGTGAGCGTAGACTCGTATCGTGTTACATTGAACACGGTCCAGTGGCCCGATGTCAATTGGGGATCGTCGCTTGAAGTTGAATTCATTTAGATTTATTTGAACGAGACGAATTTCACAACTTTACAAGTAGCTTTCATAAGATCTTGATACTTATGATACTTGATACTTAGATCTTAAAACTTATTGATGTATTGTATGATTTATATACCATGATTTTCATTAGTTAGATATGTGCATCTACTTAATTACCACAGACATTATGTAAGTATAAGTATACTATTATGTGTTTATAAAATATTAGTACTAATTGGGTATTACTTATTTTGCCCCATCCTGAACTTATAATTTACACGTTAATTTAACTCTAAAATCACAAACCCAATTTTGTCTATAAAATATCGAAGTGATTAACAAATACTTGTAATATATGGCGTGTAGCTGCTTCTTCCCAAAGTTATCACAAATGTCATTCATTCAAAGTTATATTGCTTATGACACTTGGACTACACGACATCTCACATCACAAACATAAAAAGATCAAAACTCTATTTCGGATTCCTCTGAAAACTAAAATTAAAGTATTGGTAACTTTTGAACAATATCTTAATAAAAAGTAGGTACCTTAATCAATTTATGGTTTGTGACTCAATTTTATGTAAACACCCATTTACAATTAAAATATAGCGGAAGAATCATTTATCCATAACTCGACTTCAAAGAAATTGCCTAAAAGTTTTTTTTCCAAAAACAAAATTATAGCAGCTACAATAAGAAAAAAATGTCTATTTAAAAGACATATCAAAATTACATTTTATTGCGTTTATTTAAATTTAACAATGAACATGTGCTCCGGTTGAAAAATAAGCAAAATCCTAGCTCATCACTTAACTGTTTTACAGACAACCTAATTTACCAGTAAGTATTTAAATCTTTTATTGCCAAGTGTGTGTCGGGACATGCGCAAGATAGGGTTCCGTAGTTGCACTTCACTATGTGCATACTTACAATAGTAATGTAGAAGTACAATAGTAGTAGTTCTACAATAGTATTGTAGAGTATAAATAATCTTAGTAGCCTCATTTGCAAGACAGTTTTCAAGTAACTACGAGTATAAATAGGTTACTTAAAAACACAAGTGATATTATTTATAAACTTCTACAGGCTCAATAGTGTTTATTAAAGTGACTTGAAAAATGATGTATATTACATGTTATATAGTAAGTATATTGCATAAAAGGGTATATTATATACTTGTTATTTAATTATTAATATGTATGCTGTACATGTATGTATTACTTGCTATTTCATCTTCCTGAAATTTGTGATTGTCTATAACCACCGTGATAGTTTTCCTTTTAATTTAATTATATAATGCTATTTTCATATTTCCAAAGTTAACCGTTTATCCGGTAGAGGGGAGGGACACCTGACTCTACCAAAAATTATCACTTCAAAGCTTTTAATATTTCGCAAACGGATCCCAAAATTGAAAAATGGTCTCCGCACATCTGTAATGTATTTTGATTACCTATCCAACGATACCACACACAATGGAGTAGATGAAAAAAAAGTAATTCACGTGTAGTCCCCTACACGTGAATTACTTTTTTTGGTAACCCAAGTTTTTTTTTTAAAGATTTTATTCTACCATTTTGTTGACGTAATTAATATGTATGTGCATGCCAAATTGCATCTTTCTAGTACATATAGTGTTTGAGCTAAGCCGCGGACAGATGGACGGACGTGGCGAAACTATAAGGGTTCGTAGTTGACCACGGAACCCTAAAAACAATATTACTTATTAAAAAAGGCCTTGACATTCGACGGACGGACAGACGGACAGACGGACAACAAAGTAATCCTATAAGGGTTCCGTTTTTTCCTATTGAGGTACAGAACCCTAAAAAACTATATAAAAGCATAAGTAGGCATGCTCTAGAAATCCTATCTGTAGGTAGTTATTTTATTAACTTGTAACTTGTAGTTTTGACAAAGTAGGGCCACTCTCGCTGTAACCACACTGTTAATCGAGGCGTGTTGCCTGTTTGTTTTTACTCCATGATTTATGTAGAGCACGCATCGCCCGCTTCTACGCATAGTGAACTGTCAGCTGATTTATCATTTCCTTGAACACGTGAAAATTTACGTTTATTGGTATGGTTTTTGAATTACTACTAGCGTACTATTAAGAGTCCGTAGTTAGACCATCGTCCGTCTCACTCGCGCATACCCATATTTTTGAAGATATAAAATGACTGAATGAACAAAAAAATCGTCGTTTGTAAAACTAAAAAACAACGCACATTCGACAAAGATTCAATTCAAGTCAATTTTCGTTTATGAATATCATTTTTGCGTTAATAATTTCTAAAAAACGTGGATCAAATTGTTTTTGTCGAATATTTGTTATGTTGTTTTCTAGTTTTACAAACGATGTTTTTTTTATAATTTTGTGCAGTCATTTCATATCTTCAAAAATGTGGGTTTGCGGGAGCGAGACAAACGATGCTCAGACTACGGACTCGTTAAGTTAATTCTGTTTGCATATTTTATATTACACATACTGTCTATTTTATCTATGATAGAATTTATCTATAATATATAATTATATAATTTTATCTATAGAGAGGTTATACTCATTGAATATGAAATAAAAGCATGGCAAATTTTAGTTCTCAGCACTTTCGAGGATAAGTTTCCTTGGGCCTTTTAGTATCTTGGCCTTATATATCTTGCTATTGCACTTTCTAAACACACAGGATAGCATTGTCCCTATTTACAAGTCACGACACGCGTCTAACAGCATTGCCAGACGTGTCGCGACTGAAGACGAGTCGGGCGGTTACCTTACTTGAGGCTTGCCACGCAAAGCCGGGGATAATCTACCTACATACTCGTATCTATCATTGATTACAGGCGTGAAAATAGTATGGGTATTTTATTTATCATAATTACTCGTAATTGACAGGTGTGGTCATATACCTAGTATACCTAGTACAAGTAGTATGACACTTATTAGTTAAAAGTATAGCGATAGGAGTATTAAAAATATAAGAATAAAATTAATCAAAAAAATATTGAAGTCAACTTCTTGTAACAGTTTCAAGTTTGAACTCTGTTTATCCTAACCAATATTATAAAAGCGAAAGTGACTATGCCTGTCTCTGTCTGTTTATCTTATCAAAACCAAAACGGCTAAATCGATTATCATGATATTTAATACGAAATGGATGAGAACGATAAGACGGATTTATGCTACTTTTTAATATCATCGCTCACGATTATCACTGTTTTAAATCACTACGCGGGTGTATCCGCGGGGTGCAACCAGTAATGCGTAAAACTAGTAATCAATAAGGAAAGCACTCTGTCATATCATGTTCAAACAACATAACCGATTTTTACGGAATTTTTAACAGAAATAGCTTAGAACTCGGTGAAGGGCATAGGGTAATTTAATTACACTTCATCATCATCATTATTATCTCTTCATCTTCTACCAAAATCATATAAATACAAAAACACAAAATTCCCGGCAGCCCAGTCGGGAGACTTCTGACTTATGATCTGCATGCTGATCTTATGGTCCTGGGTTCGAATGCCGCGGCACGCACCGCTGTCTTTTGAAGTTATGTGCGTATTGTTGATTGCCGCCAACTTCAAACAGTGAAGAAAAACATATATGTATGGAAACATATATGTCTGAAAGTTCTCAATGTTCTTGAAGATGTTTGAAATCTGCCAACCCGCACTTGGCCAGCGTGGTAGACTATAACCTTGGTGGCCTTACCCTTCTCACAATTTGAAGATGGCCCGCACCCAGCAGTGGGACAGTTTATACAAACAGGGCTGATTTTAATTTTGACAAAATACATGTATATGCATAAGTAGATACATATATAATCATTATCATCATCTCAGCTATAAGAAGTCCACTGCTGGACATATGCCTCCCCCATGGATTTCCAAAAAGACCGATTGGAAGCGGCTTGCATCCAGCGTATTCCCGCCTTTGTATGAGGTCATCTGTCCATCTCGTGGCTGGTCTTCCTACGCTGCGCCTATGTACCTACATAAGTAGTAGTGCTTAAGTACATATATATGTAAATATAATATATTCAGGCCAATTTTCAAGTTAGTAAAGAAGTACGAAGGTGAATCAAGTACGCATGTCATTTGTTTATTGTTTTGTTTTGTCTTTTATATTACTATCAAAACAATATTAATCTCGTCCCAATACTCATGTATAATTCCTGTTGAACAAGTGCCAAGCGTGACAGCTGTGCCACCGGCGCCGGACTCCGCACCATGTGTCCCTCCTCACGTCAATCTTCATCAGCCGCTCGCCACTTGATTAGATTCGTTTAGCTTTGAGTTCACGGGACAAGATTTATATTTTTGTAATCATTAGTTACGTTTAGGAATTCTGTTAGCCTTTTTGGGATGAGTTTGATTCATTTCAGATTTTCTGGTCTTAATATTGTACGTTTATCATTTAATAAATAATAAATAAAAATTAAATAAATTTAATATTGTACGTTTATCATTAGAAAATCAGTTTCGATCGGAATTTTAATAATATTTGAAAAATATAAATTCAAATGAAATGTAATTATTACATATTATTTATGTAACTGATGTCATCTAGATTATAACATGATACTAATTACGTAAAAACTACTTATCGATATTGCATAACGCAGCTTTTTCAATTTTGTAACAAAAAAGTTATACTTGATGACATAGTAAAATGTTAAAGTTTAAAAAATAATCGGGATCAGTAGCTACACTATCGTATCTTAAAATGAAAATTCTTAGAATCTTTCAAGATTCTTAGAAATTCTTAGAATTGATGAAGACTCACTTTAGGCTAATTATTATGGTCATTATAATCGCTGGTCCTATACACACTTAATTTGGTGAGTGCTTTCCTTGTGAAGTGTAAGAATCCAGTAAGACAAAATATCTATTAAGCTAGACTTGATTAATTAAAACAATATCATTTTCAAACCAGATACATTCGCATCAATACTTTGCAAATGCTAAATCATCCGAACCACAGCGTAAACAAATCCCTGCATCGATTATCCAGAAAATGAATCCACAGATTGCTGCAAAGCCAGCGATCATTATGAAGCGCAAATCGGGATGCAGCACTCCATGGAAATTGGTTTAATCTGGATTTTCTGCGCTAATGGGACGATAACCGATCGGTTTATTTTGTGGAATGACTCTGATAAAGTTCTGATTTGGTCTGTCTACCAACTTGTGCTGTTAGAGTTACGCTTTAAGAGCCGAAAGAAAAGTGCGATGTCGCATTATGTCGCAATAACGCATCGCTCCTTTGTAAAGACCGCCAAATGCGTTTGAAACTTCAGAGATTTCTACCCAAAATATATAGATGTACTCGTAAGTGAGGCATGTTTACCAAAAATCTGTTATTCTATGTTGTAAATAAAATAGAAAAAAGTTACGCTGTTGGTGTAAATATACTTAGGCACATAAATGTTGTGAATATATTTGTTAATTATTGCTTAAAAGGCTTCACTACTTTTACGTGCGGTTAGATTTATCATCCATCTTAAACATCCAGGGTGTTTAGGTTCATTTTAATGACATTATTTATTCTAATACGAGTACCTTAATCGCAAAATACTTAGTTTTGAAATTATTTCAAATACTTAATTTTTAGGATAGTTCTTTATAAGTTGTACTTACCATTATACAAGCGCCGGTCAGCTCTATCATTTTGATTCTTATACGGGTATGCAGTTGGATTAGCTTATTAAATTAATTGTTCATGTCCTAAATCATGAACGGCCACTGGAGCTGACTTACCTACAGTATAAACAAGATATCATGGCAATTGCAGCGGGTGAAGTCCATTTCAATATTTTACCCCTAATTTTTCCCTATAGCAACATCCGATAAAGTTCAACACGACTGTTCAAAAAACTATAGGTAGTTATCAGCACGTTCACAATCCGACATTCTGCGAGTTTATTGTGGAGGGCCGCGGGCATCTCACCTGTCCACAATCCAAACATGCCAATTTATGCCGCTGCATGCCATCGGCGAATGCGATACATCCCGATGAGAAAATGCCTCTGGCAAAATATGTTTTGAATCCGCTCTTTGTTCCTGTTTGTGTGTTGCCAGAGGAAGTTGACAAAATACCCAAATTACTGAATGGAGATATGTAGTTAATTGTCTTTTTTGACACTTTTGTTATTATTGTATTTTTCCTCTTCCTACCTTTTAACCCCGACCTAAAAAGAGGGTGTTATAAGTTTTTTACACGTGTATCTGTATATCTCTGTGTCTGTTTGTGACATCGTAGCTCTCGAATGTAATAATATTGACACGGTATTGGCTTTAAATAATGACAAATGACAATATTTACAATGATTTTTAAGGACATTTCTTACAATTTATATTTATTTTGACATATTTAATGAATTTATGATATTAATTTTATTTTATTTACTTGACATTAGTATTCTTATGTATGTAGTTTTCTATTTTATTTTACAATTTGTTAAATTATCTGAATTAGCTGTTTCTGACTATTCCTAAGTGTATTGTTTCAATACCTAAGTGAAATAAATGGAATTGGAATTGAAATTGAAATGGACCGATTTTGATATACTTTATTTGTTTGAAAAAGGATTTCATCGAGAGTGTTCTTAGCTGTTTTATCAAAATCGATTCAGCCGTTTTTTTGAAGTGAAGTGAAGACAAATCTAACGACACCTCGTACATCAAAATTGGTCAAGCCGTTTAGGCTGTAGGTGATCATTAACATAACCATCGTCCTTACGCAGTCGGGTAAAAAGTGATATTCGTCTCTATTCTCAGCTATCTCTGTATCAAATGTCATAGCTTGGTTTAGTCGTTTGAGTTACTTTTCCTGTAAAATCTTATCATCATCATCTATATTTCTTATATTACTAGCTGTGCCTTGCAGTTCCGCCCGCGTACCCGCGCAGTAATGAAAAATGGTGATGACGATGATGATTTTCTGAGTGAGCTTTAACGAGACTAACGTAACAGTAAATGATTTTTGTATGTAAAAAAGATTATATAAAGCAAAAGGCCAATTAAAATTGATCTTTAAGTACTGAAAGACTGTTTACATAAGATACAAATGCCTAGGCGACCGAGCTCTACTCGGATTATTTATGACTGAAAATATGAGCAAACTCGGGTTCACTAAAAATGAAACCTAGCAAGATCGATTTATTGTCCCCTAATCTACCTACAAACCAAATTTCATTAAAATCGTTGTAGCCGTTTCCGAGATTTAGATTATATTATAAATAGACAAGAATTGCCCGTTTAAGGATTATTAAGCTAAGCAAAGGATATTGTTATAAAATTTCCCCAATTTTGGGTAAACTGTAAGCATTTTGGAACCCTGGCACATTGTTTCCAACGAACAGGTTGACAGGTTATGGTTACATGAGTGACGCGTCAGATTAGTTTTGCGGAGCCAATTTCACTTTATTGTATGTGTTTCACGTTATTCCTGTTCAATGTTGCCAGACAGTTCCCGTATAAAAGTAAGATGAGTCACAAATGCCGCATTCTCTTATTTCCGGTACGGGATACAGTCATACTTGTTTGCTGTAAAAACCCCTTCTTTCTAGAAAGATATAATTATAGACACACCATAAATTTGTGTGTTTTTAAATATAGATGTCATAGACGCAGAGACGTAAATATTGTCGTCACCAAACATTTTGTTACTTCATTCCATAACATTGAACAGTATTTACTCTATGATTTCACACGTTTTCAACAGTATTTTTTCTCGAATTAAATCATAATATCCTATGTATTATTTCCGGGTATTTGTATATAGGGATATTTTGTGTCACTTTGACTGTTATTAGAGGGTAAAATGTACAAAATTTGGCTTGCAATGACAGTGGCATCAAATAGCCTCATTATATTTGATGCTCTGCCTATCCTGCCCCGTACAATATAGGCGTGATTTTATGTGCTGTTCAATCTGCTGTTTTAACGTGAAAAAGTTTGTTTAACACTTTTGTTTATTTAAATAGGAGAAATGTGTAAAAATATATTTCTTTGCTAGCAATCTTTTAGTTTAGGTGAGGAATTCCAAATAATATTTTTTTTAAAACCCTTCACCAATATCTATAAATGATATCTGAATCTGATTTTTTTTTTCATATTTCTCCTATTTATATAAACAAATCTGTATCCCACTTTTCTAATAACCCTACTTAGTGTTTTTTTAGTTTAAAACGTGGTGATGCACGAGAGAGATAGCTGCGCAGTTTGAGCCCAACCTTAAACGACTCACTACTTAGACATAGCATTGTTTAGCTTACATCCGTAGATCACAGAAACGGTCGCGCTGCTGACAAGAGTCTCCGACGGGCGCGGCGGCGTCCCTCCGTCTTCCGGCGCCCTAACTACTTCCTCCGTATAATTAGCCCGCTAATAAGTCTCCCTGAAATATTCGGCCGAGTGCGCCGCCTCGGGGGCGAATGAACCTGTCAATTTCGATCAGGGGGCACAAATCATTTGCCCCGCGGCGTGAAAAGTATCCGAGCTTAGCTGACTTTTGTAAGATCTTATTTCTCTTTTTTTTAGTATCGGAAATGATAACGATATTTAAAAAGTGCAATTAATTGGAAAGCCAAGAAATCCAACTACGGAGTTGGATACAAACAGCAAATAATAGTGTAACAATATACGTAAGGCAGTTAGCATGGCTTGAGTGGGAGAAGCCTATATCCAGCAGTGAATTATACAGGCTGATGATGACGACCAAAGAGAATACAATAACAGACGACAATTAATTACGATCGTTGTCAAGGTTAAATTTACATTAAAAATACTTAGCTAAAAGAAACTTTGGTTTTCTTTTTCTGTGAGATATACCTATACTTACTCGCTTTAAGGCGTTTTGACTATACACGATATAATATAGAAAGATACTTAAATTCACTATTCACCCGAAAAAAAAATACCCTTTTTGAGTAGTTGGGTAAAATCGAGCTCAAGTATAACATAAGCTGTGCTATACTTAGTTTAGCAAATATAGCATATAATTTCGTGTCCAATTTCGGATAGAATGCGAGGTTAAATACATCCTAATCCTCTCAATCTATCACTCTCAAGATGAAATATTTCGCCAAGAATATGACGCCAAAAGTCTCCAATATGATAACACACAGACATCACAAGCCATTCATTCAACTTTAAAAGGCCTTGTACTAGCTGTAGAGTCCTGAAAACCTATAGGTACTCGTCATTACATTTGGATTTGCTCGTGTTTTTTCTCGATATTCGCACTCTTCTCTTTCTCTCTGCCTTCTCTCTATGTCAATTTCCTTCATTCATCATTCTTGATGATAAATAACAGCATCTTGAAACATAAATAGTTTGATCATTGTCTACAAATCACCCAAACACCAGCATACTCTCCACATCATAAATATTTACTGAACACACAATAGTGAGCAATAAATCTCAATTCGCATTCAATTTCGCCGATAGCCCATCCATCACTTTACCCAACACTTTATAAAACAAGAAAATGTCCGTCATTTATTAAGAGGGTGCATTTCTGATGCACTCTACAGTAAAAACAAAGAAATGCTGCGGTTAGGGTTCTGACAACTGTGTATTGATATTTTCTCCCTCAATTGAAAGTACTTTTGCAAATGGGAAAAAGTAAACTGGAGATAAAGGAAGCTGATCTATTGTCGCTATATAATAAACAGTTTATCCGTATTTTTTTTTTTTTCAAAATTTAACCCCAATAGCTCATCACTGTCTAATGGGAGTTGTCAATATTCTGTCGAACCTGGATTAATGTGATCTTTTCTCCAATTTTTATAATAATATGACATCCCATTCCGTGCAAGCAATGTTACGAGAAAGAGGTCGTTAGCATATCATCACACAAAACTCATAAACTTGTGGTCAGCTGATAAAACGCAAAATATTTTTTTATTGGTTTCTGCTAGGTAAGCGCTCTCCATCGAAGACCGCAAGGTCGCTTAACATCAGGCGAGTTGGCGGTCAAGCTCAAACCTATTACTACTTTAAAAAATATCCGTAGCTCACCACACAATAATTTTCGATTGAGATGGGTTAGTAAAACTGAGATAATAGTAGCAGTGATACTTAATTGTAATCTGATTTTGACATGGTAATGAAGTCTTAGAATTTTTAAGAAACTGCGTTAAAAAACAAGTATAAGTTTAGACTCAAAAAACCCCGACAAAATAAAACGGTTGAACTGATTTTGATGCAACATAGCTAAGAACACTCTCGACTAATTCACCTTTCAAACAAAAAAAAAAAACAATTCAAAATCGGTACATCATTTCGGGAGCTACGATGCCACAAACAAACATACACACAGACACGTCAAACTTATAATACCCCGTCGTTTTTGCGTCGGGGGTTAAAAAGAAAAACAGGTAAGTAATGTAGATTGGAATTAAAATTACCGCAATACCCAATTATTATAACCAATTTTTTTTTTGCAATTATTATTATTATTAACCTATTATGGTTAGTTCCCTGTAAAATTTAGTAGGTACGAGTAACTTATATTTCATAGTTTTTAACAACACAGAAGTATGTAATCTTATAATATACTTTGTTCAGGCGCACACAGTTTAAAATAAGTTAGGTATAAATTGTTAGTAAAAAAAACTTAAAAGCATAATTATTTTCCTCACACAAATAACCGTGAAATTACCTTCCCTCATACACCTTGCATTTTAACAAAATACGAGGAAAGCCCTAATTAATCACTTCATCAAATCTTTGCATTTTGAATAATACACCGCTACATTCCACCACGTGTAGTCACCTTAACTGCAACCCAATATGACATTTGTTCCTCTTAAATAAGGTTTAATTTGCGTCTAATATAATTGTACAAACAAAGCGTTTGATATGAACCCTATCATGGCGTGGTTCGTGACACGCGTCAGGTCTGTTCGAACCTCATACATATTCAGGTATCGCCGGGACCTCCTCTAATGAACCTCCACGGCTTATCCGTGTAAAACCGTGCTAAAGATTCATACAAATGAGTAACAAGAATAAATACAGGCTTTTATTTAGTTTCACTCGGTATTTATACGGGCAGACAGCAAAACGTCGTAGAAACGACCAAACAACTTTCACTTCCTTTCCACGTTGAAATTATGCTCTTAAAATGCAATAATGTAGTACCATGGAACCGGGATAATGATGGAGCTTGAAACTAGGTCCTGAAAATTCCCGACTCATGCAATCAGGAATTTTCAGTATCTAGTTTCAAGTAGATGTGTTGAGTTAAGTTCGCTCATTTACCGTAAACGTTCAATAAGGAACTACTTATACTTGCAATGACGTAGTTCTAATGGAGTTGCCAAAAAGGGCACAAGAATTCTGATATAAAATTAAAAATTATGACACAAGTTAACTTAACTAATGACAGATATTTTATCGTAAAATTAGTAATTTTGAGAAAAAATATGTAATACTAAATAAATTATTAGCTACGTACCTAATCTATAACGCTGTTGCAGTTAATGGTGGATATACTTTAGAGGGTTCATTTGAGTCATCGTTTTAAAAAAACCTACAATCGCAAATAAAATCAGCTGTTCTAAACATTTTATTGAAAGTTAATAAACTGTTTTGTATTGGATAGCTGATCAGGATTAGTCGCATATAAAAATATATTTCTAGAGATGAAAGTATTTTAAGTATTTATTTTTTAAAAACGTTTCTATGTGTGATAAATTATCCACTTTTATTTGATTTTGTAGGTTGAAACTATTAAATATTACTATACCGTTCTATTGCACCTTGTATAATACTTCTGCGATCCACTGTGGATAGGACCTTTTATATCTTAACTATAGTTTCATATACAAATCTTTAGTACTGCGATAAACATGCTTGATCTCTTGTCAAATGCACAGATCCCAAATGCTTTTGTGCAGACCATGTTTGATTGTTTATCAGCTCTTTGTTGATATAATTACAAGGGATCAAGTGTGTTTCGAGTCTAAACTTTATATTACTTATCTTGTTCAAACAATCTTGAATAGTTTAGCGTGTGAGTGAAATTGGAGAATAGAGAATATCAAAGTAGGTAATAGCAGAGATTATTTAAAACTGGTAAGATTCAGCAAAAATAAATGTAATAGATATAAAATTATAGGATTAACTAAAAACAGTAAATACAAGACGTACAGTTATTTAGATATGAAGAAATAAATGTAAAATAGATATAAATGTAAGTAAATTGAAAATGCGATGTAAAGATGTAAGTAAATCTTATAAGTAGCTAGAGGAAGAAGAACTGTAATATAAAATATTATATAAGTATTAGTGAATAAGTAGTTCAATCCTAGAACTTATACTAGGGACCTTGGCTCGACATTATAAAAAAAAAAAAAAAAAACTGGTAAGATGTTCTATTAATACGGGAGCGCACTGCAAATACATCTCCGGGAGTCACAACGAGACTTATTCATCGATGTTATGTATGTAAATACATAACATATGTAACATATAGGAAAAGTGCCGATTTTTGCTAGGTATCAAAAATCGGCTATCAAATCAAAACTAATTACTTATTGTCAATGAGTACCAGTTAATTAAAAGGCATGGAGACGTACGTACTTACGCAAAAATACTAGATTGCTTCGTTCTACACTGGCACAAATTGAGATTGGCTTATTTGAAGAAAAAAAAATTGTTTACCGTTGAAGAAATCAGAGATTTGTTTGTCCAATTTTCGAGAATCCAACGTACACCATTATATTTGATATAATGTTTCATCTTTCCTTCATTCCCAATGTTTTAAGCTAATTTATCTTGTCGACGAATATTACCAGATTTTTTCCGACATTTTGCCCGCAATAATAATATCGGCGCATTACTCGGCTCACCACCCTCGGTTTTTCTCAACATTTCCCACTTTTCTTCAGCGATCCGGAAAAGTGGGGAGGCGGCTACCGATAGCCTTTTATATCTGTGTAATGCGAGAATAATATTTCCTTTTACTCTGTTCCGAGAGAAATGGCGCAGACATTAGAGTAATAGGCGAGAGAAAACAAGGGAATGAATGGGCATGCCACGCATTCACAGCTAGTCTATGAAATCTTAGGTTGTCGCAATTCTTATTGAAATTAAAATTAAAAAACTTATTACGTATTAAGTCATCATCATCCCACAAGAAGTCCTCTGCTGATCAAAAGCTTCTCCCACGGATTTCCAAAAACTGATGGAAGCGGCGTTCAGCGTCTTTTAATGAAGTAATCTATCCATCTTGTGGCTGGTCTTCTTTACTTACATTGGCAAGCACAGTGTAAGAAGACCAGATACATGGTGATTTATTTTGTTTATGTATTGTATTTTAAATAATTTAAATTTAGTTTTGTAAAGCTCAAACGAAAGACTCATTAAAACTTGAACTTTGTAATTATAATTTAAAAAACTGAAACAACCTACTTCAAAATACGCAATCTCATTTACTTGGATGACATAAAATATTTTCTCTCCTCCTTTTTGACCCTTAACCTAAAAAGAGTTATGTGTAGTAAGTTTGACATGTGTATCTGGAATGTATATGTGGAATCGTAGATGACACGGAATGGACCGATTTTGATCTAGTTTTTTTTTTGTGTTAGAAAGAGTCTTTTACCGAAATTGTTCTGTTTATTTTAGCTATGTTTTATAAAAATCGATTCAGCTGTTTTTTGTCTAGGGCTTTTAAGTTTTCTTAACTTGTTGGAAGCGGTTAAGAATATAGTATAAGCCGGAAAACGCGTCAATAAAATACCATCTCTTCATAATAGATACTCGTATATGGCATCAGGTCCAACTAAGTTCATTAACATTTCCCTAATGCGAACATCCGGGAATGAAACGCCTTACCACCGTCGCTTTTTTACAAAAAACTGTAACTCTACCCGAGTTACAGTTCTTTAATTCTAAAGTGAGTTCATCTTCGGCTACAAAGTCGCTTTTTATCAAACGAGCAAGGCCAAACGGAGACTTAATTGTATATATAATTTTACTGAACTCCCACTGGACGAAATAGACCTATTGTTATAGTTATCAGTTGAGGTCTTTATTTTAGAAATAATTTAAACAGATTTATATGTACTTTAGAACTAAACTCTGAATTCCACTCAATTTTGAGTTACAACAATACAATGGGCCACCCCTGTCGAGTGTTTTCACCTGAGGGCGCACTTCGATTCAAATTTTCATTTCTTCTCAAACAAACAGTCCCCTGTTCCCCTAACACCCTGTTTAACCACTGACTAGCAAATTCAAGACACGTTTATTTTCTTATAGAAAAAAAAAATCTTGTACAAAACTAATAAAAATTTGAAAAACTGATTGGAGATTATTTAAAATATCCATAGGTAACAAAACTTATGGATATTTCAAACAATCTCCAGTTTCAGGCAGAAAGCCCAAAATGCTGGCCGTATTTCTTCTCTGAATGGCAATGCTTACTTTTTGTCCAAAGAATATCCAATAATTCTAAAGGTGCGAAAGAGATCACTTACCTCAATAGTGGTCTTCCCTGATTCCTGCCACTTCATAAGGTGTTCTCCTTTCAACGACCACCCGGGCGCGTAGCTGATGAGTCCCCCGCCCCCCGCCGCACCCTTCGCCCCCGCAACTACCTCCGCTTCCTTCGACTTCTTGGGGCTCGTCTGAAGCCGGAAAAAGCTGCGCCCGTGCTTGCAACTTTTCGAAGGGGAGAAGAAAAATGAGCTCTTTTTGGGCGATTTCTCTTGCTCTTCCGCTGATTTAGACGTTGATGCGACTGTTTCTTCGCTTTCGCGCTTCTCGTTTGCCTTCCCATTGTCGGTGTCGAGTGATTTAGGGCCGGTGCTTTCGTCGGCGACGAATAGCAACGTTCGCTGGACAAATGGTGTTGCTTTGTTGTAGAATTCGCAGGGTTCGGGTATTTTGAAGCTGGTCGGTATGGTTGTGCGGTGGGACTTTGAGAAGCGTCGCTCCATGTATTTCCTTGCCATGTCATTCCATTGTTTCTTAAATATAATGATTTATTTATTCACTTTTTCACTAAAATGAAGTTTTTGTACAAAAAAATCTAGTTAAAATTATTTTACTTATGGGTTTATACAGCTTAAGACCTTATTTCATTAGCATTTGTTCAAGAAGTGTACTTCCTTACAGTACAATAACAAACTATAAAAATGTTCTTTTAACCGACTTCGAAAAAGGAGGAGGTTATCAATTTGTCTGTTTGTTTTTTGCGATTACTTCGCCGATTATGAATTGATTTTGATGATTATTTTTTGTTTGGGATGTAACATTTATCCATTGTCCCATATAAATGTTATCAAAATCGGTTCAGTACTTTGGTTTTTAAAACAAAATAATTGGAAAAAATGTCGTCCAAGTAAAAAAATTGCGTATTCAAAAAGTCATTTTCTTTTTAAACTATAACTATTTACTTGCAATTTACATTTTATTCCACGATTAAAAGTCATAAAATACTCGTACTTTTGTTGGATTTCCTATAATTTTATGTCGAATATGAAACACTTGTTTCATCTTCAGAATCAAGATTATATTGCCGTTATTATAAAATTATGTTGATTCTAAGTTAAAGTTATTTTTTTTATTTCAGCGCAAGTTTCAAGTGAAATTCGATGATACAAATAAAAAAGAAATCAATAGCGAAATAATCTATTTGCAATTGCTTGGAAGCCCAGAAAAAAATCAACGTGAAAAGAAGCAAAATAAACGGAGCTGAATAATTTTGAATCCCCTCGGATAGATACGAAGCTTCGTAAACTATACGGAACTCCACCTGGCGTTGGATTTAAATTTACTGAAAGCGACACTTTTTTATACTCAATCTAAAACAATTATAATAATTTTCTTTTTTTTCGGATATATGAAAATGGCTTAGAAAATAAATCACGATATAAGTTAAACATAGATCCTGTCACGTAATGAAGTCGGTTAAAAGAACGCTGATTTGTACGCTGACGTGACGGAATCTATACATTTATATTCTCCTAGTTATTTACTTAATTGTTGCATAAAACTGGGCTCAAAGTGTTTAATGTTAATGTGATATACGCATATTTTGAAAGAGATTTTTTGTTGTGTAACATATATGAATAAATATACATATATAGGATACCTGAATGATTCTATAATATCTAAAAAAATATGAACAGATCACGATTGCATGGTATTTCATGATAAATCCGTCATTAATTTATTATTGCGATTGTAATAAACAGATTATTGCTCACGCTCTATCAAATTCAGTTGTCTTTTCCAGTAATTTTATCACATTACCGTCGAGTTGCAATTTTCACGCGGAGGCTTTAGTCTGCCCTATCGATCGCTTGTGGGTAAACATTGCCGCCCTAACTGCCTTCGCTGAATGAACCCATACCACTATTTTAGATCTTATTTCTTTGACAACAAATCTGAAAGTCGATTACGCACAAATGTCTGAAACTGCACGGATTGTCGAGGGTTTGTAGGGTAACAAAATTGGTGTTCTCTGAATGAAGCAATATCAGGTTTTGTTGAAAAATTAAGAGCGAAGATTTTTGATACAACTATAAGTTATAGAAGTCTAGTATGAGACTGTTTGACTTTAGACACCTTTTGAAGTTATGCTGTAAGCTTAAAATGGTAAAGGCAAACGAACGATCTCACAATGTCTCAATGACCTCAAATATGCGTGACATTTAGCCACTTGGTCAGTGTTGTGGATAATATCTTTATTCTTTTCACAACTTGATAAAAAAAAAACTTAAACAAGCGACTTTAAAATACGTTATTTCGTTTATTTGAATGGCATATGTTTCCAGCTATTATATTTTAAAAACCAAGCTACTAAACCGATTTTGATGAAGTTTCTATATGACCTATCAAAAATTATATTCTTTCAAACAAACAAATTATAACTTTCCAAATCGATTTAGAAATGGCAGAGTTACAAGGTAAGTAACAAATATTTAAAAAAAATACAATCGAATTGAGAACCTTCTATTTTTTTTTTAAATCGTTTAAAAATACAAACATACATTGTTTTTATGCTTTAGTCTATACTATAATTATATTTCGTTTATACATAGTAATGTTCTTGTACATACTAACAAACTCATATTTATGCCCGAAAAGCACCTTCCTTGTTGGGCAGTTGGGCGAAAAAGACAAAGCCTGCTTTAAGCCCTGAACACTTCAATATTTTATTACCTTTTCCCCAAACAAAGCGAAAGCCGAAAAATAACAATGGCTGCAAGTAGAGACATGTTACTGCTTTGTTAACACGCACTTGAGAAAGTAAACCAATGTAATTACTTGTATTGTTATATTAGCGAAGCTCTGTCATACGACACGAAACTTGGAAGCTGAATAACGCGATGTAAAGTGGAATAAATAATTAATAGATAATAACTAAGCAATTACTCTATCGTATTTTAGCCTAGCTTTGTAACCTAATCGACCTAAGTTTAGAAAATATTTAAAGAAACAGTTTCCATTAATTTTGAATTTCATTATAACTGTATATGTTATAATGAAATTGTATTGTTGTAGGTATCATGAAAATAAAACTAAACAAGTGCGAGTAGGACTCGCACACTACGGGTTCCGTACCATTATCAATAAAAAGGGCAAAAAAATCATGTCTGTTGTATAGGATCCCCCTTAAATATTAATTTAATTTGATCATTTATTTTTATAGAGAATAATATAACTCAATATTCTGTGAATATTTTAAGCGTCTACCTGTTGCCGTTATCAATATCGAGCAAAAACAAGCAAACAAATCACGATTGTTGTATGGGAGTCCCCTTAATTATTTATTTTATTCTGTTTTTGTATTTGTTGTTATAGCGGCAACAGAAATACATCATCTATGAAAATTTCAATTATCTAACTATCACGGTTCATGAGATACAGCCTGGTGACAGAAGGACGGACAGACAGCGAAGTCTCAGTAATAGGCTCCCGTTTTACCCTTTAGGTACGGAACCCTAAAAAGGCGATTGATGATAAACGACAATGAAATGTATGTTATGCCCAAGTTTTGGTTCTCTCCTATCGGTGTACCCGCTATACCATTTGGCAGCGTACCCAACATGCCAGCATTGCCACGTTGAATGGAAATGCTTATTTCCAGGCAAGCACCAGCATTTCGCTTAATTCAGGTAATCTAGATGTTACTATGTCAAAGAAATGGATAAGACTGTATATATTCTTTACTATATGCAGTAACAAATAGTTATAGTGTCTATGAACTGTCTTCAAAATGCGCAATTTTGTTTTAAAAACCAAACTACCAAACCGATTTTTGATGAAACTTCTATGGGGCCAATGTGATCCATTCACAAAAAAGTTTTCGAATCGGCTTATAAATAACGGAGGTATGCGGTAACAAAAGTAGATAACTAATATTTCTGTTTTGGCGGGAACGTCTTAGTAACATGTTGTTGCTTTGTTTTATTTTCGTAAACTTGTGTTATTTTGAACATAAATGCTATAAAAATTGTGGTGTTTTATTCATTAAGTGTTCGATAAAGTGCGTGAGTGTGGGCAAGTGAAATAAAGCAGTAAAACGTGTGATTTTACGTTGTCGGCAAAACTCCATAGAAGCTTCTAGTAAAGTCGCCACCACTTTACTGAAGCAGGACTCGACATATAAATTGACTGTATACGTGACTTAGATTGTGACTAGAACATTTACAACTTGTTTTATTCAAGAAACTTGAAAAAATCCTAATACTTGACACTGGCAAATGCTTTAATGCGGGTCCAATACAAAAAAGAAGAAGAAGAACTAATATTTAAATTCGAAAAAGTTTCGTTCTACACTCATATTTAATCATATATTGAATTTATTGAAGCTCAATTCAGCATGCGGGCTTATCACAATCGATACGGGACACTCGTGCGATCTGCACTCGTATTTTCTTATTTTCTCAAGAAAATGCGCTCACCCCACATGTCCCCAATTCCTTTGTAAATAGCTTTCCGATTCCCTTCTAGGGCGGGGAATTATTACATTTCGATGACATGACGAATTTGACAGGGGCTGCTTGGCCGACTCGACTTGGACGGAAGAAAAAATTACCTACACGGAGAATTTACTAAATATATTGTACTGTATGTACTTATTAACCCTCGACTCAAAAAGAGGGGTGTTATAAGTTTAACGTATCTCTGTGTTTCTGTCTGTAGCATCGTAGTTCTTAAATATATGGACTGAATTAATTTTATTTTGTTTGAAAGAAGATTTGATCAAGAATATTTTAAGCTATGTTTCATCAAAATCGGTTCAACTGTTTTTTTTTTATATCAGGGGTTTTTAAGTTTTCTAAACGTAACTTATTTTATTTAGATTATAAGTATTACTAAAATACTTATAATCTAAATAAAATAAGTTACGTTTATATATATAGGTATAAAAATATTTAAAAATATACCCGACTGCAAAAAAGGCGGATTTTGCAGTCTAACTTACGACTTCGTTACGCTTAGTACGCTGTACGTTTTTAGTGAGAAAGTATGCGTAAAATTGCTACAAAAGATTGTAAATGCGTATTCTTTAATAATTCTAGTAAAATTACTTATTTATTACGAAAAAGTTTATTGGAGGTTACTAAAAAAACGCATGTTTTAATTTTTGTGAGAGTAGGTAGAGTAGCAGTAAGCGATCTTAAAGAAGCATACATACATAAAAAATACACATATACTTGCAAAACATAATCCCCCTTCTTACGCAGTCGGTTAAAAAGAAAATATAACAATTAGTACAATGACCCCTTAATCGTCGTTACTACGAATAAAGTAGGTTCATTGCATAAGTAAAGTTGTAAAGTATCGCTTGATTTTTCAAGCAAGTCTGTAATTTGAAAACTAAAAACATTTAGGTATGATATATAGGTAGATAACGAATATGAAATGAAATGAAATGAATAATAATCAAATTGATACAATTTTGATAAAAATGATTTTGATGAATTCAAATGAAATGAATAATAATCAAATTGATACAATTTTGTCATTGTAACGTATAGATAGGTTAGTAGATAGGTAGGTACCAAAATTTCTAGTGCGAGTAGAATTGTTTAATTGGAACATCTGCGCAAGATAAAGGTCTGGCAGAGTTTTGGCACGTTGAGAATACATTATTAAATAATACTTTAAAAAACATAAATAAATAAAAATTATGAATTTTGTTTTGTTGAATTTCGTTAATTATGATTTATGAACACATTAAGGAAAATATATACGCATTTAAATCAACATTAAATCATAAAACCACAGCCGCGCTTGAAGGTGTTTTCAAAGAAAATCCTGTTTATAATAGCAATGCATCTTCCGGTGTTCCTGCAAAGTTCATCGACCTACGCACGGTTGGGAGATGTCAACAAAACAAAATAGAAATAAATGTCTACACGGCACCGAATCAGAAATAGATGCTCCCCATGCTTAGCGCGAACTTGAATCTACCCGCATGTTTATTTTTAACACTATCTTATTGTACAGTGCGACCAAGTAATTAGTCCTTTAGATGAGGGAGCCACTATCGTTGCTTACATACAAAAGTGAGAGTAAATTTGAAGATTTCTGGTTTTGTCATTTATTCAAAGCTTCAGATAAGTTTGTGCGTCTTTATTCGGAATCTCTCTGTGCCCGGTAAATGACAATCCAGCCGTCTTTGATGGTTTGGAACTATTTTACGCGTGGCTGAAGCTGGAAATACGAGATGGTAATCTATTGAAATGGGAGTGACGAGTTGCTTGGTAGACACTTTTATTAACTATATTGGTACATGCTCGAAGTATTTTTACGATGTTTCAATTATATCTTATTGTCTGAACAAAAAAAAACAGGCCTTTTTTTCTTATGATCTGGCTAGGCATTTAACCTAAGCTTACAGTAATTATATGGTTCGAGGTGGTTAAAATGCGTAGCTTGGAATAAAAACTGACTCTCTAACTAGGGTAACTAACAAATCAGACGAATAATAGAAAACACCTTCCAACATGATGAGGTTTCTTCACAATTGTTTTCTTTCTGAAAACTCATGCATATAATATGCTGCATTTTTTAAATAAAATGTTATCCAATTAGAAACTACATATTTATGTACCTTTGTATCATAATAATAAAAGTGACATATTGTCTTGAGATAGAGAGACGATATCGTCAATTCAGATAAATAAATGGCATAATAATAAATAGCCATAGCTAAATGAGATCAGCAGGACCCGCAAGAATGGTATAATATAGAAGCCTGTGTCTAGCAGTGAAACGGTAAAGGCTGAAATGATGATGATGATTGTCTTGAGAAGGTAGGTACTATATTCCTGAAATTTAAATAGACTGAAATATTCGGATTATGTGTTCCCAAAATCTACGAGCAAAGAAGTTAATGAGAGCGCACGTCAAGCATCAATTTAGTAAAAATAAAAAGTACATTAAAGTAAATTTATTTATATAAATTTATTTATTAATCAAATTAGTACCGCATAAGTCTACAAATTACACTAATGATAAATAAACATGCAACATTCACTATTTTACTAAACATGTTTAGTAAAAAAGTGAACGCTACGCGAGTCCAATAACAATAGTCTTAATCAGAGTGCGCAAAACAGAGTTTTGGCGGGAACGTCTTAGTAACATGTTGTATGCTTTGTTTTATTTTCCTAAACTTGTGTTATTTTGAACATTAATGCTATAAAAATGGTGATGTTTTATTTAATAAGTGTTCGATCAAGTGCGTGAGTGTGGGCAAGTGAAATAAAGCAGTGAAACATGTGATTTTACGTTGTCGGCAAAACTCCATAGAAGCTTCTAGTAAAGTCGCCAACTCCTTTACTGAAGCAGGACTCGACATATAAATTGACTGTATACGTGACTTAGATTGTGACTAGAACATTTACAACTTGTTTTATTCAAGAAACTTGAAAAAGTCCTAATACTTGACACTGGCAAATGCTTTAATGCGGGTCCAATACAAAAAAGTTGTAGAGTGCACAAAAGAAATTAAATGTCAATGATATATTAGATATCCAACCAAAACAAAAAAGCAACAGAAAGTACAATTGTCGAATGTGACATTTAAACCTTCAATATTTACACTTTTACATTACGTTTACCATGTGTATCTTTAATATGTAAAACAAACAACAAAACTTGGAAATGAAAACTCGTAACAGGAAGTAAGTTTTACCTCACGTAAGCTCCAGCACGCCAGAGCTTAATTAAGCAGTCGCGTCAAGTGAAAGCGAATTAAGTTACACTACCCCGGGGGAGACCCCGAGGTAACTTCACCGCTCTATGATAATATTATAGCGTGACTATACAGTACCGAAATTATAGCTCATAGCTATTCTTTAGTGATAAACATAGCTTTCCGTGTAGAGGATATGCAAAAGTTATCTTAACTCAAATAACTGATTGTTTTTTTAAATATACATTTGTACATTTATGGGAGAAGATCGTGGAGGACAGAAACTATCGAAAGAATCGCTTCAAATATTATTATGATTACCTATGTAGATTTATGGAGAACCTTCAAAATACACAATTTCGTTTACTGGGACGACATAATTTTTCCAGTTATTTTGTGTCAAAACAAAATTACTGACCTATGTTTCATGAAATTTTTCAGATCAATTTGAAAATATATCCAGGTAGGATTGTAAAAGACTGGGTTTTACTGTAACAATCAAACGTCAAAGAAAATTCAACCGAATTGAGAATCTCCACCTTATCAGTTGAAAAGACAACACCTAGATACTAAATATGGTCTATAAACATTACTTTTTGATGCAACAAACTTCCGTAGAATCCGAAAAAAGAGTAATAACGTACCTACATATTTGGAATGCGGGAAATTACGAAAATGCTAATAGACCTCTATTAGGTAAATGGATGCTGAAAAGATAAACATGGAAAAAACAACTACGACGGTAAAACCTCGTGAGATAACTTGAAATATTCGTTTTTCTCGAGTTTATTCCAGCTATTGCAGACAAAATCTACGAAATAGTAGAGGTTCAGTTAAATTTTCGTGCATCACAAGATTTAACAGTACCTCTGAGTGATGAGAGCAGTGCATTGCCACATCTAGTTTTAAACTGTCGAAATACATAATTTTGGGTGACAATGCTAGTAGCTAGGCCTCTGCCAGAGTAGGTATACCTCTCATGCTATTCGATAGGTACAACAAATCTTATTCAAACAGTTCAGATTACGTTCGCTAGGTGGCGTGCAAAGCATGTACGTCATACAATTCTTCTATTTGCAATTATTTTTTTTAATATTGATTTTATCCGTCATTACTTGACACTTATTTGTTTTTCACATTCTCGAGTTTGTGGCGCCGATCCTTGTCACGGAAGGCACGCTATAATTTATACGCTATTAAATATACATATAAATTAATCCCTCAATATTTTAACCGACTTCCAAAAACAAGGGGGTTATCAATTCGGTCTGTATGTTTTTTTTTTGTATGTTTGTTCCTAATTCAAGAAGATATACTATTCGTTGAAGTTTAGTCACTGCGTGCTCTTACAGTTTTACTTAACTGACATAAGCAGGGAGGTGGAGCGGCAGGCCGCGACATTGCGCGCGTTATGAGTTATCGTTCTGGCTCACTGGGTAAGTAGGATAAGTTTGATTTATACGGAATCCTATTTTTGTCCTCGTTTACGTAAATTAAATATAATAAACCTGTATTGTTATTATTTATCTTTACATACGGTACGACCAATTTTGTTATAAAAAAAAAAATCCACGTGCCTATGTATAATTTAGTATGCCTTTTCGCATTACTTATTTCGAGATAGTTTTTTTTTTATTTCCATTTCTAGTAAGCAAGCATTGAACTACGTAATTTTACTTGTAATTACATATACTCGTATATGATAGGCACTTATAGCGATCATTCGACATATTCACTAGTGGCGTAAGAATAAGAAGTTAGCAAATTAATTTACTTGCCGGTTTCAACGTCATCTTACAGATTTCCTGCTTATAAAGATGCAAATCAAATACTAAAGCGCAGTATTAATTTTAATGTTACATTTGTAACGTCTAAAATGCAAGTCAATAAAAACCATGCAGCTGTCTATAAAGTAATTTTATTTAGCCATTTAAACTTGTACGACCATATTGTAAGATTTTTATGATTTTTACGAGTGTTTAATTACAAAATTTGTGAGCGGATATTACATGCATGTGCATGTGTCTGTGTAATTTAAACGATCATTTCTAATCAACACATGTTTAAAATGCAAATGTACCTCCGTCGATGTGCGTGGGTATACATGTATGTATGCGTTCCACGCATGTGGTTGACGAATGTATAAATGTAGAACTATTAAGTATGGCTATTGTTATTCAAATTTTTCGGTGCAATTTAAATTTAGATTAGGATAATTAATTACATATCTGAATGGAAAGGCCACGAAAGCAGACGATCATCCTGAATTCCTGATCGTCAGTAAAGTAACATATCAAGTTGAGATAATACCGACATTAATAAAATATAAAAAAAATTGAAACATTTGTGCCAAATCATAGTAAAGGTACCGTTTTCACCTAAATATCAAAATATCTTATGTAGGTACAAAAATAAATAAGTAGAAGATATTTTTTACAACGAATTAGGCCTGCGTTTGACCACAAGCACACCTGATGGAACGTGACGATGAGATCGAAGATGTAGCACACGTGCCTAGGCCCAGATACCTAATTACTTTTTAAATAATCCCGGGTTTTACTTGATTGGGAATTGACGTCGGAAGAGCATTCTACTCACATCCTATCGTTCTCACAAAAAAGGTGAAATGAAAACGCTTAGTGCATCCGAACGAAATTTCTACTGATTCACAAACCACCAAATATGGAAAAATACGACACTAGTGGCATCGTTGATGCTTCAAACCTTGAGAGATATTATAGATAGCGCTTTTAAAACTCTCTTTGATAAAGCTCGCTTACTTTCGGAGGAACGACATCCCATGACCTTATTCTCATGTCCTTAGAAAGAAAGAGCGAAAAAAATTGAACAGAATTTCCAGGTAAGCATACATTTTGTATTCGAACAATTAATTATAAGCGATGATAAAATAAAAATGTACATACTTATTCTGTAAATAGTTTACACTTTGATCTCAAGCACGTTTTTTTTGTAAGTCAAGGTCAACCGAACATTTTGGCAATAACGTATAGAATTTAAATTTTATTCATCTAGTATGTAACGACGCGTTTATCATATAGAATTGACATGTGTGTGTGACATGCTGATGCCCTTTTGTGTCCGGAGCCGGCAGCTGTAGGATGGGATCTCTTCGCTTCGCATAAAGTTTTAATTCCTAAAAAACTATGGCATAATGAGTTTGGCATATTTGTTATTGCCATAATAATACTTTTCCATATTATTTGTTGGCATAATGTATTGATAGGCATAATTATCTATTCGGCTATAGTCCAATGAATATTATAAATTTAGGTCGAAATGCGTGTGAACATTATTCCAAATAAAAATATGCTTGTTTATTATTATGACAACTATAGTTAGGAAAAAAAAAATATGCCTAAAGATTTATGCGTAAGTATTATTATGCTAATTACATCATTAGGACAGCTGAAGATATGTTAATATATGACATTCAACTTTATGCTAGTCAATAGTAAGCCCTGTTGGATGGTGGGTAGTGGGAGGTAGCTGATGGCCAATTATACTATTATCACGTGCGCGGAGGGTCCGCGGTTACTTCACCCGTGAGCAGATAATCTACGGTGGATATTATCAGGAAAATATTGATAAATCACTCAAACTGGAGAATAAGGTATATTGAAAGCACAAAAGTGAAGACAAATTTTGTAAAGGGCATATAACATTGTATTTAGCTTAAACTAGAGAACGGTTTATATTTCTTGGCAAAATAATCGCGTAACAAACAAAAAAAACATACATTCGAATTGAGAACCTCCCCTTTTTTCGATGACATTTAATTTTAACATTTAAGTAAAATAAATATCTCTGTTAAATGAATTATTTTTATTGCTATCTATACTTATATATTGCATAAATTTAACTAACTGTCTATAACGGTTCCGTGCTGGCTAGCCAGCTTACGGCGATATCAAACGATACCAATATAGGTGGCTTAGCTATCTATCAAGATTACTTGATGATGGTATTCTAACAATACTATGCAAGCAGCAGTAAGGGTAAACTTTTGAACAAAGTAAAACATAAAGCTTTTTAGTGCTATACCTGCGTACTATTTACAATTTGCAAACTTAAAATAGGCCTATTATAGCTAAACTAAAATTGAAATTTTTTCAGAGAGGAACACTCAAAAATCATTGGCTAAATGTGTTTATCAGAACTTTTTTTTTTTTTGTTAGATAGGTCTACGATTGACCACTAATTTGCCTGATGTTAAGCGACGTTGTAGCGGAGGATGGAGCTCGTTGATCTAGCTAGAAGATATCTATTCACTCCAGCTTTGAAGATTCCAAGATTGTAGCCCTCAGGAAACAGAGATGGTGGCAAACAATTCTATTGTATTGTAAACAGTTAGACGACCATGAGTTTAATGAAATTGAACGAATTTCGACAGATCGAGTTTATGATGGTCACGGTAAGGCAAAAACAAAAATTTTAGTATAAAAACTGAACTGACTCTAATCAGCTGGCGCTTGAGTTTTTTTATTTTTATGTAAAGCTTATTCATTAAAAAAATTACCTGCTTCGTTTGTACCAAAAATACTTAGTTAAATAGGTTCACAATAATTATAATATATAATATTATCTAATAATGACGACTCTATAAAAAAAAATTGTTGGTGAAAAACATATGAAATCGAACGGCATAAATATTGATCAAAAATTCAATGACAGAACCAACACTACACAAAAGGTAAAGGGTATTCAACGAATCATCAGCAAATACATTTTTGTATTTTATGTTAAAGTCCTTACTGTTTGTACAATACAATCTCTTGATGAGTATCAGTATCTGCGTTCTGAATGCTCTAATCCCTCACAAATAGAAGCTGTATGCGGGCTCGAAAGGTCATCGAGGCGGCATCATGCGATTGTTTGTTGCAGGGGAACGTGCCTTGCAAATTAGGTTTTTGGTTGATTGTAGCATATGGATAGATAGAATTATATTAGGAACTTGGACTTCGGAACTATGTTCACTAACTAAGTCCAACTTAAGTGTTTTAAGGACACCTTTGCACTTTTGCACTAACGTTTTTCCGTTATCGCTGTAAAGCAGTAAATTATACAAAATAGTAAGATTATGTATAAAGTTTAGCCTCAAATAGGAGCTGTATATTATTATTAAGTGATCTATGAGTGTGAAGTTACCTTTCTAGATAGAACCCTTTAGAAAAACTAAACAGAAATTTCCTTGAAATCTGGTTAGTCGTCACATAGTTTAACATTGCCTCAATAGGATAATATCTCATTGCGTCGAGAGAAGACCAGCTTGCAAGCTGGCTCTCTGAACTACTAGCTTAATTAAGAACCTTTTATATTTTTTTATTATTTTCAACCGACTTCAAAATAAGGAGGAGGTTCTCAATTCTACTGTGTTTTCTCTTAATGTTTGTTACCTAATAACTTTCGACTGGGTGAACCGATTTTGATGTTTTTTTTATTTATTTAAAAGTTGGTGCTTCTCGTGTGGTCCCGTTTGGTTAGTTCTGACAATGGCATCCGTATGAAGTCGGTTGGTTCAGTTTTTTAAACTATAATTATTTTTATTTGAAAATATGCTTGCGCTTGACCGTCAACTCTCCTGGTGTTAAGTGACAGTTACGTTTTTTTTTTTTTTTTTGTTAAATAATAATATTATCATTACACAATAAAATCTCAACGCTATATATAGCCACTAACCCTAAATGAATTTAGTAACATGGTAAACAGAATCGCGCCTACCCTCTGAGATCTTAAGATTACAAGACACAGTATCTACGTGTCTAATGACCCGTCCTTCGTTTCCAGTCTCCGGAACAGAGACGTCTCTAACTATAGCTGTGTAACTGTCTCACATCCCGTTTATACATTTCCGAGGAAAACAACTAATTCATTGTGATTTCTCCAGCTTTCAGTTTACGTTGGTATGATTCGTGGAATACATTTTCTTGAATTGGGATATCGATTTATCGTTCTTTCTGTAGAAGTTATTTATTGGTTCTATGATTCAACTTGTACACCGAATTATAGGTACCATTCTTTGTGAAACAAAAATAGCAATATCGCTTCAGAATCGTTGTCAATTTAAAACCTTTACAGAGCCAACAATGTACTTACAAATTTTTGCGATAATATTATTCTACGGAACAGAGTGACGGAAAATCGAATTGCTCACTATCGTTATGCATCACGGTTGTCTAAATATAATCAATGCTAGGCTTCTGGCACTCAACCATATACAACAGCTCGGATCCCTGTGAGGTAAGCATAATACACTGATCATTTTATGATATCAGGTGTTAAATCTCTCCAAATTGCCTGCAAATTGCATTAGAAATAACCTAAAAAAGTAATAATGCTTACACATTACTGCTTACAATGTTGAATAATTTAAACAAGTATTAGAATTTAAAAACTGAACAACCAACTTAAGTTAAAACAACACGCTCTTAACAACTTAATCATATAATTGGACATAAGTAATAAATTGGTGAACCAAAAGTGATAAAAAGTATGTGACCGCCTTGTGTCAAGTGTAGCTACACTGAATCCATCGCAAAACGAATTTTCAAAATTGGCCCATTATTATCTGAGAAATCTGTGAACATACAAATATATATAGTCGAACACAGAATCTCCTCCAATTTTCAGTCGGTTAAAAAGTACTTTCCTTAGCAAACTCGCGGACTCTGGAAAACAATCCTACATTACGAAAGTATTATTGTAATCGTCCTTTTACTGTGTATAAGATATGTTTTCTTTTTACGGAAATTATAAAGTTAGCTACAAATTTATATACCTAAAGATACAAAGATAATGAAATGATACCGGCCTTTTTAGAATTTTAATGTCGGTACGAGATCCGTGAATGAAACAACGCTAACATAAATGGTTATTCTTTAAGCACTAGAAGCGCAAAAAATATGCAAATTAGGCGAAGCACGCAGACTCTAGCCTAATCTATGCCAATTGTCGCACAATACTACTTATCATACAAAATGTATGAATGGCTGCCATACCACATTTTCTGGTCACGTCTCAGAACCGTGCCCCGACGCCTGTCGCGGCCGAGGCTTCGAATCACGACTTCATGACTATGAATCAACTAACGTGCTAGCTTCTGTATTATTCTTACAAGAAATATGTACATACCTAACTAGTATTACAGACAATATTGTCGAAACCTTTATACATTAATTTACTCATTGAAATAAAATTACACTCTATATTTGTAACATACAATAATTCATTATTGTACATACAATGCACAAAGTAGGTAAAATATGAATACAAAAAATAGCAAATCGGTATTGAAGCCTTGTAACAAATTATTTATTTCTTTTGTAGTTGTAATGTACGCTACGCGTCTACGCAGCGCTACGAAGGTTCTACGCAAACTAAAAACTGTATCACTAAATAATTTTATAGCATAAATATTTAGTACGGAAAGTACATTTTAATTGCCATTCCACTGCCAAATAAACTTTCCGCTCAGCGTGATAAACGAGAGTTTAAAAGTAATTATTCCAAAGTAGGGATGAAATATTGCACGAAAAATATTTCCGTAGCTGCCTACTGTATTTTATTCACCTGAGCTTTTAATGGACACCTCATCGACGTTTTTAAAGCACTTTGCACATAATTTTACCGCTTATAATGAATAAATCAATAAATATTTGCGGTCATTTCACACAACACCATCTAGCCCAAACTAAGCAAAGCTTGTACTATGAAACTAGATGGCTGATAGAATAATATATACTTTTATTTTGTAAATATATATTTACATTTTATACATAGAAACACCCAGAAAATAAATACAGTGGATCATTTTATGGTTTTGTACACTTAATAGCTTAAGCAAATTAACGTTTTATTTTGTGTCCCCAAAAACGCTATTGAAATAAGGCTATCAAACTGTTTATAAGACTTACGATCTATATTTTAAATTCACTATAAAATTGTCTCTTAGTTCATTTCATGTAGTACATGAAATTTAGATAAACTTCTAAATAACAATAGCTTACGTAGTTAAAACGGTATAGTCACCACTGGTCTGTCAAAACTTAAGCTTGGTTCAGTTATCACTGCAAGTATATATTACTGTGTAGTAAAAGTCACATACTTTGATCAGAAAGTATGTTATTACTAATCACTATATAAAAGTTGTTTTAGTACGGTAGCGGTTAGTTTCCCGCCTAAACGCGCGCGGGCGAATGGAGGGCGGACGTGTATGTCGTTTGGCGCGCGGCACGCGACTGGGCGGCGGAGGCGGATCGATGCCGCCCTGGCTGCCGGAGGCTCTCCCGCGGGGATGCTCACTAGGGTGGATGGATGCGGCACTGAGCTTTTGCACTGACATTCAATTTATCTTGGCTAGGTGGAATTTTAAGAGAAGCTCAAAAATTAAACGAGGATTTTGATGTTGGTATTGCATTTTAAAGTTCAAGATAAGATCAATATTTACCGTACCTATACTATGGGGCTCGTATTTCTAATATAGCAATAAATTAGACACCAGGTTAACTTCTAACTAAAAATAATAAAAACTTAAGAAAATCTGGAGAAACATTGTAAGTTCAATATTTTTTTAATATATTGCAACAGCTATTCAAATAATATGGATAAGTGTACTAAGTATCAAATAAGTGTATTTTATATTAACCAACCATTGGCCGCCTCTTTCTTTAGATGAACATGATTTCCAAGCTTAGTAGAACCCATTGAGACTAAAAACAGATTTTTTGCATGTTTCTTATCACAATGCATCTCGTCTCTTCCACTATCCCTACATCAAATTCCTTCCTAAGGGCAACAAATTGAATAACTGAGAGGAAGGTGCACGTAGTCTGTTGGGGAGCGAAGGGCCATCCATCGGCTGTCCCTTTGAACGTCAGATTGAGTTATTCAAACCGAGAACAAATTGCGCGCGGTCGGTGCCTTTTTGCATACGTGAGTGTATCTTGGAGACACGCAAGGAACTACTTGTGAAGACACGCGCATATAAACTACTATGTGTCAGTAAATATGGTTTTGATTTGTGCATTCTTGTCTATGCGATTTCTAATATAATAGTAAATTCCGTAATAAAGAAAATTTGCTGGTGGTTCAACATAGGCTACACAGATCAATGAAAAATCCAAAAGTGATTGGTCAGCCAACTCTATAATAAACTTCCACACTCCATTAAGGAGTGTAATAAATATTATTTATTCTGTGCTAATGTTAAAAATGTCCTACTCTCCAAAACACTGTACTCTGTGGATGAATATATAAAAAATAACTACCGAGACTATCAAGTGAGGACTGATTAGATTATAGTAATAATATACAATATTATTACTTAATGATTTTATGATTTTATTTTACATAATGATTTTATTTATTATAATAGTTTTCATGACATTGACTGATGAAGCCTTTTGACATCTTGAAATAATAATTAATATTTATGAATTTGTTTATATAAGAATATTTTTAATTATAATTGCTATAATTTTTTATCTATTTATTGACGAAACCTCTATACAGCTAATGTCATTATTTGTTACCCTAGCCCCTATACAGCTTTATTTTATACTTTATGTGTCCATTTAACCAAAACTTTAAAAAAATGTAACTTATCGAATTTTTAAACTGATGTAAATGAAATTTTTATTCTTCAATTGTAAACTGACAGTACATAAATATGTTCTGTATTATACTTGTTATAATAATAGATAAGTTTTATGTGAATAAACAATATCAAATATATGTAATTTTTTAAAAGGAGTTTTAACGAACTGTCGATGGTATACCGCGCTTTATTTCCATGCAATAGAAGAAAACTATTTTTTACCATTACACATTAACATTAAATTTTTAGGGTTGATGTCCTGTTTGGATCAATGACGGTGCGTCTATTTTAGGAGCAGAGTGTTTCGGATTCAATTCCCGGCTTTTGATTTTGGTGTTAATTATTGTTATTGTACAAAACCCGATATATAGGCCTATAAGAAGTCTTAGCATTATGAATGTGATGCGATAGTTTAATTCAAATAACGAGTATAATGAATAACCTATTTAACTTAGCTAAATGTGTTTTTTTTTTAAGTTAGATCTACCACCAACCAACTTATTGACCACCAACTCATTTGATGTAAAGCGACGGTGTGGCCGAGGATGAATCTCGTTGATCTAGAAGATATCTATTCACTCCAGCCTTGAAGATTCCAAGATTTTAGATCCCAAGCAACAGATATGGTGGCAAAGAATTCCATTCTTGTGTAGTAGGCATCAAGAATGTGTACTGAAATCGCTGAGTACCGATTTTTTGGCATTTCTATGAGAAATGGGTGGAACTGCGCCGACTTTCTGTTAGTATTGCAGTAAAATGGGGAGGGTGGCATTGGGTCGTGAAGCTCTTGCGCACACTCCCCGAAATGAATTCTATAGAATATATACAGACAAGCTAGTTTACGACGGTGCTCGAGACGAAATAGCTTCTTGGCAACCAGTTTATCGTCACCGATTAACCTTACAACTCGCGAGTTTACCAATTCTAACACTGGTTCCAATAACTTTGAATTATAGTTTAAGAAACTGAAAAAACCGACTTCAAAATAGGTACACAATTTCGTTTACTACGATTAAGAATAAGTTCAATCAACCGAACTGCCAATTGAACTACTGGGAAGCATCAAAATATTTTTCCAATTATTAAAAAAAAAAAAAACGATTTTGATGATATTATTATGGAACCAATCTGAACGTATATTATTTCAAATAATTAAAAAAACAATTTTCCAATTTGGTTTATGACAAATTTATGAAGAAACAAATATTTATTGAAGATGATTAGAAAAGAAAATCATCGAAATTGAATAATGTTTAGGGGTAGAAATATGTTTTCTCCTTCTATATAGATAGTTGCGTTGAACAAACTAAACTATTCCTTTACAGTTTCCGTAATTGAGTACAAGTAAAACTGCGGACGAATAATATCTCTTCATTAAGGATTCGCTCAACGCGCGCAGCTATCTCTCTCACACATCACAACCTTTTTAAATATAAAAATCTTTGATGATCTTTGGGATATTAGAAAAGTGAAAGCTGAATTTGTTCATTTACACAGGAGAAATATTTAGAAACAAATTGTTCTCCGATATCTTTTAATTTAGCTGGGGAATAAGAAAACATATGTGTTTTTTTTTCTTATTCCGTCGCCAGTATAAATGATGTCTGATTAAAACTTTTTTTTAATGTTTCTTCTCTCTAAGCTTATTTAGCTCTTACTTTTCTAATAAACGTACTCAATGATTTTATATGTTTAAAAATGTTGTGATGCGCGAGAGAGATAGCTGCGCGCTTTAATCTCGACCTTAGGTAATGAGTAGTGAACTAACGTCACAGAGTAGAAATGACACCATTTGACTGATTAAGCCATTTTTAGCCGTCACCCGGCTCGGAATAGCACGACACCACTAATTAACGCCCCTGTCCTACTCGCTAGGGGCGGTTAAGTAGATAAATTCAACGTCCTACGGAACAGTGGAACTAAAACAAGCTACAAAAATTATCGTCGGTTTTAGAAAAGTCGAAACGGTTCCCGTTCTCAGTTCACAAAAAAAAATTTACTGTGACGCTCTATTATCATTGACTCTATTATCATTTGACAGGCCTCATGGCTCAGTGGTAGTACGATTGCCTCCTGAACTGTAGGTCGACGGTTCGATCCCCACCCAGGGCAAACATATATGTGATGAGCATGGATGTTTGTTCTGTGTCTGGGTGTTTCTATGTATTATAAGTATGTATTTACAAAAAAAGTTATGTATTATAACAACCATCTAGCTTCCATAGTATAAGCTTTGCTTAGTTTCGGCTAGATGGTGTTGTGTAAAATGCCCACCAATATTTATTTATTTATCATTTTATTCTTGTGCTAAATATGCTAGTTGCGCTCCACAATTTCATCTGACACCGCTATCATACTAGATAAAATTTCACACAAATTCGCTTAGCCGTTTTAGTATGACAATAAAAAATACACTCATAACTACGTAATGTGTGATAGTTTTGACTGTGATAAATTCTTAGTGGAGCTAGCTTGCTTAGTAAAAAACATTCAAATATTAAACTATTAAAACAGCTGAACTATTATCAGTAAACTATTTCGCTAGGTCCGTCATATTAGACACTCAATTTATATTCTATCGGGAAGACTCATCATAAAAATAGATTTGATTATAAAAATATAATCTATTTAAGTGGTTTCTTGTGTTAAATTTTAAACTGTTGCCAACTTCAGCACTAAATTACAGCCGACTGTCAAAAAATCTGTATTATGCGAGCGATAAAATCTTGTCTGCACATTATGGACATTTTAATTAAGACAGAGACAGATACGTTTAATTTATAACAGCTGTTTAGTAGTAGTCATATTAATTAGATTTGCAATACATGTAGTACCAGTACTTAGATGCTGTTTTAGATGTTTACGTTTTAGGTTTTTTTCTCACCGTTCCTTAATAGATTTATTCAAAACATAATATGTAAGTACCTATAAGCAGGTTGACAGGACTTAGAAATAGCATTGGTGAAATTATTACTCCCGATAACCGACTTTCGAACTGAGGCGGGTATTTCTAAGCCCAATAGCGTGAGTGAAGCGTAAGAAGCGAGAAATTTAGTGATAAGTATATATCGATCGATCGATTACGCATATTAATGTAACTTCTTAATTGTATAGCAATTTGAGAAAACCGTAGATCTACCTTTATCAAATTTTATAGTCAAGATCTAAAATTTTTTTAAAGTTCGTAGCGATTCAGGGGTTACGATCCAAGTTATAGAGGTCAAGAAATTCATATTATCCATTACTGGTATGGTAAAAACCGCATTTTTTCTCTGTAACTCTGTTGAAAAGAGAATTATCGTAGCAAAAAATGAGAACTAACGTCTCGATTGTGTTACTAGTCGAACAAATGAAATAATGACACACACTACAAATACAAATGCGTTTATTTGATTTGAAAACAAATTTAACACATGATAAATGCGAACCCATTGGTTTTAACTTATATAGTTATACACTATATGATAATGCCACATTAGTTCTCTTTCTGAACAGACTCTAGTTTCGATTCGCTTGTTTTTGAGGTTATTTAGTTCTCAGAATTTTTTCGTTGATTTGTTTTTCACTCTTCATTAGTTTGGCATATATTTTATGGCCAATAGAATATGTATACAAACCTAGAATTGTTCGATATTTGTGGGTTCTACTTATCATCTTCAACTACCTACGCAGTTAGATAACTACAACAACCAACTCTTAAAAAGGTATTAAGAACGCATAATGCTATTTTGCTTCAATATAAACTATACCGTCTTAAAAAGGTATTAAGAACGCTTAATGCTATTTTTGCTTCAATATAAACTATACCGTAGTCTAGCACGAAGCTGTTTGACGTCCAATCCGGACAACTGGGTTCAAATCCCAAGGCGCTCGTTTCTGTATTTTCGAATACAAGGTTAGTACCTTGTATTCGAAAATACAAATGAAAAATACAAAATACAATGTTAAAGTTATGTGGGAAAAACATTAAATAATAAAGAGCAACATCGCGTAGAATCTGCTAAACTACACTTGACTAACGTAGTGGACTGCAAACCTTACCCTTTTCACAATGAGAATTTGTCCTGCCTCCAGTAGCGGGACAGTTTAGAAAACCATGACTAATCTAGACCCAGATTTTTTTACTAATTCTTACCTAAATTACTACTGAAACTATTGAAATGTATAACTATAAATATGTTCACGTGTATAGACGATTCCGTTTTGATGTAGGACGTGTACACGAGTCTGTAATTAGCTGTTATAAACATCAAAACGGATAAACATAAACCGTTTACCTTTTAGCGGACCCGTTTAATGTTTTTAAAATAATTCAGGGCCATTAATCATTTCATCAGAGTATTGACTAGAATAGAGCAATTTGAACCAGCCTTTATAAATCAGAGGTTTTATGTAAACACTCGTAGACATTTTACTATGGAAATTAACGTGGTTTTCACACATTTTTAAATAAAAACTACGAGTCACTCGCTCAGTTTTGAGCCTAAATATCCGACTATAGTTGTCCGCAGTGCAAGCGCGTCACCGACCGAGAGTGACGTGTGTGCTGCTCCTTTGAAAAAGACCGCCGAATGCGGTTGAAACTATAGTCGGATATTTCGGCTCAAAACAGACGTGAGTGACCCGTAGTTTTTATTTAAAATTCTCGTAGATATGTTGGTAAGTAATTATTTCAGTCTATAATAGTGACTTCTAAATGATAAAAGAACTAAAATTTAGAAACCCATTTTTTTTTTCTTTGTTTGGCCTCATTACATTTTCACATTTGTCATTCATGTAGAAATGTATTTAATTAATTATTGTATATAGAAATGTATATTTGTGGTAGTTTTATCCAAAGACGGATGAGACGCAGCTGGACTATAGCGAAAACCTTTTCTACGCGAAGTCACGGCCAACAGCCAGTTTTCAATGTATAGATACGTTATCTAGAAAATGTTTTACGACATGTGCATTATCTGAGTCAGCTCCTAAAATAAAACAAAAAGGTACCGCAAACAATTTTTCAATATATTTAGTTTCTACTAAAAAGAGATACAATAGAGATACATTTTTATTTAATTTGTTTAACACATTATCATAGATTACCTTGGTGTTATAGTAAAAAAAGTTCAAATTATGCTGAGTATTTCATTAGCTTAATTACTTTAAATTACTCTCTCTCTCTGCCGCTCCATATTGTAAAAAAAAAGTATAAAATTATAATGTTACCCCATTAAGTTCGTGACACGACGCTCTGTCGCCGAAAGAGCAATAATTCAAACCCAAAGAAAATAATTCATGATACCCAATCCCCAACGAGGATAAATACAGACAGGATACGGTTAGCTGTTAAGTTTTTTAAACACGAATAAAACGTGAAAGTGTCAGGCAACCGGGAAAAGACAATAAAATTACTGAACAGGAAAAATACGGTTCAGTCTATTATGGAACACGATTTTTTACTTGGATAATTTTAGAGAATTTTACAAAATTTACAGCTCGTGAGTGATAAACCACTATTATTATTAACGGGATATTTACCGTGGTTCGCGTTAATTTTGAGCTCCCGATGTAACGCGAACCACGGTAAATATATCCGTTAATAATAATAGTGCTTGAATGAATGAACGTGATAGCTTAAAAAAGTGTCGTGAATGATAGTTTTGATAATATCACAACTAGCAAACTCTAGATAATATCTATAGCAAGATTTTGATTAGTTGATATGTTTATAAGGTGGTATAATATGATATACAGATCAAGAGCGTATTTAGGATTACCTATCTATAATCATTTCCACAAAAACGACGGTGACGTTGACTGAACGATGATTTTTTTACGATGACTTGGAAATCACTGTTATGGTTTTCATAGTTACATACTTGATCAAAACCTTAAAATTTGGACATGACAGGAGTGAGTAGAGTCTAAACTGAAAACTCACTTCTATCAGAAAGCGTTTGTTTTCGTAGTAGCCTCCACCAGGCGTTTCTTTATGATCCGAATCGACCTATTCCAAAATATATCTTGGGCCATTCGCACCCCACCAACTACTGCGGTGCGAATGGGCAATTCAGAAACAGTACATGGGCGATTCGCACCGCGGTTCGAACCACTCGCGGTGCGAAACGCCTAAATACCCAACCTTGTACGCGTTAAAGGTTGTTACGATTTCTATTTATAACTGACATTATAGTGCTAAATTCACCAATCTTGTGCATTGATTTTTATTTTTCATATAGTATAAGCTTGCGCTTGACCGCTATATAGCCTGATGTTAAGCGACTGTTGCGATCTACGAGGTAGCGCGCTTGTCTAGAAGGAACTATTCACTCGCGATTAAAAGACACCCAGATTATATATTCCTCATTTTAGCGTTACGCTCAATAAAAGTGGACATAGAACGAAGTAACAAAGACCATTCTGATTCTCGGTTCCAAATCCTCTCAAGATTTCTGGTACTTCCAAGTTGGTAAAAATATAGGGCAATATATACAGACACAAAAATAATACTCAAAGTATTATTTTATGTAGTATTAACTATGCTTGGAAATACAGAAGGAACTTATTCTTTTTTTCTTTTTTGAAGTCGGTTAAACAAAATGTCTGTTCACTTACATCTAAATAATATTTGTGTCCGGAAGACAGTTACAAACAGAAAAACATACTTAGATGCTTAAGTCTTTACATACCCACATATGTATTTTGAAGGATGTAACGAAAATTCGTGATTCTCTGAAGGAGTAGCCGCCCCGACTGAGTATGGGGTGGCATTCAATAATGCAGTCCGTTTGCTTTGCGTATTTGTGGAGAGGGTGGGCTTGTATAAACTCATACCTATTTTATTAACCTTCGAGAAGATTTAGTACGCATACGTTATTTCACGGTTTTGGACAAAAACAAAAATGCCTAGAACAAAGGCTGTACCTATGATGGATAGGTACAGATAGAATATACCTATGCGTGTTTTGTATAGCATCATAATCACACGTTTACTTCATCCGTTATATTATTTCAAGGAACACAACTTAGCTCGACTTTCAGCTTCTGTAATTTTATATGTTTACCTAGTTTTTCAACTCACAAGTAAAATTTTAGTAAGTAGCCAAGACGTGTCTTGACACGCATGTGGTTGGGTTCCGTATCTAATACTACAATGAGAAAAATACATACTTTGTGAGTACTTTGTTTTGTGATAATTTTGCGCCTGATCACTAACTCACCTGTCGTTAAGTGACGTTGCGGTCCACGATGGAGCGCGCTTACCTAGAAGAAATCAATTCACTCGCGATTTAATTACACCCTGATTATATCTATCGGGAATAATCCACTCAGGAAACGTATCCAACATTATCAAAGTAGTCTTCAGTAGTTACTTAAGACCTTTTTGTACTACAACGTGCAAATTTTTTTATACGTAGTAAATTATTTCATTATTAATTTATTTTCTTAGATGCTATACTTATAACAAGTATTACTCACACACAAAAAAATATAAATATGTACCTATTGTAAAAAAAACTATGATACCGGCAGCGACGCAAGGCTCAAGTTGCCGGTAGTAGAAGTTAAGTACAGAGTGTGGAACCTCCTGAAAATACGCCTCGTATCTAGGATAACTGCCTTTTGTATCTGACCTTTGACCCAACGATCTAACAAGGGCCTCTTGAGACGTTGGTCGAGGCTCTTCGCTATGTGACCGAACAACATCTCAAATGGCAGTTATCTTGTAAGCCAAATGAAAGTACTTCCTGAGCTTGCTTTACTTTATAGATCTAATAGTTTAAAAACACAGTGGAAAGACACATTTTTTAATGTGTCCTTCCATGTTTTTAGTGTGTCTAATGAAAAAAAAAAACGCCATAATCCACTTTTATTGTGCGTACCACCAAAATGTGAGATACGCTTCCGAATGAGTCTTTCTGGATGGATGGATATAATGTGGGTGTTCTCAAATCGTGAGTGAATAGGTTCCTTCTAGGAAAGACCGCTCCACCGCAACAGTAGCTCATCAGGCGAGTTAGCGGTCAAGCGCAAGCCTATTTTTAAATAATATATACATATATTATACAAATAATATTGAAAACATTTAAATAATTGATAAGCTCGAGATTCGGATGCTGCAGTCCACGACGGAGCGCGCTTGTCTCACAAAAACCTATCCACTCTTAATTTTAAAACACCCATGCTAATAATGCCTATTAGAGAAACCCACTGAAAACCACTCCTCTAGACTAGAAAACTGTAAGAATGTCAAGTCCTTCTTCTCGCCGGTAACAAAAAGGGGCAAGTGTGATCTGGCACCGCACGTGGAATATTTACGAGCTCCCAAACTGATATATGAACCCGCACTTCCGGTACATACTCGCATAGTTTTTACTATTCAAACCCTCCGGCACACTCCCTAATATTTCTTTCATAATATCTATCTATTATTTTATTCTGTGATAAATCGGAACAGCGGCTGTCATATATTTTTAACCCTTGACGCAAAACGAGAGGTGTTACGTCTGACGTATGTGTCTGTCTGTGGCATCGTCGATCCCTAACGAACGAACCGATTTTAATCTAGTTTTTTAGGCTTCTGTACTAATGTTGCGGCATTAGCCGGAAGCCTAGGCCTATTCGTGAGGCTACGGTGCCTGTCTGTCTGTCTGTCTTACACTTAAGCGGCTGTATCTTTTGAACGGTAATTGATAAAAATCTTAAAATTGGCAACTTGGCTTACTTTGATCTAAATCAGCAAATACTCAGGGGACTCTGATACTCATATCAGGGGACTTCGTCGTTTAGTCCCGCCTGGTCACATGGAGAGTCCTTCGAGGGAGGGCCCTTTAAGTACTGAAGTGTTGCTTCTAGCTCTTGGTACGTAAGTACTTTGCAAACATTCTCTGCCATAACGCCTGAGTAAAGTGTATTTTTATTTTTTTCCCATATTTACCTCTTTATATGAAAGAGCATTACCACAATTAGACCTACATAACACTATTTTTAATTGATTTCAAAAAGGGGGGCAGTCGTTAAGATTATGTATAATTTTTTTACCGGTTGCACAACAAGGAGGGTAATGATATTTGTGTGTATGTATATTTGTATACGTATATAATATGTATTATTACGTGCTAGGTGTCGTTAGATTCTTCTTTACATCCCGAGTATATTAGGCCCGATAGGCTGTTGCGATTTTCCTTAACCTCCAATATTTTTTCGTAACGATAAAGTGATTTTGATTTAAAAAAATGTTAATTATAATTATAGTTTGATAAACTGAAAAAAAACTGACTTCGAAATACGCAATATGTATAACGCCTGTAGAAAAGTGAATAGCAAGCCGCGTATATGCGTACATATGCGACTTGCTATTCACTTTTCTACAGTTGTTTGGGTGATACTTTACCAGTAATTTTTTTATAAAAACTAAAGTACTGTATCGATTTTGATAAAATTTATATGGGACTACTTGTGAAGTTTGATCTACCAAATACAAAAAGAATCATCAAAATCAATGCACAATTGGCTTAGTAATCGGTGAACGAACATACAAACCGAATTGATAACCTCCTTCTTTTTGGAAGTCGGTTAAAAATACATTTTTATTTATTTATTTAGTTTATTGCTACACGACACAGAATACAGTCATTACAATTTTTACAATGTACAATTCATAATTTGGACCTAAACTATATTCCTTAAATGTATAAGTACACAACATGTTATAATTACAATTACAATAATAAGATTTTTTTAGCTTTATGCCTACTTTCTAGAGAAAACGTACACTCAACATCATACCAGGCGTAACATTAGGGACACCACAAAAGTTGCTCTTGTGCAGTGTGTTTTGTTTTTTCTTTTTAACCGTCTTCGAGGAGGAGGTTCTCAATTCGACTGAATGTTTTTTTGTATGTTTGTTCAGCGATTACTCCGTCAATAATGAATTGTTTTTGATGATTCTTTATCGATAAGTAATATCTCAGAGGTGGTCCCATATACATTTTATCACAATCGGTTCAGTACTTTGGTTTTTATAACAAAATAAGTGAAAAATGTAATTTTGTAAAGGAATTTAAAGGAATTTAATTTAAAGAATTAATTTAAGTGTAAAATTCCTTTACACAAACATTTAAAGGAATTGCTTATTTAAAAGTCGTTTTTTTTTTAAGTTTTTTAAACTATAATTATTGTTTGAAAGGGTAAGTGGTAAATAGTGATACTTCCCAAGTGGTCCCATAGAAATTTTATCAAAACCAGTTCACTATTTTGGTTTTTATAACAAAATAACTAGAAAAATATGTCATAAGTCAACGAATTGGGTATTTTGAAGATGTTTTTTTTAACAATTACTTACTTGTAACATAGGTATTTGATACTATCATGAATGATTATCAGTTTTCCTCACTATACATCGTTGTTTATACCTAATAACTAGTAAGTATAATAGTAAAAAAAAAAAAAAAAAAACACGCTTAATCTTATCAAATACAATACAATAGTATTGTCATAGGTCCTTGATAAGTATGCCAAATTTCGAGTTAATCCGCCGTTTTGAAGGGGGTCAAAATCATGTTCAAAGTTTCCGTTACATACTAACATACGTATGAAGCTAATAAAGCGTGTTAAAAAGCAGAAAACGTAGGCATAATCGTAAAATGCAGAGCTTGTAACAAAATAACGCTCAAATTCACAGGTCATCGCATCGCTCCTTGGCGCCAAATAGACGGAATGTCACCTGCACCATCTGAATAAAGTAACGTATTCAGGTGTGGAAGTAGAGCCTACTTACATTCCAGCCACGAACGCTGCAATCAGGGAGATTGTCACACGGGCACGTATCGAATGCAATATCCAAGATCTTGCGATTACATATGCAGACGATTTGGCGTGCTATAGGGTCTATACCTCATACATAGACAGCACATCGTAATGTAGGTAGACCTAGACCTTTAAATATACCTAGACCTAGACCTATATACACAGTGCCACAGAAATGTGCACTAATAGTTTAGGGTGACAATCCATCCATCTGAACAACATTTAACAAGAGGCTATTCCTGAAATCGCGACAAAAAAACAGTTGATCCCATCACTTTATCATACGTCTTCTCATAGGGGTTCATAAACTTGTTCTATGGAAAAACCGATTTTATCGCGATTTTACGTAATTATGACCCCTTAGGAAAAGATGTTGTTTAGCGTAATTTTTGGAAATTTGCCAAACTTATTCAAAATTTGTACTAAACTTCTAAAGTTATGACCCCTAAAATATCTCTAACTTTACAATCTTAAAAATTTGGATACTGAATGCAGTTCTGTATAATAATACAATAAAATTATAGAAGTAACCTGATGCTGGAGTCAGTTAAGTCTCTTCACTTCATAGCATAGTAGCATGGAAATTACATTTTATATACAGGTTCAATTTTATTCGGCTTAGCACGTGGAGTAAATAAAAACCAAATAACTAGTTCTAAAACAATTTTCTGATTTACCTACTCAATTTATTTACTAGAAATATAAATTCCTATAAATGTTTAGTAGTTCTTAACTTTGGTACGGTAGCTTTTTAATCAGTTTCGCCAATATTTTGCATCCTCTCCTACGTTTGGTTTTTCAGTAGGTAGCTGTAACCAATACTTGATCGCGTGTCGCGCGTGACCCTCAAAATTTGATTACCAAACTGCATTTGGTAAGATTACACCTCGTGTGTGTATCCGTAAGTACATATCTATCTTTTCTTTGATATTATGACTAATGACGGCAATCATCAATACCGAAGTGACCCTCAGTGACAAGCAGACATTAGCGCCCCTCATTAATTTCACTGAATGAAACCGATTTACAATTTATTGCACGATTGCTCACGAATAATGCATACGGTCCAGTGGCACTTACCTATTCTTTTTTTATTGCGAATAATTCTGCGTTTGACTCGTATTTTTTTTATTTTGCAAATTGTTTGTTCTCAGATTTTCCCGCTCTTAAATATTTTCTTCTTTTTCCCTCTTTGGATATGACGTAGATAGATAGGTAGGTAGATAGGACTCATGAGACTAGCACGTTTACAATTTTCAAGATGATAATAAAATTATAATATCAAACATCAATTTAGGTTTAGTCACAGTCTGGTCTGTCCTAGTTACGCACTAAAATAAGATAAGACTAAAATAAGTCCTATTATTACGCACGTTTTTTTTAACACGAATAAGTCCGCCTTTTACTACCAACTCGCCTGTTGGAAAGCGACGATGTGGTCGGAGATGAAGCACGCAGAGTCAAGTTGCTATAAAGTTTTGCCCACTATTTGAAAAAAAACACGTACTTACCTGCCTAACAACATTTAATTTCACTTGTCTACCTTGTCTATACTGGTGCAGGTAACTAAACACTCAATAAAATAAAATAGGTACCATCTTCATTACTTCATTAGAAATATGTCATGATTAAAAAAAATTATGCAGCAGCGATATAATAATTAAAGTTCCCGACAAACTTGCTTCTTTTTGTAGAATCACAGAATACTGTTCATAATATCAGAAGTCAAAACATAACTTTGTTAGAGCGCCATCTCTCGCTTCATCCTTGTACTATGTTGCATTTCCAGAGATGTCCATCTTTCTCCGTAGAAACGTACTCAAAGCGTTATGGTGATATTTTATTTCTACTACTCGTCGCTAGGTGGCGACAAATGGTATTAATTTTCTGGTACGTACATACTTAATGCTATTTGAGGAATCAGTAATTCAGTATTCATCTCATAGTGTTTTTTTTTAATGTTCGTATATGTATAAAACTTATTTGTTAGGTTAAGAAAGTGAATTATTGAAACTGAAGCTATTGACTGCTTATTTAAAAGCGACAGGGAAAGGCTGTAATGATCAAATAAAACCGCACAAGTGCGAGTCAGACTCGCCCACCGAGGGTTCCGTACAGACTAATAAATAAAAGGGGGACATCATATTTTTTTTCATATTTTCCTTCTTATACCCAAAAATATATATCGTAAAATATTTAAAAACCTGTTTTAACGCTAATAAAGCTCTTTCATAATTATGATACCCCACATGATACGGTTAAAGAACTTGAAAATTTGGACCCTCATTCCTTGCGTAAAGACACATTTTTTGTGATTTAAGTAAATATGTCCAGTTTTCGGATTTTTTTCTATATGTGTACTCTTCTAACACAATGCTTCTTGCAAAATTTCATAGTTCTAGGTCAACGTGACGTACCCGATAGGTTTTGATTCCCTTGTGAGTGTGTCAAAATGTGCGTTTTTTTATGACATATTCGGCTGTAACTTTTTTTTATGAAATCTGAGAAATTTGATTTTTCTTTCTGCAGCAAGATACCATGTATTTGCTTATATGGTTTTAATTTCAACGCGATACCTTCACGCATTCCCGAGATTAAGGTCTTGACACGGACAGACGGACAGACAGACGGACAACAAAGTGATCCCTATAAGGGTTCCGTTTTTTTCTTTTGAGGTACGGAACCCTAAAAACCATTTTTTTAATTAATTATCTCGATATATTATTATAAGAGTGCCACATAAGTGGGAACAGGGTAAGAAGAAGTAGAAGATATTATTATAAGAGTGATACAGCTAGTAATATTATAAAAGTGCAGGCTACAATCTCGTCTTCGCGGCTTGTGCTTATTACTGTATTCTTTAATATATGCTTAAAAGTAAGTACAGGTTAAAAATAAAATAAAAAAAATCTCACTGACCTGTATCTGTTCGGCAGCTTTCTTCGCCAGTCCCGGGTCAACGATTGTGATGTCCAGATTCGATGTACACTGCCTGGCACTCTCACTAAACGCTGCCGCATTCGCATAATGAGCTCCTGTGTCACTCGTCTCCACCGGAGAGCTAGGAGACAAAATCCCACTGTCCGTATCGCTGACGTTAGCCGACTTCCGAGCCGTCCTGGAATTCTCGCCAACCGGAGATTTCAACGGTATACGAGACTTTTCCGCGCTCGGGGATTTCAACGATATCCGAGGCTGCCTCGCCCCTGCTTCCGGGCTAAATCCGGTGTCGGGATCGAATATAACATAATTATCCTTGTCACAACGCACTTTATTGTTCACTGTCACCGTATATTTCTTGTTAGGGCTGAGATTCAGGAAGGGATCCTCGCTGTCTACCGGACTTTCTGGTATTATCGACTGAATTTTTGGTGTTATCTTAGGTATAGACTTACCGTCGATTGTACGTCTTATAACTGTATCGTTTGTAAACTTTAAACGGACATACTCGTTAGATATAGTACGTCGGACCGGTGATGATAAGAAAGGTGACGGTTTTTCGTCTTGTAAATTGGTTTTATTTAGAAAGGAATTTGTTTTAGGCTTATCCATTGTTTTTGTCGGGGAAAACGGTAATCTTAACTTGGAAACGACTCGTTTCTTCTGATTGCTAGCATTTAAATCTATATCAGTACCTTGCACAGTGCTTCTATAAACAGGCAGCACACTGGCTTTTTCTTCAATCTTTTTTGTGTCTTTTGTTAGCTTAGTACTAGTCTTGACGATATCGAAGGATTTGTTGAGTTTTCTTATCGGTGCCGGAGTTTTGAGTCTTCTATCTTTCTTTTTATCCTGAGATGGTTCATTAGCACCAGTTGCGTTACGTTTCTCGTTAGGGTTTCCAATCTCTTCTGATATGATAAAAGTATTGCTACGATCACGGAGTGCTTCATTTTGAGGTATATCGAAATAATCTTCATTTATGGGATTATTTAGATATCTATCAATAATTATATCTACTTCACTTGATTCAGAATTACTGTTAGACGATCTGTTTTCATTGATTATAAAAGATATTCTTTGTTCTATATCTATAAGGCCATCTTCGTCTATACTTCTCGAAGTACCGCTACCAGAATCTGATGGAGTCTCCACTTCGAATATAGCTTTCTGACTATGTAAAAGTTGCTTCGAGTTTTCAGGGCAAGATCTTCTTCTTTTGACTGTCCCAGTGGCCGCTGACGGGGAGTCCCAATCTAAGTTTTGGTCAGTTTGAGCCCCACTCTTTTTAGTTCGTCTTGGGCTTGTCATTATAAAATTTCATTTTGTTGCGTGTACAGTCTTATTGATGTCTATAAATGAGTTTGATAGTGAAACATCGTTTGATGGCAGTCGTAATGCAATTATATGTGACGGACAACGCGTTCGACCGTTAGTGGAATGCTATACGAGTGTGGATGGTCGATTGTTATCTAATTACTAAGTTGTAGCGATGCACATGGGACACCGATAGGTATGAACGTGTCCGTTATTTCCTCTAATGGCCACATTTGTATTTGTTTGGTGACACGGAAGGGGTGTGCTATGGCAATAACTTACAATGGATAATGGTAAAATGTGAGTCGATGAATGCAATATCAAATGTACCTATCCATTTTATCTAGGTACTTACAAACAAATATACACAGGTCACATCACATCACATCTTGATCATGTTATGTTTAAATTGTTTTTTATATGAAGTTATCCATACGCCCTTACACAATTTTTTATATGAGTGAGTATTTGTATTTTACGATAAAGCTAAATTTGATAAGCGTTTAAGGAACTCTACCACACGGGCACCGATACATATTTGATTTAAGTTTTTATTCTAAATTTTAGTTTTCTTTATTTTATTTAAGTAGCATAGGTTATTTTTATTTCTTTATATTTGTGTATTATTTAAGTTATTTTAGTTTAGTTTTAGTTCAATCTATAGTAATAGTGTTGTGTGAAATGTCCACAAATATTTATTTATTAATATTAAGATTATGGGTTAAATTGCAGGGTGCAAGTAGTTACATGGAAAAAAAACTGTAGGTACTATTTATCTGGGCAAACGAGTAAACATAAACGCACCAATGTAGGAAAGTACATCTAAAATAGAACTTGACAAGGAAGGACTTGTCCGGAAGATAGTTTTTACGTCTGCGCTGCGGCCTCGCAGTACACCATTCCATATCCCCACGTGCAATCCGAGGAAAGCGAAAAACTTTAGTGTTCTTTATCTAATACATTATTCAGACTTTACAGACTGCTTGGTATTCAACATCTTGTATATGTAACTGGATAGTCATTTTAGTTTAAGTAGTATTATTAAATTGAGTTTGTACTTTTACTTATATTCTTAAACAAAATATATGGTAATAAATAACGAATTTAATAACTTGTACGACATTGTTAGGATATCCTACACTTCTTCATCATCATCATCTCAGTCACAAGAATTCCACTCCCTGATATAGGGTCCCATGGATTTCTAAAAAGAGCGGTTGGACACGGCTTACATCCTTACTGCTGCCTGTACGAGGTTTTAGGGTTTAAAAACTCAATCAATTGACTTCAAAATGCCAAAATTTGTTTTAAACGCCAAATTACTGAACCGATTTTGATGAAATTTATCCCTTATATGGTACAAGCAAAAGAAAAAAATCAAATCGGTTAATAAATGACTGAGTTATGCGGTAACAAACATAAATAAATACAACTGAATTGAATAAACAACTAAGGCTCACTACATTGCAGCGCCCCTACGGAGTCCTTGTACTGTATACTTACTGCTAATTTTTGTTAGAGTAAGTACTAATTTTAAGAACTGTACAATTTGCAATAAATAAATAAACTCCTCCTTTTCGAAGTCGGTTAAAACTCCGAAATACATTTTGTAATAATGAATTAAAAACAGAAATAACCGTTCGGTATACAGTTAGTTACCCGAGTATTTTATTAGAAGACATCCCCTCGCTGGGGCAAGTCGAGACTGCGGAGAAACTTTCTGATTTGTTGCGTCGTGGCTCGTGTGTCGCCGGGACTCGGCTTCTACTGTACATTCGCATACAGTGACCTTAACGTCGTTTTATTAATATCATCATCATCTTCTTCATTTGACTGGCCTTCTGGCTCAGTTGATAGTATGAACCTGCTAAGCTGTAGGTCGTTGGTTCGATCCCCACCCAGGGCAAATATTTGTGGGATGAGCATGGATGTTTCTTTATTATTATTTATTATATTTTTCGGCTTAAGAAGGAAAATATAAAAGAAATATATGATATCCCCCTTTTATCTACTAGTTCGAACGGAACCCTCTGTGGCCGAGTCTGACTCGCACTTGTCCGGCTTTTTTTGTCGCAGGTTTTTGAGTTTTCTAAACTTATACTTGTTATAAATTAATTTATTCATAACTACTAACAACTACTAGAAAAAAAACACTGCTCGTATTTTTGAGCTGGACAGGTCCATTTTGGAATGTGTTTGATTTGTACGAAAAAAAAAAACATTTTAGTCATGTACCTACTTATACATGTTTCATCATATATCCGTAAACAAACACCAAACCCATTATAAATAACAACTTTTAAAGATTTTATATCATCTACTTTAGATACAAGTAAAGGAACAGTTTCAAAAATACATAATGTTTGTGTCCGACTGTACATGATCCTGAATTCCAGGGCTTGCACCCTGACTTACAATCGAAGTTTATGTTATCTGAGCAGGTACTTTTAAACAACGTCCATGTGCGAATATGCGTTAAGAATAAGGAAATGTTATAACATATCTGTTAGTACAATACCATAGAGCTAAAATTCGTGTTAGTTAACTATACTTTTAAGCTAAGTATTTACTAAATATTCAAAGAGGTAATCTTGCCATGATGATGATGCTTGATGAAAAACAATTCACAAAAAAAGTCGAATTGAGAACCTCTTTTTTTTGGAAGTCGGTTAAAAATAAGGCAAGGTGCATATCGGTATCCACGCAAAGGTTTCCATCCCTCCATCCCTTCCTAGCAAAAGCAACGTGCACTGTATCAGACATTCTTATCAGCTGCCTCGGTGAGCAAAAACAGCGACTTTAACTGCCGCGGAAAGGGATTCCTCCGTCTTAAGTGATTTACAGGCGCCCTGCGACCCATCTGGGAACATTTCCTTTACCTCAGTTTACATTATAATACTCATTTTGAAAGATACGAGATTTAGTAATAGAAATATTTGATCTCAATTATATATAATGATTTTTAACCGACTTCAAAAAAGGAGGAAGTTCTCAATTCGACTGTATTTTTTATATATTTTTTTATGTTTGTTACCTCAGAACTTTCCCGTTTCCACTTGTGGTCCCATTTCAATTTGGTCTTGTTCTGACAATGGAGTCCATGAGAAGACGGTTGCTTCAGTTTTTTAAATTATACTTATAATTATTAATGACAATAAACTCAATACAACGACGGACGTATTTTAAATATAAACAGATAAACACTTTAGAGTACACACCTTAAAATAAATTACATAGAATAATCATCACAACAATGTTCATATCACTAAAAGCGATCTCTCCCAGGCAACCCTGGTATGAATAGAAAGAAAAATATAGTTTTATGCCCGCGAAAACCACTTCGTTATTCTACTACTGTGAAGAAAAATACTTTTTTTTAATACAAGATAGATCTACGATTGGTCACCAACTCGCCTGCTGTTAAGCGACAGTGTGTCCGATGATGGAGCTCGTCGATCTAGAAGATATCTGTTCACACTAGCCTTGACAATTCCAAGATTGTAGGTCTCAGGATACTGATGTTTACGAAAAACCAACGGTGGCTCCCCAGGAAGTTTTCTGAAATTTGTATTTCACTTGATTATTCGTTTTTGCGTATTTTTTTATATTTGAGAAATAATTGCGATGTGTACCTACATTGTATACTTGAAAGTATGTTAGCTTTATTTTCTTATTCGACAAATAGCACCAACATGTGTCGTGTATTGCTTATTATAAATGCGTATTCTTTAAAATAATTCTAGTAAAACCACGCGTTTATTACGAAAAAGTTCGTTGTAGGTTACGAAAAAACGATTTATTTTTTATTTTTGCGAGATATGTATTATTATTATTACATACTAACATACATACACTCGAAAAACATAACCCTCCATCTTACGCAGTCGGGTAAAAATAAGTTACCGTAAGATGCCTCAATAGCTGGCATAACGTTCGGTACGTGCCCCAGTGTGAACTGTTACTAAAGGGGCGTGCAAACGAGGTTAGTAGAAATTGCGGTATCTCCCTTTCTTAACCTTAAGGTGAGAGTGGGACAGCAGTGCAATGGAAACGAAATTCGAAACTCCCCTGCAATAAACATTTCCGGCTAAATGGGTCAGGAAGATGAAGTTTATTCCGTATGATGCCCAACAGTGGGCAAGCGTCGTTAAAGTGAAGTAGAAACACTTTTTTTAAATAAATAAATTTAAAGTAATTTTCTCCATAATGTTTTTTTTTAAATTAATGCAAATCCTAATTGTGTTTTGAAGGAACCGCTATGCAAGATAAGGCCGCAGATTTTTCTACAAACTTTTTGCATAGATATGTAATTCTTGGAATTAAAAAAAAAACATCTATCTCAATTTATATTTATTTGTTTAATAGGAATATAAGACTCTTTTGTAGCCAAACAGTAGTGTACAAGCATTACGATGTTCCGAATATCCATGAGTAAAAACGTTTCCAGCAAAACTTAATGATGTAAATAAATATTTCTGATTGACGAGTACATATTATGTAGGTAGTTATTCATCCCCCTCATCCCTCTGCTTTAGATTAAAAGGGTCTTACTCAGCAGTATATATGTTGTTTTTCTCATCTTTATCAGTAACTACTAAGGAGCGGGCCACCGCCGTAGCATAGGTTAGCTGTAAGCTTTTGTAGTAGATTTAATTCAATAATTATAGAGCCTTCGCATCGGCTACACGTAGTCTTAGAGCTTCTAAATCGGCTACCGTATTTTAAGTTAGTCATTAAAGGCTCTATGTCGCCTATACAGTTTTTAATTATAGTTTTTAAAAACCCTAGAGAACGTTCCCGAAATTTTAATAGGTACTTAAAATTTCGTTGTTTACGTTATTGAAGTTTTAAGTGAAAATTAACATCAGCAACTAGCGATTTAATCATCACATTAATTAGTTGCGTAAAAAATGTTTTTTTACGCAAGATAGATCTACGATTAACCACCAACTCGCCTGATATTAAGGGACGGTGTGGCCGAGGATGCAGCTCGTCGATCTAGAAGATATCTATTCACTCTAGCCTTCAATTCCAAGATTGTAGATTTCAGGAAACAGAGATGGCGGCAAAGAATTCTGTTCCTGTGCAGTACGCATCAAGAACGTGGACCGATATCGCTGATTTTTGGCATTTCAACGAGAAATAGGTGGTAACTTCAAATTAAAATTCTTTATTTTTCTGTGAAACTAGGTATATGAGCAGTACAATAAGTGGCTGAGCTCTTGTGGTAATTCGCCGACTTTCTGCTAGTCCTGTAGTGAAATGGGGAGGGTGGAATTAAGTTGTAAAGTGCGCACATTCCTGCGCGAAATGAATGCTGTAGAATATAGACAGACATGCTACTTTGCGACGCTACTCGAGAATAAGTAGCTTCTTGACAACTAGTTTATCGTTACCGATTAACCTCAAAGCTCGCCGGTCCACTGACTCAAAAGCTTCCAGCAGATACTTGGCTGATCCATCAAAATGGTATTCTTAATATTCTTCTATTCTATTCTTTGTGTTAATATAAATTAAACATAAACCGGCCGGCCACCCCGCAAATCGGTTTTACTACCAACAAACAAAACCAAATGAATCCTGACTCCTGACACAAACCGATGTAAAATAAAACAAACTGCCCAACGACCTCTCGCTGCAATAAAGGGAACTAATAAAACTCAATATACAAAGACCAAAGTATACAGTGGGGCGGCACAGTACACATTTTAGCGCGGCATTAACGCAACGATGTTTTGTGTTTTATGCTTCACACGAGCTGCACTGGACTGCATGATTAGAACTGCAAATTGCAATCTATCTAACTTATAAACGCATGTTAATATCTTATTCACTGAATAAGCATTTGTCACCTTCTGTGACACGGAAAATGTCACGCGCGAAAACGGAACAAAACACTGTTTAACTAAAATGCGCTTATTCAGCGTTTATAAGTACCTATAAAAGATGGTACGAAAAAAAGTACAAAAAACTTAGGCAATATACATACATTTATTTGTTTAGTTTCAAAGTATCTTTACCTTAATGTAATAATAATAAAAGTGACATAGGACACGTTCTTAGTCATATATTATTTAGAAGTATAACATAAATTTATTAGCCATACGGCTAAATTGTAGTTATATTGGGATGCTTTTGGCTTTCTTTAAGTAAAAGGAAAAAGGTTTCTAATTAATTTATTCATAAGTATCTATATTAATTATTAAAAGAAAAACAAAATACCCGATTGAAGAATAGCCGTTTTGCAGCGTAACTTACGATTTCGTTACGCTTGACACGCGTAACACTGTATATTTTTTGCGAGAAAGTACGTAAAATCGCTATAAAAGAATAAGAATTCGCGTTCTTTAGAATAATTCTAGTAAAATCACTTGTTTATTACGAAACAGTTCGTTGGAGATTAGTGATTACAACAAAACGCATTTTTTTATTTTTGCCAGAGGTGTATATTATTAAAAAAAAATCTATGACACTCAGGGAGTGAGACATCTCGCACATCAAAATCAGTCAAGCCGTTTAGGCTGTAGGTGATCATATGGAAACATACATACATCCACATACATACACTCGCAAAAACATAACCCTACTTTTTACGCAGTCGGGTAAAAATACATGTAGTATAAATAAATTTATTTCACCAGTAAATTTGCTTTTAACACCGCCAACCTCAAAAAACTAATTAGGTTCTTAGTATATTTTCGAAAGGCAAACAAAAACTTGACTGCCTTAACGTACTATAACAACTAGGTATACCATGATGTCCCAACATTAAAATCGTTACCTATTGCTATATCATTTGTACTCATATATTATTGAATAAATTAATAAGTAAAACTCTATACCTACTCATCCAAATTATAGAGTTACGTGGCTTTTCCTATAATATTTTCGAATCTTCTTGTTAGATCTCGTGGTGACCTATCTACTCTTATACATGATAATAGGTACTTAAATAAACTTCATAAAGAACTGTGGATCGATTTAGTTGTAAAATGTTTACTAACGAACTTTCTCAGTGTAAAAAGTAGCATCTAAGACCGCAGTGCAGTCCGTCTGTAAAGCTCCGAAGAAATATTATTTGCATTTGTAATTTAGGGGTGGCTTCCCCTAGAGAATGCATTCCTGCACTTGTCCTCTCCTCGTAGACACGAGACGCACACATAAGCGTCAAACGTTACACACATGGATGGAAGTGTGAAAAATGAAAATAAAGTTGCGTTGGTATAATATTCTATGGATATTTTTCTTTCAAATTTAGGCTTATTACAGCCTTTGTAATTTCAATTTCAAAGCTTTTATTTATGCCGTAAATGGTAACGAGAATAGTTTTTATCGGATTTCACAATTACATATTAAGGTTTTGATTGATTTAGAGTCTAATAACAATTATAGTAATTTAAATTAAAAATAAGTATATTTGGTTACATTAAAGTAATTCAAGCTCCTTATTTAAGTGGCTTATAAAATGATAAAGGCCCTAATAATGCATTCGACACAATTGAGTCTATTTTATTATCATGTTCAATTATATTATGTAGATCACTTTTTACTTTATATAATTATATTGTACTGTTTTTCATTATATGCATATTTGAATTTATTGTCTATAGTGTTTTGTATATCGGTTCTACGAAGAGACGTAACGTAGACCTAGCTACGCGATGGTAGCATCGCGTAGCTAGGCCTACGTTATCGTCAAATATTTTTCAACTAGTCACGGCACGATTTTCACCTAATAGCTGAATTGAACCGAACTAGCGTATATTTTTTTAGGAATAATTAGATTATTTAAATATTTTTACTATGTGTCTAGTTATAGCAAATTTAATTGAATACATTTTTAAATTATCAATGTGTCAAAAATATGCGTTTGTCTAATTCCGTTCCCGTGGGCCCTCCACTCCACACAAGCTATTTATATGCAGATTCCATACCCGGCCATAAGTTATCCGCTCACAACCGGATCATGCCTTTAATGATAGCCGGATAAAATGCAAAAGCAACTATAATACGGTAGGGTGTTTTATGGTTCCTTAAAATCTTACACAAAACCTTTAAATATAAAAGTATTAAAAGTTAGTTATTTACATCAGTATTCTCTAATATAAGCCTAAATGATATTGTAAGACGGTATTTAATTTTATAAAAGTTGTTTTTACCTCCTACGTTTGCACGTTCCATATGCCTTGTTACTTATCTTTGAGGCAAATCCTATGAACCCAGTATGCTAAATAATAAGACACAAAAAAAAGCATCATCAAATGTGGCGTAAGACAATTTTAATTTCATGGTCAATAAATAAGTATAAGTTTAGAAAACTAAAAAAAACTGCTGAACCGATTTTGATTAAGCATAGGTAGTTAAGAACACTTTCGATAAAATCCTCGTTCAAACAAAAAAAAAATAGATCAAAATCAGTATATCCGTTTGAGAGCTACGATCCCACAGACAGACACACAGATATATACCCACGCCAATCTTAGAACACCCCTCTTTTTGGGTCGAGGGTTAAATAGGCGAAACTAACGCTACCGCTCAAAACGTGTCTCTTTCTTTGAGAGAGAGAGAGAGATCTAATAACTATCTCTTTTCTCTCTTTTTTATTTTGAAGGAATTTGACTTGTTTTGTCACACTCAATCTCAGCGATAAAACAAGTCAAATTGACAATTATCTAAAATATCTATAGGCGTGATTACAGCCTGGCCGAATAATAACCCATTTAGTGTTCGGAACCCTTTCAAGCATGCATAGAGAGATATTATAGTGTCATCATAACCGTCCAAAGTCAGTGCACTGGAATTAATTAATATGGGGTAACATCTTGTTTTATTTAAAAATATGGATGAGATCAGTGAGATTAATCATGATAGTGATGGTTGTTTGTTTTTTAAATCTTATATGAAATGTAATATTTTTAATATAATGTTGGAACTATATCAGAATTTAGTTAATTATCCGCTGAGCAAGTGAGTACCTATTATGGTCTACCTAAATCCAGTTAGGTTCGCAAGCACGGTTCAACACGGCACTTCACGCTTATGCAAAGTGCTCCATATAGTATATAGAAAAGTCCTCGCTACTGGAGCGAGAAATACCAACGCAACGTTGCAGATTTCGCGAAGACCAGTGGCGGAACACAAAATTAACAACACACAGTATATTCTTGTGTCGGCTGGCCTAGCATAATTACTCTGCGTTTTGGAATAACAAAATAGGGCCACAAATTTTATGTGGATTATTTTTGTCTGTGCAAGGAAAAAAAAATTGTTTATGAATACTGCAAGTATATGCGACATATCACTTGACTGGGAATTTCAGCAGTTCGCCGCTTGCCAAATCAGATAAAAGCGAGAAAACGAGACGCATAAAACTTTGCAAAAGTCTGTACTTACCTAGATTTATTTTTGGGTAAGCACCTAACGCAAAAAAAAGATTGGCAGCAAATGGTGCAGGACCGTGAATTGTGGAGGGAAATGGGGGAGACCTTTGCCCAGCAGTGGGCCAGTATATGTTAATAAATAATAAAAAACCACCTAACTAGAAATTGCACAGACGGCGGTCTGTGCAATTTCTCTTGCGCTTTATTGCGTCGTAGCAAAAGTCGCTATTAAATTCAATTTAATGTGTTCTCTGCGTACCCTCTAATGAAGTCATTCACTATGTTCCTTATAAAAAAAAAAAACAAGCAACGAGCTATACAAAGAGTAATACTCGAAGTCTGAGCTGAGGTTGAAATGATGATAATGTTGACGATTACTTAACAAATTTGTAATTAATAGCAAATTCTTCTGCACATAAACATAGAACGGATATTGCTCGCAAAGCAAGCAACGTTGTGATTAAATTAAGCTATATTAAAAAGAGGGGAGAGAGGTGTTTGTGGGGAAATAATGAAAATATTGCCGGGGGTGATTACAACGTGCCGGTTACAAGATCAACAATATTTGGAAGAATAAACACTTATAAAAATCAATAACCCGTGGAATATTAACTTATTAACTCAAGATCTCTATACGTCCTTTACTTCTTTCATATAAAGGCTGATGTTCGATTTCATAAGGTGGAAATCAACGCGCGCAGCTATCTCTCTCGCGCATCATAACCTTTTTAAATATATAAAATCATTGGTTACGGATACCTATTAGAAAAGTGAGAAATGAATTTGTTTGAGACTTCTCCGATCGACACTAGTTTCGCCGCATTATCTTTGCCGCGCACTTTTTGAATTTGGAACATATTAGTGTGTTCAGCGCCAAAGAAATCGAACGCAAATAAGTTTTTAGTTGTTTTATTATTAGATACTATTTAATTTCAATTTAGTTGTATCTCTATGTTTTATAAAATACTAGTATTACAATAAAATATGAGGCGCCTTTTATTTTCTCATAGAGGGTGATAAAAATTAGAGTGTATCACTCGGGCGAAATATTTATTTTTGGCTCGGGCGACGTACTTTGAATCCCTCGCTACGTTCAGGATTCTACTAAAGAATCCCTCGCTAAGTTCGGGATTTTCAATCTACTATTACGTACGCGGCCGAAGCGGAAATATCGCGCGTTGAGCGCATTCTCAATCTTAAAACATTATGTAGAGTCTATTCAGTTAGAAAACGAATGTGGTATTGAGAGCGCTGCTGTACTTACTTTAATGATTTAGTTCAGTCGAGACCACATACCTAATACCACAGTAGCATGGCCGTAGGCAGGAGGGGGGGGGGAGGGTTTGGGGGGTCCAAACCCCCCCCCCCCCCCCCCCGAAATCCTGGCCATTATAAAAATTCTTCCAGGCTTCAATAATTTTATAAAATGCTTCAAAAACTTTCGCGCTCGCTTCACTCGCGCATGATTGTTTCACATTGATCTTTATTTGTATTGATCATTAAAGTGCCGTGAACTTTCTAATACGAGCAAATAATTCACTAAAAATAGCCACTAACCAAAAATTTTTGCGCGTTCTTGTAGGTATGTTTGTAATTTTCTATAAAGTCATATATTTATATTTAGGATTATTAAATTGGCAATCAATGCATTCAAATGGTTGTATTTATAATTTTTGATAGCTTTAAGTCGCTCTTTACCAGTCGGGTATTTCCTTTTAACACAGTTACTTGTTTGATTCATCTGGTCCACGAAAATCTAGGACTCGCTAACACGATCAGTGAATCAAATCACTTCCATGATTTAATATTAAAAACCTTAAAAAAAAAAAAAAAAACATGGAAGTACTGTGGGTTCATTAATACGAGAAATAAAGCATATTACTATAAAACACCACTAAAATTTTCGCGCTCGCGCACTATTACTATTTTGACATAGAAGTACTGTCTCTACCCCAACCCATTCTACTCAGTTTTATGGATCTTCGTTCTCGGTACGGGCTGTTGTTCTTTGGAATGCTCTTCCGGTGAGCATCAGACGTGCCCAGAGCATCGAGTCGTTTAGGACACAGATCAGAAACTATTATCTTTCCTTAACTCATTGACTCAGTTTTCCTTCACATCACAATATTTTATGTTTAGTCTATGTAAGTTTATCTTTATTAGTATGTATATAATATACCTATATATGTAAGTACTATTTGTATGTAGTGTATTTTATGTTTATATATATATATATATATATATATATATATATATCCATAAGTCTTGTTTCATATGTGATTTCACCACCGTCAGCGTTTACTTTTTCTTCTCTTTTAACATCTTAAGATTGTCTTGAAGAGATCGCTATTAGCGATAAGGCCGCCTTTTGTACCTTTCTAACGCCTTAATTATGCACCTAATGTTATTTTATTATGGTGTCAATAAAGTGTTTTTGTATTGTATTGTATTGTATTGTACTGTGAGTTCACAAATACGAGAAATTTAGCATATTACTATAAAACACTACTATACATTTTTTGCGCTCGCTTCGCTCGCGCATTAATATTATTGTATTTTTTTAACATGGAAGTACTATGAGTTCACTATACGAGAAATAAAGTATATTACTATAAAAACACCACGAAAATTTTCGCGCTCGCGCATTTATTACTATTTTGAAATAGAAGTACTGCGAGTTCACAAAGACGACAATTTTGCATATTACACTAAAAAAATTCGCGCTCGCTTTGCTCGCGCATTCATATTATGTTGACATGGAAGTACTATGAATTTACTAATACGAGAAATAAAGCATATTACTATAAAACACCACTAAAATTTTCGCGCTCGCTTCGCTCGCGCCTTATTACAATTTTAGCAGAGAAGTACCGTGGGTTCACTAATACGAGAAACAAAGCATATGACTATAAAAGCACTGCTAAAATTTTCGCGCTCGCTTTCTCGCGCATACTTATTACCTATTTTTGTTTATATTTAGGTCATGCAAGCGCTGAGTGCTAGTTAAAACGAAAAAAATATTTTTTTATTACTACCCAAACATAATAGCACATTTTGCTATGACAAACTTGGTATTCATTTGGGACATTAAAGTGCAAAAATTTTTTACGCTCGCACATTATACGTAAGATATGGGACAACCTGGCCGCAGATTCTGTAAGCTATGCCCATGTCCATTGCTGAACCCCCCCCCCCGAAATGAATTCCTGGCTACGGCCCTGCACAGTAGTACCTATATACTTCGAGACGTTAGTTCCTCTCTTTTACCACGATAGAACTATAATTAAACGGACTCTGGCTTTAATTTGAATTCAGAAGTACTGCATTTTGAAGTTCTCCTTTCTTAGTATTAGTTCCAAACAAGTTTTAAGCCCATCAGCGGTAAGGTTTGCGCGCTCTTTCAGTTAGCTCCTTAGGACAAATCCCATTTTAACAGACTTCAAAAAAGGAGTAGGTTATAAATTCGTAGCGTATATATATATGTATTTTATGTATGTACACGAATTTCTCCGTCATTCGTGAACCAATTTTTGTGTTTCGTGAATTAGCGTATGGAGAAAGCTTTCAAGTTGGTCCCATAATTATTTAGATATAGTCGCTCACAGTGCAACGCTAAAACTCTGTCAGAAAAAAGTAATAATTATTAAATAATTTCTAAAACTGAAACAACAGCTTCACAATGCACAGTTTCGTTTACTTTCATGACATGTTTTTTCAGTGATTTGTTTTAAAATTAAAAACCTAACTACTAAACCGATTTTGATGAAATTTTTACGAGATTAATCTGGCAGGATTTTAACTGTGTACACATTTGTAAATGCTTAAGTATAGTAGCACTTAAAAAAATATTGAACCTCCTCCTTTTTTGAAATGGTTAAAAAGCATGAAGTGATAAAAATAAGTACATTCACCATGACTCTCGGCCCAAGCAATATGCAAATACTTGCAGCAGACCATCGCTCAATTGACGTCGACGGCACAAGACTAATAGTGCCCCTGACTCTTACACACTAAGTCTAGCTTTTAGTATCACACTAATAGGAACTGGGTGTCCAGATGAACGACACTCATACTTTAAGGCAATACGAATCGCGAGGGAATATGTTCCTTCTAGGAAAGCGTGCTCCATCGTAGACCGCCACCCAATTCTGCGCTAAAAAGCGTCGTCTCATCGGGACTATTTTTATATTATAGTCACAACATGCTGTACCTACGCATATTGACATCAGGGGGGCAATTCAGTTAGTCAAAACCGATCCGTAACTGAACCTTGTGTGAAGCATTTCCTGTAGGCTGCTTTTTTTTTTTTTTGTTTAGTAACGAGCGAAGTGTTTAGGTGTTTAGTAACCTTTCATCAAATGTGTCAATTGTATGACATAAAAGTGTCTGAATAAAAAAATATGGCAGTCGACGAGTTTTGTTCCTTCTTCAACTGACAGAGTGAAACAAAAGCTAAACTAAGCTAACTTTAAACTACACCTACGACTAACATTACGCGTACTAATATTATTATGAGAAAGAAAATCATTTATTTTTTCAAAAGTCAAAAATCTTTGGTTAAAATGTTTATTTTTACGCTATTTCAGAAGTGATCCAATTGTAATGGATAGGAATGTGAACACTCAATAAAAGTGAACAAAATGTTCCCTCTGTTTGTTATTTTCATGAAATCTGCAAGTTGGTAAAGTACGCCACGAAAACGAACAAAGGAAGCTTTTCTGTCGAGGAAACTGGAGTGCGTTGAGAAGCGTCACGCAGCTATTACTCTATAAAAAGCTCTTTAAAAGCGTAACGTTTCAATGCAAACTACGCTATTAACCCTTTACCAAACTCCGGTCGCACAGGTCAGTAATCCCGCCTGTAACTCAACAGGTATTACCGTGATCCCTACACCACAGGTCAGCGGTCACTCAGTAACTACTGCGTGAGCTGTGGTCCTGCTGTTATACTGGCAGACTGGTAATTTATTACTCTGTTAATGACCTGATACTATAGATATGTAAATCATTGACTTAATGTGTTTATTTAAGCTTAAATACCTGCATAGCTTCAGATTGATTGCACTAGAATTAATAAAGGGGTTTAGATGAACTTATACAGTCAATGTTTGCGTCTCAGACTAGAACTGGGGATTTATTGTGGATTTTTGATCCAGATTTGCCACTAGAAGATCATATAAAATGTTCTTATTTGACACATCAAAAATTGTCTTTAAATGTAAAATAATGACTTCTCCCGCAGCCCGCACCCTACATATCTACCAAAGATACTAGACAGAGGCTCATGTAACATTCTTAAGTTTCAGTGATACCTACAGGACAACGCAATAGCTAGAGAAATCAGAGTCGAAAAAAATAAACAAAATCTTCTCTCTAATAATAATAATATTTAACATTTTGCCGGCGGCACCCTAGGTTTAAGTTTTTTATAATATTTATATTTTTGTATTTCTATTGTAAAAAACATAGATTTAAGATTTAAATTGAATAAAGTGTATAATAATAATTTACTGTGTGTAAATTTATCTCATGTTTTATACAAATAAATTATCTTATTATTACCATATTGGTGGTTTCGATTCGTCAATTGGTATTCATCTTTCTACTCGAATGGACTTAAGTATGTACTACAACACAACAATATACAGACTCAACTAACTAAACTACTACACAAAAAGCACATCGATCACCCCAGACCGATAAAGGTCTAAAGATAATCCAAATGTTCAAACCCACTACCAGTTGGCAGCGTACCCAGCATGCTGAACGCATTGCCACGTTGAATGGCAATGCTAATACGTTGGGCCAGATACGCGCCAGCATTTTGGTCACGCGTCGTCAGTATGTACTTGTACATGTGCTTCTATATTACCTATACCTATTCTAAAGACATGGCTTGATTGATTTTAATGTGTGAATTACGTTTTATGATGGCAGTTCTCATTCATATAAAATAGGGAAAAAATCTACCCAATACTCAGTTTTTACCGCTACACATAACTGAGTATTAAATTTTTAAATATAATCCAGTTTAAATCTATTACATGAGTAACAGCATAGATTTTAAAAATTGTTTTTAGTAAAAATTGTATTTACACGTAAACATAAATAAAACTAAACTGAAATAACCTAAACAACTTAAATAATATACAAATACAACGAAATAAAAATAACCTAGTTAGATGATTCCAAGCCCTAAATCGTATGCTCGAACGAATCTTCTGTGATACAATAAAATTATAATCAGCGTTTCAGAAACTGTGTAGATAGATGCTATTTTATTACGCAAGCTTGCTCCATCGTAGACCGCAATAACGAGTCACCATTAAATCAGATTAAACACAGTTTTGGCAAAGTTTCACATAAGCACACATAGGAAAGTGTCTCGTGTATGACTATATTACTGGGTGCGCGTGTGTGCGTGTATCGAACCAATTAAAGGAGTTCAGTAATGAAAGCGGAATATTTACGGTCGTTGAGACAATATGGCGCCGGGTACTGTGGTTATAATTTATTGGCGTCCTTGATATAACCCAGTTAGGGGTACATAGTTAGGATTAATCGGAAATGATACGCAATGCGCATTGAGCTGTATGTGTTTACGTACGAGCAGATACCACTCATAGCTTTGTTACATACAACTGCGGCGAGAGCGCCGCACCTCACTCAGTGGCTTACTAGTGACGTGAGAGCTTTCGACGTTTTGCTGACTAGAAAACACACCATAGATGCAATTCTGCGGTACAAGTATCAATCGTATTTTATAATCGTAGATAAACGATGTAATTATTATTCCAGCGCTGTAACGCTGTTTTGTTTACTTTACCAAAAAATTTGAGAATAATTTTGCTTCAGATTGCTCCTCTTGTACGTAAGTACATACAGCTCAATAACAATGCTCAAAATTGCACATATGTACACAAGATGTGATAAACAATTTGAAGATCTAAAGTCTGTTGCGTTATTCTCTTTTCAATTTTAGATTTCTTATATTATAACGCGTGCCGAATGCCATATTTTTAGGCTTCATATATATATACTCGTACTATTATCATAAAACCAAAATATACTTTATATCTGACCGTTTGTTACGGTTAAACAGGTCCTGGGTTTCGGTGGATCTGAAATGTAATTTTCTAATGAAATACGTATTTTGGAAATTATTATGTTATTGTTAATTGCCGGTAATTCAAACGGTTGAGGAACGCATCATGCGGAAAATTTAATATCTGAGAATTATTAACGTTCTTGATTATGTGTGTAGTGTACCAGCCCTTACTTGGCCAGCGTAGTAAACCATAGCATTACGACGAGAAGATAGCCCACGCCCAGGAATGAGACAGTTTATACCATAATATGATAAGGCACAATCTTCAAATTGGCTGCGACATATATTATATTACTACGTACAAAACATACAAAACAAAAACAAAACACAAAGCAAATTATATCGATTACCCATCAGGAACCGACCCGTTAATTTTTAACGACACATCCCTGTCCCTATAATTCTCATCGATTATATCTACATTACTACATATTGTTTGTGGTCACCCTTCGAATACGTTTCGCTGTTTCAGTTAGCTACATAGGCTTGTTACATTCTTTCATGATCATTACCAACAGCAACATATTTGTATTCAGTCTCTGCACAGGCGTACCACTATATATGTACGTCATATTACAGGGGCCTATATTATACCATCTTGATATAACTGTCATAATCATCATAATCACAAAAATTCAACTGCTCGACATAGGCCATAGATTTCCAAAAAGACCGATTGGAACCGGCTTGCATCCAACGACTTCCTGCCACATGTATGAAGCCATCTGTCCATCTCTTACTTACCGGTGCGTGCGTGGTCAGTTCTACGTGCTATGTGCCCTGCCTACTGCCACTTTAACTTGCTAAGCCGCTTTGCTATGTTGGTGACTTTCGTACGTCTACAAATCTCTTCATTTCTGAATGGATCTCGCAAGAGAGACCCCGATCATAGCACTATCCATAGCTCGTTGCGTGATGAAATTTACATTTATAAAAGCATTATATGTCTGATTAAAATTATTTTGATTATTGGTTTTTCTATTACAATTTTTCATGTATGGCAGCAATAAATACATAGTAACTGCAGAATTTGGTTTTATAAAAATTACACAGTACCTACACACGAGAAAGTGTGAACCCCTTGAATTTCCTCTACAGTTTTTAATTATTCAGACTATGCTAACTTTGTATCAATCTAGTGTGCTTAAATCTTGATAACTTAAAATACAACGGTTTTTTAATATGGCTAGTTAACATGGCTCAATCAAGTATGCTAACAGAGCTATTCACTGTGAGCTAAGCAATGCTCATTTTGATCACTTCTATTAATTTATAATTTTAATATATGTGTCTTAATTATTTTGCTTTTACAGAGTATTATAACCATATAATGCTAAATTAACTTATTTATTTTATTTCGCTACATTTCTCGTTTCGGTAAGTAATAAAATGGCGTAGCTGGACTACGCGCTCTTTACCTAAATTATCTGCTACGAAATCCATTCCAATGCTACGAATATAGCGATAATTCGCGATTTGAACAGACTAACTTCAAAAAAGCAGCCAAGTGCGAGTTGCACTCGCCCATGAAGGGTTCCGTAGCAGTAAGTAACATAATATAAAAGTTCTTTTTTTTATTTGAGTTGATTGAATGAAAGGTAAATTGCGGTTTACGATTTATGACGTATTAAAAAAAAACTACTTACTAGATCACGTTCAAACCAACTTTCGGTGGAAGTTTGCATGGTAATGTACATCATATATTTTTTTTAGTTTTATCATTACCTTATTTTTGAAGTGACAGGGGAGGGGGACACACATTTTACCACTTTGGAAGTGTCTCTCGCGCAAACTATTCAGTTTAGAAAAAAAATATTAGAAACCTTAATGCAACTTTCCGGCAGCCTAGTCGGGAGACCGTCTGACTTGCGATCCGCAGGTCCTGGGTTCGAATCCCGCGGCACACACCTCTGTCTTTTCGAAGTTATGTGCTTAATGTTAATCGCCGCTAACTTCAAAACGGTGAAGGAAACATCGTGAGAAAACCTACATATCTGAGAGTTCTCAATGATCTTGAATGTGTGAAGTCTGCCAACCCGCACTTGGCCAGCGTGGCAGACTATGGCTTAACCCTTCTCACAATGAGAAGATGGCCCGTTCCCAGCAGTGGGACAGTTTTTACAAACAGGGCTGATTTAAAAAAAAATACCAGAATACATCTACTTACCAAGTTTCAACAGTATAATTCTTATAGTTTCGGACAAAAAGTGGCTTTGACATACGGACGGACAGACAGACATGACGAATCCATAAGGGTTCCGTTTTTTGCCATTTGGCTACGGAACCCTAAAAATGAATACTTACCAGTAAATATTTTACAAATAGTAAGTTACATTTTAATACGCGACCGCCAACTTTCCTGACACTAAGCTATATTGCGGTCTTAATCACATACAATTCATGCGAAAATAAGTGCTTTTCCCACTAAATGTGCGTTGAAACTTGCGTGCTAAATATGACCGTTAACTTGTCACATTGTTAAGTAACTCACGAGGACGTTCGGATGTAGTGCAGTTCTCGATAAATAACACCAAGGGCCCTAAATAACACCAAAGGGTTGGGATCTAATGTCTCCAGCTCACGCGACCGTCCTCACACAAACTTTCTGCCATAGATCATGTACGCTGCTTTACTTTCGACTTTGTTTTTTTTTATTGAAGACGGCAAAGCTAAACCAGGTTAGTATCGTTTTCTTTTACTTATTAGGTAGATATTGAAATTAAACATCTGTAAAAAAAGATTTTTCGCGTTTATTTTATATAATGGAGTAAAATTCTTATACACATAATAAATGTTAAGTTCTTAACTGAATATTGGTAAAATATAACGATAACTCCCATTAGTTCTATAGAACTGTGAGGTCATAGAATAACTGTGCATATTTTATCTACAATGGGTTGAAAAAATTAATCTTGATTCCATCCATTTCACATTAAGTATATTTTTGCAAAATATTTTGATTGCATTTGAATGGGCTTTTTTTATGCACGACATACGAGTAAGCATGTTGATTTTATGTGACATAATTTAAAACATGTTTAATGTGATAACATATCGATTGACACAACCATTCCTCAAAATCAGGAACGTATCTCAGGGATTAGAGAGTAAAATTATAGACTTCTTTTCACATTACGCAAAAAATATAGCTAAATGTTTAAACCTCGCAATTTCATCCACGTAGTGATGAAAATATGGAGATTATGATGAAATCGAGCCTTTCTCCGTTTCCAAAACCGTTTCCGTTTCAAAAAAAATTACAAACTGACAGAGATACATAAGTAACTTTCGCTTGTATAATATGAACTAGCTGCGCCCTGCTGTGTCACCCGCGTTAGTGATGAGAAACGACAACAATGATGATATAACCTATGACGGTCTCTGGATTTCCAGCTATATATATACTAAATTTCATTACAATCGACCCAACCGTTTGTGTCTAAAAAAAGAATTATCAAAATCGGACTACTCTGTAAAAAGTTAAGCGTGGTCACACATAAAAAAAATATAGGTATAAGCGTCGACTTGAGAACCTCCTCCGTGTTTTCGTCAGTTAAAAAATAACAAACATACAGATAGTCATATAGAGTTATTTTCGCGCTTATAATATACATTAATCGAGGTTGTAATTCAAAAGCAAAGCCGTTTTAATCTCTCTTGTAGCTACTAAAGCTTTTCCTCTATCAGCTGTATGCTCGATCCTTATTAACGTCTGCATTCAAAGCCCCTGAGAAACACTACAAAGCAAAGTTACAGCAACAAAATTTATGCAAAGCATATTACTTACTTATAATTTGACTGGCGGCAGTCACGATGTTCAGCAATGCAATTTAATTGCTAAACTAGCTTTGAAACATTAGCCGTCGGGGTTTTCACATTTCCAGCATAGAAATTCTTTACTTTCTTTGACGGCACGCATTTAATTAAATTGCAAAATTGAGTGCCTCATGATGATATGGTTCAATAAAAATAGATTACAGAACAGCGGTAAAATTGATTCGACAGTCATTTTTCTATTTCCACTGGGTCAGGTCACTAAATATATTTATTGTATTTGATGATAGGCAAGCAGCAGAAGCTGATGAGCCTATATCCTGCAATGCATAAATTTACTGGATGTCTTTTAGTATAATTTGTTCCTTTTTAATCCATTGATCCAGTTTATTTTTAAAAGAATTTATCGTTTTTGCCGTGACATCTTCAGGCAATCGGTTCCAGTTGTGTACATAGACCCGCAACATATGGAATAATAAATAAACAAGCTATTATTAACTATTTCTTTTAATAGTCTGGTAAGAACCATCTTCTTCCTCATAATGATGATAATATAATAAAAATTAATGAAAAATTATTGTTTGAATGATTAAACAATGATTTTTCAAATGTGTAATGATGATAATGATATCATCATTACACATTTGTTGCATGTGGTAACAACTACCTATAACTACTATAATGTAGTATCACATGGCCGTAGGCAGGGGGGGGGGGTTGGGGGGTCCACCCCCCCCCCCCCGAAATCCTGGCCATTATAAAATTCTTCCAGGCTTCAATAATTTTATAAAATGCTTCAAAAAGTTTCGCGCTCGCTTCGCTCGCGCATGTTCGTTTCATATTGATCTTTATTTGTATTGATCATTAAAGTGCCGTGAACTTTCTAATACGAGCAAATAATTCACTAAAAATAGCCACTAACCAAAAATTTTTGCGCGTTCTTGTAGGTATGTTTGTAATTTTCTATAAAGTCATATATTTATATTTAGGATTATTAAATTGGCAATCAATGCATTAAAAATGGTTGTATTTATAATTTTTGATAGCGTTAAGTCTCTCTTTAACAGTCGGGTATTTCCTTTTAACACAGTTACTTGTTTGATTTATCTGGTCCACGAAAATCTAAGACTCGCTAACACGATCAATGAATTAAATCACTTCCATGATTTAATAATAAAAACCTTTAAAAAATCTTTTATTTTGACATGGATGTACTGTGGGTTCATTAATACGAGAAATAAAGCATATTACTATAAAAACACCACTAAAATTTTCGCGCTCGCGCACTATTACTATTTTGACATAAAAGTACTGTGAGTTCACAAATACGAGAAATTTTGCATATTACTATAAAACACTACTAAAAAAAAAAAAAAAAAAATCAAATTCTAAGATTTTGCAGTGCATTAATGTCGTCCACATTTATGCACTGGATCATTTTTATAAAACTACTTTGCATGAATATCGAAGTTCAAAACAAAAAAAAAATTTTTTTCTTAAAATTGTTTTTTACGAACAAATTTTCGTTACATAAAAGTCTAATTCAGCTTATTAATCCAACCATTTTCAAATGATGCGCTTATCAAACAGCATTTCATGTATCCTCGACTGTGCTAGAATTAGGGTAACGTATTTATTTTATAAGTACTTAATCTTAATTTAGCTCACTAGTTATATATTTACTCGGGTGTTCATAAGTAATTTGGAGGTTCTAATTTTAAAACTCTAACATTTTGTTGATTTATTACTTTGAACCTTTTTGATGGTCAATTATAACAATCACGTACTCACATACACAAACTCTTTGTGTAGGTACTACAATATAAGTTTACAGCGACCCGTATCTTAATGAAACGTCAACCAACTTTTTTATAGCCAGCTGGCAACAGGATAAATCTCATTCAGCCAGGGAGGACAAAACAAAGTATCACGTTCGGGCTCCATGCGCTGCGCGCCGGGGGCTGAAGGCCTACATTTGTTTTTGATTAAACAAATTGGCCGCGCAGTTTATTACCCTTTAGGGACCGGTGCACTTTACTATTCGACTCTTTCGTTTGTGTGCACCAGTTTTTGCGAGAAGTGATCATATGTATCGCCTTCGAATTTACTATACTTTTATTTACTTTCTGTGGTCTACAGCTTAGAATCAGAACCAGCTATCAAGCCTGGAATAAGAACTGATATAGGCGAATCACACGTACTTAGCGATAGATTTGAGTGTAGCCAGCCTGCCAGGCACTACACAGCCTTGCAGCATGCTAATATGCACCTATACCTACAGCTTTTTTTTTCTTATGATGCTACCTACATTATCTATATAATATTTACTGGCTCCAATAAAGCATTACCACATGTTTTTTTTTATTTTTTTTATTCGAAGATAGGCTTGCGCTTGACCGTCAACTCACCTGATGTTAAGTGACAGTTACGGTCTACGATGGAGCGCGCTTGCCTAGAAGAAACCCATTCACTCGCGATTTGAAGACACCTAGATTATATCCAGTCGGAAAGACCCATTCAGGAAGCGCATTCCACAGTTTGACAGTATGTACAATGAAAGTGGAGCCAAAGCGTTTCGTACGTGTTTTCGGAATATCAACCATATATAACCATGTTTATTCCTAAGACAAGATAGAGCAAGACTACGAATTATGAGTTTAGTATAATATTAAAAATCGGATAAAATTAAAGTATACTTTTCATATCTAGGTAATTATTTCTACGTTTCGGTAATAATACAAGAATACTTGTCAATCAATCAAAATCACTAGTCAATCAAATAAAATGTGAATCATCGATCATACACTCATAACATAACCATTATTTATACCTACTGCGAACTGAACAGAGAATGGCAATGCTATAATTGGCGAAAATTAAGTACTATAAGTGCGCTTTTGGTGTGCATTCTAGGGCTCGAAACCTGAGCAACTTCTTTATTTTTGTTTTTCTTGTCTGTATTTTATTTTCTATATTACGTGCCTACATACATTTGCGCCATTTTCCTTGTGAAGATATATTTTTCCCGTAAAATTTCACCACCGAAGAGATTCGCCACCATATTGGCGTGGATGACAAATAGTGCATATGATACGTAATACGCCCCTTTGAGATGGTGAGATGCGATGACAGGAGGGAAAATTGTTTTGCAACATTACCTTTATTGTACCACATTGGTGTTTTGGAACTGTTTGCTTTTGTATTCACTAAAATTACTAGTGATTCGGTGAATTTTAGTCCGCTGGAGTTTAATAATAAGTACAACAGGTAGTTATGTTGAGACGTACAGCTTTTGCCAGTGCATTGCGCATTTTTCTAAAAAACAGGGTTATACTATTTTTTGTATTCCCCTGTTTCTATCCCTAAGTATTATTTCTTTCAAAATTAATTACTTCCTTACTTTACTTAGTTTTTGTAACTTCTAAGTTATAACGAAAATTTAATAAAGATAAACATGAACCAATTAAAAAAGATACATAAAATCGAATAATGTTTAGAAGTAGGAAATATACACATGCACAGAAATTCGCTCGCTACGCACGCTATATACCTAAATAAAAGTGCATGTACCTATAAGGGTGTTACTGTTATTACATAAAACTGATAAAGCTTAGTTTTTATCTCGAAAAACAAAAACATTTCTTGTGGAGTAGCGAGTAAAATCGAGAGGTGTAGGTAAGGTACGCTTTGGCCGCGTGGTCTTTCTATACGAACAATCGAACTTTTTAACAGACTTCCAAAAAGAAGGAGGTTATCAATTCGATCCGTATGTTTTTTTTTGTATGTTTGTTCACCGATTATTCCGTCATTCGTGAACCAATTTTTGTGTTTCTTGAATTGACATATAGAGAAAGCTCCCAAGTTGGTCCCACAATTATTATATAGACATTGCTCTATTACTTTTTGAATAATATCTAAAAATTAAAATTTTCATTGTATTCCTGAGTGAAATGCGTCAGAATAAAGAATCGCAGAGTTCCACTGACACGTTTTTCTTTGCAAAAGTGTCAAATGTTAAGGATTATCGTCTACACTGCACATCTTCTAATCTTCGAAAATGAAGCCTTTGACAGCCTTTGACATTAAATGACTAATCGCATTCTTGACAAAAAAAAACGAGCGGGGGAAGATTTTGTTTCAAAAGTTTACAACCGTGAAGGATTTAGTAAAAGTAAAACCGTCTTACTCCTCATCCAATGTGTATAAGGTGAAAATAGAGTTACTTCGACGATTGAGCGTTTTGTTTAATTATTATCCGACTGAGCATGATGATATAAACTATATGTATTATTGTATTGTACTATATGTATATATATTCTAGATCGACGAGCTCCATCCTCGGCCACACCGTCGCTTAATACCAGGCGAGTTGGTGGTCAATCGTAGATCTATAATGTATAAAAAAATAAAAATAAAAGTTACGAAGTAGCGTACTTTGAAGTCGGTTGTTCAGTTTTTTTAACTATAAAATTATTTCTTCTACGTTCGTTCGATTATAAGTTATCGGACTATAATAACTATAATTTTTACTAATTCACTGCAAGCTATTATTAGATCGATCCTATAATCCTTTGTAATCCTCTGATACCCTTTCCCTTCCATCTAACCCTCTAACCGTGGTCAAATGTGGCGTCAAACGACTTCATGATCTTTGATGCTCTGTCTACCCCGTAAGGGAAAATAGGCGTAATTTTATGTATGTATTTTATTAAATATTAGGTAACAATAGAATTTCAAAATCATACAATCATAATTTTTGTAATTTAACTAATTTATTATTCAATTACTTTTATACGTATCTTGACTAATCTTGCTAATTCTTGAAGTTACAACAACTCTAGCCATCAGAATCAACATGGATATTTTACAAGATCCAATTTCACTAACGCCATCGAGATACGAAAACATTCAATAAATGCAAAATGCCTGTCGGTAGATAGAGAGGTCGTTCCCGAGGATAGGCAATAAAAACAAAGGTAGAAACAGTTTCTACGGCGGGATGTCTGGAACATAAACATATGTGTATGCACTTTAGTTTACCTAAGTATATTTTACGAACTACATTTTCACTGCATGATTATTTGCAAGTTTTCTAATGGTTTTGTATTTTTTATGCTAGATAATTCTACGATTGGCCACCAATTCCCAATTCACCTGATGTAATGTTGAGGAAGTTTTGTTTTAAGTTACTAAATACGAAAACAAACGTAACCAAAAAATACATTTTATTAAAACATAGAAATATCATTTTGATAATCTAAAAGTGCCCACGATGATTAAAAAATTTACCCAAATATACAGCCCTCACTTTCCTTCCATCCAAACGAGCCAAACGACCTTCCATGCGAACGAGCCGAATTTCGAGCCATTTGTTGTAGTAGGTGTAGTAGTATGTAGTAGTAACAAGTCAAGGACAGTTGAATGCTAACTGTAGATCTAGTACAGTGCCATACTGCCATCGAAGTGATCACTGTATATGTTTGGTAATCCCGGGGTCTTCCATTAAACACTGAGGTTAGCCACTGTTTAGGGTTGGGGGTTTTAGTGGGACCAACCCCACCTGATCGTCTCTAGATGTTTTTTTTATAGAAATCAGATCAACGTTTAACCACCAACTCACCTGTAGGTAAGTATTCTCAAAAAACGTTTACTTTTCTTGTAAAGACAGATGAGTATAAAAAAATATCAAGAATCCTCATATTAGTACGGAACTTGCAAAATTTAAATTTATAAACAGATAGTAAATATAAATAAATAAATATTTGTGGACAATTCACACAACACCATCTAGCCCAAACTAAGCAAAGCTTGTACTATGGAACTAGATGGCTGATAGAATACATGTATACTTTTTTTTTGTAAATCTAAACATATGATACATAGAAACACCCAGACACAGAACAAACATCACACATCATCCATGCTCATCACACAAATGTTTGCCCTGGGTGGGGATCGAACCCACGACCTTTCAGTTCAGCAGGTAGACGTAAACACACTTCCAACTGAGCCACAAGGCCAGTCAAAAAAAGTAATAATAATATAGATGACTATACCGTCTCTGGACCAGTCGTGCACCTGTCGAGCGTACGAACGACACCGTCCCTGGACCATTCGTGCACCTGTCGAGCGTACGAACGACACCGTCTCTGGCCCAGTCGTGCACCTGTCGTGCGTACGAACGACACCGTCTCTGGGCCAGTCGTGCACCTGTCGAGCGTACGAACGACACCGTCTCTGGACCAGTCGTGCACCTGTCGAGCGTACGAACGACACCGTCTCTGGCCCAGTCGTGCACCTGTCGAGCGTACGAACGACACCGTCTCTGGCCCAGTCGTGCACCTGTCGTGCGTACGAACGACACCGTCTCTGGACCAGTCGTGCACCTGTCGAGCGTACGAACGACACCGTCTCTGGCCCAGTCGTGCACCTGTCGAGCGTACGAACGACACCGTCTCTGGACCAGTCGTGCACCTGTCGAGCGTACGAACGACACCGTCTCTGGCCCAGTCGTGCACCTGTCGAGCGTACGAACGATTCCGCCCAGACGCTATCTACTGAAAATTCATTGGCCGTTTGCTTACGTTTCGGGCCGATCGTTATTCGTTACTTTAATGCGTTTTCGAACGAGCTTTACCTATTTTCAAATAAGTATAAGTCTCCTGATACCATTGAAATTTAGTACCGTTTATTTAGTTTTATGGGTGTTTCGTAAGATTGGTTGAGGTAAATTTGTGACTTTTATTTTAGTTCAAGTAGATTATTGAAGCCGGCGTTTTGACTAATATTTCTACTAATCTAACTTCCTAAATCCTAACTATAAGTCTACACTAATAATATTGTAAAAGTGAAAGTAACTTTGTCTGTATGTTACCTTTTCATGTCTAAACCAATCGTTGTGAAACTTGGCACAGATGTTCTTTAGGGCCGGGAAACGGACATATGGGTTATATTTTATCATCATAATCATGGACAAACTTCTTAATATTTAAAAGGAGTCGCCAGTTCGGACAAACTTTGCTCGCAACGAACCCTTGACAAACATCCCACTGATAGGACCAGTCACCACCTTTTCAACCGACTTCAAAAAAGGAGGAGGTTCTCAATTCGACTGTATTTTTTTAAATGTTTGTTACCTCAGAACTTTCGATTGGGTGAACCAATTTTGATGATATTTATTTTATTTGAAAGCTGGTACTTTCCGCGTGGTCATATTTTAATTTGGTCCAGTTCTGACAATTTCATCCATGAGAAGTCGGTTGCTTCAGTTTTTTAACCTATAATTATTGATTTCCTTTACATTTTAATTTGACTCAATTAAGGCATTTCCTCGAGAACACAAGACAGTTCTCACAACACACTTGCTCTCGCATACCAGTGATTTATTCCCCTCGTTATGTTCGTTGTTCTGTACAAATATTCTCGTTATGTTATTCTCCTCGCGAGTTCGGTCACGTCTCTGTCCAATAATCCTATAGCCATCTGATGCAATTTTCTCGCGTATGTATCAGATAAGATTTCATATTCAGATGATGATACAGTCCAAGTATTTTAATATACAATAATCTGATATAATCTAAGTGTCTTGAAATCGTGTGTGAATTGGTTTCTTCTAGGTAAGCGTGCTCCATCGTAGACCGCAAATTCACTTAACGTCAGGCGATTTGGCGGTCAAGCGCAAACCTATTTCTAAAAAACATTACTACAATGTAGGGGCTATTTATCGGTAATAAACTCTTATTACCGTTCAAAACTTGCGTTCGCCATTATCTTGCTCTCTGTGTTGTAGTATTAGTATTATTGTATGTTGTGGTTAGGAAAACAATATAAAATGAAAAGTGATTATCAAATAATTTAAACATAGTTTAAAAAAATCTGAAACCCCAACTTCAACATACGCAATTCGTTCACTTGGATGACATATATATTTCTAGTTATTTTATTTTACCCAAAGTACTGAACCGAATTTGATAAATATTATATGAGACCACCTCTAAAGTATAACCTACCAAACAAAAAAGAATCATGAAAATCGATTAATAAATGGCGAAGTAATACGTAAGTAAGCAGAACAAACATACACAAAACATACAGTCGAATTGATAGCCTCCTCCTTTTTGAAAGTCGGTTAAAAATATATGTATGTATAATGCAAAATTCGCATGCTTCATCCCTCTTAGTTGCAGATAAAGCAAGCAGGGCGAGTCAGCTTTGAATATACTAGTACAATTAGGAATACGGCTGTAACTGCAGCTGTCAATGTCAACCGACCTACCAATTTTTTTCTCTCGTCGAAATGCTTTGCCACCGAAAACGGACATATTTTTTTAAAATTTTACATCTTAACTTTATTACCAAATTAAGCAAACTTTATTATAATAACTCCTTCGGTTCGCTCGCTAAGTTAACAATACTGAGTTTATTATCTAAGGGATCGAGGAAATTACTAGGGAATACACGTTTTAGTAAGTCACGTGACTCAACAGTTTTGTGTATAAGTACACAAATTCTTAACCACCAAGAACACAATCAGACCTTCGCTGTAGAAACTTCGCAAGCTAAATTCTATTGTTGATTTTGAATAGAGGACGTTTACCTTAAACATTTACGGTCTGATCCAAGGTTCCAATCTTGTTTACATATATTAAAAACAGAAAAACCCCTACTTTTGATACATTCTTTGAATATTTTACATTAAACTCTTTTGGTTTCCATATCAATTATCTCTACGGAATTAATTTGTAAATGTATGGTAAGGAATAAGGTAAAAGTGTAAAGGTACATAGACACGTGATCAAAATGCTGGTACTTATCTGGCCCAACGCATAACATTGCCATGTAATGTGGCAATGCTGGCAGTATGCCGGGTACGATTCACACCCTAACTGTATTTGAACATTTGAATCATCGTTAGACCTTCATCTTGATTAATCTGAATATTTTTGTGTTAGTTAATATGTCATTTTCTCATAGATTATAAAGGCATTTCTTTATGTGAAAATAGGCGTCTTAGAATTAGATATTAAATAAATTTAAATTCATATTGTTCGTTCGTTAATTCCAAATTAAAATAATGTTTTTTTCATGTTAGAACAACACAAAAAAACAGAAATAGTTATTTGAAACTATGAATAACCATGAACAATACTTTTAGCGGTGACTCACAATGTTACCAGTGATCCATCATAGCTATTCTCTGATTTCCTACTTTCATTTCTACCCTATATAAATGAACATAGATACATATCTAATATATTAGTAACAAAATAGACCCAAAACAAAAGTATCCAATATCATAAAACCAGAACTGCAAGCCTTCAAATATATCCCTTCATCCCATTTCAGCCGTAAAAGGCGAACACGGAAAACTGTAAAGAAAATATGACTTAAGCACATAAATACTGCCTTCAGTCGATGTTTCACGGAATTCCTTTTTTAAAAATTAATTTATTGTACTGCAGAACACGCCACTCCGAATCAATTTTTGTAACACACTGTTTGATATGTAATAAAATTTTAAAAAATGTTTATCACAAATTCACTTTAGTTGCGGAATCCACTTTTCCAATTTTCACTTTTCTCAATTCGCGTTCACTGCACGTACATATAATGTCGTTACGCACATGTGTATGTGTGAGTGAGACGCGACGCGACCGCGTGGTGGCGGGCGTTAGGCGCGGGGCACACTGCCGCCCTTCGGAAAAGTTGTTTTCCACTCTGTGCAGCCTCCGCCCGCCCCCGCTTCACTACGGATGCGCACTTGCAGTTTTACTTGTACTGTACTGCCAACTTATCTGGAGATTTCACTTCGAGCGCCACTGTCGCATTTTCTCTGTGTAAATAACAACATAGTGCAGAGAATCGGTATTTCTGTTAGTTAATCAACTTTACAGATGACCTGGCCGCTTTGTACTTTATTCCGTGCCCTCGTCGGCGTCTTTAGCGCAAAATGGTTTTCGTTTTGTGCTAAAGAATAGCTTCAGTTCTTGGTGTTATCTTGTTGCGCTTGGAAAATTAATGAGACTTTCAAGTTTTTTAACAGTGAACGGAATTGGACGCAGTAATATTATAGTGAAGTTCTCATTTAGATTATATTTCATACCATGATTTTCTTTTCTTATTAGTTAGATAGAACCAAATATTTTTTTTTATATACATAACTATATGTTTATGTATATAATTTTTTTTTGGTTCTGTCTAACGAATAAGAAAGGGACTCCGTCGAAGGGACAACCATTTATAGTTATTTATTATACTAGTTTGAACACTTTCAAACTAGTATAATAAATAACTATATATATATATATATATATGTATTTTGTTCAGAGTAAGCCTGACATTTGAATTTAGAGCAACATATGGATTTTGAATTTAAATGGATTTTAAAAAAACACCCACTTCGAATCTCAAACAGAAGAGTTTTTAAATTTAATTTGCACCTTAGGGGTTAAAATTGAGTTTTAGACACTAATTTCAGAGCGAGAAAGTTCTTTTTCAGACCTGCTGATATGAAAAAATTATTATTGAATTATAAGTATTACACTAACACTTCTAACAGGACGTTCCCAAACATTAGACAAATATTGTGATTAATAGTCAGGCTTTGAAACACAAATCATATGGGTATATTATTTGTGTATGGATTTTTGGATTTTTCTGGATTTTTCTTACTCTTACGAGTCGCCCCATCCTGAGGCAGTGTACACACGCGACAACTGTCAGGAGGTCGCGCGTCGCCGCAGGAAGCCTTAACGGCGCGCCAGGAATCTGGAGCACTCACTTAGCGCGTCCATACACATAAATAACTTCTTACTGAAGAAATATTTAGGTAACAGTGTGGTAAAATTTATTTTCTATAAACGCAGAGAGAGAGAGAGGGGTTTATATTTGTAGGTATAGTTAACGCTATCAGTAGCTCTTCTATTGTTATTCACACATAGTTCTTGAAATTTAGGTGAAGGTAAAAGCCAAAGAAAACAAAAACATACTCGTATAAAGAAAAGAAAACTAAACATACAGTAATAATTATTATAAAGGAGGCGTGCTGAAAGCGTGGCGGGAAAATCGATTGAAGTGGTATTGAAAGGACGTGCCACTTCTATACATTTTCCTTCCGCGATGCGCCTTGTCGCACCTCTTATAGCTGAAATATTGTGTAACCGACTTTAAAAAAGGGAAGTTCTCAATTCAGCTGTATTTTTTCTATTTGTTACCTCATAACTCCATTATTTATGAACTGTTTTTTTTTTGTTTTAAGGGTTGTTTTCAGATTGTTCCCACAGAAATTTCATCAAAATAAGATCAGTAGTTAGGCCTTCAAAACAAAATTACACAATTTGTAATCTGTTTTTTTTTTTATTAAATAAATAAATATTGCAGAACATTTTTACACAACACCATCTAGCCACAAACTAAGCAAAGCTTGTACTATAGGAAGCAGATGGCAGAAAGAATACATATATGCTTTTTTTGTAAATACATACATATATTATGATACATATAAACACCCAGACACAGAACAAACATCCAGGTCAGCAGAAATTTTTGCCCTGGTTGGGGATCGAACCCGCGACCTACAGTTTAGACTGATTAGAGGGAGACGTACTACTACTGAGCCATGAGGCTTGTCAATATTAGTTTTTAAACTTTAATTATTACATCAACTTTTCATTTTTAGCATTGTTTTGGTAACGGTAATTTTTTTCAATATGTGTAAACAATAAATAAACAATTTTTATCGCCTTACAAAAGAAATAATGCGGGATTTCGTTAAATCTATTTATCTAGGGATAACCATTCAAGTAAACAAAGACCAAAGGCGATCTATAAAATAGCTACACATCCGAACAAACTAGGGGTCAAGTCACGTACTCGTAGCTTGTCTATAACTCGGGCTGACATCTTTAAAGCGGGCAGCAGCTTTTTGATCTTATGGGGAAACTTCCTACTGAAGAGATGATTACGCTAATAGATCTATAGAGATAATAGTGAAACCATAGACAACTAGCTGTTACCCCCGATTTTGTACGCGTAGAAAAAATTTCGGACCAAAATTAATAATAACTTTTTGCAAATGACATTTGGCCATTTGGCGTCCTTGTTTATTTATATTATTATAAGATATTTACCATATATTAAATATACCTAAGACACTCAAGAAACTAAGACAAATCTAATGACACCTCCACATCAAAATCGGTTAAGCCGCTTAGACTGGGGGTAATATATACATATACCCGATATACGTAACCCTCTTTCATGCGTCGTCGGATATAAAAACATTGAAAGCATACATAAGTAATTTACGTAAACCGAGAATCTTACACCTTGCGCAAAAAGTCTCCCCTAATTGAAGTAGTTGTGGCAAAGCTCATCCATTTTTACGCATCGGTGCCTCTCTAAATTAGAAATGCATTGAAAATTACAGTAAGGGATTTCGCTGCCTTTATTTTCTATACTAACTAGCGCGATTTACTTATTCACGCCTTGACAAAAAAGTGTTGACTTTAATGGGAGCTACTGCGGAGTTTTAATGGCAACATGAAAGAACAGGTTCCATATACCTTCATCGCAAGCATATGATCAAAAACTGAATGAACAATAAATACATAACAATTTTATAACTTCTATTCCTCCATTGTCGTGCGTGATGCTATTTTCAGTTTGAGGTATATTTGAGTCATTGACTTTTGTGTCCTGATTTTTTAAAACTTGGTCAGCAATCATTTTTAAATAAAAACTACGGGCCACTCACGTCTGGTTTAAGCCGAAAAATCCGAGCCGTAGTTTTTATTAAAAAATGTGTGAAAACCACGTTAGTTTCCATAGCAAAAATGGTCAGCAATCATATTGGGATACGCTTTCTTACTAAATATCTAAACAAGCTAAAGGAAGATAAAACAACAACTGCCTTTGCAATTAGTCTTGACTTATTTTGCGGACACGTGTTTTGTTTTCGAGGTTAGAATGAGATTGTGAACAAATTGGGCAAAAGGACAACTTAAAAATTTAAAAATGTTAGTAGACCAGTTAAAAGTAGACGACATAGAGAAAGAGACAAAGTGCATCCCAAGGGTTATTCGTTTAATCACACTAATTGAGCATGAAAGAGCACGTATGAAACGCTCTTACTGTCGTTATAGTGTCGAGTGCAGCGCCCCAAAACAAGGGGCCCCATGACTTGCACTTTGAATGCACATTTTAATGGGTTTGTTCTTTTATAAAAACATCCGAGTACTGGTAGCATATTGAAAGAGGATGTGGTAGACAGATTTTTATTTGAACAGAGGAAAGATGGTTCAACAAAACTGATATAAAAATATATATTGATGATACATTTTTGTGTGTATATTTTACAGAAACTTTTTATGTACCAAATATAATGTACGTTTTATAAAAAGTTTTTTGTAATAATATTTCGCAGCATTTACATCATTTAAATCGTTTAAGTTCTAATTTGATATCTTACATTTTTGTTTTTTTTAATTCGTTAAAACTCTGAAGTGAAAAAATTTTAAGTTTAAATTTTAAAAACACCGTATAGGCATGGCCAGTAATAAAAAATGGCCAGTAATGGTATCAACTAAATATATAAAAAAGAATCATCGAAATCGGACATAATCCAATTATAAACGCATAGAAGACAGTTTTCTCTTATTGTATGAGAAACACTTAATTTACTGGTGAAAGTTACTGACGACAACTATGCTTTTAAGGCGTCTAGTAAGTAACAAAGTAGTTGATGAACCTCCCACACTATATACAACTATTCATACTTAAAGTTGGTGGTAAAACGCTCAAATCAGTTCCGGCTTCTGGGTCCCATCGCAACAGAAATTAAAAAAAAAACTAGTTGCGATGGAAGAATTACTATTTTAATACGCTGCTAATTGCGATAAAAGAGTTTTGTTTATTTGTTCGCAATTAGTTGCGTACGAAGATTTTTTTTTTTATTCGTGACAATTTCAATATACATTGACATTAAACTACTTAATCGGCGTTCAGGGTGACAACGTCCAATGATCCAAAAGGTCTAGTGATCCAAAATGGTCCCAAAGTCCCAAAAGGTTGAGTCGGACAAAAGGTCCCAAACTGGATCAGTTTGGGACCTTTTGTCCGTCTCAACCAAAGAAAGGTCTAGTGAGCCAAAATGTCAAGTTTCAAAAGTCGAGTCTCATATTTCAAAGAAAATTCTTAAAGAATTACGAGTATAGAAAGACTTATGGCAAGGAAACGTTTTCGACACCGATGGTGGGTTTGACAAGGGCTCGGTGAGCCCACCGTAAGTTCTATGTTGGGCATGAATGGGGCGCCGCCCTTCAATTTTACACGATGCAGTCGATGCACTATTCGTAATTGGGTTATTCCTATTTTACTGTGCTGGAATCCAATGTAAAATATAACTTTTTTTTATAATCACGATTTATTTAGTAATTAAATTAAAGCTTCCAAATACTTATGTTACATCATGACGCGACGCTATAGTTGCGGATGGAGCATGTATACCTTATCTATAGGTACTAATTTGTTTTAGTATTTTTTTTAAAGTAAAAAATATTTTAGCATAATAAAAAATAATCAGCGAATATTATTAGTCGTTCCTGTAAGTTGTTTTCTCTTGTTATAAAGTATTCTGATTCACAGGTACATTTTTTTTTTTCGCCAACAAGCTTTGCATTTTATCTCAGTTGAAGTTTGACAAGCACATCTAGTCTGAAATGGTAACAGGCTCACGAGATAATTGTAGCCGTAGAAAGAGAAGACTGCAGAAGCAAAACTACTTTTCTTTACAATCTGCATGATAGAGAGCAAAGTACTTATTTGTCACGAAAAGAAAAAGGACAGATCTTGTCATTTTTGTCTCTTATCGCGTGTTCATTGTTTTACATCAAAACCGGTAAGCCGATAAAACTCAAGTACCTAGGTAATATATTTTTTTATGTAGTAGTAGGTTAGTGCTTGACCGCCAACTCGCCTGATGTTAAGCGACATTGCGGTCTACGAATACATATACCCGAAAATATAACCCACTATCTGCACAGTCGGGCAAATGTAGCAGAATGTCCCGGGAGGCGACGTGTGGCGATCATAAATTGTCCGGGTTTGATTAAGGCGACTCGATCTTGCAGTGCGAGTAGTGAGACTCTACGCCCCCATGCACACCGGTGCATTGCAATATACAGGCTGATGTTTAATATCAATGCAGTTAATGGAATAACTGGAACAGCATATTCCTTATTTAGGTTGAGCTGCTGTTAGCTATTCAAATGCTTTTAGATATTTTTATAGTTATTACAATGTCATAATATACAAAATCAATCTTTGAACAAAGCAGGTAATTGAGATTTGTAGAATCCTAAAATAAATACAATTTTATTTTACCTCAGGAATTCACACTTATATAAAACTTTGATTGTCTAGCAAAAACGTAAATGACTATATTTGACTACATACTATTAATATATACTATGATATTGGTATGCTCGTTAGGTGTCTTATTCATAGAATTACTAGTGTTTAAAATTGAGATAGATTTTGATTCCCGACTTGGTTTCATCTTGATACTTATTTAAATGCGATTATTACCCAATGAAATTAAACAACTTTTCACATATTTATTTAGTATAATTTACATAATTTCAAGACCGAAGACGTTTCAGTTTTTCAGGTTAGACGTAGATTCATCTTTAATTCCGCATATAAAAAAACAGCGCCAAATGTTGCATAACCAACAATTTTACTAGGTATCTACTTTAAATACAATATTACTTGGTTTTATCGTATTTAAATTTTTTCAGTAAAAGAGAACATACCGTATAAACAAATTTCACCACATTGCCATCTACTTACGGGATTACTGTTGTAAGAAGGGGATCGTTTATTTCCTTTTCATTGGAGCGATTCTAAAACTTTTGCAATCCAAACGAGAATCAGACGTTTCAAATACCTAATTATGTGAGCCATTATGCTTTTATCTTTAGCTCTTTAACTTAACGAGAGGTTCAAGTTTAGGTAATAATTATACCTACAAATATTCGACAAGTATTTTTTAGTGTTTTACACAAATTTATACTGGCCTTGTGGCTCAGTTGGTAGTGTGTTTACATCTACCTGCTGAACTGAAAGGTCGTGGGTTCAATCCCCACCCAGGGCAAACATTTGTGTGATGAGCATGGATGTTTGTTCTGTGTCTGGGTGTTTCTATGTATCATATGTATATATTTACAAAAAAAAAAGTATATATGTATTCTATCAGCCATCTAGTTCCATAGTACAAGCTTTGCTTAGTTTGGGGTAGATGGTGTTGTGTGAAATGTCCACAAATATTTATTTATTTATAGAGACAGTTCGAAAATTACACACATCCAACGGGGACTTGAACCAGCATTATCCCGATCTGTACCTGGGAGCCTTTACCATTTTGGCTACGGAGGTGTCACGTGGTATGGTCGAAATTTTTGAACAGTTTATTTTTGCAAGCCAATAAAGAATTGGTGGCGCCACCCGTAACAATATATGCTTCAAGCGTGCAATTACTCAGCCGGACCCTTTACAGGTTCCATAGACTGACGAAATGTAAATTTGTTTAATTATACCTACTGTTTTATCTGGCTGAGAAACTGTGTATGGAATTGTCGAATAATGTTTAAAATAAACGTGACCGCAATGTTCGCCCGTATAATAAGTAATTCTCCATACAACAGGAAAAAACCCTTCCCACAAATATCATTTTATGGTGAAATTATATTTTATATGGTTAGAACCATAAATAGCTAGGCTGTTAGCTTCTAAATATATGTAAGACAAATCGGCCAGTAAATGGCACCTCAACAAACTTCTCCCCTTTTTGGAGGAAATGCCTACCTTTACGTCGACAAAAATTCTATAAATTGTAAAAACTACATTTATTACTATCAAGTTTCATAAAATATTAACTGAACAAGACGCTTGTAAGGACACCTCATTTGTCGGTTTATGGTAGTTTAGAAGTTATGAGGGAACAGATAAACATACCTAAACAAATACCGATCAATAACGTAACCTTCCCTTTTGCTTCGCCGTAGTCGGGTAAAAATACGACCTGCACACGAATACCCTCAGACATCCGGACAGACGAAAGAAAAAATTATCAGTTAATGCAGAGAGACCTTTGTTCACTTTGCTTCCTCAGTTTATTGGAAGGCGAAATGTTGACGCTACGGGAAAGTATAATTCCCATAGTGTCAACATGTTATGAAAATTAATTTCACAAATAGTTCGAATACCTATCGTAATGATTGCGTACAAATGGGTCCAATGGCCCGAAGTGCTCCCGAAGATCGGAACCCTAATAAGATAAAAAATATCGTAAGGAAGCCATTGTGATTTTTTATACAACTATGTGAAAAGATTAGCAAGACACTCGTTTATCCATAACAGTAAAAGCTACTCAGAACTGTGGACTAAAACGTAAGTGGTAATGCACTGCGCTTGTGACTGTGTAACTATGACAACTCCGATGTTATAATGCTGGTAATTTCAATATCGCTAATGTTTCAACACTGGAGCGGATAAAAATTATTGATTTTCAGTTTTATTATTTTCGCCTACTAAAATATTTCAGTGCCGAAAAGTTTGAGCACCACCGTGATATCGTGTGAATAATCACACCGAGCAATGTTCGGATTTGATCAAAGAATTCGGGAACCCCGGGAGGGTGATGACGTCACCGAGATAGGCTTTGTGTCCTAGCAGATGAGATAAAAGTTTAATAGCAAATGCTACTGTTCTAATAAATTAAGAAATTTCGTATGTAAAGCTGAGCTAAAGCTAGCGTTCCGTGGGTATCGGCCGACAGTTACGAGCATTACCGTATCAGCTTGCAGCCGTTTCCTTATTTCTCGTATACACAATCCGTTAAAAAATAATGCTTATTCATGAAAAGATAATAAATGTGCAGAAAAACAGAGTTAATCTCGTTTTCATATTATTAAATTAGATTTAGATACTGTCGGTTACCCAGAAATTTTATAGTAAAACATCGTGGTTCATCTTAAACCATATCATCACTTTCAACAGGCAAGTTAGTAGTCTTAAGCGGGCTTATTCGCGTTAAAAAATCATGAAAAATTAATAAAGTATAGACAGACAGACAACTGAATACTCAACCTAATGTAGGTCGTAACCTATTTATAAATGTTGTCAATACCAGCGTGACGGAGTGTGAAATGCAACGCCAACCTGTAATAACACGTGAATTGCACCTTTGAGAAAGACCGCCAAATGATGTTGAAATTATATTCAGATATTTTCATTCACAAAACTCAAAACTCAAAACTCAAAACGTCCGACAGATAAGAAAGACTAAACCGATTTTGGTGAAATATAGCTAAGAACACTCTCGATAAAATCTTCTTTCAAACAAAAATAACTAGATCAAAATCGGTCCATCCGTTTGTAAGCTACGATGCCACAGACAGACATACAGATACACACGTAAAATTTATAACACCCTTGTTTTTGGGTCGGGGGTTAAAAATAGACGTGTGATGCCCATACTTTTACAAAAAATAACACTTACACCTTCTGAATAACAAATTATCTTATTTTCTGACTAAAAAGATGACGTCATGTAATTTTCCTGTTTTATAAAAAGAGCTGCACGTATTTTACTAAGACCATTCAAGAGATACGACAAATTGAAGGAAAGTCCAAAGAGATCCTTAGTCACTTTTCCAAGTCACGTTTCAGGAGGTGGCCGTACTCGGGCAGTTTAAGGCACCGGGTTGGACTGAACGCAGCTTTGAAGTACGTACCTACTTAGGCTTGGGTACTGTAATGTAAATACAAAGTTAATTTTTAGAGAAATAGAGGCATTTGCTGTGCATATATTGCATTTTTATTTTGAACAAACGGGTTACGAGGTCTATTTTTGAGCCATTTTTTTTATTCGGCTCAAAAATAGACGTGGATAACCCGTTGACGTGGATAACCCGTTTGTTCAAAACATAAATGTGTCACAACCACGTTAGTTTTCATATACATACCTATTAAATGCATGTATTTTTAGAGTAATATGCTGTTTCTTCACGTAAAACATTTTTTGCGTTTATTTTTCAAACATTTTAGTACCAGCTTCATTACATTTTCTATAAGTATTCTATAGTATAAGTATAGAAAATCTATGGAATTAAAAAAATTGATAGTTACTTCTAGGCAAAACAGAATAAGAAATAATGGGAACACCACTGTCGCAAATTTATTTGGAAACTGGATTCATGATTCATAACCAATATTAGACCACAAAAAATATTATTAAAACACACCGTCGTATTTTCTATTTCTTGACCTTTGACCCTTTTCTTTACATGATTCTTAATACATATTAAAAGTTGAATATGATTTTGATCATAATGACCTTCTTTCAGATTAGTTAGTGGTTCCTAAATAACGTATACACCCGACTTCTTTTAACTTTGAAAATATATAACATCAAATATTTAAAAGCCTATTGAAATAATACATTCGCGTGCCAGGCCACGTTAGAATTTTATGTGTTTTAACACTTAAAGATATAGAATTAGGTACTGACTTAAATGCAAATATAACTGGCGGCTATGATTATGTTTTTATTTGAATAACTTCTCTTTAACTTTTCGTGCATTCAGTTTATCGTGTTGCCAAAAAGCACGATACAAAGAGTTCAGAGGCCGTAGATATCACACGCGTTCCATAGCTTGCTGGTGATTTAGAGTGTCGCGACGCATATGCGGTGGTAGGGGGTATTGAGCCTAACACGGGGACGTAACTAAGTTAACGAAAAGGGCTGGCTACTTTTCAGTACAACATTAAAATCTATTAACTACTATAGTTCCCGTCACGTAAAAAGAACGCTGGTTTGTTCGCGCTCACGAACAAATCAGCGTTCTTTTTACGTGACGGGAACTATATAGAAGACTTAGCTTAAAACTTAAGGTTGGGCTCAAAACGCACAGCTATCTCTTTCACGTATCATTTAATTTTTAAACATTTAAAATAAATGGATATTAGAAAAGTGAGAGACAGATTGTTTAATTAGATTGGAGAAATATTTTAAAAAAGTTTTTTAGGTATTATTTATATTGATATTTTCTATACATTCATTTTCGAACTCCTCAGCTAAGTTAAAAGATATCGAAGGAAATCTTTTTAAAAGCTTTCTCAATTTTGTAACATCATTTGATTTCTTTATTTTATTCCTTTTTTTTTTATATAAATATAAACTTATAAAAAATAACATAAATAATTGCAAAAAACTTAAAACTAGGGTGCCGCTGGACACGGCAGGCCACAATTTGCCGATGGTAGTGGATAAAATATAATAATAATAATATATAATCTATAAATAAATTCAAATTTTAAATTAATAAAGATTTATATAATGATAATTATAATAGGTTGCATTTATAAAAATTATAAAAATCATGTTATATAAGATTGAGGAATTAAAAGGCTATTTTATTTTATTTTAGTGGATACAGAATGAGGAACCTTCTGACAATATGTGCCGTGTCCCTTTAAATATACCTGTGACTAGGTTGGCGCCTTTTGTATTCGACCATCAAGCGAAAGCCTCTTGAGAATATAAACATCATTATTATTATTTATTGATATTAACCTATCTTGTATCTAAATAAACAGATTTGTCTCTCACTTCTAAATTTCTAATACCCTACTCTGTGATTTTATATGTTTAAAAATCTTGTGATGTGCTAGAGAGATAGCTGTACGCTTTGAGCCCAACCAAAATTTTTGTCAACCCGCAGACTCATTTGTAGGCACTGATGATTCTTTCCCAATCAACATCCAGTACTTAAACGGCACTTACCTACTTCCATAAAATTACAGTGAGAAAGACAGAAAAGCAAGGCCTATTAGCTGATGAAAATGAATTGATATATAAATATATATACACATAACAGGCTTACGCTTATACATTAATTAATTTTTCATATGTAATGAAATTGTAAAATTTTCGTTTATGATTATTTTTTTAAATGATCATAAACGTCAAAAACACAATGTAAAAGTTTAAGTAAACATAGAACCGTTATTTTTTATAAAATATAAGCAATTTCTAGATCTAAGAGTAAGTATACTTACTTATTCCCATCACAGCGGGAAAAGAATCACAAATATTTTAATGTATTCATCTAAAACATACCTACGACGATATATTAGTTATTTGCCCCTTTCCTGAATCCCTATCTGATCCAGTCCGTACCCATTCCCGAACCGGGCAGTAGGGCCAGCGGCAGATTAACCATCGCCTGTTAATTACGACAAATGGCCCTCGAAATACGAATAATAGCCACCGGACACTCAACGGCTGATCTGATGTAAATATACGAGCAGTTGACACTTACCCGAGGTACCCATAACTTTTATTAGTAGAAGCCTAATTAGTTATAAGAACCTATAACTACACTACCAACGTACTATACACTAATCTGCAACAATTTAGATATAACGATTGTATTGATCGTTATCATATTATATATCAAAAGATACATGTATACACCCTAAAACATAACGTTGCTTCTTACGCAGTCGAGTAAATTATTTTTCCCCGACTGTCAAAGGAGCTCAAAGGAGTACTGTTTTCGAGCGTATTTAGTTCGATTCTTTGGCACACTCTAACAGGCGGACGGTCATTCAGGTGTTTCCTCTCAGTTATAGGGTATATAATTTTAATATCGTGACCACGAAAAGAAAATAGAGCGCGCGTTTTACAGTGCATGTCAATAATTACTTGACTTACTCAATTACATTTTGCAGTTGGCAATAATATCACTCGTTTCATTATTTATGTCAATAGTTCGCCATCTAGTATCGGGTAGCGGCAATAAAATATATTAGACATTAGTGAAGCGAAGGAATCACCCTCCTGAAGCCTCCCTTTAAAATATACCTGTGACTAGGTTAACCAGAGGGCGTAAGTATCGGTATATATCCCTATGATCTTCAATATTTTATAGATATTAACGACTCTGTCTTTATTAGAAAGAAATTTTAATTCGCTGAAAATAAGCATTAATCAACTACACAGTGTAGTTAAGACGATACCTCGCACGATGTTCACGGGCGAACTAGGTAAATGATTGAGAGTGATAGAACTATGCGATAGAAACGTAAATAGATAGAGAGAGAAAAAATGCAACCTGCTCGAAGAAAATAACGTAAGCGCCATACTAAATAAAAAATTAATTAAAAATTCAATTGTATGTTTTTTAAAAACTGATTTCTAATTAATGTTTAATAAGATATTATCTACATAGTTCATTATTTTAATGTGACAGAAAGTACATGACTACGACATAGAATTCATAAAATGTTATTTTTAGAGGTAAGTTCTTATTTTTTTTCTATCGAGGAAAGTTAATTGTTTTATGTTTCTGTCTTCGTATTAATGGAGGTAATATAGTCAACAAACACATATAAAAGAGTTAATTTATTCAAGCAAAGTATTCTTAAAATAAAATTAACATAAAAAAATTGTTTAATTACCAGGTAGTATCTTAATTACATTACACGCTCAACTAAATTATTACAAGTAAAAGTCGTGTCTACTTATTCTTACTACTTCGGTAAGTAAAAGGTTGATATGTGATAAAGTCCTATAAGTTTTAATATGTTAGTGAGCAAGCTACAGCAAATAGTTTAACCATAAACAACGGATCAGCTATAAACTGTCCCACTGCTAGCCGCGGGCCATCTTCTCGTTATGAGAAGGGTAAGGAGTCCACATATTGGCCATGTGCGGGTTGGTAGACTTCACACTCTTTAAAAACGCTAAGAACTCAGAAGACAGATATTTTCATTCGCCGCTTGAACTTTGCGGCAATGGAGTATGCAAAAAATATTGTCGGTTTTTTTTTTTGGATTTTTAATTGGTAGATTAGGTAATTTTAAGGAACTAATTTCAATATTTTTTTATTCTGTAAAGATAATAGATAAAATCGTAATAACATCACTAATTCGTCTGATTAGGATAATATCATAAAGGTCAAATATATTTTTTACATTTTCGCAAAAGTTCGCGCCATCTCATGCTTTTAAGATCCCAAAGTAAAGAAATATGGTTGAGATACATACAGTCTCGAAATGGTTTTGGAATGTTACATTTTTACCCGACTGCGTAAGAAGGAGGTTATGTTTTTCGAGTGTATGTATGTATTTATGTGGGTATGTATGTATGCTATAGGATCGTCTACAGCCTAAACGGCTTGACCGATTTTAATGTACGGAAACGGGGAAGGTAGAATAAAGTCGCGAAGGTCTTGCGCACTCGCAGATATGGATCCGATGAATACCTACTGCGAGACACGCAACTTTATAGCGATGCTCGAAATTAAGTAGCTTCTAGGGCGACGTTCGAGACAGTTTACGTTAAAACATAATACTGAATTTTGTCTAGTAATACTTCATTTCCAGTAGAGTGAAAGCTTCGGGTCTCAGCCATTCAACCCGTAAGGCTTCCAGGGGCCGAGATCGTAAACCTCTGTCCACTGTTTAATCTTTCGGAAAATTTGAATCCAGATAAAGGCTCGAGAGCTACTGGCGAGCCTCTTTAATTACCTTCGCAAAATGTCCATTTCAATTTTGTAGCGATTTAATGTAAGAATTTTTCATTTGGCTGTTCGCATCTTTTGCGGTATATTCTAGTAGATATTTTGGTAAGCTTTGATTGTATGAGTGTACAAGTAAGTTATAAACTGAACCCCATAGTTCTAAATTAATTTGTTCACGTCCGTGTTTGAGTCACAAAAAATCATATATTTAGCAAATTCCCCTGATACCGAAATCGAAAAAAAAAACCGGATTGGTCCGGTAACAGGCAAACCTAAGCATTAAAAAATCTAATATCAAAGTTACTTCCGTGAATGTCTACGCTTTACCATATCCACAGATGATTACAGATATGTAGCACTCTAATACCTCATCCGGCGAAATTACGAAAGTTTGTGAACAGGACACGCTCTGAAAAACTCGACAAAGGTACAAAGGAATGCGTATGCGGGACCATAAGGGCGGAAAATTCGATTTTCTGCCCCGCGCCTCCTTAATGCGTTGTGGTCCACATTACTGCCCGTCAAGACCGAAATGGGACAAGCGGCCCAACCCTAGCGGAAACTACGGAAACACTACGTTAATCAAATTTAGAAAGCCAATTTCCGGCAATATAGATAGCGGATTCGCAATATATCGCCCGAGGAGCCTGATAAAATTATCACGTATAGGACAGTTCTATTGCTTTTGGCGGTATCGGATTTCCGTTTGGGGGATAGTCAATGGTCAACTTATCGGCTACAAGTACAAATATAAGTCCGAAATAGTTGTGACCTGGATTGGATTGGTCTGGGAAATGAATGTTATAAAAGGTCAGCTGAATTCTAGATAAGTTTTCGAAATGAATGAAATAGGTATATTTATTTTTCATACAGAGAAATACTGTCTGGAGACTTATGGTTGCATAAGAGGTGAGTCTTGAAGATATCATCTTTTTACCCGACTGCATAAGAAGGAGGGTTATATTTTTCGAGTGTATGTATGTTTGTTTGTATGTATATTTCTATATGTTCGCCTACAGGCTAAGCGGCTTGATCGATTTTGATGTGTGAGGTGTCATTAGTTTTCTCTTCACTCCCTAAGTGTGTTATGCTATAATTTTTACAACACTCGCAAAAAAAATATGCGTTTTTCGTAACCTCCAACGAACTTTTTCGTAATAAGCAAGTGATTTTACTAGAATGTATGCATACTTTCTCACGAAAACATATACTCAACAGCGTATCAAACGTAACGAAACTGTAAGTTAGACTGCAAAACTGTTTTTCTACTGTCAGATATTTTGTTTTTGTTCAATATACATATATAGTTGTTGTACTTATATATACTTTATTTTATAAGATATAAACAAGTCCTTCTTAAAAACACCAAACACATGAAAAAATTAAATTAAACCTCACTATACATACTGAAACTATAAGGATTCCCTGAACTACGGAACCCTAAAAATGAGAAGCTTTGTATATCAACGAGATATAACCCAATCTGAAAACACAATTTATATTGTGAATACAAAATAGCAATCGGGTTGGTATCACCGATTAATTAGGATCTAAGATAACGCTACATTAAATCAACGCTTCAAGTATCTTATTCGTTTTCTTAATATACAACGTTATATTATATACCAACTATACATACTATATGTATTCTATAAAGCCAAGCTTATACAGCGTTGCAGAAAGCATACAAAATAGTGAAACGATATCGCACAACATGTCTTGCAAACTACTTTCTCACAGTGATGCCTGCTCGCCCAATAATGGAGCGAGTGTTTTCAGGCAGATGCTGGCAGCGCAGAGCTGCGGTAGGCAGGGAGCCTCCGGTCTAAGATAGACCGGAAACACATATCAAAAATACATGCCAATAAACTATTTTATAGTTTGGCAGAAAATTTAATATGTATTAAGTACTTTTTTCTGGAATAAATGCTTTATTTATTATTTTGTAATTAATCCATTTTAATAAAATATTTATCAAATTTGCTTCATATTCACCAATTAAGACGTATTTAGAAGATATAGTAGCAAAGTTAGAGAATGCTTAGATAAATTATTGGACTTATACAGTTTTTTTTTATATAAGATAGATCTACGATTGACCACCAACTCGCCTGATGTTAAGCGACGGTGTGGCCAAGTGTGTGATAAATGAAAGAACATTGTAAAAATCACAGATAAAATATTTTTCACTTTTGGTCTAATCTAGAAATGTTGAAGGGAAACCAGAGTGGTCTAATATGGTATAAGACATTTTTGAATTAAATAAAAAGTCGGTAGGCCGGTCGAAGACACCACGACTAAATTGAAGACGTTTTGGAGAAAGTTGAAACCAAAAGTACACGCAACTGAAGAGTACATACGGAAACTCTAATGAAAGTAGAAGAAACGAAAAATGTGTGAGGACCGTAGCAAGTAGGAAGATCTCCGCCTACATCAACAGGAAAGAAGGATGATTGTGGGTGTCTATGAATCAAGTATAGTCTGATCTACATAATTTACCTAGTGGTATGTTATTGTGTCGCGTGACAATTTATCTTGGTATCTCCATGACAAGATAAAATAAATTCCGACTGATATTAAAAAAAAAAATGTAGAATGTTGTGAGAAGGTCTTAGGCCTTAGGTTAGGCCATAGTCTGCCAGCGTGGCAGACTATGGCCTAACCCTTCTCACAACGAGATGATGGCCCGCGCCCAGCAATAGGACAGTTTGTATAAACAGGGCTGGAAAAAAAATTGGCAGACCCCCCAAGTGACTAATAGATTCGATAACTCGTAGCTTAAATTGGTAAATAGGTGTTGTTGTATGATGTATCACATCACACCATGTATCCGAAGAGTGTCACCAAAAAATATTATATTACTAAACAGGCAAGTAATTTTACTAACTATAATAACATACTTATAATAAAATACTGCCTAAACTACTAGTATTTAAAAAAGCAATCGAAATACATTAATTATTTGACATCTGACTTTCTTCTTAATGTATATTTGCATTTTAATGTAATTAATCACACACATTATAAGTGAGTAAGTAAGTTAGTATAGACTGAGTGGCCAGCTCTAGAGTCAGAGTTATTAAGCCGCCGTAAGGCCTCTGGCACATTATAAAATAGTTTATACAAATGCTTTTACGTTTCCAAAGTAGGACCTGGAAGGATGGCTTATATTCATTTATACCAGTTTACCCTGGAACCTAGGTACACAAGTTCAATAATTTGAATTTGAATTCGAAGTGTCGGTATTGGACCAAAGTCTTAAAATGCAAACGCAAAAAAAAACTATGATACAATAAAAAACCTTAGTAGAAAATAACATAAAGCTCCCTGTCTAAGAGCGATGTGGGTCGTTGCTGATAAATGTCCCGGAGCCCCAGGGAGCGTCTGCGAAATAAAGCTTCCACGGCCCAAAGATAGCGCCCCGACTGAATTAAATCCGAACACTTAAGATGGTAAACGACACTTGTTATAACTTTTTTCTATGGGGATAATCTCGCTATTCATACCGGGGTGTGAGCTGAGGTAGACCGTTACTTAGATGCGCTCTAATAATCCGGGCTGGGTTATAAGGTATAGCTAAAGATTTATGTGGTACATTCGAAATGGGGTGTAATTAAATTTTTTGTTGCTTTTGCAATGGCGGCTTTAAATTAGAACCGCGTATTAAAAATTTAAGGCGGAATTTACAATTTGATTTTACTCTAATTCTAGCGGACGTCAAACGATTCATAATCGTTAACATTCATTTTTATCTTATGCCTTAACAGAGAAAGACGACTTAAACCCATCAAATCAAATATAAATCTTATCATAGTTTACAATCTATTTCCACTACCCACAACCATCTTCCTAATCGAGCCAATTGCCGAAAGAAGTTAACTCGTCTCACCTCAGCCCCGGCGCTGGAAGAAGGCTCTAATAGGTGGTTAAGTGCCCTGACCCGCACATAACGCATCGAGCAATGTTCCCGTTTGAGCCCGGAACCTTGTACCACATTAATAAAGGTAAGAGGGCCGTGTCGGCTAATGTGTCGTTATGGCCCTCCTGAAAAACTTCTTTAATACCCTAGACACACTCCCAAACAATACAAAAACAACTCTACCCCAACCAAATTACGACGCAAAGTTGCAACGCAAATAGCTTTTCAGGGAAAACATGAAGGGCCTGCAGTTTTAGCACTCTATGCTCCACAACTAAATGTATACTCTATTACGACGCAGTTGAATTCATATCTGTTTGTGAAAGTAAATTTCGATCGAGCAGAAGCTTTTCTAGCGTAGTCTGTGGTGCTGAAACTACGTAATTTAAGCGAAAGTGCTGAAGGTACGAAATATCAGCAGTGCAGTCATGAATTTAGCGGTGAATTTACATAGTTATATTAAGCGGCCCAGGTGCAGGAGAGCATAGCATTATTTGAATTTTAGGTCTAGCGGATTCGATATTTATGTTGTGTATATGCATTATGAAAATAAGTAGGTAGCGTATAATTCAGTTTGTGAGGTATAAAAGTGAACTGCACACTTGAAGTCATTGTACTCGCTTTTATGGATAACTTTTATACTGAAACCAATCATTATATTGTTTGTTGATTTGAAATAATTCTCACTTTTTTCATGCTTTGTATCATAATGCAAGTAATATAATAGGGCTTTAAAATACTACATTGACTAGACTTTGTAATATTAAATGATTCTAATTTAATATTTTTCAGTTTTTCTAAAACATAATGCTAATTTTATTTTTCGAGATTTCAAATTTGCTTTCTTTGATAGAATATTTTTTTCATAAAGATGAGTATTTCTCGTTGACCACACATCACGTCTTATATCCACAGACTTTTTTTTCGCTACGTTCAGTGTATAAAACCATCAATAGATTACACCTTGTAAAATGTTTTACTAAATGGTACTGTAGGTCGTGGGTTCGATCCCCACCCAGGGCAAACATTTTTGTGATGAGCATGAATGTTTGTTCTGTGTATGGGTGTTTCTATGTATCATATGTATATATTACCAAACAAACAAAAAGTGTATATGTATTCTATCAGCCATCTATTACCATACAAGCTTTGCTTAGTTTGGGCTAGATGGTGTTGTGTGAAATATCCACAAATATTTATTTATTTATTTGAATAGGTACTCAACGTCAAGTCATTTACTCTAGACTTACAGGTAGACGAAGGTTAGTATTCAGGAAACCAGGATAATGACAAGCTTATTAAATAAGTCATTACATTCCGAGCGGATTATTCTTTACTATGGTTACTTACTAAAGGAACAGCACAAACGTCACTCACGGTTGCTTGCCTCCTCGCAAGTCGGATATTACGACTTAAAACAATAATTTGACCCATAGTTTTTATTTAAAAGCTGATAATAATCAGCACATGCAGATGACACATAGAGTAAAGTACTTACTTGTATAGTCTCATCATAAGAGTATGCGCGGCTGGCGGCCGCCGAGCTCATCTCACCGCGAGCGCGTGAGCTGCGACCGCATCTGAACACACACGGAGCTTTCATTAGCCTACGCGGGAAATTTTCAATAAGTAGATAAACACAGGGAAAAATTGAAAAACCGTGGAACTATCTATTATCTCAAAAATCAAGCTTAAATCTCTCATGACTGATTGGCGAAGTAATCGCATAAAAAATATACAAAAAGAAACAGAGTCGAATTGTCGAATTGAGAACCTCCTCTTTTTGGAAGTCGGTTAAAAATATGTCGAATGGATACGTTACGTAACGAATTATTTTACATTAATTATTATTATTTTATACGTAGTCCCCAGGTTTGTTTTTAAGCTATTACATAGCTTCTATCGCGGGCCTTGAGCCTGGAGACCGAATCCAGAAATTCCGTAACGAAAATAACCTAACACACCGCGCGTAAAGCTATGCAATAGCTTTACCGCGGCAGTCTCCGAGTGCCACACGTCTTTTTTTTTTAACTGCATCAAGAAGTAAGTTTACCATTCGACATATTTTTTACCAAATTCAACGGTATGTTCTCTTTGTATGTATTTTACGGTGATTTTACGCATACTTTCTTACAAAAAAAGTACACTCAACAGCGTATCATGCTGTATCAAGCTGTTTATCAATCGTAAAACTGCTTTGCTGCAATCGGGTATTTTGTTTTTCTTTTAATATGGATATAATATCATTGACCAAATAATATTAATAGTACATATTATGTACTATTCACTAGAGTTCACTAGACGAACCATCTCGAATTGTCAAAGTTGGACACCGCGCAGAGGCCAAACGGCGCGCGGTCTTTACCGCTCACGGCCGCTAGGAGCCAGGAGTATAGTCCGGTCAATTTAGACCAAAAAATAGAAGTGAGGTTACAAAAATTCGCAGCCAACTGAAAATTGGTAGGATTGTTCAAAACACCATTATAAATGAAATCTAAAAAGTCCTCATCGATCCGACACCTGGAAAAAAAACTTTTCAGCTGGCTGCGAATTTTTGTACTCTCGGATCTTTAAAATGTCTAAATTGACCGGACTATAATAGTGTTCTTTGCACACCAGAAGCAAACTAACGTTGCATGTTTAATAGTAGATTATTACACAAGGGTTGAATACAATATTAATCATTCAGTCTTAGTATTAGTTGTTTATATCTGAGATTGATTAATAAATTGCATTTTTTTACCTACGACCTCAAAAGAGGGGTGTTATAAGTTTGACGTTAGTCTGTCTGTGGCATGGACCGAGTTTGATCTAGGTTTTTGTTTGAAAGAGGATTTCATCGAGAGTGTTCTTAGCAATGTTTCGCTAAAATCGGTTCAGCCGTTTTTTGCCGGGGAGTTGTGAGTTTTCTAAGCTTATATCTACTTGTACGCATATTGTATGTACTTGTATGCTACTTTAAAAAAAGGCTAACCGCTTAGATTTATTGTAACACATCAAAGGATGTCACGATAACGCTTAAAACATTCTACATAAATTGAGAAATGAAACACGTTTCAAACTTTACCAAAATCAGCTTCCTCAGGAAAGTTGCAATTCGTAACGCGAGCCACGTCAAAGAAAGTGAGTGCAAATTATTTAATAGAAGCATGCCAGATGGCGAGCCTCAGTCCCAGAAACTTGTCCGGGTCGCGTTCATGAATAATTAAAAGCGGCTCTTCGGGCGATAACTCAACCAGCAGCCTAGCCGGCGAGCTGTCACAGAATAACATTTCAGCCGCCCCCTACCATGGGTTGCCGAAATAACTTCGTTTTGGAGTTTGAATTTCAGAGAAGTGAAGCAAAACCACTTGCCACGGAAACGACATACGTAGATTATAAAAACTATAAATCTTGAGTAAAAAAACAAACGTATAGCTTTAAGGGCTAACACTAGACATGTACCACAGGAAATTCAAATTTCAAACAGTTTTTTTGACCTTAAATCTAGCTCGGATAACTATTGTAAGCGTTCACAATTTTTGCAACAATCTAAAGTTACTAGTTAAATAAACTAAGTATCTATAATGCGTCTCATTGCTTCCATATCCCGAAAAGTTGCTTGAAGAAGTTAAAATGGATATAAGTAACAAAATGTAGGTGTTATTGTATAAATATAATGGCATAAAAAGAATAATCTACTAGTTAAATAAACTAAGTATCTATAATGCGTCTCATTGCTTCCATATCCCGAAAAGTTGCTTGAAGAAGTAAAAATGGATATAAGTAACAAAATGTAGGTGTTATTGTATAAATATAATGGCATAAAAAGAATAATCTACTAGTTAAATAAACTAAGTATCTATAATGCGTCTCATTGCTTCCATATCCCGAAAAGTTGCTTGAAGAAGTAAAAATGGATATAAGTAACAAAATGTAGGTGTTATTGTATAAATATATAATGGCATAAAAAGAATAATCTAAGGTTGTTGCAAACATTACGTTAAATAATTATTACAATAGATGCCTACATAACTTGGCTAAAGGACAGAAAAAATACAGTTTGGAATTTGAATTTTCCGCCGCATGCGTAGCATACCACTTAAAGGTTTTCGTTTTATGATGTAATAAGTAGTTATGTGTCTTTTCGAAGTTATGTGCGTATTGTTGCTTGCCGCCAACTTCAAACGGTGAAGGAAAACATCGTGAGGAAACTTACATGTCTGAGAGTTCTCAATGATCTTGAAGATGTGTGAAGTCTGCCAACCCGCACTTGGCCCGCGTGGCAGACTATGGCCTAACCCTTCTCACAATGAGAAGATGGCCCGTTCCCAGCAGTGGGACAGTTCGTACAAACAGGCCTGATAAAAAAAAGTTGTTACCTAAGTTTTACCATCAAACAGTTTATTCAATGTGGTCCAAGATTAACTTACTTGATAACCGGGCCTCTCAGAAAATTTTACAAAAAAAAAATGTATGTACGAAACATTGGCTAGAGTGAGTTATAATGTGTGTTATAATTTATTTTAAAAACTCGAGTATTGCAATCTAAAAATACGTTGGTTCAAATTCTACATTTAGCTCCTTTTTTACCTGCATCATGAAAGAAATACACTAGCTGCGCTCCGCAATTTCATTCCAATAGTGATAAAAAATCGGTGATGATGATAAAATGTAACAAGTCAGTCTCCAGATTTACAGCTAAAATATGTATGTAGGGAAAATAGAAAGAAAAGGACAGATTTACTTTCACTATTACAATTATAATATTAACTATGGTGAAAAAAGTTTTTTTGTGGCACTTAATAAGAAATTTGACAATAATTGAATTGTCACGTAGTAAGGGATTTCCTTCAGAAAAACTTACGGCTTAATTAGTAACATCTCGACACGAGAGACCACGGTTATGCGGAAATGAGAACTTTATTGGTTTGCGCAAAATTACCAGCTCGATATAAAAACTGAACTTTGTTTACGACTGTTTAGAGCACATAAAACCTAAACCTAAAAACTAAACGAACTTAACCTATAACTTGTTCGGGCAAATGAAAGGGATCGACGCATATAGCTAAGAACACAAAAGAGCATTTGGCCTTTTAGTAATAAATCCGTTTGTATGAAGCAGATCACAGTATTTGCAACTGGGGGGATTCTTTGAAATTATGATAGGAAAATAACTAAAAATCATAGATCAATAATAATCCTCGATTTATACACTAGCTGCGTTCCGCGGTTTCACTCGCGTAGTTATGAAAAACGGTGATGATTATGATGATAATAAGTAGCTTATGTCCGTCTCCAGGTCCAAAGCTATCTCTATACTAATTTTCATAACGATCGGTTCAGCCGTTTGAGCGTGTAAAGGTAAGAAAATTAGCTTTTATAATATCATTATGAAATTGTGTCAAATGTATTTCAAAACACCAGTACATTCATTTAAATAACAATATACTTAGTTGTCTTTTATGTTGTCACAAATCTTATTTTTACTAGACTTGTTTAAAAAAATAATTTATGGCTAACAAACTTATGGAACCAATAGAGTTTATTTTCCTATAATTAAAGTTCAAATATTTCAGGAAAAAATAATAATCGAATAACTTTTGACAAAAAACAATATGACTAATACCTTTTATGCGCCTGCAGAGTAGCCCAGAGTACAAAATACAAAAATACAAAATAATTTATTCACGTGTAAGATAATACAAATGTTCGTACTGGCACCAACCACCAAACTGGGTGTCTCGAACCCGTGTCTTGGTAGTTGGTTTATTCTTATATACTAGACTATAATGCTAAGTAATTATATTAATATTATATTATAAGTAACAGTTTTATTTTTCCAATGTCTAATTTTACAATTTTCATCATTTTTAATTAATTTATTTATAAATATACATAAATAATAATAATAAAAATAGATTTGATAAGATTTTAGATTAATTTAGTTTAGTTGTCAAAAAAAATAATTGAATAATAAGATGAATTTACCAATGATATCAGAGATGGTATAAGTTAATTTAAGTGTAAATTAGGCTATTGTACAATTTTAAGCAGTTTTTCAGTTTTTCAGTTTCCTGAAAAACTGCTAATAATATAAAAATAATTATGCCTCTCAATCTCAATATAATGATGATGATAAGATAATGATGATGATACTGATCATCATCATTATATCAGCTACCAGAAGTCCACTGCTTTGTAGGCCGCCCCCAATTCCCCCATGGATTTCCAAAAAGACCCGTTGGAAGCGGCCTGCATCCAGCGTCTTCCTGCCACTTGTATGATATCTTCTGTCCACCTTGTGGCTGATCTTCCTACACTGCGCTTGCCAGTTCGTGGTCTCTATTCGAGAACAGTACAGTATGCCAAAGTATAATAGAAATTAAAACATTTTTCCAAGCGAAGGGATATCCTGCAACGATACAATACCCCAGACCATGCGGTGGTGTTGACAAAATCATCCCTCCTTTACCTTCCTTTCATGTATGGAGTGCCTCCTAAATAACTTATTTGAAAATTTCACTATTCGAAAGAAAAAAAACTCATTTTGTAGCGATTTACTGAACATATCAACTTGACAACTTCCGTAAATGCAGTGCTAATACCCTAAGTAAAATGACTGTGAATTAAGAATGTACGGACAGACGGACATAGCGAATTAGGGATTCCTCATAGTTCCTACGGAACCCTAAATAGATAGAAGCGCTGGAGTTCAAACGCCTTTCTTCCCACATTGTAATAAGAATTATGTAATAAAAATTTATGTTATACCAAGATCTTATCTATCTAATCAATAGCTTTGAACGAGCAATTCTTGTATATATACTTTTGTAATCTTAATCTCAGAAACGGCTCCAACGATTTTAATAAAATTTGGTTTGTAGGTAGATTAGAGGACGATAAATCGATCTTGCTTGGTGTCATTTTTAGTGAACCCAGGTTTGCTCGTATTTTCAGTCATAAAAAATCCGAGTGGAGCTCGGTCGCCCAGGTACTTTAAATTATATAAAAATATTTACTGAATAAGAAAAAGCATGTTTCCAAAAAAGTTTTTATTAATAAATTTAATAATCTTACATGCTTCTTGTAAATTACATTTTATTTTTACAAAAAATATGTAGCTATTTGAAATTTTTAAAAACAGGACTAAAACAAAATGCAACTAAAAACGACTTCTTCAAGTCTATCAAATTCGTACAAATATATCCCAAAACGTCAACAAAAAGTAATTTTGCTTTTTAGGCTTGCCTTACGTGGGTTCTTTCTGTCTCCCTCTTGAGTACTTCTGCACTACGTTGTACATGTCCATCTTCAAGGCAGTCTGCGCCGGTTTGGGGATCGTTTTATATGAGTCTGCTAAAGACATAAAGAACGGCGCTAAGGAGTCGACTTCGTGGACATTGGTAGTGTTGGAATCAGAAGTGTTACCGTGAGGTGTTTGTACTCCTGAAAAGCAAGAAACAACGAGTCCTATTGTTATTATTTTTAAAAAGTGTCTTTTATTAAATATATTTTTGTGGAAATTATAGTCGATGTTTCATATATATAGATACAATCAGGCAAATACGTTAATCCTGTACCCTCTAAAGACGAAAACGAGAAGACACGTCTGTTAACATCGCTAGATGCATACGAGTACATATTAATGGCTACATTCTTATACAGCCCCATAAACATTTTCTAACTCCACGGCGAGAAGAATTCCACATTTTTAAGCGTATCGCATACGAGAGGAACTCCCTTGCGCCTTCTTTGTATCTTAAAAACTACTACATTGGAATTTTCAAGGCTAGAGGCAAAAAAAAACCGATATTAAAGACATTTCTACTTTATAGGTGAAATATCGGTAAAAACCGAAAAATTCACAAGAACATTCAATAAAAAACCGGACAAGTGCGAGTCAGACTCGCCCACCGAGGGTTCCGTAGAAACTAAATACAAGGGGGAAATCATATATTTTTTTATATTTTCCTTCATAAACCGAAAAATATACATCGTAAAAATATTTAATAACTTTAGCTTATGCTAATGAAGCTCTTTCATATGATACCCCACATGATACGGTTAATTCACTTTAAAATTTGGGCCCTCATTCCTTGCATAAGGACACAATTTTTTTGTGATTGAATTAAAAATGTCCCGTTTTCGGATTTTTTCCTATATGTGTACTCTAACACAATGCTTCTTGCCAAATTTCATAGTTCCAGGTCAACGGGAAGTATTATAGGTTTTGATTCCCTTGTGAGTGTCGAAATGTGCGTTTTTTTACGACAAATTCGGCTGTAACTTTTTCTTACGAAAACTCGAGATAAAGGTCTTGACAGACTGACAGACGGATAACAAAGTGATCCTATAAGGGTTCCGTATTTACCTTTTGAAGTACGGAACCCTAAAATATGGGATATCAGGTATCAAGGTCAAGTTGTTTTGACATGATAACGTCTTATAAATCGATGAACACCCGCGCCGGCTGCACGCACGAAAAAGCATGACTCATTGTCACGTTCGGCCTGAGCCGAGCGTGCAAGCGAGAGCGCGGGACAAGCGATAGAGAGGCACGATCGGTCTAAGCGTTCGGCTTGTGACGCATCGTTATCACGTAAAATTATCGTCCGTAAACCGACTTTACAGACAACCATTATTTTTTCTAAAAAATAAGAATAAAATCTTACCGTAATTTGTAGTATGTAGATGACCATACTTTCTATGATATTCCATTAGGGCTGCGTATATAGTTTCTGTATGTACTTTGGCACCTGGGCAACGACGGGTCAACCAATCTCGTAACAGTCTCTCTTCAAAATATAAACTCTTTAGCACATCGTACATATCAGATGCCTGAAACATGAACGGACATTAAAAGTATTATATGCATACATTCGAACATCTTATGGCGTATAAAAAAGTCAAAAAAACCGGACAAGTGCGAGTCAGACTCGCCCACCGAGAGTTCCGTACAAACTAGGAGGTAAAAGGGGGAATCATATTTTTTTTCTATTTTCCTTCATAAACCGAAAAATATACATCGTAAAAATATTTAAAAACCTGTTTTAGCTTATGCTACTGAAGCTCTTTCATATGATATCCCACATGATACGGTTAATTCATCTTAAAATTTGAACCTTCATTCCTTGCATCACAGACACTATTTTTTTGTGATTAAATTAAAAATGTCCAGTTTTCGGATTATTTCCTATATGTGTACTCTAACACAATGCTTATTGCCAAATTTCATTGTTCTATGTCAACGGGAAGTACCCCATAGGTTTTGATTCCCTTGTGTGTGTCGAAATGTGCGTTTTTTACGATATATTCGGCTGTAACTTTTTTTTACGAAAACTTAGAAACTTTATTTTTCTTTCTGCAGCAAGATACTATGGATCTGCGGATATGGTTTTAATTTCAACTCGATACCTTCACGTGTTCCCGAGATAAAGGTCTTGACACCCGAACGGACGGACAGACGGACAGACAGACGGACAGACGGACAACAAAGTGATCCTATAAGGGTTCCGTTTTTTCCTATTGAGGTGCGGGACCCTAAAAATGGTTCGAAGTCCATATACTATAATTTTGTTCCACCATAGTGTCAATAAACTACTCACCCCATTTTTATGAACAAGATGTCAATTTCATATTACTATTAGAAAAAAAATGTAACCTCATGGAGTAGAGACGAATTTACCGCTCGCATCACATTAAAATCGATCAATTTGAGGAGGTAATGTAGAAAAATATATACATACACATCCATAGCCATAAATGTACATCTCGGAAAACATGACCCTACTTCTTGTACAGTTGGATAAAAATAGGAGTACAGAAAATACCTTATCGCAGTTGATGTGTTTAAGGAAGCTCGCTGTCTTTTGACCTACGCCCGGAATTTCTCTGATATTCTTGTTGCCCATTGGCTTTGCAAGGAAAGCTACTTGTTTCTGTGTCTCCAAGTTGACCTCACTTTCACTATCGCTCATCCTTCTGCTTTTAGTAGGCACTGGGAACCGAATCTTCTGAAAACTATTAAACAAAACATATGTATACATATAGGATATAGGATGATTAATTGGGACATCTTTAACTTTATCTCGCCCTTTTCAGGGTTACGTACCTCAAAAGAAAAAACCTTACAGGATCACTGCCTGTATGTTTATAAGGCCCTATTCCTCAGGAACGCGTGGAGCTATCTAATTAACGTAATTCTACAGTTACTTAAATCTGATTAAATGAAGTTCGCCGGAATAAAAACACAATAAAAACGGTCATTTTAGCCTTATACCACACGTCGGACACTCCATACAACGGTGCGCTAATCAGTGACACAAACGCAGGTTGACGTCTATAAATACCACACACACATTTAAGAAGTTATAGTCGTATATACACTGTACACATAGTTGGAATATATACATATTATGTTGTTTTCAAATACAAAGTTGTTTCATATATTTTTGAGCCATCCGTGGTACGGAAAAACATGATCCTTTCATTTCATAGGAAAAATTAAATTTTTCAACATTATAAGATTCAACATGCCGCAAATTCAACTTTTTGCAAATTCAACATTTTAGGAATTCAACTTTCTGATCCTAAATGGTTGTTCACCAATTCGCCATAATATGTTAACTGACCCGTTGCTGCTTACGTCAGAATACGCTTGTTTAGAAAAAGCAGTCACTGGAGATTTATGACTATCACATAGGTACAGTTCACATTGTGGCGATATGAAAAAAAACGGAACTAAAGAGTTTTAATTATTTATGTAATCTTTATTTTTTTATGGAGGATTTGGTCAGGCATGACCAAGCCACCCTCATTAGCTATCTATAAAACTTTTACATGATGATAGACAATATCTTAAGCCCATATTCAAGCACGTAAGGCATGTTTCAGAGGATGAAAGTGTGATTTCGGGGGCCCTTGGTTTGAACTTGTTCGTCGAAATTGTGTGTGTGCGTGACTTTTATGGTCATAATAAATATTATTTTGATATATTCAATATATTACATTACCACCATGAGATATCCCTTTCTAGAGCTGAGTTCTAGAGCTACTGGTAACTAGCCATCCGATACTAACGAGAACAAGGGGAACTTAGATCATGCGGACCGCATGATGCACTCACCGAGTGTATCCGATGAAAAACTGAGCTTACACGTATTAATTTAGGTAAGTTTGAGATATTTGATTAAAGAATAACTAATAATTTAGATTCAACAATTTTTTTAGGTTTTCTTTGATTTTCTAATCAAATTTCAAATATTGATTGTAGACAGTTGGCAGTTTTTTTTATAAGCATTTGTTTTTAAGGAAATTCGTTTTAGCCAGTGACTCAGGAGAACAGAATAAATTATAAAGAGATTGTATATATTTTTCTATGAGAAAACAAATAACATCAATAAATTTACCGGCACAACGAGGCTTCCGTACTCCCATACAACATGAACACTAACGCCAGGGCTATTTACACAGCAAAGAATATGTGTAAGTTTTGTTTTGTTTATAATTTACATTTTCTTATTATATGTGGCCTGAAATGCTAAGCGTTCACATAAAATATAAAGTTCAAATTAGGTTAGTGTAACTACAGAGTTAGGATAAGTGCGATTTATATCAGATTTTTTTAAATTAATATCTGCTTTGATTGATCTAAAAAGGTATTTTTTATACAAATACATACATATATTGGACTCGACCATGACGAATGCCTATTGTAGGTATCTATTCGTATACAAAGAGTCATCACGCTAAATGTAGTCTTATTTGTTTCCCTCTTAACTTCAGTGTTAGAATACGTTGAAACTCAACTGAAATGCTGGCCGCTAGCAGTTATCTCCGACCGCTTAATGGTGCTAGATATTAACTTGGATTATCTAAAGTGCAGCTGCAAGTATAAACCGGTAACAACTGTAGTGCAATAAAGTTTTAGTATTTATTTTATTCACTATATTTCACTGTTCTTTAATTTTATTTAGATAATTAAAATTTTTGTAAAGCTCTAATCTAATAATATAAATATAATTTAAAAAGCAAACCGACCGCTTTCAAAATACGTAATTCCGTTAACTTGAATGACATATGTTATATTTTCAGCTATTTCGTTAAAAAAAAATCACTTGACCGATTTTGCTGAAATGTAGGTACATAGAATTAATATACGAAAGAATATTTTATTATATTTATTTCATATTTAAACAAGACAATACGTAGACATTGTAACAAAAATCTTGCCATCTGTCGCGTTTTCCAAATCCATAAACGGGCTGGAAGAGATCCCGCGAGATGGCATCGATCCGCTGCTTCTCATTCGCATCACGGAGCCGGACATAGAATACGACAGAGTAACCAGGCCTACTGTTGCCATGGCGACCGTTCCTCTATTAGACGGTGTTGTAAACTCGGAGAAACTTTCAGGAATTTATGCACTTTTGTTTAAGTTGTTTTAATAGAGCTAACACTAGTAGCGAAAGATGTCAGGATCGTAGTGAATGGGAATAGTCTTTGTTTATCCCAACAGCATAAATGCGTGATTGTGTGTGTCATAATTAAATCGGTTATACAAATACAAATACTTTATTGTTTTAAATAAATCTCACAGTAATAAATTGTAACCCTGTCTACTGCTTTAGTAATAACTGTGTTGCAGTAGACAGTGTCTTCCCAGAAAGTTGAACAATTTAACAATAACTTATTATCTAGGATAGTAGTTACATAACTAGGCCTAAGATATGTTTATTTGGGTTAAATGCAAATAATATAATATAAATGTAGTTCGTATATCTTGGGAAACTAATAATTAAGTTTAGGAAAGGTGCATTACAATGTAACCTAATTTAATATAATATAATCGTACATGCTTAGGGTTATTGGTATGGTAATAAATTTACTTTTAGCCATATTTTAATCAGATTTGGTTAAGTCTGTGGTAATGTCTGTTATCGGTTGTAATATTATGGGCCAAATGTAGCGTCTACACACTATAGTGTGTAATAACTAAAACCGGGCCCAAAACAACTGTTATTATCATTTTAACATACAGTAGCAACATAGTACACAGTAGTACATAGTAGTAGTTTATTTTCCGGCCGATTTTTGTATAACAATTAAGTTGCAATATTGTTTTTAAGCCTTCCATGCTGGGCTGGGAGAAAAAAAAACATAGAATGCATTCGTATGATACTGTATGTGAGTAAGCCATAGAGGTATAATACGGATAGATGTACTTGTCAAAATTGAGCTAAATTTTGCTCACCTGTCGTGTGTAGTGCAGCGACGGGCCGAGTGATCATAAGGACCTGGGTCAATTCAGTTAATCAAGACCGCTCCGTAACTGAACCATACGTGAACCGTTTCCCGTCGGCTGCCATATTTTTTTTATTCAGTCACTTGTATGTCATATAATTGACACATTTGATGAATCCTGACACGTCCTTCGCACGTTACTAAATCAAAAAAATGAAAGCAGCCGACAGGAAATGCTTCGCACAAGGTTCAGTTACGGATCGGTTTTGATTAACTGAATTACCCCCCTAATAAAAGTAGCTTCACCTATCTAGATGCGACTCGCATTCTAAGGTTATTACTTAAGATATGATTATTTATTATACACACGCCATTCGGCGGACGACGACGGCATATTAGTTATTTCTATTAATATCACGAGACAGCTGTGAACTCGACTTAAGAATTTGTTAATATTCACTAACATCTAACCTTCAGCCTTTGATTATAATTATAGTTGATAAAACTGAGAAAACCGACTTCAAAATACGCAATTCGTTTATTTTATGATACTCTTCAGTTATTTTGTTATATAAACCAAAGTACTGTACAGATTTCGATAAAATGTATATGGGGCACCTCTGAAGTATTACCTACCAAACCAAGAAAGAATTATCAAAAACAATTCAGAATTGGCGGAGTTATCGCTGAACAAACAAAAAAAACATACATTTGAATTGAGAAACTCCTTCTTTTGGAAGTCGGTTAAAAAGTTCTTTCAGTCTTATTAAACATAAAACCCTCCGGATAAGAAATCTGTTTTTTTCTAAACAAGATAAAATAAACAGCCATTCTCTGCTATCACTTAAACGACAACAGATTTTCAATTTAGATTTAACAATGGATTTCAGAGTTTCGTAATAATGCTGAAAAGGAGTCGTGGCGAAAATCCAACGTAAGTGTAGGTCTATAAGATAACTACTAATATGGCCAAACGTGCAATATACATTGTATATTGCACTTTTCACAAACTTTATATTAACTTACCTTATTTAAATTTATAGACGGGTCTAGCCCGGACCTTTGAAAGGCATCAGTGGGGCCGGAACCAACCTATTACAAATGCATAATAAAAAATACAGATTGGGTATTTGGATGGATTATTGTACAATATGGAGCTTAACAGGTCTTGGCTATTGTGATGGAATGTTTAGCTTACCTTGTTATTAAGGACAAATAATGAAAAGTAGGTAAAATTTTGTAATTCAATTTTAAGACTATCATGCCTAATCAATTTAGCTGAATTATTGCACACTTACTTGTTTAGTTTGGAAGGGAATGTATGGTTAGCTATGATAGTTTTCAAAACGTGTTGTAACCTTTTCTCGACCAAACGCTTGAACAGATTATTATAAAATTTTGTATAGAAATAGCTGAGGACCCGGGGACGAACATTACTACACAGGTGAAACCACGAGGCGCGACTAGAAGTGAAATAATAGACAAATTGCGTCTACGCATCCTCTCACCCTGCAGCTCCATGAATAGAACATGTGGCCGGAAGCAGTGGCATCCTCTCTGAACGACTACAATGGGTGGCATAATGCATGTTAATCCATATAAAGGTACCGCCAAGTGAGGGCGCTGCTCTCGTATTTCCCTAACAGAACTAACAAGTACTCGGCAAAAGTGTGTAGTTCCTTTTTTAGCCATCGCTAAATATACATTGGTAACTTTGTATTTCGTTTACCTTATGGTGGTTAGGAAAGGGTGTAATGATCTTTAAGTTTTGGTACGTGAAAATACATATAATCTGGTATATTTGTAGGGTATAGTACATCAAAAATAATAACAGAACACTTAGAGATTCACTTCGTTGTCCGCATGTCGGTCAGAAAAAGGTAAAGAAGTGGCCAAGACCGCGTCGAGACACGTGTATAGTAAGTACGATTCCTAGTATAGTACCTATATATCGCTGTATCTCAAAAAGTTGTACCACAGAGTGTTCAAAACAATTTTTATTGAAAGTATTGAATATGGTCTACTATGATCTTGAATTTCTAGGTCCAATACTTTAGAAATGCAGAGAGAGAGACAATTTTTTCACCTTTGGCGGGCTATATCTCGCTCACATCACATCTGAGGTTTAACTTAATTTGATTAAGGTTTAATATATCAAAAAATGATATATTAAACCTTAGTCTTATTTTAAGAAATCTATTCAACGATACCCCACACAATGGAGTATCACTGAATAGAATAGATGTCATCCCTTCTTTATATTGTATTTATTTTCTTTATATCTCTGTATCTGTATTCAACAGATACAGAGATATTACATTAAGCCTTGTCAAATTATTTGAAACGAAAATCCCTGCGAATGAAAATCCTCCAATAATCGGAAATGGTGCCATAAACACTTGTCCAATATTGCAGCTTATTCGGTATTCACAACTCGTAAAAATGGAAATGGGATAAATCCGTTGGCCGACACAATCCATAAGAATATTTTTATTATTATCAGCATAGTTGAAGGTTTTACAGGTTTCTCTTATTTTCCGTAACAAAATGGATTCTGTATCTATACGCTTTCAAATATTAGTTCCTTCTTTTTTCATTTATAATTTAATTATGGAAAATATAAAGTATTATTTAGTAGTATATTATAATAAAAGAATTATAAGTTAGTGTAGTATGAAACTAGGCGGATAGGAACAGTTTTATTGGTGCGCAATCCAGAGGCCCAAAAGTCCCCAGCACGCTCGCTGCATTGCACGCTGTATTGCGAATGAAATTCGCTGGACGAGGTTGGACCAATGTACATGTGTGTATATGCATAAATAAATATCTAAAATATACAAAGAATACGTAGAAAGGACTTAGAAATAATCATTAATAATCATATTAATCTTAAAAATATATTTTATTACATTAATTTACTAAAAATAATTAATACAGATGTAATAACAAGTTATCAAAAACCTAAAAACTTAATCAGTCAAATAACCCGCCCCTAACTGTTCCCGGTGCAAAGGTACCCATAATACTTGCCGCTTTACCCCGCTGAATGGCGATTGCCAGTCTTTGCACTAGAATCAGAGTTGGGCCAGAGAATAATGGAAAGTTTTATTATTTATTATATAGCCCAACTCACCTATGAGCTGTTTGGCCTCACTACTACTCAATCTTAAATAAAATGAAAAACTTAGGTATTAATATCAAGTTTAAATACGCGTTTTTTTTATTTGAATTCAATATTTTGACCTCGAATTTATATTAAAAATGGTTCAATTAGGAATAGGCTAAAAACGTAATCATTGTCTTTGCATTTCAGTACATAATGACAATAAATAATAATTATTTATTATAATTTAAGAATACTAAACCAACCGATTTCAAAATACGTAGGTAAGTATTTAATGTTTACTTGAATTACATATTTTTCCCAGTTATTTTGTCTTAAAAACCATAATACAGAACCTATTTCGATGCAATTTCTATGGGGCTAACCTGAAAGTATATTCTTTTAATCAAAGACAAATAATTTAAGGCGTTATAAATGCGCGTTCTTTAGAATAATACTAGTAAAGTCATATATTTATTACTAAAATATACTGAAACCTACATACGTACCCATATGCATACATACAACAAAAAAATACACACGAAAAACATATCCCACCTTCTTGCAAGGTCGGGTAATAACAATCTAGGTCAGCCATAACCCTCCTTCTTGCGCAGTCGAGTAATAACAATCTAGGTCAGGCATTGTATTTTATTTCGTACCTAAGTAGGTACGCAAATAAAATCAGACCTAACTTTATTCAGCCTCATCAATCACTTTTACCTGTATAGAGGTACCCGAACCTTACAATGTTTTGACGGGAGTTAATTTACTCGAAAATATTCAAATAAAGTTAATTAACGTACTCATAGCTTCGTACCACTGTTTAGCCCGTTGTTTTTTTTATTTTTATTTTTTATTTACGTGTTATTATATTAATTGAAACAAATATTTAACAAATAGCGTCAAAAAAATCAAATATTTTTGTATTTATACTCATAGGACCTGTTTTCACTTTGATTAGTGCGAGTGCAGGTGTGAAGTGCGAGTAGTATCCAATTCTATTTAGTAGCTGTGTTTAGTAAATTCAGTTGTCACCGTCGGCCCGCAACTATGGACGAACGCGGATCCTAACTCTGACGCAGTTAAAGAGTTGTTTGACTGTGTAAGTCATCTCAAGTGATAAATAGTTTAAAAATATACAATGGCACTGTCATGTTTACATAATAAAAGTCCCAAAAATAAATATGAATAAAAAAAACCTCAAGAACCTCGAGAAGCGCGCTTGCAACTGCAAAAAAAATATGAAAGAAAAATTAAAAACACTAAACTAAACACGCTAAACACTAAACACTGCTGTCCAGACGTGTTTAGTGGCACTGTGGCTGGCACGCTGCGAGTGAGGGGGAAGGGAGAGCGCGTGGGACGAGGCTACTCGCAGTCTACTCGCAAAAAAATAGAACACGCTTCTAATCACTTCACTACGCAGGTTACTATACACTCGCACTAATCAATCGGTATCCACACGTGTTTACCACTTGCACTAATCACTAATCAAAGTGAAAACAGGCCTTTATATGGCCTTGTACGAATAGATAGGTTCTAATAAATTCACAGACTTACGCATAAGGACAGAAGTATGAAGGTACCTAAGTATTCGAAGGTGTTCAGTTCAGTACCTAGTGATAGGTATGGATCAGGTGTATGAGAACGCCGTAAGAAAAACTTGGGTAGCTACCTACCTATTACCCGGCTGCAGTGGGGATGATTCGAGATATAAATGTCGCAGGAATTTTGTTAAAATCTAAAGTATAACCCAGAACTATTCTAGAATTTTTATCGAATACATTCCCGCGTTTAAAAATATGATAAAGAATTGTCAGCAATGTCAAATAACTTGGTGCTTAACTGGCGCTTACAGTCTAGAAAGCAAGTTACTCGTCGAGTAAAAAATATCTAAATGTAGGTACCTACCTACTTAGATGTAGGTATAATCAGCAGTTTCGCTCGCGTAGTATTGAAAGGTGATCATGATGAAATAGCCTCTATGCTCTCCGAGTCTAAGTCTGAGCTATCCTGCATGATCCGTTCTACCGTATTATTGTGAAAAGTTACTTAGTTCAGTTACTCGAATCATCCCCACTGCCCGACGACTTCGTCGGGCAGTGGGGATGATTCGAGATACAAATGTCGCAGGAATTTTGTTAAAATCTAAAGTATAACCCAGAACTATTCTAGAATTTTTATCGAATACATTCCCGCGTTTAAAAATATGATAAAGAATTGTCAGCAATGTCAAATAACTTGGTGCTTAACTGGCGCTTACAGTCTAGAAAGCAAGTTACTCGTCGAGTAAAAAATATCTAAATGTAGGTACCTACCTACTTAGATGTAGGTATAATCAGCAGTTTCGCTCGCGTAGTATTGAAAGGTGATCATGATGAAATAGCCTCTATGCTCTCCGAGTCTAAGTCTGAGCTATCCTGCATGATCCGTTCTACCGTATTATTGTGAAAAGTTACTTAGTTCAGTTACTTTCGTTGTATGGTTAAATACGGTAAGTAAATAAACAATTGATTACCTCTGTTGTCATCGCTTCCGAGAGCACCACATTTCTGACATCACAAACACTTTGTCGAAACACGACATACAGCACCTTTGAAGCCGGTGTCATAGGAGTTATTTTTCATTAATGCCAGACGAACGCTGGAATTATTTCAAGCGACTCTACCGGCACTGCTTTTCATGCGTCTACGGTTTTAAAATGAAGTGCCCATTACCTCCTATGAAAAACTTACACTGATTTCGAATATTTTATTTTTACGGTTTTACGTAACGAAACAAACGCTGCCCTTCTAGTCAGGGAACACCGAAAACTGAACTGCCTGAAAGATGTGAATGTTCGCATCCGTAGGTAGATAAGTACTTTACCCATTCCTTGCCCAATTCAGGTAGAAATAGCTACATTTCCGATATCACGCAGCCCATAGGCTAGTAGCAGAACTAATTCAAAAAACTATGCCATCTATTATGGAGTAGTATTACTAAATCTTCATATTAAATGAGTTAGCGCCATCTATGATGATAGTCACTAAATAAGCCAAGTTGTAGTAATGACACAGTACCTACACTTGTGTCCCCAGAGCTTGTGTCAGTCATACAAACTTCAAAGTTGCTCTTATCTATAACAGATGGCTATACATAAATTCAAAGTAAACTATTATATTTTTGTTGTATGAAATGAAATATAATTTACATGTTTGAAATGAAATAAAGTAGATGTCTACATCTTTTCCACCTAACTTTAGAAGAAATAAAATTATCTGGCAGAAAATTTAATTAAAAAAAACCAACTAGGTATTTTGTTTCGGATATATCAATCAACGTCTTACGTCATACAAAACTAACTATCAGCTGATCAATCTGTCAATTGAAAGGAGTCTCCTTCATTTGTTTTTATTATGGAAAAATGCAAAAATCTTTAAAAAATTGAGTTAAACAAATTATTAGCAAAATTAAATGCGTTAAACTCCTTATCCATATAGCCAATGTTGTAGATAATGTTGAAGATGGTAAAAGTTTGGAGGCTGGGGCAGACGAGCTATGACACAGCCCAGAAGATTCAGCTTGCTCTGGCCCGAAAACATCTAGATGCCATGATGCGAGGACAGGATGGCGACTTCGACACTCTGTTACTTGTAGAACACACTTTACCGGTTTATACAGTCGGTAAGTAAATCACCGAATATATTCTAACCTCTTAACCTATCAGAATGTAAATAAGCAGATAAGCTGCTACATCTAAAAATCTTGAGGTTTAATTACAAATATTTCTACTATACTATAACCAATCATTTTGAATTGAGTTTAGCTGAAAGTTGAAAAAAGTCATTTTTCTCGGTCGGGAGTGTGTGTCTGCTAAAGAAAATTAAAAATATTTCATTTACAGGCATTAGAGACGAAACTCCTAAGGATGAAATAATGAGACTTCGTAGTCTTGGAGCGGAATTCAAAAAGACAAACCGTGGTGGTCTGATGACATTCCATGGGCCAGGTCAGTTGGTGGCATACCCAGTGATCAATTTAAAACATTTTAAGACTAGCGTAAAGTGGTATGTCAACAGCTTGGAGGAAACTGTCATACGAATTTGTGATGATTTAGGTAAGTCATTTGCAATTTTTTTACTTTCAATAGTTGTAATGCAATTTGTAAAAGCAAACTATATAATTACTTACATACATACTATATACTTACTTGCTTACTTATGATGACAATCCATTAAAAAGAGGAAACAATGAAATTGGGTAATGGTAGTAATATTTTTTTTATTTTTGTATGGACAAGTGCCGAGTAAATGTATTTTTTAAATGCTTGTGCAGATTATGGATAGAGAGCATATGTATTTTAGGATAATTTGTGCAAATATAATGCTATTTACCGGGGCGAAACAAGCATCACTATCATATTTGCAAGCTATCACATATGTATATGATTTTCTTTTCTTTTCTCTTCTTATAAACAATATTCAAAAAGTACCTTACACACAATAATTTACATCATTTACTGCAAATTGTTGCAACCATTCTTTACTTTGTTAATAAAGAATTCTTTCACAATTTTATTGAAATTGCTCAGAAGTCAGACAGTCCTTAAATACGCTCTTGATACTATATACTCTATGATACTACATAATGCACAAAAACAAACAAGTTATATGTATAATTTATATCTATTTTAGGTCTCAAAGCAAAGCGGTCACCTCACACAGGTGTATGGATAGATGAAAACAAAATAGCAGCTATAGGAATACATGCTTCTAGATATGTAACCACACATGGCATTGCGTTGAATTGCAATAATGACTTGTCCTGGTTTGACCAAATTGACCCTTGTGGTATAAAAGATAAGGGTGTTACGTCTCTCACCAAAGAAACTGGAATCAATATGCCGATAGAAAAGGTAACCCCTATGTTCCTTCACTCCTTCGACAAAGTGTTTGAATGTAAAACTGAAGAAATGGATACAAAAACACAGGAAGAAATATTGAATAGAGTTTATAATAACTTACTGGCAGAGGCACAGACTGTTACTGCTGCTAATGTCTAATTTTTATCACTGCTGGAAATGTCTGTCTTTGTTGTTTACATTGTGAGACATGTAAGAAAATACAGAATTTATTTATTGTCATAGTAAATTTTTTATGAATCTTAGTTTTTGAATCTAGTTAGATAATTTTATGAACGTTTTCGTAAATAAAAAAACTTTTATGTTTGTACAAGTTTATTTAATATGTTAATAGTAATAAAAAAATAAATAGTAGAATTTATATTTAATTAGCCTAAATAAATAAAGAAGAAATCTCAAGTTGGGTTAGGAGTAACAAATAATAACACTGTCCTCATGATACAAAAGCATTCATTTTGTTTCCTCAAAACCCAACTGAAAGTTCATGTCTTAAGTAAATGAATCAAGCATAAAGCGAGAAAATAATAGTACCTATATTTACAAAAATATGTCTATGTTGTAAACAAGAAATAATATCAAATAATATGATCAAAAACTAATATTACTATAAATCTACTTACACAGTAATGGAATAAAAACTAAATACCAATCTCAATTTCATTCAGAATAGTCCCATAAAATTGTATCAGGTACCATTTCAACCTGTAATTTTTCAGGGATCATTCCAAAATATTTTTATTTTAAATTCTTAATTATATATGTACTGAATAATTGTACGAAAATGGTCAAAAGTCCTAAAAGTAATAAATGCACTGTCTGTTTAAAAATATGCTACCATAAAAAAGTGTAAAATTCTTAAATTAGTTGTATATAAAAGTCTGTTACTGGTTCCTTTAAAAATGCTCAATACAGTCTGATTTTTACCTGACAGCTTTCTATTATTTCAACAAATATTAAAAGTCACTCTAATCCTACTTACAAAACCCTAAGATGACCAATTTCAATAATAGCGGGGGAATAGTGAAACTTTGTCGCAGATTTTGACCTGAAACTGGACAGGCTTTTGACGAACAAAAACTTATTGTCATGCTAATTTGAAATGCCACACGAATGTCCTGAGAACTATTATGGAGTACATTTAAAATGGCTACCGCGAATACATATTTTATGTTCACTCACAGATTTGCGAACATACGGGTGGATATTGCTATTTTAGTTCGAGGACACTCATATTTGATTACAGTGCCCAAATGATGATACATTTATCAACCACCAGTCCTGGAATGTTTAGGTATCAATAGTCAGGAATTTACTCATAACAAAAACGAGTTTATACAATTGTCATTTTCGAACTTATACTTATACTTAACCAAGTAAATGCTGTTAAATGCAATAAATTACTTTCTAATAATAAATGCAAATGACGCGGTGGTTACAATACGTATTGGACGGAATTGTTTTTCCAATGACACCACGATATCGACCTTAAGAATATGGACGGATTTCGAATTTTCCTACTGGAATGTGTTCTTCAGTCGTTTGTATCACAAGTTCCCTTTATCGGAACTATTTACTTGAGACGATGGTCTCTCGACGTTCATGCGGGTAGTTTACGATAAATGTTTGGGCGGCGTGAGCCACTTGCGCATGTAGTAGCAGAAGATTGTCGCGATGTAAAGCAGCACTAGTAAAGCGCACGCTACACCCAACAGCAGCACCGAAGCTTTGCTGGGGCAGGGCTCTACGATGGTCACTGTCTTTTCTGGAAAGCAGAAAGAATTCTTTTTAATTTCGTCTCAAATATTGACAAATTGCACAAGAATGATGAGTATTCCCTTCAAAATATCAATCATCACCTCGGCCACAAGAAGTCAACTGCTAGACAGAGGCTTCCCTCAAATTAGTTAGAAGCGGCTTACACCCAGCGTTTTAAAACGTAGTATTCCCTTATTATTTTGTGAACATTTGGCGTTTTGGCTGGCCTTCCTACGCTTCAAAAAAATAAACAACAGCATTTCAATAAAGTCATTGAAATGGTAATTTATTTTGTCTAATGAGATTTCAATACGTATGTTTTGTGATTTGTGAAATAGCTTACCTCCGAAGTTAGTTTCGGAAGCTGTGCCTCCGGGCTTGTCAGAGCGCAAGAAGTCCGTGCTCTGCCTCTCATCGCCGAAGTCCAAAACTATGATCTCTTGAGAGATGTTCATATCTTCATCTTGCGTCGCTTCACCTTCGGTGTGAGGCAGGGAACGCTTCTTCCTTCCCCAAGACTCCACTGTTTGTCTTCCCCATTCACACATAGCCTGAAGGAAAAATAGTAATAACTTTGACTAACCGACTTCCAAAAAGAAGGAGGTTGTAAATTCGACTGCATGTTGTTTTGTATGTTTGTTCAGCTATTACTCCGCCAATTATGAATTGTTTTTAATGATTTTGTTTTTTGTTTGGTAGGTAATACCTTAGAGGTCCAAGAGGTAGGTAATTACCTTACCAAAATCAGTTCAGTACTTTGGTTTTATAACAAAATAACTGAATAATAGGATCCAAGTAAACCAAGTCTTTTAAACTATAATTATTATTTTAAAAAGCTTTATTCAATAAATTCTTGAAATACTTACGCACATTAGATCATACAACAAGACGATACTTTATTGACTTACATTTTGCAAATCAATTCAAATAATTGATCATCAATATCTGACTTCATAATTATACCTACTTCCGTACTGATTTTCTTACATACAGAGACTAAATAGGTTTCCGTCATTATTAAATTTGCAATTATTCTACCCCAATTACTAATCATGAAAAAACGGTTCTTTCGCTGTCTTCATTTATTGCGCTTTTACCAGTTTGTTCTACAATCTCATCATCTAAGACCTAACTAAAAAAAGGTTTGACCATTTCAAGTGAGAGACTTCGACATGGATTAAGTCGGGTCAATAGCAATGTTATAGATGAATGAAGCATGTGTCGTGATGTGCTTTCCAAATTCCATAACTGTGTATTTTTCTGAATTTTCATGACACATTTTTCCAGACGGTTTAGGTATTATACTTACATTATTTTAGTGCCTATAATAAAGAAAATGAACTATAACTTAAATTAAGACATATGAGTTAAATTAGTTCTCACCGGTTCACAAGGGCCAAGACAGTATTTGACGTTACACTGGAAGATGACTCCATAAGATTCGGTGAATCTGAATGCCTCATACACTGATTGTAAAGCGTTGCCTTCGGGCGAAAACGCTGGAAAAATGGATGGGTCCACAGGGCATCTGAAAAAATATAAGAAAATTTTAACCTCTGTTGTATTTGGCTCGGATTTTCTCCTTGAATGAAGTGAAAATGCGTAACTCACCCTTCATCATCAATGATCTGGAAAGTAGTCTTGGAGTCTTTCGCCATGGCCACACAGCTGCGGGCGAAGATGCCATAAGGAGCTGCAAAACAAGGTATAATTTTAGAACGGATCCTTGGACTATATTTATATATTTTTTTATTATAGAGTTTAATTTATGCAATGAGTTTCTATGAAGATGCTAAATAGAGTCGTTTCTTCTATCTTCAACAAAACAAACAAATCTCGTTCGGTCAAGACCTAGCTTGGCCAGATCTACTACGCAATTTATCATTGACCTACCAAAACATGACCTTTGCAATACTTTTTAACCGACTTCCAAAAAAACTACTTTGGTTGTTATAACAAAATAACTGTGAAAATGTTATCCAATTAAACGAAATTGCGTATTAAGTCGATTGCTTCAGTTTTTTAAACTATAGTCTGAATTGGTAATTTACCAACCTCTAACTCAATTTTACCTCGCTTTACCATCGCTCTGCCTGGCTTTAAAAACTTCTCCGTGATACAAAGGACTCTAAATACATGCAAACAAGAGAAGAGGTGTTGCTGAGAAAAAAAAGAGAATCTTACTGTCTTCCGGTATCTCGATGCGGAAGGTGAGCCTGTCTCCGATGCGGACTGTCTCCACCTCGCGCTGGCGTGCGTCGAGGATGCGGATACGTGGAGGAGGCGCTTCTGGAGCCGCCGTGATCGAAATCATGTCTGGGTCTCTGTAAGGATATAATATTTTAGTAAATAAGCACATTATAGGACAGGACGAAAGTTAAAAAAAAACACGGACGGGATACTTTGCAAGATGAACTTGGCTAAATAAGAATAAGTAGATCGAAGACTTGCTCAGCTAAAAACAGAACTCTTGCAATTTATGGCAGACCAATTATATGATTCTGTCAAGATCAGGTTACACCTACCATATTACTGACCATTGCTTACAATAACATTGATCCTCGTCACATCACAATGTATTTAATTGCAATCGGTAGGCACCTACTGGCAATGGTTTGTAATGTTGTGGGTATTTGCTAGATTTGACAGAATGATGTAATATGGTTTTAGTTCCAAATGTTTTAAAATAGAAATAAAATCAATGTGTAACAATCGCGAAAACCGTAGAAACCGATAAATACAAATAAAGTCAAATTCATGCTTTGGACTCGTGGCTATGAGCCTAAACAGGTCTTACTTTTAAGGTGCAAGTTTAAGTCACATTTTATTCAGTGTTAATAGCTCGTTAACGTCATGCTTAGTTAATTATAATGGCAAAACGACATATATTATAATATCGTCCTACATATCAATAAAAATGCCTTTAATACATAGGCCTCTATTTTAATATATTTTTCCATCACGTTTGCGTCGGAGGTATTCTGATCTAAATCCGATTACTACGTGCTTACAATTCAGGATAATGGGTCAACGGAATTCAAAATGGTCTTTTCACGCGGGCATGTCAAAGTAGCCCCGTTTTTCATATTAGACTGCCATATCACGTAGTGGTCGGTTCTTTGCACGAGAATAAATTATACGGTAAATGCTAAATGCCTCGTCTTCTCGGATGACGATGTACTGTTCGGCCAAGTTATCTTTTAATTTGGATGAGGGAGCCATTGTCGCGTTTATTGAACAAGTTTCCAGCAGAAAATATTACTTAAGCCTTTGCAAGCATTCTCACCAATAGCTATAATTATGTTTTGTCCAAATGCTTCAGTATATTCTCACTAGTACCGCACAAAAACAAGAAATTCATTCAGCCAGTTTAATACGTTATCTTAAAGATATTTCTTTGCTACCGCACAATCATTATCTTTGGCAGGCAATATACGGCCGCTGCAATAGATTGTGGAGTACCCACGCAACGTCCTACTAACCTGATAGGCACCATTCCGAAGGTGATGTTCTTTGAGCTCATATCATATGTGCACTTGACTTTGTAGATCTTGTCGGCTTTGGTCATTACGACGCTGTGATGTTGGAGTACTACCGTGTTGGAGTAAACGCCGGTCTGGAATAGGACAATATTTTAATAGACTGCTACATTTAAATGCCTTATATTTTTTGTTAGGTAAAAAATATCTAAATAGGTAATATAAATAGGATATTTTCCAAGAAGTTGTATAAAAAAATACTAATATTGGTTTAACTACCCCAATAATAAGAATAATGTTTGGGCACCTAGTAACTAAAGTCGTTTTTTTTTTCACTTTTCTTCATTAGATCTTCATTAGATATCAATCTCGAGACTGTTACACGGGCTATTCAGTTTTATACCCTATGTTTATAAGCAAACGTATTAATAGATCATGAGTTGACAGCTTACCACACTCTGTGTGTTACAATCTTGCCCGGCCATGGTGAGGTCCAAGCGGAAGAAGTCGCTGTTATCGACGTCGATGTTGCAAGTCTCGGAACGGCCTAATGCATAGATACGCCCATTGAACGGCTTGTTGGTTCGCACTTGTACTGCTATCCGCGTATCCTTGCACAGCACCGCAACTGAAACAAGATACATATATGCAATAAAAGAAAAATAAATAAACGACAATATAATTAATTGTGCCTTCTATATCAAAATCGTTCCAGGCGCTTAGGCAAAAAATGGTAGGTATAGAAAATGTATCGAAACATACCTAGTAGATACTTTACCCGAACGAGTAAAATTACTAAAGGAAAAAATACCAGACGGCAAAATGTAGCACTACGGAGTGAAATCTAATGTAATGACACCGGAAAATAAGATATTTGAAACACCTAGGTACTAATGTTCAGTGCTCGCAGGAAGTAAGGTCAAATCTAATAACACTTCAAGGAGGATTTCCTCCTGTTCACTTTTAGAAACAAAAGCATACACAAAAACATTAATCCTCTTTCTTAGGCAGTCAAGTAAAAATCTAAAAATCCGACGAATCGCTTCGAGAAAAGATTGTCCCGGCCGTACCTGCTGGCTCACATAGCGAGGGCACGACCGTGTCCCCAGATAATCTAATGTTTGCAGCAATTAAAAAACTAGTGCATAGCTATTTACCATCGTAACAGGTGCCGGTCTTGTCGCAATTAGCATCATTCCTGGTCAAGTTATTGGACATGCTCGTATCCTGCTGGTGTTCGATCGTCACCGGCAGCTCTCCAGACGGGTTTGTCACCGGTTCTGCAACAAACAAATGGAACTATAGAACTATTACAAATTATAGAGCCAGTTAATAACCCAGAACAAATCTATGAATCGAAGGAACGCGTCTATTTAACAGAACCGCTCGGCGCTCGCTCATTAGGTACCTATCCACTTGATGTGCGTGCACGTATCATAATGATCAATGATCAATACACGATTACAAATATTAACTACTGCACGTTAAATCTAAATACGGTTGATCTAGTGCACACTGCAATTACTGTACACCGCGCAAAGCTCATCGCCCCGGGCTATTCTAGATTTTCACACGCACACGAAGAGTTCTAGAAACTGGCAAACTTCTAATACTCGGAATCGTACGCTGTCCAAGCATCATAATGAAAGGATACATCCTTAAACGTAGACTGTCGTGCAATTTTTATTGTTCATACTTAGGAATTGATAATTGTAAATCTAACGAGTTAATGACCATGCTCTAATTGTACCTATACACAAGAAACTATGGCGCTGCGCAAACGAAGATATTTTGATGTCGTATGTCGGAAATCGTGCACCTATTTAGTATTAGTGGTGGACTCTTGCTGAGTCCACTCGAAAAAGTACCACAAATAGCAACAACAAATGAATATATCATTTTCATGACTGGCCTCGCAGCTCAGTTGGTAGTATCTGTGCCTGCTAAGTCGTAGGCCCTGTGTTCGATCCCCACCGAGGGCAAAGATAAAGATAAAGATAAAGATAAAGATAAAGATAATTTATTTGCATACAACACGAGAATTTTATACAACAAGTGCATAAAAGATGTTACACTAAATTTAGTCGCTTAAAATCATGTTGTGCCGATTAGGCGTACAAATGTCAGGTAGACAGCATCATGCACATGCGAAAAATTATAAAATAATAATAATTATTATTTGTTATTAGATTAATACACAAACCAAAAATATCTATAATATGACAAAGCAGAAGCAATAAAAGATACACATAATGTCAAATAAAATTAAAATTTGTCATTTAAAAAATCATTGATAGAATAATAACACTTCTGCAATAACAATGCCTTCAACTTTTTTCTCAATAAATTACTATTCTGGTCTCTTATTGACTTAGGAATCTTATTGTAGATTTTAGGACCCATACATACGATGCTATTTTGCATCAGTGCTGTCTTTCCTTCATGTACGCGACGTTTGTCTTGGTCGCGCCTATTTCTTACAGTAGTATCAGATAGTGTGGGGAATCGCTCACGGTTTGTTTTTACAAAAAGGGCCGTTTCTAAAATGTATAAACACGGAAGTGTAAGAATTTTATACTTTAAAAAATAGGGCTTACAACTATCTCTTTTTTTGAGTTTAAACATTGAACGAATACAGCGTTTCTGCCTTTTAAAAATAATAATTTTATTTGTTGAATTTCCCCAAAAAATAATCCCGTACCTCAAAATTGATTCAACTAACCCATAGTAGGCTTTAAGTAAAGATTCTATATTTAGAGTACGAGCTAGTTTGGCGATGGCATATGTTTGGCTACTTATTCTTTTCGAAAGGTGCTCTATTTGTGATTTCCAATTCAATTTTCGGTCAATATATAATCCAAGAAATTTTGAGCTTTCTACTTCATTTATAATGTTATTGTCATATGCTACATTAATATTACCTTTGTTTGTTTCTCTTTGTCTAAAATGCATTATATTTGTTTTATTTAGGTTAATTTTTAAGTTATTGTTGTCAAGCCAAGATATAACTGAGGTCAAAGATTTAACAATATCGTTTTCATAAGAGTCAAGTGTTTTACATGCTACGGTGATAGTGCTATCATCTGCAAATAATGTCATAGGTTGAGATGTAGCATTAGGCAAGTCATTTATGTATGCTATGAATGAAAGTGGTCCCAGGACACTACCTTGTGGAACTCCGTACGCCACTTTGCGTTCATACGATCTATATATTTCTTCTGCTTTCGTGTTAAGATTGACTCGACTGATTTCCGTGATTTGTATTCTATCTGCTAGGTAAGACTCTATCAAATCTAAAACGTTACCACGTATTCCATACGCTTCTAATTTACTAGCTAAGATTCTGTGATCTACGTAATCGAACGCCTGCGTCATATCACAGAATATGGCGCACACCGGAGTGCTTTTATCCATACATATTAAGACGTTTTTAATGAAATCGTATATGGCCATATTAATACTTCTATTTTTTCTGAAACCCTTTTGTTCATTGCATAGAATATTATTTTTCTCTAAATAATCATTTAACTCATTATAAACATACTTCTCGAAAATTTTTGAAAATATCGATATAAGTGCAATAGGCCTATAGCATTCCATTTTCTCTCTATTGTCTTTTTTAAATAAAGGTTTAATAATGGTCGTTTTCAGAGAACTCGGAAATGTGCCTGTGGATATACACAAATTAATAATATAGCTTAGAGGGGTACATACATACTCACTTACTGATTTTATTATGAAAGTTGAGATTTCGTCATCACCAACACTTTTAGTGTTTTTAAGGTTTTGTATTATTTTGCTTATTTCTTGTGGCGTGCTTGGTGCCATGAACATAGAATCTTTGCTATGATTTATATTAGCTGTCACTTTATATCCTGACTCAGGGACCGGTTTTATTTTATCTATGAAAAAATTATTAAATGCGTTGGCTATAGCTATCGGATCCGTTATATCTTCATTATCTTGTTCAATTTTTCTTATGGCTTCTTTAGGTAAATTTAATTTGGTACTATTTATGATTTGCCATGCAGTTTTTGACTTGTTATGAGATGAATTTATCTTAAAGTTATTTTGTGCCCGTTTAGTTAGAACAATGATCTTTCTAAGACGTTTTGAGTAATTAAGGAAGATACTTTTATTAGTTTTTGTAGGATTCAGTCTATATTTCCAAAGTAAATTTCTTTTGTTTTTGCTACAAATTTTTATGCCACGTGATAACCACTTTATGGATTTATTAACTCTAATAATAACTGTTTTATATGGAAAGCACAAATTATAGTATAGTTTGAAGTTTGAAAAAAAGTAATCATATGCAAGATTTGCGTCAGAAAAGCTGTATAGTTCTTGGAATAAAACATTACTAATACACATTTTAAATTTATTAATATTTTCAACAGAATAATCACGCTGCTTTTTCCTCCAGAATTTAAGTAGCGCGTTTTTATGGACTGGGAACTTCATTACTAAAGCACTGTGATCAGATAAATCTAATTCGTGCACTTCCGTATTACAAATCTTTTTACAGTTATATGCCATATTATCGATACATGTTTGGCTTGCAAAGCGAGTCGGTTGTTTCACCGCCAATTTAAAATTATGGTTTCCTAGAATTGATTCGAAGTCTGATGTCAAATTAGATGCTTTTAATATATTAATGTTAAAATCACCAGCAATGACGATTTGTTCATATTTTTTGTTACTCGTCATGCTCAATATTTTATCCAGTTTACATAAGAAAGTTTTTAAATTTGATGTTTTAGGTACTCTGTATAAACATATTATCAATAATTTATGTCTAATCAATTCTACGGCACAACACTCAAATACACTGGTCAGTGATTTTTTTTTTTAAATTCCGGAACCTCTCTCCATTCATGTCCATTCCTCACTAAGATACACGAACCACCTTTATTTGTACTGTCTCTGCAGAAAGATGCAGCTAGTGTATAATTAGGAACATAAACATGTTGCTCGAAACCAGCCATTATATTATGCTCCGTTATGCACAACACATCTGAAATAATACTCTTTTCTGCTAGTTGATCCAGGGCAATTACTAGTCTGTCTGTCTTGTTGATGAGACCCGCAATATTTTGATGTAGAATATGAAGGTAATTATTCACGAAAAAATGAGGATTTGTTTATATTATTATTGAGTGGTTCGATAACATCCTGATTATTATTATTTCCGTTGTTTTTTACTATTCCAGTGAAATAGTTTTTTAATGTCTTGAAATTTGTCTGCATACCAAGCTTGTTGATTGTACCAGAATTCCTAGAGAACATAGTATGATCGTATTTAAGTTTCCTGTTCGAGTCAAATATATATGCGTAGTTATGTGTTAATGCGTCGAGATATAAAAGATTGTTGAAGTTTTCTACTCGTCGATTATATAGTTCCGTCATTTGTCCGTACTTGTATGTAGGTAGACATATTACTATATTTGTATTATTGACTTTCTGTAAAGTCTCTCTAATCATAACGACCAAGTCAAAATAGTTGTTTGTCGTTTTAAAATCGTCTTCTCCTATTATTACTATGCAAACATCTTTCATTGTAAAATCTGCTACTTTTAACTCTATACCCGTGAAGAGTGAGTTTATATTTCCATGAGGCTGAAGATAGTGGCAGAAGTTTTTAACGCTGCCCCACGTGTCCTCCGCAATTGATAGTAACTTATTACGTTTATCACAGCTTAGAATACAAATTTTAGGTGTAAGTATTGACTTCAGTCCTGATGCCTTTTGTTTTGGGTCAGGTTTCGGTATTTCGTTACTTTTATCTCGTATTTTTGGTAATAGTTCTACGTTTTTTCCCGTAACTTCCTCTATGTCAGCGTTATGCGTCAAGTCAATATGTCCCTGTCGTTTGACAGACTTCTTTTTTGGTGTCACCTTTTTCTTAGCCGGGCTAGTAGAAATTTTCCTAAGCAATTCATTTTTATTTAGTAAATCCTCATTAATACGTTTGAGGTTCAGATTCTCCGTTGACAAACATTCTATCTCCTCATGTGCACTTTGTAATTGAATTTCAAGAGCCTCAATTTTATCCTTTAGATTTTTGTCTTCCAAACTTTCGTCTGAAATATCTGGCAAGCTATTTACAGATCTATCCGGAGTTTGTGATAGTATTTCGCTGTCCGTCTGATTCATCGAGTCAGACGTAGTACGCTTACGCCGAAAAGTAATATTTTCTAAGAAATTCATTTTAACTTAAATACAGTTACTTTAAAGACTTGTTATGTATGTCACTGGCTTTATAATCAAAAATAATAATTTTAAAACAGTTTTAAAACAAGTGTAAAGTATTTTGTAATAAAATAAAAAAAAAAAAAAAAAATAAAAAAAAAAAAAAAAAGTCACTAATTCTAAACTACGAGTAATTCGAAAAAGAGTCCACAGAACGTAAGGTGACCGATCTCTGCATGCCACTTTGACAAAATTATGACAAAATAATGTTCAGTGCTTATTTGCTAAGTACGTACGGTACCGCCGTCGTCGGCCGTTAGTAATGCCGCACTGTTATTGGTCCATAGATCATAGGTGACTCACTACACTAAATTTTGATCACAACAATGTAAATATATGAGATTTAATTATTTTATTCTGTTACTAAAACATATTATATAACCACGACAGTATATTTCACGTATTGTCATAGATTTTACACTTGATTTTAACGAAATAGCTCACTTGATTTAAGTTGTTTACAAAATGAAAGTGAATTGTTCACGTCACAGGTTATTTCAGATTTTTCCAAGATATAGCGAGTTATTGTGATCACAAACACTGTCACCGAAAAATCACGCAACGAGATTACTATTACAACAAGAATTAGTGTCGAATAAGCACTTAAAATATTTATCCAAATAAAATCGCGTAAGAGTAATGTTTACTCGACGGCCGCGCCATCTACCCTCTATCGCAAACATTTATGTGATGAGCATGGATGCTTGTTCTATGTGTCATACGAGTAAGTATGTATTTACAAAAAATATATAGGTATTCTATTAGCCATCTAGTTCCATAAGGTTTCATTGTACAAGATTTGCTTAGTTTGGGCTAGATGGTGTTGTGTGAAATTTCCACCAATATTTTTTTCTATCGGCTATCTGGGCACATCTTTACACTTCAAAGTCGACAAGAACTGTTTGACCATCTAAACATCAAATAATCAGTTTCCAAAACCAGGAACTTATTTATTTTCCATACAATGGTAGGAGTTGAGTTGTTACACTTTTAGTTGCCTGTGACTTATACAATCACGCAGGTGGGTCGGAGACGTAGCGACCTGGAACATTGAGCAACGACTGCTGTGTTCGATTCCCTACACAGACACTACGGTGTCCTGTGATAGTTTCTCATATCGGAAATCGAAAGTTCCCGATACTTTGACACCGTTTACGCAGCGCCTTAAACATCTCATGCGTATCCATAAAGATCAATGTCAACTACAATATAAGTACCAAAAGCGAAAACAATAGAGTGGGTGAATACAATGTCATGTTGGTAGCTGAATAGAGCCGTATTGGAATGCGTCAACGGCGTGGTGAACCGTTCCTAATCGATTCGTTAGCATAGTGGCAGAACGTCTGGACATATTCGCGACCGTTGCCCCACCGACAGCCCATAATGTGACGTGAACTGACGATTTAGGACGTTGACCGAGGAATTCCGACATTTTCGACAAAGGAGTGGCGATCGCCCACTGACTTTACATTAATGTTGCCAACCCTGCGGTCATTTATGGAACTTTGAACTTTTTTACAATGACTTAATAAAAAAAACATTGTCACGAAATAACGTTCCATATCAGATTAGTTTTTTTTATCAAAATCTTTGAACAAAGAAATAAAAATATATAGGTATATAAATAAATAATAAATTTATTTATTTATTTTAAAGAAATAAAAAAAAACTTGGGTATGACACCTTACGTGATGTAGGTAAGTATTTATTTGATTGAGTAGGTACTTTACAAAATATTTAAATACCTAAATAACGAATTTCAGATATATGGCTACAGGTAAGTACTTGACTTGTGTATACAAATAGGTAGAAATATTACTAAAAATAATTCCGAATGCGAACTGAAAAATAAAGTAATATTCTGAAATTAACAACTAATCTACAAAATAAAAGGCAACTCATTCGACTGGTTAGAGAGTAGGTACTATAGAGTCGGATCCTCAGGGCACACACGCGCCTGCATGTGGAAAATTAGTCTTTCCACTCTTTTACCCACCTTTCAGAGGAAATAATGTACCTACTGACTTAACAACGTGGATAAAAATGATTTAACTATATACCTTCCATGCTAGGCCAGCTGGAGTACAAAGAATCAAAATAATATGTCATAATTTTTTCATTACAGTACGTATAGATATTTATTATAATTATTTCCCTTATTATCGGTTACATAAGTCATTTTGCATACATATAACGATGACAACAAAAATCTCAACCAACAGCCGCGTCGGCCGCGGACACTGGAATATTTTCCCGCGTGTTCCATCACAGGCACAACAAAAAATGTATATAGAATGTTATAGAAAGATGCAGGTGGTCCGCTACTCATCCACCGGTAACAGTTTATCCAATCGCAACAAAGACGTGATGCGGCGTCTCATAATTAGATATGAATGTGATAGCTACCTTAAATGATATTGCTCTGGGGGTAACTGTTCTCTTTTGTTAACTAGTCATAACACTGTTGCTAATAAGATTATTTATTGCTATTGAACTAAGTATAATAAGCCGCGATAAATTTTGTTGACAAACACCGCTAAACTATGATTGTTAAAATATATAAAAAAATCTAGAAAAATAGGTAAGTATTTGCTGATTTTTTTAATCTGAATGAAAAAAATTTATAGTCTTGCGTACGTACACTAAGCAAAAAAAGAAAACATACATTATATACCTTTTTATTTTGAAAATCTTTTTTAATTATAGGTACGTAGATCAGATTGGAAAAGTTTATTTCTTTTTTCTATACAACAGAAAATTTTGAAAACTGATGTATTTTGTTTAAGTACCTAAACACTTTGTCATGAGCTCATAAGCTTCTGCTCTGTGTAGGCCTATCTGTTTTTCACACTTAAATTTTTCGACTGTTTTAAAAAGTCCAACAAGTAATTTATCATTTTTCGGCGAATGCGTGTAGGTATGCTCTTAATGAGTATCAGGTAAGTTAGCGGTCAAACGCAAGCCTTATTATAGAATAAAAAGTATTAACAGGATTGAGTTGGATCATATTTTGTAGATTATGCCACGGATTAACATATGGGCAATCGAAAATTATGGGTTCTCAATGTAGCATAATGGTAGCGTATAAAACTTAGTAGGTATTTTAAAAAATAACTAAGTAGGTACTTACCTAATTTTGGATATTTATTTAGGTAAAGCTTTTCAGTATCAAAATTAGTGAATTTAATGTAAATACTTTCACAAAATTTTACGACATCGTGCGTAAATATATTTTTAAATATTTTATTTATTGTGTGTGTCATGGCTCTCATTTTTTATCGTAAATAAACATGAAATAGGCTTAGTAAATATTGTTATTGTAAGTAGACTACTTACAATAACGTAGCTAAATATTATACCTTTAGTCACACCTCTAGTCTAGCAAAAATAATAAGTACCTATCCGCCGCCAAGGCGTCACCAACTCAAAATAGACACCACACGTTGTTCGATCAAGCTCCTTATTCTTATCTATAATTTACTAACAATGTATTCAAGTTAAAAGTACTTACTATGGCTACCTGCTCTTCTGCATTTTAGGGTTCCTTATCAAAAGGAGAAGATTTGTTCTTGTGAAACTTTAGTGTTCATCCTGCAACCACACCTATCTCGGAAAGTAGACAACTTATCCTTCAATCGTTCTTATTCACTTTTCAGTGGAAATTTATAAATGAGATTATAACATCAACTTCCACTGATGCTGAATAAAAAAGATAGAAAGCCAAGTGCCTGACTGCTGTATGTTAAACAAGACTTTAAAAAATATAACTAAATTCATTCATAGAAATATTAATTTATTAATTGCCCTGGACTTTGTGATCTTGAGATTCACGACCGGCGATGCCTAAGTACAGGATTTCAAAAAAAGATCTATTATTTGGATGGATAGCTAGAAATAATAGACAAAATGAGAAAGGGGACAAGCGGAAAATAGACCTTTCAGAACGTCTCGCTGAGAAGGACATAATTATGAATTTAATCAATTTAAAAAAAAGCATGTAAGTATTTGAGGTAATCAGTTAGACCCTTCTTGTTATACTGTCAAGTGTCAACGTGGATAACTTGAACTCCATGTCAAACGTTTCACATAGCTGTTTTAGAATTTTCTAATTTTTTCCCAAAAAATTAATAGTGAAAACGACTGCTAATTTTAATGTAGTAATTGACTACTAATCTTTTGGAAATAAAATCAAGAACCGTTGAAAAAAACTATTTAGTCTAGTAAAAATAAATCCGTTTGTATGGAGCAGATCACAGTTGAAAAAAGCTATTTAGTCTAGTAAAAATAAATCCGTTTGTATGGAGCAGATCACAGTATTTGAAGCAAAGGGGATTCTTTGAAATTATGAGAAAATAACTAAAAATCATAAATCAACAATAATCCCTGATTTATAGACTAGCTGCGTTGCGCGGTTTCACTCGCGTAGTTATGAAAAACGGTGATGATTATGATGATGATAAGTAGCTTATGTCCGTCTCCAGGTCCACAGCTATCTCTATACTAATTTTCATAACGATTGCTTCAGCCGTTTGAGCGTGTAAAGGTAACAAAATTAGCTTTTATAATATCATTATGAAATTGTGTCAAAAGTATTTCAAAACACCAGTACGTTCATTTAAATAACAATATACTTAGTTGTTTTTTATGTTGTCACATATCTTATTTTTACTAGACTAATTGTACAATGTTTGAAACGGAGTCAAAGTTACCCACGTTGACAGTACTTAATCGATGATGTTGTTAATTAATATATTTAAGGAGCAGTATCCAAGTTTTAACCGCTCGCTAAGTTTAGACAGGTGCTGTCAAAAAATCGAGTCTATCCACCCGAAGAACGGAACCCTCAACGAGTTCCCCTCTCGCCTAGTTTATAGGTCACTAACAACATGGTTGAGGTTGTCCACGCATCGATTCCAACTGTCCGTCATACTCTGTGTAATGTCCAGCCCATTACTGTAATGACACCCTGAAGGACCAACACCGGTCTGATGTATTTATTTATTCAGCATACGTAACAGGACATTGTTACAATGAACGACGCGTTACTTCTTTTGTCTTTTTATCGCATTATTTTAATTATCTTGATGTCTAGGCTCGCCTGACTTTAATCTCCACGCTTGCTGATGTCCCTAAAACTTTGGACTTTACAAATTTAAAACCCAACGACAATTTTAAGCCCCAAAATGGTAATGCGCTGCGTTAATTACTAAGATATAGTGAAATCTTGACTAGATATATCTACATAATTGTTACTCGATTGATGATTGATAATGTTTTCGAGCTTTAATACGGAAGCTTGCCTGGAATTTGGAATAAGAGATGTCGTTAAAAGTCCGTAGTCCGACCAACGTCCGTCTCGCTCGCGTATATCTACCTATATTTTTGAAGATATAAAATACCTGAATAAAATGATAAACAAATCGTTCTTTACAAAGCTAGAAAACAACATCACAAAATATTCGACAAAAATTTCAATTTGATCCAAGTCAATTTTCATACCTACATAAAAATCATTTTTGCGTTAATAATTTCTAAAAAATATTTTTGTATTAGTGTGAAAATTAACTTCGATAAAATAGAAAATTTTGACGAATATTTCTGATGTTGTTTTCTAGTTTTACAAAGGAGGATTTTTTTATAATTTCATTCAGTCATTTTATATTTTCAAAAATTTGGGCATGCGCGAGCGAGACGGACGTTGGTCGGGACGGAATATGAACTTTTAACGACCTACAAACTCTTAATTTCGCTGTTTTCTTAATGTGAAGAATGTGAAGTACCTAAACAACGGATGTTTAGTTACTTCACAGATTCGCCTATAATTAAACAGAAAAATAATAATAGTAAAACCTTTACACCCACATAGCGGAGTGTCATGTTCTTTTTTAAGTCATTAAAATTTCGTTACTTAAAAATATCTTATGAAAATAGATCTTGCACCCTTTACTTGTGTGTAAACAAATAATATATGACGCACATGTGAGTATGATTAATGACTGCCAGCCGTCGAACCTCAGAGCGAAGACATAGAACGAGTTTTGTCATTAAAATTTTACAATCAGTCGGGATGCTCGTGTTTGCTGTTTTTTTCGTAACATTAATGTTTATTGTTCTTTAAATCAGCGAATCCACTTAAGGCACAATACACACATGAACTTGAACTTAAGAGATTAATATGTTTATGTAAAGTTTATTTCCAGTACTTTCGAAGGGATTAGTAGCTTTATTATTAACCTCACGATATTGTCACAATAGATCCGCAAAGGTCGCAGTGACGTGCCGGGGCTGCTATAGCCCGTTTGGCCTCCTAGGTTTTAAATAAATAAACCTCACGATATTATAGGTAGCAGGGCGTGTGATTTTCACTATTACTTAAAAGATCAAAATGCTTTTTATAGGTACATCATCTCGTTTATTCCCAGTAGTACAATTGGCAGTTCAATTGATTAAACTAGTGAGACTTAATTCCCACTAGTTCAATTAATGGCGGCTGATTGTACTGTTGGGATATCTATATTCCCAGTAGTACAGTTAACAGTTAAACTACCAACAACAAAAAAATTACATCTCTAAAAAGTGCTATAAAATATGCCTGAAGATAAATGAAGAAAAGTAATCACGTCATCATCTCAGCCATAAGAAGTCCACTGCTGGACATAGGCCTCCTCCATGAATGGTGGCGGGAAGACGCTGGATGCAAGCCGCTTCCAATCGGTCTTTTTGGAATCACGTGATATTGCGTAAATTCGACCGTTCGGTTACAGAGTTAGTTCATACTTCCTACTGGGTGTCGATGACTCCGCTGCACCACCGCCGGCCATATTTGCAACGCTTCAACGAATCCAAGGAAATTATCAACGATTCCCACGCTCGCGGTTCACAAAGGACGCGATTTGTGAATCGATAGTCACTTGTATTAAAGCTTCTATAATTGCTGCTAAATGTTTATTATACAGTTTTGATCTATCTAAGGAAAAGGCAAAGGTCATGTCATATAAATTGTATTGCTCGCCTGGTTAAGCATCACGTTTACTCATACAGTCCATAAGGGGAAAAATTTGGACAGCAACTTTGATGATATCTGCTAACTCTCGAAAATTTCGTTGGAAATGTCCTTCTTCGATCCGAAATAGTAATTAGCGCTTGCCCACTTGCATCCAAAGCATAATATCAGACTCAAAATACGGGATTAGCGAAACACCAAAGTCTCAAAATACCAGGGTTGTGTAAAATACCAGAAAGAAAATTTTGTACAAATATAAATTTCTAAACAATGAGATTTTATGTATAGAGAGATTATACTCATTGATTATGAAGTAAAAGCATGGCAAATCTCAAACAACCTTTTTTTTAAATCCTTATATTACGTGGTTTTTCGCATAGCGAAAATGTCGCACTAGTGTTTGTAACTTCACAACATACTACTTATTTAACAAAGTTAAATAAAATCGGTCCTGCCAAACTAAGTTTTACCAAGGCTAGTATCGATTCGATTTCAACATATTATATTTAAAAATGGAACAAAAGTTGTACGAGATATTCGTTCGTTTTTTGAATTTAGATATTTTAATAATTTTACTATAATTGGTTTAATGGTGCCTTCAGAATTGACCACTTTTTTTCAATATAATAGCTGAAACGCTAAGTCTCAATAAAACACAAACCCAAACTGAATTTCTCCGAAAGTTTACCTACATTTTGTAAGTAGGTTTCTCTCGTCTACCTTTTGTAGCTATCGATGTTTTTTACTCTTTTTTTTATCAAAGTGTGAAGATAGTACTCGTTTTTAGTTTTTTGGTCGGTTTGTTCATCATAACTTGCCGCTAGATTAGGTTGGAGATTAGATGTGCCCGCGTTAACCGATGTTGCTTTTTGTACTCACAAAAAATCTGTCTCACTGTTTTAGGATCGGATTGCTTACATAAACTTTACAGAAGTAAATAGAAGTTTTGGCGGGAAAGTAAATAATATGTCGCTGTTGTTATTCAAAATAATCTTCTGTGTTTTTGCGGTTGTTTATATATAAAAATAGCAATATTTTTTCCACAGAATTTGCCCTATACATAGGACCATTTTTTCCATAGAATTCGAGATCATTTAGTTTTTTTTCATTAAATTTCCGGTTACACTTTCAATACTGTTAGCAAACGAAATAGATAAATATGAAATGAAGGTTCCAGTATTTTTTATTGAAACGTGACTAGGAATTGACCGTGACAGTTTTTACTTGACTTTGATGTTGTAAATAAAGTCATGTTTGACATATTAATCACGAAACTTGAATAAATCATTATGATTGAAATGGTCAATGCACTAATCGCGCGAGTCCAGTACCACTCATAGAGGAAAAAACCGGACAAGTGCGAGTCAGACTCGCCCACCGAGGGTGCCGTACAAGCTAAATAAAAGGGGAATTTTTTTTTTTTTTATATTTTACTTCATAAACCGAAAAATATACATCGTAAAAATATTTAACACATTCCTTGCTCACCACTCGGATCCGAGTGGAGTGGGGCTAAAGTAGCGGCGCCTCCCACTCGGATCCAAGCGAGCGTCCCGTTCATTTTGTAGTAGTCAGTAAACCGCCGGCGTTTCAGGCAGTCAACGTTGCTTTGCAAGGCCACTCTGTACTTAATCAAAATTCGCCTAAAAAGCTTTGGTTCCCAGCTGAAGTGAAGGGTCTGCAGGGGGCGAAGAATGTGTTAAAACCCTGTTTTAGTTTATGCTAATGAGCCTCTTTCATATGATACCCCACATGATACGGTTAATACACTTTAAAATTTGGGCCCTCATTCCTTGCAGAGACACAATTTTTTTTGTGATTAAATTAAAAATGTCCAGTTTTCGGATTTTTTCCTATATGTGTACTCTAACACAATGCTTCTTGCCAAATTTCAGAGTTCTAGGTCAACGGGAAGTACCTCATAGGTTTTGATTCCTCTGTGAGTGTCGAAATGTGCGTTTTTTACGACATATTTGGCTGTAACTTTTTTTACGAAAAAAGAGAAATTTTATTTTTCTTTCTGGTACAAGATACTATGGATCTGCGTATACGGTTTTAATTTCAACTCGATACCTTCACGCGTTCCCGAGATAAAGGTCTTGACACCCGGATGGACGGACAGACGGACAACAAAGTGATCCTATAAGGGTTCCGTTTTTTCCTATTGAGGTACGGAACCCTAAAAAAGAAGACAATGGAAATGTTTGGGCATGTTCACATTCTAGATTGCTCACTTATGCGGTCACATACCTAACTTCCGTGTGAACCAGTCCAGATACCGTGGCTGCAAACGGATCTTTACTTTAGGCCTGAGATAAATTAAAATTCAAAGTGGAAAGGCATTTCCTTAATGTTTAGTTTATACGGGCCATTTCTTATCCGCCATCATTCAACAGCTTCTAATAAACGTGCAGTCACGAAGGACGGGATATTTTAAGAGGCGATGATTAAAAACAGGTCTGGTGCAGCCGCGTGGTCGGAAGTGTCCGAACAAGGATGTAACGGTGTCCATGGACGTAACCAGAGTTCCCTGCAATCTCGCTGGATGCCATGCTATGCCGTTACTCGGCCATTCGATCCAACCCAGGTAATGAAGTAGTTTACCTAATAACTTAGAACGGTCCCTGTCGTTTAACTTAATCTTTCAATCTGACATGCCCATGAATACACTATAAATACAACACATAGAACATTTATTAAGTTGAATATAAAGCCCACCGCAAAGTTTCGATCGATATCTGCTTTTTTACAAAACTATGTAACTTATGTTTTGGAGAAAGTAAAGATGGACAGCTTCCGGCGTCCAGCATGATATCTTGTATGTTTCATTAAAATTTTAATTTGTTTTACACGAAAAAAAACAAGACTATCATAGTCTTGTTTTTTTCGTGTAAAAATAAATTAACGATTTAAAAAATGCAAATTCTTTGCTTCTATGTTTATTGCAAGGAAAGTCCTTATTTTTTTTTTATTAGGTGGCAAAGTCAGGCCAGTTTTCATATATAGGTACAATGGATTAAGCAAATCTCGAGAAGTTTATTTATTCATGTTTACTTATTTCAAACTTTCAGTATGATATATAGGTAGGTGTGTAGGTATATGGTAGATTCTTCTTGCAATATTACAATCTATTAATTAATAAATTATAAAATTAATTGACGGCATATCATATACCATACAAACCGAGTACCCGACTGCAGAAAAAGCAGTATTTGCAGTCTAACTTACTATTTCGTTACACTTTATATGCTGTTCAGTGTACGTTTTTTTGTGAGAAAGTGTGCGTAAAATAGCTGCAAAAGATTATAAAAGCGCATTCTTTAGAATAATTTTAGTAAAACCACTTGTTTATTACGGAAAAGATTGGAGATTACGAAAAATGCATTTTTTCCGGGAAGTTTATTATTATTATTACAAAAATTTAGCCTTGCTACCTATAACCTAAGGACACCTCGCACATCAAAATTGGGCAAGCCGTTGAGGCTGTAGGTGATCATTTAGAAACATACAAAAATAGCCCTCCTTCTTACTCAGTCGAGTAAAAATCGACACGACAAAAACAAAAGTTTCCTTTGAGCTAATAGTTCCGATCAAACTTGTAATTAAAATTATGGATGTTGCATTATCCTCACAATATGTGTGTAAAATTACGAATAATTTATAATACGTACATACGAGTACATAATGTTTTTAAACTGTCGTCCAAAACGACGGGTATCCGGATTAGCAACACACGGCTCGCGCGGCCACTGACCTGCGCACGACCATGCCCGTGGTAAGGCCTTGCAAGGCCGTTATCTTTCTATACACTAACACTATTAATATACTATTTGAACTCATGCAGCGTTAAACAGCCTTCAAACAGATGTAACGTGTTATATAAGTTTTGATTACATTTTTGAGTTATTTAATTCTTAATTCAGCCGCGTGTTACTGTTAAAATGCTGTTGCACTGTACAATAATTGCAATGTACTGTTGCATCTACGATGTTTTTTTTTGAGACATACCTTACATTTCATATTGATGTGAAGGGTATTAACTATAGATATACTATTATAGTATAATATACTACGGGTATTAATGGAGATGTTACCTTATTTTGACCAGTGTTTTCCACGTATTAAATAAGAGTAGTCATAGCTATTGAACTCTAGCTTCGACTGAGAAGTGGGAACCGTCTCTCAAGCATAGCTGCGATAGACGTTTGGCAATAGAAACACTAAGCTCGTAGGGGTAAGCAGTGAATCCATATTTATATAATTACTATTTGCTACGATCCTGACTGACACATGTATTTCGCTTCTTTTTCTTTCATTAATAGGTATTTTAGTGCATGATCGTCGGTTGCGACTGCTTTTCACCTGGGCCTGAATCAGAGTCTTATTACGGTTTTACGGTGCTCGCATTTGCTTTTATCTTGCATTTTCTACAAGACAAAAGTCAAAATCGAAACGTACAAACTTTTAACTGTGATTTTGATGATCACTTCGACTTTTATCTCGCTCTGAACTACAGACAAAACACGATGAAAGCTTGTGTATATTAACTATAAACTTTAGATAATAAGAGGTCATGGTACAGCCTCTGACCTTTCTATATTACTACTTAAATTTGGCCATGATAATAATTACGTTCATCTACGACGACTCTTTATTACCTATATTCTCACAAGTTCTGTAATATCGCATATTGTTAACTCTACTAACGCTAGGTACATAACAGTAACCAAGGAAGCCCGGACTATCCATGGCTAGTTATAATAGTAATCAAGGGAGCCCGGACTATCCATGGCTAGTTATAATAGTAACCAAGGGAGCTCGGACTATCCATGGCTAGTTATAATAGTAACCAAGGGAGCCCGGACTATCCATAGCTAGTTATAATAGTAACCAAGGGAGCCCGGACTATCCATGGCTAGTTATAATAGTAACCAAGGGAGCCCGGACTATCCATGGCTAGTTATAATAGTAACCAAGGGAGCCCGGACTATCCATGGCTAGTTATAATATCTTGTAAGTCATTAATATAACAGTTTTAGCGGTCTGCCATAATGTTTACATTGTAAATGTAAAGCTGTTGGATGTTTTCTCTAGAATAATTACTGAGCATATCGGTTTACCATTTATATTATTACTATAACTCATTTTACCAAGTTGTGTCTTGCAGAAATTGACAAGAATGATAGCTTGTTAAGTTTAACAGAGTACCCATGGGTAATCTAACCTATTTATTTTGAATGGAAAACTATAATTACTAAAATTTTAACGATGTGTTATATTTATAATGTTTTTCATCATCATCATCTCAGCCATAAGAAGTCCACTGCTGGAAATAGGCCTCCCCCATGGATTTCTAAAAAGACCGATTGGAAGCGGCTTGCATCCAGCGTCTTCCCGCCACTTGTATGAGGTCATCTGTCCATCTCGTGGCTGGTCTTCCTACGCTGCGCTTGCCGGTACGTGGTCTCCACTCGAGAACCTTTCGGCCCCATCGGTCATCAGTTCTACGTGCTATGTGCCCTGCCCACTGCCACTTCAACTTACTAATCCGCTGTGCTATATCGGTGACTTTTGTACGTCTACGTATCTCTGCATTTCTGATTCGATCTAGTAGAGAGACTCCGAGTATAGCTCTCTCCATAGCTCGTTGTGTGACCTTGAGCTTCTTTATAAGGCCCATAGTTAGGGACCACGTTTCAGTGCCGTATAGTGTTTTTACGACTTCGAAAAAGGAGGTCTTCTATTTAATTTTAGGCACTCTTTGTGTAAGTATGTACCTATCGCAATAGGTATCTTCGCATTCCTAGCCGATTTCCATGGTTTTCTTTTTATTTATTAGCTTATAGAGATATTGTATGTAGATTTTATCAAAATCTATATAAGGTTTAGTAGTTTATTTTTGAAACAAAATAGCGCATTTTGAAGTTGGCTGATTTAGTTTTAATTATTCTAAGATGTTTTGTTGTTTACATACTCCTCGACCTCTCGCTCTACACTCGGCTTGATTCAATTATAGTTGAATTAGGGCTAAACCACGGCCGTACTGACCCTACAAAAAAACTATTCAATTTGAGTATCGCCACCGTTATGAAGGCACGCACGACCGGCGCCGTCGCCGCAACACAACAATGGGCCATGCTTTCAACTATTGTGACTTTTTGCACCAAAATGCAACGGCAGCTACTACAATAACAGATTAGGTAACAGTGGCTGAATGATTCAGCACGTTGTGGACTTAAGTATCGAAATTAGTGATGCAAGCAAGAGGCTCGGTCTTTTAAGGTTAAAAAAAGACTATTAAATTTAAAGGATTCTACTCTAAATGAAGACTGCATCTTCGAGTGCCTATTGTTAATGACACTCGGTAATTTTATTAAACGACTAAAACAACCAATTCAAGTTCATTCGAGCCCTGAGGCGCAAATCGTTTGAGCCTTTTATGTCTTTTAAAATTAATAATACCTAACTAATTTCTAAGCCCTAGGTTGAAAGACTGCAACTCAAATGAGTCTTTAGAATCTCTAAGAAGTCTCTAAGAATCAAGGGTAAGAATAAAATACAAGTCTAGACGTGAGGTCTTAAAATCAATCGAGTCTTTTTATAAGGTTTAAAGACCGAGTCTGTGCATCACTAATCGAAATCACACCGACACGTATCGGCGATATCGCTCGCCTATTCATCGCGAACACATCAAATTACCAAAAGTAATTTAATTATGTTCCGACGATCGGAGCGTCTCTCGAACGATTTGTGATAGAACCTCCTATTGTGATGTGATACCTACTTCCTCGTAGCTCGTATAAATAAGAAAAAAACGGACAATTCGTCTTTAGTAAACGATTTAACGTTTGGATATTGCAGATAGGTAAAAATGTTGGTTTGTATAATTTTTACCAGTAAAAAAGCATGAAAATAACTGAACTAAACACTCTGGATCAAATCATCTTTGAAACAGAAAAAACATGTATTCTTGCGTTTGGGAGCTACGATGTCGCAGACGAATTGGTGGTCAAACGTAGATCAATTTAGTATAAAAAGAACATAAAAGATGCACCCTTCACTTTACATCGAACGTTGAAAAAATCACTTGGTCTAAGAAGAAAATACCTATTTGCAAATAGCTTACAACTTCTAATCTATACAATTAATAAGCAAATTGGTACTTACTGAGAAACTTGCATCAAATTGTGTATGTTTGTGAATGTGTACGAGTAAAAGCAAAATTAAATGCCTTACAACTATAATTAATTTCTAAACTAAACCCGCCGGCTATAAGACATCTAAATAATTTATAACCAATTAGTTAAGCTTTCTGATAGGGGCTCGTACTTCTCACGGCTTATAAAATACGGCCTGTAACACACAGGAGGTAAAGATGAAGCTAACGACATCCTGCACACCTAATTTGATCAAGCCTTAGATAATATAAACATACATACGTACCTACATATATAACACGCGAAAAACATAACCTTACGTTTAGAAAATCGAATTAAATTAAAGGATACTCAAACAGGTTTCATTTGAATCATGTTCAACAACATCAATTCCTATTCGTAATCAAATTCTATATTCACGATTAGCTTTTCAAATCCGCCGCATAATTACAGTAACCCATTACACAGAAGGAAACTCAGATTGAATTTAGCGGTACTAGTACGGGAAACTATCTGAATGGTTCATTAAATTATGTATGTTTTGCGTCTGTACAATGAACAAGCCGCCAGTCCCGATGCCAATCTTAATGCAGTAAATAGAGGTCTACGTAATGGGGTAGCAGAGATCCCGGTTGTAGCGGAATTGGGAACGCATCTAACGAGCCATTTGTTGGACGGTAATAATTCATATCTCGCATCAACACCGCTAATGCTGTTCCCGTGTATTGAAGTAATTTAGTCGAAGAGGGAAGCCGTGTAAATGTTAGGCGCCGACTTGCCGCTCGTCTTGTTTTTGAGCAATGTTGTCGGTGCAAACAATGTTGATGATCATTAACGCACAGGCACACTACTGGTACATGTTGTAATTATTTACTTACTATTGTATATACTAGTAAAGTAAATGGCGTATACATAGTAGAGAAAAGAAAAGACGAGCATAAAAAGGTGATGCAACTAATTACATGAACGATGATTAGAGAGCGGTACAAAAAGACTGAAAAAAATATGAATGAGTGAATTGCACTGGTACGTCAATGATATAGGAATAATTTATTCTTCAAATGAAATGGCGGTAAATTTAGATACAAGGAAACGAATGATACTATACACGAATAAAGGAACTGGACAATCTGTGATAAGATAACCTCATTTAGGTAGAAACGGAGTGAATAGAACTTACGGAACTAAAACTTGAAGCCCTTTCATGCGTCACTTTACCTAAAAGTTCGAGCATAGGACCAGTTTAACTGAAAATATAATTATAAAATATGCATTAACATCGTCATCCAGTGCAAAATTGCAACGCGTAGTCACGCAGCGATTTTAGTAGTTGAAGTCTAAAGTTCTGTGTGGTGTTGGATTATTATGTTCAATCGAGAAGTTCTACAACAGGCGAGTTACTTAGGCTCTTTGAAAAATCAGTCACATAAAAAAATGTATTCGTGAATCTGTCTCTGTCAGACAAGACTACAATTGTAGACCGGAACACGCTTAACATTCAAGTGAATTTGAGGTCAGACGTAAACCTATCAGATAAAAAAGTCTACGATATCTACGTAGAAAGGTATGATTTTCTCTGTTCCGCATCTATTTCCAGTACCGACAATCCCGTCACGATCTTTGTCATGGAACACAGCTGCATTCGATTATCTCGCGATTCGATAGTATCGGACGGTATTCTAGTATCGAGAGCTTTTGACCCTGACCTCGCCTGGAGTGCTCTCCATTATTTACGTCTTGTTAGGCTCTCGATTATGCTGTGATAGATGTGGTGCTTTATAGAAAAGCCGCTAGGTAATACCTTTTTTAATGGTTTATAGAGTTTTCCAAACTTCTACGTTTTAGTTTTACTAAAGAGCAGTTAATTATTATTTTCAGTTGTTTTAGTGTTTACATAAATGTTATTTTAATTACCTTTTGTTAAATGCTTTTTAGTTAGGTTCGCGTAGTATTTGTATGGTCAATAGTAAAAGTTCAATATCTGGGAACTACTTACTTTAGGACTTTTACACACATGACAGACCCCACAGACCCATGATCGGATTTGTTAGATTTTTGGCAATCTTAAATTCTTTCTAAATTAATTCTACCAATCATGAAGTCTTCTTTTTTTTTCATGTAGAATTTCCGTCCAGGTAGATGTAATTTTCATATTTAGTTAAGTATCGAAAGCATTTTTATTAGAGGAGGTTTTTTCAGGAGGATTTTTAACGAAGCAAAGGAGCCTCAAACTGAACTAATGTCTTAGTTCATGTTTGAATCATTGGCAGCACTTTTAATTGTATTAATAAAATCTTGTACCTACCTAAAAAGTTTCATATACTTTTAGGAATTTATTTATTTTATACTTATTTAATTGTCCCGAGCAGTCGATAATGTAATCGATTGGAACACAAATGACGTCAGTGTCGTAACATCGATTAACTGCGATCACGCTGTGATCTTAATATCTCACGACCAAATATCTCGCTCTTCCAGTAAAAAAAAAAGTTTTAATACCCGACTGCATAAGACCGATTTTCGCAATTATAGTGCCGCTTATATACGTTGCGCATGATATAAGTGTTGAGTGTATGTACTTGCGAGAAAGTATGCATAAAGGTAGTTAATGTGTCATTAATTTAAATGAATCATATTTAGGATATATTTATAAAATCACTTAATTGTAAAAATAATTAATTAATTTGTTGTTAATTGTTAATTGTAAAAGTTCGTTGGAATTTACGAAAACCAAAATTTTTCGCGAGTTTTCGTTTGTAAGTACTTTCCGAGTGTCATAGACTACATTTTTCATTTCATAAAAATTGTAATGTCGCTCGCAAAAAATAATATTAGCCATAACATACACGAGAACACTTTTTGAACATAATTGGTAAAAATACTTTTAAATCGACTTCAAAAAAAGAAAGGAGATTAGTATGTAAATCGTACCACCGTTGGTTATATATTTTGAGTTACAGCAGATATATTTAACATGCAGTTGAAGCGACATAAGTACTGTACTATTTTGAAAGCATTATCTAATCTCCTACTAAATTATTTTAAAGGATTGCTCTAAATACGTAAATATCATACTCAATCAACTGGGTCTTGGAAATCGTAAATAGTTTTTCGCACTTCTGCCACAATGGTTCACAAGTAACTGTGTCGTTTTCAATACATTGATTCGTGTGAAAATGTAGTTCACCATTCACGATAGCTGCTTGCGGTTCACCATTGCATGCCGTCGACATACCACGCAGTAGATGTCTCACTCGCGTATGTACAGAGTTCGCTCACATCATTATGATTCAATGAATCCGATAAAACGCAAAAAGCAACTTTATTGTTAACTCGTAGGCATTTCTCACGGCGCGGGTAGGTGAGAATATATTCATAATCGCAATACTACCGGCTAACAATTAACTTCCGTTGAATCAACGTGCACTAATGGCGTAATTATCAAGATTTGTATCGTTTTATTGTTTTAAATTATATGCCACTAATATGGGTTTATGGTTTACTTACTGGTTTTAATGCTATATTTGGTAGATTGGGGAGTCCAAATTATAATTAAGTCGATATTTATGCTTGTAGAGACGATAATTGAAGATACGTGAGTTTGATTAATTTAAGCGATGCGTGAATTAATATTTTATGTATTCTGAGCATCACGACTCTAGTACATAGCAGGTCAAAGAATTCGAAGTACTATTGTAGTGGAATGATTATTTTAAAGAGTCTGCTTTTTTTATTCTGCCTTGGAAAAAATCTTACATGTTCTATGGAAACGCGTAAATTCCATCGATGGAGTAACTGTACCGCACGCTTAGCTGTTGAATTGTTGCCGTCCGTCGTGTCGTGTCGCCAAACCCATGTTACGTTGCATCGCATCGCTCGCACTGACAACCTCTATCAGGTGTCAACTTAGTGTGTTGTCTTCGAATCAATCAAAAAAATCCTTCTGGAATATCGTTGTTTATACAGTCTATTATATTACAGATTTTAACATATGAGCGTTTATTGAATGCTGATTTTTCTTGTCATAATAATATTCTTAAATTCTGAATGATAACGGAACACAATTTCATAACATAACAAGATAGAACGTAACATCAAACAACAGACTTGTTTTTTTTTATATTAATCGCTTTGACTTTGTCCAGTTCAGTTATTCAAAACCGATCTGTAGCTGAACCTTGTGCGAAGCATTTCCTGTCAGCTGCTATCTTTTTTTGATTTAGTAACGAGCGAAGGACGTGTTACATTCCATCAAATGTGTCAATTGTATGACATAAAATAAAAGTGACAGAATCAAAAAAAAATGGCGGCCGGCGGGAAACGCTCCACATATGGTTCGGCTATGGAGCAGTCTTGAATAACTGAATTGGGCCCCTGCTCTCTTAACCGAAAACGAGTAAGTTATAAGCGAGCGCCAGTCAACTTTGATTGGTAATAAAATATCAAACAGACTAGGAAGTGCAACAAAACAACTTATGTGATACTCTTATAATTGCAGAAAAAGCAAGACATATATATACCTATCTATCGAGCGCGAGCCAACATTGCACCGAGTAAGCTCTTACTTGCACTTCACTTACTGCACTCACTTAGGTCACTTAGTTGCATTTTCACATTTAGAGAAAAAAACCTCACTACAGGAAATTCTACCGTTAGTAACAATAACTTTGTTTTACTTACAAAATAGTTGCAAATGCTATCTGAATGTTCAACCCAGTGAGACTATTACTCCTGCATTATCGCGACATTGTAAACAGCCGGGCACGCCCGCGCCGCAAGTAATAACTGTGCGTTCAAGATAATAGGTAACTGGTAACACTGAACGAATAAATACATAATGTTTTATGTCAACTTACGACGCCTATCTCCTGGAGGGCAATTCAGTTATTGAAGACCGCTCCGTAGCTGAACCATATGTGAACCGTTTCCCATTGGCCGCCATCTTTTTTTTTATTCAATCACTTCTAAGTTATACAATTGACACATTTGATGAAACGTGACACGTCCTTCGCTCGTTACTAAATCAAAAAATGATATCAGCTAACAGGAAATGCTTCGCAAAAGGTTCAGTTACGGATCGGTTTTGATTAACTGAATTGTCCCCCAGTTCTCACCATGTTACCGTTTCATACGCCGGCCGTATAAAGCTTATCCAGCGATTGAAGTCTCGATTCTGAATATACGCACGATACGATCGATAAAACGATACAATTGTTTCCAGTTTCAAGTTTACGGTAAATGCATTGAACATCTACAGAATGACTATCACATTTACAGGATTTTGAACTTTAAAGTTAAAAAGTTGAAGTTCAAAGTCCTGAGACTGTTTTGAGAAAGTGTAATTCTTATCTTCTGGTAAGCGTCTTTCTCGTCACGTCCGTCACAAAGTTTCATGAAACACATATGAACGTAGCCCATTAATACATAAATCAAAGTTGTAGACTTAATTGTTTATAAGCCAACATTAGTATGGTATTTATAATTATAGTTTAAAAAACTGAACCAACCGACTTCTCATGGATGCCAATGTTAGAAATGGACCAAATTGAAATGGGACCACACGGGAAGCACCAGCTTTCAAATAAAATAAGAATCATTAAAATCGGTTCACCCAGTCGAAAGTTATTAGATTAAATTACGTAACAAACATAAAAAAATACAGTCGAATTGAGAACCTCCTCCTTTTTTGAAGTCGGTTGAAAAAGTGAAAAAAATGATAAATAACACAGATAACTCACTTTATAGATAAATACTAACCGACAGCATCCGTCTGTCAGTCTGATCTGATCTTTGACTGTATTTCGTTACTGTAGTAAACAAACAACGTATAACTAACTGTATAATTCCTATTGCGATTGTCACAAGCCACGAAGAAATAAACCATGGAAGGTATATTGTACCAGCTTTGGTTATTGAAGACGACGAAGATTTTAATTTTATTTATTTTATTAATTTGATCCGCATAAATCTGTACGTACCACCAAAGTGTGGAGTACGCTTCCTGAATGGATCTTTCCGGATAGATATAAGCTGGGTGTCTTCAATTCCATCTAGACAAACGTGCTCCACTGTAGACCGCAACAGTCGCTTAACATCAGGCGAGTTAACGGTCAAGCGCAAGCCTATTTTTCTAATATAAAACGATAGGCTTATCGATCGTGTCGCCTGTGTCGTCAGTGTCGAGACTAGGGCCACAGAGTCAGTTCTATGAAAAAGTATGACATACAAATTACTATCGCGTTGAGCACACTTATTATTCACGCGTTATGGCGCGCGTGTGAAAAATACTAATCGCATTCTCTTTGCAAATTTAATAGAATGTTTTAACGTGTTTTACGATGATAGCTGTGACAGCTCAATGGATGGTTCGTAGTTATAATGCTGGGTATTATGTTAACAGTATTATGTCGCTGCCGGATGGAGGAATCTATCCGTTTGTCGGACGACTAGGTGGAGTTGAACACATAATGGTAGATACCAATATTATGTCAAAGTCATATTAAATCTATGTTTTTCACTTAGGTACCATTAGTTAAAATAATACTGGCATATCGTATGCCACACCATTCCAAGAAAGTTACGGGTAGCGACAAAAATAATAACCTGACTTGACAGACTATTGGAATTGACCGTAAGCCGATCGCTAGATTAACGTCAAAAACAACTTATGACATTAAAGACAGAACTAAACGTCTTTTACTTTCAATTAAAGTGCTTGTAACAGAAAAATTATAATGCATGCCGTTTTAAACAAGTAAACTTTTAATAATTAAAAAGCAGTAGCTATGCTATAATTATCTTTTTGACAATAAACAGAAAACGTTCCAAGGGCTAGCCGTTTCCAAAAATCTAATCAACATTATTATATAGACATAGACAAACCAATGTTCTGACACAGTTCTGTGTAGCATCTGTCTGTTATGGGAAAGCTTATAGCGCTTAACTTCAAAACGACTGTCTTCTGTGTATCGTCACTAAGTTTTATAAAAATATATATAAACGCGGCTCAACCCAGCCGTTCGAGCGAGGGACAGATTTATCTACTTGACCACGACATATACACATTCCCTATCTCACATACGAGAAGAGGGTGAACGCACGGCGTGTACTCGTACTCTAGGTGGTATAACGCGGCGCGACGGTAGCTGCCATGGCAACTCGCTGCAGGTAATTACGGCCGAAGACGGACGGTGCCATTACCAAGGCTGTACTCGTACGTCATTCTAGTTTTCTATTATTCTTGAGCAAATTATAAACCTTAAGGGTGTATACCTTACCCACATAATAAGTAGGTATAAGCTTGGGTTCTTACATAATTAACACCTGTCCGCACCGAATAAGTACCTGCGCATTTATTTATTATGCGTGTCTATTTAGAATTGTTTATTTTGTTTACTCCGGTATTTAAATATTTTTCAATTGTAAAATTGCGAGCAATTCCATAAAAGTCTAATTAAAACATCGATTTTATTTTCATACAACTAACGTAATAAGATTATTACAAGACTATTATGTACCTAAACCTTTAATGACAATGTACATACATTTTATTATTGAGACAACGGAAATTACTAGGAGTATTCAGCAAATGATATAATAAAAATATATATATATATATAATTTGTGCAACTATGTATGTCGTAAATAAAATCTTGTAGCACATAATGAGTTAGTTTAACCGTGCTGTCCTATTTTGATACTCGGCTAAACCTTTGTATCACTAATTAGTACTTGAGTTAAAATTAGTTATATTTCATAATAGTTGCATATTACCATTAAACTTTAATTTTAATTTAGTCCATAGTATTATATATTATATAAATAATCATCTAAATGTTCAATATTAAAACCACATCTTGATGCTATTTGTGTACAATATTACCGGGTCCAGCAGAACTAGGCCACTATACAGTGTGTAATTATAGACCTCTATTACCGAGATTTAATTTAAGGCCTGTATTATTTTCCATTAACAATAAGACCGTAATAACACACTAAAATATAAATAAAAGGTTAATATCGCTGCCGACTGCTTTCTGTGGCGGGAGCACTTTTTAGTCTATTTTTATCTTATGTAATTTACGTCTCTATTATATCTCTATAATAACACGCATTAAATAATAATCAATGTATAGTTATGATAGGCCTCATGGCTCAGTGGTAGTACGACTGCTTCCTGAGCTGTAGGTCGTGGGTTCGAACCCCACCCAGGGCAAACATTTGTGTGATGAGCATGCATGTTTGTTCTGTGTCTGGGTGTTTCTATGTATCTCAAGTATGTATTTACGAAAAAAAGTATATATGTATTCTATCAACCATCTAGTTTCCATAGTACAAGCTTTGCTTAGTTTGGGCTAGATGGCGTTGTGTGAAATGTCCTCCAATATTTATTTATTTATTTATCTTATTCAACGTAGCTATTTTATACGTATATTTCATTTTGTAGGCTATAGTGGTAGAATGTCAAAATATTATTTTAGTGACTATCTACGCCGATAACTAGCACAACATGAAAAACATTCGTAGATTTGTCTGGGCAATGTGTACTTCTTAAAATAAAACTTTATATATTCATAGAACAGACCTTTAGCATATGCCATTACTCAGCAACATGAAAATATAATGTGATTAAAATTCGGCTAAAAGAGGAAGCGAGTGATAAATCTGCTCGAATTCAACCGACGTCTTTTGCATTATTTAGGCAAATAAACAAAAAAAGGTACTCACTCTCACAGAAGTTCTCGAAATATTTTCCGATCGGTTCTCCATCGTCGATCAGAGGTCTGTCAGCATTCAAATACGCCGAGGGTCCATCGGGCAGCGTGTGGTGATCGAGATGATACAGCTTGCAGTTGTACGCAGCCGAATGAGGCGCACCCATGTACAGGAACGACCGGCAGAGGAACTCCGTCTCAATTTCGCATGCGAGTTTACACGCAGCTTCGGATGTCACCTGTGTTCCACGAATACTAATATAATATACATAATTACAGAAAAGAACATTGACCGTAGTTGCCGTGACTCGTGTTCGTTGACACGTCTGAGTTACGTCACATCAATATTAATACAGGATATATATTGGTGTCCTGTCTTCTTGATCGATTTATCGATATTGTCAATTATCCCGTTTAGGCATGCTCAATGTGCTGCCATTTCTATTTATTGCTAAAGTGTTTCAGTATTTGGTAGGAAATCAAACGTGGTCTGTCTATAAACTAGATAGCCCAGTGATAGACAATACAGGATGCCTAGTTTGAAGTCGATACGAAGACAAGTACAAGTTTAAAAAACTAAAAAATCGACTTCAAAATACACAATTCGTTTACTTGGATAAATTTTTTTTCTAAAAAAAGTTATTTTGTTATATAAACAAAAGTACTGAACCGATTTTGATAAAATTTCTATAGGACTACCCTTTCAAACAAAAGGAAAAGGATTTTTTTAATCGGCCCAGGTGTCTTCGAGTAATTGGGGAACATACATAAAAATATATTCCGACGAATTGAGTACCTCCTCCTCCTTTTTGGATGTCGATTGAAATATAGTTTCTACTGATTTGTCAGCGCGTAGTGAATATAGAAAATAACTTTACAGCAGTTGTATTATAAACAAGCCCCATCCGCATTCCAGCATTACTTATTGGATTAGACGTTCTGAAATTAAGCTAATAGCAGTAACCTCGCTCGTGATTGTAAATAACAAAACACGATCCTAACCTCTGCCTGTGGTGGTTCCCGGTGGTGGTTACATGAAAACCCGAGACCGGCCAGACCTTCGCGATTTATACCCAATTACTCGTTGTACTGGTCCATAATAAACCCATTAGATCTGAAGAATAGTTTCCCTTCAATCATAATCCAACAAGCTCCAATTAAGCCAAAAAACATATATGATAATCTAAAAACAAAGCCCTTGTAATTACTCTTTTGAAAGAATCCATGTTTCTCAACTCACCACTTGTAATTTTAATGGATGACCATCATCAACTAGCCCCTTCTCATCTTTCATCATGTACGAGTACGCTGTTCTTCTACAAATAAGGTTTTATTGCTATGTAATTACTCATATCACTATTAAAAGGGTCGTTAATGTAATTTATAGCCTGTTTCGTTTGTTATAACGTAGGAATTAGGTTGTACCTGTATTTCTTTATCGTTGTAGTAGTGCAGCCCGGCGTACTGAGCCACCTTATCTTCAGCCACTCCGACGCGAGGTGCCGTGAATATTCTCTGCCCCTTGCACGCCTGCGACGCCTTCAGGCACAGGTTCTAGACCACACACACAGAAATCACATAAAATAACAGAAAACTATAGTAATAACAATAACCGGCTGGTTGTTTATTTACACGCAAAGCACCGCAATACGGTGGTTGGTGCGATTGGTTTCTGCGAAATTCGCGCTTGAAAGCGCTAAGGCTGTTATGCGCCATGATTATTCCGAAGTGGGTGCTTGTAATGATATACCGTGTTTCTGTGATAAATGACTTGTAAGTTAATATAATGGACATTGGATAGTTACGGAATGCTGCTCAATGGGGACGCAAGGGAAAGCCAGTGAAGTTGAAGAAATTATAGATTTAAATCTTAGTTACTGGGTGTTGCTTGTTATATCAGTACACAATGGACAAAGTCGATTCTGTTCGGTCTATATTTGTATTTTAATTTGGAACAACCGAAGGGAATAAATAAAGCAGTATTATTTATATAAAATATTAATAAAAACAGTAGTACATTTTTTTATAAAAACTACGGGTCACTCACATCTGTTTTGAGCCGAAATATCCGACTATAGTTTCAACCGCATTCGGCGGTCTTTTTCAAAGGAGCAGCACACACGTCACTCTCGGTCGGTGACGCGGCTTGCACCTTGCGCTATATATTTCGCGCTTGGATATTTCGGCTCCAAACAGACGTGAGTGATCCGTAGTTTTTATTTAAAAATGTGTGAAAACCACGTTAATTTCCATAGTAAAACAGTAGTACATAAAATATTTTTCCATTTTACCTGAAATCTTTATTAATTAACCTATTTATTTTATTAGGGTTAATTAAACTAACACTGTTCTTTTTAATTAAAAGTCAGTAAGCCACTTTTGGTGAATTTCACCAAAAGTGTGACTTCATATAGTTGCAACTATGACCACGATATGACCACGCGTCAAAAAATCATGTGCAGTAAATCAAATTCCCAGCTTTGCTTACGATTGACTAAATTAAAAGGCTTAATAGGTTAGTTGTTAGTTACTTAACCAAAATACTGACAACGCATAACCATTGCCATTCAACGTAGCAATGCTGACAGCTTGCTGGGAACTCTGCCACCCGATAGTGGGCTTGAGCATTTGGATTGCCTTTAGACCGTCATATTTCGGGGATAAGCTGATTATTTTCTTGAGTAGCAGTTTACTAAGTACTTAAATATATGTAGTTCGTAGGCTTGTTGTAATAGTCGTTACTAACCTCAAAGTAGTCCGTTCCGGGTGTGTCGACAAGTTGTACAAAATGCTGTGCGGTCCGTCTGTCCGAATCACTGAGCGCACACCTCATGCTCCCGTACTCGTACTCGGCTGACCGACACGCGAACTTTTTCTGTAGAAATACATAAATTGTACAATTAAATTAATTTAACCTACTTGGGAGTCATCTGTATTTTGGACCTTTGGACCTCATTAAAATGTAAAAATTGTGCGAGCGAAACGAGCTCTACCACTATTCCATGGTTCCACGGCGGTATTTGTGGTACACGTTAAGAAAAATCTATCACACCTAGATTTAAATTCATGTCTAAATATCTGTCCTAAGCGAGCCCTCACAAAGCTGCGGTTTTTACTAGCATGTTATAATTATTTCCCGCGTTTTTAATTTGAAAAATAGTGTAAATGACGACAACATAAGAATTCGGTGATGAAAAGTATTGACGAAATTATAATGAAATGTGGCTTAAGTATATGTCTTTCTGTCTTCTGTCTACTTTCGGAGTTCAGGGCTATCTTTAAATCAAATTTTATTTTAATTCAATCAGCCGTGAAGAGGTAACAAACAAACAGACGTACAGACGACTTACTTTCTCTTTTATATTATTAGTATTATAATTCTGACCTTAATCAATAGTTTATTTTTGTAACCAAATCACGATGACGCGACGTTTTTAAGTCATCTAAATATTTATAAAACAACTTTAACAGTTATCTAAAATACAGTAGCACTAGAATTCCAAATGCGACAGCTAAAATCAGATAAAGCAATAACAAAGCGTATAACACGCTTATAACCCATAAAATATGACCCCGTAACATAGTAATATATTTACTTACACTTATGATAAAAATAGACAGCTAGAGACAAATATATAAATACATTTTCATTATCTCCAAGAAAATTTGTGTTAACCGTAATCAAAGCTTTTCATAGGCATGCCTATGAATCATAACAAAGGTGCTATCATCATGCCTATATCTAGTGTGGCTACCTACAATTGGGGCGAACATAAAAAACATTAATTACATAGGTAAACGGTAAACTGCATCGACGACGCCATGATGCCGAGAAATGCTAAGTACTGAACAACTGAGCTTTCAACTTGAAAATAACAGTTGTCGCGAGTAGTTTACATAAACGGATACTCATGAATGTTAATATTTTTATGTGCTAGTAACTATAACGGCGGGTTCATAAATATGTTGGTAAAATGCGTGTATTTAATATTATATAACTATAAAAATTTTCAGTCTACTGTTAATAGACTGTTATACCTAAAAAATTGTTACTTAAGTTAAAAAACCTATTTCATAAAGTGCACCCCAAAAATGTTTATCATCATCATCATCATCTCAGCCACAAGAAGTCCACTGCTGGACATAGGCCTCCCCCATGGATTTAAAAAAAAAACAATTGGAAGCGGCTGCATCCAATGCCTTCCTGCCACTTTTATGATATCTTCTGTCCACCTTGTGGCTGGTCTTCCTACGCTGCGCTTGCCGGTTCGTGGTCTCCATTCGGCCCCATCGGCCGTCAGTTCTACGTGCTATGTGCCCTGCCCACTGCTACCTCAACTTGCTAATCCGCTGTGCTATGTCGGTGACTTTTGTACGTCTACAGATTTCTTCGTTTCGGATACGATCTTGCAGAGAGACGCCAAGCATAGCCCGATTGATTGATTTATACCAAGTATTAATTGTTTACACCTGATTTGCAATCTACTTACTAGCTGGTTTGGTCGTACATGGTTATGTAATATTAGCAATTACCTCATTGAGACAAGCAGCGAGACAGGCTTCCTTGGTGGAGGTGTAGATAATGGTATTATCCAGGCCTCTCAGTGATTTTCCTGGAACTCTCTCGAAAGCCCACGGTCGCAAACACACGCTCTCTGTCCTCACTTGCAGTTTTACCATGTAGTATGTGTTTACGGATCGCTGTTACAAAAAGAAAAAATAAATAAAACAATGCCTTGCAATTAATGAATAATTTATTAGTTAAAGTCTTATACCAAGCAGTGGTAGTAATTTAGCTTTTAAAATTATCAGCCCAAAATTATTAGCTTTTAAAATTATCAGGGTAAATTACTGGTAAATTACTCATAAATTACTCTATGATTTCAATAAATGTGATGATTTATCGATGCGTTTTCACACTCCGCGCATAATAATTATGCTATTTGACGTTATAAAAAAAACAGTATCTCGGAGTTCAGTGGGAAAACTAATATCAGTCTTTAGAGTTTAATGGTATAACTTTCCTGTAGTAAATAGTACGTTAATTTTTATTAACTAATCATCGTAAAAAAGATATAATAACGTTGCACTCAACAGCTATCGTAAAAAGTGATGTTACAGTTTTTTAAGGCTGTGATCAAAGCGAAAAAATAGAGCACTCGCGCATCATAAAAAAATTAAACATATATAAATAAATGAGTAATATAATTATTATGAAAGAGATGTTTCGTTTTGTTTCCTTTATTTCGATATGAAAAATATTAAAAAAGTTTAATTCATTTTTTTTTTTTTTATTTGGCAAAGGAGTTTTGAAAAAAAACTTAAATTTTTAAACTCCCCGGCCGATTAAAAAGATATCGAAGAAACTTTTTCAAATAGTTCTATCGAAATAAACGAAATCTATTCTCAGTTTTACAATATGTGATGTTTAAAAATGTGATGCGCGAGAGAAATAGAAGCGCGATTTTGAATGCTAGCGAACGTGTGATTTGCAAATCTACTGAATGCCCAATGGATCGTGAAATCTAATTCCAGCATGATCTCACGGCTGTCCGCAGTTCGCTGAGCACAGCACGTTAATTTCACTTTAATTCCATTCATCAAAATAAACAGCTGCATTTTCATGCACCGGAGCATTGCGATGATGCTTTTAACTATCTTCTCTTCATTGATTCTGAAAGCGATCCCGAACTTTAAAATCTTGCTTATCAGCTGTCTGAGCATCAAAAAAATCTAAAAAATAAATAAGTGTCAAACAATATGTTCGGAGGCAACACGCAGTATAAGAATAGGGAAACAATATTCAAAAAAAATGACCATGCTAAAAAAAATATTAATATTATTATTTTATTTTATTTTAAAATATTAAAACAACGGAAGTATATTCCTCTGTTTTATTTTGATATATCTTTACTGGAGTGAGAGACATTTTTTTTTTTTTTTATTAATTAATTAACTATCGTGTGAATATCGCTCGCAAGCAAATAAAACCTACATTTTAGTTCATTAAAAGTTAACGTAGTTAGGTATGAGCGTCAATTAAAAGGAGCTGAAAATATTTTATTTCATATAAACATAGCTAAATTTTAGTATTATCTCTATATATATATAAATCAATTGCTTTTCGTTTGTCTCGGTAAAACTCGAGAACGGCTGGGCCGATTTAGCTGATTTTGGTTTTGAAATGTTTGTCGTAGTCCAGGGAAGGTTTAAACGTTGAGAAAATATCGGGTCCACTCATTGATAGGTGATACGAATTAGGCCGGGTCATCTAGTTCAATTATAATATATTTTCTTAAGCAGTAATATTTTCCTTTAATAAACGAAAAGGTTTTTTAATGATATACTAAATCGTATGCATAATAATTAAAAATAAACTTGGGTAAACAAAATGGTTCATGTTTCGCGAAGCACGGGGCTTAGATTTCCTAGGAGCCGATTTAATCTGAATTGTTAATCCAATCTCAACATCTTCCTACTAATTGGCATCTAGCGAAGGATTTATTTGGCCATTACCCGCCCTTGTTTAGCTTGTGCTTTTGCTTACACAGACAGTCTTTAAAGTAATAGCGAACCATTTTACTTTATCTAATTTATTTAGGCTCGCGATTTATTGGAAATTAACGAATTTTTCATGGATTGATTTTCAAGCATTCGGTGTTTTTATGTAATTTTATAGGCTTGGACTTGACCGGTAATCAAATTTCTTACTTTACCGTTATGTCTAGGAAGCAATATTGAGAAGCTTAGTTATCTGCGAATTAACTGTCATTGGTCAATTATTTCCAGAACCCAGAAGTGTAAATATTTTTAGAAGAGTTGAAGTGAATAGTTAAAATCAGTTAATTCCTTCTAATTATGCGCTCACTATGGTAGACTTTAACGTAGGTAAGTTATGGGTCAAGTGCAAATCTAACACTAAATAAAAACGTAAGAAAGACGATAACACATTTCGTGAATACTATACAGTATATTAGTATCCTATCCAGTATACTATACTGGATAGCACTTGTGCGTACTGCATATCTATTTAATTTAATTTGAAGCAACATTCTAAAACTATAATAACATCAAGTTTAACGGCAATTTGTCTTAGCAACTTACGGCCTTACCGAAAAACGTTACCTATCTTTAAGCTTTAAGCTATCTTAACATATTTTGTCAACTTCTCTCTGACATGCAATGACAGTTGTAGAAAGAAGACAGAGTTAAGACGATGGTTAAAGTTAAATAACGTTTTTCGGTAAGTCCGTTAGTCTTCTCCCTTGTGCTGCTTACAGCTATTCTCCTTCAGTGGGCCAACGCAATTTGCAGTTATTGCTTCTCCTAGTTTAGAATTAGCTCATGGAAACTTGCAGCAAGTTAATTACAATTATTTTATTTACCTTCGGTGTGGCCATAGGATTATTGGCTTGTGTGTCATTCTGCAATAAGCACCGCGTTTCTTGCACTGGCGTTAATGGGTTCAGGACGAAACTGTAACAAAATATAGCACGATGAGTCATTGAAACAAAAAACAATATCTACATACAATATAATCATTATCATTATCCCACTTTAGTCCACTGCTGGACATAGACTTCTCCATAGAACGCCATTCAGCCTGAACTTCAGCTTTCCATTTCCAGACACCGCCAACTGATTTCCATCTATCGTAACTCCATCGCGTCTCAGGGCGTCAGGACGTTTGCCAACACGCGTGAATGAATTTACCCCGTGGATTTATCTTCATGGATATAGTGCAGCGTATAAACAAGTTGATGTAGCAGTGGGCCGGTCATAACTGTCGCAGAACTGATAACCGCTAGCCTACTGCCACTTCAGCTTGCTTATATGCTGCGCTATAACCACGAAGTAAATTTTACCAACCTTTATTTGTGACTATACTTATCGATAACTATGATTATCTGGTGAATTACGCGTACTTCGTGTTGGTTGCGATCCCTGAGAGAAACGGCAAGCATAGCTCTTTCCATAGCTCGCTAATTTTCGGTTCTGAGATTAGATTGTATTTGTCAAAATACAATATTAGCTTTCATAGAGGTTACTTACATTTTAATTTCACGTTGATACTTTTAATGTATTTGCATTATTTGCAATTGTAAAACAGGTATTTAGAATACCTGTTTTAATTATTTGAAAAATCAGATAGGACTGTTAGTCATGCAACCGACGCTATCACATAGAGTTTATAAAATGCTGTACAAAATCAATAAGATGACTTCTATGTAGATATCTATAGTCCACAGTACCAAGTATTACAATCCTGTCGGAAATACCGGAACCGCATGGAAAAACAACTAGATCGAAGATTTTTGTGAGAAAGAAAGTCGCAGATCAATTAATTCGAATGCAAATTGATTTTTTGTTCAGTTTACTTGTATGCTTGTGATGGTGCTCATGTTCGAACTGAAAAGTATCTGTTTTAGGGGCTAATATAAACCTGCATATAAATTATGATTGTAATATGAAGATTTAAATTAGGTTTCTAGACAAATATTAATACGTTACTTATAATAGACTTATATAGATACCCCAAGTGTATGCACCTAGCGTATCAGCAGTAAGCTGAAAAATCATAGTTGACAAGGGCGTCGCCAAGGGGGGGGCAAGGGGGGCAGCCCCCCTAGAGATAAAAAATGTAGCCAACTGCAAAGCAATCAAAGTCCTAAGGCCGTGAAATTGTACCTGCACCTACAATTCATATTTTTCTCATCCTCCATAATATTAACTTGCCCCCCCCCCCCCCCCCCCTGGGCCATGGGCTGGCGACGCCCTTGATAGTTGACGAGCTAAGATTTATTTAATTTCAGGTGATTATACTTCCGATCCGTTTGCATATATATGAAGTTGCATGCTTCATCTACTATGTCTGTGTTATTTATAGTAAGATTACATACAACATATAATAATTAAAATATAATTACAAAAAAAAAACTAATTTCTTTATCTACAACCAAAATAACAGTGAGTGCTTGCAGTGAGATACGCATTGTACTTTAGTATCTATTAGGTACATTTAGTAGCTATTCTTCACATAATAGTAAATTAAACAATGATTTATGAATCAGAATAAAAATAAAAAACAAGGTGCGCAGTAAGACACAAAAGAGAACAATTAGTAACGGTATGAATTTCAATTCATGACTAGATCTCGGCCACTGGTGTTTTATAAAAAGTGTGTCTAGGTGCCAAGCATAATTGCATCTTGGTCGATAGGTATACTATACATCCGATTTATTGAGTACTGGATTCATGTTTGTGATAACTTGCCTGATTTATCGCTTGCTAAATGATAACAGACGCTAACTATTATTTAGGTATTCTATAAATGCAATACGAATAAATCGTCAAAACCTAGCGGTTATTTGAACACTCCATTTAATTTGATTTATAAGACAATTTATAATTTAATTGTGTGTTGTCAGAAACTTCGAGTAAATCTCTTTCTGTTTACGAGTACTTAATGCTAGCTATAAATATACACATATTAGGGTTAATAGTATCTCTTAAATCAAATTTATTATCAGCTGTATTTAAAATATAGTAACTTATTTTTAACCAACTTTTAAAAAAAACAATTTGTCCATGTTGAAATTCTAATGAGTTTTTTAGGGATGATGATTCCCTAATAAATATGTGCTATAGATTTCAATGATATTCAGTGGATATAGATGAATTTCTGAAACACTTCGCACAAACGTGAGATATACTGATATCAATAATACCGACTACCGTGAATATAGAAGTCCACGAAGCCCAAGAAGTCGAGTCTTACATTTATTAAATTAAATTTAGATAAATTTTATAATATGTATATCCTCATATAATATGTAATGTAATAACAAAAATAATAAACTGTCATGACGAGATTGTCCTAATCCAATATTGTAATCAGGCGTACAGGTTGCCTTGATACAGGCTGCGCCTAGTAAGGCAACCGTCAGATATAGTTGTTTCTAGCAAATTAAGTTGTAAATAAATACATTTTTAATTTTCATTTTTCATTTTCATTTAAAATAAAAGCTTTCTCTTTCAGAGTTCAACGGTAATAAAGAAAGATAGCAAAGCCGCACTTAATTCAAATATTTATAAGTAGAGCTAATTATTCCTTGCCCATTTTTCTATCGGACTGCAAGAAGCACGAAAAAGCGACATCGTTATATGGTTGATATTCCGAAAACACGTACGAAACGCTTTGGCTCCACTTTCATTTTACGTACTGCCAAACTGTGGAATGCGCTTCCTGAATGGTTCTTTCCGACTGGATATAATCTAGGTGTCTTCAAATCGCGAGCGAATAGGTTTTTTCTAGGCAAGCACGCTCCATCGTAGACTGAAACTGTCGCTTAACACCAGGTGAGTTGACGGTCAAGCGCAAGCCTATTTTCGAATTAAAAAATTAAAATAAAAATATTATTAAAATGATAGAATGAGGCCTATACCTAACATTGGGATAGAGAAAGGTGTGAATGGTGATGTTGATGATTGAAATTATTGCCGTTTTTTATTGAAATTTTTACGGATACCGCACAAAATAAGTAGCTAAAACGTGATTAAATACTTAGAATCCCTCTACATGAAATTCTATCTAAGTAATATAAGTACCTACTCATAGTTATACCAGTAACTGGTAATTTTGGGGAAAAAATAAGTACTTATTTCAAAGTAAAAAGTAATTTATGATGAACATAAAATTTTTTGCTTAAAATATTTGCTCATGAGAGCAAAGACATTTATACTGCTCTATAAAAAGTAGTTAAGTACGTTAAAACCATAAAAACAAAGTAAAACAAAAGCAACACGAAACTACATAGATACAACACATTTTCAAGAAATATAAAAATACACTTATATTTTTATACCTGCCCGTGATACTTGATCCGGCTAGACTAGATGACGGAAGATATTGCTTTTTAATGACCTAAAAGCCCTTATGCTATGATTATCTTCGTATTCTTAATTGAGAAGGCGCCAGTGGTACAGCTACTGGTTTCAGTAATTGCATAGCTAAAGGCAGGCTCATAGAATGTATTATCTACGATGCATATATGATTACGAGAGTTGTATTCTTTACCCTGCTGCTCAAGAAGGAAGGGAATAATTTTCATTTTCAACGGACTTCAAAAATGGAGGAGGTTCTTAATACGGTTGTATATTTTTTTTATGTTGTTACCTCACAATTTCGTCATATGTAAACCGATTGGGATAACTCTTTTTTATTTGAAAAGATTTACTTTTAGATTAGTTTCATAGAAATTTCACCAAAATCCGTTTAGTAGTTTAGTTCTTAAAATATAATAAGTGTAATAAATTATCCAAGTTGTCAAAATTGTGTTTACTTGAGCCACATAGTAAGTAGAACTGTTGGACGATGGGGCCGAAAAGTTCTTTAATAGAGACCGAAAACTTCTTTCATTTCTTTCTTTGGCGCACTGGCAAGCGCAGCGTAGAGAGATCAACCATAATCTGAACAGATGACCTCATACAAATGGCAGAAAGACACTGGGCACAAGCCGCTTCCATCAGGTCTTTCTGAAAATCCATAGGGAAGGCCTCTGACTGGCCTTGTGGTTCAGTTGGTAGTGTGTTTGCATCTACCTGCTGAACTGAAAGGTCGTGGGTTCGATCCCCACCCAGGGCAAACATTTGTGTGATGAGAATGGATGTTTGTTCTGTGTCTGGGTGTTTCTATGTATCATATGTATATATTTACAAAAAAAAAAGTATATATGTATTCTATCAGCCATCTAGTTTCATAGTACAAGCTTTGCTTAGTTTGGGCTAGATGGTGTTGTGTGAAATGTCCACAAATATTTATTTATTTATGTATAGCAATGTCAAAACTCGCACAAGACTCTGAAAAGTCGTGTACTTAAATGGTAAACAAACCTCCACCGTATAAAATACTCTTTGCATATAAATCGAGATCTAACAGCTACGATTGTGTGACCACCAATATTTCACATCCTTTTTTAATCGCGCAGTATACTGTTACCTCGATTATTTTTTCATAGAACTTGTTTGCTAACGTATTAAAAAGGCCTCACCATTGATCTCGTATGCAATATCTATTAATAACATTTAAATTCCACGTAGGTGTCTACAAGCCGTCGACCATGCACCGGCTGACAAATTACAGACCTCCCTATTATAAATGAACATTTAGGAAGTTGTAAACATTAGAGTTCTTATAAAAACATTTGATTAATGTATTAACGGTGCCCTTGGACTAATGACATTGGATTTTGCTTCGGTTTCAAAACTGGGACAATAAATCTTCCGGCATATCAGAATGCAATTAAAAATACTCATTATTGTGTATTCGCAAAAAAGTTATTTTTTAATACACAAGCTTATTAAATCGACGATAAATTTCGACGACAATGTACCAATATGGTACCACGGACCTTGTGGTCTTATAATAGGTTGTGACCAGGATTCGTGGGTGAAAAAGAGGAAAACAAATGTTAGTATTTGACATCAAAATTTATTTCAAATGTGAAAATTCATCTCCCGCAGCCGGTACCACACATAACTACCCCGATTAAAGAACCCTGTTAAGCCTCTCAACTAATTTGGGAGCCAGAAAGTAGACTTTCTGATGATAAACTATAAAACTCGCCAAGTAAACATTATAAAACTGCTTAGTTTGCTGACTGTACTGGTCTAATGATCTCATGTTCGATAAATGAATACGTATTTGTGTATCTTATGTATGCTAACAGCTGCATCATCCGGTATGGTCGAGAAAAAGGTAGATATAGATAGACAACCGAACCTATCGTAAGTTACAAACACAAAAATAAAATCATACTACTTCACACATTCATGCACACATACGAACACGTGGGAACAGCACGCATTGAAGTAAATACATTCTAGAGCAGTTCTAAAAACAAGACGGTTAAAATAATTAGACTAAACATACGACTTTTCTAAAAGGCTCTCTACCATAGGCAACTAGTTATTTAAACGCCCACATTTGACGCAGCAAATAACACAAATTAGTTTCCCTAAGCAACATGTTCTAACGTAACAGCGTCACCGTTATGTATCTAATTTTATTAGACACATAATGTCATATTGCAATGACTAATTATTGCGACTACAAAAAGTACAAAACAGGGTAATTTATGTCACAGAACGTATAATAAATTTACGCGTAAGTCAGGCTAAGCGTTCTTTTAAGAGAATCGTTGTTGGGCGATATTTTACCTGCAAATTACGCGTTTCTCATACGACAGGGGAAAACTGTTTTTTATACCTAAATGTTGAACGATTTCGATCATACCTACTTTTTTATATGGTTGGAAACAACAATGGCTATGCCTTTACGGTTTGCTTTTTTCGAAATTAAATATACACTTAAAATTTTTGAAGTATAACAAATTCGTAAAAAAGCAAACCGTAGAGGCATAGACGTTTATAATTTTAATCAGCTAAAAAGAATCATCGAAATTAGTTAATTATAAGGGGTAGAAAACAGTTTTCTACTATTTGTATGGGAGCTCGCGCGACAACAATTATCAGAGCACAGTTGTCGCGGAATTTTTCACCAGTATATTACGCATTACATACAACACAACACAATTTTATACCCCTAATATAATTCACGTGCAGTCGGGTAACAAAGCAATCGTAGATATTCATTTAAAAATCCAATCAGATAAAAAAAAGTTACAGAAATCGGACAATGTTTTGTATTTCTCCGTTGTGTTTGGAGGCGCGACAATGTTTCTTTTTAAACTGCAGTTATAGACTGACTGCGTTTGTACCAGTTTGCCTCAGGGCTAAACGGGAGCATGTAACAAAATGTCGCGTCATGTATTACGTGTGTGGTTATTATTTAATAATCCATCGAAAGCTGGTTCTTCGCCTGGGGCGGTGTTGAACTATAACGTGATTGGCAAGTCATGACGCGGACTCTAAGGAGGTGTGATCGGGTGACGTAGAAAATGTACTTTCTTTGATTAGATTTAAATTACAGGCCATAACGTTTTAGAGAAGCAATGCTTGAGGCAGGTCGGCTCGCATTTTTCTCGTAAGAATATCATAATACATTTTAGAGGTAAAAATATTGATTTTCTTGAAAACAATACAGCAACGACAAAGGCCGCGATAATTTTCTTTTTTAAGCAACTAATGCGTTATCGCCCTCCTCGCTCCTCTCTCCGACTTACTTGGTGTAAAAGTAAGGAATTTTCACCACACATCATAAAAACAACTTTCCTACACACATGTGGTCGACATAGATAGACGGAAGCATCTCTGCATCAACTAGCCAAATTTTCTTTCGTCTGTCAGTTTGTTTGTGAGTTTTTATGTTCGTACTCGCGTACAGGGCGTAATTCTGAACCAATTTTGATGAAACTTGGCATGTAGGTTCTATGGATTATTAAAAAAAATTGTCGTCGTCGATTTTTGATAGGAGGGTTGGTTCCCATAAAAAGGGGGAAGTTTATTGCGGCGCTAATTACCAACCGATTTTTATGATATTTGGTAGGTAGATAAAGTACACAATTATTATAACTTCACGTAAAAATAAACAGAATTGGTCAAGTGGTTATCGAGATATGACAACCAGCTTGAGATTGCGTGTAACAGTGAGGGCGCGTGCATGTGCTTGATGCATTTTAGCGCTGAATAATTTTCTTGATTTTACGTTTTCTCCATTTATAAAATGATTTGATGATCAAGCGAGGGAAGCGTCTCTGCATCAATTGGCCAAATTTTCTTTCGTTATTAATACGGTTTCCTAAGCCAACTTTATGTAGGAACTCGTATTATGTACAGATGACCCAAGGTGAGCTGCAAATAAGCTCTCTCGCGAGAAAAACAGAGAAAAAACAGAATGTACCAGCTGCTTCTCTTCCCGGGCAAACTGTATAAATCAACTAAGGGACTTGTGGGAAAATGGGATTTATTTAGACGATAGGCTGACCCCAAACTAATAGTTTGGGGTCAGCCTATCGTCTAAATAAATCCCAAACTAATAGTTTGGGGTCAGCCTATCATACAGCCTATATACATCTTACCCTCTAATACCCACTCCCTTCCATCTAATCCTCTAACCATGGTAAAATGTGGCGTCAAATGGCTTCATAGCCTTTGGCGCTCTGCTCACCCAGCGAAAAGGGAAAATAGACGTGATTGTATGTATGTATAATTATCCTGCCTAGTTTCAAATTATCTCTTCTCATAGTAAATATGTACATATGTACTTCATCTAGAAAAACATACACGCATATGATCATGATCGCGTGAACGCACACAGTTATATAATACCAGTGTGAGTACGTGTTTACCATAAACCCCGTCAGAAAGGTACGTATCATGTAGTATTACTATTACTAGTATTAGTATTACTATTAAAGTCTTCTGTGCCTCCGTTATAATTTCTACAAGCAACAAGCATCACCTCGAATTTTAGCATTATAAGTATAGCGGTCACTTAAAATCTCTCATTAAAATTTTACGCATTTCTAATCCCGATCATAAAACTGCTAATGAAATAGTTTGCGATGCGATTAAAAGTTACTAATTCAGTAAACAGTTAACAAAGTAAGCTCAATATAACGTCTACGATCTAACTGTCAAGGTGTTTACGCGGCTTGCCATCCCGTTACGCTGCTTAATCTCTATTATAGTGAAGTTACCTCGTCGATTTACGATTATAACAAAATTGTTTAAAGTATTAGTCGATTGCTACTGTTTTATCTGCGACGCCGACGTGCGCTGGCGCTGACACGTAGCTATAGACGCCCGTGCCATGGATGGACGTCTACGATGTTGCCAACTCAAAAATTTAAAAATAAATATCAGCTATTTTCATTTTAGAATTTTAAATCTTTTTTTTAGTTCACAAACCATCAGTCTTAAATAAAATAAGGCCACAGGTACGTAAGTAAATAAATTTAAAGAAGCAGTAGTTAGGAAAAAAGTTCTGATAGAAATGATCGTCATTATTAAGTACTTTCAAAACTTAAGCTGTGTTTTTCTGAAAGAAAAAAACTAATTTAAGGCCTAACCTAAGTCAGTATTAACCTCCTAATCCTAACCTTTAAAGGAGTTACAAATAAAAATAATAATTTTTGTCTTGAGTGCCAGAGCCCACTGACTGAAAACGTACAGCTTAAACCGCTGGTCCCAGAGGAAAAATCTAGAGGGGTTTTTTTTATTGTGAATATTAAGAATCTACTAAGAAAGGATTTCTAAATCGCAAGTAAAACCGCGGGATGTAACTACCTTTACATAGTATAAAATAAAGTCGCTTGGGGCGAGTCGCTAGTTATTTTATAAAATTGAGTTGTGTAACACTGGTCGTGTGTTGTCTCCCGACCAAGTCATCAATCACAACCACTGGAAATCGGAAAGCCATAATCTCACCATCTCACTCTATATTAATGCACTTTTAATAATATTTTGATAACTAAATTAATAGCTTCTCGCTTGCTTTTGTATTAGATGGGAGAAAGTCAAACGCATTTTTGTTTTCTTTGTCGATCAATTAAGCTGAAAACAACGTGTAGAGATAACGTCAATGTAGAAAGTCCATCTGGCGTCCGAAAACAATTTGAGATATTCTTAACGGTTATGGGGCATGTCGTTCTTGAGATTATATCGGTATGATGGCATCAGATAGGAAGGTCGTGATCCTGCTGGGCGGTTCAATTTAATCCAAAATTCATGTTGGATTTATAGTAGACGGAGTATTCAATGTTCGGTCGGTCGCTTCTGAATACCGGTAACTTTAGCGTCGACTACGGTGGCACCGCACTGAACAGTTACCGATTGTGTGGAATCGCATCCGTCCCATTCTTTTGTCAGTTCGCTATTTCTCTCGACAGATTGATTGTAGATATACCCGTGATTGTACAATGCTTGATTAGAAGCGCGGGAAAGTTTCGTCTCGTAATTGAATACCTATAGAATTAATTTTCGTTCGATCCCGTTCAAATTGATTTCGGAGTATCTAACTACCGGTACAATAATGTTACACGGTTCGCTTCACCCTGACGTTATGTGGCTTTTTTGCCACAACGATAGTAGAAATGAGACTGACACGAACACAATGCGAATGTATGCGCGCGTGTTTTTTAACACTTTCGTACACTTGTTAGGTAAGCTTTTTATATAGCACTTGTATTGGGATAAAGAACACCTAAACTCGAGGCCACTGCAATGTTAGTATATAAAAAAATAACTACCTTTAAAAATGTGATTATGTGCCACGCTTCATTTGCCAAATTCAAGACATAATTTTTGTTCCTACATTTTCGTGCAAATTTATTTTAAATTTGATTTGCAAATTTGTATGATTTTAAATTTAATTATTTTTTCGTAAATCTACGATTGACCAACAACTCCACCAATGTTAAGCGACGGTATGTGATGGTAAATGGAGCTTGTCGATCTAGAAGATATATATTCCAATCCTATTACTTTAAACATATTTAGAATTTATCAAAATTGTTTCTAAATATAATGATTTATTAGCAAATGCAAGTTAAAGCAGAATATTTTTAGAGCGAAACTAGAAAATTAAAAAAAAATAGTAGACATTACGGCATGCTAAAATGTTTAAAACTGTTAATAACACGAAAACAGCTGTCGATCAAACTTAACAGATTAGTTTATAATGGGACATTGTCTTCCAACAGAGATCACACGGTAAAAACAATAAACGATCATAAATCTCCTTGTTTATCTATCTATTACATTTTTACAAGCGTAATTCTCTTCTAAACGCACGATTTTACGAAATGATTGTATAATATCTGAAATACCTAGACATTAATTGGCGAGAAAATTACATCAGCGTGTAAACAGTTATAAATCTGAATCCATCGTCAACACGAATAACCAAGCCCGGCGCGAACCGGCGATAAATTAACTAAAGCGTACCAAACCACCAATAGTCATGAAAACTATACTCATGCTCAAAAATAGTCCACGTTGACTATCCATCGAAGACGTGTGCGATTACTGTTATCCAATTTAGAGCACGCAGAGATCGGTTTCCGTTTTTACACGGTTTGTGGGTACGATGTTGGTACATGGAGACATTGTTACTAGCCAAGAGCGTAACATTGGAATGCCTGAACCGGGGAGGACGTGTGGCTGACTGACACACATTCCTGGCATGACCTTACTCGCACTGGCTTCTCGCTACCGCACGCACGTATACGCATTAACCTCTGCCAATACTGAAACCTACTAGGATTTAATGGCAATTTCACTGGTGATACGTGTAATTAATGTTCCTATAAATTTAATTAACGGTTATCGTGTTAATTGACCTAGTACATATCCTATCACAGTTTTCAATGTAAACTTTACATATTATTGGGTTTGAGCTTTACCTTCAGACCTTTCTCGGTGTGGGTTGATCTTTTTTTTGTTTTAGGAATTTTGCTAATTGAGTATTAGTTTTTTAACGTTTTGTTGTAGTTAACTCCTAATTTCTATAATTTATAAAGTAGGTTCTCTTCGAGACTACATGATCAATTTTTCCGAGTTTTGTTTAAATGCAGATACAATGTTTTGCGTTTGTATAGCTTCTATATTTTATAATAGGACTCTTACATTTTAATTTTTGCTACTTCTGTTACCTTCACGTAAATAAAACTCTTTGCATATTTACGATTTTGTGACTTTCTTGATTTTAAAAAGACGGAGTCCCTTGGTTTCCACCTTGCACTTTACGTAAGTTTATTCTACCCTATAAATGAACAATTAAAAAACTTGACGCCTACATTTTAAATGACTACCGTATATATTGCGGATTCATCAATGCGGCACGCATTTCAATATTTTTAGTTCCATAGACACTCGCATTTGCCTGTGCCAAAATAGTGAAAATCAAATGGGCATGAACGTGACTTGATAGCTACCAGACAGTGGATAGAAGACTGTAATCTCTAACACAACTCTACAATGTATCGAACTCACATCTCCATTATCGAGTGGCATCACACGTCAAGTGTGACACCTCGTGAATGGTCAATGATTAGTTGTAGAGGCGCAGGTTATCAAAGATCTCGATGTATTCGAATCTGTGGATCTCCGAGTCGTATCAGGGCATCCGAGACATTTGGGTTACGAGCTTCGAGATACAGAGTCGTGATTCAATGACGAGAATTGATTTGATGCTGATTGGACTATGCGAATTGTGTTTAGTCAGAGTGATCTGACTGAGACAATTGGCATTGATTCCATCTGCTACCAGTTGTAATTAGTTGATCAAATAGCTTTAACTGTATTTCAAATAGGTTGCTAATGAGGTCTTATCTATTGTCTTGTAATTGGCGACAAATATTAGACAGTACAATTTATTTGTTTGTCATTCGTTCACCTGATTAATATCATACTTTCCTAGTACGTTAATCACATCACCTGATACGAGTATGTCAGGATGACAAGAGTAGTGCTTTACCGTCCGGGATTTTTAACACTTGAAGTTCAAATACTAGTTGGTAATACTAGTAATAGATTGTTACGAATAAGCGAAGCTTCAAATTAGAGAAGCTATTTATTCCTATCTTTATTTAGTGGGGAAAAAAATTACATCAAAATTCATCGTAAATTAGAATTATATTTAGCAAGTTAAGAATCTGGTGCTTACCTGAAAGATGCCGCTTGGCAGTCCGGCTCCTCTCTACACCAGCCGTGGCACTCGTAGAGAGAAAGATTCCGTACCGTGTAGTACGCGGTGCCAGGAAAGTCCACATCTGTCAGTTTCTCAAATGCTGTCCGACCTGGATACCAGAGATGCGTTAAAATGTGTTGAATAGGAATTATATCGACAAAATTTTAACTGGAAGCTTAAAGATTGTAAGTATCAATTTTTCCGCAATTTAAACAATTAAATTTAAAATTGTTTCAGCAGAAAATCTTTGATAATGTCAATCTACTAGAGAAGGATAACAGTCAGAAATAGCTAACATTTTTTAATAGGCGCTGCATTTATTATGATACTTACCGAGCGCAACGGAAGCTTGCAGCAAGAAAAGCGCTAGCCGCGCCAAGCGCAGCGACTCGCCCTTCATGCCGTCGAAGCGAGCACCTGTAACAATTTAAACAAACATATAAATACGAATCAAAGATGTAGTGGTAGCAGTCAGTAAGGCCTTTTTTTCAGGAAAAAACTCCAGTGAAAATGCCGTTTTTTTCGCTTCGTCGCTTATCCAAGAAACATCAAAAAACCGAGCACGATCTCCTTTTCACAGCATGTCATGGCCTAAAGCGCAAAGTTCGTGTATTCGAAAAAAATATACACAAACATTTTGAGAAAGTTGGACAAAAACCGAGTGCTTGATAAGTACCGACAACTTCGCGAAGCGCATCGTCCCAGTTCCTCGGGTCACACACAAAACGATAGTATTGTAATCTGGACAACGAATAAAATCGAAAGCCGGCCAATCGACGGACGGTGTTAGCCGTACGCGAGATATTATCGGTAACTCTCAGTCCAACACCTGACTTTACTGTAATTTATTGCTGCAGCCCACTCAAGCACGTACCACAAATTACTCCCAATTCGGCTCCATAATAACTTTATTGTAGCTTAATTGGACTAGAAAGAAATAATGCATAAAAATATATTACATTAATTACATAGTGCGGTACATGAAGAGAGTCAGATAACAATCGCTGCACAGATCCACGAAAGCTAATAGGAAAGTCAGTGACACGAATTTTCATTACTTTTTTGCATTGCGATATCGCTTTCACTAATCTTTTTATCAAACAAAATGAATGAATGTGAAAGTAAAACAGTATTGCGTAGGTACGCTCTCTAAGACAGCTGAAATCATTGTATATACATATTCAATGACTCGAATGACTTCCAATCAATTTTAAAAATTTCTGCATGGATGAACACAATGTCCATTTAGATTGAGTATCATAAATGTACTCACATATTTTTTCGTCGCAACTGTAACAATCAAAGAACGGAAAGTTGCATCGACTGTACCTGTGATACTGAGTACGTGATCATAAAATTCATTAAATAAATTGCACTTACAGTGAACCGCTATTTTAATTTAGGTTGCTTTCTCAAGAGACATTCGTTTTAAAGTAACTTATTTGGAAATCCGGTTATTCTGACATATCGACGCCAACATCAGGGAAATATTGATTGAATTCATTTCGCTAAGGGCGATCGAAATGTATCACTCCATAACAAGATATCTCTTTTAGATTAGATTTAAATGAACTCTGGAATTGCATTTTTAATGTTATCGATATTTCAGTTAGCGTTTTATTCAGTTGAGAATTTAAGCAGCATTATGAGCAAAGTATTTTTTATTTTATTAATCCTTAATATTTGTAATTACTGAGAACACCTTACATCATAACAAAGAAATTCCCTTATTTTAGTTTTATAAAAAAACGTCCAACGAGAAATATATAACAATAAGCTGTTTTAATTCACAAATTTTTTAATGTCGAGCGTTGATCCAAATATACATAAACTTAGTCATATTTAACCAAGCAAAAAAATCTTAATCTATGAAACGTAGATTAAGAATTTTTAATAACATATATCAACAATTTAGAACAACAATAATGTCAACTTTGGTTCCACAAAAGTGGAAGGAAAGCAGTTTTTTACGGAGCACAATAATTAGAGGAAGCAACGTTTGTTGAAATCTAGTATTTACTTCATCTAGGGTACGCGAACGCTATATAAAAGAAGCTATTGTCAAAAAAATTGCCAATTCCAACTAACATACCTATATATCCTTAATGTTTTTTATTTGTAATAAATTGACACATTTTCTTACGTAATCTTGAATAAATAAGATTCCATTCCTTAGCGTACATCAAAGGAGCACGGGTGAAGGTCACAGCCATTGTCTTGACACTTCGCAATCCGCATCGCTGAATATAGCGAAACAACGAGCCTGCGTTACAGTTACTCCTAACTCCACAAAATACCTTTAACCGAGAAAACCCTCGAGCGGAACATTGCTCCAATCTGGGTGATTCTGCACACAATGTACCATAATAACTTACGGGTGTTTGTTCTTTTTATGGCACAATAGACGCTTTACATTCCGTACTTGTTAGTGGCACAATGTTGTTGCTAAAATTTAGGGTTATAGGGCAAGACATGAGCGATAGTAAATGTGCTTATTCTACGTTGAAACTGTTGTTATTAAAGAATCAATTAGGCCGTGTCCACATTGTTATTATTAACTATCCCACATGCGTCGTTACGACTACAAATTTCTTGTGTGTTTATTTCTGAATTTTCGTGCCAAACGGTATAATTTGCGAATTTTTCATGAATGTTTCTAGAACAAATTTTACTATATCTATTTCATCGTTTCTCTTATCATTACAAAAATTAATGGATAATAATAAAACGGAAGTGGTTAAAAATCTAATTCAAACATTACCTGAAAACACACGTACGAAAAAATTGTGCTTCGTTTTTGCGATTAGTAAATCACCGTAACAATATATAGAACACAATGTAGTGAATGTAGTACGCGACACTTCGTATAATTATGATAGAACTTCACATATATGTAAGTTCGTTTAATAATGAATGATGACGTACTAAGCGTCACGTGAGCATACGCATATGTGACACGTAATGATGACAACAGTTATGTCATGATGAGCAGACCGTGTCGTGGCGTTGCAGCCACCGTACCATGTGCTCTCAAATTGACCAATTTAACGGTGTATCACAGATAACAGTGAGACTGCTAAATGAGTATAAAATACCGTCTTAGTAGGATTATTTCTAATATTTAGAGTTTTGCGAACGGTAGACCTCGCAAGCACAAGCTTTGTTGAAATTATACTATATAGATTGACATAATAATATATTGTGTAATTTTAACAATATTACTTACATTCCTTTAGAAACAAGTCTAGAATAACTCCCCGTAAACCATAAACTCAATTTTCATTTATAACATGCCAAACAAAATTTATAAAATTATAAACATTCGACGTAGCCCTTTTTTAAAGTCTTGTATATTACCAATACAATTTAAATTGCTACCTACTCTACTACAGCAGATCAATCTAGAGTAGACTTAAATAGGTTAAAATTTAAACATTAAAATTTTAACCTATGTAAGTCTACTCTAAATAGGTTAAAATTTAAACATTAAAATTTTAACCTATGTAAGTCTACTCTCGTTTCAAACTTGATTATGATAGTTAACCATTCCATTAACTCAAATGTTAACAAGAAACTCGCAGCAAAATGACATTTTCTAAGACGCGACAGTACTTACTCAGAAAATGCTATAAATAAACTGTATCTCCCACCATTATCTCCCTATATGGAGTCTAATGAGGCTGTAGAAGAAAGTAGGCAGAAGACGTTAATTTTTAAACGCGAGCACTTCAGGGTCATGTCGTGCATGCAGACAATTTCGTATCCTTGTTAAAGGTACTTTTGTAACGTTATTCACGTAAAATTGTTAAAAAAAAAAAAAACTGGAAAGGAGAATAATACTCTTTTTACACGTAATTATGTCGTAAAATTGATTCCACATAAGACTTGAATCGTTCAATGACTTGAATCGATCTATGTTATTTGATAAAACTCAAATTTAAGCTGTGAACGTATATCAGATTAGAGAATGATAAATCATATTATGACTCATTACTTGTAATTCTCTTGTATTTGAACACGTCCTACAAAAATATCGCATTTATAAAATCAAGGATCTTAACGTAATACTTATGACTTATGATACATGTAAAAGACACAATGTAGGTACATGAATTTATAACAGTAATAATCTACGTACTAAATAATAGATCACCGTTTAGAAAGTAATTAGGCAAACATATTTTTACATCAGTTATATTGTAGTATGTAAAGATGCAATACTAAGTATTTTGATCTAAATTACATTGTTTTATGTAAATAGGTAAGATTATTTTTACATCAATTACATCGTAATATGGAAAGGACCTAGATTATGTTTTCGTTAATCACATAATTAACACGTAAATAGGCAAGAATATTATGATACGTAAATAGACAACAATGTCTTACATTAATTACAACGTAGTATGTAAATAGGCAAGATTACAATATAATCAAGCATGACCAAAGGATTTCATTACTAATGCCCACAATAGCTTTGTATTCCCATCATGTGGCGCCGCCTCGGCCAGATTAATGATTACTCGCAGCTATTCTTAATATCCCTCACAATAATTATCTATACGCTGTACGTATGCTCAAAGAAATTATAGTTTTCATTTCCTGCTAGTACCCGTGTTTATATGGATGCTCATTCTTGAATAATAAAGAGATTTCACACAATAAAATAACCGAGGAAACCATTCGCTATCACATAGTTGTTTGTTGTGAACATCACTGAATGATGGTTATGTAGTAGGCTTTATTTATTTTACCGTTTTGATTACTTTACTACTGCAATTGTAGGAATGGTAATGTTGTTTTACTATTGCAATATAGTATTTATGGCGATGTTGTAAAGTGCATTTTTGATGCGCTTTTATTAAGTTGACCTGTGTCTGACTGTAAACATGTAACAGTTTCATACATTTTGACGAAGGTCAATAAACTTTTTGTATCAGCTGACTTTGCGCAATTTTATGTTTGGTCCCATAGTAGATAAAGTCCCTTAAATAAGTTGTTCTTGTTGATCGGAAAATTGACACCCTAAATATTGCTATACTGCTCTATCTGTATTGTATATCTTTGTATCTGTGTGATAGAATGAAGATTAATATTAAATATTATAAAATTAAAAATAGCTCTGCTTGTCACCTTTTCACTACCAAACAGCGGAACCCATTATTTTCAAATTTGGTGCAGAGATAGCTGGAAACCTGGATAGCTGGATGCAGACACAGGCTACATTTTATCATCATCATTACCGTTCACCATTAGACCATTAGGTTTCACTCGCATAGTGATGTAAAACTATTACCATAGTTTTACATCACTATGCGAGTGAAACCGCACAGCTAATAGTAATATATATATATGAGTAAAATACACATTTAAACCAATTTATGTAGATCCATTGATATCACAATAATATAATATTGAACAACATATTATTTGATGTGTGATTGGATGTATGTAACATAACTTTGACACTTTTGATAAAAACTACACCAATGCACAAAACTGCAAACTATCGAAAAGTTGGAGGTAGGCCTTTGCCTATCAGTGAGATACTACTGCCGAACGGGAGTGGGGTAGGAGCGGAGCGAAAAAGGGATGGGAGTTTATTTTTCATTCAAATACTTAGATATACGTTTGACCACTGACTGGACATTAATAGATTGGGTCGGAAGTTAGGTTGAAGCAGGACGGAAGTGCATTGAGCTAGGAGCGAAACACGGGCAGGGCAGATGCGGTACTGGAGCATTAACTTATATTAGCGGGGGTGCAGTGAGTGCGGGTAGAAGCGTGACATGAACGATTTTCTCACGCGTACGAAGTCACGCGCGGGTAACAGCTAGTACCCTATAAAATGAATCCAACATCCACACGACACAATTTCCGATCCGACAGCCCCAGGCAACAGGAAATACTCCGTTTTTTGTATAGGCGTCGGTTACCAAAGGAACACAATCACGACACACCGACCTCGCCGGCGAGGTCGAGGAAGCCCCAGGTCTGTTAGAAGACCGATTAGATTCTCTCCAAATAGTCTATCAGTTCAACCCAAGGCCACAGGGCACACCTCATCAGGGTTGCCACGGCAATTCGACTCCGCCCTTCCAGGCGACGGCAGTCCGAACCTCCCTCGACCGAGACAGTCCGAACCTCCCTCGAGGTGCCCTTGAGCTAGTCCCTCGTAACCTTTAGTTCCTTCCGCGCTCGCCAAAGTCCGGTAAGCTGTACCTAGAGGCCGGTAGAGGCCAACAGCTCTAGTCATCTTCCAAAAAAAACACGACACTATTTTATTGGAAAAACATTGGTATTGCGTCAATTTTTACCCGCTCTTAATGATGTAGCTCACCATATACCTAGTGCTCCGGTAAACATGACGTTAAATACTCTTAGAATATGTAGCTCGATTGATGTTACAACCTCTAAATCATGATATACCTGCACTACGGAGTACAAAACACCTTTCACGTATAATTTCCTACTTTAGCGTGACCTCATTATGGAGTCTTTATTTAAAACTTTTTTCTGTGAAAATATCTAGGTATACTTACCAAAAAGGTAGTGAAAACATCATTAGTCACAATCATGACAACATATTTACAAAACCGTGAAAGTTACAACTATTTATATGGTCATTAGGCTTTCATTTAAATCGAATGACCAATCGACTATCATAAAATGGAGACCAACATACCAAATAGAGTGATCATGAATGCAAGTTGTGAGTTACTTGAAAGGGTAGAGGAAAGTGGCCGTGACCCAGAGATAGTTGTCAAATCATGGTCTCAACTGACCAGTCAACAGCAAAGCCGCTACCCGACACAGACAATAAATGGCTTGATTGTCCAACGATGACGTATACGGTTTGGAAAACGGGAATATCGTTATTAAACTTGATGACACGTTGTCAGCTTTGCCCTATTTTGTGGATCCTTCTTTGTTTTTTATTTTTACTGAAAATATATATATTTTTATTTTATTTTTATCAGCCCTGTTTATACAAACTGTCCCACTGCTGGCCGCGGGCCATCTTCTCATTGTGAGAAGGATTAGGCCATAGTCTGCCACGCTGGCCAAGTGCTGGTTGACAGATTTCACACATCTTCAAGATCATTGAGAACTCTCAGACATGTAGGTTTCCTCACGATGTTTTCCTTCACCGTTTTGTAATATTTACTGTTACATAATCCGGCTAAATAGGAGTTTAACTCACAGTGACAGAAACAGCGGCACTACTTTATTGTCATTTTACTTATCACAGAATAAGTGAAGGAAAATCTTCAATATTTTTGAATTTTGATATAAAATTAATTCGTTAACTTCGTAGGTATACCTATTCATTGTCCCAACACAACGTCTTTTGTAAGTTTTTTATGCTTGACAGACAAAACATTTGACCACATCTCACTTGATTTAAAGTAACGTTATGGATTAATTAAAGTAGTAAACATACCTAGCCCGTCAGTAGATACGCACGTCTATCCACTAGATCTAGAAATTACAATATGTGTACTAATAATGATATTATTTCATATATACTTATATGTATATGAAATATGTGTCTGTATTATTTTATTCATGTAGGTGTATAAAGCTAACATTAAGATATTTGAAGTCGGCGCAGGCGCAGGGTCAGAGGTGCGCCCGCGCGTGTCCGCCCCAATCCGCCTACAAAGTGTCAAAAGTTGCGATCTCATAAACATACTAGGTACAGATAAGGAACATGTTTTAGAAAAATACAGTTAGTAATCCGGTCTAAGTACGAGTAGTCCTGGATGTCACACAGTTATGACATAAAGACACGTTTTCGTCTACATCGTCGGCAAAGATCATGTATAAATTTTTATCTCTAAACTGGAAATACTTAATTGTCAGAAACAATACTTCTACTACTAATACTTCTGCAATTGGACTGGCCTTGTGGCTCAGTTGGTAGTGTGTTTGCGTCTACCTGCTGAACTGAAAGGTCGTGGGTTCAATCCCCACCCAGGGCAAACATTTGTGTGATGAGCATGGATGTTTGTTCTGTGTCTGGGTGTTTCTATGTATCATATGTATATGTTTACAAAAAAAAAAGTATATATGTATTCTATCAGCCATCTAGTTCCATAGTACAAGCTTTGCTTAGTTTGGGCTAGATGGTGTTGTGTGAAATGTCCACAAATATTTATTTATATTTATTTATTTATTTAATTGTAATTTTATTTAATGAAAGAATCACCTATCTACTTTAGGGATAAAAGTAAACTCTTAAAATTAATATTATAATTTAAAATCCTGAAAAACAAAACCAATTTCAGCCGGCAAACACCCAATAAAAATATATACTTTATTGCAGCTACTTTAAAAGATTACTTAACCAATTATTACATTTTAAGGAACCACCTCAGAAAACCCTTCATAATCAAGTCAAGACAAGTCTAAACTAATGTTTAGAAAACTCAAAAAGCTCCGACAAAAAAACGGCTGAACCGATTTTGATGAAACATAGCTGAGATCTCTCTCGATGAAATCTTCTTTCATTTTTTTTTGTCAAAATCAGTGCATCCGTTTAAGAGCTACGATGCCACTGACAGACACACAGATACATAGATATACAGATAAACACGTCATACTTACAACACCCCTCTTTTTGGGTCGGGGGTTAGCAAAAGAAGTGTCAATCATATCGAACCTCGTTCTGACGAATTACTACTGGCCATACATAATAATTTAACTACGTAACTTTATTAATTCAATTAGAAATCGCCAGCATAAACTTTTGGGGATTAACATGACAATAACCTACAATTATATTGTAAGTTGAACTTATGAACTAGCAGCTGCATTTTAAATATACAACTATAGATCTCATATACGTTACTACTTACTACAGTATTAAGATCTTTGATGTCGGCACCACCGCAACCGGGGTCAAGCCCATAATAACTTCTTATGAAAAGACAGCTAAGACATAACAGTCAGGATCTTTTACAACTTGACATAGATATAATCTGTCTAGTCAGGTTCTTGGTCGAAGCTTTTAGTAGAGTTTTTACTATTAAAATAGTAAGAATGTAAAAAAAAGAATGCGCGATAAGTCGCGCGTTCTTTTTTTTACTTCTTTTTTTTTAAGAAAAAAAAATAACGAGCGGCTACGAACTAACTTGTTCCTTTAGGAACAAGTTAGCACGTAGCCGCGTGCTGAGTACTTAAACGAGATTTTAGTTTTCCAAAAAGGGATTATAAAATATAGAAAGAGATATAGAAGGTTCGCCCTCCATATTTGTTTTACACACTACGCTTAACTGAATTTCATAAATATCGGTACAGTTGTTTGTTGATAGTTTTAATTTTTATAGAAGATAAGTACAAGCAATAGTACAAGCTGCCGTGTAGCGACGCTGTGGAAAATGCTGGCGCTGCCGCGGCATTTGTGTGTGAATGTGAATTTTCATATTGGTAATATTATAATGTTAAATTTTTGCATAGAGGTACCTACTATACATATAGATATACTAGTGTTACTTGTTTGATTTTGACACACATTTCATCAAAATAAGATTCTATGACCTTCATACTGTTCTTAATTGCTGACATACACAATTGAAGCATACATACATTCTAAGCATATGCAACCTACATCTACATGCATACCCAAAACAATAAAACCTCATTTGTATAAAAGCTCTGCCGCCGAACTAGAGCATAAAACCTCTTTTGTTTACGACTTAACAGATAGCCCGATACAAATCCGTATGTCACAATCAAGTAGCCGTCGTCACAATGCGGCGAACTTGACCGAGCGCTAACGGTACCGGCACCGACGCGAGACAATGCGTGCGCCCGCGCCGATATACACTGCGCACTAATCTGTGGCGACGACAGGTTGCTCGCCTGACCCAATTATACAACTGGGCTATATTCTTTTAAATGCGTGTGAATTTCTCGTATACTTTCACGCGTGCGAATAAATGTCGGCTTTCGGATGTTCCCATGGTATGCGGTCAGTTTACGCATTAATAAAGTAAATATTTATATGCTTGTTTATGTGCATCTCGTGTGTGACCGAGGTTATTTTATTACTTTGCATGTATCTCACGGCAACTAGGATTTATAGTTTGAGGAGCGTAAGCAACAACTAACATTTTTTAATTTATTTTACTTGCCGTTACATTTCGGATCCAATAACCTAAACATCATAATGAAATGAGTCTTGCTCTGCAATAATCTTAGATTCGTGGAATGGTAACTTCTTCTTAAGGCACTGTAGATAGTAGGTATCTATATACCCAGTCTCACTCTCGCATATCAACAATTCAGAATGCTTATAAACATATATAAAATTACTGAACAGTCTTTAAAATTACTTAAAATTCTTTATGCAAAGAATACAACAATTTTTCGTTCAATTATTTTTCATACATAAAAATCAAATCAAGATAAGTTTTGTCTATGAGTTTATATGGATTAAAATAAGTTTTATTTTAACGTTTAAGTTTTCTTTCATAATAATTTTTTCGTAATGCAACAATTTTGACTTATGTCTAAAAATTTTATAAGCGCGAGGGAGAAAACAGATTTATTGCCAGAACATATCGTTGCGGATTTGCGCCATATCCAACAAACTATCATCTCAACTAGTATTTTTTTTTCACGGCTTATACGACATTGCTTTAGTTCGTTCTCGATAGCCACCGCATAATTATTGCGTGTGGAGAGTGCCTATTTAAAAATAGAAGGTATTTTTAAAACCTAGTACATTAACAATCTATTCTTAGATGCTAGCGTCTATTGCGCCGTATTAGTTATTAGTATCTTTTTAGTTATTTTGTTCCTTTTTTAATTAGGGTTCCATACCTCAAAAGAAAAAAACGGAACCCTTATAGGATCACTTTGTTGTCTGTCCGTCTGTCCGGGTGTCAAGACCTTTATCTCGGGAACGCGTGAAGGTTTAAATTAAAACCATATACGCAGTTCTATAGTATCTTGCTGCAGAAAGAAAAATAAAACTTCTCAGTTTTCGTAAAAAAGTTACAGCCGAATATGTCGTAAAAAACACACATTTCGAAACTCACAAGGGAATCAAAACCTATGGGGTACTTCCCGTTGACCTAGAACACAGATCATAAATGTGACCTAGAACTATGAAATTTGGCAAGAAGCATCGTGTTAGAAAAAATCCGAAAACTTTTAATAACAAAAAAATAGTGTCTTTATGCAAGGAATGAGGACCCAAATGATATGGATTAAAATAAGTTTTATTTTAACGTTTAAGTTTTCTTTCATAATATTTTTTTCGTAATGCAACAATTTTGACTTATGTCTAAAAATTTTATAAGCGCGAGGGAGAAAACAGATTTATTGCCAGAACATATCGTTGCGGATTTGCGCCATATCCAACAAACTATCATCTCAACTAGTTTTTTTTTTTCACGGCTTATACGACATTGCTTTAGTTCGTTCTCGATAGCCACCGCATAATTATTGCGTGTGGAGAGTGCCTATTTAAAAATAGAAGGTATTTTTAAAACCTAGTACATTAACAATCTATTCTTAGATGCTAGCGTCTATTGCGCCGTATTAGTTATTAGTATCTTTTTAGTTATTTTGTTCCTTTTTTAATTAGGGTTCCGTACCTCAAAAGAAAAAAACGGAACCCTTATAGGATCACTTTGTTGTCTGTCCGTCTGTCCGGGTGTCAAGACCTTTATCTCGGGAACGCGTGAAGGTTTAAATTAAAACCATATACGCAGTTCTATAGTATCTTGCTGCAGAAAGAAAAATAAAACTTCTCAGTTTTCGTAAAAAAGTTACAGCCGAATATGTCGTAAAAAACACACATTTCGAAACTCACAAGGGAATCAAAACCTATGGGGTACTTCCCGTTGACCTAGAACACAGATCATAAATGTGACCTAGAACTATGAAATTTGGCAAGAAGCATCGTGTTAGAAAAAATCCGAAAACTTTTAATAACAAAAAAATAGTGTCTTTATGCAAGGAATGAGGACCCAAATGTTAAAGTGAATCAACCGTATCATGCAGGGTATCATATGAAAGAGCTTCATTAGCATAAGCTAAAACAGGTTTTTAAATATTTTACGATGTATATTTTTCGGTTTATGAAGGAAAATATAAAAAAAATATACAATTTCCCCCTTTTATTTAGTATGTACGGAACCCTCGGTGGGCGAGTCTGACTCGCACTTGTCGGGTTTTTTTATTCGCAGTACACTGCGAGGTTGTGGGTAGGATATAATTAAAACCGATTGCATGTTTATCTTAGGATGCTTGGCAGTAGATGTATTCGTATTTATGCCCATATTATACGCTACATATACCTCCATGGATTGGCGTAGTGATAAAAATGGTGATGATGCTTCTTCTCCATGATTCCAGCTATCTTTATATCTTGCAGTAATCTATTAAAAAAGCATTAAAAGGTTGTTTCGATTTTTACGCATTAAAGTAGCGCACCTAGATCGCAAGAACAACTTTTGGCGAGGTACGTACGCAGGTTATACTTTTGATTCACCTATTATATAAAAAAAAAAATCTAGTGTTGGATATGAAATGAAAGGGGTTATATAATATTTTATTACTATATAATAAATATGAACATTGACTAAAATAACACTTTTTTTAATACTTTTTTAAATAATTTCGTAAAAAAAAAGGATGCAGAGTATAAGGATTATTTTTTCAATCTATAATTTGTTATATTCGTAACTAGCTAAGTGCGGCAGAGGCTACCACCAGATTAAATAAATATCTACTTGAAACTTGGCTTTCAGCTTCACTAAAGCCCGAATTTTTGAGTTTACTCAGAAGTTCTTAAAAATCACTTACAATTAATCAATTCCATTTGAATTGTTTTTAGATATTTGTCGGTTAATCGATATGTGTTTTTAGTGTAGTACCTAGTTTAGTTCGTTTTTTATACAATATAGGTTTACGCTTGACCGCCAACTCACCTGATGTTAAGCGATGTTGCGGTTTACGATGCGCGCTTACCTATAAGAAACCGATCCACTCGCGACCGACCTTCTTCTTCTTTTTTTGCTAGTGTCAAGTATTAGAATTTTTTCAAGTTTCTTGAATAAAACAAGTTATAAATGTTCTAGTCACAATCTAAGTCACGTATACAGTCAATTTATAAGTCGAGTCCTGCTTCAGTAAAGTGATGGCGACTTTACTAGAAGCTTCTATGGAGTTTTGCCGACAACGTAAAATCACACGTTTTACTGCTTTATTTCACTTGCCCACACTCACGCACATTATCGAACACTTTATGAATAAAACACCACTATTTTTATAGCATTCATGTTCAAAATAACACAAGTTTAGGAAAATAAAACAAAGCAACAACACGTTACTAAGACGTTCCCGCCAAAACTCCTACCGACCTACGCGAACCGATCTATTCAATTTTGTGCCCATAGATTAATAATTAATACTTTACTACTTTTTATTGCATACTGCTGTGTTTTATTTTTATTTTATTCTTTTTTATTTATCTGTGTGATTTTTAAGTTAATACTTTGTAGAAATGGTTAGTATTGCAGCCGAATAAAATTTTATTAAGTACCTAATTATTATGCCGAGAAAATGGAAAGAGGGAAGAGAGGCCTTTGCCCTGCGGTGGGACAGTAACAGCTGAGAAAAAAAATATAGCCCAAATAAAGACTCGGACGCAATTTCAAAAAATATTCCAACCGTTCTCAGGTGCTTCAGTTAGCAACGAAATTTAAAAAAAAAATATTATGTACAAAATATCTCTAACTACTCTGTTAAAAAAAATTAGAGAACACAACGTAAAGGCGGCAATTTGAAAAGGTTTTATATAGCTCTAGACTTATGATACAGCACTATATCATGCATCGGCCAGCATACTTACATTCCACGTAGGGCAAATGAAGCAGAATTGCGTGTGCACCACGAATGCTTCATGGAATGCTTCGATCGGTACGCAAAGTCGATGGTAGTCTCTAAGTTGTATATGTCGTCTCTTGAAATGTGCTGTCAGTTCATGGCTTTTACTATTTTGCTAACTAATGCCTTATAAAACTTTATACATAAAATTGGGGTTTGCAGTAACAATCAGAAACTAACAAAATTTAACAGAAACTAAATTTAATAGTCATTTTACAGACTGGAAAGTTGTGTTTCGCTTCGAGTGCCAGGCAGTTGCATCTTGCAGGAGCGAGTGAAAATATGGTCACAACTCCTTCATGTTCGAATTTTGAAATCACTATCCGTGGTACATGATAGAAGCGGGTTTTTACGCAGGTTCCTGAGCGTGGATGCAGTATAATTAGTTGCCAGGAAGGTATCACTTTTAACGATAGGTATGGCTGCTTATTTCACTAGCATATAAGCCCTTTATCAATAATTTGTCTATTAGTAAAGATTTAGAGTAGACAATTACGGAAACATTGATGTCATACATAGTTAAAGCTTTTTGCTGTCTGTTATATTACTTGTCCGTTTCAGCTATATTTGAAATATGGCGTCTAAGGCGTTTAATTAACCCTTTTCACCGGATGACATAAATGCACTATCGTTAAAAGACCACGGGAAATCTAAAATTGATAGGTAATGAAACGAACTCATCTAAATTAGGCTCTATACTCTACGAGCTAAGTGTTGATTTCGTCCATGAAAATAAGGCTGAGAAATCCTGAATACCGGTCACCGCGTAAGGTGGTAAAATTATTGTGGCTTTAAAATGTCTATTTTATGAATACGACGTCGCAGAAACTCATCTGAGCTCATCTGCATCTCTAGACGAAAGCTAATTACAAGTAAATATGTATTATTTGAATAATATAAGTTTAAACTAAAAGCTGTTGGCATAGTTATTTAATGAGTATCAAGTATTTGTGTGTTTCTGTGTCACATTCCCGGGAATTTTACTAACATTGCTGTTCGTCTCTAGTTCTATGTTACCTACACATGGTTAAATAACTTTTTCAACACACTTGCTCGTAAAGTGGCCCTTATTCAACCGTTTTTATGGTCGAAAACTATCCTATAAAACACGCGTGCTTTTGGCTTTTCTATTACGCACTAGTGTCTTTTCTTAATTTCAACAAAGAGTTTTGTTACTTAAATTAAATATTTCAGTTATAAACGGGTGTTTTTTTCCCCGCAAGTGTGTTGAAAAACGTCGTATGAAACGCGTGTGCTTATGGTCATTACATTCTCGGCTCTATTACGCCTCGACTGTAATGACCAACTTAGCACACTTGTATCATAATGTACTATTAATGGATCGCGTACTTATATTTATGTCTTTTTTTGTTAAATTATAGGTACACTACACACTGTCACAATAGGCTTGCGCTTGACCGTCATCTCACTTGATGATGTCTATGCTATGCTATAGCGACCTAGAATAAACTGTATGATTCACATCATGATTATATGGTGAAACGTATTCTACATTTTGGCAGCATAGAAATAAATAATAAGAAGAGTATTCAAAAGCATCAAAAGTTTAAAATTAAAGTTTTTCAATTTTCACACTACTTAATAACGGAACGGTAGATAAATAAATCATAATTATGAGTACTAGAAATATATAGATACTCAATAACCTCTTACTAAGCAGCGAAGAGAGTTTAACGAACAAAATGCACTTAAGTAAATGCAGATTTATGCTCGAACACACAGAATAGGACAATATAACTCTGCAGAACATGGTACTCTTAACAAGGAAGCAAGGTAGGGCCGACGACACCGCTAGGCAAGCCTCGCGTGCCTCGCGAGATATATTTACCTCTAATGAAGAACTTTAATCGCCCTTTTAAAACGTTTCAAACACTAATGAAACAACACCTGAAGGAGCTTAATTGGCATTCTTAAAGGCCAGAGACATGAATCCTATAACGTATATTACAACTCCGTAGATAAGTATGTACCTAGCAAGCTAAGGTTTTGGCATCAACTGCCAAAATGCTTTAATCTCTTCGCTTTGCTTTAATCGTATGTTTGATTATATACGTATACGTGATACGTACCTACCTACATGCTGTTTTTTCAACCGATTTTAAGTCGGAAATGAGTACCTACTTGGACAAATCATGCGCAAACTGAACGAAATGCTCAGGAAAATATGGTAACAACGCCATATTTTCCTGAGAATTTCGTTCAGTTCAAATTCAGCATCGTCAGTATTCAATGTAAGTAGTTTTGTGACATCATGTGTTGCTGAAAGCAGGAGTAGCTGTGCTGTGACCCCAGGCGAGCCTCGATCGGATAGAACACCTGTCAGTCATGCTTACAGAAGTTGCCGTGTTACATCTCAATAGCTACACTTATTTACCTAGAGGAAGTCAATTATCTGTCGAATTGTACACGTTGTCAAAATTCGAGTAGCTGGTGATGGTGAAAATATGAAATAACTCTATATCTTTGCCATATTAGGCTTATGTAGAGAAAATTAATGAAGTAAGACAGACGAAACAGATTTATAAAGTGACGTGTGTCAGGATCATAACGAGGATTTTGCGGAGACTCTCTCCGCAAAATCCTAATATTAATTATATACCTATATAATATTCTTTTATCGGCCAATCTATGTTCCGAGAACTAGCTAGTCATAGCAATGAATGTACAATAGACATTCCTCATAAATATTCGTACAGTCGTGTCGGTCAGTTCATTTCAATTTTATAGTTCATTCTTTTGTTTGTTGATTTCACTTTCTCTTAAAAGTTTCTATGGACATTTCAACGTATGCTTATTTTCTTTTCGATCAATCTGTCTATTGTATAAACGAATCACCTGTGCGAATTCAATGATAATAAATCATGCGTTGAATGGAGCCCGTGGTACGCCGCCCACGTGGTTTACTAAACAGCTATTTAAAGAATGACTCGGAATAAATCGTAAAACTCTTTTATTTCAGTCTGTTATTTGTAAAAAGTCCTTATTGCGATGTTTTATTGAGTTCCATGCGATATTCTCGAGTACAAACTAGTACTTGACAGGGCAAAAAGAGCGATTGCGGTGTGAGTTCACAGGCGTCCCACGGACAGGACAGACTATTGTAACTCCCGTGAACCACTGTATTACTACATTACGAGATAGTAAAATATATACACGTGTAATGTCTCATCAATTACGGTGAAAGCTTTGTCAAGTTAATAAGCAAAGTAAAACAAATGCGTTTGCAATAGTGCTTCGAATGTTTCAATATTTACATTTAAAGACAAAGCTAACAGCATATATCATTTCAAAATTGTTCCAACTAGTTTACCTATATGATTTTATCATCATCTTCTCAGCCACAAGAAGTCCACTGCTGGACATAGGCCGGGAAGCTTCCAAGGCTTCCAACCGGTCTGCATCCAGCGTCTTCCATCCACTTGTATGAGGTCATCATCTCGTGGCTGGTCTTCCTACGCTGCGTTTGCCGGTTTTCGGCCTCATCGGCCATCAGTTCTACGTGCTATGTGCCTTGCCCACTGCCACTTCAACTTGCTAATTTGCTGTGCTATATAGGTGACTTTCGTATGTGTACGGATCTCTTCGTTTCTGATACGATCTCGCATAGAGTCCCCGCCCCGAGCATAGCCCTCCCATAGCTCGTTACGTGACTTTGAGCTTCTTATATGATTTAATATAAACATGTTAATTATACATATACATGCACCCGAAAATATTTATTGTTCTGCTTCTGGACAGTCCAATGAAAAAAAAAAAAAAATTGAGTAAGAAATTTTGAACTTACCCGTTCCGCGTGTAAAATAGGCTGTAACTTATGCTCAGGAATCCAAATCCTGCAACAAATGATAATTCTATGTTAAAACCACACTGACCTACTGCTCTCACCTCTTCATCGCACAACCAAATAAACATCACAATGTAAACTAACAGAAAGTGTCAGATCTCGTTCCATACACGTGGTACCGTTAAAAGCTCGCGATATTTGCCGAATGAATCGTAGCAATCGGTGCAAAAGTCAACACGAACACTTTCTACGTTCTAAATTAAGCTGTCAGCGCTAAAAAGTATCGGAAAACGATAGAATTAAACAAATCATCCGTAAACGGTCGTGTTCGATCATCAATATTAATGTAAAAGTGTAAGTAGCTAATATTCGCACGTTATTTGTTATGCTGACGGCGGCGCTGGCGCCGGACTTCTTTATCACCATAATCCGCAAATTCAGATGAATGAAAAAGAGACAAAAGAAGCATTCAATTTATTGAAGCGATTTAAAAGTCAATATTTTAATCCCCGACCCAAAAAGGAGTCTTATAATTTTGACATGTGTATATTATGTCTGTCTGTGACATCGTAGCTCTCAAACAGATGGACCAACTTTGATCTAGTTTTTTTTTTTGTTTTAAATAGAATTTTATCAAGAGTGTTCTTAGCTATGTTTTGAATTCGGTTCAGCCGTTTTTTTTTTGTCGGGGGTTTTTGAGTTTTCTAAACTTATACTTGCATTTAAACGAATATACTTTAAGATTGCTTCCACAGAATTTTCATTATCATCGGTTCAATGGGTTGATTATAAGAAATAACTAAAAAATGTGTTATCGAAATCAACGAAACTGCGTATATTAAAATTGGTTATTTCAGTTTTTTTTTCTTTTGATAATAATTATTTTACACAGTAAGAAAACATAGGCATGCCATAAGGTAAATGTAAACTATGTACTTGTAAACGTGAATATAGCTCTCTTATTTATGCACTAATAATACAGCATTCATAGATACTGACCCGTGACTTTTAGCACACCGGTGTATGCTAATTTTAACACTCTATTAATCACTTATGGGCAAGTGAAATCTATGTAGCATCCGTATTTTAATGACTTTCGATTAGATGGAATTCACGATACCATGTTGTAATTAAAATCCATGATTCTTATGTTTTAGAAAGGAAGCATACCATTTAAGGCCCGATATCCGTTCAAATGTTATGTCAAATTTTACTAATTGCTATCAGAGAAAGTAAGTTTTTACGTGTATCTAATCAATGAAATCATTATGATACGTATCTACATTGATTTCTTTTATAGCTATTATATTTACATATAGACATATGTATATACTAAATCATGTTTTCCGTTACGAAATAGAAATACCAAAAGACTGTTTGACGCTACGATTGACGATTAACAGTGGTTCAACCCAACGCCTACAAAAATGACTTTTTTACGCAAGATAGATTGACCACCAAGTGCACGTCGATCTAGAAGATATTTATTTACTTTAGCCTTGAAAATTGCAAGATTATAGTTCTCAGGTTCTCATAATTCAATTCCTGTGCAGTACGCAGCAGGAACGTGGACCGATATCGCTGAGTACGGATTTTGGCCCATTTGCCGACTTTCTGCTATTCCTGGTATGAAATGTAGAATAGTAGCTAAAAATAAATTTCGGGTAAAATTAACAATGTTAGCTTGTAGTAACAGTGGCCCAACCCAACAACGCCTACAAAAATGGCAATTTCCCTCAAATTCAAAGTATCCCCAAGAAGAGCTGGCATATTGTTTTACCCATTCCATCGTGGTAGATCCATATTAAGGCATGATGTCATAATCAAAAATAAGACAACATAATTTTCAATCGTGTTGTTGTTTCACATACCGTAAAATTGTTTTTGTGGCAAATTTATATACGCCTTTATATTCAAATCGTCTAATAAGCATAAATTATGGATCCAATGACATTAATCTAATTTGAATAACCAAAGATATTAACTGCGCTTTTAGAGTTATTTGATCAACCAATAGTCGGAATAACGGGACATTATTCACATGGTTTTGATATTGATTTATCAAAAAATACTAAATTAAAAATAATATTATTATTGTAAAAAATACTCTTTATCGAGATTGTGCATAATTTGAACATACCCTTAAAGACCCATTCAGGAAATATATTAGAGTGGGTAAACAAAACGTTAGTTTTCGACTTTTAATTTTTTTTGTGTACGAGACGTGTAAGTATTTTAAAGTAGCTTTTGGTAATGAAACTGATAAAATATTAAGGAATTAAAATACTCGCGAAAAAGTGGCATTTTAAAAGATAGTTCTTTTTCAAAGTAAAAACAATGATTTGGGACTAGTTTTACAACATCATATTCTTTCAGTATAGCCAACAAAATTTAGTAAAAAAAAATGAAATTTCAATAACTGACGGTCTATTTGCCTAGTCCTCATTTAAACTAAAAAATACTTGAATTATTATAATTCTCTATTAAGTTACATCTAAAGCTTGTTTAAAGTCATAATAACTTCCAGCTTACCTCAAGATGCGATACGTCGGGATAAACGTGCGCCAGCGCATCATAAATAAGCCGCGCCACACAAATAGCCTTTTTCTCTCTACAGTTTAGAAAATAGAGTTAGTCGTGGCACAATACCGCCGCTGAGGGCGTTCGTGCTCCGCAGGAAAATAAAAGGTGAAATTCGCATTGGAAATGGTACCTATCGAGAGTCCAGTCGGTACCCTTTATCCGCGGCTGATCGAGCTAGACAATGTGGTGGGTGAGAGACGAAGCGAGCGCCATCACAGAGCGCAACACAGGGTTGCAAAGCGACAGATTTACTTGAATGTCGGGATTTTATTTTAATTTTATTTGACTTTGTTTTTTTTCTATTAAACCCTGGAACTTGTAAAACATTCCGGTTGGGATTTGGAGTATTTTTCTTGTCTCAATGACAAGCTTAAAAAAAAAATTAAATTATTTTGGCTAACTTCAACACACGAGATTCTCAATTCGGCTGAACTAATTTTTAATGTGTATTCGCCAATATCTCCGCCAGTTTAACCGTCAACAAATTATTATAGTAAATAGATATTTTAGAGGTGGTCTCATAATGATTCAATCAACTTTGAGTTAGTTTGATAGACTAGAGAAATACATTAATATTTTATACGTAAGTGGAACTGAAATTATTTCACTTTTTTTAAAGTTATTAAAATTGCAGCCATAATTGCAATGTAACGAATGAATTAATTTTATATTGAATTTGAATGTATAAATTTTAGATTTATACATTGAAAAGAAAACGTAATAAAATATTTATCCTCTCTGAGAAATAATTTTGATTATACAAGGATATCGTCAGGAGTTTTTAGTGTTTCACCTGGTAACCCTAGCGAGGGCGGCGGCGAGAAGGGGCGCATGACCGCGCAGGGCGCAATGACCTTGCGCGCGCGCATTCCGCCCGCTCTTTGGAGGCTCCCGCCGGCTCCAGCCTCTCCCGACTCCCGGCTAGAATAGCCTCCATTAAATTACCTACTCGGGAACATAGCGAACACGTCGAGCGATACACGAGTAAATCACTTAGTTCCATGTATTCAATAGAGCTATTAGTTGTTAAGCCATTGCTATTCCATATTTTAACCAACTTCCAAAAAGAAGGAGGTTCTCAATTTGACTGTATGTTTTTTTTTTTATGTTTGTTCAGCGACTATTGCTCCAATAATGAAATATTATTGATGATTCTTTTTAGGGTTCCGTACCTCAAAAGGAAAAAATGGAACTCTTATAGGATCACTTTGTTGTCCGTCTGTCCGGGTGTCAAGACCTTTATCTCGGGAATACGTGAAGGTATCGATTTGAAATTAAAACCATATATGCAAATCCATAGTATCTTGCTGCAGAAAGAAAAATCAAATTTCTCAGTTTTCGTAAAAAAAAGTTATAACCGAATATGTCGTAAAAACGCACATTTCGACACTCACAAGGGAACCAAAACCTATGGGGTACTTCCCGTTGACTTAGAACTATGAAATTTGGCAAGAAACATTGTGTTAGAGTACACTTATAGGAAAAAATCCGAAAACTGGACATTTTTAATTTAATCACAAAAAATTGTGTCACTATGCAAGAAATGAGGGCCCAAATTTTAAAGTGAATTAACCGTATCATGTGGAGTATCATATGAAAGAGCCTCATTATCATAAGCTAAAACAGGTTTTTAACACATTCTTCGCCCCCTGCAGACCCTTCACTTCAGCTGGGAACCAAAACTTTTTAGGCGAATTTTGATTAATTAAATTACAGAGTGGCCGCGCAAAGCAACGTTGACTGCCTCAAACGCCGGCGGTTTACTGACTACTACAAAATGAACGGGATACTCGCTTGGATCCGAGTAAGAGGCGCCGCTACTATAGCCCCGCTCCACTCGGATCCGAGTGGTGAGCAAGGAATGTGTTAAATATTTTTACGATGTATATTTTTCGGTTTATGAAGGAAAATATAAAAAAAAATATATGATTTCCCCCTTTTATTTAGTTTGTACGGAACCCTCGGTGGGCGAGTTTGACTCGCACTTGTCCGGTTTTTTTTTTATAACTAATACTGCAGAGATGGTCCCATATAAATTGTATCAAATCAAAAAGTACAATAATTACATGTAGAGTAAGTGCGCCAATTATGGACAGGTTCTGTAATATGGACTACCGGTGTTTCTTAAAGAACATCCTTCGAGCCGTCGGTCAGCACACGGTAAGCTTTACCCTCCCGCGGCCCCTTAGTCGATTGCAAGCCAACAGGGCGCGCGAATGTGTTCACGGGAGCCATTTTTCGTTTTTGTCAACGCGTGATATAATTTCTTAGCTAACTTCTTAAGTTCATAATTTCAACAAATAATACTCTTTGTGAAAGTGTATTAAACCAGGGGAAAGGTGAGTTATTTTGCAATTATTCATATTAAGTTACAATATCTAATAGTTTTTATGATTTTTTGAACAACAATATTAACCTAGAAATGTATGCGTATTATAATATGGACCAACGGCATGTTTTGAATATGGACTAGTGGTCCATATTACAAACAATCACTAATATTTAATTTTATTGTTTTAGGATGGCATCTAAAACCAAAGAAAAGACCAGACAAACATGGGATTCCAGAGGTAGAAGAACCTTTTGATGATCCAGCGCGCGATTTAATGACACCATTCAATGATGATTCCGATAACTGCTTGCCTGAGCCAAGAGCTGTTGTAACTCCGAGATCTCAATCTGTGAATGAACCGCCATCACCCCAGAGCGTTGATAGACATCACCAAGCTAACCCGCAACCGAATTGCCGACGACGACCATCGATGATTCTATAGCTGGTCCCTTTACATCATCTAGAACATTTTTGTCGCCAAAGGTGTTGCAGCCTATACCGCATTTAAAGAAGTCTGTCAGCAATAGAGGAAGAAAAACCACCAGGCCTACGATTTTGACATCTTCACCCTATAAACAAGATTTAGAAACGTTGTTACAAAACAGCACAAAAAAGGAACAACAGAAAATGCCAAAGAAAACAGCACAAAAGAAAAGAAAAATCTCAAAAGTTAAAAAAATCATCGTCTGAAAGTTCTGATAAGAGTGATTTTTCAGTCAATGATAGTACCGATGAAAGTCCAGATCGTTCCCAAAATCAAAATGATAGATGTTTGTATTGTTTGTATTTTTTCTGAAGATGGTCATGTGGTCCATATTTTGTACACTTTTTGCAAATTTATAATAATGACATATTCAAAGTGTAATAGGGCGAATTCTGTGGACATATTTTAGAAAATGTTGATTATTTCTAAGATGTCGATGTTTCTTCAGAATTTTATTAATCGTTTTTGATACCAAATAATTATCGAACTGTTCAAAATATATAGGGCTGATTAAACTTTAAAATTCTGAGTTTTATTTGACAAAATCCTTATGGTGGTCCATAATTGGTGCGCTTACTCTACTTTTATATTACCTTCATGGCTTCAACAGCCTAAACAACTTGACAGACTTTGATATGCGATGTGTCGTTAATTCATTTTTATCTCATAGACTACATTGTCTCATAAAAATTAAATACAACGCTTGCAAAAATAACTTACATTTTTAGTCTCGTCCATTATAAGTTGACCTGTAGATCGTCTAAAGCCACTTGAAGAGATCTCACACGTTGGTTCTTACTCACGCCGTTTGTTTTTTTTTTTTTTTTTTTGTTTTAATTTTTCTTGTAATGTAATAACGCATCAATACTGAAGACAACATTTATGTTACAGACAATACTTGTAAGAGGAATCCATGAGTGTAAATATAAAACCAGCTTTATTGATATCATTGGAGCAGTTCACATGAACGCGCGAACCAGGTTATTTGTAGTTTTTTTTTTGTACACGATAAGTTTGCGCTTAACCGCCAACTTAATATTTATGCTAATCGATGTTTCAGTTTATGAAAAAAGAAGAAAAAAGTCAATGGATGAAGTGCGCTTACTTAGAAGAAACGGATTCACTCGTGAATTAAGGACACCCAGAATTATTTATATTGAAAAAGATCCGCTCAGGAAGCGTTATTCCTCAAATTACCAGTCCAATTAAAACGTTTCGTTAAGGTCTTTGGAATTCACATCATGAAACGTGTCGGTTTTTAACCGACTTCCAAAAAGAAGTAGATTATCAATACTATGTTTTTTTGTATGTGTGTTCACCGATTATTCAGCCAATTGTGCATTTATTTTGATAATTATTTATGTATTTGGTAGATCATACATCAGAGGTAGTCCCATATAAATTTTAACAAAATCGTTGCAACACTTTGGTTTAAACAAAATAATTGGTAAAATATTATCCAAGTGCCTATACAAAAGTGAACAGCAAATTGCGTATTTTAAAGTTGTTTTTTTAAGATTTTAAACTATATAATAATAATAACTATAAAATAGCTAGTAAGAATATATCATGCAGATGAGATGCACTATTTGTGTAGCTTTCATATATATGAACATTGCGTTAGTATGTGTGCTTAAAAGAGCAAGCAGATGCCACTCACACATATACACTCACGATATAAACACAACCAAAGGTCGCAAGCAAACGTGACTTGCTAAAATTATAGGTACTTCTCCTTCTGATACACAAAATATACAGTATTGAAACATGTTTAAAGTGCTATCTCAAATACTCATTTCAACCTAGTGCAACCGATACAATTCTCAGTACAAAACTAAACTAGGTTAACAACCTTTAGGTAAACATAAAATGAACACAGTAGAGCAAATAAGCTGAGTAAATAAGGAATAAATTTTGATGAGAATCTGTGAGAGTAACTTTATGCCCAATCTAGTATTCCGAGTTTGACCCACTTTCGTCAGCGTTCACACTTACGCACATCGGTAAACAGTTCAGAAAATCGAATAGGGTTCAGGCCTAGAAATAATAAACTTTAGGTACTCGAGAATTTTCACGGGGATGTGGAAAATTTTTTTTTTTTTATAAAGTCTTTTACTTTACCAAGGCGTGATTGATGGTACCTAAATCTCTTATCTCTATATATATAAAAATCAATTGCTGTTCGTTTGTCTCGGTAAAACTCGAGAACGGCTGGGACGATTTAGCTGATTTTGGTTTTGAAATGTTTATCGTAGTCCAGGGAAGGCTTAAACGTTGAGAAAATATCGGGTCCACTCATTGATAGGTGATACGAAGTACGCCGGTTGATCTAGTTTTACATAAATATGACTATGACTGAAATTTTTCTATTGTTATATACCTACTTAATAATATCAATTGAAAATGGCGAAATTACGATGTCAAAACTGAAATATCGATAAAAAAACTGAAATATATGAAAGAAAAACTTTATTTACATGTACAATATATTAATTACTTGATGCCCTTTATAACCAACAGTAAAATATAGTTTAAAATGTGATCATAATTACGCCAGATATAATACCAAAGTTATTATCACAAAATCTTGAACCATCTCAGACTCAAAATTATCACACGCAGCTAAAGTCAAAGTTCAAATAGAGCGCATAAATCTAAAGCAACGCTGACACCGCACTCTTGTCCCAGAAACTGCTTCGTTAAAGTTCAAGCAAATTGGCACCTAACATAACGGGCTCTATACCAAATAATCGGAAAACCACGGGTTTGCGTCACACAAACCGTTCGGAGCGAGTCCAAATTGGTACAAAACCCACGCGGCGGACGAAATGTCCACGGAGCGTAACATAGCACACATAACGAGTCCGTTCCTTTTGTTTGCCGAGTGCAGGCCTACGCAAACCTCCATTTCCTCTACTTGGAGTGCTCTCAGTGAAATTACAGATCTCGGTCACTCCAATTTTTACCCGATTGTGTAAGAAGGAGGGCCACTACTCACTATTATGTTCTTAATTTTATGTCCAGCTTTTCTAGTGTTCATAACTAGATAGAGAAAGTCTTTGTCGTTTACACCTCAACTAAAGGACTATTTAATAAGAAATCTCTTACAGGCAACCTTGAAGTATATATGTGATAAGATATAAATGGCTTATGAAGAGAGCACCAAAGAAAATAAAAACAGAAATAATAATTATCATAATCGTTCAAGAAATTGGAACCCAGACTTCAATCAGCGCGTCAGGTACACAAAAAACAAAACACGGGAAATCAAGCTTGTGTTTTTGAATTGTAGTCAGGAAATAAGTAAGTATATTTTGTTCTGTCGTATCTCTAAAATCAAATACAATGGTCAATTAAAAAAAGGCTGCATACGGTATTTTATCCAATATAAGCAACCATTACATTTATGTAGTATATATTTTCATTAGTACTGTATTAATACTAATGTATCCAAATTCCTTTATCGCTTGTATTATTGTTGTGCAGCTTTCAGTTATTTGAAATAAAATCTGGCTTTAGGAAAGTCACATACATAAAAATACAATTTCAAAGTGGATTGCATACCAATGTAGGTACATTAACGAGGGCATATCCGGAAATTGAGCCTTTCTTATTCAAGTGCACTTTCAGTGTCATGATTTCTTCCACCTACTTTAGCAGTGCAAACCTTTGAGTAAATAAATATCTGTACTTGTCTGTATATTCACTTGTTTCTATTATCTTTATTGCATTATTTGAATTTTTTAAATGATCCGGCTCGATGGACTACACATATGGAAGAAATAAGAGATTCAAAATATAAGTATTTATGTTGACAACAACCGTTGCTATAAGTCAAAGTTTATATTTTTTGTGGTTACTATACCCATAGTTATACAATGAAACAAGTATAAGTTCAGAAAACCCCCGACAAAAAACAGCTGAACCGATTTTGATGAAACATAGCTAAGAACACTCCCGACTAATTCGCCTTTCAAACAAAAAAAAACAAAATCAAAATCAGTTCATCGTTTCAGGAGCTACGATGCCACAGACAGACACACACACAGACACGTCAAACTTATAACACCCCGTCGTTTTTGCGTCAGGGGTTAATAAAATAGAGAAAATAAAAATACGTTTTTGTTACTAACCAGTCTTAAATAAGAGGGAAAATTCGGGATTTCTAGACCGCATATTAAAATGTTATTTTTGCATGATAGCCCGATCAAGCGGGCTTATAAAGACTTGCTTGATCGAGCAGGTATGAACACTGAGTATAAAATATGTGTCACAATTTTTGGTGCGCTGTAGGTTTAGGTTTTGTATTTTTATCTTACTATCTGTTTTATTGCATTTCACATGTCAGTTTACATGACATAAAAATCAATCACGTGTATTTACGAAGTCAACATTACGATGTGAATCATCAAAAGAATGCGCAAAGTAAACCCTGACCGGCTTGATTACAAAATTGTTGATTGTAAAAGGACTACGTACTTTTTAAGTGTAATAAGTCTTGGACTTTAAAATTTAACGCATTTATGTATCTATGTATTTACTAAATTTTCGTGCCAAATACTTTCTATCATTAATGCACTTTTAGGCAATTTTGCAAATTATTTCTAGATTTAAGGTTACAATAAATAATTATTTGATTGAAAATTAGTACCTCAGAAACACTACAGTAACACCACTATACACATAAACGGCGGATAACATCAGGCAAACCATATGCCAATACGCCGATCTTTCTACGAAAAAAAAACACTAGAAAAAAAACGAATCAAACATAACCATAGATGACAGAAATAAACGTTAATCACAGATATCGTGTTTATTTTAGTCACAATCCACCTTAAACTGCCATTGAACTGAGATCTCTCCGAGATAAATGAGAATGCTGAAAGTAACCGGTCTATATTACGTCAATTACGTATCGCATATAATTGCTATCGCGGCTAGACCCGTCGTGCCTTTTTCAGAGCTTGACTCTTATAGCTGTAGGTATTATACGTACATATACAGCTATAAAAGTATACATACATACAGACAATACAAATATGACTCTATTTTTACGGCGATGCAAAAGGGAGGGTTTTGTTTTTGACTAGTATGTGTACTTTATATGTTCATCTGTTCCCTCATAACTTCTAAACTACTTACCACAATTTGACTAATGAGGAGTCATCGGAAGCATCCGTTCCGCTGATAATAGGCTATGTAACGTCACATTAAACTGAATATGGCGCCCTCTAGAGGGCACGAAGTCAAGTACAAATATTTTTTTCGCCTCTCTTCATCATGTGTAGTATTATTATTGAACAGGGATTTTAAAATGAAGGTTTGGTTTGGTACATCACATTTTTCAAGCGTACTGTTTGCGAGATATATGCCGTCAAAGTCATCAAAACAAATTTTTTACCCGACTACGGGTCGCAAAGAAGCAAAAGGGATGGTTATGTGTTTGTTAATCGGTATGTATGTATTGTATGCATATACATATGCATTTATATTCATTTGTAAACCTCCCAAAATACTTTAAATAAAGAATAAATTCTAAAACTAAACCCGACAACTGAAAAATCACGCTCTAAAAAGTGTTAAAATTATTATTAATAAATCATTTCATCTGAAATTATTTTTATCAAAGTCACGCTAGATAGCGTTTTTATCAATATTTTCTTTAGATATGCCTACAATTTCAGAATATTTCTAATGTTTAGAAAATATGTGAAATTACAAATGTTCATAGATTTGTAGCATATTTTGCTAATTAGTCCTTTTTTGTGTTCAAATGTTGCTTGGGAGTACGGAAGCCTCGGTGTACGAATTATGAAGAAAACTCCTTGTCTGAACTTTATGACGCTTTATTATTACTTATAACACTGCACTTATTTCACTGCACTGAGCGGTCTGACGCTAAGACCGCCTTTTTACTCCCGAGTTACGCCGCGACTACCTTTTTCGAAGGGCCGCTCGCGCTCGTCCGCCCGCGATATATCGCCTCCCCGGAATTACAACATCACGCCATCATCCGGGGTAGCGTTCATTCTGTTCGATCACCGTTCTCCAGAGTATATAAATTAAGAAAATAGCAGTGCTGCCACTCCGCAACACTGAAAACACCGCACACCACATACAACAAATATTCAAATCATGACACTCGGCCATCCGCTTTTGTGCAACGTCCCGATGCACAACAACTCTCTAAAAGCAAGTCTGATTAATCATATCGAACCCTTTGGACTCCTTAAAGATTTGCTGCAAAATAAAATAGTTAAACAGTAATTATTATGCTAATTTTATAAAACTACTTATGGCACACTAAACTTTGTAGTATACGTTGTCGTAACTAGTTATTATTGTAGATACAAATAATCATGACACTCGGATTCGCTTTTAAATATGACAATTATTTTATGTTTATTCTAGCTGGTCTGGGAACCGGAGGCTTCCTATTCGTGTGTACACTATGCAGATAAATCATTGTTGTACAAATATGTTGTACGGATCGAGTATATATTCTGGTATTTCCAGAGGTTTGGTATATAATTAAAAAAAGTACATAAAAACTTATTCAATTCGCATTATTAATTTACTGTCGGTTACTCAATTACTTCCTCCTCTGGCTTAGTGATTGCGAACGGAAGCATCATTATATAAATGTCCCAATGTTGAAGTGGCCACTGAAGTAGCATTCAAACCTTGTAGACTTGGACTTGTAGACTTTTTTTTTATGAAAAACTCTATAAATACTCCTTTTTGTTATTCGTCCAAACATTAAAATGACCAACGACAAAGCTTGAATAAAATGAAAGCAAATTTCGACCAAAAATAATTACACATAAATTCAAATATTTAGATCCAACTCAAACCAGCTCCAGTAATAATATGGTGACACGAGTACGTTAATTTTGTAAGTGCTCTCATAGGAATCAACATTTTAAACTGTATTTCTGTCATTGTCCTGCCATTACCAAATAGCATTTTAAAATTGTGTAACGTATACTCCCCAAATCCGAGTAATACAGAGAATAAGAGAACGGAAATAATTTTCCAAACCCCTTTTTTTTTTAGCAAGTCGCTACAACCGCATTAATTTCTGTCAAGCTTGTGGATGATCGGCAAAGCACATGAGCAAAATTTTGTCAGTTTAGAATGTCAGAAGTATTATTATTTTCTAATCACTAAATTTCATTATCATAGGGACAAATTAGTCACGATAAACTACAGGTAGCTGATCCATTGTCAGTCCTTCACCAACCGTTATTTGACTGGCGTATACCTGTTGCTGTTTACCATTAAATTGATGTACTATCAAGTTGAATCACTTCACATCACAGATGCCCTGAGTTGACATCTGTCGGATTTTAATCTGTTGTTTGCCAAATTCTTCTTCTTAATCGTACACTCTAGTCAGAGTGCTCGTGGTTGCAATGGCGGTGGCTCCTCGCCGTCACCGTCACTCTCCAGGCCAGCTGCTCTTCTCGCGATGCTTCTCCATTTCTGCCGGTCGGTTGCATTGCGAGTACACTCTACTTCGGTGGACTGCGTAGCTTTTCTAATGAGGTCGGTCCAACGTGTTGGTGATCGTCCAGGACTTCGCTTGCCTTCTACACGGCCATGCATATGCTGCGATAGGCTCTCCGTCGAGTGCTCTTTTCTTGAGATCTGCGCAAAGAACTTCAGTATTTGCAATTGCCCAGTCGACGATAATCTATTTCGTATATGAATCTCTTTGAGGATAGAGTTGTTGGTTGTTTGTCAAATACGTCATCACTATTTTGATGACACGTTAGCTAGAAAAAATACTGTACACATTACATACTAACAGTACTCAAACCGAGAATGTGGACATATTTATTTTCCCATCCAATATTTATAGTACTGATGTAACAGTAGAGCAGAAATTACTTGACTAGGTTTTAATAAACTTAGCTGTAGGTAAAGACAGAGAATGTTTATACACAGAAGCATACTTAATTCCTTTTAGTGCACACCTGAACTAATACTAAAGCATCAAAAGAGAAGAAGCAGGTAATCACTTCCATAAATAAAATTAGTCTCAATATTTGTCTTATTAATTTCTGTTGTTTTTTTTTTTAAAGGTCTATATAATGTCGACTAGTCATATCATAACTGCTCTTGCACTGAGTACAAGCCAGTGGTGATTTTGATAGTTGCCGTTTTATTTCAACTAAAAATCATATTTCGGAAACGTTACCAGTCCTATCAAATATTGCTTATTTTTAATGAAGATATTTTTTTATTTATCGATTAATTTTCGTATGCTGGATCCAATTCTGTTATACGCTTACCAAAATTATACTAGATTTATCAAAATGTTCATATGCACGAACGATATTTAACGATATTGATCTAGAACCTAGAAATACTTGCACGCTTTGACAGCAAAAATAGAGGACCAAATGTTATTACTATCATAAGACCACATATTTGTATACCTATTTTGCAAGAAATAAATTAATTATGAATATTCAGTTTTTATATTTGACTAATTTTTGAACTCATAAACTGTACTTTTACAATAAAACCGCCACCGGTGCAATCTATTTTTGAGGCTACTTTGTTTGAAATATGAAACTGATCAATCAGTTCTCTCTGATGACTAATTTTAATTTTATTTGACATTATGTGTATCTTTTATTGCTTCTGCTTTGTCTTATTTTATATATTTTTGGTTTGTGTATTAATCTAATAACAAATAATAATAATTATTATTTTTTTTAATTTTCGCATGTGCATGATGCTGTCTACCTGACATTTGTACGCCTAATCGGCACAACATGATTTTAAGCGACTAAATTTAGTGTAACATCTTTTATGCACTTGTTGTATAAAATTCTCGTGTTGTATGCAAATAAATTATCTTTATCTTATCTTTATCTTTATCTCTTTGAATTATCTTTAGTTTGTGATAAGAAACTTCGGTCATCGCTTAAATTCAAAGTCAAATTATTTCTTGGGCTTGTAACAAAAGTGTTATATTAGAAAAGCCCTTTTCAAATTAGTATTTTTTGTTACGTTTGTACTCCAAGCTTTTTCTGTTATAAAATACAATTTAACGTAGTTTTTATTAATTTAGATATAATATATTCTATTTATTTATGTCATTTTTATATCCAATAACATAATAAATAATAAAAGGATGTCGTCAAACTTATGTCAATATTCATAATAATGTTCAAAAGGCCAAAATAGAATAATAAAAAATATGCCAATCCACTTATGGAAGAAAGTAGAAAATATGATCCGCTGTTCCATTAGAACGAGAATTCAGCAAGATCTATTTTCATCAACTCATTCAAGGCATAAAATAGGTTTCTCTCAAAGAAACGTTTACTACGTACGTTTACTCTCGACTAATAGTTTTGTAATATTATCGAGTGGTTCATTTAACATACAGATTTGTTTATATATATTTTACGATAATTGTCAACGCTCATCACTGCTTACGTCACTGTCCAGCGGACAATTCAACAAAGTGTAGACACTGCTCTGCAGTTGCAAAAATAACGTGGGTGTTCAAAACATGACATCTAATTACGTTGGCACATACAGATCGCTGATAACTATATATATTTTTATAATAATCCTTAACCGAATAGTATTTTTTGGTAAATGTCTTAGGCTTACTCATTTATCAATTCATGAATCTTATTGATGGAGTAATTTCCATTCTCTCTATAATCTAATAATAATAACCATAATAATTGAGAATCTTATAATTGCAAACAGATTACTCATAAATTTATTCGCTCTAACGCACTATACGCGTTTTATCAAAAGTAAGTGTAAGTCACTTCTAAGTCGATTCTAATTAGTACGTTTCGGAAATTTCAAGCATAGTGGCATTTGTCAAGACTCCTCCCTCGACTCTTTGAGTTTCTATGCACGTCAAGGTTACTTGCTGCGTGTCCGATCGGTTGATCTCTCATATATGATTTAAATTTTCTCTATGAAACTCGAAACTACATCAAAACTGGAATTATAACGTTATATCATCATTAAAAGTCAGGTGCTCAGGTTCTGGGAAAGTCCGATCAATGATTCTGCTATTCAACGCTTAACATAATCACATTAAAATGATCATTAATCGACTGGATTAATCAAATCCACTAAAATACAAGATCTGTGTACACTCTTGCACACCATATACATATTATACAAAATTTAGTTAATCAAGTTATTTTGGATTAAATACAGTTTGGAGCTTCTACTTTCCTTTGAATAGGCTTGACCTGCTGCAGTTTAAAACGTTCATGGCTGGAAGCTAAGTGTTCCGTGACCGGTTAAAATTATCATCCTGAAACCAAACCTTCATGGTTACAGCTAAAACATCATTGAATAATTGAACTTAAATCTTACAGCTCACTTACATGGTTGCAACGAGAACATCATCAAATCTTCAAACTTCGACATCGTCAAATCTTCAAACTTCAACCTTACAACGCGCCTATATGGCTGCGGTGAAATCATCATAAAATCTTCGAACTTTCCTTACGGCACACCTACATGGCCATACTTCTTTAGAATATTACCCTGCAGCTCATCTACATGGTTGCAGCGATAACATCATCAAATCTACGAACTTCAACTTTACGGCACACATACATGGCACTCTTTGGAACATTTTCCCTGCAGTTCACCTACATGACTGCAGCTAACAAACTCATAAACACTAAAAATCCTTGAATTTCAAACTCGCAGTAACACTAAGTGTAGTTGTTAACACTAAGAAATGCACTTTAATTTTCAGCACTGTCGATACTCTGATATCTTAGCGCGGCTTTAAATTCCGCCTCCATGATTACAAAGCGTCAACGGATAAATATTCGCGACAAGTTACCAGTACACAATGGTACTATTTCTGAGGTTATACATGCCTTTGAAATTCAATTAAGATTTTAAGTCAATCGAACTATGTTATCTCTGTATAATTCAACTTCATAAACAGACTTCTGTATTAAATATTTACGCAGTGATACTCTGGTAAATCCATCAATATTGTAGCTCTACTCATATAAAATTTCGTTTGACACACTTATGTGGTTCAAGATCTTACAATAGTTACGTCACAAAGTAGTTATAGTGTTGCAGGTGGAGATACAATACCAAAATTTCGCTTCATGGTATAGCATACTTACACGACTAAAGACAGTGCTACTAGTTGTAGTAGACTAGTTGTCGTACTAGAATATTTTACTTGCGGTACTTTATTAACCTTACAGAAAAATGAACACAGTACAACTCGCCCTAAATGGCCGTAACTGTAAAGACAGGATTCCACCAGTGTGCGGCTCTGTACCGCACAGAGTGCAGCATAAATGTATTTCTTGGTGAACTCTTACGGGTAGCACCAGCAAACTGTGCGCGCACTCTATTCGACAAACCGTGAACTTTTGTCGCGCACTCCTCGGTCTCGCGTTGTACCCGCGACGACGCACTCGCACACATGTTTACACACTAAACTGAAAGTAAAGCACATTTCCGAGGTATAAATGTTCGTGTACAAATGTACCGTACAGCACGCATACTAAAGTTACGCACAACTGAGGTGGTGGACACAGGCAATCTACTATTGTGATCAAGTTCGCGCACTGCAAAAGGTCTGCACCAAATTTTTATCAACAAGTGTTCTGAATCTGAACACAATTTTAGTGGAGCCCAACCTTAACAGCTAGATAATAAGCTGTTAAGTTTACCATAATATTTTATTTGCATTACTGTTAGCAATATTCTAGAAAAACTACATTTAGAGGCTGTATTGATGTAGCCCAGTTACCGAATTAAAATATTTTACTCGCAGCACTCTTTTTCTTCTAGAAAAATAACACACTGCTGATCGCTGACACGGCCACAGACCGATATGCCATAGCCATTGTATTATTAAAAACACTACTCTCACCATCACACCAAAAAATATTACCACGCTATGGTTCCTCTGAATGGCTGCAGCATAATCAAATACAAAAAGTAAAAATGGTTCTCAAACAAGAAAAACATATTTTCGTATACTTGTCTCTCGGGATGTTAACGAAATAATTTACTAATGACTTACTTACAACAGACTTCATTTCGTTTAAATTACGATAAAATTATCGGGGAGTAGCCCCAACCACACTATCAAAATTTCATTAGGTTATAATAAAATCGTCGGATCATAATCTTTAATCGCTGTGCTACAATAAAATAATCTGGGAGTAACCCAGATCACATCTCATTGCAGTATCTTAACAGATTCTGTCTACCCGTATTAAGAATATCCCGTTATAATTATTTTAGCACCCTGTTTCAACACTTTTAAGAACCATTTTTCCAATTCGATATGCGTGACAAATTTTTAACATCAATATTCAATAATCGGAGGGTAAAATATAATCTCGCAAGTGACTCACGATTTTACCGGGCTCGGCTCGCAGGTTGATTGCCACTTCTGATATATGAAGAAAACTCCTTGTCTGAACTTTATGACGCTTTATTATTACTTATAACACTGCACTTATTTCACTGCACTGAGCGGTCTGACGCTAAGACCGCCTTTTTACTCCCGAGTTACGCCGCGACTACCTTTTTCGAAGGGCCGCTCGCGCTCGTCCGCCCGCGATATATCGCCTCCCCGGAATTACAACATCACGCCATCATCCGGGGTAGCGTTCATTCTGTTCGATCACCGTTCTCCAGAGTATATAAATTAAGAAAATAGCAGTGCTGCCACTCCGCAACACTGAAAACACCGCACACCACATACAACAAATATTCAAATCATGACAGAATGAAACTCGTACTTTGCCGGATTTATTGTATTATTATATGCCTATATCAAATCAAATTTGTCCACTCATTCAAATACCATCTGATTCTGAATAAAAGGTTGTAGTATAAAATATTTCAAAGAATAATCAACTGCTACAAAATAAGTCTCCATACTATGCCAATTGGAGACTAAATATTCAAACGTACATGTCATCCACGCAAACTGTGTACTCCAGTATAGTGTAACCTCCGTCACAGAATATTATAATAGTACTACCCTTCGTAATGTGTCACTTGCAGTCTTTTATGGTAAGTTGTAAGAGCGGTGAGCGATCATCCCGCATGATGGCTCGACCATCAATAGCTTCTTTACAATGTTGTGAATGGCAGTGAAAACTGATTGTCCAACACTTTGTCAGGCGTCACGTAGTTGCGAATTTCGTATACAACCTGTCACGAGAGCTGATCTTTCTCATATACATTGTAAGCGAGTGTGCAGTGTATATGCGAGTGTGCGTGCAATAATGTTTAAAAACTATGTAATGTACACAGTTTTAGCAATAAAAGTTATCTTATCTTATCTAAACCAACAGACTTCAAAATACGTTTTTTGTTTACACGGGTGACATTTTCTTCTCAGTTACTTTGTTATAAAAATCAAACCACTGAACCAATTTTGATGTGATTTCTATTGAACCAATTTGAAAGTATATGCTTTCAAATAAAAATATAAATTTTAAACGACGGAGTTCACAAACATTAAATATACAACCGAATTGAGACCTCCTTTTTTTGAGGTCGGTCGATATAAGAAGTTTTTATTTTGAGTAGCGATTTCGATGATATTTTTTTATTCATTAAACAGAAAGTAGGTCAGAAGTAGTCTCATAAAGATTTTCTTAACTTTAGTTCCTAAGTTTTTGATTCAGTTTCATTTATCTATATGATTATTTTCCTAACAAAATATTCATATAGCTGACAACACTGAATTTGATGAAAATTTTGAGAGAAATCGATATACCATTTCTAATAATGTTTATCCAAATCGTTTGACAGCTGTTGAAAATATCAAAAAAAATAAGCACAAAAAATACGGCTCAAATGAAGAACCTTCTGTTTTAAATCAGTCTAGTAGTTTTAATACTAGAAAAAAAACAAAATACAAAAAACTATAGCTATCTTCAACGATATGGCATATATTACTTGATATGGCATGCAATACTATACTTGATATGGCATGTAATACTGCTTACTTATTACTCGTTCACAGTTCCGTTTGTTCACTAAACCAAGTTAATTTCCTCTAGACGTAATTAGCAGTAGTGCGACGTAACCGTTACCCTCGCATTCCCGCGTCTATAAAACTGTTCCGATGCTAATCCCTGGGAAAACCTCTTCATACACTTTTTTACTTAGCATTCATTAATGAACGAAATAACAGGCGCCCGCGCAGTCAACACGATATTTAACGTCACTAGCTGATACAGCTTTTTCTTTACATTAGGTACATCTACGATTGACCACCATTATGTTAAGCGACTTTGTGGCCGACGATGAAGCCCGTCGATAGTTGATTACGTGTTTTTTTGCATTTCAATGAGAAATGTGTGATAATTTGCCGGCCTTTTTCTAGTTCTGTAGTGGAAGGGGTATTATATCTAATATCTAACTTAACATTGGTTTAGCAACTAACTGTCCTTGATTTAAAATTCTTAATGAGAACGCCATAAAAAATATCTTACTCAGCTCTTCTATAAAAAATTGAATACATATAATTTTAGCAAAATATTTTCGCTATATTTACTAATTAATTCAACAGCTTACTAAAAACGGTTTTTAATGTAATACGGGTTTTATATAATATTTATTTGTTATTTAGTAGAAATGAAATGGGTTTGTCATCGTAAAATAATCTACATATAAAGGGTAACGGTGTCTAGGCCGTTATATGTAGTTATTTCATATAAAGAACGCATGGGCCTTTACACGTAGTATTCTTTTATATATCTCGTTAAGCCCGGTCTACATCGTATTAGTTTTTTAGTAGAATAGTATCCTTACCATTGCAACTACATTTGAACCGCGCAAAGTAACCATTGAAATAGAACATAGTTCTAAATTTGAAAAAGGTCACGGACCCCGGTGTCTGTTTAGCGGGAAATTAAATTTAAAAGTAAGTATCTGTATATACTCACATGCATACACTCTAAAAACATAACCCTCCTTATATACGCAATCGGGTAAAAATAAAACGTAGAGAGTATTTGTCCATGTGCCACGTGCTAACAGGAGTTACTTGATACTTCACTAAATTATTAACATAATGTGAACCAGGTTAGTGTGTGTCCCTGACTCAGCGAGCAAACGCTACTGACACGTACACAAACTCTACTAAAAGCCGTAAGCATTCGTGACTTGCAAGACCTATACTATAACATCTTTATAAATCGTACTTTTATGTCACATCAAAGACTTACGGAATGAGAACACTAATGCGTCCGCTTTGCATTTTGTTTATATCCTCGAGGCTCGCCGATTGTGTAATTTTAACCAATACATTTAATCGCATTAGCGCTTTAAGTAAGTCATAAAGTACAGTAAGTAAAGTAAAGTATTTTTTTTATAATAGTAATAAATCTCTGCATCTAATAAGTTCATCAGTAACGACTTAAGTTTTGGAAGTTAACCTGAACAAGTTTGGACTAAGTTCCAAAACTTGGAGCATCGCCGCAAAATTGACAATTTGTCAGTTTTCTATCGGATACCTACCTACATTTCGGTGCCTTTTCTTCAATCAAAGGGCAACGTTTGCGTGGTTGATATTCTACAAATTCGAACATAATGCTTTAGAACCACTTTTATATGTAGTATGTACCGCCAAAATGTGAATTACACTTATTTACAGATAGATATAATTTAAACGTTTTTAAGTCGCGAATGAAACAATTTCTCCTAGGCAAGAGAGCCTCACCGTCTACCACTACTTAACGTTAGCAGAAAATAGTATTAGAAAAGCTGATAAATCTCAAAAAGGTTATGAAGCACGTATTTTTCGTACGATAAGAAAAAACGAAATGTTAGGAATATAATCCGACATCTTTTCCTGACAAATCATGGTTCCAAAATGCGTAAAAATTTATTATCGCAATCATTATCACATTTAGCGGTTTTCTTCTATAAAAAAAAAAAATTATACAAATGCGCTAAGCAGATTTCTAGAAATTTTCCAGAACCACAAAATCTTGTACAACTTAACCAGAATTGCTAGCCCTCTCGCTTTATGGTTAACTTATCCAAAGTGCTAATGATGGCTATATTGTTTATATGTTTTATTATCCCCATGCAAAGTTATCCTACATTTATCTTTACGACAAGAGAAATTTGAGACGCATATCCATTACCTAGCTATGCAACTGCGTCTCTAAGAAACGTTTATAAAGTCTTATAACATAGCATCATACTTCGAAAATTTCTTAGAATTCTTCAGTGGTACATTCAGCGATGTGGACTTTTTTGCGGCGTCCACTTGGGGAAGTATTATAACTTTGTTTATTATTCAGTTGAGTATTCAAGCTATGGAATCCGGATTGAAAGATAATGTTTCTACCACAATTTCCGGGATAAAAGGAGCGGTAAACGCAATGCATTACCACTCAGTGTTTTTAATTTTTAATAAGAATTTACTCACTCACCTAAAGTTTTAAAATAGCATACTTAGACTATAGAACGATTTTATTTAAGATAATTTGTAACTTAAGCTATTTTAAAACTAAGTTTCTACAAATTGTACATGTTTGTAATAAAAAAGAAATTCAAAATCAATCAAATCAAATCAGTTTTTTTAAATACTCAAGTCCAATTTTCTTATTATGAGCAAGTATGACTCTCAGATACGCTCAGATTCGTTGATAAATCTAAAACTTTTAATTTAAATTTTATCGCAATGAGACTGCTACTTCTGCTTCTAGGCAAAGCGTGACGGACAGGCGGTCAGACACTTTGACATTCTGAGAAAACATGTTTCGTTGACATTAACAAACATATTTCTGGTAAATATCTGGATTGGAAGTTGGTTGGTTTGCAATTACTCTAATTAACTGCAACAAAACAATATATAATTACTTAAACTTATCTATCTTATGGCTACGTAAAGAAACATTCAGATTATATGGCGATACCTTTACTCCGTTATATGTTCGTCAAAATAAAAAAAAATATTTATAAAACCTTTTTGGAATTTCCTGTAATTGTTTTTGGAGATTTTTTTTTTTTTAATATGCTTAGCAGTGTCTATTTCATCTATTTTAGATTATTTATCGCAACATCACCGTGCATCATGTCGGTACTTCTTTGTGCAACCATCCGGTTCTATATCGACAAATCTAGAATCGGATGTTTCTAACCAGCAACGACCAACATGGAAGTGAGTCCGTTAGAATTCTTTTCGCAAACGATGGACTCAGACCGATACGCCCATTATGCCGAATTTTACGCCTATAATTACAAATCAGCGGTCAACAGGTGGATACTGCCGATACAAGGTTTTGTTGCAATACAATTATTTCACTTTTTTGGCTTCGGAACTGTATTTTTGCCGGCACTATTTTTCGTTTTATCAATAAGGCTATCTTATACACCTAAAGTAACAAACGCTAATATAAAAGACACGTATATTTCTGGGTCACCGATAAATAATTATTACCAAGATGGTGTTGCTAGATTTACCCATAACATTTGAATGCTTTGAGACACGAATCAAACAATAGACCTGTTTTTTTCCCTGCATTGTGGATAAAAGAACAGTATTTGGGATTCGGAGCAGTGTATTTACGGTTTTAGATACAAAAACTTGATCCGCTACGCGGGCTTGTATTTAGTATGCACTCTGTCTCGCTCGCATTTAAGAATATTTTGATGATATAAATTAGTAAATGATTAAACATCCTTTATGCAACAATTAAAAACTAACTAGCTGTAATGTATCATCATCATCATCTCAACCATAAGATATCCACTGCTGGACATAGGCCTCCCCCACGAATTTCCAAAAAGACCGTCCAGCGTCTTCCCGCCACTTGTATAAGTTCTGTCCATCTCGTGGCTGGTGTTCCTACGCTGCGCTTGCCGGTGCATGGTCTCCACTCGAAAACTTTTCGGCCCCATCGGCCAATTAACGCCATTTGTAATGAAATTGTAACGGCCATTGTAATGTATGTCGTTATAGTAATTTTATGTGTTTCAAAGTAATGAAAAGCGAAAGACGGAAATATCCTACCGATAAATAATACAACAACAATGTCTTGGATGGATAATACAAGTAGATTACAAAGAACATAACCGCGCTCAATCGTAGAGGTGGCGCGTTGATGTCTAATACAAAGCGCCCTTTATTGTATAGCTGTTTCGTAGCACTACGTAGCGTTATATCGTGAAACAAACATTTTTGTATACCTACACGAAAATTTGCCATGTTTATCAGATCATGTTTAATTAACTGTTATAAACTAAGTAAGTTCGTATAGACTGAGTGGCCAGCCCTAGTGTCAGAGTCATTAAGCCGCCGAAAAGCCTCTGACATGGCTCGACGATTGCTGAACAAACAGCCGGGACCTACAATTTAACGTGTCATCCGAGCCAAGGTAGCACTCAGAAAGAAATGCCATTCACGGTCACCCATCCGAACACTACTGGTCCGTCCGTTGGTTGACATTGGTGATCGTTCGAGAACACTAGTCAAGCTACGCCACGAGCGCTACAACTATAATAACTCTACTAACTACGGCGTAATATAAATATGGAATGAACTAAAAACGAAAATAATAAAATGCAAATTAATAAACAATTTACTGTAGTTTGTCATTGATTCTTTTATTATTAGTTAGTTTAAATTTCTATGTGTTATCAAGAAAAGTATTACAAAAGCTTTTGGCGCAGGCATTAAACCTATTTATATGTGTGCTTATGCTTTGCTTTCTCCTATATAGTTTTTTATACATTTAGTACAAATAAAAATTATTTTGAATTGGCATGATATACATATGTTTTACTTACAGTGCTCCACAGATAATGGTGATGATAATAAAATACGTTCTTGTTATATGTTCTTATCTAGGTTTTCAGCTATTTATATACGAAATTTCACATTATTCCACTGCTGCAAAAACCAACAAACATAAAACACACAGATCCTGAATTGCTTTCGCTTTTATAATATTCAAAATATAATTACTCAATAATATGAGTATACATTCCAAAAAATTATATGTAATTAGCAATTCAATCTCGATAACTATCTTTAGACTTCTTATTGTTTTTTTTTTGGCTAATGTAAACTTTCTACTGTATGAGTGAATATGACAACAATATTTCACTACCTGTACAGAACAGTAAAAATATTTTGGCATCGCGCTCATTCTTTACGTCCCAAGTAGTCATAATGACATTTTGTCGGTTTCTCCAATTTAATAACGATGATTACGTACTATTAAATTGATAGAAAGTTGTATCTCCTCCGAGCTTTCGTTCCAAAGAGGGTAATGTCCGTCGAAACTTCGAAAAATGTTTTATTCGATGTAAAGACGTGACTTATTTCGCTCGATCATTGACAGCATAGATAATATTATTATCTCATTGTTTTGTCGCGCGGAAGCTGGAGCAATATCCATCGCGGGAGAGGGGGGAGGGGAAGAGAGGTGGCCGACCTCCGAGCACGACGTCCGCAGGATTACTATGTAATCTGTATAAAGCGAAATATGAGTAGTATTTCGCTTTGTGAAATAAATAAGTATACAAATATGCGAAATACAAAACTGTTTGATTAATGACAAAATTTCAAAAACTATTTGAACTATAAACCTAAAAAATAGATGAATACCTTATAAAATTGTACAGTAAGTAAGAAAAGTGGTCAAACAAGCTTGATTGTTTCTAAGAAAGTTCCATGTTTAATACTCGGTGTGTGTAATTACATATGAACTTAAAGTTTAAATTGAAAAAACGCCTGAACAGGTTTTTTATTTTTATTATAGCTGACATCAAGTTAAACAAGTCAATTTACCTTTTAGATTAAAAAAAATCAAAATCGGTTACGTTTTAAGCTATAGAGCCACAGACAAATACGCAGATACACACGTCAAACTTGCACCCCTCTTACTGCGCCGCGAGTTTAAAATATGTACTAAATACAGACAGAAAGTTTTACAACAAGGATGCATTAATGCGGTCTGATTAAAAAAGTTTTGACGAAAGTTCTGAGGGTATTAAAATATATATTTAGATTAATGATGTAGTACAGTATTATATTTTTTTTACGACAGAGTTAGATTAAGATGGCATGGAGCAGAATTATTGTCTAAGCGAATGAAGTCGCAACAACTAGTAAAATATAAGAATCTGATGTAACCGCATTTTACGATTACAAGGAAGGAAGTCGTCAACATGAACCTCCATCAGGAAGTTGGCCAGCTAGTTCTCTAGTTGAGACATGACATTACATATGTCATAGTACACAATCAGTGTCAGTGTGGGAAGAAAGAAACGCACACGTTAATGGATATTTAAGTGATGCTAAACGTATAGGAGATTTAGGTAAGATGCATGTTTGATTCGAACATTTATCATAATCACGCAATAACATTATAAATGCGAAAGTTAACGAGTGCATGTACGTACTACAATTTTGATTAAATGTGGTATGGAGACAAATTGAACAATGGATAGACTAACTTTTATTTTTAGAATAACGAATAAACAATTTTTGAAATGGTTAAATTATTTCATCCTTAAAATTAATAGCAGTTTATTCCGGGATTAAACTTGTTGTGTAATCACTTCAAAGAGGAAATATCGTCTAAAACACAGAATTCGCCCTATTTACATAGGACCTTGGTTTAAAACACAGAAAATTTTCAAATTACATTGATAGCTTAATTCAGACGTACACAACAATTTCAGTAAATCTGTGCAATAATGTAATTGTGTTTTTTTTACCAGCTCCAATAATTTGAAATACCTTCTATTCGAATGCCTGATAGTACTCGGGTTTATTTTTTAAGCTACAACTATTATCATGATTTGAATTATTTTCGTAACATCATAATAATCTAACAAATAGGTACTTGTATTCAATCACAACAACGTGTACTCAGTCTAAATTACTCATGTAAACACCGCCCTACTTTTAAAGTAACTCAGTGGTTAAAGTCGATTTGTATTCGTCTAATATTCGATTACCGATTCATAACTTATCATCTGTATAATCGATTATTTTTCTCGCTCGGTTGAAGACATCGGAGCCGCGTGGCGCCGGCTTCTATCGCGCCGCTTCATTTGCATATCAAAAGAAATGGTCTCGGTTATGACAGTTACATCATAACTTCGGTATTATAACCATGATCTGATAATGGTGTTATAATAGTTTGTGTGACACATCTATTGAGCTGGTGTGACAATTGAAATTTGTGAGGACTTGTTGCTATGCGGTTAAGGCGCTATATGTAGAAGTATGTTTCGTGTCTCGCTTGCATAAAATTCTGAATTGAATCTGTAAAATTAATGATTAAATTTTTGTTGAATTTGTCATGCATAAACTAGACAGTAAAATTAAACCGTTTAAAAATTTCATTTCAATCCAAATATGTAATTCATTTAATAATAAGTACCTACTCCATTATTTTTCGTATATTTTTTTATCAGCCCTGTTTGTACAAACTGTCCCACTGCTGGGAACAGGCCATCTTTTCATTGTGAGAAGGGTAAGGCCATAGTCTGCCACGCTGGCCAAGTGCGGGTTGGCAGACCCGCAGAGAGTTTTCGTATATAATTCGTAAGAATTTGCTCGGATTAAAATGAAAAGAGATAGAAATTTTATCATAATGTTATTTGTAGCTTTTGTACGTAACGAAGTCTTTTTTTCTTTTTTTTAAGCTTGCTTTTGATATAAATATGTTTAATACTATGTATGTGAGACATAATATGTAAGAATTTACACGTTTTAGCTCGCTTTTATTTTTATAAAATCGATACAGTACTTTGGATTTTATAAGAAAATAATGATTTTTCTTATCACAATTTTAAACTTCTTTACTTATGTTTCTCAACAGTCAGCCCCTCATTATCCTATAAATAAAAATACTATTCTTATTCTAAAACACGTGCACGTTACACTTTAACCACATTTGATAAATAATTTATAATGATGCGACACAGTTTACTCCTTCACTTAAGTACATTCAACTACACAATACTTATTCCTTTTATACTGAGTGAATAGATATCTTCTAGATCGACGAGCTCTATTCTCGACCACAACGTCGCTTAACATCAGGCAAGTTGGTGGTCAATCGTAGATCTATCTTGCATAAAAAAAACTATTTTAAACAATCGCGGTTGTGCACTATATCTAAATAGTACAAATAATAAAGATACTCTACTCTTATGTTGTTTAAGTGTTATGACCAGATATTTACAACAGTTTCTTTTGATTATCGATAACCGATATTTCGGAGTATTGTATGAACAATGAAGAGTACTTGTGAAAATGTTTATTATAAAAAAAAAAAAAAACTACACAAAAACACTATTAAACCTCACCGAGGTTTATCTTCAACACAGCCTATGTGACATCAATGTATAAATTGTATATAATAGGGGATGTCACATAGTGGCATGCAACTGCTTCTTTATAATTTTACAAAAAAAAGCAAAACTATATTTATAAGTATTAATATTTTAGTTTTCTACCTATAGATAAGAAGTTATTATAGGTAGGTGAACTAAAGTATAGTTATTACAGATGTACATTCGGTTGTTAAAGTAAATTGGTTCTATCCTCACACTACTAAAACGAAAGCGCAGTGTACTCGACTGTACATTATCATAATAACATTCGAGCTGCGTAATGAGGCGCGTTTCTTTGAACAGTAGCTCCCACTTGAAATGCATCGCGCGATTCGGATCATAAACACTGAGAAGATTGATGACGTCATTATCATATTAGTCGGTAAAAGACATTATATTCATGGTTTTTAAATGTATTAATTATATTTTTGTACTTGATTGTCTGTGAAGGAAAGTATAGTTTTTCCGTGTACAGTCTGCCTACTTGTTAGAAAACAACGATGTGATTTAAATAACTAGTATTAACATAATGTATATGTAGGTAAGTATATCAAAGCCTATATTAAGTAACATCCCTTCTAAATAAATTATGAACCATAAGGTGTAGTTATATTTATGACCATTTGTGTTTTGTATGCTAAAGTTTACGAAAAAAAGTCTAATATATTCCTCTCAATTAAGAATAACCTACTTTTTAGCATATTCCATTATCAGTTAAACGCTGTAAAATGTACCGCCGATCGTAACGTTTTTTATTTTCAAATAATCTGTACTCATTACTTATTACACGACTGTTCAGAATGAAAAGTAACTTTTGTTTCTTACTGTTACCGTAGGTATCAATGTTACTTCACGTATGTACCTAGCTTACGTTTGTCAGTCTTTAAAATCGTTCGAAAGTAAGAGAAAAAAAAAAGAATGAAGACCGGACTTCACCTTAAAACCATATTTTTCACGGTTCCCAACGCATGTCGCGGTCAGTCGCCCAAACGGGCGTCACGGCCGATCGCAGCGGTAGCGGAAGGCCGCCACCAGGGCGGCACGGTTCCCAACATGCCCGCGACAGTGCCACCGTGTGAGCGTTACACTACTCTAGATTAATAGAAAATACAAACGACGTGGAATCAATATTGAATGGTTACATAGATAGCAAATACACCTAATACTAAGCTGATTCAATAATCCAAAGATATAACTGAATACATATAGTGCTATACCTGAAATTCATACTTGTTCTGAGCTATAAAATATTTGAAACGATTGAGCTGAATCAATTCGGAGGGTGCACGCTTCAGCTTTCGACGAAGGAAAACATTGCGAGAAAACTATTTGCGATATGGTATATTCAAATACACAGCCTACCAGCCTTACCTTTAAACCACCTTTAAACTGATAACATATTGCTAAGCCACCTAATAATGCGTTATAATAGGAGAGCGAAGGTTCTCGAGAGGCAGTACCCAATCCGAACTAAAACTGAATCCTGAATATACTTTCACATAATCCCAGATGAGCTGTGATCAAAGGCTTACATGATGACCATAAAGACTATCGCACAAGTTTACCTTAACTACATTGATGCACCCACGTGGTGCTTTCATTTTAGGTCATGTTCGCATAGCTGAATCCGTAAATCCATCGGCAGCCGAGTCTTAAGATGCATGCACTCTCGTGTTCGATAATCTAAACTTTACCGCCTCGATATAAGGTGCTATTTAAGGTGCATAAACTACACTTTCTCGCGTATTCATCATCATCAGCTTAGTGGGTCGAGAGCTGACGTGCATAAGATCGCACGCGCATCGCCCGGCCGCGGGACGCTGTGGCAAATCCATTACTTCTTACAATACGGCACTAATGTTTCCACCGGCTACGTGATCCCAACTGTCAGTGAAAGTTACATTCGTGTTTCTGTCAAATGAAACAACCGTTATGTGCCGGATCAACATCTCGTACTTGGCCGGACGCCACTATTGTTACAAGCTATAAAAATTGTAAACGCTTTTCTACCTACAGAGTTGCTGATGCGATATTGATGTGATGGAAATATTTTTTTTATAATACACTATCAAGTCGTGAAAGTCGACTCGCTAGCTATATTGGTAATCAATATTCTACTATAAATAATCAATTTCAAATCAGACATCAATTTGTAATCGACACTAAAATATTTCGTTTGAAAATTTATGAGCGCTGTTCATAACATTGGATGCAAAATAACTAATACCTACGCGTTGAAACGTAACAGAAGCGCAATGAACATGGTCGAATACAAACGGCAAATACTTAAAAGAATGTTTAAGTACTATAAGGCTTTTGAAAGGACATGGCTGCAACTGTTAACACAAGCTGTTCATACAAATAGAGGAATGTGAAAAATTTCGTCTAACTGTACTCTACGTCTGCGCACGAGTAGAGGGTTTTGAATAAAGATGCATACGATAGTGCTCTCGACGGCGCTTCTTTACCATCGATACCATCAAAGTACGTAGAAATAAGTAAGATGACATACACAAGTTAGATCACATCGATGTGCCGGTTTATCTACGGTTGTAAAGAATAATCTACCGTTCAAGTATAAAGAAACGGTAGAAACCGCTTGTTTTAAAATACTGGAAAATATACTGCAATATATTAGCAATATATCATGGTTTGAACACGACTGTAAACAAAGTTATAAATGCCAATAAATGCTTTTCACTTTACCGCTTAAGCTTTTGATGACACAAAAACTTTTATTGAATACGATCATATTCTTTTAAAATGTATGGGCAGTTGTAATCTTCCATAAATTTATATATGCATAAATTTAAAATTATTTAAATAAATAATTAAAATAATTCGTTTTCTAAGTTTTTCATTTCAAGATTTCATCTTTTTTTGTACTGAAAAGTGGTTGAAACATCAAGTTTTAAATACAATACGAATAGATGGTGATTGTGTCAGTGTATTGTGTTACTTCTCCGTGTTGAATCAGTTCAAAGATTAGGATGAAAAATTGAATGGAAATAACAATTTTAAAAAATTTAGCCAACGGTAAAGCAACCAAAGTCCTAAGGCCGTGCATGTATACCTACAATTCATATTTTTCTTATCCTCCATAATATTAACTTGCCCCCATGGGCCATAGGCTGGCGACGCCCTTGACTACTTGTTTAAACCATAAATGAACTGGTCCCATAGGATAACGGGAGAACTAGTAGCGCTCGTGGCGTAGCTTTACTATTTATTCTCAAACGATCACCAATGTCAAGCGACGGATGGACCGGTCAGTCTTCGGATGGGTGACCGTGAGTGGCATTTCTTTCTGAGCGCTATCGTTGGTCGGATGACACGTTAAATTGTAGGTCCCGGTTGTTTGTTCTTAAAAACAGCAATCGTCAAGCCAGATCAGAGAGGTCAGCGGCTAAATAACTCTAGTGTCAGAGTCAGAGGCTGGCCACTCATTCTTTACGAACTTACTTACGGGAGAACACTGCAGCTGATATAAAATATTTACGGTATATTTACAAAGTTGGCAATTTTCTGTAAATAAATTGTCAATTCAAACTGTCAAGTCAAATTGTTGTAAAATTCTCGCAGAAGCTACTATCCAAGAAGTCGAGTGGAGCTGTAAAAGTTTTTGCAAACAGTATTCACATAGATATAGAGTTACTTTTGAGTAGCTAAAAGGCCTTTTTCCTTCTGTGCAACATAAGTACTTTTGGAAAATTCTTTGTTAATTCGTGAAAAAAATACTGCGGCTCCGTACCAATAAAGAGTTTATGTATCTACGAATAAACTTTTTTAAGTACAAATAAACATTCCTAAAAATTTTTACTTTGAAAAATAAACATTACAATAAACCAAACGTGTATTAATTTTTTCCTTTAGATTCTTACGTAATAAATATTACACAGGGGGGAGGAGGTCGGCCTATTCTTATTTTTTCTTATATAGAGGGGAGGGGGTCAAAAACTGGCAAAAATAGTCCTACGTAATAAATGAATGGCCCCATACTGCACAGAAGCAGCCCATAGCATCCAGGAAATCAAAGGTTATATATAGTTTTTATTATTATACCTACTATAACATAAATAAAGTAAGAGTAGAAAACAGAGTCATTGCAGGTGGATTATTCTATTTAATAAATTGCCATGCACTAATACCTATAGTAATGTCGACCACAAATTGCAAAATGGGATGATCGAAGCAATTTCTTTCGTACTTTTACGAACTGATTTGATTATCCTTCACGTTGCAGTGATCGAGCCTCCAGCGGGACACTTGTTTTATTATAGCGAAATGGCATTCTTTTCATGTACGATTGAATTACACGGCTATTAGAGTACATTCGCCGGAGATGCGCGGGCGCACGTGAACACTCGTGCTCGTCGGTCACGTACCTACAAATTGATCTATAACTTTGTTACTGTAAATTTAATGAATTTAGTACGGTATTGAGTCATCGGCGCGGTCAGGTCATAATTCACGAAATTGGAATCGGAAGTTATTTAAAATACCTAATAAGTATCTATGGACTTATTTGTAGCTTTATTGCAATTTTTTATAGAAATTATGTGTACGTGCTTATTTATTGATGCAATTGAAGAGGTATACACTAAAATATAGGTACTGGATCTTGCACATTATGTAGCATAAAGTTGAAAAGCCGGAACTGTTGCAGCGTTATAGAGCTGGGTGCATACCAGTTCTTCTCAGAGATTTTAATAGGAAATTCTGTAATAATAAACAAGAGTCAGCTGAAGATTCTTGTTCACAGCAAAAAATACAAAAACCGACACAGAATGGTGGTTTGAGGTAGTGCTCAAACATAGTTGCTCCCAGATACAGATTGGGATGTTGTAGGTTCAATCATGCGTCGGATGATGATTTTTTTGAACTGTCTACATATTTGTATATTTTTATGTATTTGACTTTTATATACAGATATTATCAAAGTGTTATAGTTAGGATAGAATAAATAAAATGGGTTATGTTAAAATGACCAAGAGTGACACTGAAAGTTAACAGTAACAGTAATTTGGAGTATTCGAACAAAACATGACACAGTCTGAAAATCACAAAATTTCGACAAACCACGAATTCGTGACGAACTACCGCAAACGGTAACTCACAACCTATTACTTGACAATGTGTTGCTAAAAATAATATATTAATAGGAATACCTACAATATAACTTCATCGTCATCATCATCCACTGCCTTCTCTATCCCACTGCTGGGTTTAGGCCTCTCTCTTGTCTTGCCATCTTCCTCGGTCCTGTGCCAATCGAGTCCAGGTTCGACCCGCGATTTTTATTATATCGTCGACCCATCTTGCAGCTGGACGTCCCACACACCGCTTACCTTGCCTCGGCTACCATTAAACCAATATAACTTAGCTATACAAAATTTAACGTAAAAGAAATCATACCCATCTCACTACTAAATCTATCTATAGAAGATAATGACAAAACTCAGACGAAACGAAAAGAAAACGGCAAACAAAACCAGAACTCGAAGGTGAAGACAATATTTGAAAATTCACCCAAAAAATAAAGAACGATTACTAATAAACACACATGGATTATTAGTACACATCCACGTTTATATTTAACCATTTTATAGTCGAATATCAAAAAAATTCTCTAAATACCAATTTGTGTACTTTCATTCCTTTCCTTATTTGACATCAATTTCAAGTTCTATGCGTTCCTTCTGCCTTGTTCAGATAAAATGATGACACATACACATGTATCTACACAAATACGCACAGGTATATGTACCTGCATGTATAATAGGATTTACATTAAAAATATAGCTTTTAGGCATAACATATAACATTATTTTTTTCTCCAAAACTTGACCATTTTACGTACGAAAAATTTCAAAAAAAATCACGTCGTCGTTCCCGTAGTTATTATTCTCAAGAATTTTGTTAACAACTAAAGAAAGAACTTTACTAGGATTATTGTCATTTAATAGAGTAAGTATGTACCTATAGAGTAGAAGGCATGTTACATGTGTAATGAGGCTCGGCGAATCTCAAATAAAACCCGAGACATTACGGAATTGTACGCTTGTGGGTCGCCGATGGAGAGAGGGCACTGGGTCGGGGGAAAGTAGTGGGGCCTTATGTACTGCCACACTGCTAGTGCATGCCGCGGTTACTTACTGCCTATACACTACACCGCTACACAGATATCATGCCTTTTGTGCTATTGAGAACACTAGATTAATATATGAATCAATTCTTTCTAGTATATTTAACTAAGAAGAAATGTCTGTGATGCACATTTGCACAACTCAAGTGCATCATTGGGGTCCTATCCCGCATTCTTACACATAACTTGACAGCCCAATCAGCAAAGTTTTCTTATAAATGATTTCTATTAAAAACGATCTACCTCAGTCGAAAGTCAATACCATAAATCACACAAGACCAGGAGTTAAAAACACGTGTTCGCTTACTGAATTATTCCGCGACCAAGCCTCTTCAGTAAAATAATGGTTAATTATAAGCCGTCTATAAATCAAACTGTTGTGACCATCAATCGGAGAACTTTATCATTAATCTTAACGCTTTGATGATAACCGATTACCGTGTGTAATATTTGTTATCTTGATGTTCGCATGTTTATTAACGCGCGATAAGAAAACCAATTTCTACCCCATTATCCGATTTTGATGATATTTTATAGCTAGGCTCGTGTTGTTTGTTTCATATTTAATTCAGCTTAAAAAAGAACATAAAGATAATGTTTATGGTTGTCTCCTATTGTACGAAAAATATGCGATATATTGGCACCAAAGGTGGATGAAAAACTCTTTAAATCCACTTTTACAAAATAGGAATAATTTTCTTGTGAGACTGCATTTTTACCGTTGCAGTAGTTATAAAAATGTTGAAAGATTATCCGTTTAAACTTATTTCGGAACAAAAGATTCGAGCTAACATTTTCACTGCTTCGGTTTTCAAAGTCATCGAACTTTGATCTAAAAATATTTGCATACAAATAAACTTGAAGTTAAATGATTTGAGCAAACATTGGCCACAAGTGGGCCAATGCTCGTAAATGTATTTGGGCGGGGCGGGGCGCTTCTCGGTCAAGGCCACCATGCACTGGTTCGCAAAAAAAACAACTGGTTATGCTGACTTATGCTGCCACATTCTGCTGGTGTCGATCATAACATTTTTTGCAATAAGTTTTAACTAGATAACAAGACTTCACTCTGCAGGTAGACTAATAAGGAATAGTGACAGGGCAATGATCCCGTTTTTTCACTCGATTGAACTCCAGTTATGCCTCAACGGAGCCACATGATATATTGCTTGTCTAATACGATATTACTTTACTAATAATGTAGTCATTTAAAAAATCCCATAATTGCTTTATCATACGTATGAAACATTGCTTCAACCAACTTATTTATCTTATAATAAAATATAATAAAATACTTTATAACTTTTAAATAAAAGTACGGGTCACTAGCGACTGTATTACTTGCGAGCGCGACGCCAACCACCTTTGGAAAAGAACACTAAATGCGGTTGAAACTATTTCTAGATTCTAGAGGGTTCGGCTCGACATAAACGTTAGTGACTCGTACTTTATTTTCAAATAATAAAAACCTAGTTTAATTAATTCCCGTTTATCTTGATGGTAGTTTAGTAAAACAGAGACTTATCTATTAAATAATATTCTTCAATTCAATGTAGTAGTTAATTGGATCGAGATAACAATCAAACTCAAAGTGTTGGGTCGACTTAATAAGCAAATAAAGCGGTTGCCAAGCATAGAGCTTTTTGCTAAACTCATTTATTAAATTGAATAGGTGTTAAAACTTGCGAGTCGAAAATAATTTGTTCAGTTTAGAGTAGGCTAGTTATGACTGAAATTAATAACTAGCATATCTTTATCCAGAAAGTAGGCTAATGCCGCGTGTTTTCTAAATACTGACACTTCATCATTTCAGATCCTGGGTAGGGTGGTGCCGCTGTCTCTCCCGCAAGCGACACACTTCTTCAGATATAAAATTATTAAAACCACTTTAGATAATTTTCGTGTTTTAACCTCATATGAACACTATTACTCGTCACTTCCTTTACCCAGTGGTTCTCAATGAGTGGTCCGGCTGATGGTATCCAAGAGAATCCTATGTCAAAAGTGTCATAAGTGTAATTCATGAAAATTGCATTTTATTTTATTTAATGCTAGTGTAAAAATCATATTCTCGCTTTTTTTTTGTGGCAAGCGCCTTTATTAACTACAAAACAATAATATACAGACCCAACTAACTAAACTACTACACAAAAAGCACATCGATCACCCCAAACCGATAAAGGTCTAAAGATAATCCAAATGCTCAAAACCACTACCAGTTGGCAGCGTACCCAGCATGCTGACCGCATTGCCACGTTGAATGGCAATGCTTATGCGTTGGGCCAGATACGCGCCAGCATTTTGGTCACGCGTCGCATCGATCAGGCTCTCAGATAAATTTTTGAAAATGAGATGAGCTCCCGGTCCCCACGGACCCAAAGTTTCGACACCAAACGGCTCAAATATGTAACCACTACCGAGATTAACATATTTACGCCGCTTGTGCTGCTCCACCGAATTAGCCGCAGCGCCAGCCCTACTCCGTGTCTCAGGAAGATGAGACGGTGCCAAAGTATCTCGATTATTAGAGATATTTGTATTTTCAACATTTTTTCCATTTTTATCCGACTACGGCGAAGCAAAAGGGATGGTTATGTTTTTAGGCAGTATGTGTATATGTATGTGTGTTCATCTGTTCCCTCATTAATTAAATAGCTAATCACTATTAGCAGTAATATTCCGCGTGAAATTTTCTGGCATAAACAGGTTAAGCATCTAGCATTTGTTTTCTTTTTAAACATGCAAAATAACGTACGGAGAGGCAATATTGTCTATGATACTGAATTAGTGGTCCACAGTGAAACAGTCGTAGAAGTGATATTGTGCGTATCGCGATTATAGTCATTCTGTTGGATTTTAAATTCATAAAATTGTCTCATAACCGGGAGCAATTTTTTAGCAACTGGTCCCTCATCAAAAAAGGTTAAGAACCACTATCCCATGCAAATACGTCTGGTACACGCTAATTTTACTCTCATAAAATGCGAACCCATTTTTTCATTCCAGCGCGTTCGACTTTATAGACGGCCATTAAAATTTTAATAACGAGCATCCTGTACTAACACATTCGTCCTTAGAGGCGAGACAACCTGACCTGGACTTGTTTTAGAAATATGCTATTTCACACTTCGTGAAGATCTACGACACAAAAAACCATAGCAGATACGCGATGTTAGATCAATGATATAAACCTAAGAAGTGTTAAATTGGTACAAGTTTTTTATATACTTTAAATTAAGTTGTAACTTTGTTAAGCAAAAAGTAAGTAAGTACCTATTAATATAAGATAAAGTGATTAATCATAAAACAAAAGTCACCACTGATAAATATGGAACTATTTATAGCTATAGTAAGAGACGTTGAGTGCGCGATTTTATCATATATTAGAGAAAACCGTTTCATTATGTGAAACATTATCTCATATTGTTTTTTTTTTTTTTTTTTATTTCATTCGGATCAGATTTTTTTATTGAATGGGCAGGTAAAAAACATAATCACAGATGATGTGATTACATGAAAATATATCTATATAGCAGTCCAGTTATTAACTGCAGTTCACATAAAAATCTAACACGAAGACACACGGACACAATATTTACCATATTGTAAAGGAGGCCTAGCACAGACGGTGGATAAACCGTTTTTATCTGCATTTTTATGTCAGTTGTCAATATCATTACATACCTATTTTATTTTCACTGCTAAGTGGACAGAACAGCGTAAAGATAATTTATTTATGTTCTATGTAAGATTTTTAACTGTTGTGAGAAAACTTAAAGCATTCAGGTTAAATAATCAATAAAGCAGACTAAGTACCGGCTTGTTTTATTACAAAAGTTTCTCATTTGACTCACTTTTATTACAACCCAACCCATGAAAGTATATTTCGAAACGCGCAAACGCACGTGTCACATAAATATTCGTGTCCATTCAAAAGTGTCACATTCTTTTTCTTTTCGAGATCCTCTTATTTCTCTATGTTGGCTTATTATCATAAATTATCTTTAGCGACTGTAAAAAAATAATTCACAGCGATGTAAAAAGTTAAGACAATGGAAAACCGATTACACTGCGCAGTGAATAGTTGATGGGGTTGAAAAAATTTTCGCTAAGCAAAAGGGTGCCTTACGTCATAATTTGTTGTATTGTATACAACAGAAATAATTATTTTTTATCGGGCTAGTGCCTTTATTTCAAAACAACAGAAATGACTTTATAGAAGTGACAACGTATAGAGCGATAGTGAAAACTTTCTATAAAATTATAGTGTGAAAAAACAATAATTAGTCGCTCAAACAAAATATTTATGCAATCGGAGCTAATCAAAATACCATTTAACGAAAATTACTAATTGTTTTATGAAACTCCCAATAAGCTACCCCTTCTTATTAAAAAAAATACATCTACATCTATTCACAACCAGCGAAAAATCACGAACCACATTTTGATACAGATTTGAGAATTTTTGATGACTGTCAAAAACTACAACTCGCCAATTTTATGCAACCCTAGTATGGCTCTCTCCCAACCTGCTATCTATACTATAAATATAGTTATTAAATTCACATATAATGGTACTCAGTACTTCCGCGGTACCATCTTTGGTACCCGTGAGTGCAGGTAATCTAGAAGATACCGAGACCGAGCTTCGTGTAATTCCCAATAATGATAGTAATCATTTTATCATCTTCTTACTGGTAACGTTCTGCACGTTACCGGTTAGAAGAGACCAGGGTCCGAGCGAAGGGCTGTGCGAATAAAACATGACAGTGGTTATTTAGTTATTACCGGTAATGCAAGCATATTTCCGTAGTTACGTATCTAATTCTAAGGCAGGGCGATGTAGACCTTAAAGGACAGTATTACCGCATAACACGCTTTTTGTTGGAAGTACTTGAAGTGGTGATTATGGATTATGATGCGGTAGAAATGCTTAGCGTCGATGGCCAAGGGCGTAGCCAAGGGGGGGCAGAGGGGGCAGCTGCCCCCCCCCCCCCCCCCCTAGAGATTTAAAAAATGTACTAACTGCAAACCAACCAAAGTCCTAAGGCCGTGCAATTGTACCTGTACCTACAATTCATATTTTTCTCATCCTCCATAATATTAACTTGTCCCCCCTGGGCCATGGGCTGGCGACGCCCTAGTCGATGGCCGTGGCAGTGAGCGTTAGATGATTGTTATGCAGTAAAAAATAAGTTTTGAGGAAATTTTTTTCGTTCTATTCTGCTTGATCCATTAAATATCTGTCCGTTTCGTTTAAAGCTCGAGTACAGTGCACTTGAGAAATATATGTATATATATATATATTCACATTTTATTTTAGTACAAACCCGGATTGTACTAAATTTAAAATCTATCTATATATTTAAATTCAAACATTTGTACTAAATATAAATTGTGAAATAAATCTAAACAACGTGAATTATAATGTAATATTAATGACGTATTTAAGCAACAAGTAGGCCTCAAACTTAGTTAAACGGCTACAATTCTAGTTTTCTGTTTTCATAAATATTCATACAAATCTAATTTTTAGATCAACCGGAGAGATCATGACTATAATAAGTAGGATAGTAGGCCTAAACGGACTATTGTGAAATTTCCTTTATTTTAAACTTATGTATTATTAGATAGGTGTTTTTTTATAGTCAGGTAGGTATTCACCTAACTTTAGACCCGACAGATAAGCAGTTATTTTTTACTAAGATGATCTATTTTAACTTCTAATTTCTATTCTTGCCTAACGTTTTGTTGTATTTATTATTATATTAAAAAAAAACTTGCCTTAATATCGTTATGAAATAATAAAATAAAATATATATAAAAACAATATACCTACCAACATCATAATAATCCTAAGTTGAACTATACCTACCTATACCTATATCTTAACAATACCCTGTCATCTATCTGAATCATTTCTCAATATTAATATCTTACCAACTAAGCCATAAATTAGTATTATATCTTAGTGTTAATTAGTTTAACAGGAAATATACCTGAGAGCAGCAACCGGCTTCACTTCAACTGTATTGTAGTGCACGTGAAATGTTCACTAGTAACTGAACTGTCTGAGATCGCGAACACTGACGCATTAACGAACGAACCTATTGAACAGGAACGAATGCTCGCTCGCGACGCGAAAGTTCGCTTACAGACCGGTGCGCGTACGGACAGCGGCACACAGCCGAGCGTCTCAAACGGAATGAAATGGTGAAGAAGACGCCGCGGTCTTATATAGACGTGGCCGCAACCTGACGCCGGATAACGGACTCCTAAAGACAAGTACGCGCCGCGATTCACCACCTTCCTGCGTACGCGCAAAGTAGAAAATGCTTTCGATGTGCGAGCCCTTCTTAATGTAACAGATAGAAGTAACGAATTTTCAATAAAGCGCCCCGAGCTGAACACTGCAATTTGCCAGAACCGGCGCTCGCAAACCTTAGATTCAGGCGAATGGGCGACAGGACAACGGAACGCAAAATGGCTTCGCGTCCGGCGTCACGGATCGCGGCATAGAGCGCATTCTTGGGAAGAAATTGCGGTTATAGCTGTAACACTACTCTTACTAAAGGTAACGACCAGTCAGTATCAGCAACCTTAGTCCAACGCCACTCTGGTCTTACGCCTTCCTCCAGCAACCTTAGTCCAACGCCGTTCTGGTCTTACGCTTCTCAGTACACAATACTCAACCCGACCTTTAATTTGGATACTGCTCACTTTGGTGGATGACCTTCGAAGTGGAATCTCAAAGTCCATAGGTACATACCACTTCTTAAAAAATTAAAACCCATAATCTTGAAAAACTCTTACTATGTCTATTATTAATCGAAGATACAGATTTTACTTATTTTTAATGATAGGGCCGAGGTTCAGTAATAGGGTCCCGGTGGCACGTTGTAGACGCAGAACTCTAAAAAGTAATTGATTTCAAAAATTTCAACCTTATTTTTATCCAGATTTTATGTAAGTTATTCTATAGGCTTTTTATGTAAGTTATTCTATTTTATTATTATTTATCATTGAACAGACTTCTAAATTGTGGAATACGCTTCTTGATAAGTGGGTCTTTGGCTATTGTTACAATCTGGGTGTCTTTAATTTGCAAGTAAATCGGTTTATCTAAGTAAGAGTGCTTCATCGTAGACTGCAATAATTTATTGCTCTATATCAGGTTAGCCGGTGATGATTTTTTAAATGATTTTCACTCGTTATCATAAAGGAGATTTTCGCATTGACCTCATTAAAACTTGACTCAAAAGTTATTTATTTAACCAGGAATAAAAACATTATTAATTTTAAAAATTACAAATTATTATACTCACATAATGAAAATAGCACCAGTAGCAAAGCAATACATATAAAAAAACTCAGAACAAAAAGAAAACAAACCTCATTGGCTGATTATTTACTTTCTCATCGCATTATCTCGACTCGTTCATCATCATCGTATCAAATCATAAACCTATTAGAAGGCTAGTTAAAAGAAGATCAAATTAAAACAATAAACGACCGGAAACGGCCAAGTGTCAGTAGTTTTCATTATTTATTATCTTTGATTTCAATACGTATGCAATTGACTTTAATTGGTGCTGAGCTCTACTTTGCCATAACCGAAAGCTCCGAAAATAGTAGCTCGGCGTCATGGTTAATTATCACCTAATGGTTACCGACGAGCAATAAAAACAAGTGCGCTAACATCGGCTTTTAAGCTTACTTCCTGCGGTTTCCCAAAAGAGGATTTAAGGCCAGCAGTGAGTTGATACAGCAGTGAAAGTCATTTCGCACTGACTCATTCATTACTTTGCCGATGAAAATCTTAAATTGCAGTGAACACGGCATCTTTCAATCTATTTGTTTGTATAAGATTCAATTACGGAGTGCCTAATGATCTACGCAGCCGTAGGCTTCGGTTAAGAAAATGGCTTGTGCTCACTTTGTCAGCGGGTCAAGTAATTTAATGATAAATAAAATTCTGATTTTGTTTGCTCATTTCAGTTTATTTGTTATTAGAAGTAAATTTACGAAAGTGGGTATAGAATGAAAAGTATTACGATGGATTTATAAAAAATACTCTTAAGTAATTATTATAATAACTTTCTTTTAAGATTGAATATTCCGATTATTGAAATTTAGATTAATTATAAGATATTTTTTAAACTTTTTTTATTTTACCTACATATTTTTGTACACAACAAACTTATAATCTAGCAGCGTACGAAGATATCATAATATTTTTTTTACACAATGTTAAGCATCACGCTTGCCCATAATATCAGCTCAAGCCGCACCCCTATGTTGGACATTAACTGTTCAAAACTCTCTTAGATACATATTTAAATTGAATGTTAAATTACCATGTAAACCAAAATATTGCATTTCGTCGCCTACCAAATTTCGTATATATCATTTTTTTTCACGGGCAAGTGCCTTTACAAACTACAACAAAACAATATACAAACTACACGTAATCGGCGGTTAAAGTCGGCTGCGTCAGCATAGACCAACGGAGATTGTCAGAGAGTACAAACTAGATATCGAAACGCCGTAGTGATAGAGCCCCCGAGAGGTGACAAATTAGACAACGTGAGAACGACCACAGAGTCCTATCAAACGCGGAACATACCACCTTATCTTGGATTTTTAAAATCACTCGGTGAGCCCACTTCCAGTATTGCATGCCTGCTGGAGAGGCAAGTTTGTATAGGGAAAATCTAGAATTGTTATAATTCCATATTAAGATCCTTAATGTACCTACAAACTGCAATAAAATTATTTGTATTTGTATTTGGATTATCTGGGTTGGCTTTCATGAAAAACTTACAATTAAACATTCAGAAATAAGGATTGTATATACCCTAAGCATGACCTGAGCATTCATCCAACATAGTAGCATTCATTCACGTCTTCTTACGGTGGCGTCGAGGTACGGGTCGCCTTCTTCTAACATATGTTCAAGGCGCTGGTTGGCACATGCATCACACTAGTGATCTGGTGCTGCTTGCAATAAAAGTAATCCTGTAATAAATAGTAGTTCTTCCAGTAATAATTTCTAGTAATAAGTTGTAAATTTGACAAAGATCACGGTCACTAGTGTCTGGAGAGCGGAAAATTAATTATAAAAATATAAAATAAAAACGTATTTATATGCACAATTTGGGGCTTATACGCGTAAAAACAAATCTTATCAGAAACGTCGTCGAGATAAATTAAATACATGTTTTATCGCGTATAAGCCCCAAATTGAGCATACAAATATGTGTTAAAATTGCAAAAGTTTAAAATATTAATAAAAGCGTGTTTATAAAAGAATAAAAATACAGTAAAATTGAGAACTTCCTTTAAGTTTGTTAACGAAACCAATGAACTCTGTATCGCTAATATCACTAATAATGAACAATATCGGTTTTTTCGCGAGTGTTTCCCATACGTGCTTAATGCAATATGATGTAGGTTTCTGTGCTAATGTTGTGGGCAGTTAATCCATTCCACGCATTACACCAAATGTACGCGCTTAAGTCGACGCGCCGACCGACAAACGCAGAAATTCATTTCCTTTATAAAATTGTGTACTTATCGTGTTTTTGAAGTGCTTATGACAAGTAAGCCTTTGAACTACTTATTTTAAGCTCCATTACGTACTTCCTCTTTTACAGAATACTTACTGTACAATGAAAACTCAAACCACCGCTTATTGTTATTAGTTTGTTGCTTTTGTTGCGATACGAATCATTTATAACAAAATTTATTTATAATTAAAACTCTCTAAATATTTTCAAAGATAAGGAAGTTTTAATGTCGCACATACACACATACTTGTAGCATTATAACTACATTTCCGAGTGTATGTTGCTTGCCCTAGGATAGATCTTCTTAGCCCTATGGTAGCAAACCTGATCTCTAATTGAGACTTGAAAATATATATTCAATTAAGGTCAAAATGCAATAAATCGTAACATGCAAGTAACAAGTAAATTTAGAACAATTAAACCCCCAACATAAAAAACGACTCAACTGATTTTGATGAAATATAACTAAGAACACTCTCGATCGAATTTATGTGACTAGCAGGGCCTCTTGTGTGATACTGTTCAGTACATGATGTACAATACGTTACTTTATTTAAGTTTAAATGAAATTTACACGAAATTATCATTTCTTACTTCTAAAATGTACTAAGTTAAGTATTTTTATGTTGATCGACTCTTACTCGTTTACATGCAAAGCCCAATTAGCCCTGATAGTTTCCTTTTCATTTTGTTATACATGCTGCTTCCATGAATTTTACACATAAAACTGGCAGGGGGAAGTCTCAACTCTAACAAAAATGATTACTTTAATTAAAGGTTAATGTTTCGCAAACGAATACCTAAATTGAAAAATGTTTTTGTAAACTCACAATATTTTTGAACTATCTATTCAACAATACCCCATACGATAGAGTATATATGCCCCACACGATCCCTATCGTGGTATAGATGAGAGAAATATTTCATCTCTACATTACGTGTAGGGGAGGTACACCATATTTCAATTTTTGAAAATTTTATTTTACCGCTTCATCGGCACATTTTGATTCTTTTAAGCACGCTTTTATTTAACTAATTCTTAATTACATAAAAGTAAAAAATAAAAATAAAAAATAACCCATGCTAACCTAACCTAACGCCAGTTAGGTTAGGTTGGCATGTTACGTTACTCTACTCTTGTACTCTACTCTTGTTGGTTACGCTACTCTTGTATAATATGCTATCTTCACATAGGTACTCTCCAACGTGCATCTTATTATTTATCTACAGATAAACGAAGCAAATTCCAGTACACGTCTCATTTATTTCATTTTATCAGATCACGAATCAATTTGTTAATCAAAAACTTTCAACGGTTTCAAATTAAGACTTCCTCTTGAGTTTTTTTTCTCTTTCTTATTTTAACTTGCTTTTCTGATCGCATATTTTTAGACTATCCAATACGTTTTATTTTTAACCGACTTCAAAAAAGGAATAGGTTATAAATTCGTAGCGTATTTTTTTTTATGTGTACATACATAAAAAATACACAAGTACACGAATTACACCGTCATTCGCAACGAACTTTTGTGTTTCTTGAATTGGTGTATAGAGAAAGCTCCCAAGTAAGTCCGATAATTATTTATTGAGCAGTTTTTTATTATAATTACCATTATATCTCTACTGTTATGACTAAACTGGAGAACTGGAGAACTAAAAATGAAGTGATTCAGTAATCAAACAAACAAACATCAAATTCAATTTTATTCGTAAATATTCGGCTCGCTTCATAACTAGTAGTTTTTTTATTTTTTTACTTTTAGTGGCTTTGATGTTCGTCTCGCAACACGATGGAATTTTTTTTTGTAGGAGATATTCAGTTAGTCAATAGATCTGGGTCGGTCGCTTAAATTCGATAATACAGCGCTTTTACTTGGAACTTTCTTAAACATGGATCAATTATTTTTAAAAGTAATTTTTTTAATGCTTTCCTACATTAGCTTGATATTTTGCTTTATTTGCATTGAATTTTTAACGATGTTGATCTAAAGAAAATAAATCGAGAAAAACTATTTTCATGAACTGAGACGATTGGGCGTATTTAAAAACGCTGTTTTAAGAATCATGAACTTAAAATGTGGCATGGGCCGTAAACTTTAGTCTTATGACATCGTCTTACGTCTAAAACATTTCTTAGTAACCCCTCTTAACATCCATCGCAAATATGTTAACCTTACTCTCCTTTATAAAATTGTTAACTCCTTCAATGACTCCCCCCTTATTTCGTTGTTAAACTTCAACACTCGGTACAGATCCCGTAACCGTAATTACAATATCTTCGCTTTACAGGTTTTCACAAATAATACATCCTTTTATATTCCAAGTGAGAATGAGCCGCCAATATAATGAAATTCTTTTATCTAGTAACTATATTTCACCAAACAATACATGGATATCATATCTCACAGGATTTGATGTATTTTGTCAACTATATTAGATTTACATGTTAGTATTAGATTCAAAACGAATGGCTTAAAGTTCCACTTTTAATTCACTTTATTTCCCACAATGTATTAATCTACTTTACTTTATCTAGCTAGGCATACATCATTTTAGGATGTGATACAGTTTATTAATATGTATTTGAAATATGTACTTTCTCTTATTGCATTCTATCGTGTATATTATTGAATAAAGAGTAAAGTTATAGTACAATCAATATTATGTCAATTAATGTTCGTTAAATAATATAAGTTTCCGGCAGCCTAATGGTGAGGCAGTCTGACTTGCGATCCGCAGGTCCTGGGTTCGAATTCCACGGCACGCACCTCTGTCTTTTCGAAGTTATGTGCGTATTGTTGATTGCCGCCAACTTCAAACGGTGAAGGAAAACATCGTGAGGAAGCCTACATGTCTGAGAGTTCTCAATGATCTTGAAGATGTGTGAAGTCTGCCAACCCGCACTTGGCCAGCGTAGCAGACTATGGCCTAACCTTTCTCACAATGAGAAGATGACCAGTTCCCAGCAGTGGGACAGTTTGTACAAACAGGGCTGATAAAATATATATATATATATATATATAATACAGATAAACTTGAAGCAGGACTCAAACTTACATGCTGATTTACGTACGTAGGTATAGTAAGTATATTCGTGTTATAAAAGTACAAATACGAAGCATCAATATTTATATCACCAGTATTTCTTGGCTGCGTAGCGGGATCGAACTTCATAGAATGAGCACTACCGTCACATCACAAACATTTATGTAATACTGGAATCGCGTGAAGCTATCATTTAGTGACGTTATATTCCTGCCGTAAATTTTATGTAAGTCATAATTATATCGGATGACAAGTGCATTGACGTGGCAGTGCGCGTGCGCGCGCTAATCGTCGGGTAACGGTGGCCAACTGTAAAGTGCGCCACGGCCCGCGGCCCGCGTGCTAAATTTGCCGAAACACAACTCTAGCGGGATAGAAGCTCTTAATTCGAGCTGCCACTAAATTGGTTCTTTTGTCTCAGGTGGCAAGTGATCATGAGTTTAAGTTTATGACATATATATGCCTATACCTACACCCACTTAATGTTTTCTCCTATAGACAACGTACTGTTCAAAGGAACTGTTTCTAGAGACATGATCAGGTTGTTTTCCTTGTGAAGACCCAAACACGAAAAACGTAGAAAAAAAAACGTAATTTTGAGCATAATAAAATGTTAGTAAGGTTTCATACATAAATTTCTTCTCAAATGTGTTACCGGGGGATTCTAATCTATTAAGACTTAGAAAAGCATAATCAACTAAGTACCTATAGTAAGGGACCATGTTATCCAATAAAATTATTTTGAATCACTGTGGTAATACCATAGTAAATACCATTGCAATAGATGGCTCGAAATTGTTCAAAAGTGTATATAAACGCATGTAGGGCAGACTGTCGAATTAGGGAAAACAATTTCGAGTGTGAAGTCAAGAGAAGAAACCAACTGGGCTGGCCAGCATTCGGCAAACTACATCGAGTCTTCTCGTCATCCCACAAAGTCTCAAGACAAAGGTCTTCAACCAGTGCGTCCTATCTGTCATGACATACGGTGCCGAAACGTGGACACTCACAATTGGCATGGTTCACAAATTTAAAGTCACTCAGCTATGGAAAGAGCTATACTTGGCGTTTCTCTGAGGGATCGTATCTGAAACGAAGCAATTCGCCAGAAAACTAGAGTTATCGACATAGCGCAGCGTTTTAGCAAGCTGAAGTGGCGGTGGGCCGGCCATAGGTATCTGTCCCAGAACCGACAACCGCGCGTTCTGGAGTGGAGACCGCTAGTCGGCAAACGTAGTGTAAGGCGCCCTGAGACACGATAGAGTGACGATATACGGAAAGCAGCTGGCAGTGGCTGGAAATGGAAAGCTGAGGATCGTGCTGAATGGCGTTCAATGGGAGAGGCCTATATTCAGCAGTGAACTAAAGTAGGCTGATGATGATGATGATGATGAATACCAAAGTAAAAAAATAAGATCACTTCGCCTATGAACTTTAAGCGTGTCTCAACACGTTCTTTGCAAATTAATATGATGTTTCTAACTCGTGGATTTCAGAAGTAGAGTATAAATTCATTGAAATTTTAACCTATAAGAACTACGAAAGTGCATGGTATCAGCTTTTATCGTCTCAATGAAGCCAATATGCATTTGTACAGCAAATGAAAGTACGTAGGTAGGTGGTAGGTACTTTAAAATATTATGACTCTAACGATGAAGGCCGTGCTTTATGAGCCATAAGCGCAGTCCATCTACTATTATACCTTCTGTGCCGTTGGGCCTTATGATTATAGTTGGTAATAAAGCAGAACTGAGCCATAGACACTCAAGTTTTAACAACATTGACTCCCTGATTCAGACTAAAATTATTTCAGTAAACGTTACGTGAACTATTATTAGCTAGATTCTACATAGACTTTAATCTAAAAAACTTTTGAAATGCTTATGAAAGTGCTCATGATGACTAAGGTAATTTAATTATAGTTTAAAAAACTGACTTCAAACAAAAAATTTTTTTTCAAATCAAGGTAATGTTTAAATGACGTGCGGTAACATACAAAATAAAACCGGCCAAATGCGACTCGGACTCACGCACGAAGGGTTCCGTACCATTATCTATAAAAACGGCAAAAAATCTCGTTTGTTGTATGAGAGCCCTCTTAAATATTTATTTTATACTGTTTTTTAGTATTTGTTGTTAAAGCGGCAAAAGAAATACATCATCTGTGAAAATTTCAACTGTCTAACTATCACGGTTCATGAGATTACAGCCTGGTGACAGACGGACGGACGGACGGACGGACAGACAGACGGACAGACAGCGGAGTCTCAGTAATAGGGTCCCGTTTTTACCCTTTGAGTAAGGAACCCTAAAAAACTGCGCCAAAAAATACATCTGAAATGTTAACATCCTTCAAACAAGAAAAGACTAGATCACAGAGACACACAATTACACACGTCAAACTTTTATCACCCTTCTCTTTGGGTCGAGGATTAAAAGCAGACATAAAGATGAATGTACGCCTTCTATAGGTATATTAATAAAAGAAATGTTGGCATGTCTTTCCAGCGGGTGCATTGCCCTTATATCGCATTTATATTCTAATGAACCAGGTTCGCGTGTCAATAACGACCCTGGTACCGCAACAATGAACTCAAAGACTCTGATTCAGTCTTCGTGCTATGGAGCCTATGAGATTTACCCACTACGGTACTCACTGATCGATTTTCATTGAATGCTTTGACTGTACTTAGCTAATCACATTCCCACCTCAGGAAAAACACTGTAAATAATAGTATACATATAATAAATCAAATTTCCCCCAATGGGAAGACTCCAACCCTTCTCACAATGAGAAGATGGCCCGTTCCCAGCAGTCCCACTGCTTTTGTTTGTACAAACAGGCCTAAAAATATATATATATATTGATGATAATGAAATCTGATCTATCCGCCTCCAGGTTCTAAGCTATCTGTGTGCTGGTGTATACTGATAGCGCCTACCACTTGTTGTCAAAAACATCCTACTTTTCTAAATACCCTTCATCTCCCTAAAATAAAAAACAAAACCAAATGTGTACCAAATTTGATACCGATCAATTAAGCCGTTTGGTAGCAAAAATGTAATATATAAACAGAAAAACACATTTAATTTCACTATTATTACTAGCTGCGTTTTCACTATTATTACTAGCTGAGTTTTACCCACATAGTGATGATTATTGATAAAATAGCCTATGTCATTTTCCAGGTCCTAAAGAATGTCTGTGCCAATTTCACACTGGCTTAGCTGTGAAAAGGTAAAACATAGACAGAGAGTCAGATAGAGTTACTGTCGCTTTTACAATATTAATTTACGATTAGAATTAAAGATAAATTAAACAGATATTATAACGCTACGTATTTCACGTTACTAGAAAAAGTGGATATACCATTTCATCAAAAATTCATTTAAAGCCTTGGAAAAGACTATTAGTCCATCAAACTGACGTAAATAATGAACTGTCTAGTAACTTTAAAACTATATTGTTTCAATCAAACTCCGACAACGCCCCTAACTTAACGCTTAAAACTATTCATTATTAACTATCGACACGTATTTAACACCACGAAATGGGCTTGAAAATTGTACTTCAAAATTATTGGTTCAACACTTCGTTCTAAACATGACGACTTCTACATTAGAAAATGCAAGATGTGAAATTGATAAATCTTTGAATCTGAGTACATTTTGCATGCGCAGAATCGGTCTCTCATTCGAAGCCCCTAAAGGCACCGCAAATTACTTAAAACAGCAACTGATGCTTGTACTGTCGGTCAGCGGTATTTGCTACCACGTCTTTAGTGAAATCGTCTACATTGGTCTCACGTTGTCTAATTCGCCACGAGTCGAGGATGTTGTTCCACTTTTCCATACTTTTGGTTATGGTGCTTTAAGTAAGTATCTTTTTCACTTTTTCCCGTCTAGACATACCTATTCCCTACTAACCTAGTATTAATGTACCTAACTATTTAACCCTCATTTCTCATTGTTGACGTCATCCATTCATTAACACATTTTTACATAATCATTCAAAGAAACTGCTTTACGAATTCAACAGGTATCGCAAAAGTGTCAGTTCTTTGGTACAAAAAGGATGTTTTCACTAAACTTTTGGATGAGCTCGCTGAAATATGGCCGTTGCCTCCATTGAATCAGGACGATCAAGAAATAAAAGATAACAGCTTGAACGCTTTAAGTATGGCACATCGATGTAAGTAAAAATAAGTAATGCTTTATAAAAATATATCGACAAATAAATACGACTGACGACCAAAATAAGACTGATAAATTGGTGTAACATGGAAAGTCATTGTGTAACATGTACATTTTTCTCAATACAGTTGAATTGAGAAATATATAGTGATACCACATCATAAGCTCGTGAAGTCGGAGAAATCCGTCTACATTGCAGGACCTGCGATATATAACCGATTGCCCGTTCATGTGCGTGATGCACCTTCCATTGTTTTGTTTAAAACAAGGCTTAAAACATGGCTTCTGGAACAGTTATTCTACGACAATCATGACATATTGAAATTGCCAGAAGTTTGTTCGTAATTAAATGAATTCTCTATTTTTATGATTTTTTGTTTGACATGCTAATTTTAATACAATTGAATTATTTTATTGTTTTATTATTATTGAATTATAAATTTTATTATTTATTATTATTGAATTATCAATTATTATTATTATTATCGAAGACTCAGAATTAATGTTGTATGTTGTACTTTACACTGTTTATTGAATTTATTTGACATGTAACTATGGAGTTATAAATAAATATTTGTATTTGTATTTGTATTTATAGAGGGAACAAATTTTTGGAACTCTTTGTTTCTTGTTATCTAAGATTTTGTAAAGCTATTTTTTTTTTAGATTGATATGTTCTAACTTCAGTCACCCTGTGTCAGATGTATATCATATAAAAATACGACTACCGAAACGACTACTAGGTATTTTATGCTATTTTATATATTTTTCTTCAGGGTACTTCACAGTCAATGTACTCGGCGTATGGTTCTACAACCTAACACCCATAGCCGTTTATTTCTACGAGCTGTGGCAGAATGGAGAAGCTATCATTGGCTTCGTATGGGTCTCCTGGTACCCTTTTGATAAACATCAACCCATTGCCCATGTTGCTGTTTATATATTTGAAATTTTTGCCGGTAAGACTTATTGACTGCCAGAAACATTGGTCAAAAACAAATCTTACGTAGGTAGACTTGAATCTAACGGGACTACAAAAAGAGAATATAATATAATATTATTAAGAAAGATTATAAGGTATGATGATTTGTAGAACCAAAGAAACAAAACATCCCGTAGTGCATAATCATGTCATCAAGCAAAATGTTCCTTTTATTGACAGAGAGTGAAAGCCTTGATTATATACAATCATTTGACTCCCATTAACACATCGAGGGTAACAATATAGTTGATAGCAGTAAGTAGCAATTAATCTAATTTAAACCGATTATATGCTTTACATGCATCCAAAAAACTTGAATAGAGCAGAACATAATTGCGGTTGCATGTTGTACTAAAAACAAATAGTAACCACTTTCGTTGGGGAGCTGTCGAGAATGAAATGAGCTGCAGCCATCTTATGAATGAGCAAAAAATCAAGACGGCATGAAAACTAGTATAGGCTCGCTAAACATTTGGTTTCACTACTCGACTTTCTTTGAAAATAGTATCATATGCTTCATAATCAACAATGGTAAAAAAATAAAAGGTTAAGTGAAGGTTACAGTAATGTTATATAGAGTTAGGTATATGCAAAAATTCTTCATGCCTAATCATCAAAGAAAAAGCAATTTCTGAATGGGTTTCCTTCTGTAGACAAAGGTTTTGAAATGCTAGTTTTATAGCCAGTTAAAACAGTTTTTTTTTGTATGTGTAAGTGATGATGGGGTCAAATAGTGGTACATATTTGACCTCATCTGCTCTCATATCTCAATGCTTGCCTAATAAAACCCTATTCGTTTTTCTATAACAACCCCAGATTGTACATGGCTGGCAAAACGCTGGAAGAGCAATCAATACCTACTGTTTTTTTTTTTTTATTATTTGAAAAATTCGAGCACCACAGACTCCATGCCTTTTATAAACTAATACTTTTATTTTTTTTAGCTAACTTTACATTTTTTAAACTAGAGTACATTTATTAAACAAGAGGAATAACCTGCTGTTATCATTAGTAAATTGAAACCGAAACGATATTTACACCGTATCTTTTTTTTCATAAGAGTGAAACTTACCAAAATTCTGAATAACCCAGCTGATTCCACTCTTTTCAATTTTTCTTCTTGACTTTTAATCTGTTTCAGGTCAAACCTGTGTGTGGATAATGGTGTGTACTGATCTTCTATTCTCCGGCATGGCGAGTCATATCGGCCTAATGCTGCGTCTGCTCCAGCATCGTCTTGAATGTATCGGCACCACAGAACAGACTGATGAGGAGCATTACCAGGAGATTGTTGACAATATTAAACTGCACCAACGTCTCATAAAGTTAGCGAGATTTAAACACTTTTTAGTTAGCTTAAACCAAAAATACGATGACGTTGCTGAGTCACGTACCTTTAAAGATACCTATATCTATACTAGGTGTGTCCTGTGGTTTCATCCGTAGGTATGGTGATGATGATGTAGCAAGGAAACCTCCAGAACCACTAGTAATCATCATCAACCATTATTTACCCATTGATGAGTAAATGATGGTTGATGATGACAATCTTTAATAAAGTAACAATTTAAAGTAAAATTTTACAACAAAGTACAATCTTTGATAAAGTATCAACGATGGATAAAAAGTCTTGGGTACATTAGTAGTATCGTACAGATAGGTATAGCATGCTGATGATAGTGAACATTTTAGTCATAGGTAGTGATTAGATAAACCAAAGTTTGATGTTTTCAGGTATTGCAGTGATTTAGAAAACGCATTTTCACTTTCGAACTTCGTAAACGTTGTGATGAGTTCCCTCAACATATGCTGCGTTGTTTTCGTGATTGTAGTAGGTATACACGTATATAACTTACAGCCGTTTCTTCGCATGCAATAATGAGAAGAATTTAAATATTTCATTTGAATATGTATTTTCAGTTACTGGAACCAATTATGGCAGTTAGCAGCAAATTGTTCTTGGGCTCAGCGTTGATCCAAATTGGTATGCTGTGCTGGTATGCAGATGATATTTGCACTGCGGTTTGTATTACAAAATCAATTGTAAAATTTGTGTTATTATGCTATGAACGCGTACCTAATTACATTTTAGGAAGAACCTTTTACTAACCTTAAAAATCGTCAAAATTCTTGTATTTTTATGAGTACTTTTGAAAGTACTCATCTTAAGATAGACCCAAATTGGATAGGTTCATCATTTACCAATTGGGAGTTCCAATAGGTATAAATTAATCGCTGATCACAAAGCCCTGATCGACCTCATCGTTAGGGACCTTATCGGTTATAACTAAACAAACAAACAGTGAACAGTATCTCGATCAACCGCAGAATGTTCAAAATTTGAATGCTAACATTCTGGATTCTACCAGACCAGTTCTATAGCTTTTTTTTCTATTCTTCATACTCGTTAACTAACTATATTATTGCATAGTCATCAAAATCACACATCTAGTGGAAATTCTCGAAGAATCGATTATAATATTTGAAACAATTAAAAAGTCGTAGATAATAAATAAAGAACATACATACAATATAGCCAAAAGATGGGCAGGCGACCTCATACAAGTAGCAGGAATACGCTGGAATCTGGATGCAGGCCGCTTACGTTAGATCTTTTTTGGAAATACTTCGGAGAGGCCTGTGTCCAGTAGTGGCCTTTTTGTGGCTGAGATGATGATTATGAGATATACTTATTAACTAGTAAGTAGTTTGAAGAAGACTTACTTATTTTGACAGAATGCAAACGTGGCTATATCTGCCTATAAAGGGAATTGGTATGTGACCAACCCTCGTTGTCGCCGTGCACTGCTTTTTTTAATAAAAAGGTAAGTTTGGTGACAAATGCAAATAACTGATAATTAGTCAACTATGGTTGTTCATACTTACATTTTTTTTTTTTTTTACAGAGCTCAAAAGCCTATTGCATTTACTGCAATGAACTTCACCGATATAACACTGGTGACCTACTCATTGGTAAGTAAGATTTACATACGCTTATCAGCATAAGTTAAGCTTACCCACTTAGTCTGCGAAGAGATGTGACCCCCTGACATAGTTAAAAATGACATCCCCATATTTTGAATACCTTCAACACACTTAAGTTTTGTCACTCCTTACTTCCATGGACCAGCATGATGTGGAGTATCCTTCCTCCAATGGACTTCCCATCGAAATTCAACAAAGAGTATTTTAAAAAGGGAGTTAATAAACACTTATCTGGGATAAAATATCGGACAAGTGCGAGTGAGACTCGCCCACCGAGGGTTCCGTACAAACTAGTAGATAAAAGGGTGAAATCATTTTTTTTTTGTATTTTCCTTCTTATACCGAAAAATATATATCGTTAAAATATGAAAAACCTGTTTTAACTTATGCTAAATAAGCTCTTTCATATGATATCCCACACAAGTTACAATTGATCCGCGAGGGTCGCAGTGACAGGGAGGCTCGTGGCCTCCCACCCTCCTCGAAAAAAATAAATATAATTTTATCCCACATGATATGGTTAATTCACTTTAAAATTTGGACCCTCATTCCTTGCTTAAAGACACTATTTTTTTTTATTAAATAAAATACATAAGGTTTCGGATTTTTTCCTATAAGTGTACTATAACACAATGCTTCTTGCCAAATTTCATAGTTCAAGGTCAACGGGAAGTACCCCATAGGTTTTGATTCCCTTGGGAGTGTCGAAATGTGCATTTTTTACGACATATTCGGCTGTAACTTATTTTTACGAAAACTGAGAAATTTTGTTTTCTTTCTGCAGCAAGGCACTATAGATCTGCATTTATAGTTTTAATTTCAACACGATACCTTCACGCGTTCCTGAGATAAAGGTCTTGACACCCGGACGGACAGACAGATGGACAGACGGACAACAAAGTGATCCTATAAAGAACCCTAAAAATCACTAACATCGCCATTTTATTGTTATTGGTTATTTGCTTTACATCAGCATACCCATTAGCATTTTTGCGACTATATTGTCAAAAAAACTCTGTCATTAATATAATATTGGATCTTAAATTTATTACATCTTTTATATTGTTTCAGATTTTATACAGAAGTTATTCATATTTCGCACTCTTGTACACAATGTACAGTGAAAATTAAATAAAAAATAGTACATCGACACTCGATTATTTATACTTTAATAATTAAAGACTAACATATTTGCATAGATAAATTATAAGTAAATTAGTGATCTGCTGCTTAAATAAAAATAAATTAGTAACTTGTTAGAACACTTCTTTATTATACTTAAGAATAGGTTTGCTTGTAATAATGTCTATATAGAGGAAATATGAACTTGCTTCAAATAAAAACTATTTACAGTTAAGCTACGGTAGTTCCTGTCAGTATTGTCACGACTTGTTTACGCCCTTGTCAGTTCTTACAGTTAAATAGTAATTTCCATTCGTAATAGTGCGAATAATTTTACATTTGACCTAGTTTTACTAGAAAACTGGTTGTGCTAATAAACATAATTTTGTATAAGGTTTGAATAGCCCGTAATCCGGACATTTCGTGGGCAGTGGCCGACTAACTCAATAGAGTCTTTGCCATACTGTTCTGCAGGCTTAAGTGATGAAGTCATCAATATCCGATTCTATAGAAGACCAGAGCCTACCTAGTATTCCAAAACACAGGGAACTAGACGCACCTGGTACGTCACAGATGACGTACAAAGTTAAAAATGCTCACTTTCAAACTGCTCCCCATTATATATCTACCCCTATCAGTAATAGACAAACGTATGCCCAAAAATCTTTTGCTTATACTTCTTCGGTGAAGCAATCTAAAACGCCTGAACTCAACAAAATAAATGAGTATGCTGTCCTGAAAGTGTACGAGCATAGAAACTTTGGGAAGACTCCGTCGAACTACAGCAGAATGTCTGAAGATTTCAGCATACCAAATTTATCAAAATGCAGGTCTTTTATATATAACAGACCTAAATTTGCTACGCCTTGTTTAAGATCACATTATTATAAAATGGACTCGGTGAGTAAGATTATTTGTTTTTATTATTCTGTGTATGCTATAATAATAAGTATAATTATGTATATTATATGTATATGTACTTAATTGTTTATAAATATTTACGCATTACATGCATTCAACTTGCATATAAACTTGCATTCTTATTAATAGTGTACTCGTGTGGAAGGAAATAGACATGATACAGAATGTATATATTTACCAAAACTACAACCAGACGAAGCAGAATTTTTGCAACTTGTCACAGAAAACAACGTCCAATTGGTCGAAAAATTTCTCGAAGATCATCCAACCGTGAATATAAACTGCACAAACTTCCAGGTCAGCTTGTTAGCAATAATACAGATATATGATTATTATACAACAATAAAAATGCATATAATAGACACTAACACCCTATGTAGGGCATATCGCCGCTTCACATCGCCGTGAGTAACAGATCCGGAGAAATGGTGGAATTTCTTCTCAGAAATCCGTATACAGAAATTGGTGACAGTGTATTGCACGCTGTAAGAGATAACAGTATAAAAATATTGGGTAAATTATTTTTGGCTTTCACTTGCTATGCGAAACCCGCTTGCAGTAGTCTTGATAAGACTTTATGGCTTGCAGTTATGCTCTTGGATGCACAGAAGAAAGTTTCTCCCGGTCTAGAATTTGCTGGAGCGACACATTCTACAGTTTTTCCTTCACACATAACTCCGCTAATTCTCGCGGCTCAGCTAAATAACTACGAAATAGTAACATTGCTGATATCTCGCGGACACACAATCACCGATCCTCACATGCCAAATTGCGATTGTATAAACTGCAAGTAAGTAACAATGACCGGATAAAATAATAACATTTCTTTGACCGCATTCTTATGTATACTAGATACTGGTTAACTACATGTTACATTCACACGTTCAAAACGGCCGTCAATTTATGGGTAATTTTCGACACAATCGCTCTTTAGTGTCAGTATGGTTTGAAGAATTGTGTTACGCATTCGAACAGTTCTCGCGAGCCAAAAACGGCTCAACTCTAATGACTACATTTTGTCTATTGGTAAAAGAGTGTTAAACTGTTGAATAATGCAGTTTGACTGCATCTAGCCACGCCCACACTTCTCGGGCTTGTTTCTTGTTTCCGCAAGATCTGATTCACAGCACACCGTTAGTGTTATATTGCCTATTTAACTGACCACCAAAGGAGGGTAATGATTTTCAAGTGTATGTAGTGTAAGTGTATAAGTACGCAGCTATGTCTAGTTCATGGCACGCTCTAAAGCCTAAACAGCTTGACAGATTTCAATTTTAAAGATTTCATTAGGATATCAATTGTAGGAATTGTCATCATCATCATCATCTCAGCCACAAGAAGTCTGCTGGACATGGATTTCCACAAAGACCAATTAGAAGCGGCCTACATCCAGCGACTTCAAGGTACTTGTATGAGGTCATCTTTGTGTGAGGAATTGTGGGTAAATTGTAGGAATTACTTAGGGTATATTATATCTAGATGGCGTCCGTGAACGATATAGAAGGATAATTAAATAAAATTATCAGCTTATTTTGTTTGACTATTATCCCTCTATATTGTATCGGGTATCGGTTCGTACAGTCAGTATTGTGTAGCTATATTTCGCAGTGGAGTATTTTATTTTTCATTTAATAATATTACTTGACCGAGGAACTGCGTGCTGAATGAAGATGAATTGCATGGCAGCCGCACCCGCCTGTCCATTTACCAAGCCATATCCTCCCCTGCCTACTTGGTGCACGTGACTTCGGACCCCATCCTCGAAGCATTCCGTCTCACTGAAGAGTTAGCAGCCAACGCGGCGTCTTACAGGCATCTCGCAGCAGAGTATTTCCAACTGAGAAATCAAGTCAGAGAGTTTGCTGTCTGCTTAATAGGTAACAACCAGTTAATGAAACAGAAATAATAACGTCACAATATTTAAATGTCGCTGTAAGCACTTATACTTTGGCAGTTTTTGGTACAATAATGTGATGCCGACACCGGAATACAGCTGTGTAATTTACTCGATGTATCGATGTTGACGTGGAACCGCATCGTGCTATATATAGACATAGGACCGGGTCCTTAGTCGATTTTCATTATTATAGTTTTTTTTTGCTTGTTGATGTTAGCGTCATGCTTGCTTATTTGCTATTTGTCGAGTTTATATTGAATTATTCTTTATTTGCAGATAATTGTCGTACTTCGAACGAAGTGGAAATTATCCTGAAACAAACGTCAGGTTGTGAGGGACGACGTCATTTTGTTTTACCTCGACTACTACTGGCCGTTACTTGCAAACAGTATGAATTCGTCGCACATCCTAATACTCAACAGGTAATTAGCTCTACTTATGAAACGTAACAATGTAGATTACCTTACTTTTATCTATACACAGGGTGTGTAAAATGAACTTTTCCACGCTAGTGGAAACTAGCCCTGGAAACCGAACTTTACGAGCTAGTAAGATGAAAAAGTATTTAGTAAGTCTCATAACTTTTGAGTGTTTTTGGGCTACAGAATTCGATGCCCTGATTCACATTTTCATATTTTTTCCTCGGCTAATGGATTGACTCGAAAACTCTTTTTTCGAAACAAAACTATTTTTAATTCTAGCAGACGCAACCTCTAAAGAATTATAAACTCTATACGACACACCTGTCTAAGGAGGTTAACCTAAGTCAGCATTAAATCTCTTCTGTCGCTGATGAATCAAATGTTTTGTTGTTAAAACTAGAACGCGCGCGGCCGTTCTTTTACCAGCTGGTGGCTTAAAAGCTCTAAAACTGCATATCACGGCTATTAACTACCATCTGTTCAAGCGTGATAGGTATTATTTTACTACCGTGCACTCGTATCTGTTATTTAGATAACGCGGTCACCACGCACTACTGTCCAATTTTCTTTCTACTTTTAGGTATTGGAGTCGTATTGGTTGGGAGATTGGTACAGTTGGCGCGGCAAATCGTTTCTAGCCAGATTTTTTATTGTTCTATGTCGTATTTTTATGCTGCCGCTTATTTTGCTGTTTTGTATTGTGAGTAATTGTATTTAAATTAGGAAATAATTACAATTAATTTTAAAACTTTACTGAAAACCCAATTGCGTATTTATGAAGCAAAATGTGTTGTGGTTTATTTCACCGACGCAGTGCTACCAAAAAACCGGAATTATTTTTAAATGGTCATTGCTGACAAATAAGTTTGTCTTTTTTGATCGAACTATTAGAATTTTTTGAAAATAATGTATCTAGGTATCTTACGGTGCGCGGTGGTACTCGAGAAGCAAATGGCGAATCTAAGATACCTCGCACATTAAAATCGTCAAGCCGTTTCGACGGACCAGAAATTAGACCACAGCTTACGCATGACTTTAACAACGTAGTTGCAAATACTGCCTGTTAATTTCACCAGTCACTAGTGCAAATTCCGCCACACTAGTTCTTGTAAGACACCGTTAGTAATGTAGGCTACGTTTACATTTCCCAAATCACTGAATGCTATGGTGACTGCCAAAACACGAAAGTTTCATTAACCTTTTCTAAACTACATGTGCCAATTAGGCAGTAACGTGACTAGAAAATAACAGAACACTGTCCTCAGCTGCCCGGGGCACTATCTTACTCTTAGTAGGTACTACAAAGTAGGTAGGTGTCTTCAAATCGCGAGTGAAATGAGTTCTTCTAGGCAAGCGCGCTACATCATAGACCATAACTGTCGCTTAACACCAGGTGAATTGACGGTCAAGCGCAAGCCTATTTTCGAATAAAAAATAAAAAAACTACACGTGTGGCTTTTAATACTCAGAACTTCAGTAAAACTCCTAATATTCTATATGCAGTATTTAAATATTTCCGAGCTGTTCCGACTACTGGGATTAAAGTTTGCTATTTCAATAGTCAGTAAATCGACTATGAATGGAAGGTTAATCACATAATTATCACGTGACCATTCGAACAAGCAGTAAAAATATGAGTATGAAATCTGGAATCGTAAAGAAGCGTTAATATTTTAGCAGACTACCAATTTCGATGTCAGTGGTAATTGATTTACTTGACTAAATTGTTTTTTTTCCAGCTGTAGGACAGTGTAGGTTCAAAAAAAGGTCCTAATACCCAGATTTTATAAATAACTGGTTACCCAGCTAGTTCACTCGCAATTTTCTTATCAAAAGGACAACAAACTACTTTGCCTAATCTCGTTACGGTTCAGCTATTAATCTGAAACAGCTAACAATCTTATTTAGGTACTTTCGCATATATCGATGTGTATGAATCCAAAAAATAGTGTATTGTACTCATATAAACCTTACCTATATAATGTAGCTATCTACATCGGCAGTTTTTACCTCGCCACAAGCTGCTGAAGCACTACCAGATCCCGCTGAACAAGCTGATCACTCATGCCGCCTCTTACTTTGTGTTCCTGGCCCTCGTCTTCTACATCTCTAATCAAGATAAGAGGAAAATGCAGCGTGGACCGCCAAATACTGGTAAACTACAGAATTCAATTCCTGGACGTCATCTATCTGAAGCTTTGGTGTCTCGATCATAACGCACAACGCTGCGATTAACCGCTCCAACATAGCATCACGCTTCCTTTTCATCGCTCACGCATACTGGAATGGAACAAGAGACCATTCTAAAAGTTTTAACACACTTTTATTAGCTTCACCTGTATGCATGTTTGTTTGTTTGTAACCGACTCCTTTGGGCTTGATTTTGACCCACTTTAAACCGTCAGATTTCATTCAAACTTTGTAGACTTATCGAGGACCGATGACAATACAATAATTTAACTATTATTCATTCGATTATTTGTGTCCGACACCACATACCGCAGCGTTGTGCTATATGATCACGATGCATATAAACCATACTTTTACTAACCTTAGTTCCATTGCCCAAACATAGCTATACTAGTGCGATTAAAATAATTTGATGCAAAACATAGTAATAATTACATCGTTTATATGAATCCAAGCAACAAAATCTCCATACAAAGCAGCAAAACATTTTGCCTTCAGCTTTCAGATAAGATTATTTCAAGATTTGAACAATTAATAACACTAGGAACACGAGACTGCGTCGTGAAACCATTTAAGGAAACGTTTTGCATTTAGATTAGCGCCTGAGAATATAAAGTTACAAATATTACAGCTTTTCGAGGTTTGTAGCGTCTTGCTTAATCTTAAATCTGAATTCTTATAAAAAAAACTGATGGCCTCGATCTGTTTTAAATATGAATTCGTAACTGTCGAGATGAAATTCGAGTTCAGATGATAAGATGTGATAGATGTTAGTATAATGCAGCCATGCTTATAACCTTTGTTAGAGCAGCGTTGGAATTGGAACACTGCTGCTTATTCTTCTAATTGACCTGTACATTTTGAGGGCTATTGGCAGGTTCCTACTTACCTATTTATTGAATAACAAGATTACCAAGTTCAAAAGTAAAATTTAAAGCCGTGCTAACATAAAAGTGTCGTAGGAATACCCACGTACTTTACATACTTAACTTTTTATCATGATAACTAATAGAATCATCACGATTATCATTCCCCTGTGAATGTGGCTAAACGTAGAAAATTGCGAACAGTTGTTGTAATAACGCGACAATTTTTTTAATACGGTAACTTTCTTAGACCTCTTTTTTTTTCTTCGACGTTTATGCTACCTATTAAGTAGTGGATGTGCAAGCAGTAGATGTCGCGAGCATACCAATAGGCACAACAAATAAGTTCAGATAGTTCAATATAAATGCGCACTAGGTGGACCGAAAATTAGATGCCTATTTAATATTATATCTATTGTAAAAGCGAAAGTAACTCTGTCGTCTGTCTCTCTGTCTGTTTGTTACCTTTTCACGGCTGAACCAATCGTTATAAAATTTGGCACAGAAATTCTTTAGGGCCTGGAGTATATTTATTATGGGGTATATTTTATCATCATCACCATCACCGTTTTTCATCACTACGCGATTGACAACACGGGACGCAGCTAGTAACCCATATACATAAATAGTTAATTCATTCTGTTGTGAGTTTCACACAACATTGTATAGACTCGCTTCGCTCGGTCGATCAATAAAATCACATCACAAGCATAACTATAAACGGTAGATTTATCTTGTCTATCTGTAAATATGTCTATGGGATCAATTCGATTTCTCTGTATTAAGAGAACTGACATCACATTTTCTTCCGATAAAAAAATACTTGAAATCATGGGATTATGCAACTAAATGACGAGATGAGCAAATCGCCCGCCCGATGGTAAGCGACACGCTTGCCTATAAATCCTATAACTGTTCAATTCTACCCAGAGCTTTGAACTTCAAAATCGTGACGATGAACGGTGAGATTATCACTGACCCTTGCCTTGGTCATCTAATTAGCAAAGGTACTTTAACAGATGGACTTTGACAAAAAGTACTCACTATATAGTACCTACAACGACTAAAAGTATCGTATTGAAAGGCACAACGTTTCCTGTAAAATAACTATAACTGCCAGTAAGTGGATGCCTAAAAGGATTTAAGTAATATCTAATATTGCAGATCACAATGCCACACGATTTTTAGATGTAAGAAAGTCCTGGTCAAACAAGATGCTCTATACCAGTCCAGAAATTTCCATGTCAATCTCATCCGCTGCAGCCCTGTTTTTATAAGATTTATCCAATTGCTGTACGCATGCCTATCTTCGTTGAGCGTAGGGGTAAAATCCATCTGGCCAAGCGCGAGTTGATAGAATTCTCACATCTTAGTGAACTTAGCTAATCTGGGGGCACGGCAGTGGCCCCGCCAAGTCGAGCGGCAAGGCCACGCCGTACCATCCTTTTCTCGAAGCCATTCAGAGCACTTTTGACCCCCCTGTAACTTCGTTTTGGATAAATACATACTTACAGGTTTGCTTCATGATGTTTTCATTCACTGCTTGAAACAATCATCATCATCTCAGCCACAAGAAGTCCACTGCTGGACATAGGCTCCTCCCTCTTCCCCCATGCTTGCCTCTCTTCCCGTGGGTGCCGTAAGAACCGGCTAAGAAAAATACTACCAGCGATAGGCAGCAGCATCCTCTCCGGAAAACGCCATCTACTGCGCTCGCCAACCTGTATGCCAAGCGTGGCGAGTAATACAAACCCCCCTTAAAACAATACATACACAATAGGTTCTTAATTTAAGTATGTGTGCCTTTGGGATTCGAAACGAAACCTTCGAAACGGAAGTCAAACTGTTTATCAACTGGGCTACCGTAACATAACTCTTGTCTCATTGAAAATAACGACAAATCTGTTTGTAATTCACTAGGCGCCGAAACTCCACTTATCCTATTCGTTTGCGGCTACACCTGGTCTGCAGTCCGCATGTCGCTGATGCAGGGTCCTCGCCGCTACTTCACGGCCATGTGGAACTGGGCAGAGATCATCACGCTCACGCTCTTCTGGCTTACCTTCGCGTTGTGGGCCTTAGCCGCTATAGATACAGATACAGACGACAATATCTTTCATAAAGGTACGCTTTGTTATCCAACAACAGATTTAGCTATGTTGGTATGTTAGATTCCGCTGATTTTTTAACTTCTACTAATCCGACGACTAACAGTTGATATTAGTTTACTTGAAAACCATAAATTACCATATGTATAAAAATTAATTCTGACATACTTTTTATTCAAAAATTAGGTGCTAAATACATTAATGAAATCTATGTGAAAATCAAACGAACGTACCAAGCGAAGTTTGGAGAATTAGATCTTTTGAATCAAGAGCGACGCACGACCGCGAATACTCAGAAAATAGCTTAAAACAACATCTTGCTGCCTATTTCAGGCCGTAAAGAAACTTAGAAACTGGTTACGCAGCACGCCCACATGAACTCCCATATTTTCCTTTTTTAATTGGCAATTTAAAAGGACGTAGGTACATCTACGTGATGAACTAATAAATTGTGTTGATTTGCGAAACTAATTATATATCTAAAAACCGGACAAGTGCGAGCCAGACTCGCCCACTGAGGGTTCCGTTCAAAATAGTAGATAAAAGGGGAAAATCATATATTTTTTTTTATATTTTCCTTCATAAACCGAAAAACATACATCGTAAAAACATTTAAAAACGTGTTTTAGCTTATGGTAATGAAGCTCTTTCATATGACACCCCACATGATACGGTTAAATCACTTTAAAATTTGGACCCTCATTACTTGCATAATGACCCTATTTTTTGTGATTAAATAAAAAAAAACCAGTTTTCGGATTTTTTCCTAAACACAATGCTTCTTGCCAAATTTCATAGGTCAACGGGAAGTACCCCATAGGTTTTGATTCCCTTGTGAGTGTCGAAATAAGCGATTTTACGACATATTCGGCTGTAACTTTTTTTACGAAAACCGAGAAATTTTATTTTTCTTTCTGCAGCAAGATATTATGGATTTACGTATACGGTTTTAATTTCAACACGATACCTTCACGCGTTCCAGAGATACAGGTCTTGACACCCCGACGGACGGACAGACGGACAACAAAGTGATCCTATAAGGGTTCCGTTTTTTCCTTTTGAGGTACGGAACCCTAAAAATAGCTATTCGGGCGACATATAGGTGCAAATATTTTTTCTTGCCCCTAGCAATTTGTCTAGTCTAAAATCGTTAAGGATTTCCAAATTATTCGTATAAAAAACACTAAAACTCATGTACAATTTGCAATAATTTCGTTTTAATTTTATGTAAATTAAGTTCACCTTTAATCTCGCGTTCCCATTACACTTTCATCCGATCCGATTTATTTTTTTCGCAACATGGCATTGGCACTTTTTATATAATAATTATAGCATACGTTTATCGCCGTTTTCTGTTTACGATACATTTGTACTCCCTCTAAGTTCAGTATTTATAATTGTATTTTCATTATTGTACCACAATGAATCATCAGAACGCATATCTGCTGAATTATTCGTTGCACTACACTGTCATTATTTACTTTGTTAATTTTAGTCAGACATTCATCACATCTATCTGATTTAGTAGTCTCATTTAATTTAGTATTCTCAGAATTCCGGGACATATTTGACACTCATTTCGATATACCGTCATTAATATATCAGTTTTGTCACGTTTTTTTTTTATATTATCTTAGTCTCATCAAGCTTTAGTGAAGTCTTGGACTGTAGAAAATTTGTCTAGTCCACAATCGTGTACTAGCACTAGAAACAATGCATTATTATGATTTTTAGATAGTATTTAAAAAAAACTTAATACATAAGTGATATTATTATACATTAATCATTTGCCTACTTCTCGCCTGACAAACAGGAATACCTAGTTCAGGCATATAATTTATATTTTACCTAAGTTAATTTGTGTATTTAAATAGTTCTTTATATGTACAAATTGTTTTTACAAATAAAGTTATTATTAACTTTTCTTTTCATTAACTGCTGGATTTATTACTGACCTTGGTATCCGAAAAAAGTCGTAATATGCGGGTTTTATAAAAATAAAATTTGAAATCAGTAAACTATTTTTTTTATTTTTCATTTTTCCATAGAGCGAAAATATTGGAATCAATACGACCCTACTCTACTCGCCGAAGGGACATTTTGCCTGGCCACGATCTTTGCATTCTTCCGTCTCATGTTTCTGTGTCAGCTTAGCTACCATCTAGGGCCACTACAAGTATGTAAACGCCATTTTTGTATTCAGATTATTTAGACATTCGGACAGCACGCTTGTTTACGTCTTGTTAGTTGCACTTGTTTGGATAACTGAATCGGAAAAGATTTCTTCGTTAGATGTATGCTTGGACAATTTTTACGAGATGTAACAGTGAAAAACAAGTTAAGGCGTTATTGTACCCATTCGTTATTATGAGTTACTTTTCTTTTGAGATCAAATGAAAACCCGAAACTAAAGTTTCTTTCTGTTCTATAGATTTTGTCATAGCTTTGACATTTTTATATGAAACAGCTGATTTATTTTGTGATTCAGAATTTTCAGAATTAGATCCATAACAAAAGTAGTCCATGAGTATGTATGCAATAAGTCTTGAAATTGTCAAGACTAGAGTGAATAGATATCTTCTAGATCGACGAGCTCCATCCTCAGCCACACTGTCGCTTAACATCAGGCGAGTTGGTGGTCAATTGTAGATCTATCTAGCGTAAAACAATCAGACGAGTTATGAAATGAGCTTTCAGGATTTTGATAAAAGATATATTTCGTTTTTGGGGAACCGATATTCGGTATTTCACAACAAATACGGTACCTACTTCTTTTAAGAAAGACCGCCAAATACAGTTGAATATAGTCGGAAATTTCGACTCAAAAATAGACGTGAATAACTCATATTATATTTAAAAGAGTACTGAATTTATTTTCAGGTATCTCTGGGGAAAATGACCCTCGACATCTACAAATACGTCATAGTTTTCGCTATAATCATTATGGCTTTCGCTGCTGGGCTCGCCCGTTTTTACCAATACTATGATGGCATGGTGTACGAAGATCAATTCGGAATGAAAATAATGCAGGTAGGTATAGCTTTCTTCTCCTATATCAGGTTAAACAATTTCCTAAACACAATACGGGCTTCACAATCATTAGAACAGTTCGTTTCATTTCACGCATGATTGCAACACACAATGAAAACGTTTACTGTTAGAATAAATTTGAAATCTTATGAGACCTAGGTTTAGTAAGGAAACCTACTTACATATTAAAAGTTTTTATAGCGACAAGTGCACTCAGAAACTACATAACTAAAGGCAAATACACTATTTTCATATTCCAGAGAAATAATATTAGAAATATTCCAATGCAGGTTATTTTAACCGACTTCTAAAAAGAAGGAGGTTCTCAATTCAAATGCATGATTTTTTTCGTATGCTTGTTCACCGATTACTCCGCTAATTATGAATAGTTTTTGACGATTCTTTTTTGGTTGGTAGGTAGAGGTGGTCCCATATGAATTTTATCAAAATCGGTTTAGTACTTTGGTTTGTATAACAAAATAATTAAAATAATGTTATTCAAGTAAATGAATTGTGTATTTTGAAGTCTGTTTTTTTTCAGTTTTTTAACCTATATTTATTACTTATCCGAGTATACGGCCTTACGGAAAAACGTTACTTAACTTTAACCATCGTCTTAAATTCTTTGTCTTCTTTCCGCAAGTGTTATTTACGTGACAAGTTTACAAAATATGTTAAGCATTGCTTAAAGTTAAGTAACGTTTTTCGGTAAAGCCGATAATATGTCCTCTAAATGCGAAATTGACGTCAAATTAAAATTAATTGACGGAAATATCAGCAAACTTTAGTGCGGGTTATTTTGCCTACCCTTGTTTTTCTCTAATTTTATTTGACATTTTTTGTATTAATACCTGACACTAATATTTTATTTGTGTGTTTTTAAATCAGCTAATTCTAATCTAATTTCATATTTTGTATATGGTTAAATACAGCCGAAATAAAGATTATTATTATTGAGCTGTATGTAGTACCTACAGCTCAATGCTCTAATTGGGAAATAAAAAAAATAATAAAATACCGTCAATAAAATTTCCAGCCAACTTTAGTGTTTTGAAACCAATAATAATAATAAGTAGTCCTTTTACAAGCGGAAAAGCTCGTTAGTGCCGCGTAGGGAAATGGTGTAGATATACAAAATTATCCTCACGAGAATGTTCATAATTTTAATTTTATTAAACATTATTAAGCTATTGCATAGCTTCTATCGCGGGCCTTGAGCGTGGAGACTGAATCCAGAAATTCCGTAACGAAAATAACCTAACACACCGCGCGTATAGCTATTATGCAATAGCTTTACCGCGGCAGTCTCCGAGTGCCACGCGTCTTTTTTTATTAAGGCCTTGCACCGTTTACTGCTAGCGTATTTATTTATCCTATCTACCGATTGGCATATTCGTATTATTTCAGCTTGTTAAGTAATTATCTTCAATTTCAATTGATGTTAAAAAAAATAGTTTTTGAAAATCTTACCAAAGGATCATCTTGTACACCCCGGTGTCCAAGATGTATCACACCTTAGACCCTTACCAATAAATCGACTTTGCCTTTCCTTATCTAGGTGTCATCGTTTACAAGTTTAAGTGACACATTGAAAACCCTATTCTGGGCGCTATTCTGTATGGCGCCGCTGGAGAGCGCCGACATAGTACTGGAGAATACGAGAGGACCCAAGCACCAGCACAATCCCAATCAAAATGCGCACGAGTTCACCGAACGGGTTGGATACTTCTGTTTTGGATGTGAGTAAATTAAGACAAAATAGAAAAGTATTACCGGCCTTACCGAAAATCGTTACATAACTTTGATCAACGTCTTAAATTCTCTGTCTTCTTTCCACAAGTGTCATTACGTGTCAACGAGAAGGTGACAAAATATGTTAAGCATTGCTTAACGGTCTTCGGTAACGCCGTTAATATATAGTAATATACTTAGTTTAAAAAACAAAAAAATCGACTCCAAAATGCGCAATTGTTTTAAAAACCAAACTACTGAACAGATTTTGGTGAAATTTCTATGTCACCAATCTAAAATATAGTATGTTATATTGTATATGCTATCTAATAAAAAAAAAGTATTTTTCATCTTATTAGCTTGGAAGTTGCTTTTTCTAAGGTCTAGAAAGCAAGCGGGGAAAATATCATTTTATCCCCTGGGGCTGAAAAGTAACTTAAAATTCGAACACGACGGAGCTACCTACACATTTTCAGTACAAAATATTTCCAACTTAAATTAAATTTAGCTTAAAGAAACACTAAATATTGTATAAATATAACTTAGAAATTTTGTGAATTTACGTAAAATGTAAATAAAAATGTACGAATTCAATTTCTCTGGCCAATTTTTTGCGCTTTTACACCAACCATTTAACCATTTTTAACCATTTGCACGAAAAAGGTTTGAATGTGTGAAGAATAATGTGAGTTCTGCCATGCATATTAGAAGAAAAATAAATGGCACAGTGCGTGTCGTGCCACGCGCAATGTACGATTCCGTAGTTACATACTACGAACAATATACGAGTTAACTTATGTTAGTTTAATTGAAATATTCATTTTTGACTTATGTAAGTAAGTACCTAATTATTTTAAGTTGATCGACTATTACTCGTTTACCTGTAAAGTGTACTTAGTCGTGATAGTTTTCCTTTTAATATCCTCACATATGCTACTTGAATTTTTTTTTCTTTTTTAATTTTGTTTTCAAAGATTTTATTCTACGACTATTTCGGCATATTTAACTAATCCATAAATATAAATATCCATGCCAAATTACAGCTTTTTAGTACCTACTTATAGTCTTTGAGCAATGCCGCGGACAGACAGACATGGACATGGCGAAAATATAAGGATTCATTGTTTACTACGGAACCCTAAAAACGAATTAAAAAACTTTGTACAATGTAATTTTCATACGTTTTGTTATAAATGATACTTAAAATTAATTAAATGTTCACTTTTTATATATGACTTAGTCTTAGTTATACGATAACAAACTTATAAAAAGAATCGAATTATCAACCTCTTTCTTTTTGAAGTCGGTAAGTATGATAACAAAGAAGCTGTCTAACCATACAATAGGTTTATTTTCAAATCAATGTCCTTCACTTTAAAATTTCCATCCACTTTCTAAAATAGTGTGGAAACTTTATTAGACTTAATTTTCTTTGGAGTTAAATATTTAATGCTATAGAAAGACTTAGGTACAGTCACCGTAGGTATCTTTGAATCCGGTCAAACATTGTACATAGCTTCTTTCGAAGATTCTTGACGATTATACTCCAAAAAATTAGTAGTCAAACTTTACTTACGTAATGCATTAATTAACAGTTGTTTTAACCACTATTATTTTTGGGAAAAGATCAAGAATTTGAATAAACCTATGTACAATGTTTGACACGGATTGAAAGTTACCCACGGTGACAGTACCTACTTCAACATTCTCGGCAAAGTTTATGATTGCAGGTTTTGAAGTGATATCCGTGATAGTGGTGTTGAATATGTTAATAGCGACAATGTCTAACACCTTCCAAAGGGTCACGGATAATGTCGCAATAGAATGGACTTTTGGGAAGACTGAGGTAGGTACCTAACGTTATTATACCTACTAATATTAATATAACGATATCATTTAAAAAAGTCCAGTTCGCGCTGTATTTTATTCCAGGTGTACATCGACTACATGTGGCAGACGACCCTGCCTTCTCCTTTCAACCTGATCCCCACAACGTCAGGCCTGGCCAGCATGTTCGAGTGGCTTCGAACCAAGATGTGCAGATCCACAGGCACTCAGGCGCAGTGGTCATGCTCTTACTGCTGTTTTATTGTAAGTTAACAGCTCTTCCCATATGTTGCATAGCTAGAAATTACACACAGTCAAGTTCTTCCGCTCCTTTCTTCCACGAATTAGCAAGGTATGTCCTCCCTTCGATACTTTCCGCCGAAATTCAAGAGTATTTTAGAAAGGGTGTCTACAAAGTACAAACACCTTCTCCGGGGTAGCAAAGCAATAGTGTTGCAATATCGACTACACGAAGATTTTCTAACATCGTCCAGGTGACAACCTACTTGTTTATGCTTTTGATATAAAAAAAAATGGTTTTTAATTAAAACTTGTGGCTTGCCTTTGATTCCCATCTCGTCTAATAGAACGACGCTGCAGTCTACGATGAAACGCGCCTTACGCGCCTAATTAAAGAAACTACTTAAATCACTCGTGGCATAACTTTTATAGATAAACATAAATACATTAACACCTAACCCTAGTAGTGCATACGTCGCCGAAGGGTAGATTAATCAGCCCGTCGAATGGCTAGGCAGACCGGCCATCGAACTCTGGAAGCAACTTATGTAGAAATAAGACATTTCAGAGACAAATTAGCAGTAACAGCAGTTCGATTGGCGGTGGATTTATCTATTTGAGGAAGACATAATATTCAATAGCTATAGCCATAAATATCAAATAAACAGTCGAATCACAAATCTAAAGACAGAATCTAGAATCTAAAAAATGCCTGGTTGTAATGTATCTACAATTTTAAGCGTTGATATCACTGGATAACTGTGGATAGTGCCGTGGTGACATAGTCAATTACCTGTTATTGTAAATGTTTAATTTATTCACATAAAAATATATAAGAAAGCGTTAATCGTAACATGTGTCAGGAAAGTGTTCCCTTATTGTTTTGTAGTAAAAAAGAATGAATTCAAATATGACGAATGATAGAGAGGAATAGCAACAAGTAATCGTTTAAAATCCGATTTAAAAATACGCAATTCGTTTACTTGGATGACATATTTTTCCAGTTATTTTATATTAAAAACCAAAACACTTTTAAATAAAATACCGATTTTGTCAAAATTTCTATGGGACCACCTGGGAACAACCCTTTAGTAAATACCCTTTCAAACTAAAAAAGGATTTTTCAAATCGGTCCAGTTGTCTTCAGAGTAATCGGGGAACATACATTTTAAAAAAAAACGACGAATTGAGAACCTCCTTCTTTTTAGCACTCGGTTAAAAATAAATATACATACTGCACCGATCCCACCAAAATAGGATAAGGGTAGGATGGGTAGGAAGATGATAAAGGATATCGAAGTGTCTTATAGTGAATGTAGAGCATACATTTTTAAGTAGAATGTATGATTTTTTTAATTATATGACTTTCCACCGTTTCTAGGAACGCGACGTGGAAGCAAACATACAAAAGGAGTTTCCATCACTGATGTCTGTACTAATTCAGCGATATTTCAGCGGCCACGGTAGAGGCCCAAGCGACTTAGAGACAATACGGCAAAATACCAACACTATAAAATGCCAGTTAGCCAAAAAGCATATTGAAACATAAGTGGTTATTGAAATGAAACTATCTGTTTATAATATGCAATTTGTAATAATATATTTAAGTTTTAGATGTAGTATAGATTATACAATAAACATTTTATATATTAACTTAAACATTTACTTATAATACAAATTCCTTTGCTATACACTTTCTTCAGATACTTAATTTTAATTTCTAGAATAACAAATGTAGGTACTTTAAAATAATAACAGACTTGGCTGTTAGATTGAGCTCATATTCTTTCAGCAACTTCATTTACACAAGAAACACACATTTATTTCTTAGATTATAAATTATATTAAGATCAATGTGCCTTTTTACACGACTGCACAAGAAGAGAGTAATATTTTTCATTACCATGTTTTGTTTTCATAATTTTACAAGATTCATCAATCAATATTCATTTAAATGACACAACTTTCTCGCGAAAATGTACACTCAACATCATATCAAGCGTAACAGTTATAAAGAGAAAGAAATAATAGAGATGCAGATAAAGTTTCCGATCTGATTCCGAATGATCATGAATTAAATTCAGATCTACGATCTAGTGTCACATATTTGTAAGCACCTTTGTAAAAGCACCATAGTGTGTTTTTTCCTTACAAATAGGTGACAGGTTGCTTATTTGCGGGTAAGTCGTAACTTTAGTGTTTAGACATATTGACATAATTCTAATCTGCTTTTACAAAAATGATTTCGTGACTTTAATCAACTTAGATTGGGCCTGTTCTATATTTTTTTGTATTATTTACAAATACATAAAAATATATTACAAACTGACAATTTTTTCACCTTTGGCGGGCTATATCTCGCACACATCGCATCTGTGAAAAAATAGAACCTTAATCTTATGTTAAGAGACTTATTAAACGATATCCCACAAAATTGGGTGGGGTTGAAAACAAAAATTCATCCCTTCTTTATATATATGGAGTGCAACCCCTATTTTGTTTTTTATTTTTAGCGTAACTGTCGCTTAACACCAGGTGAGTTGACGGTCAAGCGCAAGCCTATCGTCGAATAAAAAAAAATGTTGCCTACTGCATTTTGTAGCGGTTCACAGAACACAATTACGTGCCCGTTTATGTGAAGCTGATAGTCTCAGAGTAAAAATAAGGGTTCCTAGTAGTTACTACGAAACCCTAATAAAATTTACAACTAAAACGGAAACTAGGATTTTTATCACTCATAGAGATTTTCTACCGTTTCCCAAACAAGCCAGTTTGAAATAACAGTTTATTTATACAGGGTCCTTCTAAGAGAAATTCAATTTTTTGTAGACAAATGTGTCTTGACCTGTCCAAATAAGATAAATTGTCTTACTTATACAGTCTATTAATCTACAAAGTGTCAATTATAGCGGTAAACATCGAAAAAAAATCTATGAAATAAATCTCAATTAAAGTTTTGAAAATTCCTAGTAACAGAGGTAGGTATATCGAATCAAAGCAAAAGTGCCGGGACTTCATGGTTATTATCAGTAGGACAAGTTACACACATATCCAGGACCCATTTAACCAGGTCTCATTTTATTTCAAAACTATGCTTGTCAACGCACTGCACTCGTCACTCCGAGATAATATACCGCTGGCCGTCATCGGTTGGTGTGTATTGTCCGCATCACATCCTCACGTGGAACTTGCCCGCCTTAGTGACGTACTTGACGCCTTTGAACGGCTTGTACTTAGCGCCGTACATGTCGAGCCGCGAGACCCGCAGCCCGCTCACTGCCAGCTGCGGGATCGTGAAATGCACGTTGATGCTCGGGTTGGCGCCGCTCGTGTCAGCGCCCGACGCCACTGACACCTGTCAATGTCACATAACCATATTTATAAATAAGTTGAAGGCATGACTTGAATAAAACAAGTTATAAATGTCATTTTCAAATTCGAGTCGTGCTTAAGTAAATCGGTGGAGACTTGACTGGAAACTTCTATGGAGTTTTGCCGACAATGTGAAAAGACACGTTTCGCCGCTTTATTTCACTTGCCCACATTCAAGCACTTGATCAAACATCATTTAAATTCAAAATAACATATTTTTAGCAAAATAAAATAAAACGACAACATGTTTTCATGACGTTCCCGAAAACTCGGCATGACATTACTTATATTTATAGATAAGTAATGTCATGCCATTATTACGGGTATTTCACAATTCGGGTTATCCCGAATTGTGAAATACCAATATATAATAAATTCAATTTCTCTACATTAAGAGAACCGACATCACACATATTTTATTATTCCGGAAAATGCCGAAAATACTTAAATTCATGGGTTTATGCAACTAAATGACGAAATGAGCAAATCGCCCGCCTGATGGTAAGCGTCACTCTTGCATATTTAAGTCTTATAACCGTTCAATTCTACTCAGAGTTTGAACTTCAAAATCGTGACGATGAACGTTGAAGATGTCACTGACCCTTGCCTTGGTTATCAAAATACCACATGGACTTTGACATAAAGTACTCACTATAGAATACCTAAAACGTCTGAAAGTATCGTATTGAAAAGCACAACGTTTTTTGTGAAATAATTTCTATAATAAAAAATCTATCGCAAACAGCATATTTAAGTTTAGTTAGCATTTATAGCGAGTCAAAAATATCTCTTAAAGACTGTGGACCAGGTAAAATCTGTTTGGATAGAAAACTATTGTGGCAAAATATGGAAACTAACGTCTCAATTGAACAAAATATTGAAATAAGGACAAGAGCGCCCTCGATGTAATTTTAGTTTTCTATCCAAACAAACTACCAGTATGTAAGTTCAAATACTCACAGTTCCTCTAATATTAGGTAGTTTAGGTAACTCTATGCGACCTATATCCCAGAGTAACACCTTGCTGACAGGATCATACGAGTATTTCCCCTGGTTTGCGGTGAGAGAGCAGTTCAGCACACATTTCGGCATACAAATTTCTAGCGCCACATCTGGAATTTGAAACCATTTCAAATTTAGCATTATTCCAAACAAAGTTCTAATGGCTCAGGAATGTGAAACTATCGTAGCAATGTTCTAATTATAGTATTATATTTTTATTATATTTTGATATAACAATATTCTAACCACTGTCACAGAATACATTAATAGTATTACATACGGAACGGGCATTCTCCGCCTCTCACCAATTGCGGGTTTCTCACCAGCGCTCCGCGCTCGCCCTGTCGTTTGAAGGAGTTTGCCTGCACGGCACATTCATTTGTCAGTCGAGGCAAGCGTCGCGGGCTTCACACGATCGAATTGCAATTGACATCACGAGCGAGGGGTAATCAAATGACGACCTTAACTTCATATATGTGTGTATATGTGTGTTACATACAGACGTCAACATGAGTATGTCTCTGATTTTTTTAAAGCGTCTCCAACGCGTGCTTCCACTATTTCGGTTATATCATGGAGTAAATCTAATGTCATAATCCTTGGTTACATCTATGTACATAACTATGAATGCGTAATGTTCTCTGTCGACGTATGTCAGGTGTAACAGGTTACGAAAAAGCGCATTTATCTTTTGCTAAAGTTATTAGTTATTATTATTATAAAAAAATTGCCCACTACTCAGGGAGTGAAAACGAATCTAAGGACACCTCGCACATCAAATTCGGTCAAGCCGTTTAGGCTGTAGGTACATATAGAAACATAAATGAGTTTTATTTACATAAACACAATCAAACATTACAACGGGAAAACAAAAGTAACTAATATGTTAATCATGTCTATGGAAGAACAACAAACAAACAAAAAAATTTGATTCCCGCACTAGGCTAGGCCTGTGTCGCGGAAACCAGATACATACAAACATACACACTCTCGAAAAACATATCCCTCTTTCTTCCGCATTTGGATAATAAGGACAGCAATGCCCTTGTTCGTTAACAAAATAATGAAGTAAGGACAGCAACGCCCTTGTTCGTGAACAAAATAATGGAATAAGGACAGCAACGCCCTTGTTCGTGAACAAAATAATGAAATAAGGACACCAACGCTCTTGTTTGTAAACAAAATCATGAAATAATAAAGACAGCAGGGCCATTGTTCGTGAACAACACAATAAAATAGTGACAGCAGCACTATTGTCCGTGAACAAAACAATGTAATAGGACGGCAGTGCCCTCTATCCCATATCTATCCGAACACTAGCTAACTATGACATGAAGTGTGTATATTCAAATCAATTCAATGGGCATATTTATTGGCCTCATGCCCTAGCTAGATTAATCCCAAAAAAGAACCCACGAAATATGTGATGAAAACGTCGCACAGTTAATAAAAACACATGACTCACTTTCTAGCGTTCTGCCCATGGTCTGCTTCGGACCGACCGTCAGGTCCAGTCTGCCCTGGTCACCGTTATTCCGCAGCGTGAGATTATGCCTCACGTAGATCGGTATCGCCACCACACTTTGTGAACCGATGTGGTACGACATTAGGCGGAAATTGCCATCTGGCGGGATGAATGACAGTATTCTTTCTGACTGAAAAAATAAATAAAGTGGTAACTGTTTTCGTCGATATTAGAATAAGTAAGTTACTTTCTGAAGTTATTTGAAATGTAAAAAGTCGTGAATAAAAGTTATTTCTTCTTTTAAAGCGAGTTTTTATACAAAACTAGCTGCGCGCCGCTGTTTTACCTGCGTAGTGATGAAAAACGGTAATAATTATGAAAAGTAGTCTATGTCTTGTCTCCCGGTTCACAGCTATCCCTGTATCAAATTTCATAACGATCGATTCAGCCGTTTGACCGTGAAAAAGTAATAAGCAGACAGAGAGACAGACAGTTATTTTCGATTTTATAACATTAGGATGAAAACATTGAAAACTCTTTTTTGTTACAATAAGTTTAAAGGATATTTGTCAAATTAGTTACATTCCACTCTCAAGTGGAAAAGCTTTCTCAAAATATCTACCAGGTTAGCAACTCAGCAGCCCTGCTTGAGAGCCAGTTCTTATGAAATTAAAGGGTATTATTATTATTATTATTTTAAAGTTGGTTGGGTGGTTTAAGGAAGATGGAGAGGATGTTGGGACAACAGAGGTTCAGCGCTAACGAAATACACATTCCCTCTGCTGTCCATAAGGATAATAAGGGGTAATAAGGAGTCGGGGATATATAGGTTGATGAGTCAAACTCGCTTCATATCTCCCACCAATTGGTTTGGGGTTTTGGGTGAATGAGGGAAAAGTGGGTTAGAGGGTCATAGTATATGTTGGGGGAGAAGGTTGTATTGAAGAAGAGGGGAGAATAGGGGAAAAGGGGAGCTAACGATGAAGATAAAGGAGTAGGCGTGGTCGGAGAGTTACCTTATCGTAACCTAAACACCGCCGGACGCCCCTCCACCCCACCCCGACCCGTCATACCCGAGTGAAACTCTTTCTTCGAGGTGAAAGGAAGAGGCCCAGTCACGCATTCAAAGTCAAGGCAGAGTCGAAGCACGTTCAGCGGTGTAAGTCAGTGAAGTCAGTCAGTGTCAGTCAGTTCAGTGTCAGTCAGTTCAGTGTCAGTCAGTGTCAAGTGAGCCAGTGTCAGTAAGTTAGTTGAAGTCTGTAAGTCATGTTTGTCGATTAGAGGGTATTTAGGTACTATTTTCGGCAATAACTATCATGTAACACAACATTATCTGGAATGTGGTAAAGTTAGTCAATCACAATTGTTTAGGATATTTGGTATGTGAACATTGTGTATGAAATGTTTCATGTATGGATTTTATACATACCTCCCATCTCTTAAATCTCACACAAGGATGGAAAGACACATCATCAAACAGTCTTGGGTTCACAAAGGTTAGAGTGAGATCAGGCATTCCACTCAATTTTATACAGCAATCAATCTGAAATAAAAGCAACAAATTGGATACTTGTATGTAGTAGATAAATAAAGATAATAAAAATATTAATTATTACAATAAAAGATATTACCTATATGCTAGACAACAATGTAGCTTAACAAATGCAAACCATCAAACAATAAAAAAAAACGGTAATTTCCAATTCAGCCCCCAAATAGAAAAAAAAATGCATGAAATAAAAATGTAGCTTTAAAGTGAAATAAAAACATAACATTTAGATTCTCAACATCATTTTCGGTACAGAAGCCTCCATGAAGGAACACCACTCAACCTATTCTACAGCTCTTGTGTAGATCTTAGCATACTTACATATCCCTGTATTTCAGCCGACACAGTAGCACCACTTTTGTCAATAATGGCGTCTACCTCTTCAATGGCGTCAAAGTAGGCTTCGTTGTTGGCGTATTTGACGCCGGACCGCCTCCACGGCACATTGGACAGCTGACCCGACGGTAATATTGAAGACACACTGGAATAAATTATGTTTAAAATCTCAAAAATTGCTGAATCATTTTGTGCTATGGTGTACTTAAGGTTTGTTCCCCACCCCACTGGTCATTAACTTCATTGACAAACCTGACATACCTACATCTACATGACACCTGCTCTATCTTGACTACTGACTTTGACTTCGACATTGACGCTAACCCCAACAAACCGACTCGACTGAACTGACTCACACTGCTGAGCGCACTTCAACATTGCTCTGGCTAGTCACGCATGATAAGGGCTCTTTTCTCAGTAACGAGTAAAGAATCACTATCGTGTGTCGACGGGTCGGGGCTCGGTGGAGGTACGTTCGGCGGTGTTTAGGTTACGATAAGGTCCCCTTTTCCCTCTCTCACCTCATACTCCAACCTCTACTTATGACTAACTTGACCAACCTCACCAACACTGACTTGACTGTACTAACTTGACTACCCAACTCGACTCACTGACTTACTACAGACTCACTACACCCCCCTTGATACTCTTACTTTACCCCACTCATTTTACCCCTTGCCCACCCCCTTTTTATCCTCATCCTAACATCCTAACCCACTTAATGATAAATAATGACGTGTATAAACAACACTCATCATTTCTCATTTAAACCACCCCACTCCCCACTGGCAGCAGAAGGAATGTGTATACCATTAGCGCTGAACTTCTGCTGCCAGGACCAACCCACTCCCACTAAACCTTCAAAACCCTTTTTCCATAAATAAAAAAAACTGTACAGGGTTTATTTTTAGAACTACATTTCATCAAGATCAACATTGATTTAATCAATACATGGGTGATATCATAGGGCACAGCTAGTTCATTTATATTTTGCCCTAAGAACTGATTAGGGTGAGATTCCATTGTAATGATATAAGTTGTAGAATTGTAGACAGAAATAGAAGTAGGAGTAGAGGACAATGAACTGGGACCAAGTGCAGGCCTTTATGTACTATTGAACACTTCTATAAAATAGTGTGTAACCTTTGCGTGCAATAATGTAACCTTAGCTTTAGTAAAGCATAAGGTCACAAGACACATGACAGCCTGCATGCTCTGTGCAAATATTTTGTGGGATTTTTATCATTTAGCAGGTTAGCTAAAAATAAAGAATATGCAAGTGAGACATTAACAAACAATTATGTTTGTAGGAGTATTTACACTTACTTTGATTTCCCAGTAACAGTGTTTGCAATAGTTCTTAAAATATTTGGTGGTTTGATCAATTCCTTCAAAATGTTGCTCTCTGTTGCTAGTGGGAAGCCATTATCTAACATTTCATCTAAAAGCTGAAAATTAAATCAATACAGAGATGAAAAATACATTTCGTTATTAAATTAATAACTTAAAGCTGTGATAACATATTATCACAGCTATCACAGCTTAGCTATCAGGGAAATTATAAAAGTGAAAAATGATTTTATTTAGATAAAAGAAATATGAGTATTTCAAGAAAAGTTTTATTCAGACATGATTTTATTTTGGCGATGGAGTTCTGAAGAAACATATATTTAGGAACTCCGCAGCCAATTTAAAAGATATTAAAGAAAAACTATTTAAAATAGTTTTTCTAATATAATAGTTTTTTTTTTTTTTTTTTATATTTACCACCCCATGAACCATCATCGTACCGTCCTATCAGCCTCACACCGGTTTTATCGAAATTATGGGAGAAAATATTTGCAACCCGGCTAAAAGAACACATGGATTGCTGCGATGTCATCCCGGAGCACCAATTTGGATTCCGTAAAAAACACTCCACAATTGAGCAAATGCACCGCGTGCACCACGAAATCAGACGCTGCTTTGAAAGGAAACTGTACTGCTCGGCGGCGTTTCTAGATGTCCAGCAAGCATTCGACAGAGTCTGGCACAAAGGTCTACTATGCAAAGTAAAAGCAAAACTACCTCACTCTCTATACTCTATCATCAAATCTTATCTCGAAGATAGATACTTTCAGGTGAAACAGAGAGACGCAAGATCCACTTTACGTAAAATTGAGGCTGGTGTGCCACAGGGATCTGTACTTGGTCCAATTTTATACAATATCTACACTTATGACCTACCAACATCTGCAAACGTTACCGTTGCAACTTACGCTGACGACGTTGCCTACCTTGCCAGTGATAAAGACCCAATAGAGGCTAGTAACAAGCTCCAACTCATACTAGATGAAACCCATGTATGGCTCAAGAAGTGGCGTATCCGAGCAAGCGCTCAAAAGTCCCACCATATCACTTTTACCCTACGGAAGGAAAATTGCCCACCCGTCAAACTCGGATCAAATCCACTACCAAATGTAGAGGTCGTAAAGTACCTGGGTTTTACCCTGGATCGACGGCTTACCTGGACTCATCACATACGGAAGAAAAGAGACGAAATTAATCATAAATTTAGAAACTTACATTGGTTAATGGGTAGAAACTCAGTATTGTCCGTTGACAATAAACTCCTACTGTACAATGCAGTTTTAAAACCTGTTTGGACCTACGGTATACCACTATGGGGTTCTGCTAGCAAGAGTAACATCATGAGCTTACAAAGAGTTCAAAATAATATCCTTCGTACCATCACAAATGCCCCATGGTTTTCCAGAACAGACGAGATACATGACTATCTTAAAGTGCCAACAGTGCAATCCGAAATTGCAAGATACAAAATTAAATATGCAGAACGCCTATCAGCACATCCCAACATTTTGGCAGCACAACTTTTGAAACCATCAGTAACACCAAAAAGACTGAAAAGGAAAGATGTGTGATGATAAGGCAGATGAGGCACTGGCCTCATCGCTTAGATGTTATAAATACTCCAAATCATCTGCTTATAGTCTAGCGACTGATTGCCGATCAATAACAAAAAAAATAATAATCTCTTATCTAAATGAACAAAATATCCCCTCTCTCAGTAACTTTTTATGTTTATAAATGTTGCAAGAAGAAAGCTACATGCTTTGAGCGCAGCCTTAATACAAAAAGTAAATGAATAGAGAAAATCATTATGACTGCTATTTTTGCTAATACATTACACTCTTTCATACAACAGAAGAAAACTGCTGAAACCTGTTCTACTGTTAATTGATATCAAATCTTGGCAGTTACTTATTTTTATCCAATTGGAATTAGGAATGTCTAAACTTTTCTGATACGCTTTTTCACAAACCATAAAAGCCTAGCCAGTTTCAATATCAAACAGATAAAAAAAAGGGTATAAAAGGGTATTTAGGAATAGAAAACATGATGGATTGCACAATAAACTTTTCTCTAAGCAAAAAAATATAAAGTAATACAGCCTAAAATATTACCTCATAAACAACAACATAGTTTTCTTTGATAATGCTCTCTGTACAGTCTGAGAAGTAATCCTGGAATGAGAAAAATGTTAGATTAATTGTGAGAGCAGTATTCATTTTTAGATCTGTCAATAAGAAACCCTACAACTAAAGGGGCATTCAGTAAACATTGCAATAACAAAAATAATCATTGTTAAAAAAGGGGAAGTAATATTTCAACACTCACAATTTTAGATTATGATAGTAGGTATATGACAATGAACAAACCTTATATTTTATTTAATCTGAATATGTTGATATGATTAAAAATTTACCTGGAATGTATCAACAACTCTGTGTAAAAACTCAATTACAAACAAGGGTGGCACTTCTTGTTTACATACTGCAACCAAAGCCACTCCTCCCCTTTGTATCGAGATAAGATAGTGATGAGGTGCTGCCAGCACTGGTGGGACATCCTAAACAAAGCAATAAACTTAGTTAAACTTAAAAAAGATATAGATAAGTAATAGGTACACACAAACTAAAATAATGCATGAAACCCTAGCAAAACATTAAGTGAACGCAAATATTATTTTTAAATATCTTATTTCAAAATACAATTGTCTGGTCAAACTACAAGTTTTAAATAAACTTATCTAACTTTTACCATACTTGAGCTGGAGGCTCAAAAAGCAACAGTGATTCAGTTCTGAGCCAGAAAAACATGAAATATTTGTTTGTATGGCCACAAACAAATACCACATTGGTACATTGACCTTATCATAGATTTAATAGTCGGCCTATTAAAAGACGGCCTTACCATATTAAAAGATTCTTGATACTCACATTAGGAGACGCTCTCTGAGCTTCCAAATAGTAGTCACATACCGATCTTGGTATAACACTTCTCCAATGTTTCTCTAAGAACACATCCCTAGAAATAAACCAGAAGCATTACCGTAGGCTTCTCAAGAAATCGGACGATATTTTAGCAAATATTTAGTAACGATTATTAGTGGAAATTATTTTAATGCAAGTTTATAACCGAGTGAAAGTTATTAGTCAAATATGTTAATAGATTGGCAATAATAATACTTACCCAGAAGGGTTGATTATAAACAAACTGTGTATCATATTTTATTAATTCTTTGCCAAAATGTTTGTAATAAATTCAATCAAACCGAATCGCTTTTAAAATTTAAAAATAGTTATTTCAATTTTCTTTCACTCCCTCCGCATTTTTCTGTTTACTTTCATTTGTCAAATTCGACACTCGACACTGACGTTCATCTGATAATGAATAATGATGACGTGGAAAGAAATGTTAATGTCATTATGTTTCTTTTTTTTTCAATTACGGCTCCAGACATCAATTTATGTGTATTTTTACACATTATGCTCAGATTGCTTAAGGAGGGTTATGTTTTTACCCGACTGCGTATGAAGGTTATGTTTTTCGAGTGTATGTATGTACCCACATACCCATTTATGTATGTTTCTATATGATCGCCTACAGCTTGACCGATTTTGATGTGCGAGGTGTCGTTAGATTCGTCTTCATTTCCAGAGTGTCATAGTGCTATATTTTTTGTAATAATAATAATATATGTCGCAAAAAAAAATGCGTTTTTTCGTAACCTCCAACGAACTTTTTCGTAATAAACAAGTGATTTTACTAGAATTATTCTAAAAAATACGCATTTGTATTCATTTACAGCGATTTTAGGCATACTTTCTCAAAAAAACGTAAACTCAACAGCTTATAAACTGTAACAAAATCATAAGTTAGGCTGCAAAAACTGCTTTTCTGCAGTCGGGTATTTTGATTTTCTTTTAACATAGATACTTGCTCGAGTGTACATATGTATGTTTCTATATAATCGCCTACAGCCTAAATGGCTTGACTGATTTTGATGTGCGAAGTGTAATTGATGTCTTAATTCAATATTACTTTGATTGACCTTTGTCTTGCTCTCTCACTGTAGAAAGAACGAGTCAAACATCAAAGCAATTTTGTAATAAGAGCTTGCGCTCGCCTGTGATTGGACCCCTATTTTTTTGTAATAATTATGTAACATATCTCGTAAAAATAAAAAAAATCGTTTTTTCGTAATAAACAAGTGATTTTACTAGAATTATTCTAAAGAATGCACATTTAGAATCTTTTAAGCGATTTTATGCAGTTTCTCACAAAAAACCTACACTCAACAGCGTAAGAAGAGTAACGAAAACGTAAGTTACGACAGCAAAAACTGCTTTTATGCAATTGGGTATTTTTGTGTTCGTTTTCATATAATAGATACTTCTTCAAAAAAACTCCTATTTTGAAAACCACAGTTAAAAAAATGTTAGTCTTAAATGAAAACTTAGTATTATAGTGTTTGAGCAATTACCCTCAAATTAAAACCTGTCAACTAGCATTATACTCCAGAACCACAGAATTCGCCCTATTACATATTGTCCAGAACCTTCACTTGTACCATCTTCTACCATGCAATTTATTTATGTAATGACTGGCTGTGCCCATGGTTTTGCATGTAGTGATGAAATACAGGGATGATTATAAAATTACAATGTAACACTATATCCATCTCTAGGCCAGGTCCTAAGAACCTGTATGCAGCCACTGGTTCACACTCAAGTAATAATTGCAAAGCCTTATTACCTTGCACTGATCCTGTGGTTGCATGCAGGTTGTCAATCCTGCTGGTGGCAATTCTTAAAATTCAAAGTACCTAGTAATATTATTAAGATACAAATTATTATTACTTAGGTAAATGTAATGCTATTTATAACTTTAAAACGATCATCATACAAAAATTAAGGTTGTGGTCCAAAAATTTCTGATTCTAATTCATCCACTACTACTATTTGATGCAAGAAGATCCTATTACTTTTATTATAAGTAATCATGGAAGATCCTAATTTCTGCAATTTAAGTCACTAGGAATTCAGAAAAACAACAATCAACAAATAGTGTACAGAAAGTATTCTAATCAATATTTGGTTGGTTTGTACTCTACCTAGAACAATATTATGACAGTTACTTTCACTACTTAGTTTCTTCTATATTACAAATTATACCTAGCACAAAATGAATTATGAATTGATTGAATAGCAAAACTGGATTAAATAAAATATATCAGAGCTTGATCCACTATCCATACATTTCTGGTAATGGCTCTGCCGATTACAGTTAGTTATATATAAAATATAAAAAAAAAAAGAGCTTGATCCATCTATACGAGCCCAAATATTAATATAATCCTACTATGCTATTGGATCTATATAAATATAAGCAGCCAGTACAAGATAGTTAAATAAAATCCATAAACTGTTTTCGGACTTTATTGATAGAAAGCTTAATATTAATTAACGGTTGGACTTAGCAACACGCTCCAACTCATCTTTTTTCTTGATGGCGTATGAGTTTGATGAACCCTTAGCAGCGTTGATGAGTTCATCGGCAACACATTCAGCGATGGTCTTAATGTTTCTGAAGGCGGCTTCACGGGCACCAGTACACAACAACCATATAGCCTGGTTCACACGACGGAGGGGTGACACATCCACAGCCTGACGACGGACAGTACCCGCACGACCGATCCTAGTAGAATCTTCTCTGGGTCCTGAGTTGATAATAGCTGTCACAAGGACTTGCAGAGGGTTCTCTCCAGTTAGCAAATGAATGATCTCAAATGCGTGCTTGACAATACGCACAGCCATCAATTTCTTGCCGTTGTTGCGGCCGTGCATCATCAGAGAATTAGTAAGACGCTCCACGATAGGGCATTGAGCTTTACGGAAGCGCTTGTGGGCATACCTGCCAGCAGAGTGGGGTAAGTACTTGGCGTACTTCTCCTTCACTGAGATGTAATCCTGGAGAGACATATCCGAAACCTGGACATCGTAACAGCTCCACCGTCCGAACAGCTTGATTTCGGGAATGTCAGCCGGCTGAGGCAATGGCATGGAGTCAACAGCCATGCTGCCCGCCTCGACAACATCATCAGTCCAATTTTCTTCAGTCATTGTGTTACCCTAAAACAAAACGACACAATTACTTAACGGTAAGGAACTATTTACAAATAACTGGTAGGTATTTACGTAAAATTTAATTATACGTACTTTTCTATTCGGAAATAGAAATTATAACCTCGTGTTGTGAATGGAACACGAGAAAAAGGAAGTTGAGGTTGTTGGCACAGACTAAACAATACTTTGTTTCTAAATGTTGGCTGTAACCACAGAGCATAGGTGCGTTTCTATGACTATTTAATGCTACGTTTACACGCTTGCCAAGCCGCGGCAAGCCGCTACAAACACAAGCGTGTAAACGGGGTGTTTGATTGGCTTGGCATGGCTTGCGTGAGCTTGTCGCCGATCCGGGTTAGTGTCGGTTTTTGAACACAGATCAAAGGGAGCTTGTGGCAAGCGTTTGCGACACGTTTACACGTTGGCCCGTGTTTAGTGACGCGCACGAGCTTGAACCGAACGAATGTCGACAGACGCTGTATACGATCGCGTATCGACCATGACTAGTTGGTCAAACGATGAAACTATGGCCTTTCTCGAGGTATATCAAAGTGGATCGTGCATATGGAATCCGAAGGACGTAAACCACAAAGATAACAAGAAAGTAGCAGACTCTTGGTCTCATATTAGCCACGAATTAAAAAAGCCGATTAAGAAATGAAGGCGAAAAAAGAAATATTAGTTATATATATTAATATTAATTTCAATATTCAAGTCCACCATGCTTGCCTGTCCGGAACATACTAACGCACTCGCAAGCGTGTAAATGGCATCCAAGTGTCTGTAGAGGCTGGGAGCTTGTGGGCGCTTGCCAAGCTTCGGCAAGCGTGTAAACGTAGCATAAAATGACCGCCTATCGATTACTTGTATAAAATCATAGACTTTGGTCGCCCGACTTCATCATCGCGAGTTTCTAAGGTTATACCGCCATCAAAATCATGCATAAGAAATCACTTTCATCATGCTAAATATAATTCAAATTCTAATTCATATTTCAGATCGGAATCCATTGGCGGGAACGTCTTAGTAACGTTTTGTTGCTTTGTTTTATTTTCTTAAACTTGTGTTATTTTGAACATTAATGCTAGGTATAAAAATGGTGGTGTTTTATTCATTAAGTGTTCGATAAAGTGCGTGAGTGTGTGCAAGTGAAATAAATCAGTAAAACGTATGATTTTTCGTCGTCGGCAAAACTCCATAGAAGCTTCTAGTAAAGTCGCCACCACTTTACTGAAGCAGGACTCGACTTATAAATTGACTGTATACGTGACTTAGATTGTGACTTACATTTACAACTTGTTTTATTCAAGAAACTTGAAAAAATCCTAACACTTGACACATGCAAATGCTTTAATGCGGGTCCAATACAAAAAAGAAGAAGATTATTTAGTAAAATTATTGATGTTCATTCATTTCATTCATTTCATTCAGTTTATTTCAATTTCGCGGTAGGGTGAGAATTATTCTGTTTTATTTGAAGAAATTATTTTGTTATCGTCAATTTCTTATCAGTAGTGATATAAAGTTCATATGAATATTTAGTTATTATCTTTGTAACCGCTTCAGTAAAAGAGAAGTGAACACATTTCGTCATAGGTTAGCCACCGAATTGGAATTCGCGAGTGTACAAAGTTCGCTATGGCTGCACTAAAAAATAGTAAAAATTTGAGAGTTTTTTCTGTGTTATCTCCTAAATACTGCCCTCAAGTAAATTCGCGGAGAAACCTAAATCTTCAAGAGTATCACAGTAAAGATTTACTAAGAAAATATGAGGTATCTATTCAAGACTTCAGGATACTGGATTCTAAATTGGACTCTACGCCGCTTTCGGGTTTCAAAGCTAAAGAGTATGTGGTGAAAGCTCAAATCTTGGCTGGCGGTCGTGGTAAAGGACATTTCGATAATGGCTTCAAGGGTGGAGTACACTTGACTAAGAAACCTGATGAAATTTTAAGCTTGGCGAAGAACATGATTGGACATAAGTTGATAACAAAACAAACTCCTTCAGAAGGCATACTGGTCGACAAAGTCATGGTTGCAGAAAGTGTCAACATTAAACGAGAGACATATTTCAGTATAGTCATGGACAGGAGTTTCAATGGAGCTGCTATTGTGGCATCTCCTGCGGGCGGGATGGACATAGAAACTGTAGCAGAAAAAACTCCACATCTACTAAAAACTGTGCCTATTGATATTTTCGAGGGTGTAACCGATAAGATTGCCAACGAAGTTGCAGAGTTTTTGGAATTCAAAGGTTCATTACGAAAGAAGTGCGCCGAAGAAATAAAGAAATTGTGGCAATTGTTCTTAAAGGTAATTTTTTCTTACATTCTAAGATAAAGTAGCTTTTCTACTCTGATAAATCGAGGTTTATATAAGAACCAAACCTAAACTGGGACTTAGCTGTTGACTATTTTACTTTACTTCAAAATTAATTTTAAATGAATCCCTATACTAAATAATAATCTGTTATACACTAACTGCGTGGGTCCTGTTCTCCAATAGGGTAAAAGGTCACAATAACCATTGAGGCATAATCAAATTAAGGTCACAATAACCATTGAGGCATAATATCACCTGAAACCTCAACCTGGTAACTAGAATTATGAAACTGTCTTTTAATATACCATTTTTTTATTTCTAGGTGGATGCTACACAATTGGAGATCAACCCTCTTGTAGAAACAGATGATGGACGTGTTGTGTCAGTTGATGCTAAAATCAACTTTGATGATAATGCCAAGTTCAGACAGAAGGAAATATTTGCCCTTGATGATGTATCTTTAACTGATCCAAGAGAGGTAAGATTCCTATCAAAATAAATAGATATTGTGTCTTCTTATCAGATAAACAATACCTATCTGAAGTATTATGTTATGAACATTTTGGTGATATAATAGGTAAAGTACATGTCATTGTAGGGGTGTTGTGTGCAAATAAAGAATTCCTTTTAGAACAAATAATTTCACTGTATGATGTTAAACTTGTCCATTACGAGCATTGGGGTCAGCGCAGACAGAGAGGAATAATTTTCGCGCGGTCTCGGGCATTTTCTGACGGATCGCGTATGCTCGAGCATGCGCGCGACCTCGCGCGACCTCGTTACCATGTCATGGGAAATACACAGAAGTAAGGTGATCCTTATGTCCATAAGGGTGCACAGTTGTTTATACAATATAAAACTCACAGATTATTGACTGATTTGTGCTCCTAAATTATATTATAGTTTTGGGTTTAGAAAGTTAAAAATTTGAATTATTTAGTAAATGAAATGACATGAAAATAATTTATTCCAGACTTTCATACATATTGATATTAAAAATAAAAATAAAAGAAAATTAGATAAAATAAATTATTTTACTATGGAAACTAACGTGGTTTTTACACATTTTTAAATAAAAACAACAGGTCACTCATGTCTGTTTTAAGCCAAAATATACTACTATAGTTTCAACCGCATTCGGCGGTCTTTTTCAAAGGAGCAGTGCACATGTCACTCTCGGTCGGTGACGCGCCTTGCACTGCGACGTGCTGCTCGTGCCGCACGTGATGTCATCGGTTGCAAGGGTTAGGGTGGGTAGCTGGTTGTCTTGCGTCGGTTCAGCTGAAATGTCCTCTTCACTAGAACTCTCGTGAGTGTCAGGAATGTTCCAGCAAGCGGAACTCACAATATCACCACCAGACTCACGATCATCCTCCCGAGTTCCATGAAGGCAAGGTTTCTAAGTGGGTGGTAAGTGCCATCCCCCCATCTCTGTTAAAGGTCGGTCGTTTACTAATTTCTATAGCCTCCCTGACCTTCCGGGGCACAAACCACTTCTCACTTCTATTTCGGCTTAAAACAGACGTGAGTAATCCATAGTTTTTATTTAATATAAAATAATAAATTATTATGTAATAATAATTATTACATATAATAAATTATTTTCATTTAATTTTAATATTATTATGTGATTTAGTAGCAATGTGATTAGTATCAGGATTGTTTTGCTTTATTTAATTGTAATAAACCTATTATTACAATAATAATAATATTAAGATTGGAATGATAAAAATAACTTTCCACCTATTGTATGGGAATATATCTACTAGACTAGAGACAAGTGCATGATTCACATTTCTCTTCAGACTAACATACACCAAATCAGGTCTCACTTCCACTCGCTAAATTTTTTGATAACATAGAATCTTAAAAAAAATACAGAACAAAAATATTTACATAACTGATGGTACTGACCTGTTATGATAAGCATTGTTTACTGACATAGTCATTTAATGTACATTAACCTATTAATAGCAGGTACAATATTATGCAATAATTATAATGAGCCAATGCCACAAAGGTTCATTGAACACACATTTGTACATAGAAAAGGAGAAGCCTGGTTTTTGTTTTTTGATATGATTAGAGCCCTAAATAGCTAGGCTTTTTTAAAGAATGGTTATGTCTACGTAATATTCTGGTTTTATAACATTAAAAAAAAACAGAAATTTAGAAAAACAACATCTAGTCCTGGTAACCACCACTATCTTCATCACCTTAGGCCAAACCAACTTCGGCAATACCAAAGGCTTGACTAATTTCTATTAAAAAAAATTAATCTTTGATTTCGAAGTTGTGCTGTGAAAAGGAGCAAAAGGCAAGACTAGTAATTTATGCTACCAATCAGACAAAAGTCGTTTAAATCGGATATTATTAAGGGAAAAAAAATATTGTGACAAAGGTCAAAGACCCTGGTGTCTGTGGAGCTAAAAAATAAATAAATAAAAAAGGGTAAAAATATTTTTCCTTTCATAGCCATGTGTCAACGCATGCCCAACAAAGCTCTTACATTCAAATGACCTTTTGGGTCAATATAAAAGCCCTGAACCCAGCATTGAATTAGAAAAATCAGGAAAGATTTTTTTTAGTAAATTAAATGTATCATAGGAACTGTATAGATGTATGACAACTTTATTTCTAACAGTTATCTCATTTACACATTAAATGAATTTTTCCATCTCGTCTCTTGGAATAAACAAGTGATTGCCATCCTTATCTCTTGGCTTTTATATGAGTAATATATTTTATTGTTTCAACAAGACTCATGACATTTTGTTTTGCATACTTATATGATATTCATAATAATTTATGTTAATTCAATGTAGCTTTAAAATTTATGTTTATTAAGAAGACTGGTATGGCAATATGCATAAATAATTATATATTCATATTCATTTATTGATACACACTAGGTACACGTCATTATAAAACATATACACGAAAAAAAACCCAATAAAAATGACAATATAGAATACAAATTCAAATAAAAATGTAAAAAAATATAAATAATCACCAGTTTACGCCCGCAACTTTATATATGTAGAAAAACTTTCAAACCAAAAGTAAAACCAATAAAATTATTCATGTATAATTTTATTATCATAGTAAAAAATTACTAAATTATGGAAGCTATCCGATCGACAGTTACTTTTATGTATGTATGTCATAGTAGCGTGAATTCCGCGTACCCATGCGTGAATCGTACTTTTACTTCGTAATTAACAGCATTTCAGATTTTTTCTAATGATTAGATTTGTTTGATGATGAAGGACGATTTTGAGCTCGAAAAAAAAACCCTATTTTCTTCGGCAATGTAACGATACTTAAAATAACTACATGAATTCTAAAAACATTCTCAATTGTAATTCGATTTTCGTTTCTATACTGAATTTAGTAATTTTAATTTTATTTAGTTTAGTGGTTCATACAGAATGTATACCAGTATCTACCTACTTACCTATTACATTTCATAACTATCTGTTCAGCCGTGAAAACGTAACAAATAGACAGAATGATATTTACAATACTAGTTTGGTTAATTAAAGACCACTTAAATAAATTCATTTTATAATTTAAAAACCAACCAACAATTTTCAAGGTATACAAGATTAAAGATTGTAGCTTTGACATAAATATTCGTAAAATAAGTTTTTACTAAATCAAAACAAAATTCCCGACAGCATAAGAGCGATTTTCGTCGTGTTCGCAAGTAAGTATGAGCAGAGTCGCTGTATTGTTTCAGGCAAAATGAAATCTGTACCAAATATCATAATGAAATTTGGTAGTGATCTCTGTACCAAATTTCAACAATCGGCCATTTAGCCGTGAAAGGTAACAAAGAGACAGAGTTAGATTAGCTTTTATAATATTAGTTACTGTTATTATATTCCAGAGAGAAGCAGCAGCCCTAAACCTCGTGTACATAGACCTGGACGGCAGCATAGGGTGCATGGTGAACGGAGCGGGCCTGGCGATGGCTACACTGGACATCATCAACTTGAACGGGGGCAAGCCGGCCAACTTCCTGGACATGGGCGGCGGCGTCGGCCAGCAACAGGTCGCCGCGGCGCTCAGGATACTCGAGTCAGACCCTAAAGTGAAGACTGTGTTTGTTAATGTTTTTGGAGGTGAGTATTGATAGACCATATTCCACGTACCTATCCCATCACAGGACAAACTTAATGTGATACCACATTTCCATACAAAAGTATTTTTAACCGACTTCCAAAAGAAGGAGGTTCTCAATTCAATTATGAATTGTTTTAATGATTCTTTTTTTGTTTGGTAGGTAATATCTCAGAGGTGGTCCTTTATAAATTACATCAACATCGGTTCAATACTTTGGTTTTTATAACAAAATAACCGAAGAAATGTCATCCAAGTAAACGAATTGATTGATTGATTGAATCGGGCGTATTAGCTTTATTCTTGGTCTTCATTGACGGTGAATTATGTTTGTTGAAGAAAATAGGAGTTTAATAAACTAAACGACAAACAAACGACCTTCCTTCAAACGACAGGGCGAGCGCAGGGAGAAGGTAAGGAACCCGAGTTTGGCTAGAGACGGAGTGTCCATTCTGTATGCAATTCTATTAATTTATTCTATGCCCGTATTAAAAGTTTATTATAACGAGTACAATAATATCCTTCCGGCTTAGTACAGAATTCTTTAATATCAGATTTCGTTAAATGCTTACACTGATTAAAATTATAAAAGCAAAATAACTGTCTGTTTCTTACCTTATAACGTCTAAAATTTTGAATCGATCGTTATGAAATTTGGCAGAGATTATTTAGGGCCTGGAAAAAAGACATATTTTATCATCATCATCACTGTATTTCATCGCTACACTTTCTCTTTGTTAATCACCCCACCATCTATTTATTATTAACATTTCTCCATCCTAAGGTTGCCTGGAAGAGATCGCTATTAGCGAGTAGGCCGCCTGTTGTTTCACTATCATTTAAGCTCTTTTCGCTATGTAATTTGTGTTATTTAGTTAAGGTGTAAACAATAAAGAGTTTATCTACCTATATATCTACACGAGTCAAACCGCGGGACGCAGCTAGTGCTATATAACACGTTGATAAAAGGTGTCATATCTAATCTTCCATCCAGGTATCGTGAACTGCGCTACGATCGCGAACGGTATAGTCGCCGCGTGCAAGGCGAGTCCGCCGAAGCATCCCATGGTCATCCGGTTGGAAGGAACAAACTCTACTGCCGCGAGGGAGATCCTGGAAGCTTCTGGACTCCCGGTGGAGATTATCAACGACGCTGACGCAGCGGCGAAGGCGGCTGTCAAATTGGCTGCTTAATTTGTAATATAATTATAATAGCTTGCTGCTCTGACTACAGGTGTACCGCTTCACTTGAGACGGTTCCTTAAGTAGCTACGCGTTGGAGGGGGTGCGTTATCAAAGCATATTAAAATGACAGGTGAAATGTGTCACAAAATTAATTCGTAAATCGTTAACATTTTACTTATGAAACTAATATATCTTTTGAATTTCTACATTTGGCAATGAAATACTGTGATAAATGTAAACAAACGTTGAATGTACAGTTCAATATTGATGTAGCAGCAATTTTAGTTCAGGTTGACTGTAGTCAACCTGAACTAAAATTGCTAAAACTATAATGTGATAAATGTCGTTTGTATAGACAGCATTTTTGAAAATATGGTTTTTGTTTTACATCGAATGCTTCGTCTGTTTTGAGTGAAAAGTTTTTTGAAGTAGGAACTTCTTTAGGCGCGTTTATTTCGTGGGTATTGCATGAGACTGACCCGTCACGCTCGGCTTTGTAACGTTCGTCCGGATAAAGTCCGTTCAAGTCAACTAAGGGAACGAGAGGGATATAGTCAGCACGTCACTGTTATACTCACAGACATAGTAGATGGAGCATGCGACTTCATTTATATGAAAACCTTGCGTGCCACATTTTTGGTACCGACTGTGACGTCACACATGATTTTGTGATGAAATGTTCCATCCGCGCGAAATCTATTCAACTCAATGCATACGCGCGCTTGTACGCTAGTAACTAGTTGATAAAATATCTAATCGGAAGTATATATCACCTGAAATTAAATAAATCTTGGTCGTCAACTGCGATTTTTTATCGTACTTGTTGACACGCTAGTTACATACACTTGGGGTATCTATAGAAGTCTATGGTTATACTGCTATTTAGTATTATTAACGTCGCCTTGGTGAAATTTTCACTTCTATGTTATGGTCTTGTAAGCACAAACATTATCTAAGTCTATTGATGTGCCCACCAAAACCACCAATCCAAAAATGATAATAGTACCTATCGCTTTCTCGTACCTCGCCCCGCAAAGCTACTTAAGGAGGGTGTCTTGATTAAACGGTAGATTTGTATCTGTTGCTCGGTTTGATTGTTTTAGAGGGTTATGAAGTGTCCATTTGTCGCCAATCGCCATTACATTGTGATTTTTGACGTGACAACGTCTAATAAATCGATGAACGCCTGCTGCACGCACGAAAAAGTATGACTCACTGTCCCGATACGTTACGCTCATTGTAACGTCCCGTTACATCATCATCATTTCATCAATGTTTTGTTATGACGTTGTCACGTTAAACTATCGTGCGTAAACCGACTTTACAGACAACCAATTTTTTAAAAGAAGAGAAAACCTATTTTATGCCTTATTGTCTAATTTCGATGACTTTTGATCTACGATTTATTATTAAGTTGGTTTTCTCTTTTTTGTTCCAATTTCTTGTCATTTTTTAGAAGTTTAATTATAATGCAGTCAGTTTTCTCCTGATTTATTTTTTGCATTTCACAGTCATCTTAAACCAAAATATTTGGCATCATCAGGTAAAGCTCATCTATGAGGAAATGAAACATAAACTAGACCATAAACCATCATGATACCATACACCATCAAGATGTCACCATAAACCATCAAGATGTCACTATATGTATAAAATTTTAAACTAGTTTATTTAGTTTCCCCGTGGGCTTTGCACCTTATACTACCCTAATTTAATGATTTAGTAATATCGAAACGATAATATCAATGTTGTTAAGTTTTTACTCTATGAATAAAGATATAGGAATAGTGCATGCAAATAAATCTTGAGATTGCTGGTTTTTGAACTGATTACTTATTTATGAGTAAGTAATCAGTTCAAAAATTAATTTTAACTAAGTTAAAATGAAGTTTAGTCATAAATGTTACATATTTGGTTTTTATACAAAAATCGTTGGTACATAATGAATTTATAATTTGTTGAAAAATTATGTTTTGTTTTTGTGTTCATTAGATTTATTATAGGCTCTCGGTACAGGGAGCAACTTTGATAATACTTTTCGCAACTGGCAACCAGCAACTAGTTTTTTTTTTTTCTTCATATAATTTCAAGATCACATATGTTGAGAATTTCGGTAATCGACTACAGTTGTTGATCGCCAAAATTTTAAATTATATAAATTATTATTGATTGACTAGAAACTTGCAGGGTTGTATCAGTTATTTCAAATTGCGGCAACTGGTAACTGTCAACCGTTTTACTGCTGGAGGAAACATGAAAAAATTTACAGTAATGTCCTCTGAAAATGCTCTGTGTGCTGAGGTCTCTAATCCATAATCCGAATTTTTTAAGAAGTAGGTACATTGTAAAGAAGACTGAATTGCTCAATTCTTCTTTTTTTTCTATTGATTTGATAGTTGATACCTACACATGACTACTCATAACATATGTTATCTTTTTTTTAAAATCTAATTCCTTGCCAGTAAATATAATATTAAGTGTTTTGTATATATGTAGATTTGTATAAATATAGTCGAAAATAATACTTATCTTTGTTTGTTTTTATTAATTACTTTAAAACCTTTACGCTCTCCTATAGTCTGTGCAGTACTAAATTAGGCTCAAGCACGCAAGAGTTATTTGATTTTTAAGTATATAGGCGTGTGTACTAGGACTTATAGAAGCAAATTGCAATCATAATACATACATTATTCATATAGAATCGCAGTTCTACGTGCTGTATGCCCTGCCTACTGCCGCCGTTTCATACACATTTGCTGTATTTTGAAGACTCATACGTCTACAGATCCATTTATTTCGATCTCACAGACTCTGAGCAGTGTCCATAAATACTATCCTGGGGTGTTTTTAGGGTTTCGTAGTAAACAAGGAACCTTTATAGTTTTAGCAAAAGCTGGAATTTGGCATGGATATGCATATTAGTTATGCCAAGAAAGTCTTAGAAAAATTAAAAAAAAAAAATTTTTTGGTGTACCTCCCTTTAGTATTATTATTATGTTCTGTGCTTTTACTTGAGTAAAAGTATGGGTGAATATTTTTTTCTTATTTACCCCATTGTCTGGGATATCGCTTATACCCTCCTCTCTACTGGCTAAAGGTTTGGAGGTATGAAACAAATCATGCTAGAAGCTTATATGATGAAATCAAAAGGAAAACTATCACGGCTAAGTAGGCTTTACAATTTAATAAGTAATAGTTGAACGGCTTAAAAACTACTTAGAGAAGTAAGAAATGAAAAATTAGTGCAAATTTCGCTTCACTAAACAACAAAACACGTGTTCGGATCCACTTCCTTACCCCGTCCCTAGGACGACTCGATTTTCGAATATCACTTCGACTTAACGTAGATCATTCAAAACACAAATAACAGTTACGAAATACTTTTAAATTTTTAACGAGCACATACACACTGCCATTACATTAAAATAAACCGTACATTAATCTATATATTTGTTAATTGCGGAACAGGTTGATCCTGCGTCCTTGTGGCGCCGCCTCGCTCTTTGTGAGCGACATGTTGCTCTGAATCTCCTCGAAGGACGGTAAGTGGGCGAGCTTGCCGCGCGCCGCCACTGTCGGCCGCTGACTCAGCATGCGTCGAGCCACGCGCGTTATGTCTTGCGGCGTGATTTTCTCTGAAAGAAAACAATATATAAAATGTCAATTTTTCTTGGATTTTCCGATACATTATTAATGATGACCTATCGATGATCCGAAATACGTACTTATCGATAAATACTTGTCCGAAACCGTTTCATAGAACTGTCGGATTCCAGATGTTTTACTTGACACGTGTTTCTGATTCCAAAAGTTTCATATGCCCGAACAATTATTATGTTAGGTTTTTATTTATTTAAGGATTTTAAGTAGTTTAATAGTACCTTTAAAATTGCCCTCAATGTTCGTATATAGTGCAAACAATAACGTCTTCCCGACGTGACGTACTATAAGAATAAAGTAAGATAAAACATACACTTTATGGGTCTTTTTTATCGGTATTTTCCATTTTTACTTATGTACTTCATCGGTTACTATCAATCGGCGGTGGCCAAACGTTCAATTATCGATTCATACAATATGTTATGCATCACGCTTGCCCATATCAGCTCAATGCAACCCAAACTTCAACAGTTCAAAACCTTTTGTGGCAATACACTGCGTTCGTCACTCAGATATTAAATTAAATGAGCATATCGATTTAAGTTTAAGGAATTTACTGGTCATTGCCTACTGATTGGCGCGTGAATGACTTGCAAACGTGAAGTACTGACCGACAACTTCATACAAGAATGGCCGGAAGACGCTGGATGCAAGCCACTTCCAATCGCTCTTTTTGGAAGTCCATGGGGGAAGACCTATGTCCAGCAGTGGACTTCTTATGGCTGAGATGTTGATGATGATGTGAAGAATTTCTGCATGTAGTCTATCAAACACTACAAAAGAGCCTTAAAAATTGTGCGTTACCAATTTCGTTGATGAAGAAGGAAGGCGGCTTCCTCTTTCCGGTGGCAAGGACCTGACGGCCGACGTCTTCGAAAACGACAGGCCGCGCCTCCAGGTTCATCAGAAGCATAGACTGCAGCTGCGTCTTGGCGCGCTGTAAAACATACAATAGTAATTATTTAATTTTAACAGATAAATATAATAAAACTGAAGGAAAAAAACTCCCTATCTATTATACTTTGAAAATTAAGTGTATGGCAGACACTGTAGCCTCACGAATAGGCTACCGCACCCTTAGTATGGTAGCCTAAAATCGAAAAAGATACTTAAAATGCGCAATTTTGTTTAAAAATCAAACTACTGAACCTATTTTGATGAAATTTCTATGGGACCAATCAAACCTTTCAAAAATTTTTTTTTAATCGCGGTTATAAATGACGGAGGTATGCGGTAAATACCTAAATATTATAAAAAAAATAGTCTAATTATTTATTAACTTGCTTCTTTTTGAAACTAAAAATAACAGTAAGGGCGGCTAGGGCAACCATAGCTTGATTGCATGATGGCATTTCTTTCTAAGCACTACCATGGGTCATATAACACCTTATATTGTAGGTCCCGGTTGTTTGTTCAGCAATTGTCAAGCCAGATCAGAGGCCTTTCGGCGGCTTAATAACTCTGACACTAAGGCTGATCACTCAGTCTATACGAACTAACTATATGGAGCGATCATGACTTATAAGTAATAAGATTTTGCTTGACCGCCATCTCATCTGATATTAAGCGACGATGCCGGCCAAAAAACAAAAGGTGATATTGTCAGAAATTAAAGACATACACACATATGCAGTATACAACTGACACATACAAGTAACGTAGTATACATACAAGGTATAGTATACGCGCACGCTAACACAAGGTAGTCGAGAGTGGTAACTTAGTGAGAGCATTAAGGCATGATATTTTCCGTCACGGCATACAAGTAGGTTTAACTGCCAAGGTGCGCCAATAGATATTTCACATCAAGAATATAAATGCGTTCGCACATTTCCCTCTGCTAAGATCTTCCTGGGCTGCAAGTCTGGACATTTCATACCGACCGAACTCAGTTGACAGTGTGGACGGTTATGCCGTTCTCGTATCGGCTTATTCAGTCACCAGAAAGGGTGCCACCTCCCCCAAGACACTGCTTAATTCGTCTGCAATAGACGTAAAGGCCATATGATGATGGAGATAAATGATAAACTAACTCACTTTGTACTAAATCAACACTATCCATACGGTATGGTTATATGAATCAACATATAATTCATATATTCATATCGATAGTATCCTAGAACTCCAGACTCAGACCCCTCCGACAGCTCCGAGCTCCGAAATACTAGACCTAGAAGCTACAAGCTCTAGAGCCGCTAGCACAAATGGTCGAGCTGTGAAGATGGTAAAGTATTTGTACCTTGAGCTCCATCTCGCCGACCTTGCCGGCCATGTTGGCCAGCTCCCGTGCGATGACGAGCGCAGTGTCGTACAGCCTGTTGGGAGGAGACGCGGAATGCACGCAGAACAAGCCGGTGTCGCCGTACGCGTGGTTGTACGCCGTCGCGTTGAACATCCAGTGGTACCTGCAGTGGAAACATTTATTAATCTTATTAACCGTCTTCCAAAAAGAAGGAGGCTCTTAATACGACTTATGTTTGTTTTTTAGATGTTTGTTCGCCGATTACGCTAATTATGTTTTGATTTTGATGCTAATTCCGCTGTTTGGTAGGTTTCCAATAATAGTTGTTTGAAGGGTTTTTGGAAATCCATGGGGGAGGCCTATGTCCAGCAGTGGACATCTTATGGCTGAGATGATGATGATGAAGGGTTCAAAGGGGCTTGTATTCAGCGTCTTCCTTATATAAGGTGATCTATTTATCGCGTGGCTGGACATCCTACGTTACGCTTGCTGGTACGTGGTCTCCATTCAAGAGATTTTCGACCTCATCGGCCATGAATTCTGATTTCTATGTACTCTGCCCACTCCAATTTCAATTTGCATATCGAAATATCCTGGCCATTATCAAAAAACCTTCCTCTCCTTTAAATTTTAAATTATTTAATATCCTTTGTATTTTTAGCCATGGCAGTACTGTGGCAACATTAACAACAAATTAACATATGAATATCTATAATTATAGTTTAAAAAACTAAAGCAACCGACTTCTAATGGCCGTTGTCAGAACTGGACCAAATTGAAATGGGACCACACGGGAAGCACTAGCTTTCAAATAAAAAATAATCATCAAAATCGGTCCACTCAGTCGAAAGTACCGAGGTAACAAACATAAATAAAAATACAGTCGAATTGAGAAAATTTGATAAAAGATTCGAAAATTATAGCGCTTGCGTCGCTCGCGCCTTATTATTTCCTATTACTTTTAGCCGACTGTAAGAAGATGGGTTATGTTTTTAAGTGTATGTATGTACATGCTACATATGTTTCTATATGATCGCCTACAAGTCTAAAGGCTTGACCGATTTTGATGTGCGAGGTGAGGTGTCGTTAGATTCGTTAAACCTCCAACAAACTTTTTCGTAATAAACAAGTGATTTTACTTGAATTATTCTAAGGAATGCGCATTTATACGCACACTTTCTCACAAAAAATGTACACTCATCAGCGTATCAAGCGTAACGAAATCGTAAGTTAGACTGAAAAAACTGCGTATCTGCATCAGGTATTTTGTTTTTCTTTTAATATATATACTTGTTTAAACTACATAATCAGGTCAATTCTGGAGGCAACTTAAACTAATTAAATTTACTAAAACAAATAAATTAAAAAAACGAACAAATGTCTCATACAATTTTAGTTATTAATTTTTTTAGTTTAGTGATTTTAAGAATTTTATTTAATTTAATTTGTGCCTTGAGAATTGACCACAATATATAGTTATTGTATTTAGTATTATAATAATGGTGTCTTCTGATTCGAAAATGGCTCATACAAAAATGTTAATGCCTCACAATAACCTCAAAAATCTTCCGAGATCTTACGCGAATTTGGGTGCAAAATAATTGCGTGATCTCGGTAAATAGCAATTGTTGTTTGGTTTTTGTTGGAAAATAATTATCTCCGCCGCTTGAGTGATTTAATCAAAAATGTTAAGTGTTTTATGCCTTTATATAAATTTGTCAAAAACACATTTGAAAAGATTTGAGACTTTGGGAAGTGATATTAAATGTAAATTAAAAATTTAAACTCTAAAAGATTTGGCTTAAAGGTCTTGAAACCAAGCAATAATAAATAAATTTAAAAAAGGAGTTTTTGGCGGGAACGTCATAAAAACATGTCGATTTATTTTATTTTTCTAAACTTGTGTTATTTTGAATTTTAATGCTATAAAATGGTGGTGTATTATTAAGTGCGTGAATGTGGACAAGTGAAATAAAGCGGCGAAATATGTCTTTTCACGTTGTCGGCGAAACTTCATAGAAGGTTCCAGTAAAGTCACCATCACTTAACTGAGGCACGACTCGAATTTGATAATGACTGTATACATAACTTAGATTGTGTCTATAACATTTATGACTTGTTTTATTCAAGAAACTTGAAGAAATATTAATACTTGACACTGGCAAATACTTTAAGCGGGCCAAATTCAATTCAAAAAAATCCACCCGTTCAATATGCTCCACCCACCTGTTCAAGACATTAGTGTAGAGTCTGGTGTACATTCCCTTTCCGGGCCCGCCCGCCGAGAACGACCCGCCGCCGCCCATCATCATGTTCAGCACACAAGTCGCCACGAAGTCGGGATCGGCGTGAGAACAACCTAAACAGCAATGGACAAATATTACGTTGTAGTTTTGACGGGAACGTCAGAGAAAAATATAATACTATAAAAATGGTGGTATTCTATTCATGTGGACAAATGTAACGTTAGTTTAGGCGGGAACGCCATAGAAACATGTCGCTCTGTTTTATTTTCCAAACTTGTGTTATTTCGAATATTAATGCTATAAAACTGGTTATGTTTTATTCACTAAGTGTTCCATCAAGTGCGCGTGAGTGTAAAGCAGTGAAATGTTTCATTTTGCTCTGTCGGCAAAATAGAAGCTTCTAGTAAAGACGCCATCACTTTACTGAGTCAAGACCCAAAGTTGTAAATTACTGTTTACGTGAATTAGACTGTGACTAGAACACTATATAATTGTATTATTCAAGTAATTACAAATAACTTGAAGATATCTCACTACTTGAAACTGGCAAATCGCTAATCGCATAGATCCAATATAAAAAATAAGAAGAAATATTACGTTTTAAGTTATTTTTCATACCACAATGATATTTCAATATTATTTTGATCTTTGTATTGCTCTTTCAACTGTAGTAAGATAAAAGTATATACACCGTAAAAAAGAAATGTGTCACTTACTTTCCAAACCGATAACAACATGTGACAGTTCAGGTAGATCTGAGCCAGGGTATAGTGGAATTTCACATTCTTCCTGTTAACAAAAAAGGTCATAAGTAAATAAATGAACGCGTTTAAATTAGCCTAAAATCTTTGACAAATTATAAAATGTAGAATATTGTAGACTCGTTCCCGTATGACCCTCCCATAGAACTCCTCCACGTCTGAAGACCACTCGTAGCAATAAGGCCATCTTTGGCATAGTTCCCGTCACTTTACTATCTGGGTAATTCTCACAAAAATTTTGAAGATGTCATTTCTGTGGATAATTTTTTTCAAAAGTTATTTTTACTTACTTTAATAAATGTAAACATATTTATGTTTATTACATTCATGTTCTTACCTGTTGCATACTGCCAGTATATTGTGCAATGGACTTGTCCACCTTGGGTGTGAATGATTTTATTTCTTCGCCGTCTGAATACCAAGTCGGTTTCATATCCACAAAGTACTTCTGGACAAACTCGACGAATGGACCGTGTTCCACCTGAAAATATATATCATGATATATATTTAATACATAATAATATATCGCATACCCAGAACAGCTATGCATTAAGACAAAATAGCAATTCTTTAGCAATAGCCGAAAATCCATTGTCTCTGTTATAGGAGATAATGGTTTTCAGCTATTCTGACGAATCTAATAACAATTATTTCAGAATAGCTAAAAACCATGATCTAGCAGCTATTTTGACTCGTTGATGCAGTGTTGAGCTGGGTGTGCAATATTATAGCTTTCACTAGACATTGAAAAACACCCACTACTCTCCCTTCCTTGCCCGCGTCCGGGCTGTTGTGACATGTGATCCTGTAGCTACAACGCAGCCCAGATTCTCTCGCAGAATAACGCAGTTTATTAAGCTTTTTACAACGTTTTTATAATATTAACACTCAGAACAAAGTAAACGAAAATAACCTGTAAACCCTTTAGTTTTCGTTTTTAGAAATCCATGGGGAAGGCCTACGTCCAGCAGTGGACTACTTGTGGCTGAGATGATGATGATGAACCCTTTAGAAGCCTGTGTCATATATTTCCGACAAAAGTGTTTCGAGCCTATTCCACTTATGTTGAATTTATACAAATAAAAATCTTGGTCAGGCTCGAAAAACTTTTGTCGGAAGTGTCCGACACGAGTGATTCAAACCCTCTCACCGTCCGTGTCGATTGTTTCCAAAACAAATATGTCGGAAATGTCCGACATAGGCGGTAGGGCACCTTCAACAGGTCGAAAAATGTTTGTCGGAAAAATTAAACCTGACAGTTTAAAGATTAAAACGTTAAAAACCGAATTAATTTAAACCCGATTCGAAGCACTGGCAGTACATAGTTCCTGAAAAAATAATTTAGAAAGGTATAATTACCCCAACAGCTGCCACAACCATTCTGTCTGGGGTGTAGTGGTTTTTCAAATAGGTGATAATGGTATCCCTGTCTATACTGTTCACATTCTCTTGTGGACAAATCTTTGGCAATCCAAGAGTGTTTCCCCTATATGCAGCCTAAAACAAAGTGTATTTTTTTAATAACAATTATATTAGACTGTAACAAGACACACGTTTAAAAAAACAGCCAAAACTAAACACTTTTTTAAGTAATGTAGACTTTTATTAAAGTGCCTAACATATTTGAGACAAAAGTAACGACACCTCATTTATAAAAACCGGTCAAACAAAATAAAATTGGTACAGGAAAGATGTAATATAGAAAAATATATACATTAATACATCTGAAAAACGTTACCCCCTTCTTATCTTCTTGGGCAGTCGAGTAAACAACATCGTAAATAGTAACGGTGAACACACATTAATATAACATACAATAATATTACCTATGTATGTTAAAAAAAAAAACCATTTTTAACCCCCAACCCAAAAAAAGAAAATGTTTGATGTGTTATCTGTGGCATCGTAGCTCTCAAATGGATGGACCGATTTTGATCTAGTGTTTTTTTTTTTTGAAAGAGGACTTTAAAAAAAGAAGTTTTAAGTTTTTTTAAGTTTTCTAAACTTGCTTATTTTATTGAATACTCACAGCATGAACCATGTCCATGAGGATGGTTTCCTGCTCTGGCCTCATTGCGAGGGTCTCCAGTTCAAAAGCCACAGCTTGCCTTGCTGCTTCTATTTCATCTGTGGACAGCTGTGGTCTTAATGTCACTTCTGCTAAAACCTAGAAAAAAAAATAGCCCTTTAAACGGAGCCTATAAACATGTCTTTTACCTTTTCTATGAATGCATATGCAAGTATAGGGATAATGATAATGAATGCACTTGCATATGCAAGTATAGGGATAATGAAGCATTCTAGAATGTACTTATTTTTATAATAAGGCAATAACTATGAAAAAAGGGATATATAAGAAATGAAAAAAAAACCTTATTTACTGAATTCTTATGATTCAGAGAAACTGTAAAATATGATAAATGACAATTTACTTTATGAAACCAAGAACAAATATAATCTCGCATTTTTATTTAAATTATTTTCAAACTATAAATAGATTCAAGAAATAAATTTAAGTTTATGTTTTCAAAACCTTTAATCAGTGAAGCATTGCAAAAGATATTTTCTATTCACATGTATTTAATTCAATTTATTTTGAAAAGTAATAAAAACTTTTTTCAAAAAAAAATTACCTCCGAAAAAACTAAAAAGCATAAAATCATGGACCTTTTTTTATTTAACTTTAATAACTAAGTCCTTAAAGTAATGTAAGTATACCTAAGTAATTTTGAGTGAGGCACCAAACAAGCAAATTAATTAATTACTTAAAGCATGATGCGTTGCGTTGCGAGTGGTTGTGCGGAGAGCGCATTTTTTGGAATGTCAATGTTTATTGCTGGAGATTTCACGTTGCATTGTTAATTTGATTTGGTTATTTCTTTAAATTTATGGTAATTTTTGGCGACGACTTAAAATTACTAAGGTATACTTACATTACTTTAAGGACTTAGTTGTTAAAGTTAAATAAAAAAGGTCCATTATTTTATACTTTTTAGTTTTTTCGGAGGTTTAATTTTTTTGTAAACAGTTTTTATTTCATAATTTTTTGTGGCTTTAGGCTACTAATTCCTACATGCTTAATTTTTGATTACTTTTAAAATAGCTACCTACCTTATAATACACAACTCAGCATTAAAATCTGCAAGTGAACAATAAATCACCCCTACTTTCCCACCCTTAGGGTACGATTTCTTTTTTCAAATTTATATGGGACCAACTTCGAGGTATACCCTATCCACTAAAAAACGAATGATCAAAATCGGATTGCTCTGTAAAAAGTTATGCGTGGTCATACATTACACTCAGTGAGTGAACCCATGTCAACCCATGTTTTCCTACCCTTAGGGTTGTTTTTTTTTTCCAAATTTATATGGGACCAAATTCGGTGTATACCCTCTACAATAAAAAACAATTATCAAAATCGGACTACTCTGTAAAAAGTTATGCGTGATCATACATAAAAAAACATATATACGCGTCGACTTGAGAACCTCCTCCGTTTTTTCGTCGGTTAAAAATCATATAGTATTCAAAAAGGTATCTAAATTAGACATAGTTTAGCAGAAAGCAGCCAACCTCGTTTTTATGTAAATGTTGTACATCGAAAATAAAACAAATTTTCGCTAAAATCGAGGCTGTCTCCTTTTTGCTAAACTACATCCGATGGCGAAACGCGCGAATGAATAATCGCCAAATTTTTCCCATTAGATACAAAATAAACCATGATCCATAAAAAAATAATTATAATCAATTTTAAATAATAATCATATAATAAATAATGATTCATAATAAAAATTGTCTAAAAATGGGAATACCTTGCCGTGGTAATGATTTCTCTGTGGCAGACCTAAATATTTAGTGTTTAAATTAAAACAAAAAATGTATAGTTCACCTGCGTAACAGCCTCTAAGCCTCTGGAATCAGCACTGGTAGCATACACTGTGGTGTCGCGTGAACCCTGGCAGTCACAGATGCCTCCGTGTCTCTCGAGCTCCCGCAGCATCACATCACGCGTTGCAAATTTGTGGGTAGCCTGAAAAATTTACACACTGTGTTAAACACATTGTGAGTAGAACAACAAAAAACCTTCTTCACATGAGCAATTTCTTAAAGCGGCTAGGCAAGATTATAGAGCAAGAGCCCACAACGGCCAGATCTTCATTATTTTATAAAAGCTGAAAGTTTCTCTGTGTATGTCTCTAACACAGGTAAGAACGACCAGCGGCTATGGAATTTGGATTGTGGTTACTTGGGCAGGTAACAGGTAGTAAAGGTGTATAAAATAGTACCTTAAATTCCTGAAAGTATAAAGCTCAATTTTTTTTATTATTTCTTCAGGATAACTATAAAAATCACGTTATATTATAAATTTTACCCTATTTTTCGAAAAAAAATAAAAATTTACAGTAATCGGTTTTTTTTCCTTTATGTGTACTTTAAGACAATGGTTCTTGCCAAATTTCAGTTACAGGTCAACGGGAAAGTACTTCATAGGTTTGATTCCCTTGCGAGTGTTGAAGTATGCGTTTTTGCGACATATTCGGCTGTACCTTTTTTTATGTTTGATCTTTTTCTCTGCAGCAAGAGACTATGGATCTGCGTATATTGTTTTAATTTTAATTCGATACCTTCACGCGTTTCCGAGATACAAGTCTTGACAGATGGACAGATGGACAACAATGTGATCCTTTAAGGGTTCTTTTTTTTCCTTTTGAGGTAAGGAACCCTAAAAACTATACAATAATTCAAGACTCATTGGTTTAATAGGTAATGTATGTAGGTATGTAAATACAAATAAAAATGATACTAATTGATAACCTCTTTCATTGTTGAAGTCTGTTAAAAATAGCCAACTGCAAATCAGATAACATCCATTTGGTTATTTTGGAGTGAGGAAATAAAAGAACACAAAAATCTATATACAAACTCACTGTACTGCCAGGGCACTCACAAACGATAGGGCGAGCATGGAGAGTAGGTGAGGAATCTGAGATTGGCAAGAAGTGGAGTGCCTATTCTGTATGTAATACTGTTAATTTCTTCTGTGCTCACAGTATGAGTGAGTATATATTTATTTAGTAGTATGTGACTTTACAATGCAAACAAATTGGTAGGTCATATTTTGGCATACATTAGCCAACTAAGTGCTAAATTGTAAACGTAAGTGATATTTGTTTGTTCAGTTAATCAACATATATCATGATGAAATAAATAGTACTTACTCCAAAGCTCAATTTTTCTAAGAAATGACAAATGCCATTTGGGTATGCTACTTCAAATCTTGGGCCCGAATCAATCACCACTGAAATAGAAAAATAAATAATAATTTAATACATGTGCTTATCTCGACTAATATTATATATAAGCAAAAATAACTCTCTCTTTCTCTCTCCCTATGTGTTATTGTTGTGACAACTAAAACAAAAATCCATTTAGAATAACAGTCCAGCTAAGAACCTGGATATGGACAATTCTTAACCTTTCATTATTTATGTATATCATGCACAGAATTTTAACACATTAGCTAATTTTCGTCCACTATAAGATGTATGATCAATACAAAATTAATTACAGATATGTAGCTATCGCACTAGTTTTTATGCAACATCCTACAAATTCTAGGATGCAAGCCAACCCCATGAAAAATTAAATTTAAAATACGTTAAGTTGTTATAGCATGAAAAATGGTAAAGAAAAAAAACCTTTCACATTGGTCATATTTTTGAAATGAAATGAGTCTTAGTCTTAGTGAGTTGAGTGTATTAGTGAGTCTTTTAGGGTGAGCTCAATTAATGCATCTACGTAGATGCATTAATTGAGCTCACACTCTTTAACCAACTACAAGACAACAAGAGCCTGAAAAATAGCAGGTTGATGTTTCAACATTTTGATTCAGACCAACTCAACATATTGCCTCTTTGCTTCAATAATTTGATAAATCGGACAAATAATTTTTTTATTATTTGTTAATTAAAACTACCACATTCGATTTTCATCAGCATCATATTCATCTCAGCCATAAAAGTCCACTGCTGGACACAGGCCTCCCCCATGTACTACAAAAAAGATCGAATGCAAGCCGCTTGGCTTGCATTCAGTGTCTTCCCAACGCATTCAATTTTATTTACCAAAATCCTAGTATTATTACGCGTGAAATAGTGAAGCTGAAAGTGAATGAGATGGCATTGCTGTGTCAGTCCGCAATATCACGTTGTCTCTTTTTGCGGAGAGCTTTGTTTCAAGATAACACTGTCGAAGCAAATAGGCAATATGGATATAAACACTCAACAGCATAACCCTCCTTCTTACGCAGTCAGGTAATAAACTTTTTACTGTACACAGCATAAAATTTACAACCAAGAGAAATTAATTAAGAACTAGTGTAACCACTGGGGGCCTTATCACTAACAAAACAAAACAAGGTAAACTTATAACTCATATTATTAATAATAGAGAGGAGAAAAATTAAAAATTGTGTATAATAATCTACTACATACTCTGTTTATTGTATTTAAAGAGTAAACACACATTTTATTCATACTGTTACATACAAATACTAATAAATATCATAAATTTAAATAAATTATATATAGTTTTATTAATATAATACATATAATTTAATATTTCATAATCCTCAGACATGAATTGTTTAATTGTGAATAATTTTTGGATATTGTGAGATAATTGTAATTGGTCTTTTTCCGTTTTTATCTCAATAAACGAATTTGAATTCTATAATTTATATAATTACTTATAAAGTTATACTAAAAGAAACAAACAAAAGAGAAAATAATCTTAGGCAGTATTGAGACATATGAGAGGTTTTAGAAATAAATTGAGAAGTAATACTTCCAAACTTGTTCCTTGAAAGTAGCGAGGGATAATATAAATTAGAATCCAGCATATTATACATTGATAATTGAGAACATACCTCCAGCAGTGCAAAATTGTCCAAACTTCTTTTCAGATGCAACTCGGAGGCCATTACTAAGAACTGTAACTTCTGTAACAGTATCTTCTGCTTTGGCCGTAGAGAAGACTACAGGAGGGAGATTCGGCATAGGCTCTGACAAGGGTGGTAAAGGTGTCACACTCCCTTTTTGTAATGGCTGAGTTGGATCTTTGCTGAATTGTCTTACGCCACATCTGGGAGTTAAGCTGGAAATAAAACCTAATTGATAATGATAGTGGCTTGTCTGATCCAACTATGTAATTCTGTGATGAAATAATATATGCCTACCAGGGTTACTGGCCAAGAATATATATATTTATTTTTTTGTTATTAGGACTGGGAGCAAAAGTAACATAATTGGAATAAGAGCGGAAACTCACCCATTTTTCAAAGAAAATAACCTAGAGAACAGATATTTCATATCAGTGACGTGAGCCATTTTTTTAGTCCAAAGTTTACAGAAAGTTTATATTGTCTTTTGATAAGTGTTTTTGTGGAACCACGCAAAAGCTAACGTAATTTTAATGCATTTTCAATGATTTTAACAACTGAGAAATACAAGTTCACAGAAAACCAAACTCAAACACATCACATCAAATACCAAAATATGACATATGACATTAGTGTTTTTTTTTTACTGTTTAAAGACTCTGGATTTTGAGTCCTTTGAGCCAAGTGACATTAGAGACATATACAATTGAAATATTGACATGACCAGCCCCCGTATTCTGCCCCCGTATTCTGAACCCATTCGGTTTCGGAATCGATTCGATTTGTATATCTCCGTCTCTGTTATTTTCATAGAGAATGACAGAGACGGAGATATACAAATCGAATCGATTCCGAAACCGAATGGGTTCAGAATACGGGGGCTGAACCCATTCGGTTTCGGAATCGATTCGATTTGTATATCTCCGTCTCTGTCATTTCCATACAGAATGACAGAGACGGAGATATACAAATCGAATCAATTCCGAAACCGAATGCTTTCAGAATACGGGGCTGAACCCATTCGGTTTTGGAATTGATTCGGAATGTTAACATTTCCATAAAGAATGACAGAGACGGAGACAAATCGAATCGATTCCGAAACCGAATGGAATCAAAGTACGGGGGCAGTGCTGCCAATCCAAAATTTTCGATTCCCGGAAACTGTGCGCTCGTAGCCCCGATTTCCCCTACTGAAACCCCGCAAATTCCCGATTTTAAGGTTCATTCTTTCTCGCGGGTGGGCTTAATGTTCTGTGCGGGTGGGGGACTCTCTGTACATCATAGCAAACTTTTGAAGAAATATGTATATTTTACCTTTATATTAAAAGTGCGTTTAATATAAAGGTTAAAAAAATTGCTAATTTGTTAATAAAAAAAAAACTGCCTATTTTTAAAAACAAGGGTGATGTACAGGACTGTAATAATTATAGAGGAATAAAGCTCATGTTACACAGCATGAAAGTATGGGAGAAGATTGTTGCTAGACGAATGAGAGAAGAGACGAAAGTGACAGAGAATCAATTTGGATTCATGTCAGGACGCGGAACAATGGATGCCATATTCTCACTTCGCCAACTTTGCGAAAAGTACAAACGAGCACATAAGAACTTGCATATGGTATTCGTTGATCTGGAGAAGGCATATGATAGGGTACCCCGTGAAGTCTTGTGGTGGGCTCTAAAAGAGAAAGGAGTGCCTGAGAAATACCTGCATTTTATCCGTGTTATGTACGGTAGAGCAACTACTTACGTTCGCTCCGCAGCTGGCGAAACTGACAAATTCAATGTGGGCGTAGGTTTGCATCAGGGATCGGCTCTAAGCCCTTATTTGTTCCGCCTGGTAATGGATGCATTGACATCAAACATACAGGAGGAAGCACCCTGGTGCATACTGTTTGCCGATGACATTGTGATTGTCGGAGAGGATGGAGCGGAGCTGTAGAGAAGGCTGGAAAAATGGCAGGAGAAACTGGAAAACGTAGGGTTAAAGATCAGTAGGACCAAAACAGAACATCTGTTTTGTGATTTTGGGGGTCCATCCAGTTTTACTTCTATTGCCTTAGATGGTGTATCCCTTCCATTCTGCTCCGATTTCCGTTACCTCGGCTTTATCTTCCAAAACGATGGCGACATTGACCGAAATAGTCTAGTAAAAATAAATCCGTTTGTATGGAGCAGATCCCAGTATTTGCAGTAGGAGGGATTCTTTGAAATTATGATAGCAAAATAACTAAAAATCATAGATCTACAATAATCCCCGATTTACAATACATATTTCCTTAGTAATTAGCAACAAAATATGTTTTATTTGATTTTAACTATTGTAGGTTTAATATAACATACGATTTTTATGTGATTCGATAGCATTAATTTCTGTTTATCATAAATGACAAGAATTTCCAAAAAATCTATTGAAGGTTTTTAATAATTCAGTAAAAACACAAAATCTCGCGGATGAATACACAAGTACATAGGTATATATAAGTAAGTATTTACAAACCGCAGCGCGAAGCGGCGGCGGCCGGCCGACGCGGCGGCGAGGCGGTGCGCGGGGGGGGCATGGGAGGCCGGCCAGCCACCTCATCCTCGCGTTTATTTCAATTTCGCATTTTGACATTTTTACGCAACTGCTCAAGAAGAAGGATAAGTGTTAACTGTTTTATCTGCTTATTACATACTCGTAGTCGTCGATACCATATTATTAATTTCCTATGCAGAAAATAATGGAAAGAAAACTTGTCTATTTTTCGTAGGACAGACGGGCAGTTATCAAACACACGTTTATTGTTGCGTAATTACTTATCAAGTATAATAAGTAGATTTAATAACCCCCTCCTTTTATGAAGTCAGTAAAATATAAAAGAACAACTGCATGCTAAGCTGATTTAAAAAGTTTTAATATGATCCATCGTTCAACTTATGATAGTCATAGTAAAAAAATAAGTATTTTTATAAACCAGATTTTTTTTTACTTATACAGGCACAAAACGATGTATGTGTACAAGATAATATTAGTTAAGTACATATATTGGACGTATGTAGTTTAAAAACACAAACATACACGCTCGAAAAATAACACCTACTCTTTTTCGTAGGTGAGCAATTAAGACCTTGGTGTGATCTTCATTTGTATTACTAAATACGTAGAAATTAGATCAGTACATAAAAGACAGAGGTGCGTCCCGCGGGATTTGAACCCAGGAGGACCTGCGGATCGCAAGTCAGACGGTCTCCCAACTAGGCTGCCGAAAACTTGAATTATAATTTTATTATTTAATATTTTGGAGTCAGTTTTGTCAGTTTTTGGGGTTCCGTAGTAAATACGAGGAACCCTTATAATTTCGGCATGTCCATCTATCCGTCTCACAGAGATCGGGAAATCGAGGCACCCTTATTTCATAGGTTTTTTTTCTAAAATTTGGATTTTGGTTGTTTAAAGTATGTAACTTTGTTAAAACTAGCATTTTATTGGATGATTTACTAATATAAATTCTTTTATTACACTTAATCAATGTAAAAAATGACCTTGAATATTTCAAATGTATGGAAATTAAAATTATTTTCTCAATAACTTTTTTGTTTCTGAATATGTAAATCTGAAACATTCAGATATTAATGACTAAGTATTTATGCAGCTATAGTAGGTTTGGACTTAACTTATGACGTCCCCGTTCAAAAGATATAAAGGATTGAAAAGTTCAAATTTTAAAGAAATTAAAAAACCACGTCATCAAGATATTATATGTTATATATACTTAAATGTAACTTTTCCGTTCTTTTTCTTACAAAGTTTTCTTACAGTCGTTATTTTCTTTACTCTTAAGTGAAATAAATCTTCATTTAATCGAAAACATCTAATGAAATAAGCATAAACGTGAACTTTCATAGCTGAAATATGTGACTTTCAGAATGATAATTGATGATAATTATATCTTGACGACATGGTTTTAACATTTCTTTAAAATTTGAACTTTTCAATCCTTTATATCTTTGAACAGGGACGAGATAAGTTTAGGTGAAAGTTAGTATGGATGCGTCAGCAATCTTTTAATGCCTAAAGGTTTTAGCTTCTAAGTTATATGCTAAATCAGCCGAATAGTCAGATATCTCAAATATTAAAGTTCATGCTTATGCTTATTTCATTAGATATTTTCAAATAAATGAATATTATTTTAACTTAATGTTAAAAATATGAAAGTTCTTCAGCAATTATGATCAAAAAAGATCGATTAAATTACATTTTAATGTAATTACCTATAGCTAGGTGAAATTTTCGCCAAAATTTGCTTTTCAATCATTCATATCATTTGATAGGGGACACCTTAAGTTAAGCCCAAATCTAGTATAACTGCATAAGCACTTCGTTATTAATCTCCGAATGTTTCAGATTTATATCTTTAGAAACAAAAAAGATATTGGGAAAATAAATTTCATTTCCATACATTTGAAATATTCAAGGTCATTGTTTACATTGATCAAGCATAATAAAAGGATGTATATTAGTAAATTATCCAATAGAATGCTAGTTTTAACAAAGTTACATACTTTTAAACAACCAAAATCCGATTTTAGAAAAAAAAATACTATGAAAGGTCGTCTCGATTTCCCAATCACTGTGCGTCTGTCTGTCTGTCGGTACGTCACAGCCATTTTACTCGGAATCTATAAGCTCTACATACAGATATTTAGTATGAAGGTAAATCACTACAAAATACCGTAGTCAAATTATCAAAAAAATAAAAATAGGGGTACTCCATACAAGTAAAGAAGGGGTGTTTTTTTTTTCAACCCCTCCCCATAGTGTAGGGTATCGTTGAATAGCTCTCTTAAAATAAAACTAGGTTTTGATTTTAGTTCTACAACTTTTTGAGATACAGCGATAAATATATAAAACACTTAAATCATTATAGTACTGAGGATATTGACCTTTTCGCAAAATAGTAAAAAAAAACGTAAATATTCAATATTATTTTTCCGTCAGTAGGTCAAAAATGTACTTTAACATCATAATTTATTGCATAAATCGATCCAGCGCCATCGCTACGCGCATGCGCACAGCTCCCCATTGCGGCAGTCGGTAGCGCGCGAAAATTCAAATATATAATTAATGTAAAAAACTCGTTTTATCTATGTTTTTACAAAATGACCTCAGTGATTATAAATTAAGTATATCCTTAAGTATATATAATTCTTAATTATCAACCAATATGAATGTTTTGTTTAACTATAAACTTGAAAAGCACAACTTTAGGTATTTCCATGGTTTTTCTCAAGTTCTTCACATCTCATAACTTTGACATTGTGACAAATGTACTTCAAAACACCGATACTATCACATAAAAAACAATTTTTTATTATTGCATTTTATGAGGTCAAAATTTTATTTTTACTGGACTAAAATGTTACTAGCAGGATAAATGCAGGTTGGATGAAGTGGCGGCAGGTCTCGGGAACAATTTGCGACGCCCGAATGCCCCTCAAACTAAAGGGGAAAATTTATAAGACGATCATAAGACCTGTCGTCCTGTATGGATCAGAGTGCTGGGCCACCAAAGGGGAGAATGAAAAGAAATTGCATGCAGCGGAGATGCGAATGTTGAGATGGATGTGTGGAGTAACAAAATTAGACAAGATTAGGAATGAGTATATTAGAGGAAGTATGAAAGTAGCACCAGTGACCGAGAAATTAAGGAGTGGAAGGCTATCCTGGTATGGACACGTCATGAGAAGGGAGGAAAGCCATGTATGCAAGAGGGCCCTAAATATGATAGTAAGCAGCAGGGCCAGGAGAGGGCGACCAAAAAAATTGTGGATGAACTGTGTGAAAGAGGATATGTGTGTAAGGGGTGTGAATGTAGAAATGACGGCTGATAGAGTGAAGTGGCGAAAGGAAACATGCTGTGCCGACCCCACCTAGTGGGATAAGGGCAAGGAAATGATGATGATTAAAAGTGCGTTTGCCAGTGTCAAGTATTAAAATATTGGAACGAAGTTCCTTATCGCGCGTTGCGAAAGGGGGCTAGACGGAAAAAATTAAGACCAAAAGTTGTAACGCCATAGCAAAAAGGCTATAGTTGTAAGCCGTGCGGCATGCGCGTGTTTCTCTCTCTGTCTCTCTCTCTCTCTCTCTCTCTCTCTCTCTCATAGAAAGCAAGCTAGTTATTTTCGTTTCGTCTTTCTATTTCGCATTGAACAGTGTGGTGTAGCGACGATTATTTTTGTTGAGTATATACAGGTTTTTTGTACATAATAATTCGTTCCATCCGGGCGTCCCTTGACACCTCTCAAGTTTCTTGAATAGTACAAGTTATATAGTGTTCTAGTCATAGTCTAAGACACGTAAAAGTTATTGTAAAATTTTAGTCTTGCCTCAGTAGAGTGATGGCGACTTTACAAGAATCTTCTATCGACATTTGCCGACAACGTAAAATAACACGTTTCACTGATTTATTTCATTTGCCCACACTCACGCACTTGATCGAACACTTTAATGAATAAGACATCACCATTTTTATAGCATTAATATTCAAAATAACACAAGTTTAGGAAAATAAAACAGCAGCGCAATTCAGTTATTCAAGACCGCTCCGTAGCTGAGCCATATGTGAACCGTTTCCCATCGGCCGCCATTTTTTTTTTGATTCAGTCACTTCTAAGTCACACAATTGACACATTTGATGAAACGTAAAACGTCCTTCGCTTGTTACTAAATCAAAAAATGATAGCAGCCGACCAGGAAATGCTTCGCAAAAGGTCCAGTTACGGATTGGTTTTGATTAACTGAATTTTCCCACATACCATGTTTCTATGACGTTCCCACAAAAAAAAAAACAACTGGTTGCACTCCGGGAATGCCAGTAGAAGTGAAATATAAAAAATAAAATAGCAACAAGACTGACTGGTGAAGGATTTGACCAAAGCTATTGTGTTTTACAAACAACCCCTACTCATCGCTGTACGCGAAGCGTTAGCGTGTTTTAAGACTACACAGCGCCATCTAGTACGTTTGTCTGGAACTAACTTTATTGTATGAACACTTCATATAATAAAGTTAGTTCTATAACAATGTACTAGATGGCGCTGTATGCTCTTAAAACACGCTAACGCTTCGTGTACGGCGCTTGTACATACAATAATGAACTTTAAATGCAGAACGTTAGAATTAGTTTCTGACTATCTGTTTGACGATCTGCAGCCCCCGTATTCATCACCCTTATTCAGATTACATTCGATTCGATGCGATCTTCGATATGGAGAGAGATCTCGAAGGATTTCACACGGTTTGCGGAATTAGCGATTCAGGTTTCTCGAATATCGAATAATTTTGACATTTCCATTCCATAAGGTATCAGCTGATCATCCCAAACGGTTCCATTGATTGAAAGCGGCATGTAACATATCGATTATCAATCGATTAATCGGAAATTGTATTTTTGACTTGGAAAAACCGATTTTTAGATTTATCTCATGCTGCATGTCATTTTCGTGAAAGTATAATTTACTAATTTACGTCACGTTATTGTATTTTTACTACTGTAGTACCTACTTTTGAGACAGCAGAGTTATTCATGTTTGATGTAATTTACATAATATATAGTATACCTACTATTATCAATTCTAATTTAATATTATTTATGTAATATTGATCCACTATTAAATATTTGCACTTGAGAAATGATGGAATGTAATGGAAAATTGTAATTAATTTCTAAGGCCTTATTTACCTACATTCTTGCAAATAAATTTCATTTCATAAGTAAATTCAAACCAAAATTTATTTATTTGTTTGCTAAATGAGCAACGTAAAGACAAACATGAAACCACACACTTCTCTCCCACGCTCCTCTCTCTGTATGGTAGTTGTTTTAAACAAGCACTAAAGTGACGTAATGTTACACAATTCGAATAATATAACTTAGTATTTGCTAGGATGATGTACGATAATTAATATGATTTGGGTTACAATGAACGTCCACCGGAAAAAGGAATACGGGAGTCAGTGTAGGTCGAAAGCGAGAAGGAGGAATGACACCGGATGCTCTCCTAGTAACAACAAATAAAAATATATTCAACTTTTTACAAACTATCACAGAACATCAAATTCCTTTATCTATGGAGTCGATAGGTCGGTTTAGAATTTGTAATATTGCCAACAAAAAAACATACAGTTGAATTAAGAACCTCATACTTTTTGAAATCGGTTAGAAATATAAATGTGTGCTACTTCAACCCCAGCAAAATATAATAGACTTTCTTTTATAGCTCGCATTATTGACTGATCCCTGATTAAACTGTAAAAAAATACGATTTTCTTACTTTTATTTGAAAATGAAAATTTTTAAACGCAAAAGAATCGAACTTTAATCGATTTTTTTAAATAGTGAATCGAAATCCTTAGCGGTATCAAGTCACTAAAAAAAGTTTATAAATTTGACAGTTGCAATCGTCTAGATTTTTTTCTTTTATTGGCCACGATTGGCACATTTGCCAAAATAATATGTTAAAGTTTCATGAAAAATACAAATAATATAAGTTTTAGTCACAATCTCAAGTTACTTGGCTTAGATTATGACGAGATACTCGGTTGATAGTGAAACAAGTTCATGTCATGACTTGGTTATTTTACTAGGAGCTGTTAAGGACTTTGTAAGTTACAACGTGAAGAAGTATGTTTCATCAATTTCATTTCAAACTCGTGTGCGTAAACGAACACTAATTGATTAAAAAAACATCATCTTTACAAAATCTTTATTTGAAATAACACAAGTTTAGAATAATAATAGAAAACTGTGACATTTTTTAATTAAGTTCCCGCGAAAAATTGCCTTGAATTTGAGCCGGCTACCGAATCGAATGGATTACCTTCGATAACCCTATTCACAAATTCGAATGGCACCAGTCGGTACCAAATCGGTAATGACCTCGTGTGACCGATAGGATAACATAGACAAGCTAGTTTTCAGAGTCAGTTTCATGTTTTTAGATCGGTGATTCGTGATAGAAGTAAAAAAAAAGCTTAATTATGACCGGCGACTGACAAAATATATAATTTATTGCATAATATACATATAACTTAATCCATCAACTTAATTATGGTATATAATTCTTTAGTAAATTTATAGCTTCATTATGTGAAGCATGCTTCGAAAATACCTTGTTGGTTGTGTGTGTGCATGTGTGTGTGCATGTGTGTGTGTGATTTCAAAGTTCTTCTATTTTCTCCCTGTACTCACGCATTTAATGTATTTGCCATTTATTAGTAACAAGTATTAAATATTTAATATATTTAGGGCGCCATGCGTGTAATCTGACTAAGATCTCCAACTATAAAATATTACATTTTGAAACTTTGGAAATCATAATTAGGGGAATTTTAAAACCCGTAAAATCGGTACATTTGACTATTAGGTGAATAAATTATGTCAAATTATGGAAAATGGTAATTGAAAATATCAAAAAAGTGATCTTATTTTACTAAAATGTATTAGTAAAATGTATTCGATATCACTCCCGACAGGTTTACCCTGTCGGGAGCGATATCGAATTAGCCATCGAATTTATATGTCAAACTCCTTCGGATTCGAGTTTGTGAATTGGTCTACCCGAATCCCGGCGGATCCAGTTGAGGATGAGTGGAGATTGTCTTTGGTTTCTCGAGATTTCTATACTAAAAATGGGACCGACGGGCATAAATTCGAATTCGTGAATACCCATTGGAGTCGAATGGAGCTTTATTCGATAGCCGGCTCATTACCGACAAAATTGACAAACCGACAACCGATTAGAACTAGAATAAGGGTGCTGAACCCATTCGGTTTCGGAATCGATTCGATTTGTATATATCCGTCTCTGTTACTTCCATAGAGAATGACAGAGACGGAGATATACAAATTGAATCGATTCTGAAACCGAATGGGTTCAGAATACGGGGGCTGACACAAGTTAAAAAAAAATTACCCATCCCAAAAATGCCCAACGCCGCTAAAGAAGTTTTCCCTTCAAAACTTGTTGTTGTGTAAAGTCGGTTTATGGACGATAATTTTACGTGATGACGTCATGATAGATGCGTCACAAGCAGAACGCTTAAGACGATCTTGCCTCTCTATCGCTTGTTCCGCGCTCTCGCTTGCACGCTCGGCTCAGGCGGAACGTGACAATGAGTCATGCTTTTTCGTGCGTGCAGCCGATTTATCGATTTTATGACGTTATTACGTCAAAAAAAAGACGACTTAAATCACAAATTATAATGACTGCCAACGTGGATAACTTTGACTCTGGGCCAAACATTGTACATAGCCTTTTAAGAACGTTTATTATTTTCTGAAGAGATTTGTAGTCAAAAAGTTAGCGCAGAGTTAAAGTTACCAACATTGGTAGTATATGATTGATACACATATACAGTATACATTGATTGACAGTATATGCTTTTTTTAGTAGTGTTTTTCCTACAGAAGACAGAAGCAAATAGAAATGGCTCACTAACACAGTATTACGCAGAACCACTGTCGGGAAACTCACACAAATAAGATATCTATCGTATTTTGCACTAGAAATGTAATTATTATCCATTGGCATTTTATAGTTCAGTTTACTAAGCACAATAGTCAAATACAGCTCATTTGAAAATACGCCTTAAATTCTAAACGTGAGACTTCATTTTGGCATTAGATCTCTATATACTTATAACTTATTTCATTGCAAATCAACATGACACAAACTAGTTCTGCATTGCATGCTAGATGTCTAAATTAATTTTCACTGATAAAGTTCTTAGTGTTAAAGTCAAAAATTACTTAACGCAACTTCATGTTGAGTTAAGTAGCGCTAACCCAATCAGTGCAAATTATACTTTATTACGATAAAGATTTAGTTGTCTTTTGACTGTAACAATAGAATTAATTTGTTCTCAAATCAAATCAATTAGAATTAGTTTGATCCTCCCGAAATTGTTTTATTTCGTAAAAATAAAAATAAAACATCAAATTAAATACCTCCATCTGATCCATTTTTTGTAGTGTTACTATTTTTGCGTTCTAAAATGGCACAGTATGGCATTATTAAATTGTTACACGTCCACTTTGAAGTACTGATGTACGTACTGTCTCAGTCGAATTACGAGCTCAACTGGTTCCGGTTCAAGGCTGCTGGCCATAAATGTGGTGGTCGAGAACCGCCTAAATGGCATTTCTATAGAAGGTTTTTCCTTACAAAGATAAGCAAAAGGAACGAAGCCCTTATAGCCATCGTATATTGTTAACCGTTTATAAATCTCACGCGTTTATGGTTTCCCCGTTTTGCTATTAAGTAGGTATATAACCTATATAAGTAAATCTTTAAAAATGTCAATTTAGATGAAGATGAAATCACTTCAAGATCAAGACTGAAATTAACAATTAAACATTGAAGCTGGTAGAATTCCCTCGTGCGATACCAAGGAACAAAGGAAAAAAATCGTATATTGTTCTTTTCTTCGTCTTTCGTCATTCGTCTTTTACTATTTTCTTTTCGTCCGTAAGGTTCCATTCTATTCACTTAAAAATCATACGAGATTATGTCCTCGTAATAAAGTTAGCCAGACAGTGTTTCCAAATTATGATAACATATTTTTTTAGTGAAGGCGTAGAGAGAGAAGCAATGGAGTAAGTAACATTTCTTTTTCTTTCATTCCTCAGCAAAACTGCGTAATGGGATCATATAAAGTGTGAAAGAGAAAAATGTACGCATTTTTTTCTTTGTCGCTATAACTAACTGGTTGTCCTATACATTACAAGGTTATAAGATATTTTGTGCAGTTTGAAAATAAAATTGCGAATTTTTAACCCCCGATCCAAATAGAGGGGTGTTAAAGTTTGACAAGTGATCTTTTTATCTGTCTGTGGCATCATAGCTCTCGTACAGATTGACCGATTTTGATGTAGTTTTTTTAAATGTAAAATAAGATTTTGTCGAGTGTTCCTAGCTGTGTTTCATCAAAATCGGTTCAGCCTTTTTTGTAGAGAGTTTTAAGTTTTCTATACTTATACTTGTAAAGTCGGCATTTCAGTTTTTTAACTATAAATATTTAATAACATAAACTCAACTTACATCCATGCATTTTTTAAATAATCGATTATTCGTCCATTTGTAAATCGGAATATTTGCGGTTGATGAAAATGTGTTACGTAAAAAATTAACGGCCTTATCGAAAAGCGTTACTTAATTTTAAGCTATGCTTAACATATTTTGACAACTTCTCTCTGACACGTACTGACATGCTTGCGGAAAGAAGACAGATAATTTACGTTTATCAAGGTAAGTAAAGTTTTTCGTTAAGTTAAAATTTTCAGGATTAGGTATTTACTTTTATTATGGAAATTAACGTGGTTTTCACACATTTTTAAATAAAAACTACGGGTCACTCACGTCTGTTTTGAGCCGAAATATCCGACTATAGTTTCAACCGCATTCGGCGGTCTTTTTCAAAGGAGCAGCACACACGTCACTCTCGGTCGGTGACGCGCCTAGCACTGCGACGTGCCGCTCGTGCCGCACGTGGAAACCTTGCCTTCATGGAGCTCGGGAGGATGATCGTGAGTCTGGTGGTGATATTGTGAGTTCCGCTTGCTGGAACATTCCTGACACTCACGAGAGTTCTAGTGAAGAGGACACTTCAGCTGAACCGACGCAAGACGACCAGCTTCCCGCCCTAACCCTTTTGCAACCGATGACATCACGTGCGGCACGAGCGGCACGTCGCAGTGCTAGGCGCGTCACCGACCGAGAGTGACGTGTGTGCTGCTCCTTTGAAAAAGACCGCCGAATGCGGTTGAAACTATAGTCGGATATTTCGGCTCAAAACAGACGTGAGTGACCCGTAGTTTTTATTTAAAAATGTATTTACTTTTCTTTCAAAAAACGGTAATCTTTCAATCGCTAGTTTATACTTCTGTGAAGAAATATTTATCGATTCACTTCATCTCCAAGTATGATCGAACGAGAGTCAGACGAGTTGATGGTCAATTGTAGATCCATCTAACATAAAAAAATAATTATGGTCTGTAAATATGATTTATTTGTCTGTGATAAAGTTGAGATCGGGAGAATGTTTTGAAACCCTGATTAAGTGATTACTTTTATCACTCAATTTTGTGTGATGCGAATGTTACTGATTTTCTCTTCCTACGTTTCCGATATTTGCGAAGCCCAATCTTCATCTGGAAATACTGTATACCTTACCTTGGCCGTGAGGTTTTATGTTTTGTGTGTGTATATATGTGTTAGAAATTATGTATCTATTTATATATTTCCATCAGATGAATTGCTAAGTATTTGGATCTGTGGAAGATTGTAGCAGTGTGTACGTGTGCTCGAAGTTGCAATATATTGTCGCTTACAAATTCAAACTTAAAGTGTAAGCATGTATTTATAAATATTTTTAATAGAATAACATCAATAAAATATCTTAAAGTTATATATAATAAAACCCACTCCCAAATCCCAACCTATTTTCCCCGACTTCTATGGGAATGTTATACAATGGTATCAATATCGCTGTAACTTACCCGGTTACACGGGCCTTCCGTCTATTTATTCTTGGTCTATGCTCTATGATCTTCAGTCACTCTTACTATAATGTGTTTCAGGCAGTATGGCTAAACGGCCTTAGCCTGCCCGTAGTGCAAATTACGTTTTTTTTGGCGGGAACGTCTTATTAACATGTTGTTGCTTAGTTTTATTTTCCTAAACTTGTGTTATTTTGAACATTAATGCTATAAAAATGGTGGTGTTTTATTCATTAAGTGTTCGATCAAGTGCGTGAGTGTGGACAAGTGAAATAAAGCAGTGAAACGTGTGATTTTACGTTGTTGGCAAAACTTCTTAGAAGTTTCTAGTAAAGTCTCCATCACTTTACTGAAGCAAGACTTTTGTAAATGACTGTTTACGTGACTTAGCCTGTGACTAGAACACTTTATAACTTGTATTATTCAAGAAACTTGAAAATATTTCAATACTTGACACTGGCAAATCGCTAATCGCGGGGTCCAACCAATACAAAAAAGAAGAAGAAGAACTCTCATACTCGTCTTTACAAAACTTTAAATTAAAATTACTAAACTAAATAAAATTTAATTGGGGAATACTACGATTATCTTGCGTGCTTAGATATAACAAGTCTATTAATGTAGAGAGTTTATATTTTCACTTGCATCAGTTTACTCTGAAAGAAATTTGAATAATTTAATTCATAATGGATATGTAAATAGGGTGAATTCTGTGTTCATAAGTTTCGTGTTTACGTAGATATCCTTCGATACCTATCTATAAATTACCAATGCTGTCGTGTTCTATCTGAATTCCAAAGTACGCTGTTGATTCATTCGACGAAACTATTTCAAAATAGTATAAACAAAAAATGGTTCTAAAACTACACTATTTAGCACAGAGAAGTTTTTCAACATGTACAAGAGTTCCTCAAGTTTGTATAGTTGGAGCTGGACCAGCCGGATTCTACGCTGCTATGCATATCACTAAAAACTTGGGTTCGGTAAAAATAGATATGTATGAAAAACTTCCTGTACCATTTGGATTAATTAGGTGTGTATGATAGTATAAATTAAAATTAATATTCTAATAAAATGTAATACACTTGATAAACTTTCGAATTAAAATTCAACTTACTATACAATACCTACTAAGTACTTATTAATTATATGCTCTATGTTAGTTCTTTTTGAAATAAGTTGCATTATTATAATGTTTTTAGCTTGTTATTGGAATGTAATTCCTATAACAATATTGTTTGTGCTATTTTCTCACATAAAAGTGAAACTATGTTATATGTGGTTTTATTTTTCAACCTCTATTAACAATTTGTCATTAAAGTTTGGTTACCTTTACAAACTTTATTATTTTCAGATATGGAGTGGCCCCAGATCATCCTGAAGTAAAGAATGTGATCAACCAGTTCACAAAAGTAGCTCAAAAATCTAATGTCAATTTCTACGGCAACATTACTTTGGGTAAAGATATCAGTGTGAATCAATTGAGAAAGCATTATGATGCTGTTTTATTGGTGAGTGAGGAACTATCAATAAGTTTTCTATAATAAATATACATCATGGAGGAGTTGTCATAAAATGATCTAAATATAACTTTCTGACATAACATTTGTGTTTGTGTTTGAATAAAGTGAAAGTGACCCTTAAAATACTTCTTTTTAGACATATGGTGCAGAGGAAGACAAAACACTAGGTATAGAAAACGAAGATGCAACAAATGTGGTAGCTGCACGGAATTTTGTAGGATGGTACAATGGTTTACCTAGTGATAAGGATTTAAAAGTAAGTTGTTCATGTACTCTCCGGAGTCAACTATTCCTACACCATATCATCATGATCAGATCAATTATTTAAACGTTACTAATAAATAGAGACAGAGTTCCATTTCTTTTATGAGTTAGATTCTATATGCTTAGAAGATAGAGCTCAAAGACAGAAACCTCATGGTCATATTTTTCTCGTTATGTGTGGTTTATAACAAAATGTTTGTATAACATTTGACATATAACAAGAGACATTGTGGTCGAAGAAGAAGCACGCATACCTAAAGATACTTATTTACATTCACCATGAAAATACCTATATAGTATATCTCAGCGAACAAGGAAGCCGGCAATTTATACCATTCCTTGGCTGTATGGATTAGAAACATAGAATCAAACCATTTGGTATGAACTGTAGGTGTTTAGCTGTGAAAATGTAACAAACAGACAGACAGAGTTACTTTTGCTTTTATTGTATTAGTAAAGATTATTTTCTAAACTATTTTACAGGTTGATTTGTCATGTGAGACAGCTGTTATACTTGGACAAGGTAACGTGGCTTTAGATGTGGCTAGAATTCTACTGACACCAATTGATGAACTCAGGAAGACTGACATCACACAACACGCCTTGGACACTTTAGCAGAGTCCAAAATCAAAGAACTTTACTTAGTTGGCAGAAGGGGACCTCTACAAGTCGCCTTTACCATCAAAGAACTCAGAGAGCAGCTCAAATTAAAGGATTGCCGAACTGTATGGCGAGAGGTAGATTTTTTTGGTGTTACTGGTGTGGTAGCTAGCCTGGCTAGACCTAGAAAAAGACTAACCGAACTTATGCTAAAATCTTTAAATGAAAACAAAGACACTACCATTTCATCAAATGAGAAATTATTTAAGCCAATATTTTTCCGAAGCCCAACAAAATTTCTGGTAAATGATGAAAAGAAATTAACAGGAGTGGAACTTATATGTAATAAATTAGTTGGTGATAATTTAGAAACTCAAAAATGCATACCAACAAATGAAAAGGAGATTTTGAACTGTGGCTTGGCATTTAGAAGTATAGGGTACAGGAGTATGAAAGCAGATGAGGACCTTGTATTTGCTAATGGCTTAGTAGCAAATGATAAAGGTTGTGTCTTAGATGACAGTTCCAAAGATATGGGCAAGCTATATGTTGCTGGATGGCTTGGTACAGGCCCTGTAGGGGTGATACTGCATACAATGGGGAATGCATTTCAAGTAGCTAAAAATATATGCGAGGATCTTCAGAAAAGGAACCTATCTAATACCAAAAATGGTTTTGAAGAAGTGAAACAAATTATAGCAAAGAGTAACAATAATATAATAAATTGGGATCAGTGGGAAAAGATAGATAAACATGAAATAGAACAAGGCCTCAAGTTAGGCAAACCTAGAGAAAAGATTTGTGATGTGGAGAAAATGATTGAAATAAGTAAAAGTTAATTTTTATGTTAAGTTATTGTTTTTCATGTATTGGAAAGGATTAATAATCATGAATTTGTACCTATAATTACTTAATTGTATTTTTTTACTAAAAATATGCTTTTAACTATTTTTGTTTGTTTGTGTTAAATGGTAAAGAATAATATTCATCCCCACTACTTGTAGGGGACGTACCCCAATATTTTTTTCAAAATTTTATTCTAGGACTTCTCGGCATTATCAATATGCATTTTTAACAGCTTTCTAGTACATAGAGTTTTTGAGCAAAGCCGCGGACGAACAGGCAGGCAGACATGCCGAAACTATAGTGAGTGAGCAATGAGTGAGTGTAGTGTATGCTTTACGGAAAGGATCACTTTGAAATCTCATTATTGCATGTTCTCTTATTTTCTATTTGAATATTTAGAAAAATGAAATTGAAATGAAATGGATAAATTGTACGTCGTAAAACAGAAAGCGACCATCGACGAAAAATGCATTTTGAGATACGGCCATTTCAAAGTATTTTGCTGCTGCTACTTTCCCACTTAGTGTTATGATTTAAGTATTTAGTTTATATGAAAGTATATTTCAGTGGCTAGAGATTAAGGTAATAAAAACTCAGAAAATCATTAATTTTATTATATTTTTTTGCAGTTAAAGTTGTGGTCGTCTTCTGCTTATTGCTAAAATTCGTCATATTGTAATTAGCAGAACACATCTAAAAGATGTGGTCTCTTTCAGCTTAATGAATTTTTTGTAATAGTTTAAAAAATAGAAACAGCCAAACAAATGGTCGTGTTCTGAATAATGCAAAACAGTCTATAGTAAAAACGGCTGATAAATATTTTAATAAAAAATAAATATCTTTTATACTTACTAACCAATTTTTCTTTAAATAAAAATAAGAATTACTTAATTTTAGGAACATTTTTAATAGTTTTTATTTTTATACACTGTAGATCTACGATTGACCACCAACTCGCCTGATGTTAAGCGACGATGTGGCCGAGGATGGAGCTCGTCGATCTAGAAGATATCTATTCACTCTAGCCTTGAAAATTCCAAGATTGTAGGTCTCAGGAAACAGAGACGTCGGCAACGAATTCCATTCTTGTGCAGTACGCAACAGGAATGTGGATCGATATCGCTGAGTACGGATTTTTGGCATTTCAACGAGAAATGGGTGGTAATTCGCCGATTTTCTGCTAGTCCTGTAGTGAAATGGGGAGGGTGGAATTAGGTCGTGAAGCTCTTGCGCACATTCCCCGAAATGAATCCTGTAGAAAATAGACAGACATGCTACTTTACGGCGGTGCTTGAGACTAAGTAGCTTCTTGGCAGCTAGTTTATCGTCACCAATTAACCTCACAGCTCGCCGGTCCACTGATTCTAAAGCTTCCAGCTGATACTTGGCTGATCCATCAAAAAGGTGGCAGCAGTACTCCATACACGATCGGACCTGTGCTTGATACAGATGAAGCAGTTGTCCCGGTGAGAAGTATCGCCTAACCTTATTAATGATGCCAAGCTTTTTACTAGCCAGTTTAGCCTTAGATTCAAGGTAGCCCTTAAAGTTCATTGTTGGGGTTAACGCAGTCCAAGCAGTTCAAGACGGTCTGTCAATGATAAGAATACATTTTGGAAAGTAGGAGACAAAAGAAACTCACTCTTTTTGGCGGGGAAAAGGCAGGCTTGAGTCTTGTTGGCGTTGAATTTGACGAGATTTTCGTCACCCCAGTCGGACACAGCTTTTAGAGCTTTATTCATACGCACAACCATATCTTCTCTCAACGCCTCGATTTCCGCCTTTTTGGGTCTTGGACCAGAAGTGTATCTTTCCACGACTGTGCTGTCATCTGCATACCCTAAGATACCAGTACCCTTATTCTAGTTCTAATCGGTTGTCGATTTGTCAATTTTGTCGGTAATGAGCCGGCTACCGAATAAAGCTCCATTCGACTCCAATGGGTATTCACGAATTCGAATTTATGCCCGTCGGTCCCATTTTTAGTATAGAAATCTCGAAAAACCAAAGACAATCACCACTCATCCCCAACTGGATCCGCCGGGATTCGGGTAGACCGATTCACAAACTCGAATCCGAAGGAGTTTGACATATAAATTCGATGGCTAATTCGATATCGCTCCCGACAGGTTTATCCTGTCGGGAGTGATATCGAATACATTTTACTAATACATTTTAATAATATAAGAGCACTTTTTTGATATTTTCAATTACCATTTTCCATAATTTGACATAATATATTCACCTAATAGTCAAATGTACCGATTTTACGGGTTTTAAAATTCCCCTAATTATGATTTCCAAAGTTTCAAAATGTAATATTTTATAGTTGGAGAGCTTTGTCAGATTACACGCATGGCGCTCTAAATATATTAAATATTTTATACTTGTTACCAATAAATGGCAAATACATTGAATGCACGAGTACAGAGAGAAAATAGAAGAACTTTGAAATCACACACACACAACCAACAAGGTATTTTCGAAGCATGCTTCACTTATTGAAGCTACAAATTTACTAAAGAATTATATGCCATAATTAATATGATGGATCAAGTTATATGTATATTATGCAATAAATTACATATTTTGTCAGTCGCTGGTCATAATTAAGCATTTTTTTACTTCTATCACGAATCACCTATCTAAAAACATGAAACTGACTCTGAAAACTAGCTTGTCTATGTTATCCTATCGGTCACACGAGGTCATTACCGATTTGGTACCGACTGGTGCCATTCGAATTTGTGAATAGGGTTATCGAAGGTTATCCATTCGATTCGGTAGGTTTTTCGCGGGAACTTAATTAAAAATGTCACAGTTTTCTTTTATTATTATAAACTTGTGTTATTTCAAATAAAGATTTTGTAAAGAAGATGTTTTTTTAATCTTAATAGATTAAAAAAACATCTTCTTTTCAGTTCACTTCTTTCAGTGTTCGTTTACGCGCACGAGTTTGAAATGAGAGTGATGAAACATACTTCTTCACGTTGTAACTTACAAAGTCCTTAACAGCTCCTAGTAAAGTAACCAAGTCATGACATGAACTTGATTCACTATCAACCGAGTATCACGTCATAATCTCATAAATCATAAGCCAAGTAACTTGAGATTGTGACTAAAACTTATATTATTTGTATTTTTCATGAAACTTTTAACATATTATTTTGGCAAATGAGCCAATCGTGGCCAATAAAAGAATAAAAATCTAGACGGCTACAACTGTCAAATTTATAAACTTTTTTTAGTGACTTGATACCGCTAAGGATTTCGATTCACTATTTAAAAAAATCGATTAAAGTTCGATTCTTTTGCGTTTAAAAATGTTCATTTTCAAATAAAAGTAAGAAAATCGTATTTTTTTACAGTTTAAATCAGGGATCAGTCAATAATGCGAGCTATTAAAGAAAGTCTATTATATTTTGCTGGGGTTGAAGTGGCACACATTTATATTTCTAACCGATTTCAAAAAGAATGAGGTTCTTAATTCAACTGTATGTTTTTTTGTTGGCAATATTACAAATTCTAAACCGACCTATCGACTCCATAGATAAAGGAATTTGATGTTCTGTGATAGCTGTGATAGTTTGTGAAAAATTGAATATATTTTTATTTGTTGTTACTAGGAGAGCATCCAGTGTCATTCCTCCTTCTCGCTTTCGACCTACACTGACTCCCGTATTCCTTTTTCCGGTGGACGTTCATTGTAATCCAAATCATATTAATTATCGTACATCATCCTAGCAAATACTAAGTTATATTATTCGAATTGTGTAACATTACGTCACTTTAGTGCTTGTTTAAAACAACTACCATACAGAGAGAGGAGCGTGGGAGAGAAGTGTGTGGTTCATGTTTGTCTTTACGTTGCTCATTTAGCAAACAAATGAATAAATTTTGGTTTGAATTTACTTATGAAATGAAATTTATTTGCAAGAATGTAGGTAAATAAGGCCTTAGAAATTAATTACAATTTTCCATTACATTCGATCATTTCTCAAGTGCAAATATTTAATAGTGGATCAATATCATATAAATAATATTAAATTAGAATTGATAATAGTAGGTATACTATATATTATGTAAATTACATCAAACATGTATAACTCTGCTGTCTTAAAAGTAGGTACTACAGTAGTAAAAATACAATAACGTGACGAAAATTACACTTTCACGAAAATGACATGCAGCATGAGATAAATCTAAAAAACGGTTTTTCCAAGTCAAAAAAACAATTTCCGATTAATCGATTGATAATCGACATGTTACATGCCGCTTTCAATCAATGGAACCGTTTGGGATGATCAGCTGATACCTTATGGAATGTAAATGTCAAAATTATTCGATATTCGAGAAACCTGAATCGCTAATTCCGCAAACCGTGTGAAATCCTTCGAGATCTCTCTCCATATCGAAGATCGCATCGAATCGAATGTAATCTGAATAAGGGTGCAGGTTTCAGCAGGTCATTAATATGCAGCAGGAAGAGAGTAGCGGAAAGTACAGACCCTTGAGGTACGCCGGCGTTTATTGCCATTTGATCGGACGAGCACCCGTCAACAATCACTCGAATCGATCGTTCTCTCAAGAAGTCTTTAATCCAAGAGCAAAAGGAGGCTGGTAGTCCATAAGAAGGGAGCTTGTTAAGGAGACTGTCGTGCCAAACCCTATCAAAGGCCTTCGAGATGTCAAGAGACACAGCCAAGGCCTTACCGTTGTTCTCGATGGCCTCGCTCACAATGTGTGTGGCATACACGAGAAGATCCCCAGTCGACCGATTTCAGCGAAATCCGTACTGTCGGTCACTGAGGAGGTTATTGTCTTCAAGGTATGCCATGAGCTTCCTATTCAGTACACGCTCCATAATTTTACACAAAATGGACGTAACCGAGATAGGCCGATAGTTATTAGGATCGGCACGACTACCCTTTTTTGGAACAGGTTGGACGTTCGCAAGCTTCCAGCACTTAGGGACTATACCAGTCTCCAAAGAAAGACGGAAAAGACGAGTCAGAATCGGGGACAACTCAGGTGCGCAGGTTTTCAACACAATAGCTGGTATACCATCAGGACCACTAGCTTTGTTCACGTCTAGACCTCTAAGTGTCTTAAGCACCTCCTTTTGATTGATGCGTATGTCCTGCATAGTTGCGCCGCAATGAGGTATACTTGGAGGCGTCTCTCCTGAGGTATCTAAACGTGAGTTGTCCGCAAATAGACCTGCGAATAGATTCGCTTTTTCTACTGCGGTGTGAGCTAGAGATCCGTCCGGTTTCAACAGTGGAGGCAAAGATGTTCGACAGAAGTTCGATTCGTTAGACTTAGCCAGGGACCAAAAAGCTTTGCTACCCGTCGGGTGAGAAGCTAATTTAGCCCCAATCCGGCTTATATGCTCAAATCGAGCTCTTCGAATTGCTTTTCTGCTGGATTTGGCGGCTTTGTTAAAGGCTCTCTTTTTTTCACGTGCATCCAAGGACTTGCGCATTCGAGCGTCAGCCCAGGCCAAATATGCGCTACAGCGCTGTCACATGCAGCATTAAACCATGGGCGAGCTGCGCCAGAAGGTGAAGCATCAGAAAATGGAATGAAATATTCCATTGCCTGATTTATCACCCCCGTAACGGCATTTGCGCAGTCTGTTGGGTCACAAGAAGAGAAGCATACTTGCCGCTAAGGGTAAGATGTAAAGAAATCCCGTATCTCTTCCCATTTTGCAGACTTGTACCGCCATGCCCGCCGTTTGCCTCTAGGGCTAGGATCAGGCGGAGTATAAGACGATACAGACTTCACCAGACAGTGATCGGAACCACCAAGTGGTGCAGACACCGAAATGGAATATCTGTCCGGATCATTCGTCAGCAAAAGGTCTAAGCAGTTGGCTGTGTGGCTGTCAACGTCGGGCACTCGCGTAGCTTCCTTGACCACCTGGGTGAGATTTAGCGACACCGCTAGGTTATACGCCTTTTTGCCTGCATGCTCTGTCTTCTGGTATGGGAATAGCCACGCATGGTGGTGACCATTAAGATTCCCCAGAATAACGAGCTGAGCTGTAGGATATCGCCACTGAGCCAGATCTGCCGTCTCACTGAGGTGTTGAAACAGCTGAGTTGTCTCTTCGTCCCCGGTGTGCGAGCGATAGACGCCGGCATAGAGTATCTTTTCTAAGCCGGTGTCGACCAAAATCCACAGAACGGAGAATCGGGAACTTTCAAGGTCACGGAGACGCCTATAGCAGATGTCATCGCGCGCGTAGACGCAGATACCAGCGCGCGACTTGAACCTGTGCTCCAGTACATAGCCTGGGTAAGAGAGATAGGCTGCGTCAGCCATCTGATTTGCGTCTCCGTGAGGAATAGCAAGTGCGGTCTCTCAGTCTCAAGGTGGTATCGGAATGGTTCGATATTTGCGTGCAGACCTCGAATGTTGCAGAGGTGCACGTGAAGCGAGAGGGCGTGCTTCCACTGATTGCACAACTTACTAGTTTTGTTCCTTTTGTTCATGATTATATACAGTGAATAGATGTGTGGAGAACGGTAGTTGGGTGAGGCACCAGTCACATAGTCCAGTGTACAAACACGAGATGACATCACACTATAAGAAGGCTAGTTTGGAGACTGCGGGGATGCTCGTACCCCCCCGAAAATGTCCTTGAGGCCCTCTCGTCCGGTCGCCAACCGGCATCAAGGCGCACTCCCAGGATTTTTCGCTAGATGGCGGGGCAGCCTTTCGTATGTGGTTAACATACTACTTGGGCCCCCTACTATCTGCGGTCGGCCAGCGGAAAGCCGTGCCACGGATCCCGCTACCCTCCAGAACTAGCCACCAAGCACGGTGTCATCCCCCGCTTTTGAATGGAATTTAGTGTCGGAGCAACTACCCAGACCCGTCTCTCACAATGGTTTCACCGGACCACCTCCCGAAACACGACTAGGTCGCTTCACGGGCGGACTCAGTCCAGTGGGTGGTAACCAACCGCGGCCGAAGCCTCCCACCGGAGTTTTGCTGCCTGATTTGCACCACCCAGGGGCCGCGTCTAGGGAATCAGTGTTAATGGGTATTCTCCTACGGACGCGGGCAGCTCAGCCCCCAAGAAATAATAATTATGTTGCATAGGTTGAAGTGTTTTACTCATATTATTAATGTTTCACAATATAATTTATGATGATTCTGATGGGGTTTTTTTTGTATCTATCTTTTGTTTGTAAATCACGATAAAAATACAACGAAACAATAGCAATTTAGGCATATTTATTGAGATCACAATGAAAAACTAATTAATGAATCACAGATGAAAATGACTGAAAATCATATAAAATATCTAAACAATAATTGGAATAATCATAACAAACTTCAGAAAAAGGTTAAATACGGTTACGATAAAAGTTGACACCTGCGCCGCCCAGCAATGCTTAGCATAGAACACGCTAAAGATGTTCTGTTCCACTTTTTTGACTACTACCTTTTATGGGGATGGTCGCTTTCTGATAAACAAAGAATCACAGATATTTATGTCAAATATCGTATCGCAATACTAGACCATTCCCGCGTGAACAATGGTCGCATTCTGTAAATGTACAGTTATTTGCTATAACACATTTTGCAGAACGAGACCATTTGCGATGGTCTGTTTCTGCATATTAATAAAATGTACTTTTTCACTAAAATCTCCCAGCCCATCGCGATGGTCGCATTCTGCTTAATGCATTTTCATGGTTTTTAGGGATTTTGCACAGCCATCGCCTCCAATGGTCGCTTTTTACACAATAAAATGAGCGATTATGGCAAATGGTCGCATTTGACATTTTAATATCTCCGCTTCTGAATATGATGTCAAGTTAACTGTCTTTGGATAATGTAGCTAATACAAAACCCAAAGCCTAGGGCACTAAAACTCATTTTGTCAAAAATCGAGGATGGTCGCTTTCTGCTTTACGACGTTCAATTGTTCTAGAGTAGGATGAATTTATTAAAAAAATATACTTTGACGTTAACATTATGCCATGATGTCAATGTCAAGTTTTTTTTGGCAGCCATCTGATACGTGCTTGAGAGATTGGTTGATAAAGGTTATGTTTAGCAATAAATTATCAAACGGCATCATAGATTTTGGCTTTGTTTTTGGAATAGCATTATTTCTATGCAAGAAAACAAAAGTTTATAAGTATTCATAGCAATTTGTGGATTTCTAAATTGGTTTCATGAGAAGGGAGCGCATCGACTTCGACTAAAGTTTTAACTCAAAACGCGATGGAAGTAACAAAAAACGTTATCAAAATCGGTGACTATATTATAATACAAAAACAGAATTACAGGAAACTGCACAAATTCAACAAGCCAAAGTCTACCATTACTTTGGGGCGTGACAGCATAAATCTTAATGGGATAGAAGGCATGCCCTATTTTTCCTATTTCAAGTTGAACTCTTCCACCAATAAGAGAAATAGAGAGTATACAGTGGAATATACTGAGGAGACAATAACTTTAAAAGATGAAATAGACATTAAAGTGTCCGGAAATGATAACAGAAACATATTAGACGATGGAAGGTCACAAAAGCTGTCTGCTGCAGACATTGAAGTTTTAAAAAGCGACGCCAACAAAGCTTCAGATATCGTAGAAACTCTGATAACCAACTCCAACACATTTCATAACAAAACTGAATTTTCACAGGAGAAATATTTAAAGAAGAAAGAAAAGAAATATTTTGAGTACATTCAAATAATGAAACCTACCTTAAGGATGATAGCGGAAATTATGTACAAATTAGAGCCTGTAAAAATTCAACATTTAAGGTTAGATACCTTATCACAGATTGTTACAATGTCTAATATACAATGTGAAGGAGTTCACTTGTTGTATGATTCTGGTTCAAATGGCTTATTAGCAGCTGCTCTGTTGAGTACAATTGGTGAGAAAACAAATGGCAAGTTACTTCATATGCATCCAGGCAATATGTCTCAAAAGCAAGCCTTGCTTGCACTTAATTTTGAAGAGGAACACATTCAGAGATGTGTTTCAGTTAATGTATATTCTGCACTCAGGCAGTTTTACCAAGGTAATGATACAAATATAAATAGCAAAGATACAAGGCAGATGGAAAATCCTCTTAAAAGGAAAAATGAAGATGACATAGATGCTCAAAGTAAAGTAGCTAAATTTGAAGTTTCCAACATACCTAGTAAACATAAAAAAACCATAGATGATTTAAAAACAGCTGGAAATGAAGAAAATTCAGAAACTATTGAAATTAATGCAGCAGAAGTGGCAGAAGTTCCTTCACTACCAGAGCCCAAAAAACCGAAGTGGCATTTTGACAATATAACAGCAGCAGAATTACTAAGGAATAAAGTAGACTCACTTGTAATTGCTTGTAAGGAGGACCCTCAGAATATATTTTATGAGTTGGTTAATTTTGTGAAACCAGGAAGACCATTTGTTATTTATTACCCAGTGGTAGAACCTTTACAGAACATGTTCTTGACTTTAAAGCCTCAGAGTACTGTATCAGCTTTGAAACTTACTTGCAACTGGATGAGGAACTATCAGGTAACAATTTTTTTGCTGTAGTAATATAATAAAATTAAATAATACATACATATCACTAGTCCCATGAGTCCCCATGGGTTGTGATGTGAGTACTAGACTAGTGGGTAAGAAATATTGATTCAACCAGTTTCAGCACTTGAGTGAGCTCCTTCCACTAGAAACTAAACTATTAATTCTTCTTTGAAGGAAGTCCCCAATTATGAATGACCATAAATAAAAATCCTGGCATTGTAATCATTATTAACAGGATATTTATAGTGTGGTTTGTATTTATATTGAGTTTCTCATATTTCAGTGCAGTTTCACGCACCAGGTTCACAGATTTCTATGAACATGGCACATGAAACTGCACCATAATAACAGAAACTATAAACTACAGTAAATATCCTATTAGTGTCTTAGAGAACAAAGATATTTCACAGTATGGGCTCAGCAGTTTTAACATTTTTATAGTTTAGATACCCATACATAGACAAACCTTATAAATAGTCCAGAAATTACACATGAGTTCCATTCTCATTCACTTCATTAGGAAAATAAAACCTGAACTTCACAGAACAATTTTAATTATTACAGTCCCCTGTCAAAACGGGATTGTAAAATGCTACTTCTTAGTATAAAGATTTAATTGTTTCAGGTGCTACCCGAAAGAACACATCCAGAAGTTATGATGAATGGATCAAGTGGATATATTTTATCTGGTTATATACTTAATTGATGACCATGATTGGTTACAATATAGGGAAATATATCTGTAAATAAAAAATAAATGATTTTTAAAAAATTTATTCATCTCTTTTACTCAAATGAACATACCATTTCAATCTAAATGCATTATAAAATTTATATGAGACATGTGTGACATGCAATGGATTGCGAAACAAATGCCCAGCAATAATATTAAAAACTTTCAACTGGGTTGTCCACACTATAATAAATCTAGATCTATGTGTAATTGCTCACAAATTTATAAAACTGATTATATAAACTCCTTTATCTGTCTATAAAATTTTTAAAAATCTTCCAATTTGTCCAAATATTCCTAAATCATTATGAGACCTAACATGACCTTTTGGTAACAATGTTAGCAAGTTCAAAATGCAGTTTTCATAGTACAAATAAGGGCTATTACTAAATACTTGATGCTCCTTGCTTGCCATCTGCATTACAGGAATGGGTACACTGATAAGATTCATAAAGGAATGTAGATCAGTCTAATTCAGTAGTTTGCATTTGGTGTTTTTATTCATTGAATAATCATGAATTATATTTGCTAATACCTACTTACGATAGCTTATGTAGCTTTAGTTAAATACGTTATTCGAGAGGAACATTGATTGCGGTGAAAATTAGCATGACAATGAAAATGAATTTGGCACTTATCTAGTATTAATCTAGTATTAATAAATTCAATTTCATTTTTACGTGTACATGAAAGCTTCCGCGTGAAAAATGATATTGCCGCCAAGTAGACAATCTATTTGTCAGTAGAACAGCTTAGCAAATTGGAACAGTTAGCCCAACCAATACCCACTTGCCCAACAAGCAATATGAGGCTAAACGTGTTATCTATTGTTGAATGAAATAAATAGAGAGACCTTTTAACGATAGAAAATTAGTAGAGTTTATAATTACTTTTTATGATGAACAAGAATTCAATAGCTAGCCGTTTCAAAGGAGCTAGCTTTCAATAAACTAAATTGTTGAAGTTGTCTCGGCATTCAGCACACGCCTAACATTCCAGCCGTTCAACTGACAGGCGGATTCATGATTTTGGCGAAGACAATGATCTGATCAACCACTGGTAGTATTAAGAACAAAATCCTGGAGTCTTATAAGAATCCTTGAAATATTAAGATGTGAATGTTCTTATATCGTATCGTAAACATCTTTCGGCACAATAAGAACACTTCTGTTTCTCTATCGTCACTTTAACATACAATAAAACTTTCATTCAAGCATACCGGTATCCATTTATTGCCATCGGTAGCACCGACTTCGATTCATTTGTATTTATAATATTGTTCTATACTTCGGGGAATGTTATTAGATACAATGGTATGATATGTAAAGTACAAGCATCAGCAATGAGTATACGCCTACAAGCAATTCATACAATACAAAAACTATCAATAAACTTGCGCTGTACATTTGTAAATAATAAATGTGTGAAATTCATTCAAATAATTAAATAATATATTACTCATTATATTACACATTTATCGTAAAATAAAAACATTTGATATAAATATCAGAATTCATTAAACCTAAACTTTTACACTAAACAGAAAAGCCAACAAAATGATAATGAAAATGGAGAGATCTGTGATAATGTCCACAAACAGTTTGTCAGTTATCTGTTGTTCATAAATAGGAAAGATAACTTCAGCAGCCGTCACTAATACATCGTATTTTTTTTAATTGAATAGAAAAAAAAGTCATTAAGAGGTAAAGAGCTAGATGAACTCTCGGAACATTGCACACATCAGAAAAGATAATTTTGAATTCGTCAGAGGATACATGTTAAATATTAAAATGAAAAAACTAAACCGAAAAATAATACTGCACCGGAATTCGCACCATACAAAGATAGAGATATGCTAATGCAGTATATGTAAATATAGTATAACTTTGGTATTGGTGTTATTGAAGGCGTTGCGCGGCGGCAGAGGCGGCGGCAAAGCGAGGGGGCGACCCACGCGCGGGGGTGAAGCGGGGGCGGTTACCGGCCCGGGCCTGTCACGGGGCGGAGAGCAGCTCGCCGGCGCCAGCCTCGGCCGGCTATGAAGAGTCCTCGTCGTACCATGTGCGGAAGTCGCAGCTTTCGTCGTAATCATCCTGCCAACAAATATCAGCTTACGATTATAGAATATGCACGAGGCGCAAAATGAGCACTTCTTAATTTGTCCACATTCTTATTGAACGTGGACTGTATCATCTCTAGCGTTTTTCTTGCTTCAATAGCTACAAACTAGTATATTGGTTTAGGATAACTACAAAATACCGTTCCGTCAGCTGAAGTAAATCGTAAAAAACCGAAACAAAAAATCCGTACACAGCGACGTTCTTTATGCGTACCGCACAGGAATGGAATGCACAAAAACAGAATTAAAATAGTTTCAAAAATAAGGAAGTTCATGTTTGCCGGACAAATTCAATACAAACTGTTGTTTCGCGAGAAAGGGACAGAACATCCCTCCCCTAAATCGTTAAATGTTTATATCTCAGAAATTGATTGACCGATAGTTTTTTTTGTGTATGTATTACATTTTAGTATGTTATCAATTAAAACTATTATTCCCAATGATGTATTATACGTAGATAGATTTTCCCCGGCTCTGCGTGGCAAGTTTCAAGTAAGGTAATTGCCGGACTCATCTTCAGTCGCGACTCGTCGGGCAACGCTGCTAGACGTGTGCCGTAACTTGTAAAGTGACAATACTATCTTGTGTGTTTAGAAAGTGCAACACCAAGATATATAAGGCCAAGATACTAAAAGGCCTTAAGGATGTGTCTTATCCACGAAAGTACTGAGAACTGAGATTTGCCTTCCTTAATTCATATTCAATTAGTATAATCTCTATAGATAAAATCTCATTGATTATTCCTATGAAATAAAATTCTTGCATATTCCCCATTCCCCAGTTGTTATGGTATTTTTTTTTATAATGAGTGTATTACCGCCATCCAAGCGTGGTCGAGCACGTCCTCGGCCGCGAATCGCAGCTCGGGCTGCGGGCGCAGCATGTTGGCGACAAGGTCGATGGCGGCGGCAGACACGCGCTCCCAGTGCGGCGCGGGGAACTCCAGCCGCGCCGACAGGATCGCGTCGAACAGCTTCTCCTGGTCGCCGTCGGGGGACGAGAATGGCGGGAAGCCGCACAGCAGGATGTACAGGATAACTCCCGCCGCCCACACATCGATCTGCACACATTAACATATATAGGTATATATATATATATATATATATATATATATAATCTAATGTATGAACGTACGTACGAATCACTTCACACCGCAAAATTAGTTATGCCAGTGAAAGATAATATAGAAACAAACATACACCCGAAAAACCTTACCCGCCATCTTGCGCTTTCAAGTAAAAATTGATCCTGGCGACATCGCCAACGTCAATATTACATAGCAGATGCTAATGCCATCGCCATAAAATTACCATACAATGATGTGAATGTTGAAACTTATTCATTACTTAAGTATTTCGAGTTCAAGTTCAAATTTTAGATTACAACTGTGGGAAACGATTATACTTACTTTCAAATTTTATCAAGAAGAAAATGAGTAAAGTGTTAATCATAAACGAAATCGTCTATTTACATTCCTATTAGCTATACATATTCATATTCCTTTATTGATATCTATTGATACACGTCACAATAAAATAATTAGGTACACAGTACATTTGTAAATTCATGAAATAACATACACCAAAAATACGCGTCACGTTGTCATCAAAATTAATTCAATAAAAATATACAGAATATGAATATGTTGACTGGCTTCATAGCTCAGTCGGTGTGTCTGCTTTCTAAGCTGAAGGCTCAAAGAGTAATATTATTCTGTAGCTGAAGGTTGTAAATTCAATCCCCACCCACATTTATATTATAAAAGATATTTTGATCCATATGGAGTTCTCGTTTTGTCGATTGCAGGTTAATTACCTTGAGTCCATATCCGGTCTCGAGCAGTATCTCGGGCGCCACGTAGGTGGGAGTCCCGCAGACAGCGTGAAGCGGCCGCCACACTTCCACCGCCAGACCGAAGTCAGCCAGCTTCAGGCCGCGGATGCTGCCGTCCGGACCCACTTCCACCTGATTACAACACTTGCTTCATTAATAAATTAAGTAAAAGACCTATAGAGAGGGCCATGAGAGATGAGAGATCGAATAAGAAATGTATAGATCCGTAGACATACGAGTCACCGATCAATAAAGTGGCAGTGGGCAGGGCACATAGAACGTAGAACTGATGGCCGATGGAGTCGAAAAGTTCTCGAGTGGAGACCACGTACTGGCAAGCTCAGCGTACACGTAGGAAGACCACCCGCTTCCAATTGGTATTTATTGGAAATCCATGGGGGAAGAATATGTCTAGCAGTGGAATTCTTATGGCTGAGATGATGATGGGCAATTAAGATGTTTTTAACCTATAGTGTTGTATAAAAAGTTTAGAGCCGTTAAGACTCCGATTCGGAGGTCTGGGTTAAGAAATCTAGACTCGCAGTTTTGTCTTTTGCAGTTTTGTGTATTGTCAACTGCCGCCAACACCTTCAAATGAAAATAGAGAATCTGCATGAGCCTATGAATTTTGTGTCCATCCTGAACAAACATTAATATATAAATAATGAAATAAATAAATATTGGAGGACATTTTAACACAACACCATCTAGTCCCAAATTAAGTAAAGTTTGTACTATGGGAACCAGATGGCTGATATAATACATTATATACTTTTTTGTAACTATATACATATACACCAAGACACAGAACAAACATCCATGCTCAGCAGAAATGTTTGCACTGGGTGGGAATCAAATCGAACCATTAATAATATTCTATTTTAAATTATAGCACCGATTATTTCGCGAAATATATGAAAATATGAGCGTTCTTAATGAGAGACTGGAATCGAATTGGAAATTGAATTTTTGAAAAAGTCTTTTATCAGATATCCATTATGTGACGATCTTAGTCCAAGACTGTATTGTAGATATAAATACAAGAACAGTTGATATTTCAATTGTCGATGTAAACACATCAGGTGGTACGGGACCACAAGCGTTCAAGCAGACTTATTTTAATATTACTTTGACTTTTGTCTCGCTCTTTCTTCAAAAAAGAGAGCAAGGCAAAGGTCAAAGTAATATTGAAATAAGGATGCTATTACGATTGTGCTAACTCCCCAGTGACTTTAATTCACTGCTGGAAATAGGCCTGTCCCATTGAACGCCACTTAGCTCGATCTCTAGCTCTCCATTAATTTCCATGTATTGTCATCTCTATTACATCTTCAAAACACGTCAACATATACTAACTGCGTATGTTTTTCAAAATTTTCACTATTTTTGTGAGAGTATTCAGTAAGAAAAAGAATATTCTAGTGATATAAATCATGAATCCAGTTAATAACATATAAATGAAGCCTCATGCTCGTTCCACAGCGACAGCCAGCGATGAGTCAGTCAGAGACACAGTGATGAGTGGCCGCTGAAACGCGAATGTTAGGCTTACCAAGAGGTTCTCTGGCTTGATGTCACGATGCACGATAGAAAGCGAGTGTAGGTATGCGATAGCTGATGTTAAGTGGCCGATTAGCAAGCGCGACTGCGGCTCTGAGAATTTGGAAGCGGTCGCGATACTATCGAATAAGTCGCCACCTATAAACATTCAAAAATAAATGTTTCAGAGCAATTTACATGTTCTACTATGGAACTAACGTGGTTTTCACACATTTTTAATAAAAACTACGGGTCACTCACGTCTGTTTTGAGTCGAAAAATGCTGTTGAGACTATAGTCGGATTTTCGACTCAAAACAGACGTGAGTGACCCGTAGTTTTTATTTTTTTGAGTCGAAAAATGCTGTTGAGACTATAGTCGGATTTTCGACTCAAAACAGACGTGAGTGACCCGTAGTTTTTATTTTTTTGAGTCAAAAAATGCTGTTGAGACTATAGTCGGATTTTCGACTCAAAACAGACGTGAGTGACCCGTAGTTTTTATTTTTTTGAGTCGAAAAATGCTGTTGAGACTATAGTCGGATTTTCGATTCAAAACAGACGTGAGTGACCAGTTTTATTTAAAATTTACATGTTAGTCATAAAATTCCTACGAGTAATTTTTAACCTTCATTATCTTTATCAGTATTTTTTTATCTAAAGACCTACCCTTACAATTTCATGTGTAACGCATTGTGCATTTTACTTCCCTTCCAACCTGTGTAATTTGTACCACAAAATTATACAGGTTGGAAGGAAAGTAAAAGTCTCAAACATGTCTGCAGATTTGTTTCGCGCGGATCCCTAAAGATGAACAAGTAGAAAAGAGAGACACGTTTTCTTTTTTCTCCTATTATTCGTATTGAGAAAATCTGCATGTGTCCCATAAAAATGAAAACAATCAAATGTCAATACAATTACTTGTCTATTCTACTGGCGTTCACAAAATAAGAATGCCACTCTTCTAACCCTCCAGGAACCCTACAAACGTACATGCCATCTTCATTGCGCTGCGGGTGAAGTCGCGGTGTATAATTAGTAAGAGACAAATAAGAGACAGCCGTATAGATAATTAATTAATACGATAAACCATGGTAAATATACATAATCAGACTTATTATAAATCTTATTTTACTACAAACGTTATTTTCTAGATTTTCCTTCATATGTGTAAAGTACTCAGTACAACATACTCAGTCAATTTTATTTTTATCGCTAGCTGTTCTAACACCCTGTATCAATTACGTTTGAAATTGCGTTTAAAAAAATCACTTAGCACGTATTTTTATATATCTTATTTTACTACAAACGTTATTTTCTAGATTTTGCAACTGCAGAGTTTGAAAGTTAGATAATATTATACACATATTAAATAAAAATAAAATATGCGAGTTGGTGGTCAAAAATATACATACGATTTCGAATAAAAAACAGGCGTATGTATCCAATCTATCAATGGTTTCAAACATGATAAAAATACATTAAATCGGATGTTTAAAAGAAAAAAACAAATTTCCCTTGTGTGAAAAAATGCACGATGTAATCGCGACCATTGCGCGCTCAGTGTTTATTTTAATACAATACTACACTAGAAATCCATTCATTTATGACTATTAATGAAACTGTATTGTATTTATAAATCTTTGCAAACAAACAGATAAATAATCGATAAAATTTCATAGAAAAGCACATGAATCAGAAAGGGTATTAGTCCATTGATGATATGATAAATATATTCGATTCAATGACTTACCACTGACGAGCTCCATTACTAGGAACAGCCACTCGGGGCTGTCCTGCTCCTCGATTAGTGAGACTATACGTGGGTGGCAGAGCTTTCTCATCACACGCACCTGGGGGCAAACGAGCACAGTATAAATAACTGGCTAAAAGCATGTCGTGCCACGCAAGGTTCCGTAACTATGTCGTAGTTGACATTTAATGAGGTACACTGGACGAGGATTGTGACGCATCAAAGTTAAAAAATACCAGATGCGGTATGGTTAAAAATATATACAGACGGAAGTACTCGAATTCCGACTTAACTACAAATTACTTATGAGTAAAGCGAAACCCTCGAGTTGCCATTAGGTTTGTCCAAAATAGATTTCACCAATGGGGAATGTAAAGTTTTTTTATGCTTTTATTCGAAACTGTGAATTATTTTAAGAAACTTGTGTCCGGCCGTGACGTTAAAACCTCATAGTCTTTTTGACTAATAACTCCCATTTAGTTCATATTCATTGATTTCGTGTTCAATTTTATTCATTAAAATATATAGTTTGACGGCTTCCACAAAGTTAACACCGTAATCTTGTGTATGTGATGCCTTATAGAACAATAGTAATAAGCAAGGGTTTGATGTCACGGCTGACCTCAACAATAAATTTTGAAAAATTATTAAAAAACACCAACACAACCAACACCAACTTTAATCCTAAATTAAAAACCAAACTTTAACCTTAATTTCTAAAATAATTTATTTTGTAATATAAACGTATGCAATAATCTAACAATCTTTACATATTCGTAATCCATTCTCGTCTAAGCCTGTTCTCTCAACAGCTAGGTCAACACCGTGCAATCAAGATGGCGATAGAAATTCAGTCAAGTGTAAGCGAGACGCATTGCATACATGATACAAGAGTGCAAATGGGTCTTTCCTGACAAATATTGGAGGACATTTTAACACTACACCATATAGCCCCAATCTAAGCAAAGCTTGTACTATGAGAACCAGAGGCTGCTAGATTACATAATTATATACTTTTTTGTCAATACATACATCTATGCTAAGCAGAAATGTTAGCCCTAGGTGGGGATCGAACCCACAACCTACAATTCAGAAGGCAGACGTACTACCACTGAAGCATGTCTAATAAAATATAATCCAGGTGTCTTTTAAATCGCGAGTGAATCGATTTCTTCTAAGTAAGTACTTGATCGTGGACCGCAGTCGCTTAATACATGATGAGTTTGCGGTCAAGCACAATACTCAATAAAAAAAAAAATAGTTACGGACTCAGAAGGACCAGCAATTCTATTCTTAGGTATACTCGATGATCTATACTAAATATGGAATAGAATTAAGATTAGATCTAATCGCCTCTCCCCAGTAGAGTACAACACTTACTTCTGCTTCCACATAATGTTCTTTCCCTTTGCATTTCGCCTTGTCTATGACTTTGAGGGCGTACTCTTTGCCCGTATTCTTGTCTTTACATATTCGTACAACAGCGAAGTTGCCGTCACCTGCGAAAAGATTTCGAAATTAATAATCAGAGAGAATATAATACGGACTGTATAAATAACTTTTGTGAAATGAACATTTCACAAATACCTATGTTCTATGCACGTTTTCCTTGCAGAAACGCATTACTCAGTTAAATATGATATATGAGAGAGAAGAGTACCACCGCAATAAATGAACATCACAAAAAAATATGGTTTTATGTACTCTGAAGATATCGAACTGATAATGTATTGTGCGACATGGCGAACGCTAGATAAAACCAAAGCTCCAGCTAATCAAAGACTTTAGAAACATTTTCATTTTTTCCCATCGCGCTAACTAAAACACCCGTGTAGTTTTTTCAGTTAAAGAACTAATGTGGAATTGAGGGCGCTGCTGTCGATATTTCACCATTAAATTTGTCCAGTCGAGACCATAGAATACCACAGTAGTACATATATCCAGACGTATTCCTGTGTTTTGTCACTATAGTTCTATATTTAAACAGACTATATTGTACAGTAAGCGTGACCGACAGCTTACAGTAAGTATGTCTTATTTAATTTTCCAATAAATTTTTCACATTACAATAAGGCAATTTATAATTAAAATTAGTAAACTGACTCATAGTAGACTCCGCTATGAATCACAACGTCAATTAACGTTAAACTAACTCCAGTTTCCATTTATTTTCGGTATTACATCTTACGAGATAAGGCGAATGTTTATGCGTAAATGCGTCACTGTTCCCAGTACGCATTGTTTCATTCATTACACGTTTACTTCATAGCTTGGCATTTCGTATTACGTTGTCGCGTGCAGGAAAATAATGCGTGTAAAGTCTTATATTAGCACAATGGCTATAAACGGTAGACTGGACAACTATTAGACATATGGATCTGTAGGTGAATCGCTTATTTACCGTAATGAAGCAGTAACATTTTTGTTTATGTACTATAACAATATAATAGAAAAGCCAACTGAAGTTCGTACGTCTGTGTCAATAATGAGCTCTGTTTATCTGAACTTAATAAAATGTAGGGAACCATTTACGCAAATGCCAATTTAAACTTCTGAGTCTGTTCAGACAAGGTGCGGATAATGTACAAAGCGGAATGTGACGCTGCAGTGTCGATATTGCTGCCAGTTATCTCTTATCTATCTCGTAGCAAGCAGTAAGTTCCGAACCTTCTCTTAGTACGCCGATCTCGAAAAGCCTTTCTTCTCTCGTCACTGTCATTTGTTTCTGGGTTCAAGAATCAAATCAGTTATAAACTGAAAATTGATATGACAATGCTTACTAAAGATTTTAAGTCCTCTATAGTAAATTAAAGTTAGATTTTTGATTAAAATCAAAAACTACTAAAACCAAAAACAAAAATTACTTTGATTTTATAAAACCAACATTGTGCTGTCACACGAATTATTGACCATAAAACTAGGGCGACTTTCGTGGTGTAAGCAGTGTAACGTCACACGATGTTTCCGTACGCCTGTCAATTATCATCAAGCGACGTTACCGTGTGTTTTAGAACGCATATAACGTCGACGAGCGACAACTGACGATATATCCAAACGCAGCCAAGACCTAATCCAATCTCTAGGGCAATAAGGTAAGATTAGGTTTATAAGGTTCATCAGACTGACCAACGATCCTGCCGACGCTGTACTTGAGCCGCAGCGGCTGCGGCAGCAGCGGTGCCGCCGCGCCCTCGCCAGCGTCTCCCGCGGCGCCTCCGCCCGCTTCACTGGCCGCGCGCGCTGCGCCGCCGCCCGCCTTCACAGGCATGCGGGGCTTCGGACCAGTCCTACAATCCCAATATACGAAATCAGTATCGTGTACATCAGGCTTTCTATATTGAGTGGATTTGTTTTTTTTCTGCAAGATAGATCTACGATTGACCATCAATTTGCCTGATGTTAAGCGACGGTTTGGCCGAGGATGGTGCTCGTCGATCTAGAAGATATCTATTTACTCTAACCTTGAAAAATCCAAGATTGTAGTTCTCAGGAAAAAGAGATAGCGAATGATATGGAAGGAGTTGATACGACGAAGAGTCGGGCAAATAGGATCCTTATGTACTTTTAGGATGACAACGAAATCACCATTCATTCCTTTTATAAAGCACTAAAGCACGTCCTAAAAGGAAGTATGTATATATGAACACAATCTATTTTATCTATCCTGCTATTTGTCTTTATTTTTGCAACTACCACTAAGAGCTTGATTTAATTGGATGTGATTTTAACGCATTTTACATTGCTCAAGTGTAGCTAGAGTGTATATTTAAGATATCTTTCAGATTGGGACAACTGTAACCAAACACTAGACTTGTCAAAGATTAATATGTAATCCAAGAATCAACAAAACTGTTAGTAAAGTTTATTTCTTGCCTTCTCTGTTTTCGTAAGAATCTACGTGTAAGTAACATTAAATAGTTTAATTAAACATACATTATAAACACAAAACTTGACACACAAACAAACACGAACAAGTTAATGTATGTCATAAAAACATCGGTTTCGCAATAGCAAAGTTCCGATCAACATTGTATTGGCAGGTCACATTGCAAGGTGAGGTGACTCTTGCATAACGAAAACTGTTAATTTTAACAGTTTTCGTTATTACAAAACAACAACGATAGATAAACATTACTTAGCATTAATTTGTTATATTATTAACATTTAATTCCGAATAGAAAATAAGAGTTTACTCGCCTCGAATTCCTAGTGATGGGTGTTTTTCTACATTGTAACACAGCCTTGCTTTCTTCGAATTCAAGTTCGAAATCTTCCTGGTTCACCCTGAGGACAAAGAACTATTTTAATACTACTACTCACTAATTTAATAACTGCAGGGATATGATTTGAAAGTTGAAACTGATAATGCATAGATAACAGGAATATCGACACATATTTACAAGAGCAAGAATTCGCCACAGAGATAGGTCTTATATCTTCTAAGTCTGCAATCCTTCATCGTCATCACGACTACATCGTTGTTGTCCAACAAGCGAATTGGTGGCACACAAAAATTTGTAAACTGTTACAATACAAATTTGCTACCTCACTAATAAATATATGATCCGTGCTCTCGCTACTCCCCTAATGTGGAATCGCAAAGGAGGAGCGCGTACTTTTAGTTTCCACCATTTCCACGATCTTTGATACATTTGTTACTTGCTTAGTTACCAAACTTAGCAACAGTGGTTGTGTATTTCTGCAGCAGTACGCTTTGAAGGCCACTTTTGCTGAATGAAAGTTTTGTAACCTAACTACGCTTTCTAAACTTCACGCGAAACGCCCGATAAAGTTTGAAGTATAACAGATTATTGCGAAAAGTGTGGGCTGATTGCGACAGCTGCATGCTAAAATATCGATAACTGTGTTTATTACAAAACGTGTTCATTTGATATGGGACTGAGGTCTTTACATAGATCTTGAAAGTATTTCATGTGGCCCATTTCATATTCTTCGAGTCTGCCATGACATGAATTTTAACACGGAGTAGTCATAGACACACCAAGTATGAGCATAGAATAATACAAGGTGGTAATTGAAGTGGCAGTAGGCAGGGCACATAGCACGTAGAACTGATGGTCGATGAGACCAAAATATCTCAAGTGAAAACCACGCACCGGCAAGCGCAGCATAGAAATAGCAGTCACAAGGTGGGCAAACGACCTCATACTAGTTGCAGAGGGCTATCCATTAGAGAGGGCTATGTCCAGTATTATACTTATTGTGGCTGAGATGATGATGATAACTTGGTAGTCAAACGTAGATTGATTTCGTATAAAAAATGAGTCTAAAGACAGGATATTAATCCTCAATGCACAGATATTTGGCGAAACATGGGGTTATCATCATCATCATCTCAGCCATAAGAAGTCCACTGCTGGACATAAGCCTCCCCCATGGATTTCCAAAAAGACCGATTGGAAGCGGCTTACATCCAGCGTCTTCCCGCCACTTGTATGAGGTCATCTGTCCATCTCGTGGCTGGTATTCCTACGCTGCGCTTGCCGGTACTTCACTCGAGAAGACTGCCATCTTCTGTCTTTAGCTTCGTCAACTGGCTCTGCCTAATAGACATGTCTTTTGCGAACACTTTGTAGCCTTTATTCCGCTCTATCGTCTCTTTAACACGATTAGTATTAAAGGTACGGATGTCGTGTCGCATAGACTTTGATATGAGTCTATTGAGCCGCCTATATGACTCAGCGTCACCGAAAGACTGCAGTTGCAATGAGCGTCGTTCAGCCATGAACCATGAAACATGGGGTGGTCAGATGAATTCTTTTGACTACACGAACTGCAATACTACACGGTCAACCTGAGCAGTTTTCGAGATAACAAGAGGAGTTGCAGTCCTGAGATCGTCTGCGAGTTTTTAAAATAAACCATCATGAAAACCTGAGAACAGTTCAACGTAACCCGTTACACCGCAACAGAGCCTGATGTTTTATTCCGTACGGATGTCCATTCTATTTAAGATTGCGATAGTATGCCGTTCCACTCACACAAAATAAGTTCCCCCACGCGTGCGAGCGGGACGGTTAACCTCTGTGAGGATGATAGACTTGTATACCTAGTGTGTTACCTTTCGTTTCCGTACGCGAAGAAGACATCCTCATCTTCGAAGAACTGGTGAAGGGCTGCGACTGGGTTGCCGGACTGTGTGAACACCTTTCTCACACATCCCGTGTCTAGTTTGATGCATTCTGTGATGGCCGCGAGCGCGTGCTCGAGGGTCGGACTGTTGCGTTTGTTTAAGAGTAACCGGCACACCTGCAGAAATAATAGATTTAATATAACTAGTTGTGTGACATCCGTCTTTCCAGTCCGCCTGGGGAAGTACCAACCATACCTTTAGTTATTCAACCACCAAATTAATAAAATCTCAGCCCCGACACAGATCTGTTAGACCTGTCAAAATCGTGCATAGACAGGTTGCATTGCATAAAATATGTAATAGGCGGCAGATAATAATTGATTTTCATAACAATAAAATACTATTATCTAGTATTACCTGTACCTATGAAAACCGCAAACTGTTCGAAACGGCAGATTGAATTGAACCGCCATGTTATAACACATTAGCAATTTTTAGGGTTCCGTAGTAACTACGAGGAACTTTTATAAATTCCACCATGACACCGTGACATACGGATATGTCACAGTCATTTTGATCAGAGACTATTAGCACTACATAAACGAAATATGGCAGGTAGACGTCAGAAAAAGTGAAACCGCGGAACGAAGTGAATGATAATTGCGAAAACGTAAGAAATCATTAAAATAAATGTTTTCCCGTGTAGTTCGATATATTGATAGGCTGCATGGCTATGGATTTTATAACTCAATGGGTTATTATCTTGATAACTTGATAATACGGTAGCTCTGCGATATCACGCGCATTTTTCGAGTTTTCCTCAACATTTGCAAGTATAACCAAAACTAACATAATATGTAGTATAACTAAGGTATAAATAAAATAAATGAGATTCAAGCTTTATCTATGTTAGGTACTATTTTTATTTATTTATACTGTATTGTGTAAGCGACACGGTGTGGCCGTAGATAGATTTTTGAAAATTTCAAGATTATAGAGTACTCGAGAAACAGAGTAGATAGCAAGGAGTTCCAATCCTGCACAACACGCATCAAAAATGTGGATCTAAATCTTAGTATACGAATGTTGGGCTCTTGAAAGAGGAACATGGATGGTAATGTGCAGACTTTCTGCTTGTCCTTTACTATGATGGTTTATTGCTTTTATATAACTTATTTAGAATCCTACGAATTGTGTACGTTTTGTAGACCTTTCATGCCTAAAACTTCATACACGCAACAAGCAATACTTGTAAACAATGAAAGCCAATTCAAGTTAATTGTACGACGAATTTATGATAATGAGAACGAATTGTATTGAAATTTATGAAACGTTTATATCTATTTGATAGATCGATTAAATCAATAACTTATTGCCTCAACAAACGCATCGCAATTTGTAGTATAAGCAGTTAGCCTACATTCAATATTGAACCGATATTGGTAATCACAAAGTGATCTCTTTAATTTGACGCTGCGCAGGACAGGCTTCGTAAATTATGACTAGTATCCAAATAGTGATAAGTAGGTATATCTAAATCTTATGTTGCTGCAGGTTACTATCGTACGGGGAGAAATACAAAAAATCGTCATTGTTTAATGGTGGATATTTCAAAATCAAGAACGAAACGAAACTTAATTACATGTTTATCATATGTTCTGCAAAAATATCCTGAGCAGGCTTTCCCGATAGATTTAATCTCAGAATACAGATTTCATATAGATGTCTTAGATCGCGAGAAACTATTATTAAACAAAGTACCCGACACTGTATAAGTGCGATTTTTGCAGTCCAATTTTACGATTGCGTTACGCTGGATACGCTGTTGAGTTAGCTTTTTAGTGAAAAAATATGCGCGCTGTAAAATGAGCTTTCTTTACAATAATTTTAGTAAAATCACTTATTTGTTACGAAAAAAAACAAAATATAACCTTAGCCTTCAACATTAACCCACGATCCAAATAGAGGGGTGGCCAAGCCGTTTAGGCCGTAGGAGGTAATATAGAAATATACATACATTCTTACCATTCCAGCCAAGTAAGTACAACTCAGCTAACTTCAAAACAAGAGTCCATAGTGAACTCATAGGCAAGCGTGCTTGGATCTTTATTTTATTTCGACCATATCGTAGATTTCTATCAGGTGAGTTGTGGTTGGTGAACAAACGCTCTGGCCCGTATTTTTTTTTAATTTTTATGTAGAAATAGGTTCGCGCTTGACCGCCAACTGGCCTGATGTTAAGCGACGTTGCGGTCTACGATGGAGCGTGGTTACCTAGAAGAAACCAATAATATAACCAAACTATTAAATCTTAAATAGGTAATTATAGTTTAAAAAACTGAAGTAACCGACTTCTCATGGATGCCATTGTCAGAACTGGACCAAATTGAAATGGGACCACAGGGGAAGCACCAGCTTTCAAATAAATAAAAAATCATCAAAACCGGTTCACCAAGCCGAAAGTTCTGCGGTAACAAACATAAAAAAAAAATACAGTCGAATTGAGAACCTCCTACTTTTTTGAAGTCGGTTGAAAAGGCATACGTAACGTCCACGCGTAATGAGAGGATACGAGTTCATAGCACGTCAACCGTCGCAAACCGTCGCAACCCTAAACAAACTACGCCAAAAACAACACGTTTACATTTTATTGCAGGAAAACTGTCGACAGTTACGATAACCTTTGATATATCACATTAGTGCTATGCATTAGAAAATCTGTAATGTTGTTTTCGCAGTATAGCTACCAAAATACCTAATATCAAGCAAATTTGCCTTTTGGTAGCTAAAATGCAGCAAATCGATTTATTTACATAAATAAAATAGCTGGAAAAAATTATTTAATCCCAGTAAACGAAATTAGGTACTTTGAAGTCAGTTGTTTCAATGTTTTATCCGACTGCGTAAGAAGGAGGGTTATGTTTTTAGAGTGTGAAACATATGTATGGATATTTGTGGGTATTTATGTATATATGTTTTTATATGATCGCCTACAGCCTAAACGGCTTGACCGATTGTATGCAAGGTGTCGTTATATTTGTGTTCACTCCCTCAGTGTTATAAGCCATATTTTATTGTACTTAATAATAATAATACAAACTCATGCAAAAATAAAAATGAGTTTTTTTCATAACCTCTAACGGACTTTTACGTAATAAACAAGTAATTTTACTAGATTTATTGTAAAAAATACGCATTTATAATCTTTTACAACAATTTTTCGCGTAAAACACTATTATTATTAACGGGATATCCCGTTAATAATAATAACGTTTTAATGAATGACCGTGATAGTTTAAAAAAATATTTTTCGCTTACTTTCTCACAAAAAAGTATACTCAACGGCGTACTAAGCGTAAGGAAGTCGTATGTTATACTGCAAAAACTGCTTTTCAGCAGTCGGGTATTTTGTTTTTCTTTTAATATAGATTTTTCTTTCACACTACACCATCTAGCCCAAACTAAGCAAAGCTTGTACTATAGAAACTAGATGGCTGATAGAATACATAATATAATCGGGTCTCGAATCGCGAGTGAATAGATTTCTCTCGTGAAAACGTATAAACATATAAGTTTTACTGTAATTGTATAGAAAACTAAAGAATATTCACATTTATTCATATTCATGTATAGAATATGCGTTAGATATCCATAGCCAGTTATTTGATATGATTAATAATATCAAGATACTGTAGTTACTAAACCACAAGCCAAGTAGTAATTACCATTTGTTCTGTGGCCAAAAGTATTGTTTATTCATGTTAGTCACGAGCCGAACTAATTATAACGAACGCTACCGTGAACTTATTAGACTTTTTATTGTTGAAATACGTAATTGGTGGAATGGCTTGTGCAAATATAATAATGGCCGATGGCCGATGGGGCCGAAAGGTTCTCGAGTGGAGACCACGTACCGGCAAGCGCAGCGTAGGAAGACCAGCCACAAGATGGACAGATGACCTCATACAAGTGGCGGGAAGACGCTGGATGCAAGCCGCTTCCAATCGGTCTTTTTGGAAATCCATGGGGGAGGCCTATGTCCAACAGTGGACTTCTTATGGCTGAGATGATGATGATGATGATGAAATATAATAATGGTAGATTTTAGTTATAGCACATTTTATGGTTCTGTAGTCAACAAGGAACCTTTATAGTTTCGTCATATCCAGGGTTTTTTTTGTGGCGGCACGTGGGGGCAAGCAGTACCCCCAAAGGGAATTTCGAAAATATCGAAAAATTGCTATAAAAACGGAAAAAAAATATGAATTAAATAAAAAATAAAGTTTTGGTAACCTTTACAAAAAATAAAATGGATTTTTTAATAGGTCAAAATTATCCAAATACAAAATCTAATAAATAAATAAATAATAAATAAATAAATATTTGTGGACATTTCACACAACACCATCTAGCCCAAACTAAGCAAAGCTTGTACTATGGAACTAGATGTCTGATAGAATACATATATACATTTTTTTTGTTGTAAATATATACATATGATACATAGAAACACCCAGACACAGAACAAACATCCACAAATCATCACACAAATGTTTGCCCTGGGCTGAGCCACAAGGCCAGTCAAACTAATCTATCTTGTCTTACAACTTTAGAGAATTAGCGTGCCCCCAAAAAACAAGTGACAAAAAGGCCTGGTCATATCTATCTGTTCGTCCGCGATTTAACTCAAGTATTCTTGGAAAGCTGAAAGCTCTTACAAAGCTGAAATTTGGCATTTAGTATACGTATTAATTACACCGACAGGGTAGTAAAAAAAATTGAAAAAAAAATATTAGGGTACATCCCCTATACATAATTGGGCATGTTGTTTTTTCTCGTCTACCCCATGGTGTGGGGTATCGTTAGATATATAATTCAAAGGAGGAATTAGATATATAATTCAAACATCCATTTAGCGTTACATTTTGCACATAAAGAACCTGGGCCACCGAGCTCCACTCGGATTTTTTATGACTGAAAATACGAGCAAACCCGGGTTCACTAAAAATTAAACCTAGCAAGATCGATTTATCGTCCCCTAATCTTCCTACAAACTAAATATCATTAAAATCGTTAGAGCCGTTTCCGAGATTCAAATTATTATTATTATATATACAAGAATTGCTCGTTTAAGATAACTGCGCCAGCGGCTTCACTCGCGTAGTGATGAGAAACGGCGATGATGAAAAGTAGGACATGTCCGTCTCCAGGTTCACAGCTATCTGTGCACCAAATTACATAACGATTGGTTCAGCCGTTTAGTCGTGAAAAGGTAACAAACAAACAGAGAGGCAGAGTTACTGTTGCTTTTAAAATATTTGTAATGATACGGATTAGGTATGCCTTGCATACTTGTGAATTGTTATGATACCGAAGAACTAATCTTGACCCGCATTAATATTGGAAATAAAAGTTTCTTATCCGTACAGCCGAATAAAAAAATAATTAATTGAGAAAATTTATTTTTATTTAATTATTTGAGAATAAATTGCGAGCTTCTTTGTTCTCTAAGAGATACAATATGTGTCTTTTTAAGGTCAGAGTGAATAGGTATCTTCTGGGTCTGCGTGCTTGATCTTCGATCGCATCGTCGCACACCAACAGACGAGTTTCTTCGATAATTATAGTTTTAAAAACTGAAACAATCAACTTCTAATTCGCAATACCGTTTACTTGGATGACCTACCAAAGAAAATAAAGATTCATCAAAATCAATTCATTATTGGTGAAGTAATCGCGTAACAAACTAAAAATAAAACCGGACAAGTGCGAGTCAGACTCGCCCACCGAGGGTTCCGTACAAACTAAATAAAAGGGGGAAATCATATATTTTTTATATTTTTTTTTTATATATCGTAAAAATATTTAACACACTCCTTGCTCTCCACTCGGATCCGAGTGAACGTCCCGTTAATTTTGTAGTAGTCAGTAAACCGCCGGCGTTTGAGACAGTCAACGTTGCTTTGCGCGGCCACTCTATACTTAATCAAAATTCGCCTAAAAAGTTTTGGTTCCCAGCTGAAGTGAAGGGTCTGCAGGGGTAACGAAGAATGTGTTAAAAACCTGTTTTAGCTTATGCTAATGAGGCTCTTTCATTTGATACCCCACATGATACGGTTAATTCACTTTAAAATTTGGGCCCTCATTCCTTGCATAGAGACACTATTTTTTTGTGATTAAATAAAAAATATCCAGTTTTCGGATTTTTTCCTATATGTGTACTCTAATACAATACTTCTTGCCAAATTTCAGAGTTCTAGGTCAACGGGAAGTACCCCATAGGTTTTGATTCCTCTATGAGTGTCGAAATGTGCGTTTTTTACGACATATTCGGCTGTAACTTTTTTTTACGAAAACTGAGAAATTTTGCTGTAACTTTTTTTTACGAAAACTGAGAAATTTTATTTATCTTTCTGCAGCAAGATACAAATTAAAATCATATACGATCTGCGTATATGATTTTAATTTCAACTCAATACCTTCACGCGTTCCCGAGATAAAGGTCTTGACACCCGGACGGACGGACAGACGGACAGACGGACAACAAAGTGATCCTATAAGGGTTCCGTTTTTTCCTATTGAGGTACGGAACCCTAAAAACATACAGTCGAATTGAGAACCTCCTTTCTGAAGTCGGTAAAAAAACTGTAACCACCCGAAAGGCCAAAATTCGGCTAGTAACAGGTAACAGAGAGACAAATATAACTCATTTGTAACGTTTCAGGTGGACGGCATTCAACACTAAATACTGGAGTATTTACAATTACGAGAGTGGGTCAGGTCACGTTCATATTAGTAATGGCCCAATTAAGAATTGGCTGTAAAACAGACTACTTACTGTAAATATTTGAGAATTGGGAGTATCCCGTAATAGTGTAACGGTAGTACTGATAACGATGAAATTTGGTAAGGAGATAAGTTATATCTCAGATTCCTGACAAATAATATGTATTATTTAGGAAACGAAGCACATATTAACTATAAAAATCTTTACATTCATCGAAGTATTAACTTTTTTTTCTGTTTGGACGCATATTTGACGTATGATGACCCATAACGGTATCTATCATCTTAAATACGCGAAATGACCAATCGCTATTCATCCCGACTTCTTAACCGACTTGAAATTCGGTTATATTTTTTTGTTTGTTACGAGTATGTAGCTCTATCAATTAGAAATGGATTAGAAAAAAAAATGTAAAGTATATTATACTCTCAGCATAGTCTGATAAAAATTTCGTCAAAATCGGTTTAGTAATTTGGTTTTAAAAACAAAATAACTGAAAAATATCATCTGGATGATATTTAAACGAAATTGCGTATTTGAAGTCGGTTGTTTCAGTTTTTAAACTATAATAACTATCTCATATTTCCTATTAACCAATCCTGAATTTACAAGAATCTATATAATTTATCGAATCTTCTTGACATAACTAAATAGTACCTACTCCAGAACGTGGAAACATCGTTGTCAGCCCTCTATAATAATTATAGTTTAAATAACTGAAGTAACCGACTTCTCATGGATGCCATTGTCAGAACTGGATCAAATTGAAATAGGACTACACGGGAAGCACCACCTTTCAAATAAAAAATAATCATCAAAATCGTTAACGTTTCTGAGGTAACAAACATAATTTAAAAAAATTAGTCGAATTGAGAACCCCCTCCGTTTTTGAAGTCGGTTGAAAATATTATGCTGTCTGTGGCATCATACAGTACTTGGATAACTCAATTTTGATTATTTTGTTACACGAATCTCGATCGACTATTATAATTTCTTATGTTCATAGCTAAATGCAATGAGTAAATGTATAAGAGGTTTAAGAGATCATAATTACCTCTATACGCTTAATTTTACTTTCTAATTAATGACTAATAAGATAATTAGGTAAATTAATTTAGCAACAAAGGTGTGGTCGACACGGTTCATAGGCTTTAGAAATTAGGTCAGCAATATTTAGGTAGTTGCTAACTGTCTGCTTCCGTTTTTTGCTAACGTTTGTTTATTTAAATCACACTATGAATGCGAAAGTGATTCCGATTGTCTGTTTATCTTTTCAAGGATGAACGCTTAAACCGATATTGATATTTGAAAGGAAAAAAAAACCTTTTTTTTTAACGATTTTTTTTGTGCAGTGAATTAATGAGAAGTTAATCAGGTGACACCTGTCACTTTGACATCTGTCGCGAACTTTTTATTGCAAGGACGTAAAAATAATTCTATTACACTGTAAAAAAATTGTATTTAGTTGTATGTTCTTTTGTGTGTGTACTAGTGGAGCAAAGAGGTTACAAATACAGATGGGCACATATTTATAATAATATTATAATATTCCAAGCACGTCGATCTATTCACGATGAGGCAAAGCACCTTTAAAAGCATTATTTCGAAAGATTTCTTTGGATTCTGCTAAAATTAAATATGAATGTACTAAAAAGAGGCTGGATGGGTTATCGAGAAGACATAAATACAAACCTAATCTTATTTAACTTCATATTTTATCCGTGGGACTTTATTTTTCTACTTGTTATTGTTATTATTTTTTTTTTAGTAGGCACTAGTACATGTGTGTTCTCGTAGGTGAAAACTGTTCTGGGCATTTGTGAATTCGTTATTTTCTGCTATTTTGATTTGTATGTCGTTGGTTTTCCATGCCGACTTCGAAAAAGGAGGAGGTTATCAATTCGTACCGTATATTTTAGAATATTTTTATTTTTATTAATTATTAGATATTATTTAGAACCAATTTTTGTGTTTCCTGAATTAGTGTATAGAGAAAGCTCCCAAGTTGGTCCCATAACTATTTTAGAAACATCGCTTTGTTACTTTTTGAATAATCTCTAAAAATGAAAATATTTTCATTGTATTCCGGAGTGAATGCGCCAGAAAAATTATTGTATTAACAAAAACAAGTACAAAAGTAAATTGTTTTATTTTATTTTTAAGAATTTTATTAATTTACAAAAGTAAATTATTTTACACTAGATAAACTCTTTATTGACACACCATTAAAATTATTTAATGGTGTGTCAATAAAGAGTTTATCTACACGGCCGGAGCGGTATGTTCAGCGATATCATCGCATATGTGCATAGATTTTGATGATTCATTTTTAAGATTCCGTATTACTACGTACGAGGAAGCCTCATAAATTCGCCATGTCAGTCTATCTGTATGTATGTAACAGTCATTTTAGTCAGAGACTCTTTACTCTTCTAGACTCACTAGAAGAAAGTAATTTACTAAATAAATATTATCTGTGAACCGGTATAAATTGGGGGGGGGGGGGGGGGGGGGGGGGGGTGGCACTCCATATATTTAAAGGAATGTATTTATGACTTCTAAAGGAGTAACATCCCTATTATTTTGTGGGGTATACGAGTAGTTGATAATAGGTTTCTAAAATGAAGATATATCACTTTTCAAGATTTGATAAATCACTTTCTTCTCAAATGTATAAGTTAGGCAGATGTGTGAGTACAGTACTACGGTCATCGACCTTTGTATCTATATGTCTGTATGTCGGATCGAGGCAGATGGCATGATAAGAGAGAGGCCTATACCCAGCAGTGGGATAGAAAAGGCTGAGGATGATGATGATGAAGTAATAAGTAGTAAAAATTATAAAAGTGGAAAACACAGCTAAACCCGCGGTCCGAAGGTAGTTAAAGCTATAAACTGACCTTGCGTGGTTTAACTCCATTCCTAATAATAGTTACTATCCGTGGTCGGACTACGTTGTCTCCCGCGGGGCTAACGCGCGCAGTCCCGTTGCCGGTAGCATTGCCGCTACCATTTGACTGAAAACAATAACACTGTTAGTTTGAACCAGGCATAGGTTGTGGGTTCGATCCCCACCCGGAAAAAACATTTTGTGTGATGAACATGGATGTTTGTTTGTGTCTGGATGCTTCTATAATGTTTCATAAGTATGTCACAATAAGACCTAATGTATCAAAGTGCATCCGAGAATCGGACCGCATTTATAAGATAAGATAAGATTCATAAGTATACATTTGCAAAAAAAGGTATATAAGTATTATATTAACTATCTGATAGGTGTACTATGGGTATAGTACAAGCTTTTCTTAGTTTGGGACTAATAAATGTTTCGTGGAAATGTCAATACCTATTTATTTATATTATTTTATTTATGTTAGTGAAGCGTTACTAAAAGTGTAGTACAGCAGCCACTTCTTCATATAACAGTAGTTAACCGATTTCTAGGGATAGATGAGGTTTTACGTTATCATCACTCGTCATTTTTAATTTCTTTTGGAATCAACAAGAAAATTTTATCTCGCACAATAATTTTCCATTTTTACAAAAAAATATATTTATGCAAGCATGTCTCGCTCTTGATCAGTTTTTATTTTGTAGATTTACAATAAAGTAAATTCTACAATCTTGTCAATTTTGAGATTTGTATCTATTAACGTTCAAAAGATACAGCCGGTTAAGTGTAGGACAGACAGACACCTTAGCTTTACGAATAGCCTACTACTAATAGCACAATTAGTACGGAAACATAAAAAAGCATCGAAGTGGGATAATGGTTTATTAGATTTTGGTTTATCAAGTTACAGTATACCCGGTACGAGAAGTACATTCTGTTTTTCTTTTTCTCTCAGTCCAGAATTAAACCAAAATTGCAAATAGCCCAACGATAATATAACGACAAGGATTTCGCGGCAGCGCTCAAAAACATCCAAACTCAATGAGGTTTAAAGCGCGGCAACCTTCAGACCACTTAGACGAATGAAATAATTTCGATTTTCAAAAAAAATCGAAGCTCAAAAATAGTTTTCTCTAAATTAGGCTTTAACTCGGCGACATACGAGTTTAATTCAAAATCGTCATTGTTTGTATATGATTATACAATACAATACAAAAATACTTTATTGACACCATAGTATAATAACAATATGTACATGATTGGCGTAAGAAAGGTACAAAAGGCGGCCTTATCGCTAATTGCGATCTCTTCCAGACAACCTTTAGAAGATAAAAGAGCATTAGTTGAGTATTCGTCAACTCAAGACACTGTTCGTGAATTTTGTTTTAGACTTTGTGTCCAAGTGATAATAACATTATTGGAATATTCGGTGTAAATCAGTTTTCTCTGTTGTATGAAGAGCCTTCAATGCTGATTTGCCAAATGGAGTATGTGGTAGCTTTTGTGTTTTATCATAGTAGCAATACCATTGTTAGTTTATCACTTCGACCTACATTCGATACGGCGGCTTATCGCCTGGCCACTATTGGGTTTATCTCCGATACTAATGTGCAAACCACAAAAAGTGCAAAAATACACCATTATCATTATCAGTAAGAGTACTTCTTGCACAAACACTACCGAAAAATAAAAATGTTTGCTCAACTGCTTAAGGAAGGTAATGATTATTGATCGAGCGAGCGCAAAATTTGCTTTCATCTGTACGGATGTTTCTTTGGAAGTACTTGCCTACGGATCGTATTTTTCAACCAATCTTGACGAGACTTGTACTTAATACACGTTTATCAATTTCATATATTTTTTCGCAAGAGGTTTCAAGTAAAAAAAAAAACGTACAAGTGCGAGTCAGACTCGCCCACCGAGGGTTCCGTACAAAATAGATAAAATAAATAAAAGAACTACCGGGCGAAGCTAGTCATAAAAGGGGGAAATTATGTATTTTTTTAGTGTTGGCATAATCCGAAAATTACATATCGTATAAATAATTAAAAACCAGTTTTAGCTTGTGCTAATAAAGCTCTTTCATATGATACGCCACATGATCGGTTAATTCACTTTGGACCCTCATTCCTTGCATAAATACCCTTTTTTAGATTCTTTTTGCGCAGTCAGATAAGCCGCTTCCAATCGGTCTTTTTGGAAATCCATAGGGGAGGCCTATGTCCAGCAGTGGACTTTTTATGGCTGAGATGATGATGATGAGTCAGATAAAATGAGTAAGACAGTATTTCAGAGTCCGAATTGGCCCATGAAGATAAAAATAAAAATCAGTAACATTTTACAGCGTGACCATTCTCTATTAGGTAAGCTAACGTTTGGCAGCTTGCTCAATAACACAAAGCAAAGTGCTCATAAAAATGGTCTCGACTGACTGTACTTTCAATTTGGAACAATGAGAGTGCACTTGTTGCAATCAGTTCCGTTTGGAATTAAAGGAATGCGTTATCAGTCTGTTAAAGCAAACGAAAATAATGTGTTATCTGGATTATTTTTCAATTTATAAACATATCACGTATGGAACTAATAAGAAATATGCATATTTTTTATTTCATAGGAACAATGGTTTTAATTGATAACATACTAAAATGTAATAAATTCACAAAAAAATAAAATTCGATCGGTCAATAAACTTCCGAGATATAAATATTTAGTTTTAGGAGAGGGATGCTCTGTCCCTTCAACCTTCTTCTCTGTCCTTCTGTACAAACAACAGTTTGTATTGAATTTGTATGGCTAACATGATGCGTGACGTCATCTATTGCGATCGTGTGCGCTCTCTCTAATCTTAAATTAAAATGCTTGTAACTTTCTTATTTTTGAAGATATTTTAATATTATTTTTGTGGAATGGATCTATTTGTGATTAGTCTTTTTATGACCAAATAAAAATAAATCATGCATATTCCCCTGTTGACCAAACAAAGCCAGATCCCAGAGTTAACTGGGATGGATTAACATGTGTGACTATAAAGCCAGTCAGGTCACACGTTGCGAAATTTAGCGAATATTCGTAGTAAGCACGCTTGGCTTGAGACGCTATACGCAGCGATAAAAATGTATTCGCTGCAAGTGTAATGTTCAACTACAGTCACACGTAGTTAATAATCGTTTCGAAAGCAAATAAAACTTACATAAAATGGCGTGATACTCTATTTGTTGTAATAAAAAAGTAGTGGCCAAAATCTCAGGCTCCTAACTCCGACTGCAGCGCTACGTGATTCGTGTTATCCTGCCACACGAATATCACGAAATCAATTTGTACCTATATTTCACAAAATCCAAGATTTTTAGCAAGATTCGCGCAAATTACACGAATTGATGTCGTTCGCAACAATAAATCACAACAATAGTAGCTTTTAAAAATAATTCAAAAAATATTTTTATGTATAAAAATTGACTTGGATCAAATTTATTTTTTTTACGAATATTTGTGATGTTTTCTAGTTTTAAAAAACGACGATTTTTTATAAATTCATGCAGTAATTTTATATCTTCAAATATGTGGGTAAGCGCGAGCGAGACGGACGATGGTCGGACTACGGACTCTTAGTAAAATAAATCAAAGCAATGATTCTATTGCTGCGAATGTCTCTCAGTGCGATCGTGCGCTACGAGTCGTTTGACAGGGCACTCGCTGCGAATTTTCACCCGGCTCTCACGTGAAATCTACGATGCGCGAAAACACGCGAAAGAATGGCTCGCAAGCTCGCAACCAAAAACTGCAGCAACTTTTCGCTACGTGTGTGTGACTGTACCTCAATTGAGGTATCGTCCAAGTAGTTCATTCCAATAGAGTTTGGTCATAGGTTTACCAGGTCACAAATTTATGAGTTAATGAATGCATAAGTAGTATTCTCTTTTTCTGTTATCTTATTAAAGATAAAAGAATGGACTGATCTTGATTTAATAATAGGTCAAAGAAATAATATGCCACAGAGCAGTTTCTATTGTTGTTCAATTACTGCACAAATATGGATCAACTGACTGACAAAAGAAACACCACTACTATCAATAAAGGTTTTATTGGTTGATCTGAGTTGAAAATCAATTCAATTTATTAGTACTGTTTAAAAATACATTTTATTAAATAAAACTACTAACAACAAACAACAATTTAACTTATAATTATGATAATCATCTCGGTCGTTATCGTTATAAGTAAGTCAATATAGACTGAGTGGCCAGCCCTAGTATCAGAGTTATTAAGCTGCCGAAAGGTCTGCGACCTAGCTTGACGATTGCTGTTTTTTTTTTTAATTCATCTATGTGGTCAAGTTTCCGCCTTTAATTTTAATATTATTTTTGTAGTAGTCGACTCTATCATAATTATATTTTATAATTACGCTATACATTTTCGTTTATCCTATATTTTCTGGAACAGGCAATTTTCTATACCTGTCTATAATATTTGCTCAGTGCGATTGTTTCTTATTTTTTACCCGACTGCGTAAGAACGAGTTTTATGTTATTCGAGTGTATGTATGTATGATTCTTATTATGAGCTCCTAGAGCCCAAAAAGGCTTGACTTATTTTGATATGTGTGGTGTCGTTATAATCTAACCGGATTAACTTAAAAGCAAAAACATTGTATTATATCTTGCTGCACCCATGTTTTGTGTAATAAATTAATTTGAGTGTAATATATTTTTTTAGTAATAATAATAAATCGACTCTCGCATTAAATAACAAAAATGCTCTTTTTCGTACACTTATTCCAAAGAATAAACATTTATAGTGATTTTACGCAAATTTTCTCACAAAAACGTGCACTCAACAGCGTATCAAGCATAACGAAATCGTAACTTATACTGCGAAAACCGCTTTTCTGCAGTCGGGTATTTTGTTTTTCTTATTATATAGATACTTGCTCTATTACAAATGAAAAACAGTCATACACATTCTATAACATATTATATAGCATTCGTGGAAAGTAAATAAATCTTTAGTAGAGTAGTGAAGCAGTCCTTAACACTTCACACTGATATTAAAAATAAAGAGAAAAATCATACATTATTTCTTGGTCCTTCACACAAAGCAGACTAAACAGATTTTGGTGAAATTTGGAATAGCATTGGTTTATACTACATATTATTACACTCCAAACTCGTACTCATGCAGATTTCCCTATTGACCACACAAAGTGAGATCCCAAAGTTAACTAGGATAGATAAACATGTAGTCTATAAAGCTAGTCACACGTTGCGAAATTTAGCGAAACCCTGAATTAGCACACAGATACCTTTTTATATTAAAAAAAAAAAACTCTCAGTTCATGTAAAAGTGTGGGCAAAAATATGGTTAATGATGAAGAATATTTTTATAACAAAAAAAAGGTTATTCCAAAAAGTGGTTTAAAATAAATTACATGTTCTGTAGTTTGACAAAAAGAACTCAAATATACTATATATATAAATATACTCAAAATGGGTGAAAATCAACAAGAAACAATAATTGGTTATTACCTGCAAATATCGGGACACCCTGTTATTGGCTCTTGCGGGGGACGGACTGGCGCTGTCATTCAGGGACTCTGGCCCACTCAGTCTGAAAGACTGGGGTGTCACTGCACTCGCCTCATAGTCTAGCCGTTTGAAAGGTTCTCCAAATCCACTACATACATATGACTGGCCATCTTCCAAATCATCTAATTTACCAATCTAAAAAATTAATGTTATATGAAACTAATTACCAGGCTAGATGCACTTAAAATTTAGGTAAATATGCCTGTAAAGTACTGATACCTCCAGCAATACAGCCAGAGAGTTAATTACTTTGTTATAGGTCAGTAGATACAAGAGTTACCAAATAGAACAAGACGTATGTAAGTGTTTGTAGGTTTAATATAAGACAGCAATATGCACGATAAAATGCGCTTTATTGAGTAGTAACAAGGTTACTATTTAATTGTATTTGCAACTTCTGCACCTCTACTTATTAAGAATTTTGTGCAGAAATATAGTTTTTCTTTTTCATCAGTTCAAAGTGTTATTTTTTAAACAACTGAAGTTTAGAATTTTGGATGGCACTGAAATGTTGTGATCATAGGATGAGGTTTGCACAACATCAGATTGCTAGTCTTGCCATCAAATTGTATAAAAAAAACATTCCTTTAGGACCTTAATTGATCTGTTTTTGTTAACAATTATAAGTTTACAAAACTAAACAACCAATAAATAAAATACGGCTGAACCGATTTTGATGAAACATAGGTAAGAATACTCTTGGATGAATTACTCTTGGAAGATGGAATCCTTTCTCAAACAAAGAAAAAAAACTAGATCAAGATCAATCCATCCATTTGAAAGTTACAATACCACAGAAACACAAAAATAAGTCAAACTTATATAATATCCTTCTTATTGGGTTTGGCTTAAAAATATGCAATCTTATTTAATTTTTGCATATAAGGCTTAAAAGAAGTAACAACTATTTAGTAATACAAGTATTTGTTTTAAAATAAGTACATTTTGATACATTAAAGGTGATTCGCAATATCACAATGTTAATCCATGCAATGCTTAGTGAAAACTTTTTTTATCACTATAATATCTAATCATAATGTCATTCATGTCTTGAAATAGTCATTTTTATTCTGCACTGACATCCCACTTGGGGTAATTTGTACATAAACAACATACCTAAACTTTAAAAATAAAGCTAGTTACTGAATATTTAGAAACACTTCAGGAAAAGCATTTGATGTTCAGAGCAAGTTTGTAGTAAATGTAAAATATGCACATTTAGTATAATTATATTATAGAAGCATGTATTATATAGACTAATATAACAATAGTTCATACCTTTCTACCATCCAGTGAGTATATTGTCCTGACACCACTTGGTAGTGTGACATTATCAACTAATACTCGTGTCAAATCAGTTGTTAAACTATCAAATGACCTGAAAATAACATTTCACTGAATAAACAAATCACTTGAATAATTTTAAGTAAAATTTATGTTTCAAATATTACAATACTATCTGGTGCCTGTAGTTTCATCCATTATTAATGATTATTATAGTTTAAAAAACTGAAGCAACAGCCTTCTATGGATGCCATTGTCAGAACTGGACCAAATTTAAATGGGATCACAAGGGAAACACCAGATTTTAAATAAAAAAAGTATCATCAAAATTCGGTTAGCCCAGTCGAAAGTTGAGGTGACAAACATAAAAAAATACAGTCAAATTGAGAATCTCCTCCTTTTTTTTAAAGTCGGTTGAAATAGGGGGAAAAGTTGGTAAAATGTAGACTGTCATTCGCCATGTTAATGTTTCCATCTTTTTTCATTGCTTGACCACCAACTTGCCAACTTCTTCTGTAAGTATCAAATTTCTACATAATCTGTTCAACCATAAAAACTTACTTAATATCAGTCTGATTAGATGAAATTGCATACATACTACATACATACAAACATAGATTATTATTTTATAATTATGATTATTTATTTAGCACTGAATAAGAAAATACATTTAAAGTTTGCGTTTGTAAGGAATATGCACTTAATACAATTAATTTCATTATTAGTATAATATTGTAAAGTAACATATTCTTATAGCTAGCATTTGTCAATTATTACTTACTGTTTATAATTTCATATTCATTGAAAATAACGAAGAATGTAATCAAACAAATGAAATTATCATAACATCCTGTCGTAACTATTATTTGACTTAATAGTTTACTGACCTATTTGTAAACTGATACTATAGAAACCTTTCATGTGGGTAAAATCACCATAAAATTAAAAAACAATAATCACATAAACCAGGTTATTAACCTTATTAGGTTATTTGAATAATTACTTCCAAATATACCTTAAAAGAGGGTACAATATTGCTTGTGAAGTTCAGATTCAATCATTTATAGGAAAGCAATGTGGCAAAATTATTTCTATTGTGTGCATGTACACAAAAGAACCATACCTATAATAGGTAGGTATGCAGACTACAGGTAATAGGCTAAAATATGGGTAAAAGTGAAAGTGACAAGAATATTCTAACAAGAACTTAGTTAGAAAGTATCAATAAGCATTAGATACCCACCTGTATCGTTCCGGCAAGACTGGAATTATAACACCTGAATAAAATTTATCACCGTTTCGAAAAAATCTGACTCGTTTTGCTTTCCGCGCTGGTTGCGCTCGTAGCATTACATTACGTCGGCTCGTCCTAGATTTCAGTATATCGATATCGCTAAAATCTTTCTCAAGCTCGCATACCGAGCTGGATCGGCTGCCGCTTCGACTCAAATTATTCTCCATCTACAAATTGAAGAAAGTTTTAACAAACTTACGATATTCGTGTAACGGATCACTTTTTTACACAGTTTAGTAACCCTTACCTTGTTTCCTTTTTGTATAACGGAGTACGTGGTAAATTTATCGTATGATCATGAATTCGCTACTTTAATTCTGCTTCATTTTACACGATAAACAGGGAGAATAACGAAATAAATTAGTAATAATTCAGTAAAACTCATGAATCACATAAAATCTGCGATATCGGACATCTACCAAATGAATGAAAGATTATGAATGACATGAACATGAATCAAGAATGAAACGAATGAACAACTATTGGACTTCTTCTTTTTTTGTATTGGACCCTGCGATTAGCGATTTGCCAGTGTCAAGTATTGAAATATTTTCAAGTTTCTTGAATAATACAAGTTATATAGTGTTCTAGTCACAGTTTAAGTCACGTAAACACTCATTTTCAAATTTAAGTCTTGCCTCAGTAAAGTGATGGCGACTTTACTAGAAACTTCTTTGGAGTTTTGCCGACAACGTAAAATCACACGTTTCACTGCTTTATTTCACTTGTCCACTCTCAAGAACTTGATCGAACACTTAATGAATAAAATACCACCATTTTTAAAGCATTAATGTTCAAAATACCACAAGTTTAGAAAAATAAAACAAAGCAACAACATGTTACCTTCCCGCCAAAACAAAACTATTAGACGTAACATTAAAGCAATTTGACACTGACATCCATATGACATTATCAATTTTTCATCTTCTTTTTAATCACGGCGCTTGGACTCGCACGGTTATCGATTTTTACCAGGAAATTGGTTTTTTTCAGCGGCGCTTAAGAATTTAGAAAGGTAGGCCATTTTGAGGGTTTGGTGTGGCACAGTGTGGATAGAAATTCCGACACGGTGTGCCGGAATTTCTAACAACACAGCCACGATCAAGATCACCTCTGTCGTGAGTCAGGTTTGCTACAGTGTAGAACCTCCAATATATATTACCCCTAGCAGGGCCGTAGCCAGGAATTCATTTCAGGGGGGGAGGGGGGGGGGAAGTCTGCGGCCATGTTGTCCCATATCTTACTTATAATGTGCGAGTGTAGCGAGCGGGAAAAAAATTAGCACTTTAATGTCCCAAATGAACACCAAGTTTATCATAGCAAAATTACCTATTATTTTTAGGTAGTAGTAATAATATTTATTTCGTTTTTAAAAAAATATTGAAGCCTGGAAGGATTTTTGATGGCCAGGATTTCGGGGGGGTTGAACCCCCCCCCCCCCCCCCCTTGCCTACGGCCTTGACCCCTAGTAATTTTTAATCTCTGCAATTTATTTATTCTGTATATTGTATAGAAAATAAAAAATATGTTGCCAGATTCAAAAAAGATCTTGGTATGAGGGTTTTTTAAAAATAATCTTATTTTTACATTGTTCACTAAGTCACTTCACCCTATTGTAAATGTCAAGTCGTTCCACTTATGTTGAAAGGCCTATCCGCACACAACAGTGCCGACACGTGACCGACAGTTCCGTACCGTACGGTTCCGTGACCTGATTCACATGGTTCCGTGATTCACACATGTCAGTACCGACATTGACGCGTGCAGTGATTTTTACCTATCGTACGGACCAATTCAATCAACTTTTCGTCGTCCATCTTGGAATACTGCGGCCGTGTCAGGCAAAATATTGTCCGCTAGAAATTCACGTCGGATCACAGCGAGCGTCGGCGCAGCACTGACATCACTGAACGTCACTGTCACTGCCGAGTATGGATAGCGTCGTACAAAATATATGATACATTATCATTTTTCACTGATACGTTACTGGTCGGCACGTGTCGGCACTATGCCGGCACTATGCCGGCACTGTTGGGTGCGGATAGGCCTTTAAAGAAGTTGCAGAACATATGATTGTATTAAAAATTAATAAGATACTCCATGTTCTGAACTATCTATGTATAATCACACTAATATTATAAAGGCAAAAGTTTGTAAGTGTGTTTGGATGTATATTTGTTACTTCTTCACGTTCAAACGATTTTGATGAATTTTGGTATGGAGGTAGTAGACACCCTGGATTAACATATTATTATGTATAAGGCAACTTTTAAACCTGAATAATAATATATATATCCTTTGATATAATTTATTTGTAAAACAACGGGTAAAACATACCACAAGGCCCAGCTATTATAACACAGATATATAAACCATCCATCACTAATAAGAAATTATAACTACTATCTAACGATAGTTTAGGTAGTTTATTAGTCATAACAAGTAAGTTTAGAAAATTTAAAAATACCTCACATAAAAACGGCTGGGCCGATTTTGATAAAAGTAACACTATGAATCAAATCTTTTTTTAAACATAAAGAATATCAAAATCAGCCCATCAGTTTGAGACCCACAGACGGACCCATTTACATTTATAACACCCCTCTTGTTGTATTTGGGGTTAAAAAGGTAATAAGTGGAAATAGATACTCATTGTGGTTAACCGTAGATCTATATAGTGTAAAAAATTGAGACAAATTTACCTTGGCTTTTATAATATTATTTATTATTAATAGGATTAGGATAGGATTTTCTAATAAAGAACTGGGAAATTTTATTTTTCTTTATGGTAACTACAAGAACAGATGACGCATTTAACATCAATTTCGTCTCATGTCAAAAGTACAGACAAAGAGTGTGATTAATTTGTATTTTTCCACGTTTGGTTAAATTTTTGTGCAAAATGTCCTCACGAAAAAAGGTGCTGCTCAAGGTGATCATCCTCGGCGATAGCGGGGTGGGCAAGACTTCCTTGATGAATCAATTTGTCACCAAGAAGTTTTCCAACCAGTACAAAGCAACAATAGGGGCAGATTTTCTCACGAAAGAGGTAATCGTAGACGACAGAATCGTCACAATGCAAATCTGGGACACTGCTGGCCAAGAACGTTTCCAATCTCTCGGAATGGCGTTCTATCGCGGGGCGGATTGTTGCGTATTAGTGTTTGACGTAACTGCCCCCAACACGTTCAAGTCCTTGGAGAGTTGGAGAGACGAGTTCCTGATTCAGGCGTCACCGCGAGACCCTGACAACTTCCCATTCGTCATATTGGGCAACAAGGTAGACCTGGAGAACCGCGCAGTTTCCGCCAAGCGCGCGCAACAGTGGTGTCAAAGCAAGAATGATATCCCGTATTTTGAAACAAGTGCCAAAGAAGCTGTGAATGTCGAACTAGCTTTTCAGACTATCGCCAGGAATGCACTAGCACAGGAAACTGAAGCAGAGCTCTATAATGAATTCCCAGACCAAATCAAACTAAATGCCAATGACAACCGACGTAACAGGGAGGGAGACAACTGTGCTTGCTAGGTCCTAATGATTACAAGCTTCTGCCCTGCGAATCACTAATTATAGATTTTTTATAAAGTAAATACATATTAGTATATAACAATATTATTTAAGAAATGTTTCCTTTTATATTATCATGTAAAAATGTATAGAATTGTTAGGTTACACACTGTTTTGGATGATTGTTATGCACATATATTGTTTTTAAATTGTGTGAAATGTTGCACATACAAAACTGGTTTGGGATAATGCTAAAAAGTACAATTAAAGTGCTAATATTGCTATATATCTAAAGGTCTACATAGACAATTTATTTCTTGGTTTTTAACAATGTTATAATATGCATAAAATCTTATTCTACATTTAAAAATTTTATAACATGATTTGTTTTGAGATACATCTTTATGTGTATGAAGACATGTTAATTATATTTTTTTTTTCATATGGTATTATGTGCCACGATGAATGGCAAATGAACTGATCATCCTATTGCTTAGTTGATTAAAACACTCTATTTTAGCGGAATGTGCCACCACAGTGTATCCAACAGTGATTTAAACTAGTTGTTATTGAATATGTGATATACTTGTTTTCATAATGATTTTATGCAAATGTTAAAATTTCATACCAGTTGTATTATCATGAGGCAGTTTGAAAATTAATGTGTAATTTACATGATAATAATTTCCTACTTTGGCTTCAGCATTACAATTAATTCAGCAAATATTTCTGTATATATTTGGGGTTTAAAGTGTTAGTTATAAGTAGCTAATAGTATCTGTTTGCTGTTAGATTACTGTGTAACATACATTTTGATATTTTAATGATTCACTTGTAAACACCATCATTTCAATCACTGTATGTGTACTATAACAAAAAATTAGAAGTCTTAGTTAATTTTTTGAATGATAAGTATAATGACATTGATGTTTTTTTTTAAATTCTTTCATATTAAAAATAACACCTAAAGAATCAGTAGAGATGATTGACAAAGGCAAAATGAATAGATATCTACTAAAATAAATAAGTTTTAAGAAAGTTTTTACTTGTATGCCAGATAGAGCACATTTCAATACATACAGCATATTTTAGTGACATAATTTCCGAGTATGGCATACTAGTTCTATATTAACACTTGATTTGCATGAAAGGGGCAGCGCATTCACATACCTTTTCACCACATCTCAAGAACTGTTGAAGCTTACACTTCTGTAAGGCATTGAACTGTTATGGCCAAGAGTGACACTGTGTTTTTGATAGTAGTAAAAAAAAAAAAAGAAGTTCAAGTTCAAAGTTTATCAATTTCAATTAATTCCAGTATACTTTTGAAACATTGCATTATAAATTCTATTCCATGTATTTTTGTAGTTGTTGGAACTAAAATTGTTAGATATAACAAATTATTGTATCTAAATAAATTGTACATCAGTCAAGGGGACTGCCCCTTTGCTGGGATTTTACTTGTAAGCTACAAGTGACTCATTAAAAATCAAGTTATGCTTACTGATTGGTGTTATGACATAAGAGAGAACAAAATGCAGATATAAATAGCATGTACTAGATATGAGTCATGACATCAGGATACTAGCAATACTCTTTCACCTAGTGTAATAAGTCCTGCTTATATGCCTATTGCTATTATCTAGGTCATGTTTCTTGATATGACTTGCAAAACAAAATGTCTGTTTTTTGGTGATGTAGACATATCAAGAAATTAGATTTAGGTAAGTAGGTAATTGGTCAAGGTCGCTGGGCGTTTCTGCCTGAGCTAATTGCAGGTTGCGCTATGTGTTTTATATATAAGTATATAATATAATTATTGTTATGTCACATGAGTATTCAAATTTTCATTTCACAAAATATTGTTTTTTTTTTTACATTTATTAGTACTAAGTCTAAATATAAGTGGAGATCACACTATCTATATACTGCCTTGTGCATTCCTATATCTTATATAAACGTACATAATTTAAAAAGAGAGGCACTTACTATTGAGAAAGAAGTAAACCCTTAGGTGCCTGGGTATTTTGAGATGATAACAAGCTTCAAGGCAGAATGTGTTCTCCATTTCTATTTATATTTTCATGTACTATTTCAGTATTTTTTCACGTTCGTTGTATCTGTCGCTGTTACTCTCGTGTGTCGCAAACTTATCTTTTTTAGCGTGAGGGCACCACAATCCAATTCTTGACGACCACCCGTTAGATTTGCTTAACAAAATCAGTTCCTCATTTTGCTCATTTATAACGATATAAGTTGTTTGAAGACTGGCAGTTATCAGTGAGTCTAGACTTCTAGAGCAAAAAAGTCGTCTGCGTTATGTGGGTTCGACAGCAAAATGTATGAAAAATTGAACAGCAGCGCCACTAACGGCTGTGACGGAAACTACTTTTTTCTTACACTGTTATTCAATAGTTTAGGCGCTCGACAAGTACTATACTTGCGTTTTCTAGTGAAATTTGACACATGTAGAAACAGATTAAAAGAGGTAAACTGATTGATCACTTGCCAAAATTCTCACATGATCGTGTTGCTAGTTTACTTGTGTATTGTTTTAGTTCAAGCCCTAATTTTACTAATACATAATCCCTTTAAAATAACATGGCGTTATCTATGTTCATCTGTACAGTAGAATATATAATTTGAAGATATCAACCTGAACCGAAGGTATTGACTGTGATTTTAAATAACCTTCAAAATCAATAAATTCATTAAAAATGTTACTGAAATATGATATAGCCATTGCCATTTAAGGTGATAATCTAAAAAAATTGAGGGCCTATATTTGCATAGTTTAAACAATATTTAGACATGTTTTATGCTATCCAATTATTAATATTTCCACCTATTTACTGTATCACCTGTCTATTTAGTTCACTTGTAAGACTACGATCTTTGAATTCTCATAAAATTATTTCACATTACATTATATTATGTTTGATTAATTGATTATTAATAATCATAGTATAATTTATCTAAAAGTGGAGTAAATTAAGGTCTAGTTATAAAAAGGTAACTAAATAATGTATGCTGTAATAATGGTTGCTTTTAATTTTATATCAATAAATAAAATATCAAACACAGTTTTTTTATTTAATGCTTGAATTCTGAGTAGCATATAAAATATTATTTTTAACCCCCGACGCAAAAACGTCGGGGTGTTATAAGTTTGACGTGTCTTTGTCCCACAAAAATAACACCCCGTCTCGAACGGATGAACCGATTCTGATTTTGTTTAAAGGTGAATTAGTCGGGAGTGTTCTTAGTTATGTTTCATCAAAATCGGTTCACCCGTTTTTGTTTTGTCGGGGGTGTATAAGTTTTCTAAGCTTATACTTATAAGTTGATGTTCTTATTCTATATTTACTAATGCTTCGGTCTTTAAGTGTTTTCTAGTATATTTTTTGCAAGTACAAATAGTCTGTTCAGATAGAGAACTATAATAAGGTAGATTGAGGGCGCTGCTGTCTTTATTTCATTGTTCGAGAACAAGTACGTAGGTATGCAAAATAATAAAATACGGACATGTCATGCGGATAGTTGTTCAATCGAGTTGTTAGTTCCCATTTTTGCCACGATAGTTCTATATTCAAACAGCCTAAAAAGAAAAAAAAAATTACACTAATTAATAAAAACTAGGGTGTCTGTCGCCCCGGTATGCGGCAGCGGGGCATGGCTCAAGCTGCCGGGGTGGTAGGAACTACAGACAGGAACCTGGCAATATAGTGCAGGCTCTATGACTGCCTTCTGTATTTTACCCTTGACCCAACCATCGAGTGAGTTTCGAAAGATGTTGGTTGAGGCTATCAAATCGTTCACGAATAGACTATCGGGACAATTATCGTCGCTTCAAGCATAGCACAGAAAATACTTCTATGGAGCATAGATTATTATAATTATATAAAATATAAGCTCAAAGGATCGTCGAGTCAACATCCCACATGGTGGTTATCTCGTGAATCTCGTGATCCAAGTGGTACTTGATTAGCATGTTAGTTTAATGTAGTTCCATGCGTGATCGCTAGATGGCACTGCGGCCTATCTATGACGATAAATGCACCCACATAGAGACGAAGTGAAACCTTTTTTAACTCCCGACCCAAAAAGTTATAAGTTAAGGGATGTTATAAGTTTTACGTGTGTATCTGTATATATGTTTGTGGCTCTCAAACAGATGGACCGAATTTGATCTAGTTTTTTTTGTTTGTGTTATTAGCTGTTTCATCAAAATCGGTTAAGCCATTTTTTGTCAGGGTTTTGAGTTTTCTAAACTTAAACATGTTGTTAATTTCGTTCATCATCATTCACTCGTTTCGGTCCCTTGGTCAAAATCATCATGGGAAAGATATCATAGGTTTGATGCCCTATCTAATAAAAAATAATCTGACAAATATGCAGGTAAGTACAAATACATCACACATGGATAAGAATGATCCTAAATCCCACGTATCTATTTTATAGTAGAAGTAGTATAAAGGATAGCAGTAGTTTACTAATACCAGTAGAATTTATTTTAAGCTGATGATGATGCCTATTAATATATGAATTCATAAAAAAACTTGAAGCTGAAGTTTAATTGACTTTAACTAATAACACCACACTAATATTCCATTACGCCGAAGTAACATTTTCTGTCACCTATTTACGCCTAAATGCAATAATATTGGTTTTAGTATAAATAGGTACTGAGATTTAATAGTTAGATGAAAACACGAAGAAGGACATTGGTTTCATCATCATCATCACCACGTGTGATGATGATCATTAAACGCGAGATAGGTACGGCTGATAATATTTTATACACATAGGTACACAATTTTTTTTATAGGATGGAGGCCTGAAAAAAAAGGCACGAATATCTAAGTAGACATACCTACTTATTCAGTGCGTATACTACTATTACACAGAATAAGAACATTTATTAAGCTTGAATAACATACATGTTACAGGTAAGTCAGAATTACACATAATATGATAAATTAACTAAATTTTATGATAATAGCATAAATAAAATGATATAGGTAATCGATTTAACGACACATGTCATCATTCGTGTACGAAATCAAGTATCGGATTTTGTTGTTTCATGTGTCACATTGTAAAGTACCTATTCAATTCACTTGAGTCTTGAGTGGAGCCATTCATTCGAGCCGAACCAATAACGGTCTGTTGAAAACATAGATTAAACTGTAGTTAGTACCTGGACCATATAGGTAGGCTGCGCATGCGAGGTAACCGCCAGGGGTGGGAAGGGGGGAGGAGTGTTTCAGCCGGCTTCACTGGCTGACCACCAGTCTCGTCTGTGACATGAAAGGGTGCGATCCTACACACTTATCACGGTGCTTCGAGCAATGCATCAGCATGAACAGCCGCCAGGGAATGCATGTAACGGTGAGTACTAGTCATAATATTATTTATTGAAAGTCTGCGTGCTGAACACGTGTTTCCTCAGCTCATGCAATATCGGCATTGAGTTGCAGCTCGTTTCGTGGGCCGTGAATGTCCAGGATTTCAGGTAACACCTAACATGTGATTGTGTTTTTGGTTTTCCTCGTAAGAGTTTTACATTGTATTTTGTTGAATATGTACTTACTTAGTTTATATACGAGTTCATCATCATCAACTCTTCATACCAAGCTCACATGATCTATTCTGCACTTCAGTCCTGACTTACACATCTAACTTGCTGTACAGTTTCTTTAATATTGTGCGATGTCTAAATAAAATCAGTAATTACACTAATTTAAATAGATACATAAGTAAGCGAGAGTAAGTCGATCTCTACCTTCACGACTATACGGCTGAACAGACCATGATAATTTTTATACAAAGATGTAAGAAAAGCTGTGTTACCGAAGAATGGCATAAAGTAGGTTAAATTTCATGATCATAATATCACAACGCGTATAACACCGGGCGTAAGGCTAATATTGTTAAAAATTTAAACATAATATACCTACTATTCAGCAATACTTATACTTTTTAAGCTTCACAAAATTATAATACCTACTTTTGCAGTTAGGTACGCTTTATAAGGTACGCCTTCTGATAAGATAAAGTTAGTAGGTACCTATTTAAAGTTACTATTCCCTACTCTTACTCTTTCTAAACCTACTTTTAAACTCAATTTTCACTAAACACTACAAACAGTGAGACGTAAGTAGTTCAAAGCAGCTTTCAGGTTTTTATGTCGTATAAAAGATCCATTTTGCTTGTTGCTCATAAAATGTATGTTTAGCGTAATATGTCTCTATGGAATATTATCTTAGTAAAATAATAACTCGATGCAAACGTACCATAACAGTAATGTATACGCAAAGTAATTGATAGAGAGCGGCATACGTCATTGTGCCAGTTTGGCTTCTCGCCAATTCAGCCGGCCTCACATCTTGAACTCTATCAAAATACTATATTTATAAATCAACATCAGTTTTTTTTAATGCGAAATAGATCTATTTTTTTGATTGATTATATTATATTTTGATCTATAGTGGTTTTTACAACTAATTCGCCTGATGGTAATAGATCCTCCAAATTTTACCCTACTACCTTCTGTATTTTAATCGGAATCACTGAAACAAAAACAGTAGCAGGGTGTGTACGCTCAACTCATATAGCGATGCAAAGTTGGCTCGCGCTCGATTTTATCTTGCTTTTTCTGTAATTAAGAATGTGAGGCATACGTTCAAATGAGCTTACTTTAAATTGTGATATTTTTAACAGTCTCTTCAACTTTTGTGTCACTCTCTTAATTGCAGAAAAATCAAGATAAAAAAATCGGTCAAATCGGTCCACGTGCCTTCGAGTAATGGGGGAATATGAGAACCTCCTCTTTTTCGGAAGTCGGCTAAAAACATTATCTTCCTTTTTGCGGAACAACATACCTACATATGAAAAAATATAATAATTACTGTAGGAAACTGTGAAGTTTATACAGATCTACCTACTTACAGTATGACTTACGTTAACAATCGATCGTAAATTGATGAAATGATTTGCTATAGGCAATGGTCATTGTCCCAATTTAGGAGACATATTGTGTTTGTACTACTAGAGCCACGCAACGCTTATAGATTAGGGTAGAGAAGAAATTAAAGTTCAAAGTGAAATCACAGAATAGAATAATGTAATGTCGAAGTGAAAGAAAATAAATCATGAATAAAAATTGAATGGAATTCTTTGCCGCCATTTCTATTTGCTGAGATAAAGATAAAGATAAAGATAATTTATTTGCATAGAACACGAGCACTGCAATCTTGGAATTTTCAAAGCTAGAGTGAATAAATATCTTCTAGATTGACGGGCATCTAACATAAAAACATCTAGCCGCATCTCTTATGTTGATGACCTACATCCTCGACTACACCGTCGCAGTAGGTACACAATCGTAGATCTATTTAACGCAAAAAAAAAAAATAAAAAAAAAATATGCTGTTCTTTATGCATTTTGAGCATATAAGACTCGATTTAGTTTTCCTTTAGTTTAACCTTTATTACGAAAAAGTTCGGTGGAGGTTACGAAAAAAAACGCATTTTTTATTTTTGCGTAAGATGTATTATTATTATTACAAAAAATATAACCTACGACACTAAGGAAGCCAAGACGAATCTAACGACACCTCGCACATCAAAATCGGTCAAGCCGTTTAGGCTGTAGGCGATCATATAGAAACATACATACATCTTCCTCTTTTATAATAAAAAAATACATATGTATATTACATTATAAAAGGCACGGACCTCGGAGTCTGTGGAGATTAATTTTGTCAAATAAAAAAAAAACATACATATACATACATACACTCGAAAAACATAACCCTTCTTTAGCAGTCGGCTAAAAATTAAATTAAAGCGTCATGTTAGAAAGTATGGTTAGGAAAACGCCAACAAGAATAGTTAGGTATTAGAAAACGTCTATTTATAGAAATAAAGTGACAATCATCTGAAATACCGTCATTGATTTAACTTTCAATGTATTGACTGGCCTTGTGGCTCAGTTGGTAGTGTGTTTACGTCTACCTGCTGAACTGAAAGGTCGTGGGTTCAATCCCCACCCAGGGCAAACATTTGTGTGATGAGCATGAATGTTTGTTCTGTGTCTGGGTGTTTGTATGTATCTTAAGTATATATTTACAAAAAAGTATATATGTATTCTATCAGCCATCTAATTCCATAGTACAAGCTTTGCTTAGTTTGGGCTAGATGGTGTTGTGTGAAATGTCCACAAATATTTATTATATATTTTATTTATTTATACAATAAGCAGATAAGCTCGTGATATGTAAAATATGATATCATCCGAGATCAACTTGAGCCGATTATCTTTATTGCATTTCTTCTAAAATATCACTCATAACTGGGCATTAGGTGAGTCAAGAATGTTAATCATAATTTTTATTTGTTTTCCTCGATTACATACGAGAGTACTCTAGCTAGTACAGCTAGTTTATGTTTTTCTTTTCAACCGACTTCTAAAAAGGAGGAAATTCTCAATGCGGTTGTATTTTTTTGATGTCTGCTATCTTATAACTGTATATATTAACAAAAAAAATAAGTATATACATTATGTATTCTATCAGCCACTAGTTCCATAGTAGAAGCTTTGCTTTGTTTAGGCTAGACGGTGTTATGTGAAATGTCTACAAATATTTATTTAATTATCTATGTAGGTCAGTTTCAGGAGAAAGGGAGTAGGATACCCCCTGTATTGCTCAGATAAGATAATGTTTCGCAGTTTACTGAGATATACGGTATAAACTGTTCTATACATTTCCACAATGTAGGCAACCCTTGATAAAAGTGACTGCCTGTCACAAAAACTGAATGAAGAACACAGTTACAGAATTCTCTTTATTACAATAACCTTTAAAAGCAGTGGACTGATACCCAAATGGCTTAAAATCTTTACTAAGTAGACAATATTATTAACCGACATAAAAAAGAAGGAGGTTCTCAATTCGACCGTATCTGTTTCTTTTTTTGTGTTTGTTAAGCGATTATTTCGCCAATTATGAATTAATTTTCATGATTTTTTTTATTTGCTAAGTCATATTTCTGAGGAAATCCCATTTAAATTTTATCAAAATCAGTTTAGTACTTTTGTTCTTAAGACAAAATAATTGGAAAAATATACTACTCAAGTAAACAAAATTGCTAATTTTGAAGACGGTTGTTTCAGTTTTTTTTAACTATAATTATTAATTTAGTTAAAATTAAAAATGATTTCTAGTTCTAAGCTAATTCTACATTTTTATCTCGAAGTGATACCTTACTAGAGTAACGAAGGAAAGGTTATGCGTACATAACGTAAACGTAACGTAAAGTCGATGCGTACATTAAAAAAAAATATCTACATGGCATTATGTTAAACTGGGGCTGGATTGTGGCAAAAACATTATTTTCTATTTTGTTTGTATGATTTTTATTCTTTGTTGTATGTTTTTTGTTACAAAAAACATATGTCTATGTCTACGTAACATTTTTAAAGTTTCTGGCCTAGTGGATCACCGTCTAGCGATTCCCAGGTCTGGTATTTAAATTCCTAGGCATGCACGGCTGTCTTTTCGAAGTTATGTTCGCTTTGTTAATTGCTGCCAATTTCAAACCGTGAAAATAAACATCGTTCGGAAAATTATATATCTGATAATTTTTTACGTTCTTGAAGATTAAATGAATTCAGTCAACTCGCACTTGACCAGTGTGATGAACTATGGTCCTACCTCTCTCACGAAGAGAAGATGACTAGGGCTCAGAAAACATGATTATACACAACTTTTTAGGGGGGTTTCCAGTTTCGATCAGTTTCTATGTTACGCTGCAGCAGTTTTACCTAGGTACTGTCCTTTTATTAACCGACTTCAAAATAAGAGGTTCTCAATTCGGTTGTCGTTTTTTTTATAAGTTACATTATAACTCCGTCATTTATTATGCATGAACCGAAAGCCTCATTTATATTGTAGCACCCAAATTTATACCAAACTCACATCACCCTAGCTAATGGATTGTTATTTCTAAGGCTGCACTTAATTTGGTGTCGTTCCCTGCCCGCATAGCAATGTCTTGAGACAGCACACAACGAGCCAAATAGCCTCGTAAATTGATGATATTTATGTGTGTTTTCATAACAAAAGATAGTGTAAATTATTCAGAGAGAGCGTTAGAAAATATTTCTGTCGGTAGACTCGCCCACAGCCAAACAAAATGTCACCCGAACTTACTTAGACGGAGTTCTTTAGTCTGTTCCAAGGTTCTATTCTGTATACAAGTATTTAGTACCTGGGTTACCGAGCTCCACTCGGATTTTTTATGGCTGAAAATACGAGCAAGCCCGGGTCCACTAAAAATGAAACCTAGCAAGATCGATTTATCGCCCCTAATCTACCTACAAACCAAATTTCATTAAAATCGTTGGAGCCGTTTCCGAGATTCAGATTATAAAATTATATACAAATACAAGCATTGCTCGTTTAAAGGTATCATCATGGGCCTTGTTCCATCCTGTCGTATGATTTAAGCAGCGTCATAAAGTGGAGTTACACCGTCGTTGGTGACTGAATAGGCCAATCCGGGAACCGCAGTTGCGGCTACAGGTATTTAAAGGTATAAGATTAAGATTAATCCAGTATTTATACAGGTGAACGGTGGACGTTGAATGTAAAAAATTGGGAAAATATTGAAAAAAATATGAAACATTACATTTCAAAAAAAATATTGGGATTTGAAATAAGGACAACGTATAGTGGTCCAATGACACTGAGATTTAGAATAGTAATTTTGACAGAAATGTAATAATATTTAGCAAAAAGTTGGTCTGATCTGTTTCGGGTCTATTCGGAAAGTTAATAGTGTAATTTCATGTTGGCTGTATAGCGCCGTTTTAGAGTTCCTTTGTTATTTCAAGGTATAAAAGTCATCGATAAATTGAAATAGGAATGGCTAATTGACAAATGGTACATCCATCAAGTATGTTTTTTTACGCAAGATGGAAATCTACGATTGATCACCATCTCGTCTGATGTTAAGCGACGGTGTGGCCGAGGATGGAGCTCGTCGATTCTTTGCTCAAAGGTTCTTTTGTCATCATAATTTTACTTGCATTTTTACATCTACCTATAGATTAAACAAATAATTATAAACCAACTGTATAATTTTATAATATCGAATCTCTGCATTGAATCTGTGTCAGCAAAAGTAAAGACTTTTTTTTTTTACAAACTAAGTAAAATGGACTAAACAAATTTCGTTCATATATTTCAAATAAATATCTACAAAAAATAATTGTAAACGGGCTGTACCTAACTATATTCTTATCAATGAAAGTTCTGGAACATACATTTGCGTAAGTGCCTAAAATCAAAAGATGATATACTTAATGAATGACTAATTTTGTAACATGTATCTACTAACTGCGCCAATATACCCATGACAGTTGCAATTATCGATAAACTGATATCATTGCTATCAGGACAAGAAGAGGCGATAGCGGTACTAAGTTTGATGTCATCAATAGACTTCTTGCTGAGAATGCACCAGGAAAAAAGTTTTCATGAAAATTGAAGCCCTTTTTGGATTTTTAAATATTAATAAAATACATTAGTGAACAAATATAGTTATGTATCTACATTTTCTTACTGTAAGTATATAAATATGTTACACCTAGACAGAGAACCAATATTTATAATCGTCACACACAAAAGTTCTTGACTAATTAGCCCAAACGTAAAAACGAACCTTGGAAATTTCCAAACGTAAGCAGCTCAACTTAGAGCTGTACCAAATTACCAATTGTAGTACCAAACATAACGATCGATTCAGCCGTTTTGTCTTAAGAATGTAACAAACAGACAGAGAGGCATTTTCGCTTTTGTAATATTACCTAGTAAGGAAACATTTTTAACCGACTTCCATTAAGAAAGTGTTTATAAATTCGACTGTTTTTTTCAAATGTTTGTTCACCGATTACTCCGTCAACTTGTGCATTGATTTTGATGATACTTTTCGTTTGATCTCAAGAGGTAGAAAAAAATATTAAAATAAATCCCATATACAATTTATCAAAATCGGTTCGTTCAGTACTTTGGTTTTTATAACCAAATAACTGGTAAAATATCATCCAAGTAAACAAATTGCGTATTTTGAAGTCGGTTTTTTCAGTTTTTGAAACTATAATTATTTTTAAATGCTGAACTGGATTTGAATCCACAGTTTTTCCATAATTACTCGTATTTTTGCTTCTTATATTTATTAATTATTTATATCTTTTCCCATTGTTTTGGTTAGTTCATTCTCGATAAAATTAAAGAGTCTCTGATTATTTGTGTCCAAGCGACATATATTTTATGCCCGTGAACTGTATTTTTAAACAAACGATTTGAACCCAGCGAAGGTATGAATCATAGTTCATGTTGTTCAAAGACCCATGGAGTAGGTACGATAGTTTGTAGAGAAGGCCGACTCAAGTTTGTAGTATTTTAGGTTTACAACCAATGTACAACATGGTTAGTCAAGTCAACTTGGGTAATTTTTTTTTGTTACTTTTCGTTTTTTTTGTTGGTGCTGGTAATATGTAAATAGGCATACGTAAGTAATATTTGTAATATTTGGTTGAAAAATATTGTTATTATTTTTCAATGAGTATATTTTGATAAAGACTCATGAGTTTAGTTTTTTAGACTTAGGTATTTAGAGTTTGTTTATTTTTGGCTCATTTCGTATACCTACGTAAAAAGGATATATGCATATGTGTACCTATTAGTACAGATGTAAGTTGTTTTCGCCCGTCTATCGAACGTCTGTCTAGCCTATGCTAGCCAGTGTTCGTCTGAACGCCGAAGTTTTATTTCACAAAAAAAAGCTTAATACTGTTTTTCAGTTAGTGAAATTTCCCTTATTTGTCATAACAAAACAATAATAACCGTAACATATTTACTGATATTTTTAGTCAGTCAAAGTTTCCGTGTCACAAGAAAAATTTACCTACTGCTTTTTAGTCGTTAAGTTTTTTTTATTTGTCCAATAAAATTGCTCAAATATCAGGCAAAACCCTGAAAGATCCCTATTTATTTAATTCAATGAACGACATTTAACCCTCTCTCTTTGGAAATTGCTTTCACCGTTCGTCTAAAAACCAGCCTAATTGCCTACGCCTAACTTTGACACCAATCAGGACTCTAGTTCACTAATAAAGTTGTATTCGTAAAGTCAGAATTAAAAGCTACTGTAGCACGTACTCTGTCCTTTATCTAAATGAGCGATGACATTGAGAGAAGGGCAAAGGACATTTTAATTTGCTAAGAAATAATGAACGATTTCGCAAATTAAAACTACCGACTTCGACGGTTATCATTCATTACGGTCATCTATTTAAAAATAACCATTCATTTATTTGCTAAAAAAAAGTTACGTCAAAACAGTTTTTGTGAACTTCATAAGAGCACGTCATACGCCCACGCTCCCGAGTTCCCAAAGACAATTTACTCACGATGACGCATGCGTGGACGTATCGATCTGTGCGATGCTGATTTCTCCTCTCCCATTTGTAAGAGAATACAGCGTGTTTCGCATCTATGCTGAAAGGAAAATTAGCGTGTTTTATGACGCTATTCCTTGTTCACGGCCGAGCGGAAGGACAATCAATAAAGAGGCTTATTGTAAAAGTTCGACGTTATAACTTAGATAATGAACTGGTGATAAATTAGAATTTTTCTGCCCTAGAAAATTGTTAAGAAAAAGAAAAAATAAGTAGGATGTAGTAGTTAGCGCCATAAAACGGGCAGTGTGCGCTGTAGGCCGGGTCACATGACATCGTTCGCTATCTCAGAATAACTGACCGTCGAGTCTAATTATAATACAGATCTCCGCTGTTCATTTGTGCGTATTAAAAAAAAATAACAACTGCGTTTTGTACAAATTAAAAAAGTTAAGTTGATTTGACATTGATTATGAGATGTCATAAAGTCACTGAGCTCTATCCATGGACTAGGGGCTATTAGATTATGTTAAGTCACATTATCACCATTTTAGCATAGTTGGCAAATATGAATGTCTATAGAAATAAAAATATTGATATTTGCTTCGCGACGAAGAATTAAGCTACATATCTATAATAATTAATCATCATCTGTAGCCTCTGATAAACCTGTGTCTGTAGCAGACATGTGAAATTAATTTTCGTAACACGTGGCGCTTTAAATCGTCGTGTCAATAAAGCTGTTATTTGCACAAGAAAAGCATTATTGAAAATGAAATAAAGATCAATCCAACCAACTCGGAAGAAACAAATGACTAAGTAGATAAATGATCTACACAAAAAAAAAACTAAAATCTCTATGGCAAAAAAAAAAAAAAAAAAAAAAAAAAAAAAACTTGCGAAAAATTATGTACTTACCTACATGACTCGTTTCTTTCGTCACAGTATGTAAGGTTCACAAAAACGTTGTTCTATTGACCTACCTATAATGTCTAGTAAGGTATCTATAACATGATGTCACCTTCATACACTAGGTACAGATTTATGCACGCACTTGAATTAGTTGTCTATTTAGGTAAGAACTGTAAAACGAACAATCTGCAAAATATTTAGATTATCATACTTGTACGCTATTTGTTGTAGGAAATGAAACTATTCTTTTTTTTTATGCAAGATATTTATTATTATTCGCTTAATGGTTGATGGTGGTCAATCGTAGAGATCTACGATTGACCACCAACTCGCCTGATGTTAAGCGACTGTGTGGCCGAGGATGGAGCTCGTCGATCTAGAAGATATCTATTCACTCTAGCCTAGAAAATTCGAAGATTGATGGTCTAAGGAAACAGAAATGGCGGCAAAGAATTCCATTCTTGTGCAGTACGCACCAGGAATGTGGATCGATATCGCTGAGTACGGATTTTTGGTATTTCAACGAGAAATGGGTGGTAATTCGCCGACTTTCTGCTAGTCCTGTAGTGAAATGGGGAGGGATTTTCTCTACAAGGTTCATCTTTATAAAATCGGGGTGGTATTTAATGTCGTATATATGTCATATGGTGGTATATATAAGTATAATGCGTTTTAAAAATACATCAATTTAAAAAAAAATGTGTCAATTCTGAAGGCCCCACTAAAATAATTAACATTTTTAAATTCACTAAATTTAAATAAGGAAAAAAACTGTATGGGAAGTTTGTTCGTTTTTTGCATTTAGTTATTTAAAAAAAAGTTAAGTAGTGCCTTCAGAATAGCCTTTAAAATAAAACAATTTTGAATTTTAATTTTGAATGACACAGTTTATTTCAAACTGCAGAATGTTCTCAGTACATAATTTCTAATGCACAGAATTCGCCCTATTACATAGGACCCAGAAGGATAATCTCCATACAAACCGCCTTTTAAATTCGGGCCAATTTTATTTTTTCAATTTGACACTTCATTTTTTTATAAATTTATTTTTAACCGTAGATACACGTCCATTTGCCAAATTTATCTACAAAGTTGCCTTTGAAAAGGATATCTCCCGATTTGATCGGGTAATCATGATTAAAGTCAGAATGGTCCATGGGGGATTCATACAATCATATAACTGAAATAATAGTAACTTTGAAGTCTGTTGTTTCAGTTTTTTAAACTATAAAATTATTATATTTGATATTTTGACCGAAATTTAGGTATAAACGTGAAAATTTTGTCGGTTACACGTTTATCACGGTCAAAATATCACATATAAAATAAAAGCTACTGTTAATACATTGTAATAGTGTTCTTATGACTCTGAAAGAAAATCTGAAATCAGTAATTTAAATAATTTTATATCTATGGGTGCCGCGTGCGAGTGAAACAGGCAGCAGCGCCACTTTCACCACCTTATAAAAGAATTTAATGTATTTTTATTTGTAAATAAAAAATACAGTTCATGATGATAGTATTTATTAAATAAGTTTATACATGCAATTTACAAATTGTGACGTCATATAACTGATGTCACAACGGCAATGAATCGACTAATACCTCATTCATAAAAAAATAACTCAGTAGCTCAGTAGAAGTCATTCGCAGTTATTTTTTCCAATAAACTTCACTTCATTTCAATTTGACTCTGATATATCATATTTTATTTTAGTAAACTTTGAGTTCACGATCTGTTGAGAAGAATAAGAGTCAAAGTAATGTGACTGGAAAGACTATATTTTTATGCTACGGAAACATACGTGTGTGTGTGTGTGTGTGTGTGTGTGATAAATGTGTACATAATGTAGGTTAAGATCACGAAGGTTCTTTTTGCTTTCGCATCAGTTGACAGTCAGGTAAACATATATTACGTTTTTTTTTGTTGGAGTGCAACGGTCCACGCCCAGCTATTTCATTCGGAACTTCATTTTTGAAAATAGGATAAAACAGCAAATGTTTATTTTATTATAGCAGAGTTCCTACATTGTGGTTAACGTAGCACTATTTTTTATCATCCGTATTCATTACAACATTACTGCCTCTCGAAATCTAATGGATTTATCACAATACTTAGATAAGTATGTCAATGGTTAATTCGTAGCACCAGTAATGGACTAAATTAATTTGATTAAATTCTGCTGAATAAATACATTTTCACACCTATTTACAAACAATATAGTATAGGTAAATACAAATGATACAGGGAAATTGAGAAAACATATACTGGCAATACTGACATAAATAAAAAAAAACCTAATGACATTAAGCCAGAGATAGACCAAGAGGTATTAAAGTATCGATATCGATAAGTAATTATGGGTACCAATTTTTTCTTTTGATTTTTTTTTTGTAATGTTTCAAGAAACATCGTTTTATTAGGGTTCCGTAGTAACTACGGGGAACCCTTATAATTCCGTCATGTCCGTCTGTCTGTCTATCCGTATGTCACAGTCATTTTACTCGGAGACTATTAACCCTATAAAAACAAAAAATTTATACATAATTGTGTTTTGTGAGCCGCTACAAAATGCCGTAGTAAAATTTTCAAAAAAATTATAAATAGAGATTGGGTTTTTCATATATACAATAAAGACTGGATAATTTTTTTAACCCCCACCCTATCGTGTCTCTGATGTGATATGTGCGAGATATAGCTCGCTCAAGTTAAAAAGTTGTGTCCCCCCCCCCCTACATTTCTCAACTAAGACGTAAAAATTCATTATTAACCATAATAGTAGACCATATTAAATACTTTCAATGTAAATTATTTTGAACATTCTGTGATTCCAACTTCTCTGTGGGACTATAAATTTAAATTTGAATAAATGTTATTAATGACATGATTTTATAATTCAAAGTAACCTTTGAAGGTATTGCTCAATGTTGTAAACGCTGGCGCCCTGTGCTTGTTATGTATTTACATTTATTGTGGAAATTCACTGAACAAATTGTTAAGCGAGAATTCGGTTTACACCAAGGATCATTTTGACTTCGCCTTACTATATCTGCCCAATGTTCTGCTTGTACAGCATCAGCTAGAAAATCTAAACAGAATAGTTAGCATGGTGCTGTGTTAGTTTAAGAATAAAAAAAAAACATTTATCGTTAAATCAAATACCATGTTTCACGTACAAAGGTCACCGACATAGCACAGCTGATTAGCAAGTTGAAGTGGCAGTGAACGTAGAACTGATGGCCAATGGGGCTGAAAAGTTCTCGAGTGGACACCATGCCCCGGCAAGCGTAGCGTAGGAAGACCAGCCACGAAATGGACAGATGAACTTATACAAGTGGCAGGAAGATGCTGGATGCAAGCCGCTTCCAATCGGCTTTTATAGAAATCCATGGGGGAGGCCTATGTCCAGCAGTGGACTTCTTATGACTGAGATGATGATGATGATTCACATATCATAATTATTATAGTTTACAAAACTAGAATTAACCGACTTCAAAATTCGCTAACCGATTTTGAGATTTGAAAGGAATTTTAAATCAATTTAAATGACGAAATCATGCGGGTAACGTATAAGAAAAACATAAGCTAACTGATAATCTCGTTTTTGAAGTCCGTAAAAATAATAATTGTTATCGATAACTTATATTACATCGACCCATCTCTAATTCTTTGCAGTAATTTGTATAAATAATAAAATCAATTTATGAAATGAAATGCATATATGCTTTTTATACTAATATTCGCGAATGTTATTTATTGAAATGAAATAAATTTCAACAATTTCATCGCGTATATTTCACATAATTTAAGACCCGATTTTTCAAACACTGGAGCATCCGTGGTCATAGGTGAGACACGAACATACGCTACAAACACGTAAAAATTTGTTTCATTTCGCATTTTATACTGTTAGAAATATATTTTTACTACTTAGAGATGGAAGGTGATAATGTTTTCCATAGTTTTTTAAAGACGTTTGTAATTTTTACAAGATTGTTTAACACAGTTCACCATCTTGGCACCGTAAGAATTGAGAAGTGATTGCGATGAGATGACGTTTAAGATTAAATGACGTTTGTGACCTGTCATTAGCAAACACCTGATTTTGGTGTTAAGTTTTTGGAACAATATTTTGTATCGCATTAGGAGTCTTGTAAGTCTTTGTTCTAATGTTTCAGTTCGAGTAGAAACTGAAAGTCATGTCAATGAAATTTCATTGACCGCTCGTTTCGAGACATTTGTAATAGGATTGTGAGCTATTTTAGTAATCACTAAATCCGGTTAATACCTGGTATCCAAGGCATGGGGGAGGAAGGTCAGACCGAAAGTTATTTGAAGGTCGCGCAGGACACGGGGCGACGTCAGCTCCGACTATATCCCCAGAGGGTTGTTCACCCTAGTTATGTAGGGTAACGATAAAAGTCTCGGGAAAAGCCGTTCTTAGTGATGTTTATTAACTTATTATGTTGGAAACGACGGACTCTACAACAACGCCTTTTATGGCACTTGTTACATTTGATTTTCTTCAGTTGTTTTCGTATTTTTTTATTTGTTAGGCTAGCGTTCGACCACCTGTCCAATTTCAAGTAAAAATAAAAATAAATTGTGTTCTAGGATATGTGTAATTAATAAACTTATCTAGAAGGGGTCTGTGTTTTATTATTCATCAGATAAGTTTTGAAATCGACTGTATTTTCGTGTGTATGTTTCTCGAGATCTTCGACAGTCGTAAATAAACCACGATGACTTATTTTATTACAAAGAGGGACTTTATTAGACTTTATTATTACTTTATTAGTGGTTCTATGAAAAAAAAAACACTGTGGTTTTTTAAATAATGCTATTTAAATATTTATTTTTAGTGCCTGCTATTTGAAGAAGGTTTCCAGTTTTATAACTGTAATTTTATCATTTATATCCGCTATGTACGAGTATGTATTGTATATTTTTGCACCACATCCTGTCTGATTTAAATCAAAGATGTGGTCAAAGATGGAGTTAGAAAGAACCTATTTTATGACTAGATTATTTTGTACTTGAATTTACATATCGCTTGATACTAAACGATTTTTGCGTAAACTTTTACAAAAAAATCCTACCAATAATGTAATATTGTCTCGGGACGATACCATATAAAGTGGAATCGACGTTAGTAAAAACGATAATAAAATCGGGCCATAGATAAAATATAATTTTTATACAAGTGTATTTATTTATGTTAAATATTTCCTACAGATCTGTTACAATAGGTATAGTTAAACCGTATTTAATTAACATACGAGATGTTGTTTCCAATACGAATCGATTTTTGAATTTTAAATAACTAATTGTGAATATGATTTACATAGTTTATTTCAATACAGTAGAAATATAGTGTTGTCTTTTTGCTTGTCTTCATAAATGTATATTTTTAATATTTTATCATAAAGTAAAAAATCTATGGGAAATGGGAACTTAGGTTTCAGATAGAAATAAGCTAGGTTAAATAACATATAGTTTTATAAAGAATTCCATGTAAACAGTGTGTTAGTACATACAAACCGTTGTGGTTGTATATTTTCTTTTCAATTCAATGTATAATGTCATTTAGTTGCATCGTCATTTTACAAAAAAATCCGCAAAGTCCGCATTGGACAAAAAAAAATCCATTTGTTGCATGGATATGGATGCAAGGATTTATATTCTTGCTAAATAAATTTATTTTATCTAAGAGTTTTGACGAAGAAATATAAGTATAAGCGTTAGTATGGCATACATAAAAACGACGTTACTTCTAGGTATAGAAAAGCAATGTCTGTTTTGCGCCGAATTTTGTACTTATTGTTTTCAAATTACATCAATGAAATTTTGTACTTATTGTTTTCAAATTACATCAGGTTAACCGAAAACAAGATTTAAAAATTCAGTAAGTAACAAACGTTTTCTATTTTGAAATTTCATATGTTTTACAAAGATAATTTGATCATTATCAGATTGTGAATTTATCTTTATTGCTTTGTATCAAGGTTTACAGTCGATTAAATCGTGTTCCTACATGCGATTAGTATTTGGTGAGGGCGCGCGCGATACTGTCGGCATCTGTGTGATTGCATCGTGTGCCAAAAATTGTCACAAATAAAATAACGCACCAGGATTCCTGTAGACATGTGTGACTTTTCGGCAAACTTAAGTACGAACTGATATAGCAACAATAGGCTAAACGACGTTTCCGAACGCCTGTCAATAGGCTAGTTGCCTAAATTTGAAAACTTGGTTAGTTATATTCTTAAATATCGATTTTATCCCAAAAACCTATATTTTAAAGAAAAAAGTAATATTTACATTACGTATTTTGTATTTAAAAAAAACAATTTAGATTTCCCTTGAAAACGATGATAAGTGTCATGGCGTCTTGAATGACGTCACAGTGTGCGAAATCCATGCGAAAACGAACTGTTTACATCAAAGTGTCAAAACAATACGGAGTAACCATAGTAACCAGCTCTGTTGTAGGAAAACGTCCACAACAAATTGCGGCCCGTGACGTAACACTTTCTGATTGGTGTTCACTATCATGTGACTTAATGCCTATTTTTTACGAATTTATTTTCTAAAAATATTATTAATCTTTAACTTTTATGAGAAATAGACTGTTTTTTCTTATCTACGTTTCTTCATTTATAATTAGAAACTATAAACCAAGCAATTTGTTATTAGTGGCAACAAGCCTATTCCCTTTGCTTAAGCTTACTATTATAGGCTTGTTGCCACTATACTTTTAACGTGTAAGCTTACTATACTTTTTAATAAACAAAGAACCGGACAAGAGCGAGTTAGACTCGCCCACCGAGGGTCCCGTACAAACTATTATATTTTCCTTCATAAATCTAAAAATATGCATAGTAAAATAATTTAAAAACCGGTTTTAGCTTGTACTAATTAGGCTCTTTCATATGATACGGTTAAAGTACTTAAATTTCCTTGCATAAAGACACTCCTTTTTTATGATTAAATTAAAAATGTCCAGTTTTCGGATTTTTTCCTATATGTGTACTATAACACAATGCTTCTTGCCAAATTTCATTCATAGTTCTAGGTCAACGGGAAGTACCCCGTAGGTTTTGATTCCCTTGTGAGTGTCGAAATATGCGTTTTTACGACATATTCGGCTGTAACGTTTTTTTTACGAAAACTGAGAATTTTGATTTTTTAGCAGCAAGAGACTATGGATCTGCGTATAAGGTTTTAATTTCAACACGATACTTTCACGTTTTCTTGACACCCGGACGAACGGACGGACGGACGGACGGGCGGACAGACGGACAACAAAGTGATTCTATAAGGGTTCCGTTTTTTCCTTTTGAGATACGAAACCCTAAAAATTGGTTTGTTGTTCGTAGACATTCATAATAATTACAGTTTAAAAAACTAAAAAACACGCTACAAATTATTGTGGTCAAAGTTCAATACAAGACTTTTCTAACAAATCCAAACACAGTTATGATACTATGTTCTATCATGAAGCTCTAGTTCATATCTTCTGGCTCCATCATCAGATTAGTTTGACAGTACCATATTATTGTATTTCATCAGAACTACATACAGCTGCCAATTTTCATGACGCTACGATCATTGGAAGATGGTTAAATTAGTTACCTTAGATTTCATTACATAGTTACATACAGGTCGACCTAATAAAAGCGTGTTAAAAATACAGGCCGTAGAAATGTGACTTGCTAAGGCTGATAACATAAATACATATCCAAATATTGTGCATTGGTTAAATTCGTAATTCAGAACATGACTGAGAAATTGAGTGTGGCCACGGATGGAGGATGTATATATAGCTAGTCACTCTAGCCTTGAATATAATGAAAATTAATGTAGTTCTTAGAAAACAGGTCGACCTAATAAAAGCGTGTTAAAAAAATTAACGCATCGAATTGAGAACGGTTTATATTTTTATTAGTTAAAATCTGTTATCCTCTTCATCATATTAGCACCATTTTAACTTCGAATTTGTGTATTAGCGCTACGCTTTGCTACGAAAAAGTCTACGCTGGACCTTTGCTACGCCAAAGTTACTACGGCTACGGATAGTAGACATACGACGCTTGAAACGACGTGATGAACGCTTTTACGGAGCGATGCAATAAAGAAAATAATTGCTATAGTCTTAAGAAAAAGTAATTTTGGTTTTAGTACCTACAGATGTGTTTATTTTTGCAATAGACGTTTGTTCGTATGTCAGCCGGTCCAAAATGTTTACCAAGGGGCAAAATTAATATTTTATCGACAATCAGACTCAATCATGCTAAGTCTGATTGTGATCAAATTTTAAAATTAGAATTTTTGGATAATATGACGATCAGTTCTGAGCGAATTCTCTCTTGGTTGCCGGTTAAGGGTAGTTGCCATACAAAATCGGTTAACAATTTGCTTAAAACAAGACTGACTTTATATATTGTTTTATCAAAGATCCATATACTGATAAACTGCCATATAAATAATTATAGTTTAAAAAACTGAAAAAAAATTACTTCAAAATAGTACGCAATTCGTTTACTTAGATGATATTTTTCTATAAAAACCAAAGTACTAAACTAATTTTGATAAAATTAATAACGGGCCACCTCTGACATATTACCTACCAAACAAAAAAGAATCATCAATACCTTTATAGTTTAAAAAACTGAAACAACCGACTTCAAAGTACGTTAATTCATTTACTTGTAATATTAGTAAAGATTAGGATACATAAAGTTCACATCATCATGTTCAGTCGGGTAATAAATTAAACAAGGCGCTCAAGCGTTGAAGTGACTCTAGTTTCTCCCTATATTTGATGAGAAGTAAGGTTTTACTTTTCGAGCTAACTAAAACCTTCACGATTGTAAACTTTTTAAAGAGACCTCTCTTTTTCCCGCTCGTTTTGTTTTTCTGTCAAGAATGAGATTTGTAATTGAATGTCAAATGCTTCGTCATCGAAGATTAGAAAATGTGCAGATGTCTAAACAATAATCGTCAACATTTGACATTTTTGCAAAGAAAAACGTGTCAGTGAACCTCTGCAATAAAATGCAAAACACATGTAAATAGGGCGAATTCTGTGTGCAAAACATCAAAGTGAAAAAGATCTATTGCGGCTTACATTTAACTAACTGCTATCGTTTAAAATGTAGACAATACGGTCGCATTGAAAGTGTGGGTAAGAAATAGCAGGTAAATTTAGACTTAGCATTGAAAAAGAAACTGAAACTTCGTGAGCACGCTAATGATTCTGTTTGTCTTGTAATAGCGATTGATAAACTTGTCCAATTTCGTAAAGTTTTGAATAGTGATGAGATATCAGATCTCGGTCCATTGATCGGTGGGCGGCGAATGTCGCGGGCGGGCGGCCGCCCACGTGTTCGCGCCCGGAATAACCAGTCCTCTTTGTGCCTGCCACCAGCTCACATATCTCCCGCGCCAACTTTTAAACATCGTAAAGTGAAGCAAACTAACAAAAAAAAAACGTAAATTTCCTGTAATTAGAATATTTTTTAGCAATACCGTAATAAATCTCACGTTTTGTTGTTGCAAATACGTGTTGTGATAAATAAGCAATATTGTAAACGTGTGGTCGGTCACGTATAATTGTTTAGTTAATTAGAAATCGTTGTGGTTTGAACAAGACTGACCTGTGTTAAAAATACTGGATTGAGAACTTAATTAAAAGTGTAAGGTAACAATGAGCATTTGTATTTCTTAAAAAAGTTTTATGTTTAAAAAGACTGCGCTGTGTGAATTTACTGTGATTTAAAGAAGTGTGCTTATGAAATTGTAGAGTTGGCGCAACAAGCCAGCGGTTGGACAGTGAAAAATAAACCTGTGTGTTTTGGAGACTTGGCTAGTGTAAGGACAGTTAGTGTTGGCTCGTGCATCCCAGGGCCGGCGCCGGCGCCGCGGGCCGAGGGTCGTGAATCGTCGGCCGCATGTGCGATGCGATGCGCGATAAACTTGCCGCGCTCCTGCGCAGCACACGGGGTGATCACGACGCTGCTGACAAGCTGCAGAATGGCTTCTCACCTGTACACGTCTTTCCAGAAGGTTATATATACATTTTAAAACAATTTCAACCTTTACTAGTCACTTAAAAACCGACTTTAATCACCAGATATTCAAATGGTATTTTTTTACTTAAGAAATTGTAAGTAATTATGAAGCAAGTTAACCGATAGTCGATAATCATATTTTTATATGGGATCATCTCTGAAAAATCAGATATTATTTAAAAAAAAATATATCATCGAAATAAGTTCTCAACTAACGAAAGGAGACAGTTTACATAAACTGGAAATTGAGTCTCCTTTTTAACGTCTGGTAAAACAGTCTGTTAATTCCGATTCGTCCTACCAACGTCGCCTTGGTTTGCCGATTAAGTAGTTGAAATTTGTTTTATTTGGTTTAATTTAATATTTATACTTTAGATACAACCTTTGTATAGTGTTTCAAAAGCACAGTTATATACAAGGTTCTATACAACCTTGTATAAACCTGTGATATCTGAAACACTTTGGAAACAAGATATTCTGGCACATTGCTTAAAATAGCACTCCCGAAAAATACTGCGATATTTTCCCTTTTCCGGAGTATTCCAAATGAATTCCCAGAATTTCAAAATTTCTACTTTATTATTTTAACTTTGAACAGGCTAGATGATCAACCACATTTTTATGATATCCAAAGATATACATTAAATAATGGTGTGGTCAAAATGGTGTATATACAAAGATAAAAATCACGATTGTTTTCCTTTACGGGGTATGCAGAGCATTACAGGCCATGGCCGTTTAACGCCATTCTTGACATGGTTAGATGGGAAGGAAAGGGTATAATTAATACTAGGAGTTGCAATATTTTTGTCGTGATTCCTTGCATACGATTTGTCGTATGTACGTTTAAAAAATTAGTAATTTATTTATTAAATTATACATGCACAAATGAGCAGTACAGGTTTGCCCAATTCTCCCACCATGGTTAACACGAACATATTTAACATAAAATGAACGCAGAATGCAAAAAAAACTTAGAGACTGCTTACAGATGTTTTCGTAATTTTGAAAGTTTAATAAGCCTTAAAGTGCAAAATCCTGAAAAGTTCAACGAGGGATTGATAGAGCTAAAGTGATTATATAAATTGCTTAAGTACTTAAGCTGATAAGGGTTAACTTTTTCACAATGTCAAGAGTTAAGATAAAATAATTATAGATATAGATATTATAGAGATTAAATGCTATGCCGTAGGAATCTAAATATTTTATTTAGATTTCTACGGCGTAGAATTTAATCTACGGCAAAACTTTTCCATAAATTTTCCTGCGCTAATAGTTTTATGGATGAGGGAAAATGAGAATGTCTTATGATTAAATGTTTTCCATGCAAAAAGAAAAACCAAACCATCTAAACCAAGTATCTGAATATACATAATAATTAGAACCAATTCGCAAATCTACTAAGTTAGCAAAAGTTCAGAATAAAGATTTATTAATAACTATCATTGTATTTGTATATGATTTTCTAGCCATTTCGATTCTAAAATACAAATACGTTATTGTTTTTCATACATCTCACAGTAATACATTGTAAACCTGTTTACTGATTTAGTAATAACTGTGTTGCAAATGTCTTCCCTGAAAGTTGAACAAATTAACAATAACTTATTGTCTAGGATAGTAGTAGCATAACTAGGTCTAAGATATGTTTATATGAGTTAAATGCAAATAATATATGTAGTACTAATAATTAAGTTTAGGAAAGGTGCATTACAATGTAACCTAATTTAATATATATATGTAATATAATCGTACATGTTTAGGGTTTTTAGTATGGTAATAAATTTACTTTTAGCCATATTTTAATCAGATTTGGTTAAGTCTGTGGTAATGTCTGTGTGTGTGTGTGTGTATGTATGAGTGTGATAAGTGGGGGTGTGTGCGCACGCGTGCTCTTGATGTGTGTGTGTTTTTATGTGTGTGTCTGAGTGTGCGTGCAAAATGCGAACTTAGTAAATCGGTGTACATAACAACATTATCTTCTTTTTTCATGGAAAAGCTTCCAGATACGGAAACCTTCGCAACATAATGTATTTTCATCAGTTGAACGGGTTTTCACATACAAGCCGTTTATTTGACTTAAATTACCACTTACTGATGATATATAACGAACCTACTAACCATTAAACTATAATATATAGTGTTCTCTTTAATACATAGTAGACGACTGTTATTCAAATCATTCGTATAGTATGTTATTCTTGGGTGTAGGTCAGGGTTTACAAACAAATCCCTTTGAATGGGTGCGGACTGCTGATACTGGCTTCTGATTTTATTCTGACTCACTGGCTACACAATGACACCGCCGTGTGTGTTTTACAAATAATTCGACATTATTTCAACACGCATTTCTATAGGTTACTTAACCTTGTTACCTGGTTCTTAAGGTGACAAGATGTACGTCCTCAAACGAATGAGGGTTGACCACGTCACTGTCAAAAAAAAAAGTAGCATTTTACAAAATTACTGATCTTTTTTAAATTAGTCTTTTCAAACTCTAGTTGATTAGACAACTGCAATAAAAGGTCGATTGACTCTCATAAAATCGACTTTAAAAAAAAAGAGATTATTAAACAGAAAAAACAGCAGATTAAAATGATTAGTGATTATCTGCTAAGTGTAACATAAATTGTAGGAGCAAATATCATATTCATATTCATATTCATATCATTTATTGCGTCATATGTAGGTACATGCAGGTCTTATAATAACACATGTTTATTTAGGGAATACATATGGCCCATGGCAACACTTGAGTCGGAACGTTCTATTTTAATTTTAATTTCGTCAAAGTTATCCTTAAAAAATTCGTCAAGATTATAATAACTGTTAGCTTCTAGGAGATCTTTCAAATTCAAAATAAAGCTTTCATCTGTGTCTATATCTTTTAAGCAATTCGGTAGCTTGTTATATATTTTTACTGCCATAGAATAATTCAACGAAAGTTACTCGTAGGTTATGAGTTAGATCCTATAAAACTGTGTTTTTACAATGTTTGTTAAAAAAATCTAAACGTTGATACACGTCGTGTAATAAATCATCACTTTTCTTAGTTTACTTAAAAACTCGTGATCTTGTGAATAAGTAATAATAAGTTATCTAATTACATTTGTTAGCAATGAGTTACTTATTTGGTGTTTGACAGATTTTCCCTCCCTCAGTAAGTGCAAAAGTGTAGATGGGAGTGCTTCGTATGTACTTTTATGAAGACCGATGTTCAATAATAGTAAGTTTATTTCTAACGTTGTACTTTCTGATATGTCTGGAATTATTTCTAATGTGCTGTGTGGGATATCTTACGGTAATATTTTTAAGAACTTTAATTGTTTTCTTTCGTTGTAATAAACTTGAATTTTAAAATTTTGTAATCACTTTTTTATTTATTTATCAGAATCGTTTGATTTGGATCTTATTTCTGTTTTATATAATACATGAATAAGATTTTATAGTTCGACCGTAGTCCGTCTACCAACACTCTCACTTTACTTGCGTATACCAATATTTTTGAAGATATAAAATGACTGAATGAACATATAAAAAAATCCTCGTCTAGGAAACTAAAAAAACATTTTAGAAAATTATTAACGTAACAAGTATCTATATTTAAAAAAACAAGCTTTTATTATGTTCTTATTAATAATAAAGTACTCGCCAAGACGAATGAAACGAGCCGAAACTCGATGGGGTTGTATCGTTTTATTACAGAGTTCCTATGACCACCTTCCAGCTCCATTATCAGACCCTGGTTACCATTAATAATAATAATATAATGATTTGTTCATTTCAGAATTTGATTCCACATACAATACCAATTACAATGTCACAAATAATAATAATACAAAAAATAATAATAATGTCAGAAATAAAATAAAATCAGCAAAACAATTGAAAATTAACTAAGTATCAATTTATAACTTCGCACCCATTAGCGTTACCATCCACTTATGCTGGATAGGGCAGTTCTGGCGGGCGGCAATCATTTGTAGGATACTGTTACGACTGCCTCGCACTCGCTGTTGAAGAGATGCAAATTTCTTACGTATCATCGCATGGAAGTCATCCGTGCGTGCTTCAGCAAACATCTCAGATGCACTACAAAATCTAGGCAGTCGCACCAGCATCCTAAAAATGTCGTTATATTGAACACGTAAAGTACTGGCAGCCCGGCGAGTGTGGTTTGTCCATAGACTGCTCGAGTAGAAGGACTGGCAGTAAGCCTTAAAAAGTGTGATTTCACTTCTCTTCAGCGAGCAAACCTGCACAAAACACATTGAAAGACACCACTCGTCAAGACGATTCAAATGAGCCCAAACTCGATGAGTTTGTGTCGTTTGATTGCGAAGTTCCTTTGGCCACCTTCCAGCTCCATCATCAGATCAGCACCATGTCATCATAATATAATTTGTCACGCGATGTAACCGGGAAGTGGATTAAATTTAATTTACAAGATTTGATGACAAACATCGGACAGGTGAAACTAAAATAAAACCTTGTAAAAATGATTTTTATGTATGAAAATTAACTTGAATCAATAGTAGATTGTTACACAAGACGCTAAAACGACCCATTGTAACGAGGTAGATTTTTACTCCCGAGCTTTAGCGAGGGAGTAAATAGAAATCGAGTTACAATGGGTTTTTGGCGCCGTGTGATACACTCTACTTTTCACTACGATTGCGAGAAAATAAAATAATCCAATACAATAATTCAAAGTTTATTTTATTAAAAATGAAATGTACAATTTGTACAATTCTGGACATTTAACGAGATGTTTGCAAAGAGAATGTAAATATATTCTAAAGAGATTATTCTACTTTTGAATAAAGACTATTTCGTGTAGGTATGTAGGCTCTTTGGTAACAGATAAAAATTAAAAAAAAAATACTTTTCCCCTAGAGCTTATTATGCTATTTTTTCCCCGCTTTAGTACGCTACAATGACGGACTTTTTGAGCAAGAGGAGTGAAAAATGAAATTTTTGACAAAAAATTGTGATGTTGTTTTCTGTATGTATGAATCTGGAGAAGAACATAGCCTACATTTCATCGTTATAACTATGATTCTTCATTACTTAACTTTCTTTTTGGATTACTGGGAAACAATAATAAACTAGTTCCGTTTATCGTTATTCTACTTGCAAATAACAAATTATTATAAACATTTCTATACAACGTAATTCTAAACATCATATCTTTACTCTGCACACCTACGAGTATCTGTATTATTTTATTTGGGATTCGCGTGACGGCGTATGTGCGTCATTCTGTTTTACAGTCGAAGCTTTCGGTAACAGTTATGTAAGTTGAGTATTACTGTGAAAATTATAACAACCCACTTGTATTGAAGTCTTATTTACAAAAGTTTTTTATAGCGCTCTACAGCGCTACGTGTTACTTTTAGTAATTCACCCTTGTTCTAAAAGTTCATTGTGTAGCAAATTATTTATTTCAATTTCTATAACAGGTACCTATCTGTGTTAAAAGAAAAACAAAATACCTGACTGCATAAGAGTGAGTTTTACACTATCAAAAACTACAAATACTTTTTTTTTAATGTATTGATTGCCAATTTATTATTCCTAATTTTTTTAACATAATTATGACTAATTATAAATAACTAATAAATACACATTTTGATTATCTCGTCCGTTAAAACAGAAACAAAATCTCTCTCAGAACAAGTGCCACGCGCAAAGTAAGGTTCCGTATTTGCATATCATAATTATTATTAAGGGAACTTAAAATGGAGATATGAACAATTGAACATAACTAGAGTTACCGTATGTTAGTTTAAATTAAATTTGCATGAAACATTATAAGGGTTTACTAAGGAACTCTAAAAATAAAATCGGTCAATCCGTTTTTAGGGTTCCGCACCTCAAAAGAAAAAAACGGAACCCTTATAGGATCACTTTGTTGTCCGTCTGTCCGTCTGTATCTTGCTGTAGAAAGAAAAATAAAATTTCTCAGTTTTCGTAAAAACATGTTACAGCCGAATATGTCGTAAAAAACGGACATTTCGACACTCACAAGGGAATCAAAACCTATCGGGTACTTCCCGTTGACCTAAAACTATGAAATTTGGTAAGAAGCATTGTGTTAGAGAACACGAAAACTGGTCATTTTTAATTTAATCACAAAAAATTGTGTCTTTACGCAAGGAATGAGGGTCCAAATTTTAAAGTTCTTTAACCGTATCATGTGGGGTATCATATGAAAGAGCTTAATTAGTATAAGTTAAACAAGGTTTTAAAATATTTTTACGATGTATATTTTTCGGTATAAGAAGGAAAATATAAAATATGATTTCCCCCTTATATCTCCTAGTTTGTACGGAACCTTTGGTGGGCGAGCCTGACTCGCACTTGTCTGTTTTTTTTAGTTTTAGCGAGACCAACGAACAGCAATTGTTTTATTTTATTTTATATACTATATGAAGTTCTTTTAATAATTTTTATACAAAGTTCTTTTATAAGAAGAAGAAGATTATAAAATGATATCCATTAGCTTAGAATGACAGTACACTAAAACACATAATATTTTTTACCATATATTATGATGCTCGGATCATCCAGGCAAGCCAAACATCAGATTGTTTCTTACATCACATTTGTAGTCGTATAGCGAAATGTACATACATATCTGTTATGGCTATATGTGAGACTATTGTGGTTTTACTCAGAAATTACACATAATAGAAGGTACAGTGGCTAGTGTGAAATATGCTTATTATCTTAGGCATACGTGAGCCGGAGCACACCCACAATGTTTTGGTCATTTGCAAATAATGTGTCCGGTCCGATGTTTATACCACGTGATGCTAAGTTGCCATCTGAGAGAGAATTTGAGAAGGTAGTCATTTTAATCTTTCTTGGATCTAACGTTACATAATGAATAGTACCTGGGCGATCGAGCTCCACTCGGATTTTTTATGACCGAAAATAAGAGCAAACCAGGATTCACTAAAAATTAAACCTGGCAAGATCGATTTATCGTCCCCTAATCTACCTACAAACCGAATTCCATTAAAATCGTTGGAGCCGTTTCCGAGGTTCAGATTATATATATATATATATGTATATACACACATACTCGTATATACAAGAATTGCTCGTTTAAATATATTAGATTACATTAGATACATATGTCTCTAATACAAAGTAAGAAGATATTATACTCTTTACGGGTTTAGGTATTTGTAAGGTTAAAAATAATGGAAAGTAGTTATCATTGTATATATACAATGATAACTTGTATTCATCTATTATTTTTATTCTCATCAAAGTATTAACTTTGATGAGAATATTATACATGGTAAGTATCATGGAGCTGGTCTAATAACAAGTATATTTATTAAAAGAAAGCAAGATACCCGACTTCATGAGAACTATTTTCTTAGTGTACGTTTTCGTGAGAAAGTAAGCAGAAAGACGATGTAAGATTTATAGTATTATTGTTCGTAGATTTTAATGAGCATTTCTATAACAACCCTTGTAGAATCACTTATTTGATACGAAAAAGTCCGTTAGAGGTTTAAAAAACCTATAATTTTAAATTTTTTGTGAGAATTGTATTATTATTTTTCCAAAATAATGTAGTCATTGTGACATTTAGAAAGTAAAGACGATTCTAACGACACCCCGCACATCAAAATATGTCAAGCCGTTTAGTCTGTAGGATATAATATAATACACAATAATATAGAAACATAATATATGTACATGCATACAGACCCACAAACATTTAGGAAAGCGGAACTATTGAAGTAGGTTTTTTATACCGACACGACGCTAGCACTACTCATTGCACAATAAAATACTAATCTAAAACATAATTTACACTAGGTTTTTTTTTTAGATTAGTCTTTATTAAGTAGGAATTAAAGAAATTTTACGTTTTTTTTTTGATATCTTAATTAATTTATAATTCTATTTCCATTAAAATATTGTTATTAGGCATAATTATGACTTCATCATCATCATCATCTCAGCCATAAGAAGTCCACTGCTGGACATAGGCCTTCCTCATGGATTTCCAAAAAGACCGATTGGAAGCGGCTTGCATCCATTCTTGCGTAGGAAGACCAGCCACGAGATGGACAGATGATCTCATACAAGTGGCGGGAAGACGCTGGATGCAATTATGACTTATTATCTTTTAATTAAGTAGTACTTTAATTAGAAGAATTTTAAAAGTACGTTTACTACACATATATTATACAGCCCCGGATCTACGATTTTTTCGAACCGGGGCAGAAACTTGACTTACTTAAAAATCTTAAAATAAGTTACTTAAAAAAACTTAGTTTAATTATCTATTTGGGGCCTTTTTCTTAAATGTTAACGGTGAGTCAACCAAGTCTGCCAACCCGCACTTGGCCAGCGTGGCAGACTATGGCCTAACCCTTCTCACAATGAGAAGATGGCCCGTTCCCAGCAGTGGGACAGTTTGTACAAACAGGGCTGATAAAAAAAAAAAAAAAAAACTTAACTTCTTAATGATGAATATATAAAAGTGCAATATTTGTAATGCCATCAGATGAACTGTGCTGACACAAAATTTGTGAAAGTAGGCCATTATATTGTCGATTAAGCCGTCTGATGGTATTACGAATATAGTTTCTTCGTTTATAACGTTACAATTTCAATATTACCTTCAAAATTATTATGATTATAGGGCCGATTATATTATATTTTTTCTTTTATCAAACAATTAAGAGGCAATAGTACCTACCTCATATAGTTTAGCTGAATTCTGTTTCATCAACAATTTCGCACCATTTGATTTAAAATTATTTAATTTATTACCAAAAGTAAATCAACTCTGGAAGGAACGATAATAAGAAACCAAAAATCCAGCTAATCGGCGCATTATATTTACGAACTGTAACTACAGCAAGGAAATTGGAATGAATTAATTCTTCTAGGTATAAGTCAACAGCTATACGATCAATATTTTGTTCCTTGTGCGACAACGTTTTTACGATAAAATTAATTTACAGAATGCGACGTCTAAAGTCAGTTTAGGAGGATATAATTCATAGTAAGGGTAATAAAATCACCTGTAGAATGTGTTCAGTATTCTTCTGTCATCGGATCGTAAGTCCATTGTTTTGAAATGACATTCGCATGTTACTAAACATGACACTTGCCTATATACCTACGTGCTGCAAATTTTGACGCTCTCTTTACCTCCAACCTGTGTTGGATGCAACGTGACTTACCTAATTGACTGAGTGAGCGAGTGATATGATATGACGACGTACGAAACTGTCAAGAGAAAATATTTTGCTGTCTCGTTTTTTTTTTTCAGTTTCAATCCTACGAATGAGAAAACAAAAATTTGTCAGAAATTTTCCAAAATGCTGGGAAACTCTACTTAGTAGGATTTTTTGTAGGAATTACCGATTGAGATTTACTGCTGGCGGATTATTTTGATTTTATTTAGTATTTTTGGAAGACTTATCTATAGCTTGATAATATTAAAAAATAACTAGTAAATCAGATACCTAATAGACAAGGTTAGTTTCCGCCACTAGAATATAATTATAAACTATCCATTTCGGAGTTCTTCTGCAAAGAATATTTAACTGTCATCTGTAGAATTCGGTAGTATGGGTATTCAGAACTCGGATTCGGAATCTATAATATCTCCGTCTCTGTCAATTCCATAGAGAATGACAGAGACGGAGATATAGATTCCGAATGAGTTCTGAACAGGGATTGAATAGTGAATACCCCTACAGTAGGGCTTTCCTTCCATCTAATGTCTCAAAATAAATGATAGATAAATAATTTATATTTCTAGCTGCGAGGAAGAATGACAGTCTTAGAACCATGGTATTGTATTTATTTTGGCAGAGAGGCGTCACTAATCACTCTGGCAGCGACCCTATTCATATAAATTAAAATTGGCGTGAGATTTCACGTGTAGATGTTCTGTATGCATAACAAGGAGTTTTAAGCGCTTACACTCAATGATGTAGGTACAATACGTAGATTGGTTTTCCCCAATTCTGCGTGGCAAGCCTCAAGGAAGGTAATTGCCTGACTCGTATTCAATCGCGACGCGCGTCGGGCAACATTGTTAGACGCTTTGTGTTGTGACTTGTGAACAGTGACAAATAGTGACAATGCCATACTGTGTGTTTAGAAAGTGCAACACCAAAACTAAATAATCAAAAGCCTTAACAATATATCATATCACTCGAAAATACTGTCTTACTTTTATTTCTTATTCAATGATTATAATTGGAATAATAATAATACGATTATTGTAAAAGTAAAGCTCTCAAACTTGCAGATTTGCTCATGATTCTCTCCTTCATCGTTTGAAACTAGCTATAAATAATATTTACGCATATCGGTATAACTTTGAAATCACAGATACTTATCTTGATCACCGGATAGAAAATCGAACGTAATGTTTCTAATTGCTCCAGGTAGCATTGACGCTTTTCTGTTGGCAAGATTCGTATAAATATTGCGGTATTTCTATTCTGCTCTTTTTCTATGGGTATTAATGGGTGGAATAACATCCGCTGATAACTTGCGTAGCTTTAAAGTACAATTTGTTTCCAGTTTTTAGGGTTCCGTACCTCAAAAGGAAAAAAACGGAACCGTTATAGGATCACTTTGTTGTCTGTCTGTCCGTCTGTCCGGGTGTCAAGAACTTTATCTCGGGAACGCGTGAAGGTATCGAGTTGAAATTAAAACCATATACACAGATCCATAGTATCTTGCTTTAGAAAGAAAAATAAATTTTCTCAGTTTTCGTAAAAAAAAGTTACAGCCGAATATGTCGTAAAAAATGCACATTTCGACACTCACAGAGGAATCAAACCTATGGGGTACTTCCCGTTGACCTAGAACTATGAAATTTGGCAAGAAGTATTGTGTTAGAGTACACATATAGGAAAAAATCCGAAAACTGGAGATTTTTAATTTAATCACAAAAAAATAGTGTCGTTATGCAAGGAATGAGGGTCGAAATTTTAAAGTGAATTAACCGTATCATGTGGGGTATCATATGAAAGAGCTTAATTAACATTAATTAGAACAGGATTTTAAATATTTTTACGATGTATATTTTTCGGTATAAAAAGGAAAATAAAAAAAAATTATTTCCCCTTTTTATTTACTAGTTTGTACGGAACCCTCGGTGGGCGAGTCTGACTCGCACTTTTCCGGTTTTTATGTTAGTCACAGCATATTAGTACGTGCAAATGCTATAATTAGAAGGCTTTCCCATTTTGTCAAGCGTTCTTCTTTCAGCCTTGAATCGATTTTCTGCTTTTGCCTGTGTTGGCCGGGTGAGGAGTGTTTTATAGTGGTGCTATAATGTAGGTTTTTATATTGGCAGTAAGTATGTTTTTTTGTGTTTATGTATTGTAGTCTCGTTTGTGACATTATACTAAATATAGACTATCGATCAAAAGTTTGCCAATCATGCAAATAATTTGTCAACGATGCAGTGCGATCTTAAGTTTATAGCTAATTGAGGCCAATGACCTTCGGAAATAAAAACAAACTGCGGAGTTATTTCGAAATAAATTCTAAAACAGGGATATTTTCTTGAATTTGTATAGTTGTAAATTAGTAGATGCCTACTTAACGTTCTTGCGAAACATTACTGTGCAACATTTTAAAATTGTTAACCATAAACTTGCAATTTGACGTATCTTGCTCTTTTTGATAACTAAGCAAGATTTTGATACAGGTAAGTTGGAACGCAATCCAAATCATTTGGAATTGTATTACAGTTTTCCGCTATAAATCGAGTTAAAATTGGACGGTGGAAACTTTTTGTTGCCGCACACGTCGGAATTCTTCACCGACCGATATAGGACCGATAAGAATCTTTAATTGAGTTGAAAAGTTGGCAAAACCTACAATACACACGTTGAAAGTACACTATTATTTGAAATTTATTCGACAGCTATTGTGACGCCAGCGATTGTGTTGTTTCAGAATTTAGCTTGAGATGTTTGAAGTCCAGTTGAAGTGGAGATAGCAAACATAGACTAAAATAGTTTGGATAGTAATATCCAAACTGTAGGCTAACTGCCTACTGCTCGTAAGAGCAGTAGGCAGTTAGCCCGTGACGTTCGATGGGTGTGTCACATTTTTCACGTGTTTTACAAAGTTTTAATAACATAAAATACGGTTAAAAATATTTATATATACCTATTCTGCGGCTTAGCTAGCTTAAAAGTGATTCATGACAAAATTGATGGCATTGGTGTGCTAGATTTCATACTAGTCAGACGGCTGTAACACAATATAAATTCAAAATGTGGAAAAACTAATCTCAGTGTTAATTTATAAAGTGAAGTGATTCAGTGATTGTAAAATATTGTTATTAAATAAATAGTAATTATTTATTCATGCTGATTAAAAAACTACTGATCCAAAAAAAACTATTTCAACGGCCACTATGGATAATAAAACAAGTACTTAATGGAATATATTCACTTAATATTTTAAATAAGTTTATTAAATTACTTATATTAAAATTACTGGTCCATGGTATTGAAGTATCTTAGCACGTAGTTATCTTAGCACGATAGGACCAGTGGAAAGTAACCTTATATTGTTCCAAGATATTGACTTGTACATCGCTGCCCTGAAACTAAAAGAAAGCTCGTGACAGTGCCACCTACCTTGTTATATCAATTTATCCCAGACTGTTCTATATTAAGATACAAGTACGCGAAATTCTTGCAAAACTTCATATTCTATATAAACTAGGAGACATTTAATTGTGAATCGTAGCCAAATGGTGCTAGATTGTTGTTCAGGGAGTCATTATACATGTAAATTTCAGATAATTTAACAAGTTTTTTCATATATCTTTTTGCTAAAAGTATTTTGCTTTTAAAAAGATGTATTAACCGATTTATATGATAGATGTATGTATTTTCATTTGATTTGTTTTAGTCCACAACTAAAGCTTAAAATTTGTTTAATATTTATTTTCCGTGCAGTCTAATTTTACAACGTTTCCTTTTCTCTTTGAAATTGAAACCTCAATCTGAAACTCCTAGACAAGGAGTAGGTATATTGTATTATTCGTAGCAACAATGCTTATATCAAATTTGACCGCTGTTCGACCTTTCGACTCTCGAATTCATTTTCGTAGATACATGATCGTTGTTGAGCTGCTACGTTTAGTTGTGGGTCACTCACGGTGGATCCTATAGGGTTTCGTAGTATTATTTGTGTCACTGCATCGTTTTTTATTTTACTGTGCTCAATTTAGAAATTTGACAAGTTTGCTGGGTAGCAAACCTTTTCGTTTTTCATTATAAGGAAAAATTGGGGATTAGGAATTAGGGAAAAACATCGTCTTTATAGGTAATATACATACGTATAGAGTATATTACGTATAAAGACGATTTTTATGCTATATCCTTCGTCTGATGTGTCACTGTACGGATCTTTCTTTTTAAAGTAAGATTTCATTCGTTTTTTTTTTCTCATGAATATGTGTGAGATATAGTTACCAATGTTAAGAAATATATTAGTTAGTTTTATAGAATATTGATTAATTAATTATTGATATAATAATTAATTGTCATCACCATAGGTCTGCAGTAGTTTTGTACTACTGTAAAGACCTTCAGATTGTGAACTTCATTAAGAGCGTGCGATATACCTTACTATTCGTGTCATCAGGTTGAGTGTAGATTGATAGAGATTTGAGATTCAAATTGTTAAATCCTATAAAGATCCATGCAAAAATATTTTGCAAAGTCTATCTACTGCTCCCACCAAATAAAACGCATGTGAATTAAGCTCATATTATTAAGCATCAATGATGATTACTTACTATAACTCAACATTATCACCACCTCGCTTTATAGTCCACCGCTGGACAAATATATTATGTCACATTGAATACCATCCGTCTTTTTGGAGAGCCATGGTCCCCCATAGGACATAGGCCTCCCGGCAGTGAAATTCTTTCAGTTTTCCATTTCTAGCCACTTCCGGGGATCTTACGTACATATATCGTTAATTTATCGAGTCTCAACGTGCTCTACATTACGTTCGATGACACTGTATCGATTGTAGAATATTCATTAATATACAATTTTTATAAATCAATAATTATTAATTCTAAAAATAATAATAATAAATAGTAGGTAAATAATATAAAATTGCAATGTCATAATTAGACTGTCGGCGGACCCATGAAATGTGTCAGTTTGTTTGATTTTGCCAGTCTCCTCCGAATTTGTTGAAGCTGCCCTGCAAGTCGGGTGGCGGGTGCATGTAGGTCTCCGAGTTTTACATAACTGTCTAAATAGTTCCTCACATACAGCGCCACTTGTAGAATGACAATACAAGGCAGCGTGAGGATTTTTAATTTCTTTTATCCGAATACGTCTAGCCCAACAGTTATTGGTTCTACGTTAACTGTGACGACCATAGCCACTTCATCTTTATAATATGCTGTAGTGTCTTACTTCGTTTCTCTGCCGAATTACTTCGTACCGGATACAACCCTTCAGAGAAATTTCAACCATAGCTAGCTGTAGCCGCCGAGCGATTTTAATAGAGCCCTTGGTTCGCTTCTAAAAATGTTCGAACCTCTTCGTATATCTTGGCAATTAATCGTGACGATTTTAGTAGTAAGCGCTGTTTATTAAATATGTAGTCATATAATGTGTTGTTGCAGGGAGTGCACGCGAAGGCGGACTGGTATGGCGCGGGTGCTCCGCCGGCTGCGACGCCGAAGACGGCACGGCGGGAGCGCTTGCCGAGAGCGCCCTCAACCCAGGAGACAAGGTAACACCACTATACTTTGGTTACCTATCTGCATTTAATCTGAATTGTGAAAAACCGAACATAATTTTACCGTTTTTTTTTTTTACTGACTTATTTTAATATTATTTTCGTGTTGTCAACTAACCTTTAATAGTTTGTAAAAACGCACAAATTATATTAAAAATGAGAATTTATAAAAATTTTAGAAAGCTCTACCTATTAAGAAGACCAATAATTTCTGTAAGAAATAGTGAAAAAATGTTTTTCTGTAGTGGTTTATATAACGAAAATCACAAAGGATTTTAATAAAGTTATACCTAATTTAGAAGCAACAAAAGCTAGCTTTAAGCCAAGCTAGATCAACATTGAGCCACTAGGGAAGTATTCCTTTGTACTGGTAATTCAGACATCATAAAAAGCTGCTTTTGTTATAATGAAGTTTGGGATTTGTTCTGGTTGTAGGTAGGCTGAGTTAAATATGTCGGTAGGTATTCCACAATCTCTAAGTGCTAACTTTACCTGATGTTTCCCCTCTCTAGGTAGGTAATAAAATGTTTTACGAGGAAACACCGAGTAACACACTTTACAGGGAAAATTCTCAGAGAAAGCCCTTTTTAAGAACTTGTTGAAAGGTATTAACGAGCACTTGAAATAAATACTCAGTGAAATGTTGAATATCACTAGAAATGTTGAGACTTCATTCTTATCTATTACAAGTAGGAAAAAATATTTCTGCAAACATTTAATAGGTACGTTTCATACAATTTTGCATGACTAAGTTGCTTTATTTGCTTAGAATTTATCAGTGTCTCATTATCAACAGTAATCCAGATCAGGTCTGGGGGATTACTACAATCTTAATAGCAGTCTTATTTCAATATTACTTTAACCTTTGTCTTGCTCGCACAACTGTAGAAAGAGCGAGACGAAAGTCAAAGTAATATTGAAATAAGACTGCTTGAACGCTTGTGGTACGGCCCCTGTTTATCTTTGGGTATATAGTCAAATAGGCATAAGTTTCCGGCGGATTCCAAGATTATGCAAATCCTGTTTATCCCTATCACCTGCCATTACACTGACTATTTATTTCACAGAATGCGAAGTCATACTATAAGTCAATGTTATAGTAAAATGTAAGATTTGTTATTGATATTGGAATCCAACATAATCCCGGTCCTAATTTCTAGCTCTGAGTTCTGACTTTCTTCTTTCTAGTCTCTATCTTTACGTAGGCACCAACATTATATCGTCAATAATTGTTAAAATAAAATAAGTATACGAGTCGCTCTTCCAGCTGAGAAAACGTCGTACGTAATTCTTAAGTTGATATAAAAAAATGTCTATGTCTACGTCTAAATGAGAAAACCGATTTCTCACCCCATACATATTATGATTTAGATGATTCTTTAATTTCAATGTTTCAAAATTAATATCAATTTAGGCATAGGTTGGAGCGCAGATAAATTTTGTTGTCCTTCCACCGTTTTATCCAGTTATCAATCGAAATAAAATATGTAGTGGATAAATAAACAAGACATAACGTAGTGGATATATAAACGGTACACTCTTACATTATGATCAAACAAAAGTTTAAACATGCTTAACTTTCCAAGTATACCCATACCTTTATTTGTATGAAATCCGTGTAATATTTGTTTAAGAAACAGATTTTATTGCTCACTGTATTGTCATGTTCAATACCTTTGTGTTTTATTCTTTAAACTCCGAGAAATGCAGGTAAGTAAGTAAATAAGGAAAATAATTTAAGTCTCTATAAACAAGTTTGTTTCATCACAAGACTCTTCGTGGAATATGTAGAAATTTGAGGACATCGATAAAATCAGAAGACAGTACCTATTATTACAGGCAACAATGCGAAGGAAAGAAATAAAAAAGATAAAAATCAGACTAGAATACTAGGGTTCCTGCGATTATCTGTACTCTACTGTAAAAAACTGTTGGAAAGTTAGCATTGATGGTGCGGGATTACCAAACCAGCAGGGACCTTAATAATTTGGGACCGTGTATATATCGAAACAATAATTAAACTGTATGTTAACCATCACATTTTGTTCTTAGTTGGAGGGGTCGGACGCAGCTGCGGACGACCCTGTTCACCTCAAGAGACGGGTGGGACTCTTCAGTGGGGTGGCTCTAATCGTTGGCACCATGATCGGTAAGTACTCAGCTAAGTCAAGCAGGGACCTATCAAGCGTGACTAAAAGCCACGCACGACCTCAGTGGTTAACTTTAGATACCATAGTTTTGCCTTGCACAGTTATTGCAAGTCACGATTGCGCTCGTCGTTTGATTGTGTTCGTGTCGAGTTTGTGTAGGTGTGTTTGCACAACGAATCAAGCTGGCGGCGTCCTGCGCCACTTGCTTCGTCACGCACGCACCCTAACACAGTATGCTACATGAATACTACATGTAAAGGCTGGCGTACGCTCATGAATTGTGTAACTAACTATACCTAGTAATATAGTATCTATTGTTTTTTGAAAAATCTATTACAGATGCACGATCTGGAATAGATTTTTGACGTGATAGTCTTATAAATTGATGAACGCCGGCTGCACGCACGAAAAAGCATGACTCATTGTCACATTCCGCCTGAGCCGAGCGTGCAAGCGAGAGCGCGGAACAAGCAATAGAGAGGCACGATCGGCCTAAGCGTTCGGCTTGTGACGCATCTACGAGTATCATGATTCATGACGTCAACACGTAAAATTATCGTCCGTAAACCGACTTTACAGACAACCATTTTTTTTTTGTAAGTCGGCTAGGGGTTATTCATAGCTCACCAGCTGTTTATTGACAGTGTTGGAATAACAGTGTTTGAGATAACACCAAATAACACATTTTTTTAGTTTCATTATCTGATCACAAGTATTACAATATTTGTGCAGTTAAATGTTAATGACCCAATACTCCTAGCCTGGGACAAAAAAATTGCCTACGATGATATGTTATGCGTAAGAACTAATTATAGGAACAGTTTAGTATTTAAAAAAAACATATAAAAAACTGAGCTGTTCTGACAATATTACCTACATACATACAGGTCGAATTGGAAACCTCCTTTTTTTTGAAGTCGGTTAATAACGTACAAAATGTCTGATAAATGATACAAACCAAACATACTCGTAAATTACATTATTTACAAAAGAAAATAACTCATAGATCATTTTACTTTGTTTTAAGCGAGCTTTGTTGACTTTTATAGATAAAACCTTTTTAAAACATTTCATGTCATTTTGTTAGCTCGGTCAATATTAACAAGAATTCATATTGTTAGTTAAGTCTCGTTTAAGTGTAAATAAAATTACAGTAAGATTTTTTTATGCAACGGTATAACGAAACGAATAAGATGCTGGCCTGATGTTAAGCTCCATGCTTGCTCAATACTCTTTCAGCACCACACACTTTGTAATTCTTTTCAAACCCTTGTGTGATAATGCACTGCGCTCAACATTCGTAGTAGAATTAATATGTTAAATATACTTATGCCTGGATATTTTGCTGAAAACAATACCCTTCTAAACCAAACACAGTAGTGCACAGTACTCAGGACTCTAGGTATATAGGAGTAGAGTCTGTAGAGGATGGAGAACTAATGTGGCATTGAGGGAGCTGCTGTTTCATTTTAAATTTCTCGTTGTAATGACAAAAATGTCTACTCAGCGATATCGGTCCACGTTTATGATGCGTACTGCACAGAAATGGAATTCTTTGCCGCCATCTCTGTTTCCTGAGAACTACAATCTTGGAATTTTCAAGGCTAGAGTTAATAAATATCTTCTAGATCGACGAGCCCCATCCTCGGCCACACTGTCGCTTAACATCAGGCGAGTTGGTGGTCAATCGTAGATCTATTTTACGTAAAAAACACAATTTGTTCAATCAAGACGTTAGTTCCCATATTTTACGATAGTTTTCTATTCAAACAGACTCTACAAATAAAGTTTCCGATAAGGCAGGTATTAGTGGAACGAAAAAAAAAACTGTCTAGTTTTATCTGAATGGAGAGTAGAACCAAATGGAACAATTTTTCTGTTTAGTTCTACTAGTAGAACTAATAGTAGAATTTAACGGATTAGGTCTTCTGCTTGGAATTTTCAAGGCTAGAGTGAATAGATATCTTCTAGATCGACGAGCTCCATCGTCGGCCACACCGTCGCTTAAATTAACATCAGGAGAGTTGAATCAATCAATCGTAGATATATGTAACATAATAAACTTTGTTAGCTAAAGTAGGTAGGTATTTAATTTCCTATGTTAGATACTATCTTTATGTCTGTATTGTACTAAATAGCGGGCCGCAGAAACTAGCTCAAATGATCCGCGATAGTGGACGATCTTGAGATGGTCGTTAGGTTTCAAGGTGGAGCCAATATAACTCGCTAGCTCTCGTATTTCACTACGAAATACACAGAAATTGGTGCTATATGATTGTTGAAATAAACATTTTGGAATTCACACCACATAATAGGCAATGCTTACAATGTTTGTTGGAATAGTAGGTACACTTGCCAAGTACAATTTAATCAAGCGGTCATCATATTTTGTGAAGGATTACTGATGACTTGAAACTTATAAGTATTTGAGTTTTCATGATGCAATTGCAATCTACAATAATTATAGTTTAAAAAACTGAAAAAACTTACTTCGAAATACGCAATTAGTTTACTTGGATAATATTTTATTTTAATTTTCAATTCAATATCAATATGAAATTTATGTAAAGCTGTAGGTTTATAATGGTATTCTCTAGTTTTATGTAGGTATATCCGATTGTACTTTTATATCTATAAAAAATGTAGGTGTGCGTGAGCGAGACTGAGGATTTACTACCGTACTAAACAGTACAGTTACAGTACTAAATGTACAATTTATAATACTAACCAGTTACAGTACTAAATGTACAATTTAATTTTTATATAAGTTTCAGAATAATAAATAGGCTTTAAATTAGAACGTACGCAGTTAGTCTCTGATGTAAGACAAATAAACAATGAACTTAGGGGAAACTGCGCGCGCATTCGCCCTTAGGAAGGCCCCCGTACTTTTTGCTGAAACTTAGTTGGTAGGTATTTCTAACAAACAATACATGAGTAGCTCTCGTTTGTAATAATACAAAATTAATGCATACCGCGTCAGTTTTCATAAAAAAACATACGGATGACACGGACGCTATGATTTTTAAATCTGTCGCAAAATACAAATTGTGGAGATAAATATGTCATAACCGATGACGAGCATGCAGGGAATATCGTCTCGCATGATGTTTTAATTCATCACATGATGATTGTTTAATTTAGGCATGAGGCATGACCTTTTACGTCATCACTGCTACAGATGAGCATACACGTAACTAAAAATAACGTCACAAAATAAAAGATTTGTAAATATTTATCTTCGAAAGATTTATCTAACCATAAATCACGCAGAAAAAATATTACTCATTCTTCATGCATTCGAACAGAAATAAATTTCACGGTATACGAGTAATATTCGTTTATGATCGATCATGCAGCTTTGTCTAAATTTAGGATTTGGAGATCAAAATTCCCAAGAAATTGCTCATGTTTGATTTTGGTTTTAGGATCTGGAATTTTCGTCTCGCCCTCTGGGCTTTTGGTGCGCACAGGCTCGGTGGGCATAAGCTTCATCATTTGGATGGCATGCGGCCTGCTCTCGTTGCTTGGTAAGTGTACATTTACTAATAATCGTTTTTTTTCAATACTTGTGAATCCGAATTCTGAAATATCAAATATAATTTCCTCGAAACGATTTTTTATTACAAAAGTCTTTTTTGACAACTCGTCTGTAACCGAATCTTTGTTATAAGAAAATATATGCGTATAATAAAAAGAAATCTAACGAACCTAACCTAATTGTTCGGGAAAGTGAAACTTATGCAATCAGTCACTCGTGTTAAGTAAAACATCAGAAATTTGACAATTCTGTGAAACGGATTTGGACATGTACGATTCAAAGAAATATAATATTTCGGATCATAGACAGGCCTACAAAAGGTAGCCTTAGCGTAACAAATATACTTACATTTATTCAATACCATCTACCACAAAGTTCACGATATACATTACCCTATTTGGACGGTAGAGCTTTGCATGTGACAACTAATAGTAAGTATTGGTTCAAGTACTTCAGAGATCAGTCGCGTGAACAGTATCTACGTGAGCGTGAACGATACGTGAACGTGACCACCAGCCAATTGTTCAATAAAATCAATAGTAACAATGAATTCTATTTTTATGAGGTGTCTCGTGAAGACATTGTCGCTCTACATACTCACAAGCGCTTTTGTTTTGCTAACGTTTAAATAAGTTGAATAAAAGTGCATCTTCGGCCACACCGTCGCTTAACATCACATAACTACAAAGAACTTAACATCAGACGAGTTGGTGGTCAATCGTAGATCTACCTTGCACAAAAAAACAACGGGTTGCACTCCGGGAGTGCCGGCAGAAGTGAAAACTAAAAAATAAAATAGCAAAAGCGCCATCTAGTACGTTGGTCTGGAACTATAATAAGACCTAACTAGACCTGATAATAAGGAATATTCATGAATTATATTTATTTGGCAAAAAAAGCTAACCACAAATATATCCATTCCACAAAAACAAAATTAAAATACCTTCAAAAATAAGAAATTAATGTTCTAAAAACAAAGATGACGATAGCGCCAAACGCATAGACTTGCCAAACGTTTGTTTTATTTATTTTGAGTTTTTTTTTTATAATTAGGAGCGCTTGCGTACGCGGAGTTGGGAACCATGAACACGTCATCGGGGGCGGAGTATGCCTACTTCATGGACGCTTTTGGAGCACCCCCCGCGTTCCTCTTCTCATGGGTAAGTAGATACATAGAATTTTACTTCGGCTAACGGAAAAATTGATCAGTTTTGTGAAAAAGCTTCTTCAGGCTTTAGGGGATGCAATTTGCTGCATTCAACAGAGAGAATATTGTATTCGATTTTAATAAACTTTTAAACGACATCTAAGTATATTATTTATAACAAAAACTGAAATCTTTATTGTGGCAGAATGTGTGTATAAATCATAATTTACATATGAATGGGTAGAATTAAATTTAAATTGTATCTGCAGAATGCGATTATAATTAATTTGAAAACTATAAGTCCCAAATTCGTTTTTAACATAAAGATTATTAGAATCATATATCTGAGTCGGTTTATTCATACTTTCTTTATGTCAGTCTGTAGTTGCACATGCGTTTGGTTGATTATTCATATGATCATCGTTATCATATTTTTATATGTAGAAATAGGTTTACGTTTGCGTGATGTTAAGTGACGTTGCGGTCTACGATGGAGCGCGCTTACCTAGAATAAACTAATTCAATCGCGAGATAAAGACACCCAGATTATATCTATTTAAATCTAAACTAATTTAATGGCACCTCACATATCAAAGTCGGTCAAGTAGTTTAAGCTACAAAAGGAAAAAACATAAATGCGTCCTAAAAACGTTACCTCTTTTTTGGATTATCAGGTAGTTTTATTTCATAGACAGGCTACGCTTGACTTATAACTACTAGGAGGTCTTACCGAAAACCGTTACTTAAATTTTATCAATGCTCAATTTATTTTTACCCGACTACGGCGAAGCAAAAGGGAGGGTTATGTTTTTGACTGGTATGTGGGTTACATACCCACATACCAGTCATGTTCATCTGTTCCCTTATAACTTCTAAACTACTTATCATTATTTGACATATAAGATTCGTTAGAAGCGTCTTGGTTGTCCGCTGGTTATAGGCTATGTGACGTCACATTAAATTGAATATGGCGCTCAATACGGCACGAAGTCCAGAACAACAATTTTTTTTTGCCCCACCCCTTGATGTGTGGTATCATTGCACAAGGATTTTCAAATGAAGTTAGGATTTGATACATCATATTTTTGTCAAGCGAACCGTTTGCGAGATATATCTCGTCAAAGTCATGAAAACTAATTTTTTACCCGAATACAGCGGTTTTTTACTCTTTTGGGTCGCAAAGAAGCAAAAGGGAGGGTTATAATGTTTGTTGATCGGTATGTAGGTATGTATGTAAGTATGCATTTATGTTCATTGGTTAAAAACCCCAAAATACTATAAATACAAAATAAGTTCAAAAAAGAGCGTGATTTTTCAGTAGTCTGGTTTTAGTTTTTGAACTTATTTTTTTATGTCAACTTCTCGTTGACACGTAATGACACTAGCGGAAACAAGACAGAGAATTTGAGACGTTGATCAAGGTTGAGTAACGTTTTTCAGTAATGTCGTAAATGTTAAGCGACCGTTAAGGTCTACGATGGACCATCCCTAGAAGAAACTGTACATTCGCGATTTAAAGAAAATAAAAAACATGCATCTATAAAAAATAAAATAGAAATCTCATTCTCTGATTGCTTGACTGTAGCAAATGACATTGCCATAACAGCCTCGTTATTGGTACATCGACGATATTTCCATCATGTACTTGATGCATTCTCGAGCTGATTTTGATGGGCTCTTGGCCCTATAGTGCTTTAGCACTATTTGTGAACCTTGTTTGTCAAATTCAGACTCCAAGGTGCTGCCACTTCCGAAAGTGGAGTGAACCGCGAGCGATGATCGGAAAAACAGCGAGGATATAATAGGTATTTAACTTTTTAATATAATAATACATTGTATATGACGGTTTTTGATATAAACTGCGTTTTTACTCAATATTCTAAATAGTTTTGAGCGAGCATTTAAAATGAAATCAGCCAACAGTTTTCATATAATAGAACAATTATTTAAACAAGGAACATTCAATATTAGATAAATAGAACCTTAAAGCCTCATTTTAATGTAACAGTTAGTTAAATGCTGATAGAAAATATTCGCTCGATAATTAACGAGCCAGCAGTTTCAACCAACAAACCCCAAAGTACATATTATATTTTAAGCAATGAACATTCAAAATTAGAATTAATTGCGAGAAACTTAAAATCTCATTTAGATGTAATTGTCTTTAATTTGTCAGCATTTCAGACAAACAATGTTCGCTCGCAGTGAAAACGTAGATTTATAAGTAAAGGTGGACGTTATATGTTTTGTCTGTTTTAGGTATCGACATTGGTGCTGAAGCCGTCACAAATGGCCATCATCTGCCTGAGCTTCGCGAAGTATGCGGTGGAACCGTTCGTGTCGGAGTGCGAGCCGCCGAGCTCGCTGGTCAAACTTGTGGCGGTCATTTGTATTGGTAAGTTTGATTTGATAGCCATACAAATTTGGATTTTATGTACTTTAAATAACAACAACAAGTAATTTTTTATTAGGTTTCATGTAGCAGAGAAATATGATATTTCTTTACGTGTTGAAAAGATCGACCTAATTATCGTAGACCTACTATGCCGTATGATGTCGTAGAAGTGTAGTGTCGTAGAGATGCTGTAGAGGTCCTACGAAGCCGGTCGTAGGATCTCTACGACACGTCGAAGGTCAAGAATCTCTTGGGCACTCTAACTTAGGCCGCGTTGATACCGTACGCGTACGAGCCGCCTCGGACCGAGCAGACTCGTACGAGTAAACTTCATATGAGTGTACTATGACAGCTGTTGACACTATGAGAGTTCACTGGGATCATTTTCTTCAGCATTTTTTTCGCACGAGACGCTTGTGAATTGCTGTTATCCGCCATTTTGTTTCGCTACTCGTATAAGAGCTAGCTCGGAAAAGTAGAGCGCGGTCCGAGTCTACTTAGATGGGACACCGTCTTCCGAGTGCACTCGTATTATCGATTGCCACAATACGAGTTGCGTCCGAGTAAGAATCCGAGTGCGATCGGACCGAGCAGACTGGGACGGTGTCAACGCGGCTTTAATACCTTCAATATCGAGGCTACGTATAATGTTCAAGAACGATAGCGAACTCATAAGCCCATTCGCAAGTGTACCCTACCCTAATGAAAAACGAAGCGGAACACCACGATATTTTCTAAGAACATCCCACCATTTTGTCAGACTCCTATTTAATATGTAAATAACTCCTATTTTCTCTGACGAGGTAGGAAAAGCATCAAAAACTGTAAGGCCGTTTGATGCTACATTTGACAGTGATTAAATGATTATAATGATAAAATGGCCCGCGCCCAGCAGTGGAACAGTTTGTACAAACAGGGCTGATAAAAAAGGGTTATATGAAAGCTCTCGGTATAGTTCTAATTTTCTTTGTATGTAAGAGAGGGATAGTAGAGAGAGGAATACATAATGTTGGCTTGCAGTGATAGGGGCTCATTCGAACCCATCGCCAACATAAACGCCAATTTTCCTCGAAGCCTTTCGCTAAGTTTTACAGTATGCACAGGAAGAGAAGCAGCTAGTACATTCAAGCCAGCATGTAAGAGACATTTAAACAGGTGTTATAAAAATGCATAAGTATTTCCATTTCACAAAATTGTCGTTCCAATTATTCGTAAGTAATAATCTTAAGTACACTAGCCGCTTACCGCGATTTGACTCACGATCGTAAATCCTAAGGTCCACTACAGGGACCTACACTTCGCTGGAATCTATTCCCCAAAACTTCATGTCTATAGGGTTTAGGTGCAGCGGTTTAGGCTGAACGTTGCCTCTCAGTACTTACTCGGGACGTAGTCTTTTAAAGGGTTACCTCTCTATGAACCGAAATACTTTTGATGGAATCTTACTTGCCCGAATCCATTTCATCGAACTGTCTGATTCTAGCGGGTATAAAATGGTCACGTTGTACAACTTTTACATAGGTATTTGACACGAGTTTCTGATTCCATAAGTATTTTGCCATAAGTTTCATTTGCCCGAACCATTGTTAGGTTAGGTTTGTTAGTTTTATTATAATTATTCAGAAATATGATTTACGTGAATGAAAGTTTGGTTATCAGATATATCAATTATTTTTAGGTTAGCTTCGATAGGTTTCTGTTTATTGTACATAGCTTTCACAATAACAAGGATTCGGTTATCAGACGAGTTGTCAAATGAGCTTTCGGAATTTTGATTAAACGTCTATTGAAATATATTATTTCGTTTTAGGGGAAATTATATTCGACATTTCATTATTCGGAAGTTTTCGGAAGAAAAACAATGGAACCGAGTCTAACGTTGGTTACCCTTTAGATTCCACTCGTCCATCACAGCAATCAAGACAATTTAAATCGCCCAGAGACAGGCGGTGTATAATCAGCAGTCTACTTATAGATTCTGTGGTCGCGACGCAACTCAATTGAAATATTTTCGAGCGTACTAACCTCTGAGACTACCGCTAACAATGTCGTGCAGTTTATTAAACATTCGTGAATGAAGCTTCGGTGCTGTATCATTGTATGATTGATGTGAACGTAACATATCTATTATCTTCTTTGTATCAGGCCAGACGTAGTCTGATAACGGGTATAATAGGATAGGGTTTCGCGATAGTTACTCCTTGAAATGGAACAAAATGTAACGGATATATCGCGGATATTTTACATAATTTTATGATTGCACGGTGGTGTGTAAGGCGCGTCACCGAACGAGAGTGACGTGTGTGCTGCTCCTTTGAAAAAGACCGCCGAATGCGGTTGAAACTATAGTCGGATATTTCGTCTCAAAACAGACGTGAGTGACCCGTAGTTTTTATTTAAAAATGTGTGAAAACCACGTTAATTTCCATAGTATAATTTTATGACCTGACTTTTCGAACACTGCAGCGTCCGTGGTCACAGGTGAGACTAGATGACAGTTCTTTTTGTCTCATGGTAAAGTTCATGAATTTTCTAATTTTTCAAACTTTACCATTTACCCTCCAAAGCGTTATTCGGGCTGGTGTACTCTAGATGATGCACTTACTAACGAAGAGATGTTAATTTTTGTTAAGTAGAAAGATACAAAATGTAACGTTATTATATTATTTTCAGTGATGATATTAGCAGTGAACTGCTACAGTGTGAATTTGGCGACGAATGTACAAAACATCTTCACGGCAGCCAAGCTGGTCGCCATTGCAATCATCGTCTGCGGAGGAGCTTACAAACTGATATTAGGTAATAACCATGATGAGCCACATCACTGTGTATATTTATCATGTTTCGTTGTTTATTTCATGTGTCTATATTTTGTAGGTCTGTATTTTCGCTGTTTTTGCAACTTATATTTGTTTAAATATTTGGTTTTTAAGTACGTAACATATAGATTTATTTAAATATAATAAGAAGTCATGTTTTTTTTTGCATAAACATAGTTAAAAGATTGCTGTAAGAGATCATTGTAATTTAATTAAATTGAAATCAAACTGAATTCGCGTCGAGATGTAAAAATGAGAAAATTTCGCAGATTAAATTGAGCTCACAAACTATTGAATTACGAAGAAAAAAATCTTAATTCGCTTAAATGAGTGGTAGAAAGAATTGTCAAAAAAAAATGCAAAGCAGATTTGTCATCAAAAGAGATTAAAAAATGTAACATTCATTCTCACGCACCCACATTCATCCAATCATATGGGTTGTAAATATATGAAACACTGACGGTATATATGTCATTATGGTGCAGGTAATACGCGACATTTACAGGAGCCAAACTTCGCCAGTAGCACGGCGACACTGGGAAATATTGCAACGGCTTTCTACACCGGCCTATGGGCCTACGACGGTTGGAATAACCTCAACTATGTCACTGAAGAAATAAAAAACCCATCCAAGTAAGTGCATACCACTGCTGTAAATATGAAACAACTGTCAAAAAAAAATACGCTAATACGAAATGTCAATGACATTCGGGCAGAAAAGACACCTTGCACATTACAATCGGCAAAGTCGTGTAGACTATAAGGGGAAATATACAAATACACACATAATGTTCTTATATCCGAAAAAAATTATTGGGTTAACACTTCTCTCAACACTATCTAGCTTAAAGACGACACATTCCTTAATATCAGATGAGTTGGCGGTCAAGCTCAAGCCTATTACTCAATAAAAAATCTAGCTTCGTCATACATACTCTTCATAATTTGCAAGCTGACCACAGTCTAAGCCACATAGGAACAGCAAAACATACCTACACAAATCAGAAAATCATATCTCTTAATTGTGGAAAAGTGGAACTATGCGGAACCCTCCACGTATCAACTTTTTCTGACTTTGTTCAAGATGGCTACTATCAAAAACTCAGTACAAGTATATGGACTCGTTAAAACTCCAGCATCATGTTGTAGGAACCTGCCGCTAAGTATAATAATCGGCATCCCGCTGGTGACGCTGTGCTACGCGCTGGTGAACGTGTCCTACCTGGCGGTGATGTCGGTCAGTGAGATGGCGGACAGCGAGGCGGTGGCGGTCACCTTCGGGAACCGGCTCCTGGGACCGATGGCTTGGCTCATGCCGCTCGCTGTTACTATTTCCACATTCGGGTCTGCTAACGGGACGCTGTTCGTCGCTGGAAGGTACCCACACAAATTAATGTACCCCGAACTTACAAAATAGTAAAGCAACCCATGGTTACCAAAACGACTGACAAACATAAGAATCAGGATGATTAGAATAGGTAAAAAAGGAAATATGTGGTTATTATATGATCTTGTCATCGCTGAATAAATAATCTGCCTACCCGTCAAATGTATGGGCTACTGTAGATGTTCCTAGGTCGATTCAACGTTCAATGAGCTAACTGGAAATCTAACCCTTTGAAAACTGCTAGTCCTTGGATTTTCTTTTTATCTTTTGTGGTAGCCACTGCAATATTAGCTAATGGAAAGTAGAAAATACATTTCCAATTTGCAAAAAATACGTCATTACTTTTATGTTCTAGGTTTATTAATTCCCTTCAATTAAAATAAGTACTACTATGTGGAGTTCTCTGCGACCTTGACTTACGACTTCAGTCTTGGAATATAGTAGGTATTCGATAGAAAATTAGTGTAATAATAATATAAAATCAATAGACACTGTATTTTCAGGTTGTGTTTCGCTGCATCACGTGAAGGTCATTTGCTGGACATACTGTCGTATGTGCATGTTCGCCGTTTCACTCCTGCTCCTGGGCTGATTTTCCATGTAAATATACAAATATACAATATATTACAATAGATTTTGGTTTTGAAATGTTTGTCGTAGTCCAGGGAAGGTTTAAACGTTGAGAAATAATCGGGTCCGCTCATTGATAGGTGATACGAAGTACGCCGGATCAGCTAGTTGAAAATAAAAAATTGGATACTAACTTTTATAATATAAGGGAATGGAAAAGTCAATAAGTCTGAAGAACGTTAGCCCTCGCAGCGTGACTAACATAGGGAACTGGTATCCTACTCTGCTGTAAATAAATCCTACAAATGCCTCTTATTCGAACTTTAGGGCTCACGATAGTTAGTGGTGGGAGTCATATCTTCCATTTAAACGTGTCTGAGGATCACATGGAATGCCTCCATAAGTTCGTCCCCGGAAGAGGTCCATATAAAATAGCTGCATTATAACAGTCTTAGGGGTGGATCTAGTGCAGTGCTGCGGGCTCCGGTGTATTTATCTGGAGATCCCAAGACTCAAGAAGAACCTGGCGAGATAGAGGACTCAATAAACCACTGGCCATTAGGGTGGTTTCAGTGAGCGGTCACATCCCTAGGGCAGACGGGTATCCTTAAATTTCCGCCTCTTCATCAAAATAAAAGCTGAGTGACAACCATTCTAGCTAGTCTAGTTGTGGGCTAATTATGCCGACGATCTACACTTTGAGCAAACCCACACATTATGCTTTTTTATCAGCCATTTTTGTACAAACTATCCCACTGCTGGGCGCGGGCCATCTTCTCATTGTGAGATGGGTTAGGCCATAGTCTGCCACGCTGGCCAAGTGCGGGTTGGCAGACTTCACACAACTTCAAGATCATTAAGAACTCTCAGACATGTAGGTTTCCTCACGATGTTTTCCTTCACCGTTTGAAGTTGGCGGCAATCAACAATACGCACATAACTTCGAAAAGACAGAGGTGCGTGCCGTGGGATTTGAACTCAGGACCTGTGGATCGCAAGTCAGACGGTCTCCCAACTAGGTTGCCGGTAACTACTATAACTATTATGCAAATTACTAACAAGGAATCAAGGAAAATTTAGATGTAGCATACCAATAATTCTATAATTTCCTTCTTGTTTCTTGTGTAAACGTCATCATCTATTGCAGTCTCTGATCGCGGTGGCCATGGTACTGTACGGGACGATAGACTCTCTGATTGACTTCTTTTCCTTCACGGCGTGGATCTTCTACGGAGGTTCTATGTTCGCTCTCATCGTCATGAGATACACCAAGCCCCATGCACCTAGACCTTACAAGGTTAGTAGTATCATTACGCATAAGCTTTTCCCAGTATAAATGATTAAATATGCCAAACTTAGTTCGGGTACCATATTCATCCTATACCAAAACAATATTTTTTTTTCATTAATATCCCTATAATAAGTTGATGTTTTTTTACTGAGAGTGTTTTTAACTATGTGTTATCAAAATCGGCTCAGCCATTTTATGGCAGGGATTTTTAGGGTTTCTAACCGTATTTGTAACTTGTTCTCCTTTTATATGGACATTTGTGCTCTAATTATTATTATTTTCACATAAACATTACTTATCACAGACGGACCGGTCAGTCTTCGGATGGGTGACCGTGAGTGGTATTTCTTTCTGAGCGCTACCGTGCGTTAAAATGTAGGTCCCGTTGATTAATCTCAAAAACAGCAATCGTCAAGCCAAGACAGAGGCTTTCCGGCTACGGCGGCTTAGTAACTCTGGCACTAGGGCTAGCCATTCAATCTACACGACCTTACATGCTTAAATATTATTTCCTAATCTAATAAACGTGTGTTTCAGGTGCCGATAATAATACCGTACATAGTCCTTCTGGTGTCCGCGTATCTCGTAGTGGCCCCAATCATCGACAAGCCCCAGTGGGAGTATCTCTACGCAGCTGGCTTCATCTTCTTGGGCCTGTTGGTCTACCTGCCGTTCGTCAAGTGGGGATACTCTCTTCCGTTTATGGGTAAACTCTTAAATTTACTGAATCTGATTCATATTCGAACTTTATTAATTTACCCGACTGCGTAAGAAGGAGGGTTATGTTTCTCAAGTGTATGTATGTATGTTACTATATGACAGCCTACAGCCTAAACGGCTTGACCAACTTTGATGTGCGAGATGTCGTTAGATTCGTCTTCGCTTCCAGAGTGTCATAGGCTATATTTTTTGAAGTGAAAACTTCTAAAAGTTCTTTACAATAGTATGTGCGATGTGCGCCTAACGGATTTCCATATTAAATAAATACTAAATAAAAATATTAGCTATACGTATGTATCTCAGAGGTAGTCCCGTAACTAAAAGTATTTTTTTGAGTAATAATGAATGGGTATGTGTTTAGGAGCCTATGGATTGAAATCAGATTTTTAGATTTTCTAAACTAAATCGATACTCCGGGAAAGAAAGGTCGTAAGAGTCACTTTTTAGCGAAAATAATGACACAGTTTTATTCTGAATACGGCGCTCTATCAATCTACAGATATATTTAAAGTTTCAATATTATACTTTGGTCTTTACGACCTTTCTTCCCCGAAGTATCGAAATTATGACGTGTTTCTTAATTATTATTTTTTTTCTTTTCCAGATAAAATAACCGTTTTTCTACAAATGGTACTAGAGGTGGTGCCAACTTCTACGACGTTTGAGTACTAGGGTGTTAGTCTGTGCTAGACTATAAAGAAGCATTTGTGACAAAATTATTAGAAATTGTTAATTTTTACCATATCTGAGTATTATGTACTTGGTTTTTGATAAGAATTGTTCATTATTTTAGGTCGTATTTCGCTACCTTTGCAACTTATAATATTAGGTAAGATAAAAAAAAAAAACAGTGATATAATATGTTTCAAAAATCTCGATATATTCTATATAATATTCATAACAATTATATCAATGAAAATATATAATTCAAGGGAGTGAAATAGACCTTTTGAAATCGATGTTATATTTTTTGACTGAAATTAATGTTACATTACGTCATACTCAAAATTATATGGCCGTGATTTTATGTAACTGCAATATTTGTGAGATTTTAATGTCCTGTACGTAATAATGATAATGGGTGTTTTTTATAATTAATATTTTATAGAAATGTTGTCTTCGAACCCTCGTCAGTCGGATTCGAATGTTAAGCTATGGTAAGCCACAACGGCGCATGTGTTCTTTGCTTCGAGCAAGTAATCCCAACAGATGTAATTCGGTTGCTTGAAATAAAATCTGTACAAGTTTTGACCAGAACCCAAAACTCTCATTGGCTAATTAATTCCTAACCGCCGCGCCACAAAGGTGGCGCCCAAAATCAGTAATTTCATAGACCAGTATAAAACAATCAGGTACTTATTAGGTTTATACATCTTTGAATTTTGAAATTGCTTTAGTAATTCAGTTCGTGTTAGCGAAAGGGTTACTAAAATGCAAAATGACTTAATCGTCGTTATCAGACGGATGTGTAATTCATATCTCGGGATTACATGCTCGACGGTTCTATGCCTGATCGAAGGCAATATTTTGTGAATTAGTTTGTAGTACGTTCATGATTCATTTCGTTAGTTTGCACGAATCATTCCTGTGGGGGTTTGTTTGCGAGGTGACCAGCCTTCATGCCGTCCGCACCGCGTGGGCTAAACATTACCGCAACTATTGCAGATAATAGTAGTTAATCTTTATTGTGCAGAATGTGCAGTTAGCCGTCAATGCGGCAAAATCGATTTACAAAGGGTCAAATCAAAGTGAGGGCCGAGATTAGTTTAATGTCAACGTCTGTTGTCGACGAATGTCACGAGTCAATTACCGGGTACGTATCATTTTATAATGCTATCGATTCAATAATTCTCGCAATGACAAGACAATAAAGCAACAAGTGGCTTTAAATGTCGAACGTTGTAAATTTTCTGAAAGTGCTCAGTTTTTTACTGGAAGTTACCGACAGTTTATGAGTTTACAGACGGCCTTAGTTAACCGCAAGAGCTAATTATACGCTTCTATTTATAAAGCATAAAGTATCTATACGCGTTCTCTGTGCTGTCATTCAGTGTTGTCTCGATAATTATCTTTTGCGGTCTAGTTTTTTTTACTAGACTTCTAAAGAAGAAGGGTAATGTTTTTCGGGTGTATGTATATTTCTAGGGGTTGTACTCGTCATTTACTACTTTATAATTTTAGAAATACGGAGATATTGAACAACTGATTTTATTGCGAAGTCAAGGATGATCCCTTAGGCCGTCATGCATTTTTAACCTCTTGAAGCCTTACCGGCTTTACATATTTTGATGTGCGAGGTGTCTAGATTCATTGTTACCTCTTGAGTATCGCATTTTATGACAATAATCCTTATACATTGTTCGCCAAAATAAAATCCCCTAATTATTAGCATTGGCCAATAAAAATTTTAAGTTTGAAGGTACGAGTGCCTATCAGGGCTTGTTCAATGATATTCGAGGCGTCACGGCGCATCATCACACGGTGGCTGTCACGCTTGGAACAAAAGGAGCGTGAATACGCTTCTAAATGACGCAATCATATTATTATAATGTTTGATTTGTGATGCCAAACACGTGTCTCCCTGTACGAGCCCTCATAGTAGAGCCGAAGACGTTCTTATAAATTTGGGTATTAAGTTTATTTTACTTGTTGCTTTGTTAAAATTGATTTCTGGAATGGTATGAAGCGAACCTCGTCAAACACGCAGCCCTATTCGCGTCACTATGAGTGATTGTGCTAAACTCATAGTTCAATAGCTCATTGTTCATTCATAGATAACCTTAGTATAAAGGGGTACCTAAAGCAAATGTTTTAATTTGGTTTATCATTTTGTTTGCATTAGATATTTTAGATACTTGCCAGGGGATAGCATATTAGCTCAGATAGACATACTATGTCATTCGTAATCATTAACTAGTACTTATGTAGACTTAGAGCTTGATCGTGTATCGGTATTGTTGAAACTGTAGTATTTTATCAAACATACCAAATAGTTATTAAAAAGCCATGGATATTGGGTCAAATTCACGGAAAATCTGTTTTAGGTTTTTGATTAAAGGAGTATCATTCTATTGCACGCTGACTAAAACTTACTATATTAAAAATATAGTTTTGGGCAAAAAGCCATGTCTAGTTTTTCTTACTAAGTACCTGTGTTTAAAATTATAACGCCTTTTAGCTCTATCATTTTAGTTTTTATTGATGGTGTGATAGAATTGACCCCAATACTTTATAAGTACCGAGTTACTGACTAACTAAACATGTTGGTAAAGCAACCCAAAAAGTGAAATGGCATTTGATGCCAAATGCCAGTGCTCTCTACCTTGTTCCATTCTAATCCTCTATTCTACCTTTGTAGTTATGCTAGTTTACATTCAGTCTTGCAAGTTCTTTCTAACTTCATCATTCTTCACATCAGACGGTCGACGTGTCTTCGAGCTTGCAGCACTCAGCTCAACTCAGGTCAGCCGTTTACAGCCGATCTTTTCCTCCTAAATGTTTGTTTCGGAGTTTAGGTGCCTAAATATGCGATATTTGATCTATCTCGCCAATATACGGCTATATCATCAGCTCTCCTATCTCTCGGTTCTTCCAAATACTGTCGTCTGATAAGTACAGCTTGAATTTTCACTACCATCACCACCTTCATGCATAGATTAAGAACAAAGCTGACCCGAAATCCATGTTTGCTAATCTATAAAATACAAGTTACCTACTTGTGATAACGAATTGTATAGTATCGAGCCATATTTATCAACACCAATATGAATTAAAAATGACAAAACTATCCCCTTATAAAGACTAAAGTGTGTTTTAACAAGTAGTTATACGAAATCCGTCGGCGGTTTAGACTTGTGACCGGTAAAATTTGGTCCTATCATTCCTTACCGGGACAATGAATGCCGTCGATGCTGTTAAAATTATTTTGTATTTACGATAATTTGCTCCAATTGTTTTTATATTACATTTTTAGGTAATCTGTAGTGAGCCCATAAGCTTGTGAAGATATTTTGGCATACAATATTGTTGATAGAATTTATAAAGGCCTGTTCAGATATAAGTGTTATTCTCTACAGCCTGTGGTAGAGAAAACTGGTTAGTCAATTAGTCAAGTGTTAAATCCCACACATGTGAACACACAGTGTTCACACTAATGCGGATTACGCTATCGCTAAGTAAAGTTTTATTGAATTTGGTCCGTTTCGTTCAATGACGTTAATATCAAAGATTCTGTTAGTTACTTTGTGTCGTCAGTAAATGCGCATATCTGTCACGCTATAACCGAGACAGAGCATCGTGAGTCGTGATGAATGAAGAGCAAACTTCACTGTTGTTAGCCTCAGGTAAAGAAAATAATTTGGATATATGACATCCTAAGATAACACAAAACTCGTAACAAAATACAAAAGAATCTCGCACATTACATTCAAGATGAAGATTAATTCTTCAATCCGTTCAAAAAGATGACCGAGAACTATGATGAAATTAATTACGGATCGACTTAAAATTTTGCTGTAGACACGCAACATCATGGTATGATATCCGAATGATACCCACCCCTACCGGTAGTTACCTCAACCTACAACGGTACCTAGCGAATAACGCTTATGTCTGAATAGGCCCTAATACATAACAAAGTAAATACGGGCACACAGTAAGTACAGTACAGACCTAACGATGTGATAATTGTTATGGGTAAAATGGTTTTATTTTGTGTAAAAAAATCAAATGCTTACATGTACTTACAAATATAATACTTAACTATGTGTGTACACTTATCTCTGTAAGAGAACAGAATTATTTATTGTTATACACTACCATTGAAATAAAATTTTAAATAAAGACATATAAAATCGGTCACCCCGCTGTTTCACTTTCCAAACTACGGTGTGGTCAATTCCCAAGATAGCAAGAATTTTATTGGGCTGTCATGACGTCATCATCATTTTAATTTACAATATCTTTTATTTTTCTACTTCTCCAATGTCACTACGTCTACTCTTATAAGATAAATGATTGATATTTCATATATTTTTCAATCAAACACATTTTATTATGGTGATGAATGACGTCACCGCATGACATCCCGATATCTTGGTGTACTATGTGTATGTATGTATGTATTGTGCCATGGTATGTCACACGTACTCGATCTGGTCATATATGGAACCCACTCACCATACGCTACAGAAAAAGGTAAAAGTCGAAACTTCAATAATAACTTTTTTCATAACTCCAAAGTCTAAAGCCAAAAATAATTCAGTAGTTTTTTTTTTACTTTCTAAATAGATAAGTATTGAAAAATGTATTGCACTTTCCATTTAAAACTTATATTACTTTGCCCATGTAGTGCCCACCCCAATATCTGTGGGTAACTCCACTCTTGAAGTTGTTGACGAATATGTCTACCTAGGACAAACGGTCCGATTAGGCAGGTCCAACTTTGCGAGAGAGGTCAATCGTCGTATCCAACTCGGCTGGGCAGCGTTCGGGAAACTTAAAAGCGTCTTCTCGTCCAATATACCCCAGTCCCTCAAGTCGAAAGTTTACGACAAGTGTGTGTTACCAGTGATGACTTACGGCACTGAGACGTGGTCCCTAACTATGGGCCTTTTAAGGAAGCTCAAGGTCACGCAACGAGCTATGGAGAGGGCTATGCTCGGAGTCACTCTACGAGATCGAATAAGGAATGAAGAGATACGTAGACGTACGAAAGTCACCGATATAGCACAGAGAATTAGCAAGTTGAAGTGGCAGTGGGCAGGCCACATAGCACGTAGAACTGATGGCCGATGGGGCCGAAAGGTTCTCGAGTGGAGACCACGCACCGGCAAGCGCAGCGTAGGAAGACCAGCCACGAGATGGGCAGATGACCTCATACAAGTGGCAGGAAGACGCTGGATGCAAGCCGCTTCCAATCGGTCTTTTTGGAAATCCATAGGGGAGGCCTATGTCCAGCAGTGGACTTCTTATGGCTGAGATGATGATGATTACTTTTCCAAAATGGATATTTTATCAAATAATATGATTTATAGGATAGTCCTATCACGGACGTAGCCAGGTTTCGGGGGTTTTTTCCACTTTTATTACGTGCACACAACTACAATACCTGTTTATTCCGTTTTTACCCGACTGCGTAAGTCGGGTAAAAACGTTTATATGTATGTACATAGGTTCTATATGACCGCCTACAGCCTAAACGGCTTGACGGAGTTTGATGTGCGAGGTCATTAGATTCGTCTTCACTCCTTGAGTGTCATAGGCTATTTTGTTTTTGAAATAATAATAACATATTTCTCGCAAAAATAATAAAATACATTTTTTTTTGTTCAACGAACTTTTTTGTAATAAAGAAATGATTTTACCTGAATTACCCTAACGAATGCTCATTTATAATCTTTTACAGCGATTTTACGCATACTTTCACACAAAAAAACGTACACTCAACAGCGTAACGAAAATCGTAAGTTAAGATTGCAAAAACAGTTTTTTTGCAGACGAGTATTTTGTTTTTCTTTTAATAAAGATACTTAGATATTCAACCGCAAACCGCAACCGCCTTATATGCAACCAGATAGGTCTTCCCCTGCTAGTTTAGCTTTCCCCTATAGATTGCGTAATAAAAATACAAGAACATATATTCAACAATCTTTATTGTTGTCAATAAGCAAAGATCACAGATCTCCGCACAGTTCAATACCATTTAAAACATGTTGGCTTCAAAACATACAAGATGTGAATGAGTAGTGATATTCGAAAATATACAACGAATTTAACGTCTTTTATCTTGTCTAAAATTTCTTAACCCGGTTAAGATTTTAAACTTTAAAATCCCAATGTAATGCACTTAAAATCAATAAATGTAGTATTTTTCATAAAATATGTGTTTAATTTTTGAGGTATTATTTTTAAGGCAAGTCAAAGAGTTTCTCTAGGGCATGAATTGAAATTGTTAGTGTACACCTCAAACTAGAGAATTAAGCATGCTATTGGCATGTTAATCATTAAAATCAAACAATATTCAATGGATTTATCGCTTATAATATTTCACATAATTTCGGAACACTTTACAGTCTGTGGTCAAAGTATATGTCTAGTCTAGATGACATATCTGTTTATTTTGTGAAAATATTTTATCTTACACCCAGTATTTTATGCATAACTTTCCCTAAGCACGAACAAGTTGCTAATGGTGTCAACAGATCTTTTTACATAAAATAGATCTACGTTTAACCAACAACTCGCCTGATGGTAAGCGACCATAGACTTCTATAGATACCCCCAAGTGTATGTGCCTAGCGTGTCAACAAGTACGATAAAAATCGTAGTTGACGACCAAGATTTGTTTAATTTCATGTGATATATACTCCCGATTGGATATATGGTACCAAAAATGTGGCACGCAAGGTTTTCATATAAAAGAAGTCGCATGCTCCATCTACTATGTATGTGTAAGCGACGGTGTGGCCAAAGGTGTTATGTATCTTTGTCAGGTTGAAATTTTATTAATTTAATACCTGGGATAAAACAGGATGTTATTCGTCTTGTTCTCTAGTTGAGTTATTTTAGTCTGAAGTGTTGTACGTTGAATAACCTCCTCCTGTCTTGAAGTCGGTAAAAATGACCTCTTTAGACTGCATTTTCGACTCCAGCAGGCAGTCGGGCGGACGCTAGGGCGAGGTAATACAATGACGCTGAAGTTACTTTACATTCCGTGATTTTATATTTAAAAAATTATGAGCGAAAGAAAGGCCCTCTTTTGTGTATGCTAAAGCGTTGACGATAGCTATCCACACGGCGAGGGTCGCTCTAAATAAAATCCAAGAATAGCACCATCATTCCGCTATTTTGCAAAGCCCCGCTGGCACTGAGATCGGAAATGCGGCCTTACAGTTTATTTTATCATTGTGGGTCAAACATTAGATCACGCACAAATACTGTACAACATCAATTTCTAAATGACGATCTTAAAAACTGGAAGCTTTCTGAATATTCAAATATCATACGAGAAGAAAAGAAAAAAGTACACACGAGACTACTGTCTGAGCCGTGCTAACCCGAGATAAAATTAATGAAAACAACCGGACACATAAACTTCTTGTAATTTCGAAAAATTTAAAGTCCATACGTTTATTGGCTGGCTCTTAAAATTGGCAAATATGGGGATTAAATTTGGCGGTCAAGCGCAAATCTATTACTACATAAAAAAAAAAAACAGACCGATAAAGTTGTTGCCCGCGATTGCTTAGTTTGTTACTAAAAGTATTTTTGCTTAGTATTTTTTGGGAAGTAATGAATTTTTCGTTGTTTATACACTTACAATATTACTTATAAACACTGAATAAGCGCATTTTAGTTAAACTTTGTTTTGTTTCGTTTTCGCGCGTGACAGTTCCCGTCTTACAAAAGGTGACAAGTTCTTATTCAGTGAATAAGATTTTAACATGCGTTTAATAAGTAAGACGGTTAATTACAAAGCGACATGTAAGAGACTAGATAATTTCTATGCGCATGCTGTTTATTTTACGAGCACGCTATCTGGATGGACCACGACCAGTGAATGGTCTCTATCATTGGTCACTGATCTTTGTATTGATTTATCTCAGGTTATATTATGTCTCAGACTAAGTCTTAAGATTAAAACTATTTATTCGAGTACTATACAAAAAAAAACAATTCAAATATCGCAGAGATAAATAAAGATGATACAATGGACGATACAGAATGCCATACAATAGTAAAAATGAATACACAAACGTACAAAACTCTGCCAATATATCTTAAATGGTATGAATTGACTTAGAATCGCATTCAAGGCAACATTTGAGGTGGAGAATTAACACACAGGAAGCACTGCAACCCATCATTATTGCATCAATCACAACGGACTTTGGACAAAGCTGTCACTATACAACAGAGACACCTTTGAAAGTGAGGAGAAGAAACGTATTCTTAGGGTGTGACTACACTTTGGACATTAGGCTAGCACTAACTGCGCTTTTTTTTTCAACACCCGACATCGATTCGGCTAGCTACAACCATGCCGCCTGCCCTACGTACGGTTCATTGATGGTGTGTGCCCACGCACGGCCAGCGGCCAGCTCGCGATTTACAAAGGCCACATATGGGAAATGTGCAGCGACGGGGCGCTTGTGCAGATATATGTGTAATTTTTTCTCCGTCGTTTTGCTAATATTGTTGGAAATTGCAGTACTTTCCTTTCAGCAGTCTAAGTTTTAATATATTATGCACCCCATACTGTGATTTCTACGTTTTTGACTATACGCTTAAAGACCGGTACACAGTACATTTACAGCGTCTTGTACACCGTCCTATCTTAGCTAGTCAAGCGCTAGTCGGGCGCTGATCTGGTACGGAATTGTTAAATGGAATACTACTTTATTTCGTAATGCTGTTTAGCGGCAATTATCTTGCTCGCGTGCAACTTTTTTTTTTCAAATTTACAGTTATTGATCAGATTTTCCGCAAGGAAAATTCCAATCAATAATTTTTATATTTAAAAAAATTACACGCGTGTGAGACGGCTGCCGCCCATTCAGCTGCCGATCTGCTGAACACTTTGATAAACTTCACATAAGTTTGAAAAATAATGTTGCAGCGCGCAAAGTAGGCCTGATGTGCCTACAAGGTACGTCGTTAGTTTGCCATAACAAAAGCCTCATGAGGTTTACATAATATATACATTATATAGTCTCTAAATACATGCGCGTGTTTCAACTCTCACTTCAATAGGTGCTTTATGTAGCTTTTACTCGAATCATATAACGACCGAGAGGATTAATAAAATACAAATGTAACATATTGCTATTGAAATAAGAATATTCAATAACATATAAAAATACTAGTTTCAATTTACTAGAAAGGCTTCATGTGAATGATGCAATTGCGTTATGTCATTATCATTATTATTTATCATCAATCTCCATTATTATATTCACACAGTTCATAAACAATAGGTCATTAAACTATATTTAATATCTACAACAACCTTAGAATCTAAGATGTGGCTTATTCTTCATCATATGCCTGTAACAATGAGAAACATATTGTAATTGCCGCTGTTTTTTATTAGCATATCTTAGCCGCTGAGTTTATTATTAGCATATCCACGTTTGGTTTGAATGATAAGTCATGGTTGCATAAGTAACATCACTTTAAATCCAATATGGCGGACTCCCAATGGATGGATCCTATAGGATTGTGGACCAATTTTATATGTACCATCATATCGTGTGAAAGAGATTCCTTAAGAGAATACAAAAATGTCGTTTTTTTTCTTGTTATATAATAACCTTTTACTAAGTAAGAACATGAGCAGTCTCAGAACATTTGCCAATATGCCTCAGCAGCTAATGTCCTAAGATTTAAATCGGTCCGCCGCGCCACGCTTGTATCTCTAAGAGCTATGAAATGTAATCGGTGATATTATCTAATCCAAGAGTTATTACATTCCATTATGTTGATCTTACTGGTACGAATCTGGACACAAAGATACTTCAAATGAAGCGCAAAATTAAAGGGAAAGTTTTGATTTTTCTAGGCTGCGTGTACGCTTTCCTCGCCATGAGTATCTATTCAATAGGTAATTCATATATCAAGGCAATAGAGTCTGCCTATTCCTGTATCATTCGATTCGCACACATTGCGCGAAGAGGGCATTCTCACATTCGCGAATTAACATCTATTATAGCCCTGATCTTAAGAGCAGTATAATTTTGAGATCAAATTTTGACAGCTACAAGTTTAACAAAATGGTGTTCTTACTTGTCAAGTGTTTCCCAGAATGCGAGCAGCACCGCGCGGTCAAGATGCCGCTTGGTGCGGCTTAGATTGAGGACGGTGACGGCCCAGCGTGCCACGTTCGCATCCAGCTTCATCTCGTCGTACTTCAGGTGGAAAGCGCAAACTGAAATACAAATATACTTAGTTATTACTACTATATAGACTAGATAAATATATCACAGAGTCAAATTGAAATTGTGGCAAATTTTGTTTGAAGACGCTTCACTTAGCTAGAGGCGACTCGCATTCTAAGCTTATTACGTATATGATTATAGCTTACTACGTTACAATATATTTACCGTATTAATATAATTGTACGGAACAACCGTGATAGTTTAAAAAAAAATACGTGAGTTGGTAGTCAAGGGCAAGCCTATCACTGGACAAAAAATATTAAATAACAAGCGATAAATCTTTCAAAGTCATTGATTCTCTACCAAATTACTAATATACCTATTATTATGTACGATGGTAAAAAAATAAGTCTCCAATCAGTCCTATTCTTTATAGAAACTGGCTATAATAACGTGCTCAAGTGTATAAGCCCTCATTTCATTTTGAAACTTATAAATCCGCCATAGCATTGTGAAAATGTTAAGTTCCTACCTATTACGGTTCTAAAGATACAGCTACTTAAAAGTAGGAGAGGCAGACAACGTAGCCTCGGTAATAAGCTCCAACAACCTTTGGTACAAATATCTATAAAGCAAAATTATCAAATCCCCATCTTGCCAAATGATATGATTTCTGGTATCAACTAATAGAATATACAGAACAAAATTATATATAATTAATATATATGTAATTTCAGTAAATTACATATATATTAATTCTATATAGTTGAACATACACGAATTCTAAAGAGTTATTAACAACTATACAAGATCAGACATGGCCCCAAATAGATAAATCGAATAGACTTCAATCAACACATCAAGTACTTTTTAAATCACGTTTCTAATCCATATGTTTGTGATAACTTCCATGTAAGTCTAAGATTGTAAAAACGACTACACAATATTGTATTAGAGATCAATAATAAATGGTTAAAAATACATCCAATTTACGGGGCGAAAAGTACTAACATTGGCAGACAATTGATATCATATTTCGTCTTGAGCTGTCATCACGCTGTAATAACGCAAATATTATTCTGACTACGAACTCCGTTATTATAGATGTTCCATAGTAGAGATAGCCAAAACAACATAAAAATAACAGATGTCTATTTGGTATTCATAGGTTTTCGCGTCTCATCAACATCTGAACCACAAGAAGCACACTGCTGGACCTAAACCATTTTTGGAAATCCATAGGGGACCATGGATGTCCAAAAAGACGAGTTGGAAGCGGTTTGCATCCAGCGTCTTTCTGCCACTAGTATGAGTGCGTTTGTCTGTCTACAATGTGGCTGGTCTTCCTACGCTGCGCTTGCCAATGTTTGGTCTCCACTAGAGAACTTTTTGGATCATAGGCGATCATGTCGGTTACTCATTAAAATTAGACGAATAATATTTCGGCTCAAAAACAGATGTGAGTGACCCGTAGTTTTTATTTAAAAATTAGGCGACTTTAACACATATATCTCGTAAATTTCAAGTGACACTGTTGATTATTCAAATACTCGCTGACGGCGCTACACTTATATTAGTGTTTGAGAATGTGAATAGACTCACTATTCGCAAATATCTGCACGGGGTTGCTGTCCCACGGCCATCCTTTGAACTGCCACGCGGGCCCTTGCACGAACACTGCCACCACTCGGTCCCACTCTGCTGCCGACAGCCGGCTGGGATTGTCTACCACACGATATGGTACCTGAGAAACAAAATTTTGTTAATTTGAACTAGAATTAGGTTTTGTTGTCTCTTCTCACTATGAGAAGATGGCCAGCGCCCTGCTGTGAGACAGTTTACACATACTGAGGCGATGGCGGTACGATATCTATAACAAAAGTGTTTTTACCAATTATGGTTACAAAAGTATAATTTTACAATAAAGTAATTTTTTGAACTGGACTCGATTGGCACAGGATCGAGGCAGATGGCATGATAAGAGAGAGGACCCAACAGTGGGATGGAAAGGGCTGGGGATGATGATGATGATGATGAAAGTCATTTTGGTTAGCTTTAATATCAGTCTTCATTGGCGGCAAATCACATTTGTTGAAGAAAAAATTTGATATGAAAAATATTTTTGTATGGAAATCAAACCACCTTTATCTAAGTTCTAATTCCGTGTACTAACCGTCATAGTCGTGGCATTGGTAGGCGCGTGGTCCGGTGTAGGCCCTTTTCTCCTTTGGAGTAATACTTCGTTTTCACGAGCTGCTCCCTCAGCTTTCTTTTGTTCCACTGTGAAGAATCTGCGAAGGTTTTGTCAACAATTTTCATACCGGATAAACACGTTACAGTTTAAGTTAATTTTTAACATGTGAAGTTAATTTTTATTTTCCCTCATGTCTCATAAGATTTTGGCAGCCTTTTCTCACCTTCAAACAATGAAAAAAAAATAGTTTCGCCTGTGCAAAACTTTTATTATTAAATTAAATTAAATACCTATTATATACCTTAAATTATATACCTGATGATTTGAAATTTCGTGTATACTGACTGTATAAATAATTATTTATTGACTTTTTGACAAAGCCCCTTTACAGCTGCACCTAGGTAATTGACAAGGCCATTTTATACAGCCGCTATGTTATTGAATTGTAATTATTATTATTGTACAAAACTATATTGTAATTGACGTTACCAAGTGTTATTTAAATAATCTATGGTCCGAAATAAATTGAATTGAATTATAACTTCGCAAAGTTTCGTTAAAAAGAATGATTTCAAAACTATATGAATGCACAAGCGCGGAATTTTTACGTTGTCCTTTGCATTTGCATTTCCTTTGCACCTTTATAATCTCGGAACCAATTTGTCTCATATTCAAACAGAAAAATTCTGTAATTACGATTATGTGTTACGATTTTAACGATTGGGTTATCATTGTGGAGTGGCTGCTATCCCTCAAAATTTGTCGAGGAGTAATGCCATGTTTTTAACATAGGCTCTGCTCGTATCTTCACTACTAGATTTGGTTAACTTATTACTAAACATGTATATTAAAAGAAAAACAAAATACCCGACTGCAGAAAAGCAGTTTTTGCAGTCAATCTTACGATTTCGTTACGCTTGATACGCTATTGAGTGTTTTATGTAAGAAAATATGTGTAAAATCGCCGTAAAAGACTATAAATGCGCATTCTTTATAATGATTCTACTAAAATCACTTGTTTATTACGATATCTAGTTCGTTAGCGGTTACGAAAAACGAATATTTTTATTTTTGCAAGAGATTTATTATTATTATTACAAAATAATTTTATAGTTTAAAAAACTGAAACAATCAACTTGAAAGTACGCTACTTCGTTACTTGTAGTATTAGAAAGGATTCGGATACATAAAATTCATATCATCATGCTCAGTCGGGTAATAATTAAACAAAACGCTCAACCGTCGAACTAACACTATTTTCACCTTATACACAAGGGCGTCGCGCCAAGGGGAGACATACAATGAAAATTTTCATTTTCAGATATTATCCAAAAAGTAATAAAGCAATGTTTATGTCCAATTCAAGAAACACAAAAATTGGTTCACGAATGGCGGAGTAATCGGTGAACAAACATACAACCTCCATTTATAACCTCCTTCTTTTTGGAAGTCGGTTAAAAATATAGCCTATGACACTCTGGAAGCGAAGATAAATGTCATCGAAATCAAAATCGGGCAAGCCTTTTAGGCTAGGCCGTCATATAGAAACATACATACATACACTCGAATAACATTACCCTCCTTACGCAGTCGGGTTATAAAATAGGTTCCCTATCTATGGTGCTAATTACGAAATATCGAATATAATTTCCTCTAAAACAATATATATATTTTTTTAAAGACACTTTATGAAAATTCCGAACGCACATATGACAAATCGTCTGATAACCAAATCTTTGTAGGACAAAAGTTTTTGTGTATAATAAACAGAAGCCCAATGAACCTAAACTTGATTATCTGATAATTAAATATTTGTAAATATGGTTTCTGGATATAATAAAATGGAAACCTAACGAACATAACCTAATAATTATTCAGGCAAATGTAACATATTGCTAACAAACATATGGAATCAGAAACACGTGTCAAGTAAAACATCTGGAATCAAACAATTCTATGAAACGGATTTTGGGCAAGATTTAAACAAATGTATTTCGGTTTCGGATCATCGATAGGTTACCACTAAAGGGTTACCTATCTATAACCCTAATTACGAAATAACGAATATCATTTCTCCGAAAACGAAACATATATTTTTAATATTGGTAACTCACTTGAAGTCTCGTATTTCGGATCATCGATAGGTTACTAGGTCATCTATCTATAATCCTAGGTATGAAATAACAAATATAATTTCCCCGAAAACGTTTCTTTTTTTAATATTGGTAACTCACTTGATGTCTTGTATTTCGGATCATCGATTGGTTACCATTAAAAATCACGTATCTATAATCCTAGTTATGAAATAACGGATATCATTTCCCCGAAAAAACAAAACATGTTAATTATTAATATTGGTAACTCACTTGAAGTCTTGCAGCATGTCCTTAACGTTGTACATGGATATGAGTGAGGTGGCGGCGGCGGGTATGATGATGATGGGTGTACGTGAGGGCCGCTTGCCGCCGCCGCCGCCGGGCGGAGGGCGCGCCGCCGCCACCGGCAACAGCTCCCGGCGCCCGGGCGTGCCTATTGACGGTGGACCATTTTCTGTACGAAAATACAACATGAAGTCGTTTAAAAAACAATAAAAACCGACTTCAAAATACGCAATTCGTTTATTTGGATGACACATTTCTCCAGGTATTTTGTTATAAAAACCAAAATACTGAACCGATTTTGATATAATTTAAATGGGACCACCTCGGAAGTATATCCTTTCAAACAAAAAGAGAACTTTTCAAATTGGTCCAGGTGTCTTCAAGTAATTAGGGAAAATACGTAAAAAAACCGACATATTAAGAACCTCCTCCTTTTTGGCAGTTGGTTAAAATTAGTTATTATTTATTAGTAGTATTTTATTAATCGACTAAGATGTCAAGTCAATGGGATATGTTAAGTAATTACATTAATGTATTTCTTTTGAATCTTTGCAATATTTTAAGATTTTTTTTTTTTACATCTGGTATCGTTTTTAGCCCCCAAGCCAATAAGAGAGGTCATAAAGGCTGTTATAAATTTTAGTTCTATCGAACTGGATAGTGAAACTAAACATATTGTTTTTAAATTCCACTTAGTTTTATGAAACAAGTTTCCCCCCGTTTTTTTTCTACTAATTTTATTAGCAGTAGAGCTACTAATAGAACTAAACAGACTTGACCTCAGCAATTTTTATTTCTTACCCTTTTTTACTAATCATTTAAGAAAATGAAATCATTTAATACATACGTGGCATCTGTCTAGGATGGTTCGGCGTCTGGGGCGCGCGGGCCGCGACCGGCACACTCGGGCCTTCTGTTACCGACTTCAACGTCATACCGTGGTACGTCCCCATGGTGTCGATTTTGAATCCCTCCGTTTCTGTAATACAAAATGCAAAACATTAATCAGCTTTTAAGTCTAATGTTAATATGCGAAAATTATGTATGTACAATGTGCATTAGCACCAAGCAGCTCTAAAGGCTCTAGTTGCGGATGAAGTTAACTCCAAGCTGGTGCAGGAGTGTGTGCAGGCGCTAAACTGCCTGGGTGAGACCAACAAGGTCACACTAGGCTGGGTACCTGGACACCGTGGCATCAGGGGCAATGAAGCCTCTGATGAGTTAGCAAGATGTGGGTCGGAAGGTGCCTTGTTGGGACCAGAGCCCGCCTGTAGCATCTCCGACTCCACAATAAGGAGGAGCATCAAATCCTGGGGGAAGGAACAGTGCTTGGCACTGTGGAGCCAAAGCCCGGGAATGGTTCACTCCAAAGCGCTTCTCACAGGATTCAGCAAAAAGTTCTCTGAGGAGGCGCTTCTTTTAAGCAAGGGCCAAATAAGGGTTCTTGTTCGCACCCTAACGGGACATTGTAAAATGAATAAACACCTGCACAGAATGGGGCTGGGTGAGAACCCTGAGTGTAGGTTTTGCCTCGAAGAGGATGAAACACCCATCCATGTCCTCTGCGAGTGTGTGGCGCTCCACCACCAGAGGAGCCAGCTCCTGGGAGGACCTATCCTCTACCCTGAGGATGTGAAGGCCTCCGCCCCAAAGTCCCTAGTGAGATTTATGTCACATCTGGGATTGGGAGAGGTGCTGTAACCCTTAGGAGGGAAGTTACAATAGATCCGCGAGGGTCGCAGTGACAGGGAGGCTCATGGCCTCCCACCCTACCTCGAATAAATAAAATAAATGTGCATTATGTATGTTACTCCTTTATGCAGGTATCGCTTATTGAATTTTAATTTAATTTTGATAGATACAACATAGTCAAGATTACGGGAGCTTCCGGAAGATGGTGTATTACTTAAAATTAATGATTAAATAAAAACCGAAATATAGGTCTGCTCAAAAGGACAACAACGCTACAAATTATTGTGGTCAAAGTTCATTACAAGACTTTTCTAACAAATCCAAACACAGCTATGATACGATGTTCTATCATGGAATTCTAGTTCATATCTTCCGGCTCCATCATCAGATCAGTTCGACAGTACCATATTATTGTATTGTCATCAGAACTACATACAGCTGTCAATTTTCATGACGCTAAGATCCTTGGAAGATGGTTAAATTAGTTACCTTAGATTTCATTACATAGTTACATACAGGTCGACCTAATAAAAGCGTGTTAAAAATACAGGCCGTAGAAATGTGACTTGCTAAGGCTGATAACATAAATACATATCCAAATATTGTGCATTGGTTAAATTCGTAATTCAGAACATGACTGAGAAATTGAGTGTGGCCACGGATGGAGCATGTATATCTAGCTAGTCACTCTAGCCTTGAATATAATGAAAATTAATGTAGTTCTTAGAAAACAGAGAAGGCAGAAAGAAATTCCACACACACACCACTTATACATCAAGAATGTATTCCGAAATTGTTTTGGGAATTTCAAGTCAATTAAATCAGTTATACCATTCAGGCTCTACTCCTCTGGTTTAGGACAAGCCATTCCAAGCAAACTCATGTTCTGGCCTGCGAAGACATCTCAATCACATTGCATGCGCATTGATTGCGTTTTGTTCCTTTGCAATATCAAGCAATACATATATTTACCTTCCTTCTGTCTAATAAATCTTTCCTGGTCGTATCTGTTGTACTGAGTCTGTTGCGTTGGAAGAACTGTTGGTGGAGGCATAATCACCGGCGGAGGCCTCACAGCTCCTGGTCTACCTTCCTCTCGAGCTCTGATGCTGGTCAGTAATGCAGTTATACTCTTCAAGAATGTCTGAAAGAAAGTACTCAATATAAAACACATTATATGACACCACAATATGTTTTGGAAAGTGGTAGGAAATACATTGACTTGAAGCTAAGAAAACAGCAGCAGTGGTAGATATGCCACTTGATTATTCAAGTGTCATATCGACCGCCGCTGCCGCTATTTTATATAAATAGAAATAGATATATATAATTGATATTTTTACATCAATGTGTACCCCATCACAAACGTAATATTTTACATTCCTTGTTGTTTTTAGGATTCTGTACCTCAAAAGGAAAAAACGGAACCCATATTGGATCACTTTGTTGTCCGTCTGTCTGTCCGTCTGTCCGGGTGTCAAGACCTTTATCTCGGGAACGCGTGAAAGTATCGAGTTGAAATTAAAACCATATACACAGATCCATAGTCTCTTGCTTCAGAAAGAAAAATAAAATTTCTCAGTTTTCCGTAACAAAAAGTTACAGCCGAAAATGTCGTAAAAAACGCACATTTCGACACAAGGGAATCAAAACCTATGGGGTACTTCCCGTTGACCTAGAACTATGAAATTTGTCAAGAAGCATTGTGTAGAGTACAATACACATATAGGAAAAAATCCGAAACCTGGACATTTTTAATTTAATCACAGAAAAATAGTGTCTTTATGCAAGGAATGAGGGCCCAAATTTGAAAGTGAATTAACCGTATCATGTGGGGTATGAAAGAGCTTCATTAGCATAAGCTTAAAACAGGTTATTAAATATTTTTACGATGTATATTTTTCGGTTTATGAAGGGAAATATAAAAAAATATATATGATTTCCCCCTTTTATTTAGTTTGTACGGAACCCTCGGTGGGCGAGCCTCACTCGCACTTGTACGGTTTTATTTCTTTTTGTATTAAAAAGATCTACGTTTGACCACAAACTCGCCTGATGGTAAGCGACGGTGTGGCCGAGGATTGAACACGTAAATCTAGAAGATATCTATTCACTCTTTATAACTTTGTAAATTTCAAGATTATATTGATTGAAAACAAAATGAATCAATCGCAAATATGTTGAAATTTCTTTCTTAAACCAGCCCTGTTTGTACAAACTGTCCCACTGCTGGGAACGGGCCATCTTCTCATTGTGAGAAGGGCTAGGCCATAGTCTGCCATGCTGGCCAAGTGCGGGTTGGCAGACTTCACACATCTTCAAGATCATTAAGAACTCTCAGACATGTAGGTTTCCTCACGATGTTTTCCTTCACCGTTTGAAGTTGGCGGCTATCAACAATACGCACATAACTTCGAAAAGACAGAGGTGCGTGCCGTGGGATTCGAACCCAGGACCTGCGGATCGCAAGTCAGACGGTCTCACCACTAGGCTGCCGGAAACTTCAAAATGAAATTTATTTCTTATAATAGTTCAAATTCAAATAAAAATCTAAAAAAAACTACATAATGATTAATTGATTATGTTCCTCATTTCTGAAATCTACACTACAGTCAGATCTGATATAATTGTGTAGTTTGGAAGTGAAAATCTTGGTCAATTAAAAACGGGATATTGTCCCGAGTCGACGTCTATTGGCGTTGTTAGAGCAAAGCAAGACGAATTACGACGTAGGTATTTTCGCTCATATTACGTGGACGAAAGTACGAGAGGTTTTCAGGTAAGAATAGGTAGGATTCCATAAGTGTGATCTTTCCTTTAAGCAGTACTTACTTTTCCATTGCTCTGTAATACTGTGGTCCTAGTTCTCCATTGTCTCTCCCGGCTGATAATGTCTTTTGTAAGATCTACATCATAATCCAGGATAGCTCTCAAGTCTGATCCAACAACACCAAGAGTGTCTGAGTAATCATTACTTTTGATAGTTGTCCTTTTTTTCGCCAAACGCTTTGCTTTGATTGCTGCAATCTTCTCCACTGACATAGCCTCAGACAGAGACCTAGAAACAAAGTATTTATTACATTAAAATAGTGTAATGAATAAAGTCATCTGAATTTGAAATAAAATATATTAGGCTATTTAATTTCAGGTGAAAAGGTTTCAGATGTAAGTAATTGCAAACTATTTGCAATGCCTAATAAATTTTCACCTCCAGCCTACAGCAAACATGTGTGGCCACATAATTTATGTTCTTTGAGATTGAGTTGTAGGATGTTGTATCGAAACAGTGAGAAAGTAACCACTTTCTTTCTCACTGTTTCGATACAACATCCACACAACGTTCCAAGAATGAGATAGAGCGATGAGCATAGTGGACATCGGAGTGATGTCCACACTACTCTATTACCTACTCTATGTAAATCAAGGATCATTTATGTTATCAGAAAAAAAAGGGAAAGGACGGTGATGGCACAAATCATCACACAAAATATTTTATATGTTACATTATACAGTGTTGAAATATAGCACTATAAATAGTTTGTGATGCATGAGAGACTGAGACTGACGTATCCATGTATAGATAAACCGCTTAACTGAGTCTGTTCCTGGGGTATGGGAGCGGTACGGGAGGGGTTATATTAAGTCAGTCGGGCGTCAGCATTGCTAATACATGTGAACCCTCCCGTGCCGCTCCCATACCTCAGGAACAGACTCAGTTAAGCGGTTTATCAATAGTATAATGAATATTTATTATTGCTGTTGTTGCGCGATGCTTAAAGGTGTCTTAAAACCACTATAACGTGCCATACCATGACCGTAATAGGAATGTGTCAGGCAAAAAAATATTCATTGTATTGAAAAGTATGAGACTATGTCCACTAGAAGGTCCAGTCAGCGACCAGCACCGTCACCGCATAGTAGAGGGTATCGTGTTGTTTTCCATGCCTGACACGTTTCTATTACGGTCATGGTATGGCACGTTATAGTGGGCAGACACCATTACCGGTAAATTTCGCATTTTTCATACAAAAATAAAACTATTCTACTCTGCTCTTAAATGGTATCCCCTTTTCATATGGTTGGAACTATTAAGGGCTATCCCTCTACAGTTTGCTTTTCCAATATTTTAATTTTTTGTATTTTATTTTTTCCTTTTGTATTTATTTTTACTTCAGAATTACAACAAAATTTAAAAATGATTAATTGAAATTGGTTAATGTTTAGGGGTAGAAAACAGTTTTCTGCTATTTGTACGGGACATCGCGCGACAACAGTTCTCTTAAGTTAGTCTCAGTATAACTAAAGTATAATTATTGCTAATTTTCAATTATTATTGTAAAAGTTGTTTGTATCATTGAAATTAACTATTTTTAACGGATTTATCGCGTATATACGTAAAACAATATACGCGATAATTCTGATGATATTGATGCAACCACACACTGAGTACTATACGATACTTCTGTGTGGAACCGTCAGAATGAGAAAACGACACCTGCTAATTGCGTATCAATATAAAAATATATTGAGAGAAACATCAGGGTATGTGGTGATGGGCCATCCCTGCATTTAAAATTATTTTATTATGAAAACTAATGTGGTTGTTCCACATTTTTATTTTTGTACCAGACAAGACGTCCTTCGGGAGTGACGTCTGCGCTGCTCCTTTTGAAAAAGACCGTCGTATGCGGTTGAAACTATAGCCGGAGAATTCGGCTCAAATTAGAATTATTTGTTTTGATTTTGATAGCATGTATTAATAAAATAATTTACAATTAAGATAAATAACTATCTATGATGGTATGATTATAAAACTATATCATTGAACAAAACCAAAGTTCTTACTTAATATTATCAACAGTGACAGATGCCTCCTTGGGTGCATCAAGACGAGCAGCCAGTTGCTCCCTGACTTTTTGCACATGTGTCTCTTCAATACGAGGTTTCTTTGCCACTGACTCGCCTCCTTCATGGTCATGAGTTCTTTTCACCTGAGAAAAAAAATATGAAATAAAGTTATAAAACTTCAATTAGTAATTTTGTCATTAAATAGACATCATCATCTACTTTGTATTTGTTTATGTTGTAATGATTTATTTATTTCTTTATTTATTAGGTACCAACATTTCATACATCAATACATTGTTAAAAGTTACACATGAACATGACACAAATTCGAGCTAAAAGTTAATTACTTAATTGTAATTATTCCGTTTTTAGCAGTCATAAAAAATATTAATTAAAAAAAAATATTTAAAAACAAACTTTTATTTAAATGCTCTAAAAGGAAGAAAATAAAATTTGAACGCAATCAAACCCACCATTTTATTAAATAATAAAATTTATATTGATATAAATAAAAGCTTATCGTGAGATTTCAAACAACATCGTACCTATCTACTTAGTAATATTTAATTCCAACAAAAGACTTAGATGCGTTCTTATCATTTGCTTAGAATTAAAGTTAGTTTGTTCTTTTGAAAAAAAAAAAAAAAATGTTTGTGTTCTCGCAACAAGCATTTATTTATATCAATATAAATTTTATAATTTAATAAAATGGTGGGTTTGATTGCATTCAAAATTTATTTTCTTCCTTTTAGAGCATTTAAATAAAAGTTTGTTTTTAAATATTTTTTTTAATTAATATTTTATTTACTAGACTAAAAAATAGTGCTTGTCAAGACTATTCAAACGAGTCCAAACTCGACGGTTTTATCTCGTTTAGTTTAGGAGTTCCTATGGCCACCTTCCGACGCCATCTTGAGACCCTGGATATCACGTAACACAAGAGTGCTTGTCAAGACTATTCAAACGAGTCCAAACTCGATGGTTTTATCTTGTTTAGTTTAGGAGTTCCTATGGCCACCTTCCAACGCCATCTTGAGTCCAGCTTTATGGTACCATTTTATTGCATTGTCACCGAAGTTACGTAAGTAAACCAAATTTCAACCAAATCTAACAACAGGAAGTGGTTATAATTTAACTCGCAAGATTTGTCCCACACTAACAGGGCAAGTTGAATAAAAGCTTTTAAAAATATTGGAATAGTCATTAAAATCAAACAAATTTTAACAGATTTCTCGCAAAATTATTATATTAGAATTATTAAAATAGAATATTAAATTTATTTCAAAAAAGCAGATTTATTAAAATCTCGGCCTCACCACAGATCTGCGATATTTGTTGACACCTTGAGTGACTTCTCTATGCATAGGGAATGTTTTGCATAAAAGTAATAGGCAGTAGTAATTATTATTTTCATAAGATAAAAGACAACTGTCATATAGTCTCACCTGTGACCATGGATACTGCAGTGTTTGAAAGATCAGGTCATAAAATATATTCAATATATTCATTAAAATGTTTAATTTGAATGAATAATAACAAAAATCCTCAAAAACATTAGTAAGACTAGCCTGTTAAAATAGTTCAGTTTTGAGAAGAAACAATAAAATAATAAGTATTTATAAGATTGCTTTACATACTCCATTTCTATCTTCAAAAATACAGAATTACATGAGTACAGTAAGCACTCTCTTTCTCTCTCTCTCAGCACACTCTCCTATATACTCTAAAAGGACTTTATGTATATTGAGATTATATTATAGGGAATCAATATAATTCCTTTAAGGCCTATAGAGTGATATTAAGAGAGAGAGAGGCCTAGATTGAGTGAGAATGGCTATAACATGTGGAGTTTCTTTTAAATCTTCTTACCTGTGTTGGTATTTCCAATGGTGCACTTTTGTCAATAGATGCACATGTGGCAGTTTCACCATTCAAATATGCCAATATATCTTTACGATCTGGACGACGAACAGCAGGAATGTTAGCAGCCTAAAGGAACATAAATTTGAATTATACTCCTTATTTTGACACAATTTTTATTTATATAAATAACAAATCTCCATACCGCAGCTTGCCGCACATAAACTGGATGTGTCAGCTGAATATGTTTAAGAATAAATAGAAGGCATTCCAACGTATAGTACTCTTTGATACTGCCTTCTTTGCCAGATCTGGAATAAATAATTTCGAAATTAGTCTTTAACTTCAGTGAAAGCAAATTTCCATCAGCATGGTTTTTACATACCCCCACATAAGATAGTTCGTCTTGACATTTTTCGGCCAAGAAAATTCACCAAATATAATCTGATTATCGCGTTCTATAATTTCTTTTTTGTTTACGTTGTACTGGCGAAGTAAACTGAGCGGATCCGCCATGATTACCTCGTAGCGCTATCGCTTGTCTGCCAACCTTATGTTAATTTTCTTTAGTATTAATAAACACAGCTGGAGTAACACTGAAACAAGACACGTTATTATAGTGAAGTTTTATTCAGAAGAATTTAAGCCACAAAAGTGAATAACTAAAAATTAATCGCAACATTTTCACATTTCGCCACTTTGCTCGACTGTCAATAACTGTCAAGTGGCAACTGTCTAATTTTGTCATTGACATTATGAATTTGTAGCATTTAATGTCATAATTTTGATGTCAATGAATGAGACGATCAAGCACCAGAAGCTATCAAACGAAGATAAAAAACTTCCAAAGATAGCCGGCTACGTTGTATGTTGGGGAGGTAACTGGGAGGTAACGGGGTTTATTTCGGTTGCACTGAAGTATATTATAAAGGTCAATGTTCGGTTGCCATGGAGATGTTTTAGTTGTTGATTTTGAGACGTCAAAGAAATTATAAGTATCAAATATTTAAGTGCAATCTTTTAATTATTTAAAAGATATTAAGTGGTTAGGTAATGACGTGTTCGTAATCCACTGTATAGACACACTCTGCAACGTCATATATTTTATTTACAATTTGTTTTATTCAAGAAACTTGAAAAAATCCTAATACTTGACACTGGCAAATGCTTTAATGCGGGTTCAATACAAAAAAGAAGAAAAGAAGAACAATGATCGTTTCCATAGACTATAGTTTACAATTAATTCTCAACGGAAAGTATCAACAGATGGCGTTAGCTTCTGTTTGATACAGAAAAGTCAAATCAAAATTGTTTTCCGTGTGTTTTCCAAACATGGCTGCCGGTCTGGTCTAATGATACTTTTGTGGTTTTGTTGTTAAATTTAATATAATTTTACGTAACTGTATTTCGTCGCTGAAAATAATATGTCATAGTGAATTTAGTTACATTTACAATGACTTCTACTCCTAAGGCTGATAAATGCGGGCAAGGTAAGTAAAGCGTAACGTAGTGCTTTGGTATTTTAATAATTTTGTTTCAGTGATCATTATGAATATATACTCTGAATAATCTTCTAATCTCTAAAGTATTTTAATTAAAGTATGTATCTACTGTTACTAATTAATTTTATGGAATATGCTTTGCTACTATTATTACAATGTAATGGCTTCTTTAGGTATACACAGAACTAAATTCCTGACTCGAAACCTACCTACAATACTAATAGTTGGCATCCCACAGTTTTCCTGTATCATTTGTCCTATACTCCCTAAAGTTATTGACATTTCTAGTATCACAGTTTTATAAAAAAGTAATTCCATTTGTTTGCCTAATTTCATAAATATTTGTTGTTGTTAACCTATTGACTTCCAATGGTAGGTTAGACAAGACTTTGCTTGAGTTTTTCAAGCTTTTGTGGTCTTGAACTTACCTACAGCCTATGCAATACTTTAATGTATTGTGAATTAACCCATATTATATACAAAATAGAACTTTCCTACATATCCCATAGACCAATAATTGGCCAAGAATTATTATTGCTGGCTTAAAATAAGTGTAGCTAATTACTAATATGATTCTGTTTATATTTTATTTCTGATTTTGTTAAACTCATTTTGTTATTGGTCAAGATTTTACTTTTAAAAGTGTTTGTATTAAATCAATCGAGTGAAATAGGTAGAATTTTGAAATTTTCACAGAGTATAGGATGTTGTGGCAGATTTTTTGTATGTATTAGTATTTGTCTAACAAATAATAATAAGTTAAAAACTCAGAGGGGACGGGACTCCATACAAACAATTATTTATTCTATTTTTTTTTCTTGAATTCTCTAGGAGAAATGGTAATGAATCCATGTAAAAAAAAGTAGTAGTGTAAACTAATTATTGGGGCTTGATAAAACTATTTTTATAATATTAAATATAAATAATTATTATTATACCTTTAGTGTAGGATCCCATAATGTGAATTATAAAAAGAGAGATTGAAGTTTATTTTTTCTACTTATCCTAACTACTAATTTTGAATTTGTTATATAATTTTTAATTGACAAAAAGGAGGAGGTTATCAATTAATCAGAATCTTTTTTAGGGTTCCGTACCTCAAAAGGAAATAACGGAACCCTTATAGGATCATTTTGTTGTCTGTCAAGACGCATGGGAATCAAAACCTATGGGTTACTTCCTGTTGACCTATAACTTTGAAATTTGGTAAGAAGTATTGTCATATTGTACACATAAAGGAAAAATTCCGAAAACTACATTTTTAATTTATTCACATAAAATAGGGTCACTATGCAAGGAAGGAGGGTCCACATTTTAAAGTGCTTTAACCATATCATGTGGGGTATTATATGAAAGAGCTTAATTAGCACAAGCAAACAGGTATAAAATATTTTTACGATGTATATTTTTCGATTTATGAAGGAAAATATATAAAAAAAAAAAAACTTTTTTCTACTAGTTTGTACGAAACCCTCGGTGGGCTAGTCTGACTCGCTCTTGTCCGGTTTTTTAATGTATATTCTCTGATTACTTGAAGACGCCTGGACCAATTTGAAAAAAAAATTTTTTGTTTGAGCGATATATAATTCCCAGGTGATCCCATGGTCATCAGGTCAGGATCTGATGATGGAATCCTGGCGAATTTAATGAATTATTGAAATTTCATAGGCACACTTGAAGTAAATTGAGTATTTAGTGTCTCATGCGTTTGCTTCGAAATAGAAGTTGTTCAGTTTTTTATAAATTATATACATACTTGTTTGGTGAATGTTTGGGATTTTGGGTTTGGAATTTTTCCCAAGGAATAGAAAAAAATAAATGAATTTACAATTTGAAATATATGTTTTAGCCCTGCAGTCAGAGTTCATTTTGTAGTGTAATGGTTTGGAAGCCTCTATGTGTAACTCATACTTTGCTGGACTTAATATGCTCTGCCAAGATATACAATAGAAATTATATTCATGGTTAGTTGGCATGTAGTCATAATCAAACTATGTTCTATGATCTTGGCGACGTATCATAATCCTAACTGATATTATAAAGCTTAAAGTAACTGTCACTCTATCTGTTTGTTACATGGTTTTATATTCATGATCAGTTGTTACAAAATTTGATACATGGATAGCTTGAACCTGAATCAAATGCAATGTTAAACTCAATAGTTCTGATTAGATAACCTATCCTTCTGTCTGTTTACCTTTTCACACACAAACGGCTGAAACAATTGTTATGCAATTTGGTACAGAGATAGATGAGCAAGTGGAGACAGATAGGCTATATTTATTTCGTCATCATCAATGATTTTCATTAATATGCGGGTGAAACAGCTGGGCACATCTAGTCCTAAATAATCCGTTTCTTACCTTTTCACAACCAAATGACTGAACTAATCATTATTAAATTTGGTAAGAGGTAAGCTGAACCTAGAGAGTGACATAGACTACGTGGGGCTTACCGAAAAACGTTACTTAACTTTAACCAACGTCTTAAGTTGTCTGTCTTCTTTCCGCAAGTGTCATTACGTGTCAGCCAGAAGTTGACAAAATATGTTAAGTATTGCTTAAAGTTAAGTAACGTATTTCGGTAAGGCAGCGTATCTCAGGGCACAATTATTTTGATTACTAAAGAAATTGCTTGTCCCACAAGCAAGTTCTTTGCAAGAACTTTGCGTCAATTTAATGATTTTCTAAGAAATTATTTTTAGTTAAAATTAGCAGTGCTAATTAATAGAAGCACCTTTTATTTATCAGAACGAAAAACAGCCCTTTTTAAACTATCACGGTAATTCAATAAATGCTATATTTATTAGTAACGGGATATTTACCGTTAATTTTAAGCTCGCGGATATTACGGCGTCTGACTCAACTGTAAAATATTATGCAATTAATGTAATATTTACAGCAAATAATGTCATAATGGGTATATCTTGTCTTGATCGCTCGCGTATCTGTTAGCAAATATCGAGAAAGTTTTCCGTCTTCCTACAAAAACTTCAATTGGGCGTGAAGTGAAAACCGGCGGGAAGTGACCAAAGCAATCATAATAGAAGTACTTAAACTACTTATTGTGATTCAAGTGAACACTTTCTATTTATATGTAAAGCTTTGGGACTTAATTTAAATGCTCATATTTTACTGGCATTCTGATTCAACTGAATTATATGGAATACAGAGGTTTTGGGCTAATTTAGAATTATATATGTATGTGCATAGATAATCCTATGTCGAGTATTCTCATCTGACACAACTAACGATACCATTTGATTTTTTATGGAATTCTCACTGTATCTAATGTAATCTAAATACATTTTGATGAAATTTGGTTTGTAGGTAGATTAGCGGACGATAAATCGATCTTGCTAGGTTTCATTTTTAGTGAACCCGGGTTTGCTCGTATTTTCAGTAATAAAAAATCCGAGTGGAGCTCGGTCGCCCAGGTAATGAGTATTATACTTCATAATCATCAGCCTAGGTAATGTTTGTCCATTCCTGGACATAGGCCTTTCCTAAGGATCGCTACTTTGCACGGTCTTTTGTTATTCGCTTTCACCCAATGCCTTACTCTACGTTTGCCGATACGGTGTCACCCAATGATGTCCGCGGCTCTGCGTGGCAAGCCTCAAGTAAGGTAAACGCCCGACTCGTCTTCAGTCGCGACACGTCGGGCACCGCTTTTACACGCGTGAAAAGTATCGTAATTATCGGGTATATCGTGCTTCATACATGGATTTTAAATAATCGATAGGAGTGTTACTGTCTTATATTTTAGCTTCGCAGTAGAGTGTGTCCAGCAGTTATTAAACTGCGAAGTCGATGGCTTGTCTTCAGGAATTGTGCTATGGGAGAACGAGATTAGTGTCGAAGTTTTCTAAATGCTGCCTAGCCTCGCTGAATCCTTCTAAAATTATTATATTTAAAATTTGAAATTATTATAATAAAATATATATTGTGTTCAATTCAATGTTCATTCTATAAAATAAATATATAAATAAATAAATATTGTTGGACATTTCACACAACACCATCTAGCTCAAACTAAGCAAAGCTTGTACTATGGAAATTAGATGGCTGATTGAATACATACATATATACTTTTTTTGTTAATACATATTTATGATACATTGAAACACCCAGACACAGAACAAACATCCATGCTCATCACACAAATATTTGCCATGGGTTGGGATAGTACCTACAGCTCGGGAGGCAGTCGTACTACCAAAGAGCCATGAGGCCTGTCAAAAAAAATGACAAAAAAATAATTGTAAAAAAAATGTTGAACAAAATTCGGTGGTTATCAAAACCATATCTGTTTTGATAACTACTTTATTTCTCAGTTGGGGTTTCTGTCGTATTTATTTATTTATTTATTTACAAATGAGTGCCACGCTTACAGTTTGTACCAAAGCGCGCAACACTCTAGCATTACATGATCATATAAGTAGGTAATAACATTATAGTTTGCTAAATAAATATATGAAGATAGGTAATTGTATAAATATGCCAATAAAATCAAAATAATATAACATGTCAAATAATCAAATAATACCGATCAAAATAATAATTTAGTAATTAAAAAATGGAACGAGAGAGAAGAAGAAAAGTACAATTCAATTTTAAAAAAGTAATAAAAATTATATCGATACAATTAAATTAATATAAATTAAATAATAATAATAAATTAAATACACAAACACATAAAAATATCAATAACAAAACAACAAATAAAACACATAACTAAAGTACATAAAACAATCAAACAGTATAATAATTACTTAAATGTTAAACACTCAACACACGACTTGACTACGACGTGCGGAAAATAAAGACTAGTCGGTCGGCATCTCATCTACAATCCCATATTAGTAATTTGGGAGATTATAGGAAACACATGAACATACGTACAACACAATGCATACACTGACAAAATCACAATAACATTCGCGTAAATGGTACTCATCATCATCATCATCTCAGCAACAATAATTTTATTGCTGGACATAGGCCACTCCATGGATTTGATTTCCAATAAGACCGGTTGGATGCGGCTTGCATCTAGCGTCTTGCTGTCACTTCTATGATCCTGCGTCCAGTGTCCACATTGTGCCATGTCTTCCTACGCTTCGCTTGTCGATGCGTGGTCTTCACGTGCTATGTGCCCTCCCCATTGGCATTTCAAATTGTTAATCGGCTGTGTTATGTCGGTGACACGCACAGTATAAAGAATTATAATATAATAAAGTTTACGACCAGTGTGTGTTACCAGTGATGACATACGGCACTGAAACGTGGTCCCTAACTATGGGCCTTATAAGGAAGCTCAAGATCACGCAACGAGCTATGGAGAGGGCTATGCTTGGAGTCTCTCTACGAGATCGAATCAGAAATGAAGAGATCCGTAGACGTACAAAAGTTACCGGCATAGTCCAGCGGATTAGCAAGTTGAAGTGGCAGTGGGCAATGCACATAGCACGTAGAACTGATGACCGATGGGGCCGAAAAGTTCTCGAGTGGAGACCACGCACCGGCAAGCGCAGCGTAGGAAGACCAGCCACGAGATGGACAGATGACCTCATACAAGTGGCAGGAAAACGCTGGATCCAAGCCGCTTCCAATCGGTCTTTTTGGAAATTCATGGGGGAGGCCTATGTCCAGCAGTAAACTTCTTATGGCTGAGATGATGATGATGATGAAAGGGAGGGACCCCGAGCATAGCCCTCTCCATAGTGCGTTGCGTAGCAAGTCGGGACTCATACAGATATATTTTATTTATAATCCCGTAGTTGTATGTCAGATGTGAAACAATAATGAAAGAGGTAAATAATTAATATCATGGTAAAATATTTTGTTTGTAATATACGCGTAGAGTATGGACACAATAAATACGCGCAATAGTTATTACGCGCTAACCCTAATCGGCATTCGTAACGGGATTGCGCACTGTATACTATTTGAATTAGACATTCCAGCTTACCGGAGCTGGTGCAGACGCGTTGTTATGTGTTCCGTTCGCCTCGTCTCGGTGCCCGATTACATATTTTATTAATATTCCTGTGGTTTCAGCAACGGACGAGATTCTCTGAATGGGAAGTACCGTTTTTAATAGCTCTTGATGCAATTGACGGTTGGACTTTTGTTATGCGAGAGTGACGAGATGCAAGAAACAATTGAACCTGTTAAAGTAGAAAGAGAAAAAAGCGACCAAGTCCAAGTGTCGTGCCATGCACAAAATAGGGTTCCGTAGTTGTACATCATAATTTATGTGAACTTAAATAAGGATTTTGTTACATACGAGTTAACTTATGTGTTAATTCAAATGAAATTTGCACGAAATTTTCATTTCTTCTCTAAGTAAGTAATTTTTAAGTTGATCGACTATTATTCGTTAACTTGTAAAACATACCTAGCCGTGATAGTTTCCCTTTTAATATCTTTACTTATGCTAATAACATGATTTTTTCATAATTTTTTCATATCTCCAAAGTAAACCGTTTAGCTGGTAGATAGCTGGGGGTTAGCCTCTAATTGTCACTTCAAAGTTAAATATTTCGAAAACGGATATCTACATTGAAAAATGGTTTTCACACACCCGCATTGTTTTTTGATTATCTATCCAACGATAGGGTAGATGGGGAAATAATTGTCACCAATAGGGGTACCCCAAAAATATTTTTTTTCAAGATTTTATTCTACGAAATTCTACTTTTTTAGCGTTATTAAAATGTTTGTTGATTCCAAATTACAGCTTTCTAGTACGAATAGTCTTTGAGCTAAGCCACGGACAGACGGACATGGCGAAAGTATAAGGGTTCGTAGTTGACTACAGAACCCTAAAAACTGTCTTATATCACGTCTTTTATTCGATGATAGACTTGTTTTACTGCGAACTCTTGATGTTAAGAGGATCGTTGAAACCGCAATGCAAATACATTGCACATTTTTTCCATACAATTGGAGAAAACTATTTTCTATTCCAAAAAATAACCGAATTTCGATGATTGTTTTTAAATTTCGTAGTACTACGAGCAATCCGTATAAATGCGCTATGCCCGTGTTGATCGCATGTCATAGCATAGCCATTTTACTCAGACTATATAAACAAAATGTGGCAGTTGGATGTATTTCCATGGGGGTGGCCTATGTGGACTTCTTATGGCTGAGATGATGATGATGATTCAGTAAACAGTTCATACATGAAAATAAAGAAGCTTCTATATCAACTCCATTCTCGTGTGAGTTATCGTTAAATAGGTATTTTAAATGATACCAAGGTTTTTTATTTCACTTTTTTATCTTGGGTGTCTCCCTGCATTTCCAAACTATTAAACCTATAAATTCTATAGTAGGTACAAAGTTGGAATTACATAGTGGATAACCATAGTAATAGACAATATCAAAAACTTTAATGAGTTTATTTTTAAAATTTTGGTCGTCCCATCAAAGAAAGTAAAGGACAATAATATCAGATCCAATGCACGTTCGCCGATATGTATCCGTGAAAACATTGACAAACTAGCAACTCCTATGTAGCCTTACTTTTCTTAACAGAAACAGATTTTGTACACAAAGCATCATTAGCAAATACATCGAGATATTATGAACGTGGATGGATGTCGAGGAATGTCTGCTTAATGCAGACAGATAGAAATCCGTTCCACATGTACTTCTCGACGTTGCAGTCACGAAAGCTGCCTGAACGTGATCGCGGTCATCCAATTTCCTAGTCGTCGTTATAGGAATTCCACGGCAGCTGCTTCTATTTTCCCTAATTAAAAGTTGTGTTTCTCTTGTTGTATTTTATCGAGCCATGCTGAGTGTTTGTTTCATCCTCGACAAAGATCTGCGGAAACCAGCACGGGCAGTAACGGGACCGTGCCCGGGACTGTGTAGTGTTTCAAACGCGAATCTGCGGTTAAGGTATCTTACTAATAAAGCAAACCTGCTACTGTCTCAACATTTCCCTTCATATAGTCGCATGGCGTTGGCGATGTTTTAATTCTTAAAGGAACACAAATAGATCTATGTTACGTCTAGTCATTATTATAATAGAACCACTTACTTATCATAGCATCATCCAAGATTGCGTTTCCGTTTAAACCTAGATAAACATCTTGCGCAATTTTCTTTCGAAATGAACCTTTAATGCAATAACGCTTGCAGCATTTAGGTAACAATTTATTTTCTTCGCATCCATCATCATTACAGCATTACATGAAAATATCGCAATATACCTAGGAACACAAGTATGCTCTGTAACGCGTATGGATTATAGTACTTATACAGTTATTCGTGCTATTTCGTAATACTCTGAATACAGAGACCCGTTATATGGAACCCATTTGCACTCGCCACATGTTACCTCGATTACGGGGCTACTCTCATAACGTCTCCTATGCAAATGTTGGGTTGAGACTTGTGTACGCCAATTCATCTCACCTCTAAGAGTTTCTTGATTGATGTTGATGACGGTTGTCACATCTCGGGGCGGGTCGATCGCCTTGAGCTGCTAAGTAGCCGCATGTAACCATATATTACTGCAGTTCGTCTTGACTTGTGTTAAAAGTGAAAGGATTCGCATAACAAGTCCTTCGTTTTTGGGCAAGCCTTCTGCTTCTAAAGCATGTGCGACCCATTAGTTACCGATGATTGCTTAGCGTGACTGCAAATGGAAGGTCGTTGTTTCCGAATAGATTTAAAAGCTGACCTTACAATTTATGTTACCCGGGGTTTTTTTTTTGAATTGCAAATGTGCTTTAATGTAAGCCCCATCTTCAATGTGTGTATTTGTCATTCATTGTGTCCATACAATGAGATTTGTTGCCTTATGTATTATCTTTCAGGTTTCCCTAGCTTGAATTTGTTTGAGATTATATTGATAATCATGAAAACGGAAACTTAAAGATGAGAAACACTCTTGTATCAGGGTGTTTAGCCATTTCTATTCCCTAACTAAGTATTTACCAACCTCCAAAACCTGGTTTGGACCTGGTTTTTGATCAATCGAGATATATGCTGATGGCATGGCGTGTCTAAGGTGCTGCGTTGTTACTTATTTCTAAATATCAGCACGAATCTCGCATTGGAACATTAGAGACGTGAGAATCTCGCGTGTGAATTACTATACGCCGATTATGTTCAATTATACCAATTGACAAATTGCTATTGAAAGGTTTACGACCTTCAATTCAACCAATGCTACAGGTACAAATGCTAACAATTACAGTTACAAACACCACGAAAAGTACCTTACCGACATTTGGTGGGGATATTTCAACAAAAGTTCTTGGACTTATTCAATCTGGTGATTCCAGCAACTTGTTGACTCTGGCCGTATTGTATAGGAATTGCCAGTTAAATGTATATTTGTTATTCTAAAGATCTGCTTGAAATCGTTTGTTATTGTAGTCAAAATCGCGACGTTATTTTGTAAGCTTGCATCATGGGCCTTGCACTGCAATTCGCTCCATCATTACGGTTTTATTGCATAGTGTCGCCTGCGTGATGAGCCGCTCTGTAGCCGCAGTGATGAATAAAGCCAGCCATGACGTTGCGGTGAACCGATCGTAGTTTTCGTAATGTCACAAAAATACCAAACACGCGACGCGCATTTAAGCCTTTTTCAAAAGCACCTATATAAACATTTCAATGAGGCTTACACGAAACCAGATCGACTCATACAATCATAAAATATAAAGAATGAACATGTATAATGTACAAGTGCGTTGCATCAGTTCGAAATGGTGTCAGTGCTGTAAATTACAGTATTTAAAGTCATCGGTTTCAATGATATAGTTATTTAATTCATGCCGTAATGGAATCAATACCGTTAAAAAGTTCTTTATGGAGAGGATGCTGTATCGTATAATGGAAGAGCTCGTGTAGTGATCGGCCAATCTACCTAGAAGTGTAGGATCCCGGATTACTAGGTATCACGAATACGGTTGGCTTATTGGAAAGTGAGCAGCGCAGGCCGTGGACGGTGGCCATGCCTGTGCGGGCTCAGGAGTTTCAAGACAGGCTTAATTCAACGATTTACCATGCCAATCAAAACGTTTGATTAACATTTAACCGCCTTCATCGAAAATTCAAATCTTTGTTGCTTGGGATTCGAATCTGTGCACTACACAGAAGTAAATCGCACTACTGAATGAGCTATTATCATACATTAAAAATATTTCTATTTAAAAATATATTCTAAAGAATGTTCATTTAAACGAATTGTTAACGGTTCTGCACATACTTTCTCTCGAAAAACGTACACTCAACAGTCAACCTCATAATATCAAGAGTAACAGTTACAATACAAACATTGGCTATTTTGTTTTTTAGGGTTCCGTACTTCAAAAGATAAAAAGGGAACCCTAATAGGATCACTTTGTTGTCCGTCTGTCTGTCCGTCTGTCCGTCCGTCCGGGTGTCAAGACCTTTATCTCAGGAACGCGTGAAGGTATCGTGTTGAAATTAAAACCATATACGCAGATCCATAGTCTCTTGCTGCAGAAGGAAAAACAAAATTTCTCAATGTTTGTAAAAAAAAATTACAGCCGAATATGTCGTAAAAAATGCACATTTCAACACTCCTAAGGGAATTAAAACCTATGGGGTACTTCCCGTTGACCTAGAACTATGAAATTTGGTAAGAAGCATTGTGTTAGAGTACACATATAGGAAAAAATCCGAAAACCGGAAATTTTTAATTTAATCACAAAAAAATAGTGTCTTTATGCAAGGAATGAGAGTCCACATTTTAAAGTGAATTAACCGTATCATGTGGGGTATCATATGAAAGAGCTTAATTAGCATAAGTTAAAATAGGTTTTTAAATATTTTTACGATGTATATTTTTCGGTATAAGAAGGAAAATATACAAAAATATATGATGATTTCACCCTTTTATCTTCTAGTTTGTACGGAATCCTCGGTGGGCGAGTCTGACTCGCACTTGTCTGGTTTTATCTATTAATATAACTCGTTGATGTCATGCTTTAAATTTCATCTTTACACGTTTTATCAATTTTATGTATCATTGTTACTTATTTCATATTTTTTTTTGCGGAAACATCAAGTTAGTTACTTATTTCTATATTTCCTGATTACGTTATAATCAATGTGCGATTACGTCTGCAATGATATTCTTTTTGTAAACAAATATTATATCTGCTAGTTGTCGATCGATACGATGTTGGTTCTCTCGTTTCTGGTGTGCTCATTTCTAAACTTGGTGTCTGTAATGGATTGTAGAGTTCCGTGACTTTTCACTCTTTTATTTGTTTTATTTCGTGACCATCCAGTTACCGTTCATTTATCAGCGACATAAAAACAGAATTATCTATAGTCGATACAACTAGTGGAAATTTTTAAGTATTTCATCGTAAGAAAGACATATATTACTATGTTAATTACGTCTCAAAATGTTGCTTACTTGACACGGTCACGCCATGACATTGCTATAAAAGTGTTCTCTGCAGACCGTTAACAGATTTCAGTACACGTAGACCTGTGCTGCTATGGTCAAGTGACACAGATCTGTAACACACTTTGTACCTTGCGATTCTGTCCGCTTTAGTAATTGCATGTGCATGCCTCGCCGCAAATTGAATAGGTGTATTCAGTCTGTTGAATTCCAATTTACACTTTTTATACCAAAATTCTTTTGATGAATTTCGTACTTACGTCCGCCAGTCTATTGTTTAACCGTGTGATCATGTAACTAGATACACGAATTCAGTTGGTATTTCCTCGATGTTGATTGTCAGGTATATGTTTGGCTCATTTTGTTGTATTCTGGTGTCCTCAATAACAGCTGGGGTGTGTCGTGCAAGTTTGCGCGTAATATTTTAATCTCAGTTACACATGTCGAGGAAATGTTTAATTTTGTTGCGTAGATACCTAACTATCAAAACATCATGTTTTTCTTCTTTACGATAAATTCTCACGGTCGTGAAATGTTTCTTTTTTGTATTCATTTTAAAATTTTGTATTTTAATTTTATATTTTGAGTGCACATAGTAAGATTGGAAATGTACGCGTGGGAAGAAAATTTAATTTATTCGCAATGGTTGTACTCTATGTAGGAAGACATTACCGGTGTTAAGTAATCGGTCGCTGGCGTTGAATCGGCGGTCATTTGTTAGGACAGGTGTGGTGTTGTGTTCACGGAGTCGGTCGAGATGGGGTGCGGAGGCAGCGCTTTCACTCTCGGTTGACAGCGGGAGTGCGCCGGCGGCGGCGGCGGTGCGGCAGCGGCTGGCCGGGCCGCAGTGGTGCCGCGCCGTCGCTCGCTGCTGCCGGCTGCACGACTTGCGGTCCTCCGCAACGACCCGGTGTCGATACTATGTAGTGCGCTGCTCCGTTTCATCTCGCGCGCTCCCTACTAAATACCGAGACCATATCTATTGTGATAAAACAACAGACTATTTTTAAACGCCCATTCATTTCGACGTTCTTTCAAGAAATTACATCCACACAATACCGACGAACGCCGAGGAGTAGTGTTGTCGTGTAAACCGCCTGTAACTTATTCATGAAGTATTAAAATTCATAACTCTTGTGAAAATTATCGTTTGGTGTCCGAAATTATTGTGAATTCACAGAGAAAGTCATAAATTCAAGTTTCCCCTAAGTGTAAATGTTTATCGAGAGACGCCTCGGTTTCGTAACTTTCTTGAATCTGTTCGTGACTTAAAACAACTTATTCATTACGCGTCTGCTGGTGAACTCTTGTTTAATTAAAGTGTTGTAATACCATCGCACCTCGGGCGGTGCTCGTTTTGCTGTAAACGATCATTATTGGTTGGTATTTCTTGAATGAGTGATGACAAAACTTGTGGACATGCTATCTTATTTATTGAGGCCCGTGTAAATTTAGACTGTATTGGGTGTAGTGTCAAGGCTGACAGTGCGGGTACGGGACTGGACATCAGTAGACGTGGACCAGATGTGTGTGATACTCACGAACTCGCTTGACGTCCCGGCCTTCCACGCGAACCATACTGTAAATAAATAATGATCTAATTGTATCTTCGTTGCATACTTGCTATTTTTGATTGTGACCTTAGACAACCGACCGTTTTGTTTATCAATCTTAAATATAAAACAATTTAGTGGTGAAACGCAAATATACAGTGCCGAGACGCATAAACGAGCTGCAGTTGTGCCAACTTTCGACATTTTCTAAAGGGCCTCCTTTCCTCGCTGGCAGCAGTATCCGCTTCGAAGCAATCTCCGGTTGACATGGAGATATCCGCACTCGGTGACCTCTACTAGAAATGCTCTGAAAATAAATTGAAGGAAGAGAAATTGCCTTTAACTATAGAAGTTGGCAAATAATACATTATGCCTCATTACGATGAAACTTTTATTCATTACGACAACATAAATCAAAAGAGAAATAAAAGAAGTTATCATGTTTACAAAACCGGATTAAACCCTTGTGCTCGACTTGAAAATACAGAAGTGATACATGACCCCGAAGAAAAAGGAAAAACTGCAATTAAACGGAATATTAGAAATATTAAATATCGTGGAAATCGGTATAAACCTGAATTGCAATGCGCTACCCAGTTTCCAAGTACCATCAAATACAAAACGCCTGACATAATAGTGGACCATTACCCACGAATTAGTGTTTTCGATCCTAATAAATATTACGATCTGAGAAATAATAATATTTCTCCATTGACTCCTTGCAAAAGTTTCGATAACTTGACCCTGAAAAATGGAAAGAAAAGGGAAACGTTTAAAGGAAAAATTAGAATTGGTGCCAGTCTTCAAAACTTAGTAGATGATAATAATTTGAAGCATTACGTGTCTACGCAAGATGATCGTCTCTACGCTAGACGCAAAGATGAAGTTAAAAACTCATATTCTGTTGTGGATGCCCAATGTCGGCCGATAGTCCGTCGAGGCTCTCAGGGCACGCCTGCCCCAGGAGTTGGGACTTACCGACAAATCAGCAACGAGGGAGTCTGCCGGAACCCTACTCCTGGTACGATATTATCGTTTATTCATATTATAATTTTTTTAAAGATATTTTTAAGGGAAGTGAATTTATAACTACACAATATAACCTAAACTACATAATACGCTAAAAATTTCCCGAGTCCGATTAATGTCTAAATTCTTAAACCCATTTTCTGACTCCACTGTAATATATGTTACATAGCCAAAGGGCTAAGAATATATGATTTCACGGATTCACCCATTAACATACTTGATAGTATTCGACATTATATGTCTCAAATGGGTAACACGATAGCGGATTTCATTGTCAGATAGCAAAATTGAAAGTTGGATGGAATTAGATATCCATGCTCCATTTCTACAGACCATAACGGAAGTATCTGCACCTGAACCTTTCTCGTCCGTGTCTTTACGCTCCGCAGATAGTAGTGAATGATATTAATGAATTGCTTGATCTTGTATAACAATACGTAAGAGCCGCGGGAACTCTACACGATTGTTTCCATTGTTGACATAATGTTAAGGCCGCCAGCAAAAAGTGTATCAACAAAGGAATTCCCAATGTTGCCATTAGAATGATGAAGTGATTATTGACGTTAAAGAAAGGAAAACTAGAATTTATAAATTATAATTTTACCGGATATCTTTCACATTTAAAATATCCGAAAGCTATAGGCATTTATGCGGACAGAATGGAATATTAATTAATTTCAACGACCACATGGTCGCTGCGACGACTTTCGTTTTCTAAACAAGTCGGTAAGTTTCCGAGATAAACCATGGTCTCTCAATTCAACATATTGATAAGATTAACTTTCATTTTCTGAATTTCCTCTGTGATTGCTGATATTATCTTGTATGCCGTGTTCAGCATGTTCCTGATTCGGTCTGCTTCACACAATAGATGTATTTTACCTGAGCCGTGTAAACAAGGGATGTGGCATGAAAAAAAAAACGGAAAACACCCATACACAATGAGATTCGATTTTTCCTTTACCTACAATACATTATTGTAATTGTAATTCATTTGGTCCCTGTGTGTACGGACAAAGGGCCGATCGGACAGGACATGCGTGTAACACAGGAGCTGCATGCTAAATAGTTGTTGATAGTCGTGTAAGTGTGTATGAGGATGACGCACGCTAGCGCCTGGTGAGGAGCGAGCATGACCCGCGTGGCGACCGTCTGTCGCGGTGCGGTGCACAGAGGCTCGCTGGTTCAGTCGCCACTCGTCACCGTGGCTTTGGGCGCGTCCCCCTGTCGCCTTCCGTCGTATTTATAAACCCGCGCGTCATCGGCTGCATCATATTGATAAACTAATTGGTACTTACTATTTACTATTATCATAGTTTATTGTTTACTCTGAAGTGCTATGTGTATATAGGCCGCTGGCGTACGCGTTGAAACGTGTATCTTGTATCCGACATCCCATTTAGGAATCCTTAGTGTCTAATGACTTACGTCATTCTCTGGTGGGTTTTAATTCGGTTTACTTTGTCTTTTATGAATATTTTCTTATCGATCTTAACTCATAAGAACATAATGTACTTTCCTTATATTAGAAATTAGATGCATCGTTTTGATATTTAATTTGCCATGTTCCTCTATTAAGTATAAGGCAACGTACTTGGTACTCACTCGACTCATTATCCTTTCTACTTGAAATATTTTGTCCATATTAGGTATTCATCTTATTTTGGTCCGTTATATACTAAGAATAATATTGATTATTCGTTGATTAAATAATATAAATCAGCGACATATTTGACCCAAATATAGGCATCACAATATAAATATTTTGTTTTGTCTACAAATTCCATACATAATATATATTAATTGCACAATAACCATACATCTGTTTGGAATATGTACGTGTGATACACAAATATAATGTCTGTTTTCGACATTCCAACCTTGGCTCAATGATTATAAGGAAGTCACATTTGTACGGAAGCTGTAGGTATGTTAGCCAATATGAAGTTTGTTAGACATAAAAAGAGGCACAAGGTAACGTTACGAATCATTGGTTTCAATTACATCTGCTAATTTCTAGATGGAATTCTATGATACTGGAATGCTATGATACTCTCATATTATGATTTAGGTTTGTGTTGAAAAGAATCGTTGAGATTGAGACTGAATAGTTGCTATTAGGCACATAACGCATTTTTCCATACAACAGGAGAAAACTGTTGGAAACCTCGGACCCCAAAAAGAGGGGTGTTTAAAATTTGACGTGTGTATCTGTGTATTTGTGCCTTTCTGGTATCGTAGCTCTCAATGGGATGGCACGTTTTTTTCTTGTTTTTTTTTTATATTTTTTTTTATAGAAGATAGATCTACGATTGACCACCAACTCGCGTGATGTTAAGCGACGGTGTGGCCGAGGATGGAGCTCGTCGATCTAGAAGATATCTATTCACTTTAGCCTTGAAAATTCCAAGATTGTAGGTCTCAGGAAACAGAGATGAATAGAATTTGATCGAAAGTTTTCTTTTCTATTTTAAGTATATATGTTTTATTTTACCAAAATCGGTTCAGCCGCTTTTTATATCAGGAGTTTTAAAATTTTCTAAACATATTCTATATATTATCGATTTCGATGATTCTGTTTATATATGTATTATTGTTGGAACTTGGAACAATAAGAAGATAGGCTTCTAAGCTTAATTTTTTTTTTTAAATTTGAACTTTATTATTTGAAGTTAAAACGAAATTTCGAAAAGCAAACTTTACCCAGCCTTTTTGATTGCAATATTTAGGTTAGTACTTATCCGCACTGGTGCCGGGGCACTAGAATACGGCATCGGCATTCCCTGCTTGTAGTAAGGGGACTTCTGAGCCTGGGGTTGGTCAGGAGTGGGACTCTGATCTACTCCCAAACGGGCCCGAGGTGAACACGCAGAGTGGCTCAACCGGTCGTAGGCCTAGCAGGCTGAGGAGAAAGTGTCAGTGCTGAGGGCTCCGGGTATATGTTCGTCACGAAAACCTGGAGTCCTCCGTTTATCACAAATTCTGGCCACCGAGGGGTTTTAGTGACTACAATCCTACATAACCCGGTTGCATCCCCAACGTACAACGCAGTCTCTATTAGGGGGTATCTTTGGAAGATTTCCTCCTCGGTTAAAAAAGGCTAGGATTTGTAGATTGTTGAGATTCTAATCTCTACAACCACACCATCTTCTATCTACTATCTTTAGATACAAATCATTATCATAGTGTGAGAAAAAGTTTTAATATTTTATTTAAATTTTCAATTACCTTGTCACGTCTTTTCGCCCTGTTTGTTGGCGATAGTAAGGCAATTTTAATTATTCTAAAATTCCGTTAGATACCAAAATCCATGGCCGAGCACGTGGTATTACGTACGTATATATGAATCTATTTGAAGTTGAAACGCAACTTTGTTTTTTTTTTCGGCAGACATTTTAATATTCACATCATGATATCGTTTATTTACACATTATTCATCGTCTATTCGCACCTAAACCTCTAACCTCCTTATGGTTATCGCCTTGTATAAAATATTCTGCATCCTATAAAAGTAGTCTGGTTGGCTTCGCCTTGTGAACTCTATGATATAATGTAGTAGGTATTTCTTTTCAGCTAACGTTCCCGTCATGTTGCTCATTAGTGTCGTAGCTTGTGCACTGTGTACTTAATTAATTTTCTAAACGAGTTCTTATACATATGTACGTGACTACTTTTAATTAAAATGTGAAGGTTTTCTATGGCTACCTGTTCGATTTGTATATTTATACAATATCGTGGATCTATTTCTTTAAATACCTCTACTGTTCCACTCTTGGGGACTTGGGGTGATTGGGGAAATATAAACGGTTACAATTGACTGAAGTAAAACTTCCGTGAGTATTCATTTTAGTCTAGTAAAAATAAATCCGTTTGTATGGAGGTGATCACATTAAATGCACTTTTGAGGGATTCTTTGCAATTATAATAGGGAAATGCCTAAAAACATAGATTCATAATGATCCCCGATTTATAAACTAGCTGCGTTCCGCGGTTTCACCCGCATAATTATGAAAAAAACGGTGATGATTATGATGAAGATAAGTTGTCCGTCTCCAGGTCCACATCTATCTCTATACTAAATTTCATAACGATCGGCTTAGCCGTTTGCGCGTGTAAAATAACAAACTTCGGTTTTATAATAACATTATGAAATTGTATCGAATGTATTTCAAAACACCAGAACATTCATTTAATTAACAATATTCTTAGGTGTATTTTATGTAGTCACAAATCTTATTTTTACTGGACTATTTATATTATTTAATACAACAATTACAATTTTTACTTGTATTATTGGTTATAAGGTTTGGTATTGGTTTTTAAGGTTCCCTTCAGGATCACCTCGGTATAGCTGTAGAGAACAAATCTTTCCTATCAAGATCTTTTTCCGTGGGCAAGCATGAAGATGTCAAATTCAAATACCAAATACATATTTAGGTTTACGCAACTGTAAAAAAAAACTTGTAAGTAAAAATAGTATTACTTTTTTTGTACAAAGAGCATAAAGCCAAACGGCTCGCCTGATAACCGTCAAAAAGCGATAACCATCTTCTATGGAGAACGGCTATATCAGTGGCATCGCTGTTGCTTTGCTAGCCCGGAAAGTTGCTTGTTCTATTATTCGCAAATATGTCATAATTAGCTATAAAAATAATAATGGTATTTCCTATTGACATAGAATATGAAATTTGTAATTAAAGTGCGCAAACATGTTAATTAGTAAATAACTAATTATTTGTACATGCTTTCTATTATCTCCACTAGTGTGCATGTTTAGTACAAGTCTTGCAAGCCAAAGAACTACGTATTCTAAATTAATTCAAGTTTGCTTAGTTCTGAACACTGTAATAAACTGGTAAAAGTAACCTGATACTGCGCAAAACCAGGTTTGCCTTCTCATGAGGGAACTCATCAACGGCTAAATTTTAGATGTATGTCCACATTGTGTCGAAGGCTCATCTAGCAGCTAAAAAGTTGGGTATCCTCTCGAAGGTGCGTCGGTACTTCACGCCGGAACAATTGCTCATGCTCAAGCACAAGTTCGGTCGTGCATGAAGTATTGTTCGCATCTTTGGGATGGTTTTACAAAGTACAAAGTACCAGCTCGACCCGCTTGAGTCTATCGAAAAACATAGAAGCTTTTCGGCAATGACACTCTTGTTCAGTCTAAACTCTAAAGTTTGGAACATCTACGTAAAGTTGCTGGTCTGTCGGTTTTCTATCGCATACATTATGGTGTGCATCGGACTGGCACGATCTTATACCATCTTGCCCATTCTTCTATCGTCGAACGGTCAGGAACGCAAATTAAACGACATCGTTTCATTGTGGATTATGCAAAAATCCGAACGAAACATTTTAATTCCACTGTTATTAATTCGAACTTCTAAATTGTGGAATACACTGCCTGAATGGGCTTTCCTCGATTGATATAATTTGAGTGTTCGTAACAAAACGTGAATGCATAGGTTTTTAAGCAAGCGCGCTCCATCGTCCACTCTATAGTCTACTATAACGTCGCTCAACATCAGGCGAGCTGGCGGTCAAGTGCAAGCAAGCAATGAATAAACAAGTAAAAAAACAAAATACCAGACGGCAGAAAAGTTTTTGTAGTCTAACTTACGATTTCGTTACGCTTGATACGCTGTTGAGTGTACGTTTTTTTGTGAGAAAGTATGTATACGTAAAATCGCTGTAAAAGTGCAAAGTGCATTATAATAGTGCATTTTTTAGAATAATTCTAGTAAAATCGTAAAATAGACTGCATAAACTGCTTTTCTGCAGTCGGGTATTTTGTTTTTCTTTTAATATAGATGCTTGTTCTTTCAATAAACATATGTATTTGTAATCGTATTTGGTCTAGGCATTCTTCTTGCCAGATTATTTTGATTAAATACATGTATGTAAGTATTGTGGAAAAACACCCTATATTTTGTTAAAGTTATAAATTCTGGATCACATTTATTCTTATTTTCCTCTAAAGTATTTTAAAACAATAACAATATAATGTTAGCCATACTCCATATCCTCCTTTAAGGTTCGTTCTGTATGTTGCCTTCCACATACTTGGTGCGTTGTTTTCCTGTAATCAGATGGTTTGTTTACGAAGTCGAATCTTGGTAGGTCAGGGGCGTGCTACCAGATTGTTGCTTCACATACATAGAAGAGTTCAGAAGACACCTGTATCGTTACGTATCAGTTTTTTTTTATTCATCTTTAGGCTCAGCTGGAGCTAAATAATCTTATATTTTGCTTTCTCTTAGAGTATTTTGTGTTCTGTTATATTTTTCCCATGAGCCCCCAAGTCCTAGCACAGGTCCTTGAATTAACTCGGTGCCTTTGAGCAGCTTCCCTCTGTCACTTTCTCAACAATGCGGAACAATGATGTTTCACTTATAAAATAACTTATAAAAATCTTTTACCTTTATTTTTTTTAGCCTTTTTTTTTCTCCTTATCACCTCATTAGTAAAATGATAGTCTTTAGTAGGTACTTATTTTTTCTTAGACATATTTAACTCCCAACTTGCTAACCCGCTGTGCTATGTCGGTGATTTTCGTATGTCAACAGATCTCTTTATCTATAATTCAATCTCGCAGAGAGACTCCGAGCCGAGCATAGCCTTCTCCATAGCTCGTTGTGTGACGAGCTATGGAGAGGGCTGGTCTTCGGTCTTTTCGGAAATCCATGGGGGAGGCCTATATCCGTGGCAGTGGACTTCTTATGGCTGAGATGATGATGATGATTAATGATTATGATATTTAACTTAAGATTAGAATTCAGTTAAGATGAATGAATGAAACTATAAAAACATATTCACAAAAAAAAGTATATATGTATTATGTATTCTATCACCCATCTAGTTCCATAGTACAAGCTTTGCTTAGTTTGGGCTAGATGGTGTTGTGTGAAATGTCCACAAATATTTATTTATTATTATTATTATAGTTGATGTAGAGGAAGTAAACAATGCCATCCACATTGACAACCATTTATTCTGTGCAATGGTCATAAGTTAGACGTAGAGAGAGAGTGAGAGTGCCAATGCAGAACGAATTAACACATTCCTGTCCAACTATAGATGTTATCAACTCAACGTAAGAAAGTACTTATAGAAGACGATGAAATTAGTAAGTTTCTCATAGCAGATGCTTTGTCGACAGAGAACGATTCTAGCGAGTGTGGTTCCGGACACCGCGGTTCGCTGCGTGGCGCCAACAAGCTGGCCCGTCGCGCGCGCTCCTTTAAGGACGACCTGCTGGAGCGCATCTCCAACATGCGCTCTCCTGCGCAACAGCACCACCCGCCACATCTCTCGTCTGCACTCAGGTAATTTGTCAAACGCGAGGGTGCTTTTAAAAACTACAATTTGCAAGAGACGTCCTCATAAAGAGAATTGCACACTTGTATAATAAAATAAAAAAATGAATCAGGAGTCTCTTTGCGGAAGCTTATCCTCGAAACGTGATCAGAGATAAATATTTAGTTTATTCCACATCGATGTTTTCAAGTCGGTATTCTAGTCTAGAACCCTAAAAAACTATTTTAATATAAATTTTATAATCCATCATTAAAATTGACGTATTCCTACATTTTTTATCGAAATAACTGGGAAATGGAACGTTGTAAATTATATGCACCATTAAGTGTTAGAGGATATTGAGTTAGATATGCAAAGGAAATAGTATAAAAAAGAAATTACGTAACTATTAAGGTCAGGTAATGTCCGAATATATTATATTTCAACAGTCAGGTAAGGTATAAATCCTCGTATAAAATAAATGCTTGTCCGTATGACCTCAAATATGACTTCCTGACCTGACCTCGCATAACAATAAACATCTAAGATAATTTTTTAACCACTGGCACATTATATATTCATTACAATATTTTCTGTTTATGCCATGGCTATAATTTGCTTTTTCGTTTATAGTATTTTTATTAAAATTTATCTTATAATTGCTACAACAACAGTTTTTTGTATGATTGTATCGCGTGCTTTCTCCTCGCTATCGCTATCACCAATGTAACACAGTCTTATCTAGTTGGTAAATTATGTACACATTCACAACGAACAATCTTCAAACTATATTGTTTCTTATCTGTATTGATAAATTTACCTACATTTAATACATAACTCCGCTATCTTAACTGTCAACAGCATAAGAAATTGTCGCTCATTTTAACAGTTTTATCTCTGCCGCCGGCGCATAAACATCGCCACTGCTCGCGTATTTAATCGGAATTAAATTTTCAATAATCACGCATTAGCGTAGTGTCATTTTTTGTGTCGAAATAGTAACCCCTGTTCAGTGTGTGAATTAATTATGTGGTATATACAGCATAGCTCGTAGTACAGTGGTTAAAGTAGACTTTGCATTAAATGTGACTGTGATTATGAGTCATTCGCGCCAGTGTCGCTCATTACATTGTCCGCTGAAATCTCATTAGTTTAGTGCGAGCAATGTTAAGTGATTAAATTTTAACATTCACTCGCGAACTGTCATTCTGATTAATTTGTTTTATAATTATAGATGTTACTTTTTTTTGCGTAAGTGAGGTCGTTTTATAAGTGGCCCGGTGTTAAGAACTAATAAGGTCTAAGTGTTTGTGCTAAATGTCTAACGCGGTGCGCTCGCCCGTCGGCGAATGGTTCACTAAAAGGACGCACAGAATCCACAGGAGATTCGCTAACAATGGAAAACGGTACGAATTGGCTAAATGTTACGTGTTGTGTAAACAATACATGCCGGATGTTAAAGTGCATCGCCCGAGGTCACCATTACTTTTTACATATGCTTTTCATGGTTGCCAAGCTGGGGAATAGACTCATCTCATCAGCTCATCTGTCAAGTGACGTAATTTGAAAATTAGTCGAATGAATACATGTAGAATGCTATAAAATTACCAGAACACTTCCTGTTTGTTTTTTTCTTCACCATCAATTTAAACAAATTTCAAACCATTCCTCAGAGTCTTCAATTGCCTCAGTACGTTACCTACTTGGTTCAGTCAGATTAAATGATCCGCTAGGTATTTTTCTTCAGTTACTCATGCAAGGTTGTTTGTATAACCTTTACTGATACATCTGTGCTAACAAACTTTCGTCAAAACCGGTCTGAGGTCTCGATCGGCCAATTTGTTCGCAATAGTTTCGGACAGGTTGTTTGTAAATAACAAAGCGTCATCGCTAATGTTTTCTTGACCTTCCATTAATGGTAGTTAATATGCTGCCATTGTCCCTGGCTTAATGCTCTTGTTTATAATACCGATTGTATTTGTAAATGCAGAGTAAGGTGAACTGGGACCTCCTACCGAATAGAGCCTACCTTAGTATGGGAGGTGCGGTGTGGGCCTGCATGCTAAGCGCGTTTCGCAACGCATTCCGACCATTGACATTTTTGTTTGTGATCCTTTTGTAAAAAGGTAATTGAATTGTTGTGGATTAGTGTGTGTTAATATTGTAATTAGAGTTTTTATCGTGTGGCTGAAATTTTATCTTTACAATTTATTGTTCGTAATTTATGCTAATTTGTTTTTTTTTATACATATCTTAAATATCACATTTGTTATTATCAGAAGAAAAGGTGCAAACTTGTACAGGGCCATGTGATAAACCGGTTGTTTTTTGTCATACATGGATTGCCTTTTAAAGCAATGCAAGTCCACGCAAACGCACAGGATACATTCTGTAGGTACTTTATAGACTATTTGCTTTTGCTCGCGTATTCTCTCGCTCGCGTAACAGCCGTTTCACTTTGAGATATTCGTCCTTACCGGAAAACGTTACTTAACTTTAAGCATTGCTTAACGTATTTAGTCAACTTTTGGCTGATACGTAATAACACTCGCGGAAAGAAGACAGATAATTTAAGACGATGGTTAAAGTTAAGTAACGTTTTTCGGTAAGGCCGATAGTTTCTATATCCTGTGTAAGAGTAAAATAATTCCATAATAAAATCAGCAGTTCCAAACTTAAAGTGGTTCATATTGTTTAGGATAGATTATTTCGTATTTTTTAACCGATGACTACGCAAAAAAGGAAGGTTATGATTTTAACAAATCTATAAATTTACATTCATGTATTTCCCTCTTCTATTTAACTGATCTGATTTTCACAAATCGTGTGTTAATCGTGAAGATCAACGCGCGCAGCTATCTCTCTCACGCATCTCACCTTTTTAAACTTATAAAATCATTAGTTAAAGATATTAGAAAACTGAGAAATGAATTTGTTTATTTAGATGAGAGGAATATTTTTATAACCTAATGTCACATGTAGCAAGTGACTGACTATATTAAAGGGAAAAGAAAATACCCGACTGCAGAAAACCAGTTTTTGCAATGTATCTTACGATTTCGTTACGCTTGATACGTTGTTGAGTGTGCGTTTTTTTGTGAGAAAGTATGTGTATAATCGCTGTAAAAGACTTTAGATGCGCATTATTTACAATAATTCTAATGAAATTTATCATTTATTACTAGAAAGTTCTTTAGAGTTTACGAAATAGTGCATTATTTATTTTTGGAGAGTCGTATTATTATTACAAAAAATATAGGAAGTGAAGACGAATCTAACGACACCTCGCACATCAAAATCGGTCAAGCCGTTTAGGCTGTAGGCGATCACATATTTTTGTATAAAGATGAAATACCTAACTATTTCTTGTTGAGCTAACGTTACAGTGATTTGCAAACTTAAATATGTAATATCATAATTATTCGACGGAATAATTATGTTATTATTTACTAACTTTGCCAAAAATAACACTTGTAAAATGCATCGCTTGTCAAATATTTGATGTCTGAATTGCTGTATCATTGGTCACATCGAATGTAATAACACTACGCCCTGATTTACTTCTTTGTGTGTCACTGTTCACTGTTTAGTTTCTTCCTTCCTGTGGCGTAAAGTACAACTGTTTGACGCAACAAATACCTTCGAGTGATTGCGTTACCTACTTACGGGGAAACTACTGATGATTAATATGATTTGATTAAATAAACGCAGTCAATCCAATACAGGGACCCTCACCAGTCGCGACCAGGGAACATAGTTATTACGTTGAGTTTGTCATTGAATAAATTGTTCGGGTTATTTTATATTAATTAATGCATGTTTTGCATTAGTTCAAAGTGCAAATTAATTTAAATTCATAGATTGTTTTGCTAAGTGTGTTGATGAGTGAGACCGCTGATACAAAGTAGGTACATACTTTTTTTGCTTTTTTAGCGGGAATATTGATCAACGGAGTTTTGGTAAATCAGCAGTTGAAGAGTACTTTAAGCATGTGGAGCAAATTAAGCATAGCTATGAAGATAATCGTTTAGACCACAATTTTAGCCATTCATCATCATCATCTCAGGCATAAGAAGTCCACTGCTGGACATAGGCCTCCCCCATGGATTTCCAAAAAGACCGATTGGAAGCGGCTTGCATCCAGCGTCTTCCCGCCACTTGTATGAGGTCATCTGCCCATCTCGTGGCTGGTTTTCCTACGCTGCGCTTGCCGGTGCGCCATTCATTTTTTTATTTTATTTTTTATGTTAGATAGATCTACGATTGACCAACTCGCCTGATGTTAAGCGACGTTTTAACAAGTATGTATATTAAACGAAAAACAAAATACCCGACTGCAGAAAAGCAGTTTTTGCATTATAAAATGTGACATTTGGAAGGCACTGGCTCCTATAATACAGGTAAATAACCTAGTATAGGGGTCAGGGACTTGCACAATAATGTATGTAAATTGAGTCAAATAAAGATTTTTGTATTTGTATTTGCAGTCTAACTTGCGATTTAGTTACTCTTAATACGCTGTTGATTGTACGTTTTTTGTGAGAAAGTATACGTCGTTAATCGCTGTAAAATAATATAAATGCGCATTCTTTCCTTAGAATTATTCCAGTAAAATCACTTGTTTATTACGAAATAGTTCGTTGGGGGTTACGAAAAAACGCATGTTTTTATTTTTGCGATAGACGTGTTATTCCTATTACAAAAAAATATAGCATATGACACTCTGGAAGCGAAGACGAATCTAATGATACCTCGCACATCAAAATCGGTTAAGCCGTTTAGGCTGTAGGCTGTCATATAGAAACATACATACATACATACATACACTCGAAAAACAACCCTCCTTCTTACGGAGTCGGATAAAAAAATTAAACATTTTGCGTAATTTTTTTTTATTTCTGTAATTGCGTTTAATAGCTTGCTCTTGACCGCTAACTCCCCTGATGCTAAGCGTATTACGTATGGTTTCATACAACAGAAAAACCTTTTTTTTCTACACCTAAATATTATCAGAGTTTGATTATTGTTTTTATCTAATTTTAGTCATAAATGGCTACAAAGCTCCTTGCTTTATTTCTCAAATTTTCAACTTTTTAATTTCGAAATTTTTAAAATAAATCCGGAAAAGTACGAATTTTACTCGCACACCTAGGCTTCCGTTTCCACATGCATGACACATGAATACTGACACCAGAGCAAATGATTCAATAAAATGTGCTATAAATATAAGAATATTATTTTGTAACTTCACATATTTTCTAGAGTAGGTATTCCTTCTGTAGAAAATATGCCTTAAAACGTTACTTGTAATTTTTCGTTAGTATCTTTGTGGAATCAATAAGAATTTATCTCGCTCAATATTTACCATTTTTTCAAAAAATATTTATGCAAGCTTGACCAGTTTTTAGTGTTCCGTACCTCAAAAGGAAAAAACGGAACCCTTATAGGATCACTTTGTTTTCCGTCTGTCCGTCTGTCCGGGTGTCAAGACCTTTATCTCGGGAACGCGTGAAGGTATCGAGTTGAAATTAAAACCATATACGCAGATCCATAGTATCTTGCTACAGAAAGAAAAATAAAATTTCTCAGTTTTCGTAAAAAAAAGTTACAGCCGAATATGTCGTAAAAAATGCACATTTCGACACTCACAGAGGAATCAAAACCTATGGGGAACTTCCCGTTGACCTAGAACTCTGAAATTTGTCAAGAAGCATTGTGTTAGAGTACAGGAAAAAATCCGAAAACTGGACATTTTTAATTTAATCACAAAAAATAGTGTCGTTATGCAAGGAATGAGGGTCGAAATTTTAAAGTGAATTAACCGTATCATGTGGGGTATCATATGAAAGAGCTTAATTAGCATTAATTAAAACAGGTTTTTAAATATTTTTATGATGTAAAAAGGTTGTTGATTGTAAGATTTTTACGATGTATTTTTCGGTATAAAAAGAAAAAAAAAAAAAATGATTTCCCCCTTTTATTTACTAGATTGTACGGAACCCTCGGTGGGCGAGTCTGACTCGCACTTGTCCGGTTTTATTTGATTTACATCAAAGTAAACCCTACAATCTGGCTAATTTTGGGATTTGTATCTATTACCGTTCAAAATATAGAGCCGTTTAAGTGTAGGACAGACAGACACCGCAGTCTTACGAATAGGCTCGCGCACTCTGAAGCACACGGAAGCCTAAAAACAAACTTAGGAACGTAGACTTTTATGATTCTAATCAGAAGAATTGTAAGATTAAAATACTCGTATTAATGTGACATTTGAGTATTATATTGACATTATAATTTCTAATGGTATCATTATAATTATATTCTATGAATGTCAGTGAAATTGTATTTATTGTTGTTTTAGTTGTATACTATTGTATATAAGACTTGTAAATTTATATTTATCAATAAATTACTTTGACTTTGACTTTGACTTTGAAGATATTAACTGGCTTCGCAGCTCTGTTGGTAGTATGTCTGCCTGCTAAGCTGTAGGTCGTGGGTTCGATCCTCACCCAGGACAAACATTTGTGTGATGAGCATGTTTATTCTGTGTCTGGGTGTTTCTATGGATCAAATGTATGTATTTCCAAAAAAAAATGTTGTCTGTAAAGTCGGTTTACGGACGATAATTTTACGTGATAACGTCGCGTATGACATAGATGCGTCACAAGACGACGCTTAGGCCGATCGTGCCTCTCTATCGCTTGTTTTGCGCTTTCGCTTGCACGCTCTGCTCAGGTCGAACGTGACAATGAGTCATGCTTTTTCGTGTGTGCAGCTGGCGTTCATCGATTTATAAGACGTTATCACGTCAAATATATGTATTCAATCAGCCGTCTAGTTTCCATAGTACAAGTTTTGCTTAGTTTGGGCTAGATGGTGTTGTGTGAAATGTAAAAAAAAGTTATAAGTTTCTCTTTTTGTTGTGATCTATCATCGTATTTTTTATAAAAGTTGTAATTCTTCATTGTTTTGTTCACAGATCGCATTCCCCACTTAGTCCGAAACTTCGGAACATGGCGGCGAAAACCAATGCGAATGAGGAGGGAGAGATCACACCTGCCAAAGAACTTGAAAGACTTGTCAAAGAGGTAAGAGTAAAGTTATGCTAATTAAAGTTATTAAGTTCGGGTAGTATATAATTATAATACAACTCTTATGGCTTCGGCAATGTTTCGGTTTAATAATAATAATGAAACCGATAATTATTAGAACGAATATGTTTTTTTAAATTTTTATATAAGATAGATCTACGATTGACCACCAACTCGCCTGATGTTAAGCGACGGTGTGACCGAGGATGGAGCTCGTCGATCTAGAAGATATCTATTCAATCTAGCCTTGAAAATTCCAAGATTGTAGGTATCAGGAAACAGAGATGGAGATGCGCACATTCCCCGAAATGAATCCTGTTTAGGTCACTATAAGTTGGTTATTGTCAGTCACTCAAAATAATAATTTCACTGCTCTTAGTACGATTCTTTGAGAGCTCCAGTGATCGTAAATATATATTATGTAATTGAGTGGCGAGACGTGCAAGTCGCTTGTCTAATTTTAAGTTTCACGTTTGCCCATGGCAGGCATTGCACTGCCACGGGCAAACGTGAAACTTAGTCAGAAATTTAAACGTTTTAAAACATTTCTAAACTTTGTTTGGCAATGCACTGCGCTCTTCACTTTGATTTATTAGATATTAAGTCTTATTATGACAGGAAATTTCGCTGAAAACATTGTCTTCCAGATCAACACAGTAATGTTTGCACACAACTTGGGGGTTCAACAATTTGCAAAGTTGTGTTGTGCCACTATAAAATATGTATAATTTTTTTAACTGACTGACCAATAAGGAGTGTAATTATCTAAGTATATAGACATAGACATACTTTTTATTTGCGACAAAAACATCCAGTACATATATGTACACATATTACGTTTGTATGTTCCTATAGTTATTTTATGTATACGTAACTGTTTGACCGACAATATACGTAAGTCTCATTTAAAATGTCACTGTAAACCCGAAAGTCACTTGTATTTGTCTTTTTCATGATTAAAATACTGAACGGATTAATATGCAATTTGGTGTAGAGATTGCCTGTCTAGTCTAGTATATATATTTTACTATCGCAATAGCTGTTTTTTATCATCATGCAGTGGCTGCAACCCGCTGATAAAAGAAGTAGGTTATATTTTACAGTCGGGTATTTCGTCTTACACATACATATATACATATATTCGACTATATACATATATTCTCTCGATAAGTAATAAAGATGATCCAATAATGATCCAAGTGTACCTCTTACAACAAAAAAAAACGATTGCAATATTTGAATAGTCCAATAGCTTCTTTTGGTTATGTGTGGTTGTTTTTTTGCAGGTGACATTCGGCCTAAAACATTTTTCCGATGTTATTACTAAAAGGAAACTAGAAATGCTACCAGACAACGGTACCATTGTATTTGAATCCATTGCCAATATTCACAAAGGTAAAGTATTTATTGTTAATGATGCGTTTTATTGTTATTTTTATGTAGTATCAAACTATGACTGAGTTCTGGGAGAAAAAAAAACTATGCGTTACAGAAACTGATTATTTCCCACCATTTTAGTGTTCATGCGATGCGACTGTGTAAGAAGGAGGGTTATGTTTTTCGAGTGTATATATGTATGTATATGAGGGTTTATGTATGTGTATGTTTATATATGATCACCTACAACTTAAACGGCTTCACAGATTTTGTTGTGCGATTTTTTTTTGTAATAATGATAATAATAGATCTCTCGCAAAAAAAAAATGCGTTTTTCCGTAATGAATAAGTGATTTTACTAGAATTATTCTAAAGAATGCGCGTTTATATTCTTTTAATGCGATTTTACGCATACTTTCTCACAAAAAAACGTACACTCAACAGCGTATTAAGCGTAACGAAATCGTAAGTTAGACTGCTAAAACTTCTTTTCTACAATCGGGTATATTGTTTTTCTTAGTATAGAAACTTGTTGAATGTCAATCTCACTATTCCTTTAAAATATGAAAAAGAGTATTTTTAACTCCCTACTCAAAAAAGGGTTATAAGTTTGATGTGTGTCTGTATATATGTTTGTGTGTGTGTCAGTCTGTGGCATCGTAGCTCTCAAACGGATGGATAGAAAATGTTTTTTTTTTTTTTTGTTTGAATGAGGATCCAATCGAGATTGTTCTTAGCTATGTTTCATCAAATTCCGACTCAAACTAAAAAACCTGAAGTTTTTGAGTTTTCTAAACTTATACTTTTGTATGTTTTATTCACTTAGTTGCATATTCACTTGGCACATTTTGTACAACATTTATGTTAACCTGTAACTGAAAAGAAAAACGTTTCTTACATGTGGAACAGCAGATTTTTACGAATTTTGAGTTCTGTCATTGTAAACATTGTTTAAAATAATGAGTACAATAACCTCCTTTTAACTTATTTACAGGTCATCATAATAAACCCATAGAATGTTCAACATGTAAAACATGTAATATAGAATGTAACATTTTTATTTTACGTAAAGTTACGTAAAACCATAAAATTAAACATAGAGTTTGTTTCCTCTCCAAACGTGACTACGTATTACTTATAGTTTTTATCCCCCGACGCAAAAACAACATAAGTTTGACGTGTCTCTGTGTGTGTATGTTATTTTTGTTTGAAAGGTGAAATGTTTCATCAAAATCGCTTCAGCAGTTTTTTTATGTCGGGGCTTTTTGAGTTTTCTAAACGTATACTTGCTACTAGTTATATTTAACCGCCAATTCGACCATTGTCACGGTATACGATAGAAACGCGTCTAACTGATTCACTCATACAAAAACCTAAAATAGGTATAACTATCGGGGTCCAATTAGGCATCGTAACGGAGTATTCAATGGTTTTTCCAGCAATAAAACCGTACTGCAGCCGGTCCCCTTTGCTAATGAGCGCAGTGAAGCGTTTATGTACCGCTCTGGCGATGTTGATCCGTCTCTGCGACGAGATCACGTCGGTCAGTTTGCGAGCCGACGCGGGGAATGAGGAGATGGATACGTCGAATGACGCCCTGTCGCCTGAGCATGTCAGCTCGGTGGTGAAGGGCGTGACTGCTGCGGTGGAAGAGGTGGCGTCGTTGGCTCAGCAGCACATGACGCGGCCGGCGTTGTCGCCGCGACCCGCGCTTGTCTCGCCGAGGGCTTCTTCTACGCAGCGGAATTCATTACCAGGTGCGTTAGTTCATCACTTTTATTTTATTTTTTATAGTTGTTATATAGAAAGATGATGTCGAGAAAGATTTAAAAGAACTGGATGTCCACGTCTGGCATGAACTTACATAAGATAGGGATGGATGGTGCCGCTTACTTTCGGAGGACAAGACACATTTTGAATCGCAACGCCAACATGCTCGCTTTTTTTTAGTTTTGTTACTTGTTGACTCTACAACGAGCTAGGTTGAGAAACCTAAAACTGACAACGTTATTATGTACCGCACCTTTTTTGTTTTTTCTTACATAAAATAGATCTACGTTTGACTACAAACTTGCCTGATGGTAAGCAAAGATGTAGCCGAGGATACAGCACGTCAATCTAAAAAAAATATTATACTTTCCAGGAAGCTAAGGTGACAAATTATTTTTAAAAGTGATCAGATGTCTTTCTATAAAAGTGTTTATTTAAGTACAAAAATATACATATGTATGTGCAAAGGACACATAAAGCCCTCGTTAACCATTGATATCAAACACGACATTTTTTTTTTTTTTTTGGACAAAATGAAGGTTATGTCGAACGCCCGTGTAGTGCCCACCCCAATATCTGTGGGTAACTCCACTCTTGAAGTTGTTGACGAATATGTCTACCTAGGACAAACGGTCCGATTAGGCAGGTCCAACTTTGCGAGAGAGGTCAATCGTCGTATCCAACTCGGCTGGGCAGCGTTCGGGAAACTTAAAAGCGTCTTCTCGTCCAATATACCCCAGTCCCTCAAGTCGAAAGTTTACGACCAGTGTGTGTTACCAGTGATGACTTACGGCACTGAGACGTGGTCCCTAACTATGGGCCTTATAAGAAAGCTCAAGGTCACGCAACGAGCTATGGAGAGGGCTATGCTCGGAGTCACTCTACGAGATCGAATAAGGAATAAAGAGATACGTAGACGTACGAAAGTCACCGATATAGCACAGAGGATTAGCAAGTTGAAGTGGCAGTGGGCAGGCCACATAGCACGTAGAACTGATGGCCGATGGGGCCGAAAGGTTCTCGAGTGGAGACCACGCACCGGCAAGCGCAGCGTAGGAAGACCAGCCACGAGATGGGCAGATGACCTCATACAAGTAGCAGGAAGACGCTGGATGCAGGCCGCTTCCAATCGGTCTTTTTGGAAATCCATAGGGGAGGTCTATGTCCAGCAGTGGACTTTTTATGGCTGAGATGATGATGATGATGATGATATTTATTTTATTTCGATTGTTTTTGTCAAATTAGGCTATCCTAGCTAAATTAAATTGTCTCTAACGTGCATAAAGCTGTACCATAATTACGAATCGATTTGATACCGCGATTATCAAAAATCAGTTGAGTATTTTATGCGCTACAGTAGAATAGAACATACAAACCAAGTGCTTATTCATTCAAGTGCGAAAAAGACAAAAATTTACGTCATTGACGTCACTCGTGTCAGGCTTGTGGCAAGTTTGCTCTCAACGTTCTCGCGAGTTTCGCCTTTCTGCCATAGTTAAATTGACAAGAGCCTATCGACGTTGGCGTACTAGGATTCGATTTGACGATAAAAACATACGATCCGATTTTTCCGTACTAGGAATTTCGGCGGACACGCTTACACACTATCGGATCGGTACTTGAAGGTTCGCTGCATGTTCAGAGCGAACAATTCGATAGTCTGTTAGGGCTGTAAGTCGTGTAACGTAATGGGATTTTATCATTCAAAATTAAACTTTAAGTCATTTTACTTGTAAAGTCTAATTTTCAATGTCAGTTAAGCGCTATTTGCCAATTAGTCATAGAGAATAAGGTCCAATATACATAATTTGTCATTACTATTGAAGATTATTATTTTAAAATACTAGGACTTAAAAGCATATCCAACATTTACAGCCAGTTGTTATTGTTTTTATCTGACTTATACAGAAACGCACGATAAGATACATATACATATATATATATATGATATAAAATATTCGAACAACTTTCTAGTGATAAAAACACCACGAAATGCATTCAATTCCAGCCACCACTTTGAATGGTTTAATTTAAATTGATTTAGTTTTTTTTTCTGTAGCATAAATAAATAAATTACATTATTTACATTATTCAAAGATAAGAAGTGTTAACTGTATTGTTAAATGACAACATATACCAGTAATTTTAAACATTTCTGAGAACGAGTGTCTGTACTAAAAGAAAAACAAAATACGTCGTACGTAATTTTGTCTTAAGAGTACGAAACCGCTATTCAATTTATATAAATGAACATTCTTTAGGATTATTCTTATAAAAATCAGTTTTTTATCACGAAATAATACAATTAAAATTGCGAGTGTTGTATTATTATTATTACCAAAAATTACACTCGGAAAGTAAAGATAAATGCAACGACATCTCGCACATCAGAATCAGTTCAAGCTGTAAGACTAAATATACATAGAAACATACATACATACATTAGGTGAGTTAGCGGTCAAGCGCAAATATATTACAGCATAAAAAATACATGTAATATTAAAACTCTCCTTTTTGTACAGTCTGGTAAACACTGTATAAATGAATAAATCTAATACCTTTAAATAGTATGTATATAATCTGCATATAGTATGTATATAATCTGCATATACCTTGTATAATTGTATATAGTATGTATATAATCTGAATCTCGGAAACGGCTCCAATGATTTTAATGAAATTTGGTTTGTAGGTAGATTAGGGGACGATAAATCGATCTTGCTAGTTTTTATTTTTAGTGAAACCGGGTTTGCTCGTATTTTCAGTCATAAAAAATCCGAGTAGAGCTCGGTCGCCCAGGTACTACATGTTATACCCTGTAACAAAATTAATTCATGATTTGACCGGACGCTCGGGCAGTTGTCAACATCCCGTTTTCTAATTTCAATAAAGGACGTAATATGTATACAATCACTAGAAAGAGACAGGCAATTTAGAGATTCTGTTTAATCTGACAAGTGAATAACATGTGTGATGAGAAGCTTGCATTACTGGTACCGTGTAACTATTGCGTAACCATGCGACTCTCGTCGAGATGCTATCTGGGGGACTACCTCAATTTCATTTTGCTTAGCGTATTGTAATCCCATCCGGTACGAGCTAGCGGATGTTTTTTTACTGTGCTTTCTGAAAAGGATCGTGGAAATTTCGGCAATACATCGTGTATACTGAACTATGTATATGACCAGCCACAAGATAGACATATGACCTCATACAAGTTGCAGGAAGATGCTGGAGGCAGGCTGCTTCCAACTCGTCTTTTTGGAAATCCATGGTGGAGGCCTATGTCCAGCAGTGGACTTCTTGTGGCTGAGATGATGTTGACGATGATGAACTATATTATTTCATTTGAGATTTCGAGAAATATGTAGATTGCACAGGGTTTCGTCAGTAAACAGTAGATCTTAGGTTGGCCACCCCTGATCTAGAAGATATCTATTCACTCTAGTCTTGAAAATTCCAAGATTACAGTACCTTGACTATGAAATTTGCAAAATTTGTTGTCCGTATATTCATAAAAGTTTTCAAAAACAAGTTCCATTTAAAGCTCTTCTTTTCCACTCACGTGACGAGAGTTTGAACAGGACTTATCGCCTCCACGCTTTGTATATCTGTTTAAACGGGTATAAAAATATCTTTGTCTATAGGTAGGCCCTCTTCTCACCTAATCTCGTAATTATGTGTATCAAATTCGATGTCATTGCATCCAAGTTGCAGATTTATCAGAGTGTGACGTCGGTTGTTTGTGTTTTGCAATATTTGCAACAGATGACAGAAACGCATTTTAACTATATTAACAAGTTGTTTTTCCCGAGAATTTGTTTCAATTGTATTTAACAAGTTTAGTGCCTTTATTAACTAAACAAGTGATATTGACATATGCAAAAGTTGCAAAACAAAGGACGAGTGCGGGTGTGGACACACTTCTCGTGAAATAGAAATAAGTGAAGCTTTGAGTCGGCCAGAAGAAACTTATCAATGTAATGATGTCAATGCAATGAATACGATTATTCAGTGCCGGGTCGTTCTAGTCGAAGCGAGCTGAAGGACGCCTTATTCTGACATATTGTGGTGATAGGTTTCCGATTGATCACCAGCTTGTCTGCGATGGAGCGTGTGCCCCGTTGCCCCGAGGAAACTAATTTACTTGAAAATTAAAGACAACCAGATGATACATATACATTGGAGAAACCTACTTACGAAGTAATTTAATTTCCGCGCCACTAAGTGTGTACTTTGCCTAGTTCGTTTGCCTTTGATTATTTGTTTATTGTATGTAGGATTATATGTATGGGTATTTGTAAATGTTAGATTAGTGCTTCATTGTGAACATCTATTAAATATTAATACTATAAAAAAAATGATCAGATAAGTTTTTCTAGCCGGTTCAAGCCGATTGCGTTTCGAAAAGTGTGATCTTCTCTTTCATGTACTCCAGACTTAAAACAAATCTCACGATACTTCGTGTATGTGCTTCAATATGTATTTAATACGTTCTATCAATATATATGTACATAATCAACATTTATATTCATCTACGCCAATAACAAACAGTATTATATTTGTACATTTACGGAAACTTAATTAAACAATGAGTTTAAATTACATATAAATCCCTTTTATGTTATTTTATGAATCTGTCTAATTTTAGTTCTTACGTACTTGACACATATTACGCACAGTTTTCCTTCTATTGTAGTAAATATATAGTTATTACAATTACATTATTTTATACCGTCATGGCTGTCGCTCTCCCAAAGCCAACAATGCGCATTTTGTAACCTGTCGAACAACTATGTTCTCGTCTGCTAAAAGTTGACAGAGAATATTTTCAACCGACTTCAAAAAAGGAGGAGGTTCTCAATTCGACTGTATTTTTTAAATATTATTTTTATGTTTGTTACCTTAGAACTTTCGACTGGGTGAACCGATTTTGATGATTCTTTTTTTATTTGAAAGCTGGTGCTCCCCGTGTGGTCCCATTTAAATTTGGTCCAGTTCTGACAATGGCATCTATGATAAGTCGGTTGCTTCAGTTTTTTAAACTATATTTTTTTAATACATTATAGATCTACGATTGACCACCAGTTCGCCTGATGTTAAGCGACGATGTGGCCGAGGATGGAGCTCGTCGATCTAGAAGATATCTATTCACTCTAGCCTTGAAAATTCTAAGATTGTAGGTCTCAGGAAACAGATGGCGGCAACGAATTCCATTCTTGAAATTTTATTCTTCATTCATTTTCATTATATCCATAATGTGCCTATTTAGAATTTGTGAATAAGACCTCGATATCTTTCACTTGCTGTCTAACACATGTCTTAATTTTTCGTACTTTGGTTCATTTTTCCTCTTCATATCTGAGTACACATAAACAATGTTCAGAATATGTCAGAAGCATTTAGCATATAGTAATATTATTTGACTGTAATTATTTTCTCAACTGCATTGGTACTTATTTCATGTTCCGTCATACATTTTTTTTGCATGTGTTTTTCCTGTAACAGTTCAATGTCAACCGTAATTTTGTACTTTGACAGTTTGGGACTGTTGACCATATCCGGTATTTTAAATGTATATAATACTTATGTATCTACTTTAAAATTCTAGAAAAATTGCCCTTTAAACCTAAACACAATTGAAGCTGAATTGGATTGGTTTCTTCTAGGTAAACGCGTAGACCGCAACGTCGCTTAACATTAGGCGAGTTGGCGGTCAAGCGCAAACCTATTTCTATATAAAAAAAAAGCTATTCACAATTTAGCAGGCGTTTCCTCTCGTTGCAGATATTCCATTGACGCCAAAGGAGCGGTCGCTACTGACGGGCTCGCCTGGCAGCGGCGGCGACACGGGCGGAGGCGGCGTCGTGCGCGCCTCGCACTCCTCAGAGTCCGTGCTCGACGCGCCGGACTCGCCGCCGCCTAAACCCGCCCGCCCTAACCGGTAACACGAATACTCAACAGTTCCCTCCTCCTTTTTACCCGATTGCACAAGAAGTACGGTTATGTTTGTCGAGTGTATGCATGTATATAAGTATATACGTTTCTATGTTACCTCCTATAGTCTAACCGATTTTGATTTGCGAGGTGTCGTTAGATTTTCCTTCTCTCCCTGAGTATCATAAGCTATATTTTTTTGTAATAATGGTAATACAACTCTCGCAAAAATAAAAAATGCGATTTTTTTGTAACCTCCAGCGAACTTTTTCGTAACAAATAAACGCTTTTACAAAAACTATTCTGAAGAAATGTTAATTTTAATAAATTAAACAGTAGCTTTGCTCTTTGCTAAACATCGCTTTGCTAAACACTTTCTCACAAAAGCTTAAGTTACAGTACGAATATAGCTCTTATGCAGTCGGGTATTATGTTTTCCTTTTAATATTACAATACTTGTTAAATTTCACTTTTGAGACCTTCGAAACGCAACGCGCAGCTGGCATCAAATCATTTTCATAAATAGATAAATCTATAGGAGTTTTGAGTTGCTTTATGATGACCAAAAATAACTTACCCACAAATCTATAACCTACTAATAATCTATATATAATCTATATCTATACCTACTATATATAATAGAGTTCTTGGTACAATATCCGAGCAGTTGTGGTCAAATGCCTAGGTTGTCGACTATAAAAAATGACGTCCCGGAAATATTATTATTATTATGGTGGCGCTGTGATTCATTTATGATTCAAAGTATCTTTAGGTATCGGTATACATAAAAGGCACTAGCGTTGCAACAGTCAAACAAATGTGAATTGCCCATTTATGGATGAATTATTTTTATTGTGTGAAATTTTGACAACCGTTCCGAATGCATTCGACAGACGAGACTACCTAATCCCACTTCAGCTTCGTAGTCTTAATTTGATTCCTCTTTAATAAATAACACAATTAAGTAATATAATCCCATTCATTTAGCAATATTCTGTACTTTATATGTGGTCTTTTTTCACACAGTTACTACAGCATGTCGTCTGCGTAACACCTCAACACGTGTAGACGCCGTCGTAATGTCTATAAACATTAATATGATGTCATAACATATCTCGATTAGGTATTGGCGTATCGATCACCTATGTCGTGTTTTACACGTAGGAAATAAACAGAGAAGGATTAATAACTAATAGTACAATCAAGAAAATCGATTTATCGGAATCGATACTCGTTAAGCTATAAAATATGGTCATTTTAAAAGTAAAAGTGAATATCATAAGGTCACGAGGGAGCCAGAACTGGTCTGACCCGCTTAGATTCCACACGTCCGTGTGAAAGCTGTAGGTATTTTGTAGACGGTATAATCATGTTGTCGCGCCACATAATTATTACCGTATTTGTTACGTATCAAAATCGTAATAGCTCTTAATCGCACATAATATGCGAGGAATTGAGCAAAAGTAGCGCAAATTTTCTTGGAACTAGAAAATAATTAAAGGATTAGATCATACTATAAAACATCCGTACATGTAATCTAATTGAATTGCTATAAATTTTATTGGTTCGAGTTAGTATGTTCAAGTATTGCCTAAACCTGTCGAGCAAACGTTCATCAAAATATTTGTAGTAAAGTGTTATATAAGGATGATTACGTTTTAATCGCTTTTAAATGCTATTTACTACGAGTAGATCACATTAAAATCGATGAAACTATTTCGATCTCGGTCAATAGTATTGAAGGAAAGTAAATTATTTTTTAACTTTTCGCCATTGTTTCTTTAAAGGTGATATATCAGTGGAATTCGTTCTTGCTTGACTACATGTCTGGACATATAAATTCATAGTGTTATTACGAAAAAAATAATATTTAAAGAGTAATAATTCAAGTGGTAGCCCCTTAAGCAGATTTTAACGGGTCCAGCGTGTGATACGTCTTTTAAGGCGAAGGCTACATGCCTAATATTTATAACGATCTGTGGAATCACGATCCGACTAGAAAACCTGTCAATACTTTAGTGTATATGCTCAGTAAATATCACGATATAGAATAAATAGCCGCGGATCACAATATATATTTATATGTGTAGCCTTCATTTCAAACTTCACTTTAAAATAATGCTATGTACGCACGATAGAAAAAAATAAGCAGAAAATTAAGCTCATTAGCAAAACATAAAAATCTGAAATAACCATGTCAGTCAACTTTCCACACACACGGAAGCCTACTTAGCGTTAACTAAAAGCTATAACGCTTACCAGCCTCCAGCTTTCTCAAAGTAGTAAATACTAAGCGAGAGTGCCGTATGTGTTACAGGAAAATCGAGTTGGCCCCGCCTCTGCCGCCGAAGCGCAAATCTGCCAACGACAACTCGTTACTCGGCCTGTCCATCGACAGGTTAGTTACTGCGCCTTAAAGCGAGATCACGACCTACGGAGAAATCGATTCTACGCAGTTAGGCCCTTTCATGAGAGTGGCGTGTGGTTCCAAGTTTTGCTATTTTTGAAGTGACGTGCCATGTACTAATTATGTTCAAATTTAGGAATAAAATTATCTTGGAATTAACACCCAGTTAACTTAAAAATCCTATATATTGCGCTCTTCATCCAGCGATATTAGATGTTGATCTCAGTTAAGCCCGGAAATTGTATAAGCTGTAGATCGTGGGTGCGATCTCCACCCATAACAAATACTTTTATGATAACATAGATGTTTGTTTGTATCTCTCTAAATATCATAAGTACGTATTTTCAAATAAAAGTATATATAAGTATTAAGTATTCATTAGATACATACTAGATAGTGCTGTGTGAAAATGTACACCAATATTTTTTTATTTAATAGACCATATCAAAATCTTTCAATGATAGTAACTTTTAACACTGTAACTACTTGTATATATATTTTAAATATATACAAGTTATTTAATTCATTAGTAGAAGGCGATTAAACCTCTTTTGAAGTGGACTTGGTAAACAATACTCACCAAGTGGTCTTCTTTTATATTACAGCTTTAGCTACGGAAGCCTACCATATATGTGTCTCGACACGGTCTTGGCCATTAATTTTATACTCATTTTGTGTTTGCAGACTATCCCTGCAGTCGCACAGTAGCGGCTCGCTGGACTCAATGCTGAACGCGTCTAACGACGAGGAACGGCATTCAAACCTACTCGATAACCACGACCACGTGTTTATCTCGCCGCAGAACAATGATATGCATGGTAAATGCACCTCTAGCAACGGAAAAAAACTTTTATTTTCATACAACTTAAGGTGGTACGCCACGCATACGACGGGAAATTCAAATTTCAAACAGTTTTTTTTTGTCGTTGTATCCAAGTCGGGTATCTATTGTTATTGATCATATTGTTTTCGACAATCTAAGATTAATCTTTATATTAGCTGTGCTCCGCGGTTTCACTTGCGTAATGATGAGAAACGACGGTGGTGGTGAATGATGATGATAAATGTAGCCTATATCCAGATCTCAGCTGTATCTGTACCAAATTTCATAGCAATCGGGTCAACCGCTTAGTCTGTGAAAAAAGTAACAAATAGACAAGAGACAGACAGAGTTACTTTTTTTAATGCAAGATAGATCTACGATAGACCACCAACTCGCTTGATGTTAGGCGACGGTGTGGCCGAGGATGGAGCTCGTCGATCTAGAAGATATCTATTCACGATATATATTTATAATATTAATAGGGATAAAGCATCGTATTCACTAGGAAACAATTGACGTACAACACGTGACGCTCAATAAGATCGGTAACGTTGCCCAACAACGCGCGACGTTGCCAGCTGGTGCGCAACATGACACGCACCTGGCCTTGTGGCTCAGTTGGTAGTGTGTTTACGTCTACCTGCTGAACTGAAAGGTCCTGGGTTCAATCCCCACCCAGGGCAAACATTTGTGGATGAGCATGGATGTTTGTTCTGTTTCTATGTATCATATGTATATATTTACAGCAAAAAAAAGTATATATGTATACTAGATGGCTGATAGAGCCATCCAGTTCCATAGTACAAGCTTTGCTTAGTTTGGGCTAGATGGTGTTGCGTGAAATGTCCACAAATATTTATTTATTAATATATATTCCATATAAATCTCGGGTCGCAGCCTTTTATTATTATTATTTTATTTTATTATTATTATCTTTATTCAGTTTAAATCTTAAATCTAAGTATTTTATAATATGAATACAAAAATATAAATATTATAAAAAACACTGACATGACACAACACTGATCACTGACATGTTGCACAACATGTCACGTGTCACTTGTTACCTAGTGGATATGAGGCTTAAAGATAACGTTTTCCATATGTCTGCAGGCACGTGCAGTTGCGCGGGCGGGGGAGAGGCGCGTGCGTCTGTCGACTCGCACGACACCCACGTGAACTCTGTGCACGCACATTCCAACCATAATCGGTACGTCCAACAGTATGTACCTACTGTGTGATTACTTATAGCTTATAACAACATTACCGTAGTTGTTGGCATCCGCCACGCCACATAATATATTTTAAATTTAGGGGGAAAAAATGGTTCAGTGGTCACTCTAAAATAAAGTAGAGACATTACAATACCTACAATGATTCTCACGCTTGTTGTGTCCACACTACTGGTATGTTTGTACCAGTGTTTGCCTATAAAAAAATTAATGAGTTTTTTTTTTTGTATTATTCCAACATCCGTTTGTTTTCTTATATTTGCTAAATATAAATTAAATTATTTTTTTTGTTTTAAATTGTGATTGCCTTTTCACGAATTGTGGAAAAGAAAACATAAGTTTCGATAAAAAATAAGACAATTGTTATGCTCTGTCTAAATTAATAAATATGAATGGATGCTTCGCATATTTCCTGTTATATTTTTTTTATTTTTTCTTAAAACAAATGCTTTCGACATCTCTCTGCTTGGCCACAGTTTCTTTGTCATATTATTTAATTGTGTACTGTTTGGTTTGTTCAGTTTCTCCAACGAGTCTGGGTTTGTGTCTGTGGGTCACGCTGAGATTTCCACAGAACACAGCTTCACGTCTTCATTCTCTTCTCACCACTATTCCAGCCATATGGATAGGTAATTTCGTTTTTTCTTCCTCCGGGTATTGTTTGTATGGAGAACTGTAATTGAGATCATACACACCTATTACAGCCACCTCACTGATACATATTTTGTGAATTAATTTTCAGCTATGTTGGCATTACATTAAATTTGCTAAAAGTTGAAATGCCGTGTCAGTAGAATTGTCATGAAATACTAGTAAATTTGGAACTGAAATCGACATAACAATTCCCACTATAGTTTTAAAATTTATTTGATCAAGAAGTAATACTAAACAAGTATCTATATTAAAAGAAAAATACCTAACTGTAGAAAATTTGTATTTGCAGTCTAATTTACAATTTCGTTATGCTTGATACATTGACTGTACTTTTTTGTGAGAAAGTATGCGTAAAATCGCTATGAAATATTATAAATGCGCATTCTTTAGAATTATTGTAGTAAAAAAAGTAGATTTATTTTATTTGTTGAGGAACAGTAAACAACTGTATTATAAAATCTAATAATAAGGATACGTAATAGTCTTAGTGATAACATAACCGACAGATTACTGAAATGTTTTAAAATTCAGTGGAAGTTACGAAAAAACCCTTGTAAAAGATGTATTATTATTAATACAAAAAAATATAGCAAGACATTCAGGGAGTGAAGACGAATCTAACGACACCTCGCAGATCAAAATCGGTCAAGCCGTATAGGATGTAGGCGATCATATAGAAACATGCATACATACATACCCACATACATATGTACATATACTCGAACAACATAACCCTCCTTACGCAGTCGGGTAAATAGGGTTGCTAAATCATGTAATAACCATGAGAGAATCATTAGAATCATTTCATTATAGACCGATATGTCGGCGTAATGAACCAGACTTTCCCGACCTCACGAAAAATACTGATTGATTGATAGTTTTGGCAACACTGTTACACTGCTAAAATTTACCAACATTACAGCTAAAGGCAAACTACCTGAACTGACTAGGTAAAAGGATTTAGTTAGACAATGGCAGGGTTCTATTCTTTGTATAAAAAACGTAGGGTTTTTTATTTTATTCTGAAAAAAAAATCAACTGTTATACTGTATTGGGAAACTTGAAAAAAAAGTACTGTTGTAAAAGGAAAATAGCATGATGAATATTTAATATTTATTTAAAAGCTATATGTTTGTGGTTTGTAGTTACCCGGCTTCTTTTATTGATGCAATATGTGGTTGTGGATATATCCAATATCTTCACGATGTGGTATAAAATATAAATAACACCAGACCCTATGTGGGGATTTGCTAAAATATACCTAAATTCAACTGCGTTTTGATTTTATATTTATTCTGAAATAAGTACTTGTTTAGTATATAGGCACAAGATATAACACCGTAATAAGGTATAACCGTAATTAAATTGCAAACACATCTGTTCAAACTGATCCGATTACAGTTCAAATTTCACACCAGACTAGAAAAACAGGTAGACAGAGTGCACAAAAAACAAAACTGATCCTAATTTTTCGTAGGCCATGAAAGGTTACAAAACCGTATTCAGCTGAAACTAGAGAACAATATAATATTACGGAAAAATCTTTTTGATATGTAATTGTTATCCATGTTAGAATATTAGATTTAAAAGGAGAAGAGCCATTAGATATAAAAGGAGCCTGTCTAATATCTAACCATTGTATCTTGTTAAGTTAAATGCGATTTAGAATCCTTTTAATAAATTGCTTCATTTTTGAGTTCCATTTGTTCCATGTACCTATTCTTCTAGTCTGTGAATTTCATACAAAACATGCAAAAGATCCCTGTTTTAATTCATTAATTGTGTTTTTGTCATTTCACTTTTGCACGTCTAATTCTAATATTCTTGCGATTTCTGAATTTCTAATTATTTGTTTTGTTTTCCCTCATTGTGTTTGTTTAACATACTACAAGTGAACACATACATGGTTCATTAAAGATTGTCTTATATTTTCCTTGACCATGTCATAAATTAAGGGCTTATTTCGTGACGATTTGCCATCTCACTCACACTTTTCAACATATTTTAATATAGACATTGAGTGTCTTTACTACAAGTATGAGTATAATATATCTTGACAATAATATTACAATTATTTCATTTTAATTTATGTTAACTTTCATACATTAAAATGAATGATAATGACATCAATAATATGTAGTATTGTTTAAATCTGAAACATTTGCTAAATTACTCATAAATTACACATCTGTTCAATAAATTACGATGAAAACATTAAAAAAATTGCATATTTACTTGTGCTAGTAAAACAGTATTTTTTATTAATTAAATATTTAGTTTTTTTTTATTAGATTCTTGTAAAGTCTTGTTTTCATAGCTATACTAACGACGAAGACATTATTTATTCTCAGATTATTCGTATGCGAGATATCTTTCCCACGCTTTGTTCGTATTTTGCGTAGCAAAGAAATTTGTAAGGTCAATTTATTATCTTCATAATTGTTGCACTACGTGGTCGAGATAGCGAAGTCACTTGGTATGGACCCTTAAAAATATTATTAGTTTCCATGGTCTCGAAAGTATAATAGTTTCCCTGTAGTATGTTAAATATTGTTCTCAAAGCTTCCTGTTATTGTTTTTGCAGTACTTTTAACAGTACAGACTGTGTGAGTGAAGTCAGATGCACAGTACAGAGCTTTGAGAGCCGCATGAATGTAACCAATATGAACAGTGTAACAACGCACCATTCTTCAACGTGAGTGTTCTCTCTGTTGTATGTTTTAACTCGTCCACTTTTAATCAACAAGTAGTGGTCTATGAGACGATTCTTGTTAACTCTTGGATTTGGGTATAATGAAAAACAGGTATATGTTGGGTATAAGATAAAAGTATATGCTAAATGTGACACTTAAAAAAAAAGTATTTTGTGTGAATTCTTCAATTTTTTAATTTTTTTTTATTCTCTTTGATTTTTGTTATCAGATGGATGAAATTTTAGTAGCTATAATTCAATACCCTTTTTTTACTAGCTACATTAATTTGCTTATTCTTTACAGATATCTGCGTTTGAAGTTAGTTTTCTATTTTTTTACTGTAATTATGGTTAACTCAATCGTTTCTCTACATATTTATATTTGTTTTTCAACATATAACTTCATCCTTATTTTTTCTCAGTACATTTTAAAATCTTACAATAGTATCACGTGAGCACAGACTAATATTTTTTTGAGATATCAGTGTGAATTTGCTTTGCATCACAAAGTGTATACTAAAATGTTACACCCAAGTAGCTAATTACTCCGTACAGCAGTAAATTACATTCAATACTTGTAATGTGTGCCATTATGGTGGATTCACACCGATTTTTCAATATTTTGTTGACTAAAATTTGTGACTAAAATACATTGTAACTAACATTAAATATAATCTTCAACATGGTACTTCAGCGTTAAAGACATTGTTTCTCCTACCTGTCTTATGAAAACATAATCCGCGGATTGGCGACTAACGAGAGGTCGTAATTTCAAAAATAAGAGCAAGTATTCATCACCTGTCCGCTATTGTCGTTTAAATTATAAAACAGGTAAGAAAACACACACTGCTGTTTAGAAGTCCTAAAAATAATCCACAAACAACTAGGTAATATTTACGTATAAAGTTAAAAAAATAGGGCATTTTCTTTAAAAAGTAAAGTTATCAATAGATTAATAAATGGTATCGCAGATAAGTTATTTTCTATGTAGGTAACTGGGAGCGCCACTATCGTAATATTTGAACAAACCAAGAAACTTTCGATCATTAGGGGGCCAAATGGGATCTGGCAGCCCCGGCTGGTCACTGCGACCTTTCCAGATCTATTGTGACAAACCAAGAAACTTACGTTATAAGTCTATAACACCATCTATATTGATTAAAGAAAACTAATTTTTATTTACCCACACAAAACCCATTACATTGGCAATAAAAACGCTATTGTAAAGCGTAAAAGTTCAATGTCACTACGGCATACGCTTGCTTGTTACAAAGCGCCGCATTTCCTAATCGCTTCTAACATTTTTCGTAACCGCTTGTGTTGGCGGCAGACTGGCGAGCATAACGTCAGACGAGAGCGAAACGCCGCCCGAGCTGCCCGTGAAGACGAGACGGAACATCCGCGCCGACGTGCAGCAGAGCTTTCCCACCGTCGAGATTAGGTAATGGCTTTGCTTTACAATTTAACAGTCGAGCTTTGTTTCAGCGCCATTAATGAAGACAACTGTAACGGTCTCGGTTTTCTTACATGTCTTATATGACGGGCTTGCGGCCAATAGGAGCTCGCAATTTATAAGAGCTCCCATTGGTCACAGTATAACCGTTTATTACATTAAAAAGACATGTACTAGAGCCCAGACTTTACAATGCTGTGATGCGCGATGTAAGATAGTAATCGATAATATTACTGTCTACGCTATTGCTAAGCTATATCGTTTCATGGTGGATATTCCAAAAATCCAAATGAAGCGCTGTGATCCCACTTTAATTGTACGAACTTCTCAAACTGGAGCTTTGTTTGCCTGAATGGGTTTTCATTGATAGATATAACCTGGGTTTCTTTAATCGAGAGTGAATTAGTTTCTTCTGGGCAAGTGCTCTCCATCGTAGACTGCTATGTCACTAAACATCAAGCGAATTGGTCGAAGTGCAAGCCAATATCAACTATCTATTTAAACAAGTATCTATATGAAAATATAAACAAAATACCTGACTGCAGAAGAGCTATTTTTGTAGTTTAACTTACGATTTCGTTACGCTTTATGGGCTGTTGAGTGTACGTTTTTATGTGAGAAAGTAGGCGCAAAGTCGTCGTGCATAAATAAAATCATTTATTGCGAATAAGTTCATTAGAGGTTACAAAAAGTGCAATTTTTATTTTTTGCCGACAGTTTTATTATTTATAATACAAAAAAAATTGCCTATAACACTCAGGGAGTGAAGACTGATCTAACGACCTTGCACATCGAAATCGGTCCAGCCGTTTAGGCTGTAGGTGGTAATATAGAAACATACATAAATAACCACATACATACATATTAGAAAAACTCCTTGCTCAGTTGGATAAAAACAAACTAACAACTACATAGGTGGAATCATGGACCATACTATACACAATATTTTGAAAACAGATAAATGACGGTTAAAGACGGTTCTTTAAGCACTCGCTGTTGCTTATAGAAAATGTTATTTTTAACTGTCCGTAATAATACTCTTGTATTACAGAAATATTAATATAACACCATAATGTTACTAAAAATCGTTTAAAACATTGCGGGCTAGGTCCTTGAAGCTGAAGTAAATTGTTGCAGTTTGTAAATAACTAAAATTGAGCAAATTGTGTAAATTTGAGTTTCAAAATGTGTTTCGCTTCAATGTAGCAGATGTCAATCAGTGTTATTATATTTTCGTCGTATATTGTGACATATTATTTTGGATTCTTTTTTTATTGTCTTTGTATAAAGCTTATGATTGACCTGCGTTCACAAACGACATTGAAACTAGATCGTCTATTTAGCCACAAAACGTGACTTAATTAAAACACATCAATAAATTACCAGACAGGCACTTGTCCATGGCAAACTTTGCTATGGTAAAGTCCAAGAAAAGCCTTCTTTCACCGGTCTAAGCTTATAAAAGGTGATGAAAGGAAAGGTAGGATATTATATCATTTTTTGTGATAATAATATCAGAACTCTTGCATATAAAGTGGCATATAAGGTATTCCCCCCTTATTTATAAGTCTGTCCTAATTGGCTGACTGATAGACAACGTACATCTTAAACTTCTTGTCCTGTTAGAGACATGCAATTTGGAAGGTGCATTCTAAATCGCGAAGTAATCCGCTGAATATAAATTAGTACTTTATAAGAATTATTTTAAAAAAAATACAACGGCTTTGGCATACTTTCTTCCAAAAATGTTCATTCAAATAACATATTAAATTTCTAAAATCGCTCTTATGCAGTCAGATATTTTGTTTTTCTTATATGACCAGAAACCGTACGAAATGATTTAGGTCCACATTTTTTATGCATTCTGTACAGGAGTAGAAATTTGACACTGAGAATTTGAAATCTTGCTATTTTCAAGGATATAGTGAGTAAATATTTACTAGATTTACGTGCTCCATCCTCGGCCACACCGTTGCTTACCATCAGGCGAGTTGGCGATCAAACGTATATATATATTTAGTAAAAAATATACTGGTTTATCGTACATTTGATATACTTGTACAATAACAAAATTGGCAGAATTTTAGCGCGTATCTTCACGCCAATCTTCCCTTCTGTCGAAATCCGGTAAATCACCGACTACCATTGCTTCACGCGACCTTGTTGTTTGGAAGAAAAGATGGTTTTATCTTTACTCGTAATTGTGTGTACGCAACTTTCAGTGCCGTGCTTGTAAAGCAATACCTGGTTTTAATTAACTTGTACGTCATTTTATTTTAATTTACTTTGTGTTGTAACGATTTATTCATTCATTTAGATTTTACTGTGTAAACTTTGATACACACCATATCTCGGATATGTTTATACACTCACTTGGTATAAACATTGTATATCGAGCTGCTGCTCTCGCAAAATATAATTTTTTGTTACTGCTTATATCAATCAACATATAATTTAAACTACTTTGTTGTTAAATGGTATGTGAAGTTTGTTCTTAACGTTACAGTTACTACTAGTTCGGCGCCTCGTTTTGTCATAACATATACACATATAGTCACTGTTTCACGTGGTTTTATCAGTCTTCTAGAAATAATGGATGCCTACACTTCACAAGGAAGACACCATCCAAATTGTCTCTAAAAGCAGCGAGTTAGGCTGTACGTTGTCTGTCAGTCACTCAAAACTATATGTGGCCAACGTTTGCCCAGAACTTATCTAATAGAAAGTGTCGACCATGAGACGGCAGTTCACTCTTGTCATAAAGAAATCCAGGTTATCGCTTCTTGCAAGCTTTACTATACTATGCCAAATCAACATAATTTCAGACTATCAATATGCTACTAGAGGTGGCCTTTTTAGCACACATTTCGTTCCTGCGTCTATTTCATTCAGGTCCCTATGTCTACACATGTATATATTTAGTCACAGTATGTATACAAACTTGGCGATCACAGGGGCGCATTTTATTTCTATAGATTCCGTCAAAGTTTTACGTCTTTTTATTTTACACAAGATAGATCTACGATTGACCAACTCGCCTGATGTTAAGCGACGTCCCGACTGTATTGAGGAGTTTGAAGACAACTTCGCTTTCGTATAAGTTGTCCCTGCGGTAGTGAAGTAGGTAGGTACGTGTGTAGTACAGTATGATTGTTTGTAGATCATCGGGCGTGTGCTCGGTGCACGGTGAGGCGCGGCCGCACACACTCGCCGACCACCATCCGCCGCGCCCGCCGCCGCTACCGCTCAAGAAGAAACACAGTCAGTATACAATATATACAATACTATTTATTATCTATTATACGGTACCACCACTGTAGCAAAATCTTGTTGAACTTAAGCCTTAAAATTACATAATATATACTTGCCTGTTGGCTTGGGAGAGATTCAGTCGTTATGGAGCCTATTAGCTACAGAATTGTCATTTATATAGCAGTTTTTAAGCAATTTCTCAATGTAAATCTACTGTTTAGTTATACCACATAGATTAATATGATAATATTGGATAATAATAGATATTATTGGTCCAGATTATAATACCACGTATGCTTAGTATTTTCTTCTAATTGACAAGCAAATGTTACAAATGATAGTAAGCGATACACTCAGATAAAAGTTTAACTGGCAATCGAAATATTTTTTTATTTTATTTATACATTATAGATCTACGATTGACCACCAACTCGTCTGATGTTAAGCGACAGTGTGGCCGAGGTTCTGGGCTGCAATTTCTTGCATAATATACTCTAATTTCAATTTAGGTTATTGAAACAATTACATAACGCACGGCGGCGGACAAGCGTAAACTTGTTTTGAAAGGAAAAAATATAGATTGAATTATAATATATAGACAAACCTGGACTCGATTAGCACAGGATCGAGGCAGATGGCATGATAAGAGAGAGGCCTATACCCATCAGTGGGATAGAAAAGGCGGTGGATGATGATGATGATGATATAGATAAATACCGCGTAGCAAGAAACTCGATTAGTTTCTTGATTTTGGTAGTTTTCAATTTTTTTTCATGCATACAAGATTGTAATTCACCTTAGAAAAAAAGATTTTGCTGCGGTGGTTCTTACCACGGTACGCCGGAAATGCAAAATTGTTCATATTTTGTTTGTCAACTTTCTACAATTGTGAATATATCAAAACTTTCATTTTGCACCGATTATACTGAATTGAGGTCAATATGGGTATGCGAAATACAGTGCATGCAAAATTGAATGTTTCATGCGCATGATACAAATTGTCGATGAAAGCTAACGAAAGTGGAATCAAGCACATCGAAGTTGTAATTTTACGGAGCTCGCACAAATGTGGCGGCAAATGTATGCTATGTGTACCTTATACTGCGCACTGTTCTATCCGTGATTGGGTTCAATCTATCATGCACTATTCTACCTTCGATTATTGTCTCTGTCTATGATTTATGGCTGAAGTGGTTCCAATCTTAAAACATTCTTAGTTAAAAAAAATATGCCGTTCACTTAAACCTACATAATCTTGTTTCACTAATTGCATTAGTACATCTTTGGAATTTGTTGGTGTCAATCACGAATTTTCTGGAAGCAAGAGCATACTCAAGATATTTACTTGAAGTAATTACTTATTGTTATTTCTTAATAACATGTGATTTAAATATTTTTTTTGAGATTATTCTATTAGAGAGGTGTTCTATTAAGACGTAGGAATAATTAATGTGGTAGTAGTGCATCGGATTATTTTGATTTGTGTATGGTGTGCCTGGCACCAAACACTTACACAGGTGTGTTAAACTATATCAATGATTTAAATTGTAACTACTTCAGTGACCTTTATTGTCGGCAATGTCTTCAACTGGAATCTAATTACTTTATCTTCGACATCAGATTGTTTAAATTGTACATAATCTATAATAATATAATTTGTAAATTTAAAAAGCCCCCTACACATAAAACGGCCTAGCAGACCTCAGCATATCAAACACTAGTTTGAAGCCCCTTTTCAAAAAAATTACAAATTTAAAATAATAATAAATTCATCCGTTTTGGAGCTGCAATGCCACATACAAACACGTCTAGAGATATAAAATAAAAAAAACTCAAGTCCAACTTATATTGCTTTTCTGTTTGGGTCGGAGGTTAAAACTTATTTGGTGGCGGTCTGAAAGTAACTCTTCCTGCAATTTAATAGCAAAAACTGCTGAAAGCCTAACCTTGTGATCTGTTGTCGATGATAAGGCTTTCGGTGAAAGCCATAATACAATAGTAAATCGTGGAATATTAGTGGATCAGTTCATTATATTTGGTCATTTACATGTAAGGGATGCATTTAATTTAAATGAAAGAATGAATTTGAATGATAAATTTGATTTGATTTGATAGTTTCATTCAAATTAAATGCATGTAGGGATGTATTTCGGGCCGTATACCAAAGTCTGAAAGAAATGAATTTAGTTGGTGACGTCATCTATAAGCCTTATTCAAAAATGTTTCGTTTGTTTCGTCTTCGTTTCGCAAAAAGCACCGTGTTAGCAAACTTGTGCATTTTATAGCAGTATATTAGATTTTCCAAACATTTTTGCATAAGGAAGTAAACGATCCACTAATATACTGCGCTCAATATGATTCGTGAGGGGGGGTAAGTTGCCGGGAGTGTCGGTGAATATGAATGTACTGTGTATATTGTGGGGCTATAACGGCATGTTTGTCTGTTGTGCCGGTGCGGCGCGGCAGTGTTCCAAAGCGTCGCGTACAGCGGTGAGTGGATCTATGCATGAAACGCGCTATTTAGCTCAGATCATATATTTTTTTTGGATGGACGCCTTGAATTTACTGCTATAGAATAAAAGATAAATCTGATCATTCAAAAGCTATTTGCCAGTAGACGATATTTTGTTTCGGCAAACTTATACGTCTCGCGATGCCATTTCATTTATCTTTTATCGTGCAAGACGATGTTAAAAAGCTATAAGACTAGAAGTCTAGATTACGTAGAAACAAAGATGATATTTTTATTCGGCTGCCAAAAATTCTGAATTTGACGGTTTTTTTGCCGCAATATCTTCCCCGGCTATGACCTGTTTTCGATGTTTTTTTAGGGATACCTTATAATACACATTATAAGGTAATACAAATATGAACTCACACAAAAATAAATTGTGTCAGTTTATATTTGTATTACATAATTTTCAGTAATTTTGGATCAGTATTTTTTACCAACTCCAAATTTATGAATATCTTATTCAGGTGTCTATTATTTGAAGTAGATTTTCCATTTTATATATTTTGATCAGTCGCTACTGGCTAAAACTATACCATGTCGTATTAAAATTTAACATGTGTTAGCTTCATCTTTCATTCAGTGGCGTCAAACTCAAGGTTGCGCTGTCCTTTGACAGACATTTCAGATCCACTCCAAGAAGCAGACTCTTTGGAGATTAACTCGTCTCGCTTTTAGCGTCCGCTTGTCACTGACTATTCAGCAGACCTCATTTCGTGTTTTATTTATTATATTCTTGCTATGCTATATTTGAACTGACTTAGCGTTATTAGTGAGTCACTTAACTGAGTCTGCCTATAGTTGACTACGAGGTTTGAAAGAGAGTACCTTTAATTTATAAATTACACCAATTATTATACCTCTATCAAATATTTAGCCTATGGTATGATTCAACTTATTCATCTTAGCTAGAGTTGTGTTGTTGTATGTTTTTCGAGTTTTTGGGCTTCTTTATACATCATTAACTATTCGATACAGTTAAACGAAAACTTTTTAATCTAGCATTTTAAGTGTCCTGGTCAATGCGGCTAACGCGCGCCGCCGTAGAAGATATATGTATTAAAGTGGTAGTATTCCGTGGGTAGTTGCGATAGACACGCACGAACAAAGCGGTATATCGTCGGACCCACGCTTTACCTGCGCGATGCTGTCGTGTCGACGCGAGTCTTGGAATACTACCATTTTAATGTTTGTGTTATTGTAAATTTTCAAAAAACTCGGTACTTATGTATCCGCTTATTCGATCTCCCATAAGTTATACAGTACATTAGTTGTGACTTAGTTCTCAGGCCATATGGAAATTGCTTTTAGCTGTGGTAAATAGAATATTGTAGGTAGTTTAAACTCATTGCAAACGCTTGCTTATTATCTTCACGTGGTAGAAGAATACAAACTATGTATGTGTAAATAGGCTTACTGGCGCTTAAAATTATCGGTTAACAACACGAAAATACCGCTGTCTGCGTTAATTATCACCTGAGATGATGTATGTAATTAGAGCTTCACCACGATCACGTGTCCTTGCTGCTTCATGTGGCGGCGGCAGACGGAGGCGCACATGTATTGCTTCAGCTATTTGTGTATTGATTTAACTAGAACTGTACTGAAATTGGTTTGCTTTGGAGGGTTTGAATGATCTGGGCGATTAGTTTCTGTAATTAAAGATTTTGTTTACTACCCGCTGCTATTTAATTAAGGCGGTTTTTGAAATGTGCGACGTTGGTGTGATGTGGTGTGAATAGTTGCGAAGTGCGAATATGACTCAGCAGATAATGCGTACTGCGTACTGCGGGTGTGATTTGGATAGACTACATTTGTGATGAACGGGATGTGGAAATTGGTGATTTTGACGTTTCAAATCCCAAAGGTTTGCATTGATAGGAGCGTGAAATATACCGCTTCCTACTCTGCTCTCTTATTTTCCATTGCCACGTAAATAGTCCCGTTATATCTGTACTTTGTTTTTTTCTTCATGACTGTTACTCTTTCACACTCAACAACGTGGCGATATCTGAAATACCGTCTTCGTTAAACATTAGGTCGGTACTGTGAGGTCTAATAGCGATTAAAATTGTGCATGCTTTAGTTATTGTCTCGCTTTGTCTACTGTATAAAGAGCGAGAGAAAAGTCTAAGCGAGCCTACTCTGGATTGCAATTAGACCTTATAATGCAGTTTCAGTGAAAATTGGAAAAATAACTATTTTTACAAAGTTCCCTCTAAAGAGCAATAACTAATTTCACTGCATCTAGGCTGCGTGATAATACATAGTAGTAAAGTGGTATTTTTGTGCAGTAATGGCGTACATGGAAATGTTCGGGAACTGCAGTCATCCGCCGAGCGGCGCGGCCGTGGCGCCGCCTGACATGTTCCGACACTCCATACACACGTATAACGTGGCCAGGTAAGCAACGACACGGAATTCACCTGGGATTTTTATAGTGAAACAAAAATTAAGATCTTATTACTTACAATTTGCATGAAACGTTTTTTCTTTTTAAGGTGGTACGATTTCCATACAAAAATATTAATACGAAAATATGGTTGTAAAAAGTATAGTTTTTTGATGAAATAAGTGTGGTTAGTTAAGTTTAATACAGGTTTTTATTGACGGCATATCATATTTGTAGCCTCTTTTCGACCTTATTTGGTAAAAATACTTTTCTGTTGAAATCATACCACCTTAATATTTTTCAATGATCTTTATGTATATGAATGCAGTAATTTCAAAATGTAATATGTTCTGAATATTTGAAGTGGATGTGGGTGTTTACAAAATCAACCCAACCTGAAACAGAACAAAAAAAAATATCATGAAAGAATCTGAAACAGGACGGACTTGTGAGAGCTATGATTTTTCGAAATTACGAGCTGTGATTGGCTGTTTCCTCCTTCTTTATTTAGTTATTCTCACGTTATAAGATAGCTAGCAGTAGTTTCAATGTGAACATATTTGGATACATGTTGCAGCTCGCAACACGCCGGTCCCGCTGCTATAACAGTACAACGTCATCAACAAGTTCAAAGATCCATCGCTCAGTCATTCACAGTACAGCATTTTGGAAACCCACCATTAAGGTATTTATACTATATTCAAACCGATTAATTATTTATATACGAAGTCTAGGTGTAGGTACAACACCTTTACTATCCCGTTGAAGATGTGGGATAAATATTTATATGTACGTCGAGGGATAAAGAGGGTCACAGTGATCATACAGTTCAAATATGTGGAATTTAAATTTTATAAATTTTTAGCTCCAGATTAGAGATATTCTGCTACTGAGGCTTACAGCTACGTGTGAACCTTAGAGGAAAAAAAAAACACGAAATAAAACGAGGATTCAAGTCAGAATAGACACATTCATAGTATACCAATGTTATGCCAGAGTGCAGTTTTTGGACCCGTTTTATTATCTTACCATTACATAAAACTCTGGGTTACGTAACGCAAGATATTATTACACTCTTAGATGATTTGAAGAATCAAATGTATAGTTAGTATATTTGATTATAAATAAATACGTACGTAAAAATGTATGATGTCTAATATGTGTTCAATAAATCTAATGTACACCTAATAATGTTAATTGCAGTGGTTCAGAAGACAGCGTGAGCATGACAACATCGAGTGGCACTAGTCCGATACCCGCCGAGCCACCGGCGCTGCCTCCTAAAATGAAGAAACAGGTACGCACAAAACTTATATGTACTCATAAGTACAGTCCGCGCGCTAACTGCGAAGAATCATTTGGAATGTTGACATAATTACCTAGTGTAATTACTTCAGTCGATATTAAGTGATTTTGAATGAATTCGATAAAGACAGTAACCATATAGCCTAAATAACAACTTTGAACAAGTGCTACCAAATCTTGTTGAGAATAAGGTGCTCTAAACTACACTCTCATTGACTAATTTATCTCTGCGCCATAAACTACACAAAATTATTGAATACCAACGTCTGCTGCATGAAGCTGACGTTGTTATTCAATAATTTTATATTTAAAAATAACTTGACACCATAGTGCCTTGACGTCGAAAATGTTGACTTTAATGCTGACTTGAATGCTTAAATCTCAGTAGACAAACTGCGATATTGGTAGACATCTTATAATAAATATTTTAAGAAATGTAAACTGCGTCATCTCAAATATCGATATAGCTCCTCGGTACGTCGCACAACGCAGTGCGTTACATAACCGTCACCGGCGGTAAAAGTTGGCCGCGTTATGTAAAGCGTATTGTTTTCAGATACAAATGAACTCGAGCAACGAACTGCTGCCTCCGCCGTCCCCGAGACCCTCGTCGCATAGTAGCTCGGCTGACGAAACTATACTCAATAATGTTGTAAGTTACATTACACATATTATAAGTTACCTTTTTTTACTTCCTGTGCAGGCAAGAAGACCGCAACAGACGCTTAACAACAGAATTAGCGGTCAAGCGCAAGTGTATAATGAGAAGGAAGAATACACATGTTTCTTATGTGTATTCTTCTGAAACATTATTATTAGTATATTTTGCAATCTAAGATATCTCTACAATTTTCCTATTTAATAATAAATTTAATAATTGTTTTAAATTATATCCATAAATGTTGCGGTCTTCGTTAATTGTATTATTTAATATATTTTATAACATTACTTGTTTCAGAATTCTGATGATTCGTTCGTAAGTATGTCGACTCCGGGTAAATTCCCGCTTGAAGACGAGTTGGAAATGCTCGTCCAGCAACCGACGCCGTCTCCCGTTCCGTCGCAGGTAATAAAACGAATCCATATTATCAAACTGTGATGATACTACGTTTCATTACAGAAAAATTAACAATACACAATTTTTTATTCATTTTACTTCTGACAGTATAATTTCAACAAATTATTTGATTTGCTAGACATTGTTAGTACATACAGTGCATCTGAATAAATATTGTGCATCGGCAAACATTGGAGACGTTGTATTGTAAAATATAAATAAAACGAATTGAAAAAAAGTTCTCAAAAAAAATTAACAATTTTTAGTTTGGTAACTACATCTCTACATTATAAACCGCCTCAAATCAAGTCGATCAGTTGTGTACGGAAAGACAAAGTTAACCAATGTATGAAGTGTTGTAATAGCATACGAGATTCTCACACATATTTCAGTGACATCACGCGATATTTAATAAATACTAGCTGTGCCCCGCGATTCCACCTGCTTAGTGATGAAAAATTGTGTTAATGATGATAAAATGTAGTATGTTCTTCTCCAGGGACTGTTATATCTGTACCAAATTTCATAGCAATCGGTTCCTCCGTTTAATCGTGAAAAGGTAACAAACCGCCAGAGAGACAGACAGACATAGTTACTTTCGCTTTTATATTATTAGTTACGATGTGATACTAATCATATCTCTATACAGCGAAGCGAAGGGAGCACAGAGCCGGCGGGCAGTGAAGCGGCCCGGGGTAGCTCGCCCCCGCCGGCCGATCCCGACGACATCGTCCTGCAGACCGACATCAGCCAGTGGCTGGTGCTCAAGGTGCCTAGTAAAGATGGACCCGAGGTGCGAGGTGGGCATCCTGATGCGCTCATCGTACTCGCCACCAAAGCTACCAAAGGTAAATTAACTATATATTATTAACTAATTCTGTTCGATAGGGTTAGATTTTATATACTGTAGTGGAAGAGCTAGTCTGTATATGTAAGGTTAGTCTGAAAGAAGTACTAATCCGAAAAGAACTGTTTGTACTGACAGTGTTTGACATATTGGTAAACGAATTCTAAATAACCTCCCGCATACTTCCTAAAGCATCAATCATATTTATACTAAAATTATGTCTACTTTTTGGAAAAGGGAATCATAAATCCATTGGAAATTCATGTTGTCTAAACGAAATGGTTCAGGCATGATAGATTTTGGGTCCTACTGTTGTAAAACTAACTATTATTCGTAAAAATACATATGTGGTACAATATAGTGTAAAATACAGTGATGAAATTGACTATTAAATGATAAATAACACCACGTAACTATCATATTGAAAAAAAAAAAGTTTTAATATATGAAGAGGCATGAAAATACATAATTTAACCTTCAATTAACTTCACCTTCAATTACTGTGAATACAAAGTATCGAAGTACATCAGAAAGTTATGTGCTGTCAGAAAAAACGTACGATATTATTCATTCAAGGAGCGAATCCGACTCATCGGTTTCAAAACTGTTAAAGCTCTTTCTTCTAGGGACACACGCGCCTCTAGAGTTGATCGATGACGTCCATCAGTACGTCGAGAACCAATATAAGACTCCTTGACTGAATGAAATTGTTATTTTCTCAGGCAATATCATAAAGTTGGAAATATGACTACCAATATTTATCATAGTCTTGCTAGGAATGTAAACCTGTGATCATGCTTCTAACTTCTCAACTGTCATGCTTTCACTTTACAGAGACGGACGAATGTAAGTTGTTGATCATTCTCGGTGGGGCTGAGATATGCTGGTTTTATTTAACTAATACAAGCTTTGAAATATTGCTTTGGGTAGTGTAACTTCAAAGTTTCCTATTTCGCTGATTGATATGTTTTTCCTTTTTCTTGCAAAGCTTTGCATCAGCACGATTTATATACCTGTACGAAGACATATCTTGTTTCAAGGTTTTTTTTGCACAGGATTATTGGCTTTGCACAGCATGATGCGTTCAAAATCTTGTTGGTGCTGATTTCGCATCTCAGCATTGCAAACGCTTACGAATTAGCGTTTAAAAATATTAGCTTTCATTTGATTTATTGTAAACTGCGTATTTTCGAGTGCACAGTTTTTTTAAATTTATCTGATCTGACTTGAATTGAAATAATATCCTACGACTTATCGAAATTTCGATTCGATTTCGAGTCGAGTAGGCCAGATGCTAATCTACTCTACTACGGCATTACTCGACCGGTAATGGGTATCGGGCTATTCCATCGAACTGTCGCAGGACTCGCAAATGCGCAGTTTACGTATAGTCTAAGCTACCTTACCTGTACATGGCTGTGTGAAGCGGAGCGAAGCTGAACCGTGCATGAATTGACTTGACCAATCACAATGCTCGACCTTTTTTCGCACGGAGATTTCAAGCATTGTCATTGATCAATTCATGCTAAGATCCGCTCCGATTTAGTGGAAACGCAGCTTTAAGAATGACCAATGATAGACTGGTGACCATGACAGTTCTAATTTACAAAATTATGAGTTTTCATTGGGCACACGTCAATCGTTAAGTCCATGACATAAGAAAACCTAGCATAGTAATAAAAAAAAGGACACCAGCTTGGTGTTGCCAATTTTAGCAAAGAAATAAAAACAGGGAAAAAATATCTTATTATTAGGCAAATGATATAAATATCTCAGTTGTTTTTATTTTGTTGTTTCCAAAAGAGGAACTATTAAGTTAGGTGTTTTGTCATTGTAATGAAACAAATTGTAACGAATGTTTCGTGTATATTTAACATATAATATAAATAACGAATATACGCGATATGAGTTACAATCGCGAAAACTTTAGAAAACATTCAAAGTTTTTTTTTTCAAATAAGTCAAATTCAAATCTGTATTTGAACCCGATTTTGAATAAGATTTACGTGTAACGCGGATTTCTGCGTCAGCAATACTATCGAAGTCTCGAAACATCACTTTATTACTATGCCACGTATATATTATGTCATCGTTAATTCGTTGTAAGATGGTAAAGGTAGCTCAGACTACATGGTTATTCCGGCTAGTGAATGTTATTTTGTGCGTTAGATTTCGCGTATCAAGAGGCGTTCCTGGCGACGTACCGCACGTGGGTGCCGCCGCGCGGGCTGGTGGCGCGTCTGGTGCGACGCGCGCGCCACCACCGGTCGCGCACGCACGACCTGCGCTCCACGCTCGGACTGCTGACGCGCGTCGTCGCAGACCTCACGTCAGTATATATTCCACTCCAGAGCCCTGATTACGTATGATCATCGGTCGTGTAACGTGAAAATAACGTGTATGCGTTGACAATGAAAATTAGAATTTAAGTTCAAATCATTTAAGTTTAGTCTATTTTTTTTTTAAATCACGATATGTTCACGTAATGCGGTCGATAATCATACGATGTTTCTATATGAGCGCCTACAGCCTAATCGGCTTGACCGATTTTGATGTTTGTGTACGTTAATAATTTGTAAAAATGGTTCATATGTATGAATTTTTTTAACTTTGATCAAAATGAAAGTTTTGTCGAATATTTTGATTTTGCTTTCTAGTTTTCTGTAGGACGTTTTTTTTGTAAGCTCATTCAGTCCTTTTATATCTACAAAAATGTTGATATGCGCGAGCGAGACCGATGATCGACACTACATACTCTTAATACTTTACAAAAGCTTAGAGAGGTGAAGTAAATTCGCAATAATAAGGCGTACATAAGCTGTGACAGTCCAATATAATAAGTTAGTACTCTATTTTTTTATGTTGTTTGAATATGTAGACTGATGTTGGCATCATGTTTACGTTTTCAACAGGTTGTCAGACCTCGACAGCGCGCTGATGCACGAGATAATGGATTTCATCTATTGGCTCGTCGAGGGTGAAGAACTGCCAATTGCCAAAGCACTCAGACAAATTCTAGTCGATAAACAAAAACAAATACATTTCCAACAGGTGAGAAATGACTTTTAATATGTAAAACCACATGTCTAGTGGTTTCGTCTTCACAATATTGCTAGTATTTTACTATGGAATCAAACGTGGTTTTCACACATTTTTAAATAAACCCGATCCGACCCATGAGTGACGCGTAGTTTTTATCTAAAAATATTGCTAGTACCACGAAAACTGGCCTCTTTTGATGTAGTTTTCAACATGAAATCGGTTTGAATCTCCATATTCTAAAAACCCGAACGATACACATTAGTTCGACCACTTTTTTTGTGCTAACTGCTAAAATCTGTTCAATGCTAATGTACTGGATATACGGAGGTCTTTAAAACCCCATTGAATCAAGATATTCTAGATAAACACTCTATCCTAAACCGCAACCAGGATTGCCTTTATTGCACTGACAAATTTATATTTTTTTGATTGGCTCAAGTTAATTTTTACATCGAACAGTGCGGTCATACTCTAAAAGTTTTCTGTCTGTGACACATACGCATGAGAGTGTATCTTCCGCAGACTAACAACAAATACGAGTACGACAACCCGTGCTACGGTTCCGTGTCGCTCCGTCGCGACACTCTCCTGGACTTCAAAGCGACCGAGCTCGCGGAGCAGATGACTCTCTTAGACGCGGAGCTGTTCGTAAGGATCACCACGGCAGAGGTTCTCTCGTGGCCGCGCGACCAGTCCGAGGAGAGCTCACCCAACTTGACGCGCTTCACGGAGCACTTCAACAAGATGAGCTACTGGGCGCGCTCCAGAATATTAGAACAGGTATGTCCACCTCCACAAATAAAAATGAAGAGCTTTTTTGTATTGGACCTAGACGATTAGCGATTTGCCAGTGTCAAGTATTGAGATATCTTGAAGTTTCTTGAATAATACAAGTTATATAGTGTTCTAGTCACAGTCTATCACATAAACATCATTAAGTATTTAGGCTGTAAGTTTTCCTAAAAATATAAAATGTAAACAGTAATTTTCAATTTTGAGTCTTGCTGACAATTTAAAATGATTCGTTTTACTTACCCACACTCACGCACTTGAACCACTATCTTTATAGCTTTAATATTCGAAATAACACAAGTTTAAGAAAATACAACATAGCAACAACACGTTTCTCATGTTTCTATGATGTACCCGCCAAAACTACTTCTAAAAGTTCTTTACTGACATTTTATTTTAGGAACTGTCAGTTGTCGAATAAGCTACATGAGTGGGTTTCATCGATAGCTATAAGTTGGGTGTCTATATCACGGGTAAAAACCGTAACGTCATTCAACATCGGGTGATTTCCCGATATCGGAAAATCTAAATAAAAACCAGCCACGGTTTTACAATGTACACACTATCAAAATCCTCGACGCTCATCCAACAACTCATCTGGTAACAGAATCTTTGTAATAAGTACATGTAATATGTGTGTTATAGGAATTTTTATGGATCAAACCTAAGAATTGATATAATTATCTGTTAATTAAAATATTTGTAAATAATAAGATTTCTGGGTGTAATAATAAAATATAAACCTAACGAATCTAATAATTATTCGGACAAATGAAACATATGACCAAACTTATAATTGTGAAACGGATTCGGGCAATTACATAAGATTCAAAAGTATTTCGGATCATCATTATGTTACCATCCACATGGACAGTGTTATCCGAGTCGAAAGTGTCATATTTGTAGTATATTCAGTTCAATGTTCTCACAATCTTGGAACAAATAGATACATGCCATTCAAACTTTATATATTATTTATATTATATATGTATGTATATATTACGATGTATAGTTTTCGGTTTATGAAGGAAAATATAAAATTTCCCCCTTTTATCTACTAGTTTGTTCAGAACCATCGGTGGGCGAGTCTGACTCGCACTTGTCTGGGTTTTCTTTGAATACTATTTCTGTCCTTGCATAGTTGCCTGGAAAAGATTGCTCTAAGCGATAAGGTCGCCAATTAAAAACCTAGCCCAAGTGCTTAATGTTATCTTTCTGTAATGTTGCTATCATGTGTTTTTTTAATAAAGTGTTATCTATAGTTCCCGTCACGTAAAAAGAACGCTGGTTCTTTTTACCACTTCTTTTCTTTTTACGTGATGGGAAGTATATCTAAATATCCATTACTAGGACGAGGCACGCGAACGCGAAAAATACGCGAGCAAGTTCCTGAAGGTGATGAAAGCCCTGCGTAAGATGAACAACTTCAACTCGTACCTGGCGCTGGTTTCCGCTCTGGACTCGCCGCCCGTGCGCCGACTCGGCTGGCCGCACTCCATCGTAGACAAGTTGCACGAGTTCTGCACCATCATTGACTCCTCCTCCTCGTTCCGCGCCTACCGGCTCGCACTCGCCGAGACGCAGCCGCCCTGTATACCTTACATGTCAGTCTCTACATTATATTTTTTTTTATTGGACTCGCGCGATTAGCGCATCAAGTATTGAGAATCCTTGACGTTACTTATACTATATAAATTTAAAAAAATGTTTCTGTCACGATCTTAGCCACGTGTACAGTCATTTTCAAGTCTGATCAATGCTTCAGTAACTTAGTAGTACTCAATTTTAGTTGTAAAAGTCCAAGGTAAGTTACTATTATGAGGACGCCATTTACGTAGTCGTATGCGATGATGAAAGGCGTTATTACAGAATACTTAATAGTACAAGTCCGACTCCTGAATTAAATAGCGACTCTTGCTACGACGCAATAAAGTGCAAGTCAGTTTGCACAGGCGTTCAGTGCCTACTATACCTACAGACGCAATGCATCTCGTTCTGTCGTTTAGCTCTTATGTTTTCTGACGCGCGGTAGAATACTGTCCTTTAGTATACTATGATTACTAGTTAGCTGACCATTTTATCTATAGTAAACTGTACACTTTCACAATGTTATTGTAATCGTTCCAGTGGTCTAGTCCTGCAAGATCTGACGTTTGTTCACATCGGTAACCCAGACCTGTTGCCGGACGGAAGTATTAACTTCACCAAGCGGTGGCAACAATACCACATCATGGAAAATATGAAGAGGTTCCATAAAGAGTGCGTATTCAACTCTACTCTCATTACCTATTTTATTAAAAAAATATTACAATTATGGAATACTTTGCCTTTCCGATTGATGTAATTTGGATGTTCTTAAATCGTGAGTAAATATTTGTTTTTTGTCCAAGAAAACCTCCTGTTATTTGAATTTGGTTAAAAATATAGGTTGTTTTTGGCTAAATTAACCCTTTTCCGCAATAAAATGGTCTTATTTTTCATCTGCAGTGCTTTTTGGACGTAGTTTATTACTCTTGAGACAGTTTTGGATAAAGGGCGACTAATCAGTTTATAATGGGGTAAATAATTTGAACGCTGTCAAAATTGCTGAAGCTGTGTGCGCTTTGTAACGTGCACTGCTAAATAGCTATAATCCCGTCATATTCTTGGATAATAATATAAACACCACAGCTGTGACTATGTAAGCATAGAAAAAATAATCATCCATTATTATATAGATAATAATGGATGATTATTTTTTCTATGCTATATATTATAATCCATTATTTTTATCTCATCATCCTAACTTGATGACGTGATCGTATAATTCCATCCAATGTTAGTTATGAGGTGTTTAAATGTATGTCGACAGCAGACAGTACAAGTTCAAGAAGAACGAGCGTATCCAGGCGATGTTCAACGAGTTCGACGACGTGCTGAGCGAGGACGCCATGTGGCAGATCTCGCAGAGCATCAAGCCGCGCGGCGGACATGCGCGTGCGCCGCCGCCGCACCAGGCCGCGCCGCAGCCGGCACAGGCCGCCGCGTAGCGTCTTCACGCTACGCTTTACCTGCCTAGTGAGTATATAACAATAATAAATATTGGGGGACACACAACACTGTCTAGACCCAAACTAAGCAAAGGTTGTACTATGTAAACTAAATAACTGATATGTATATATATATATATATATATATTTAAATTTAAACACACTTAAACGTACTTGTTATACATTGAAACACCCAGACAAAAAAACAACCATCCATGTTCATCGCACAAATGTATGTTCTAGGCGGGGATCGAATAGATGTGTGTGTCACAACAAAAAATAATTCACTTGTATTGATCTCTAAATATTTAATAGAGATCTATCAATATTATTTGTCTATATTCTATTAAACGGGGTTTGAGAGATAATCTATAAATAATTTCATCCTTACCCTTATCTATAAATTATTCGTTCGTTTTCAAAACGTTTTAGTTTCGAAAACGAACGAATTCGTTGGAGGTTACGAAAGAAATATTTTATTTTTATTTTGGCAAAAGATGTATTATTGTTATTACAAAAAATATAGCCTATGTCACTCAGGAAGTAAAGATTTATCTAACGACACCTCGCACATAAAAATAGGTCAAGTCGTTTGGGCTGTAAGCGATCATATAGAAACATACATACTCACATACAAACATTCATACACTTGAAAAACATAACCCTTCTTGCGCGGTCGGATAAAAAAAGATTCGGATGATGTTTAAGGGTTGAAACATTTTGTTTTTCCTATTTGTCTAGAAAAGCGCGTGACCACGTTTCTCACATAGATTATTTACTTTTTTATGTATTAGACGAAGTCATTATGATAACAATTATTTTTCAGGTATAATCCAAAGAAAATCGTGAAATTAGAATCGATCAGATGAATGTGAGTATTTAGAAAGAATTGTAAGTTGAATAAAATTGTGATTATCTGTCCTAAAAAGGCCTAATTAATACTAGTGTATTTATTCGTAATTGTGCGTATTTCATCTGTGATGGACCGAGAGCGAACAGCGCAGGGAGTGGGGGGATAGGGGGGAGGCGGAGCGACGGGCGACGTTCAACTCGCTTACGATTTCAACGCTTTCCATGTACAACAATATATATATAATTATACACTTACCTGTCTAAATATACGAGCCAAATATTCTGTATCAGTATTGAATCGAGTAACTGTCGTCTTTACATATCAGCATGTGACTTGCGTAGTATGTACTAAAGTAACGAGCGACGCCTTGAGTGTTTAGGATAATGTACTTGATGACTCTTCTCGTTGTTGTATTCGCCATTGATGTCATTATCGTGTAAGCAAGCTTCGAAAGTTCACTTTTCAATACATCGAATTAGAATGGAAGTTTTTGAAATCTTAGCAAGTGTATTAACACTTAGGCCTCGTCCAGAGTGCATGAGCGGTTAATAGACAAGGCGCGGGGCGGCTGCGTCTGCGTGGACACTGCGTCTTGAGTTGTTGCAACGAATGGGCCTTCCGCTGGCGCGTACGACGCTCGCTAGCTAGGCTTATTAGTGAGGTCGTAACAAGCTATTGGGAGTGTTTGGATTTGCGGCGTGTTTCTTTTGGACATTAAACGTCGCATTCGGGCCTGCCATGTTATTTCACTATACTTAAAAGACTCATGGCGGTTAATTTTGTTTGATATTTTGTGCCCTTCGTCGCCTCTGCGCTTGACTCTTGACTAAGGACGAGGCCAAACGTTTAATTTACAATAATTAGTCGATTGTTAAGCGTTTTGAATGTATTCAATTGTAATGCCGTATTGTTATTTTACTATTTTAGAGAGGTTTTTGAACACGTGAGAGTTTCGTGCTTAAAATGGTCACTTTATTAGCGTATCGTTTATTATGCGCACAGATTGAAATGGAGTTCTTTTACGGGCTTCCATATTGATGTTCAAACCCTCCAGTTGCAGATTTGAGCGTTATTTTCAATCGACGAAAATGTAATTGCAGTATTTTTATACCGTTTTTTTTTTTTAAATCAAATGAGCGTAACAATGTACATATCAGAAAGTGTGTGCCAAATCGTTGAATGCTAAAAAGTGATCCATTTTTAGTACTTTACACACGTTAATTGATAAGTACAAATACGTGTATTTATTAGACAATTATTCTCTCATAGCGGTGAATGAGAGGTTGCAATCGGGTTAAATTGCTATACGCGGCGCGACACGCGAGCGTGTTTTAGACGAAATGACATTGATATTACAATGTTGACGATTTATTCCTTGTATGCCGTCACAAGGCAAGTATAGCAGTTGATGTTAGTGTAGCAACAAAAAAAAAAACTGTCTTATTCCTTCCAATGCTCCATCTTTTATTTAGTATTTTGCACTATCGTTTAGTTACAGACTGAAGTACATATTTGGGGTTGTACCTCTAAAGTAACAATTTAAAGAATTGCAATGACTCGCGGCGGATAAAGTACCTAGTCGGTATTGCTACTAACTTTTTCACGTATAACGATGCTATGTGTATTTTTGTGCATGCTCTTAAATTTAAAGATTGGAAGCATAATTTTATTTTTGATATTCAAAAACTATATTTTTCCTACAAATTGCTACCTGCAAGGAAGCAAACGATTTATGACGTACTTTTGAGATCTATACTTATTTATAATCTTTACTGTTTGCGTAATTTTACTCTTAAGGTCGAGGAACCGTAGCTAGGTATTATTATGAAACAAAGTTTAATCGATTTGATAGTTTCGTATTATTATCGTCTGTAATAGTGATAAATAAATGGGAACTTACTAATAAAAATACTATCTAAATTGCGATATCAGTTGATTAAATTATACATGTGTACTTGTTCGTAGAAACACTTTTAACGACAATACTAGTTTATATTTGGTTCGAGACAAGTGGCAAAATTATAAAAAACTCTTGACGCTTTTACAAATATCATAATAAAAAACCTTAACGAACGTTCACCCTATTCGAACGTATGCTAAAATAACAATGATGTCTATGGTTTCTTTGCTAAGTCACGTTACATTCCATTAACTTCTGTCAGTTCCTTTAATCTGTAATATCTTAACACTTTATATCCTGCTGGCGTTAATGATAATAAAACGCCACATCTCGAGACTTTCTTGAGTTTTTCCTTCACCTAGCTCTTATGCCGTCTTCACCCTCTGATACCTAAATCTTCTCTGACTCTCACTACTTTTCCTATTGTTTTTTACACCTATGACGGATGGGATGTTGGGAAGTAATACTTGACGTTTTTACGTGATCACGACTTCCATATTACATTTATCGTGTAAAAGAGAAAGATATTTTCTTCAATCAATCAATCAATAACACATTATTAAACTATATAGTGACCACTATTTTCTTGTGTATCAGATAAGCCCTGTACTGTTTGGCTTCTTATGTCAAAGATATCGCAACCACAAAAAAAAAATGAGAAGTTCTAAAGAGTAAACGGTATACTTAATCATCTGATGTACAACGAATGATAAATGTTTTATTATTAGTTCAATAATAGTATAATCAGCATTTAATTTGCCTTAAGACAATTTAGTCTTGAATAAAAAACAGCAATAAATCGTGTTTATTGTTCATTTGTAGAGATGCTGCACATTTGTGATACTATTCAAGTAGCGCTTACTACTCGAGTCTTATTGACGTCCTCTATACGTAGGCAATTATATTAGACGAATGTTAGTAGTAAGCGTAAGTAAACCCCATTTTGTCTCGCTAAGGCCGGTGTTACACGATGTTAGTCACACTAGTGTTCGGTATTGCGATATTACATTATTATAATGTACAGGGCGATGACGGTACCACGACTTAGAAATGATACGTATTTGATAGTGAAAATACTTAAGGGGTCGACTGTTGTCTGCTGTGTTTCTCATAACAGCAGAAACAACCCATGCAAACAACGCATATTGGTAAAACCAAAACTAATAGTTCGTCTTAAAAATATAATTTAAACATAGATTTATCAACATTGCGTTTAGAATACACGTTCTCTAATAATACTCTTAATTTTTGTGGATTTACAAACTTAGATAAAGCGATGAATAAATTTTAATGTGTTTATTTTGCAAAACTTTGTCTACTTTATCTTTTTTTTTTTTTTATTTTTCTTATTTAAAATGTTTTTATGATAGCTAGGCCGTAATTTACATTATTGCAGTCATATATTATATATTATTACCTATTTAGGCACCTTTACAAACACCAAATTCTTTGATAAGTGATAAGAGTAGAATCAAAACTACTTTAAAAAAATGTACATCGATATTAAATACATGCTTAACGTTAAAGGTCGTGGTAACGTTTACGCCCTATATTTAAATAATTCATACGTAGACTAGATACGCATCGAGTGTTGTTCGTACATAATAACTTTAAAATAATCGCCTATTACAAGCAATACTGTGTGTAATACATACTTCTATATATGCATCGGTCTGTTAATAGTGTCGTAAATTGGACACGTTTCATGCAATAAAAAACTAGACCAATATTTAGAACATTTTACAGTGCTTTACTCATTATGTGCTGATATCATATTTTGTATTATATAATTATATTTTGATCGATAGATAAGTTAGTAGGATACGTTACCATTATTTGTCTGGTATTATTATTTATTTAGTGAATTATGAATTTGTGTAATGGTTTGATATGATTATTATCTAAAATATATTAAAGACTGCCTAAATTAATTATTCAGTATAGATGACATGTAAATTAGTGAAATATACATAGTTTGTTCCCATGTGTAGACCATATTTCAATAGTATTGACATGTTTCCATTTTATCTTTTTATTTAGATCTTTGATATTATTTTGTCACAATTGATATTTGCGAATAAATCGCGTGAAGGTGACACGGGAGTTCTAATATAAAACTATTATATATGTATCACCCTCGCACTTATGGCATCAGTGACTGTGCCATCACTGTCACACAGGGTCACAAAGCGCGATAAAGAATACGTTCTTTGCGCTTGCTCGCTCGCACTATCTATTCATTCCATGTGTGCGAGCGAGATGCAATTATAATATCTTAATATTAAAGCACGTGTAGTGAACCTTTATTGTAAATGAACTATGAAACACTTGGTGAACAGCATACATATTTTGTTGTATTAGCAGGTTCAGTATTATATTAATGAAATGCCATAATGTATGAAATGGATTTGTTTATTCTCATTGTGTTGGTTTTTGAAATGTTAAATCTTTCTTTTTATATAAAGTTTATGTTATACTATTATGTATATTTACATACTTAATTTTATTGTACATTAAAATTGGTTATACATTATAATTCACATTATAACCTGAATTGCATGCTTGTACAGTTTAAATTTGTGTGTCGATTTAATTTGTAATTATTTTGTAAATTAAATATAGCACGTTATTTACAACATAAAATTTGTTTCCATTTGTCCATTATACAATTTATACATATATACTCATATACTGAGTAAAGATAAAATTATTATAGTTATTTAACATTTTGAACAGATAACTTTTAAAAAGCTACAGGATAAAAAATTAAACCCCTGTTTCCTTATTATTATTTATCCTGTACTTATGCACAAAATTTTCTCTTGTGTACACACATATATGTGTATTATGTGAATGTACTCATTACACACTTATATATCTATCACATTTGTTTTATTGTGACGTCACAGGAACGAATGTGCCTATGACGAAGAACCGTAACGACACGCCGTAGTCGTCGTAGTTTGGCACAGAATAAGGGAAATACTAGGTATTTAGTCTGGTAAAAATGATACTACATGTACTATTCTACTAACACACTTTAAATTTCTCTAAAGATTAGTCCATGATTGTCTTATCAATTGCTTAATTTGTCGAAATGTTAAACTAGGTGCACTCGACATGTAAGATCGTAATCTCCCCCATTACCACCATATAAAGTTTTGTCATTAGCTGCCTGTTGAGAACCAGCGGGATCCTTGACAGATAACGAAGACTTATTTACCAAGTAATACTACAAAATCCACTTGGTTTTGTAAGTATATACTCATGTACTAGACTAGCTATCTGTATATCTAATTAGGCGATCAGTGCTAAGGATCCCGTTGCGTTTTGCCACTCGATGGCCCTTATAAATGCACGAAGCGTTGTCATGTCCGTCAGTATAGTGTTGGCGTATTTTAAGTCAGTCCACAACCTGTAAAGAATAGAAAGTAGTTAAAATGATTCTCGTATTCGTAAGTGTTATGTTAATATCCGCAAATGCAGCACCGGTTTTTGAGGACAAGAATCTCGCGCTATTGTTTGGAAATGAGGGTAAGTTAAATAGGTATTTAATTTATAAATATTTTTTTCTGTTATTAAAAAAATTTAAAAAAAAAATATTGTTGATCATTGTAACTCTTGTACTTTGAGATTGTGTGTGTGAAGTCAAAAGTCATACTATTATCTACCTACAGGTTTGTCTAAATAGTGAAAATAATGTTGTCTTTGGTTGTAACAATATGGAATCTAATCGTGAAAATCATACAGTTTACTTATTTATTTTTTCTAACCATTAGTTACAGTCATTGCCATATAGGTAGTACTACTTTCCATATTTGTAAGAATGGAACTTTAATTTTTTTTAATCTTTTCGACATAATTATTGGTGTTAAAAAAATCTCTTCCCCGCAGTAATTGAGTCGGATCAAACCGAGTTCGGAGAACATTTCGAAGGTGACATGATTCTGACAGAAGAACAGAAGATGGCCGTGACAGAGGCTACGGACGCGAGGAACGGTCTGAGAGGAGGAGCCAAGCGGTGGCCTGACAACACTGTCATTTATCATATCAACGAAGAAGATTTTAGTAAGTATGAGGCACAACACATTGTAGTAGTATGAATCCTTTTCAAAACCACGCCTTGACATTTTGTAAACACAAAGTGGGGTTATGCTCATCTTTGATAGCGATGTAAAGTTGGTTCGGACTCGTTTTTATCTTGCTGTATCTGTAAATAAGAGCGTGAGACATACATAAGTTTAAATGAGCCTTCATTGAATTGTGATATTTTTGACAGGCACTTCAAATTGCGTCACGCTCTTAATTGCAGAAAAGCTATCTAGCTTTTCTGCAATTAAGAGCCGGAGAATATTATTAATTAATATAATATTAGAACCGGAGCAAGCCATCTTTGCATCGCTATAAGAGTTGAGCACAACCCTGGGGCAGGTGTTGCACTGTTTGTGCTTAGAAGATCTTTAATCTGTATCTATTCATTTATCAGTAACTAAACTGCATAGGCTTCGAAAAATACGAAGGTTTAAATTAAAGTCTACACATATGTTCGGCATGTCTAGACTATTTTCTAGAGCTCCTTATTTTTCAACGTATGTTTTCCCGTCGACTTGATTTCGGTCTCCATCAAATTTTCCATTCGTTGAAGTTTTCTCTATAAACAAAATTTCAGTTCGAGTAAAGTTTGAGGCAAGGGTATTCTGTTAATGGGCTAATGTCTTACCTGTCTGATATTTATTTTCAACTTGGATACGACAGATACAATATAGTTTTGCAAAAAAAAATAATGATTTTATATGTTACCAGTTGTTTAAAGATAAATACTTATTTTATTTTGTTGTTAAATCAGACGAGACAGAAGTGAAAATTATAAATGAAGCAATGGCCGATATTGCCAGCAAGAGCTGCATCAGATTTCGTCAAAGGGAAGGAGATGAACACGCAGTTGTAATCAAGGTTAGTATAAATCATCGTCATCATCCACAGCCTCCTCTATCCCACAGATCCCGCTGCTGGGTATAGGGGTCTCTCTTATATTGACATCTACCTCGATCCTGTGCCAATCGGGTCCAGGTTCGACCTGCGATTGTTATTATATTATCGACCCATCTTCCAGCTGGACGCCCCATGCTCTGCTTACCTTGCCTTTAATTGATAAGTTGAAAAAGTTTATATTTACATTAACTTAAATTACACATGAATTGATAGTGGTGTCCGCACTAGGCTAAGCTTGTATCGCGAGAACTTTCCTGAAACTCGAATATCACCTGTAATAAACAAGTATCTATATAAAAAGAAGAAACAAAATACGCAACTCCGTAAGATGAAAGGTTATGTTTTCGAGTGTATGTGTGTATGTATGTGGATATGTATGTATGTTTCTTTATGATCGCCTACAGCCTAAATGGCTTGATCGATTTCGATGTGCGAGGTGTCGTTAGATTCGTCTTCACTCTCCCTGAGTGTCATAGGCTATATTTTTTTGTAATAATAATATATCTCTCGCAAAAATAAAAAATGCTGTTTTCGTAACCTCCAAAGAACTTTTCGTAATATACAAGTGATTTTACTAGAATTATTCATGTAAAAAAATACTTATGATACATAGAAATATCCAGACACAGAACAAACGTCCATGTTCATCACACAAATTGTTTCCCCTTTCTTAATCCACATCCACAGTTGGGTATCTAAGTGGTTTCTTCATCATTACTTTTAATATGGAACATTGTGCCCTCTTCGTGAGTAAGATAAAAGACTGATTTTGGGAAAAACAATTTTGGGAACATTAAAAAAAATATGTTTTTTTTAATAGGTCAAAATTATCCTAGTACCTAATCTAATAAATTCATCCAGTCTATCTTCACTTACAACTTTCGAATTAGCGTGCCCCCCAAAAAATGAAGTGACAAAAAAGGCCTGGGTATAACCTATAGCATTTTTAATTTACATACATAATTTGTTTACTATTGAACGAGCCATAATGGATTTTTGACGACTGCTAATACCCTCAATCCCTCCAGGGTACAGGAAATGGATGTTACTCTAGCGTTGGACATACGACAACTGATGATTCTGGTGAATCGATTCCCAACCAAGTGCTGAACTTAAAAACGCCTTCGTGCGTCAGGCTTGGAACTGCTATTCATGAAATGCTGCACACACTAGGGTTTTATCACATGCAGAGTACGTACGATAGAGACGACTTTGTCAAAATCGAGTGGGAGAATATAAAAAGTGGTAAGTTTGTTGTTGTATTTTCGTTACAGGCATGCTTACGTATTAGTAAACTGATATGACGTAATTTTAAAGATACCATTTAAAATATGTGTCACTGGACCCTCTAGAATACCATGGGTTTTGTTTTCTCCCACAATGCTACAGATGGATCAGTTATTCTTCGGATGGATGACCATAGGTGTTGAGTGACATTTCTTTTCGAGCGCTACTATGAGGCGGATGACACGTTATTAAATTGCCCCCTTTGTTTATTCTTAAAAACAGTAATAGTCAAGCCAGTTCATAGGCCTTTCGGTGACTTAGTGACTGACACTAGGGCTGGTCACTCAGTCTATACGAACTTAGAAAGTTGGAAAAGGTACAACCACGTATGCTACATTACGATCTACCTACTGATCTCCAAATCAGACAACCTATGATGGACCCGATAGCCTTACTCACCGTTCGCCGGGTCGGGCTTAAGACAATCGTTATCGTACGAGGTTTTTAAACTTTAGGTATTCCTGTCTCCGTGCACTCGAACGGGGTACCCGGAACACACATGTACTGGCGATAAAATTCAAATTCAAATTCAAATTCAAATAATTTTATTGCGAACATGGGTGTACAGAGTTGGAAAAAAATAACGAACTAGAACGCCATATTCCGCCTAACGGCATGCACAATTTAAGAATATGTTAATAACTAAACTAAAGAACTGAATTTTATAAAGTCTAAGTGTCTTGTCAACAGTAAAATGATCTGTGTAAAATTAATAATGTATCTTATGTTAAGTACTTATATATTATAGTATGATATGCATTAGGTACCTATTTATGTTTAGGAACCTACCTCAATAATTATCGTTTTTTTCCTTAGGTACGGAACATAATTTTGCGAAATACAACAATGATACCGTAACTGATTTCGGCGTAGAGTATGATTACAACAGCGTCATGCATTACCCAGAGTTTGCCTTCTCCAAGAATGGAAACAAAACTATCATACCACTGAAAGTAAGTAACATTTATTTAATAAAGTTATAATTATCGAAAATCATCGAAAACCTATCGCTTTTCTAGGTCTGTTTAGGATAATTAATAAGTACCTATTGACACTTTTGCTAAAATGCGCTTTATTAGTAGGCCTTTCTCAGTAGATAGGTACAACAGCATCAGTTATCCTTTAAAATTAGGAGAATAGTTAGCGATTAAACCTATCTTAATCGATAGGTGAATTAAAAAATCTCGATCGTGGAATGTATATCCATACATAAGAAAGAAGAGAACGTAACTTGAGCTCTGGAGGTACTCCCATCTCTTATAGTGTTGCAAAGATGGCATGTGCTCTTTTTTCGAAATTTTTCATTTTTGCAAAAGTTTTACTAATATTACTTCAAAAATATATACGCTAAGAATGAATAACCTCTTCCTTTTTTAAGTCGGTTAAAAATATAGCCTACGAGCCCTGGTTTAAGAAGTGCCAAAGTCCTTTTTAAAAACAGTCATGAGAAATAATTACTAAAATTTCTAATCCAATTGTTGATTCCATACAGGAAGGCGTAACTATTGGCCAAAGAGAGGGAATGTCAGAAAGAGACATATTGAAGCTGAACAAAATGTACTGCGAGGAATCTGAGTCACCAAATGAATTCTTCCGGGAATAAAAAGGCTGAATTATTTTTATGTTACATAATAATTTATCAGTTCTGAGTTAAGAATTGTGTAATGTTTTAAGCACATTTGATTACATAATAATAAAAAAGTTAATAATCATACAGTCTGTTTGTTTGAACCATTTCAGGACAGGCGGAATGAATCGTAATAAAATTTGGTTGTAGAGATGGTTGTAACAATAAAGAACATACATTTCGTCATCATCACCATTTTCACCCGTGTTATGATAAATCCGGCAAAGTACGAGTTTCACTCTCACACCGATGCTTCCGTACTCCTATGCATGGTACAATACATGAACACTGACACCGGGGTTATTACTCAACTAAATACGCTTTATATCTAAGAAATATTAATAACTTTACATATTTTTTAGGAACAGCCAGAAATGATAGGCGTTCATGTACAATATCAAGTTCAAATAAATAAATATAACAGACCTATTTTCATTATCCAAAGAAATTTTCACACTACCGTGTACTCGTATTTCAAGTTTATGTCACGTGACACCAACTGTCACCGAAACGTTATCTTGTCATTTTTCGTTTCTTTTTTAGGGTTCCGTTTGTCAACTACGAAAGTATGAACCCTTGTTCGCCATGTCCGTCCATCTGTCTGTCCAAGGCTTAGCTCAAAGACGGTAAAGTTCTAGAAAGTATTAATTTAGTATTGGTATACATATTTATTATGTCAAAAAAATGGTAGAATAAAACCTTGAGATTTTTTTTGGGGGTACCTCCCCGGCACGTAAAGTTGGGATGAATTATTTTTTCTCATCTACCCCATCGTTTTATTGGATAGGTACCTAATCAAAAACACTGGGGGTCACAGGTGGGGGGTATGAAAACCATTTTTAAATTTTATGTTTTGATAGAGTCAAGTCCTCTTACCGGCTAAACGGTTGACTTTGGAGATATAAAAATTGCATTTTATGATGATATTAAAAGGAAAAGTATTACAGCTAAGTAGGTTAGTCGATCAACTTCTAAAATGTACTTAGAGACGTAAAAAATGAAATATTTCGTGCAATTTTCATTTAAACTAACATAAAGTTAACTCGTATGTTCATAGTATCAAACAGGTCACCCTGTTTTAAGTTCATATAAATTATGATGTGCAACTATGGAACCTTACTTCGCATATGGCACTTGGCCGGTTATTTTTTGTGGAATCAAGAAGGTTTTATTTCGCATTATAATTTACCTTTTTTTTTAATATATTATTTACTCAAGCTTAGTCAAGCTCTAAATTATTTACTTTACAAAAAATTGGCCAAGAACGAGACAATTCTTGGGCAATTTTTAGTATTTGTAGATTTACTTCAAAGTAAACCCTATAACATTGCCAATTTTGAGACTTGTATCTATTACTGTTCAAAATGTTAACTTTTTTTCCATCGGAGTCAGATAAAGAAATTCGAAAAAAAGTAGAGGCATAGCTATTTTTAAAAAAGCATAGCGTAGAGGCATAGCTATTTTTCCAATCAGATAATCATCTAAATCTGATATTAATAATAATGAGTATTCTCACATGATGAGAATCTCGTGAAGGCCGAGAAGGACAAGCTCGGCAAGTACCTTGACTTGGCTCACGAGATAACCGCCATGTGGGGTGTTGACTCGACGAACATTGTTCCGATAGTCGTTTCGGTAAACGGTTTAATAGCGAAGAGCCTCGATCAACACCTCAAGAGGCTCTCGCTAGATAGTTGAATCAAGGGTCGAATCTACAACCTTGGAATTTTCAAGGCTAAGAGCGAATAGATATCTTCTAGATCGACAAGCTCCATCCTCGGCCACACCGTCGCTTAACATCAGGCGAGTTGGTGGTCAATCGTAGATCTATAATGTATAAAAAAAAGAATACAAAAGGCAGTCATCCTAGACACGGCACGGCATTGTCAGGGGATTCCTCAGTTTGTAGCCCTTACCGTCGACAGCATGAGCCCTGCCCCGCTGCCGGCGGCACCCTAGTTTTAAGTTTTGTATCTACAATATTTATGGTTTTTTTATTAGTTTATATTTCCCTCCTCCTCTATTCGTTTGCTCACTGCTGAGCGTCGTGATGCTCCCGACGTTTATATTTATATTGTAAAAAAATAAAATTAAGTTAAAATATATAGGGGGTAGTAAAAATCAATTTTCTATAGTTTCTAAAATCGAATAATTATATTGGCGTGAAAATGTGTTGACCCTGATGTCCGTAACATTCGAGCTATCGAAAGATGTCGGTGCCTACAATTGCAATTTAAACTTTTAACCTGTGAATTTTTTGTTTTGATATCTTTGACCGACATTTAAGCGGCTGAACTATGATAATTACAATAGTATAAACAATTGAAATAACATAGTTCAATAATAAAGAATAAAATAAATTATCAATCATTTATTACGTTTATCATAGGCTACGTAAAATTAGTATATTATAATCTCTAGAATAATAAACGTCAAAATTGGTTAATCCTTTATGCTATAGGAACATACACACCTACAGTAGGAGTAACTCACAAAATATACTAACGTTCGGAAAGAAATTGCCGTCTTTTTTGAACAGTTTGGTACAGTGAAGTTTTATCACAATGGAAGGAGCCATAAACTGCCTCTTCGCTACTCAGCTGTATATAAAACGTGTCCGTTTCATTCCGTCTTTTCGGTCATACATTGTGTCAAGTTGGCGTCACGTGAAGATAAATTAATTGCTAAAATACGTGGTATTTTTTTTACCGTATTGTTTTACGCCATCTAACTAGTGGTGTACTAAAAGGCACGTACAAAAATATTGACGTTTTATGACCGTTGTCAGAAATATATATTTATTTATATAGGGATTTATTTATTGAGAAAGCAAGTTCTCGTTTTTTTCTCCAAATCTAATCCAACTATAATAAAGGTGTCAAAGATCAACGCATTGTTTTTTGTGTAGCAATGACACAGTTTCAATCTGACAATGGCAATGAATGATTGCTAATATTGCCAACAAGCGAGGCAAATTCTATTGAATAACATTGGTCAACTAATGAAACATGCAATTTGGTCTAACGCGCGATCAAGTGAGACGAAAGTAACACTAAATAAAATACATTCTATCAATAGGTACTTGACCACAGCTCAATTGATGGTGGCAATGTGTTCCAAGGTGGTAGGTAAGCGTGAAATGAATTTCTAGCTTAGAATGCGAACTGCCTTCAAAGTGAGACTTCCGGAACATACAACTTTAGTGAGATTTTAAATTTGAAATTGATAACCAGCCTTTGGTACAGGTAGGAATGTATTGAAAATCTTAATACCGTGCATGGTGTCCTTCACCGAAGCCTCAAGCTCGTTATTGGGATTAAAACCTACCTGTTCCGGCACGGAAGTCGATCGCTCAAAAATCTTACAACCAAGCTAAAGTTAAAGATGTAAACTTCGGCACATTATGGAGATGGAGAATATAGCTAAGCGTCCACATGTCGATATCGTACGCATCGGACGCATCGCATCAATCGCATTATTTTTTCATACTTCGTCCACTGTATCGGCACCGATCGGATTGCCGACGCCAAGTATCAGCAATCGGATTGCCGATGCCAGTTTCATTCGGATTTTCATAGTGATCGTACGTGTTTTTGTGAGAATGGAGGAAAGCGAAGAAGAACAATTTGCAAATGGCGAAGGACGCGGGCGGTGGAGGCGCGGAGCGAGCGCGCGAGGTGCGTCCACTGATCGGCATTCCGTATGACGTCATCGGCACGCATCGCAAAAGTTGCCTCTCGGAGCATCGGTGTCGGCATTGCCGATCTGCGATCCGTAAAATGCGGATCAGTGGACGCACTTGTATGACTTTTTATACAAAAAATACTACAATCCGTTTGATGCGATGCGTCCGATGCGTACGATACCGACATGTGGACGCTTAGCTTATAAAGTATGTAAACGGATGCCTAATAAGATACTATGACCTACACAGTATTATAGAAAATACCTTCCTACTTTCGCGTTAGATAATAAGTTGACGCTTATTACCCAAGAACGTTAGGTATATCGTAATGGTAATTGGGTAATTCTCATTTCCAAATGACCAGTCATTTCCATGGATAACATTTTTGAATGCCTATAATTTTCTATTTTAAGAAGACATCTCAATCTTAAATTTCAGCAACTAGAAATTGATAACCCTAAAGTAATTTTTTTGGAGATATTAATAACAAAAGTAAAAATAACTTTTGAAAAAGTTATCCACGGAAATGACATCTTGATTTTTTTTGGAGAATTACTCATTTATACCTGCGTATTGTGGAGTTGACACCATGAGCATGAGCGTCCACGTACGCTCAAAGTGTTTCTTACTAGGTGCCTACTTATTATACAACTGCATAGCTATACCTACAGGTCGACATAACTTACTCGTAGAAGTCGCATTTTTAAATAAACTACTACTGGTTTTGACTCGAAATATCCGACTATAGTTTAGAGCATTAGAATTACATGAAACGGTTATTCCCATGTACAAAAATTAGCGATTAGGTAATTATTTATAGATTAATAGAGTTCTCGATGCACCTATGTAAATATACCAACATAGGTCCATCGAGAACTCGAAAAGTGGGGATGAATTATCTACCCAATCGTGTGTGATAGCGTTGAATAGGTAAATTAACTTATACATATTGGGGTTGAGCAAAAACCATTTTTCCATTTTCGTCATTAAATCGACCGATAGGTTGATTAAACGACCAGACGTAACGTAACATTTCAAAATTCTTGCAAAATTCCAAGTAATTTTCTTCTTCAACAGCCCTAAAGAAGCAATAACAATCTCAATCAATTTACGATTGCGATACGTCCAGTGACAAATCAATGGTCACAATCGACTTTCATTACACCTGTTACCATATCGAATTAAATATTTTGTTGTTGATTTAATAAAATAAGTCGTCCGGTAAAATTTAGCAACGGTGTTGCGCGCTGTGGTGGTGCTGTGACGCTTGCGACAGCCTCGCCGCGACAGTTGTCCGCCACCACCTTGTGAAATGGTCGTATCCGAAGCTATATTAAACTTCGCCCCTCCTCGGCAACTTTTGTCCGACGCAAAAAATCAAACGCGAGAGTAAAAGCTACTCTATTCCGGTGAAATTATCGCATTATCATAAAATCAATGCCAATGTCGCACATCGCTACATAGTTACTATGACACACATTTTTCGAAAACGTGTGAGCTGACTGCAGAAACAATACCGTTGTTAAATACCCCATGCATTTGAGCAGAACATTTTTCATCAAAAGTAGATTTAAGTAGTGAAAATGACGCGGGTTTTGTGGCTGTCGGTGCTTGTTTGTGTGGTGCAGTGCTTACCGATGTCGCAGAATGAATTAGAGGATTTTAGCAACTTCTTATTGAAGACGTCGTCTTTGGATATTCATGTTAAGAGTGAGTTACAGTTCATAATAACCATAAGTATTTTATCACACGAATATTGTCGCTTTGTTATAGCTTTCTGTAGAGTCCAAAAATAAAAGAAATTGTATATAATATACTAAGGAATAAATAGATGTTAGATGTGTGTTATGTGATAAGTGGTGTTACTTTTATATCGAAAAACACTTCACACATACAACCTCGATAATCAGCAGGTGCAGATCCAGACGCCTCACTTGATGAAGACGAAATAATATCGGACCACGCCTGGGAAGACAGTGGCAAATTCGAAGGAGATTTAATCCTCAATGACCGCCAAAGACGGTTGATTGTGGAAAACGTGGAAGGGCTGTCGAGGAACGGGCTCACAGATAGCACCAAGCGGTGGCCAAACAATGAAGTAATTTATTTTATCCAGAGGGAACATTTCAGTAAGTTACATTTCTCAAAAGAGATAGAGGGATTTTCTAATTCGATTGAGTAGCGATCAAACTCGGAAACGATATCTTTGTAAGGAAAAGATAGAGTCCATTTCCATACAGAATGATTTTGATGGAGATATCGTTCCCGAATGGAATCGCTTGTTACCAATTGGAATTAGAATACCGTAAAGGTATGTGAGAAATGAGAATACCCATGTTGATTAATTCAGTTTGTTAAATCTCTGTTTTCAAATCTCTTTCTAGCCCATTCCACAAAAATATCTCTAAATTCAAACAGAATCTGAAGAATATTACGAATATTTGGATAACGAAGAATTCAAGGCCTATTGTTTACCTATATTGTTAGGGCTTAAAAAACATTGATTAGCTTATTTTATTAATAAGTAGATTTTTTCTCAGTAATGGATATGTAACCAACTCTGTCCTAGACCGTATCCTTGATTGTCCTGCCTGAGAAAGAGATGTAGTACTTACCTACCTGTCTGTGTTTTTTAGACTTGTTTATTTACGTAAACGTAACATATTGAGTGTTCTTTGATAGTTATGATTCTACAAAATGTACACAGCTGTTTTTGTGTTGACAGATTTTAAAAATTATATTCAAAATAGAAAATATTGTTATGTCAATACTTGCAGTTATAGTTGGTGTTGATTAACAAATCTCATCTAGATTTCGATAAAAAAATATTGTTCTTTTTCCAGCCAGTGGCCACGTGCAAGCCATCCAAGCTGGTATTGACGACTTGGCGCAAGCTTCCTGCGTCAAATTCCGCCCTTACAGGAAAGGAGATCGCGATGCGGTAGTTATACAAGTACGAACGATCCCATAGTACCACTTTATACTTAACTGCTTTCCACCGTATTTATCCTTTAAAAAAAAAAAAAAAAAAAAGTATTTATCCTTACTTCAGTATCAAATAAATCTGAAAATTTCACGTCTATAACACTGTAGACCTAGTTCTGCAGATGACCACGATCTCTTATTACCATTAAAAATTTGGGCACGAGCTCGCTTTTACCTCGCTTTTTCTACAGTTAAAAAAGCAAGACATAGGTTGAAACGAGACAAATTTGGATTGTTTTTTTATAAGCGCTATGATTTTTTTGTCGCGTTCGCAACGGCAATAAAAGTTAAAAGACGCCATTTCTGTAGACGTCGAAATTAACCGGGCAGAACAAGCGGTTTAGCAATTTGAAGTAGTAGTGGGCAGGGCACATAGCACACAGAACTGATGGCCGATGGGGTCAAAAAGTTCTCGAGTGAAGACTACTCACGGGCATAATACTTTAATAGTATACTAATTTTTAATAGTATAGTAATAATAGTATAAGTTTAAGGGCTACCTTGAATCTAAGGCTAAGCTGGCTAGTAAAAAGCTTGGCATCATTAATAAGGTTAGGCGATACTTCTCACTGGGACAACTGCTGCATCTGTATCAAGCACAGGTCCGATCGTGTATGGGATACTGCTGGCACTTTTTTGATGGATCAGCCAAGTATCAGCTGGAAGCTTTGGAATCAGTGGACCGGCGAGCTGTGAGGTTAATCGGTGACGATAAACTAGCTGCCAAGAAGCTACTTAGTCACCACCGTAAAGTAGCATGTCTGTCTATTTTCTACTAAGCCTATGTGCATCAGATTTTCAAACTGATTTCTTGTGGTTGAGTTGACGATGATAAAATACCCCTGTTTTTTCTACAGTTCTTATACTGTTTCTTTTTTTGATCATTATTGACCGAGTAAGTGTCGCCTGAAGCTGAGTAGTGAATAATGATTTTGCCTTTAGCATACGTGGGGCATATAAAGAAGACGTCACCTGTCCGTCCGCCAGGGCGGACTAAGTTGTGACCAAACAGCGCTGGACGTCCTGACGTCCCGCGCTGTTTGGTCACAACTTAGCAGAACCATGCAGAGCTGCGGCCTGTTTGTGATAAAACGCATGTTTTTTTATTTGGAATTTTATACAGAAAAATATAAGGAAAGCTGTGATTTTTTTATTTGGAATTGTATACAGAAAAATGTATTGAATTATTTGAATATGTCGTATAACCAGGCACCTATTGGTGTGCTTGTGAGGTCTACTGTTAGCAGAACCACTACTTTAATTCCATCATATTCCAGGGCAGCAGACGCGGCTGTTTCTCTCAAGTGGGTTATCAAGGCGGGTACCAAGTGCTGAACCTGTCAGGACGGCATCCGGTGGGGCGTGGCTGTTTCCGCCACGGGACCGTGGTGCACGAACTGCTGCACTCCCTGGGCTTCTACCACATGCAGAGTAGCCCCGACAGGGACGACTATATTGACGTCGTATGGGCTAACATCGTGCAACGTTAGTTCGTTTACCTTATAATCCTCAACACGCGCAGCTATCTCTCTCGTGCATCGCAACATTGTTAAACATATACAATCATTGAGTAGCGATATTAGAAAAGTTGGACAGATGACCTTAAATAAGTGGCGGGAAAACGCTGGATGCAAGCCGTTTCCAATCGATCTTTTTGGAAATCCATGGGGGAGGCCTATGTCCAGTGGACTTCTTATGGCTGAGATGATGATGATGATTATAAAAGTGAGAAATCAATTTGTTTATTTAAACAAATAGGACAAATACCTAGTCTTGCCATAAATATTGTCACGAAGAAAAAAAAAAAATTATTGCAAATAATATTTATTACTTTTACAGTGTGTTAATTTAATACATAAATATAAAACAATTTAAAATATAAAAGCTTATTCGAAGTGGTCTCCATTGACTGCAATACAGTCCTTTAAACGTTGAGGCCAGTTATCAATAGAAGCACGCACTTTTTCCATGGGAAAATTCTTCACTGCCAATCGTATGGATTGTTTTAGGGACTCCAAATTATCATGGTGTGTAGAGCAAGCCATACTCTCTAAAACTGACCATAAATCATAATCCAGCGGATTAAGATCAGGACTAGACGACGGCCAGTCTTCAGCTCTGATGAAGTCCGAAACGTTCACTTCCAACCAAGGCTGCGTGGACCGAGCTTTATGACCTGGCGCCGAGTCTTGTTGGAAGGAGCATACTTGGTTATTGAACATGGTGTTGTTAAGGGGCTTAACTACCTTCTCAAGAATGGTATTTTGATACACTTGTGCCGATGTTTTGATACCTTTTTCACAAAAATATGGCTCAGTCACTCCTTCATAGCTAACACCCCACCAAACCATTACTGAAGTCGGATAATGCCCACGTTGCACTCTGTCGACTAATTGGGAAGCTTCCTTAGAGCTTTGAGCATAAATACGGTCATTTTGTTTGTTAAAATGTTGCTCAATTGTAAAGATTTTCTCATCCGTAATCAAAATTTTTCTGTGACCTCCCTTTGCGTACCGCTTCAGTAGTTGTTTCGATTTTACCACCCTATTCTTTTTAAATTATCAGTTAAAAAATGACCAGTGCGTCTCTTATAGGCTGCAAGTAATAAGTCATCTTTTAAAATACGCGACATGGTTCTGGGTGCTATCTTCATCTCCCGAGATAAAATCTTTTGCTTTCGGACAGGATTTCTTCGAATTCTTTCCCTTACTGCTTTGACCACCTTTTTCGTACGAACACTACGTGGACGGCCAGATCTTTTTCTGTCACAAACAGAGGAGGTCTCATTGTACCTATTAATAGCCCGGTACACAAACATTTGATTAATACCAAGCGTATGGAGAGTTTTAAAAATTGCATTTGGCTCCATACCAACTTTGTGTAATGCAATCACAGCGATTCGGTTCTCTTTATCACCCCACTCCATTTTAATATCGCAAAATATTGTACAATGTATTGGCGCCAAAATTAGAAAACTCAATGAACAATCGTATAAAAATGACAGATTCCAAATTCAAATGTAATATCTTTCTTATTTTTAACTGTAACAGTATTTATGGCCAGACTAAGTATATAAAAAAAGTTTTTCTTTGATATCATTTAAATTGGCTGAGGAAAACACCTTTAAGTTTTTTCACTACTCCGTCGCCAGTATAAGCACTAACATCCCTAACCAATGATTTTATATGTTTAAAAAGGTTGTGATGCGCGAGAGAGATAGCGGCGCATGTTGAACTCCAACTTAAGATATGGCTCTCTATTCATGGCAAATCTTAGAGAGGAGATTCTAACACACGCAGAGCAGATCTCAGAGTCATCTCCGCCATTGGCATTGACGTCATATTAGCAGATATCGTGAAAAGCTAATTCATTTAAATTCAGCTTCAACTAAAACAACAACAAACTTCAACTTCAACAACAATCACACAAAACAGAATTTTGTGTGATACCTAGATGTGCAATGTTATTATTGAGATTCCTTACACATTTATCGTAAGTAGACAGGTATATTGTCTCTATCGCGGGAAGGCCGTAGGACCTGGACTAAGTAATTATACCTATTGGCTCAGGATCGAAACATATGGAATAATAAGAGTATAGAGAAACCGAGAGAATAATGATGATGACGATGATTTTCAATAGTTTTCAATAGTTAGATTTCCGTAAATAGCCTTTTCGGCGCCCTGTGCGAGCTTCTATAACTGCGCCCTTGTTTTTTTTAGATACCTATTATAGGTACCGGTTAGCTAGAGCAATGCTATGTATAGGCCTAGCTACTGGCATGTAGGTCGATAGGCATCTAGCACTAGGGGCGCAGCGGGAACTTATCAGGAGCAAACTGAAAAAATAATAGTCCTGCCATAGAAATAGTTATCTATCTCTATGAGACCTGCCTGGTCTGGCCATTCTTGCGCCCCCCAGAGTCTACGCCCTGTGCCTGGGCACCGGTGGCACCGCCCTATTTACGGCACTTAATGTACCTTCAAAAATGTGGTAATGCTTGAGCAGGATATACTCCATTCACATAGCCTCTTATCGAATTCTCGTATCTACATGAAATTCGGTCAACCCTTTTAGGATACATCCTAGGATATAGAACGATATAATTATAAACACACCCGAAAAACATAACCCTTCTCTTTACGTAGTCAGGTAAAAACGCCCTTTATCTTCCAACCAACTTTGTTATCCATGAATCAGATATTAAACCAGATAGACAGCAACACTCACATTCATTTGCTTGTTTACTAATAGTCAGATACCCTGCCGGCATTGTATACTTAGGGTCTTACCGAAAAACGTTACTTAACTTTAACCAACGTCTTAAGTTCTCTGTCTTCTTTCCGCAAGTGTCATTACGTGTCAGCCAGAAGTTGACAAAATATGTTAAGCATTGCTTAGATATTAGATATTATACTACCATATACTACCATATATATATATATATATATTTTATACAAGATAGATCTACGATTGACCACCAATTCGCCTGATCTTCAGCGACGGTGTGGCCGAGGATGGAGCTCTTCGATCTAGAAGATATCTATTCACTCTAGCCTTGAAAATTCCAAGATTGTAGGTCTCAGGAAACAGAGATGGTGGCAAAGAATTCCATTCTTGTGCAGTACGCAACAGGAATGTAGAGCGATATCGCTGAGTACGAATGTTATATATTTACTTACTTACTACTATTGATAGACTATATTGTAGTCAGTATTGGATAGTATTGGATATCTTAAACAGGTAGGTGCCTTAGCTAAAGACAAGGTAAACTACTTAGAAAATCCATCCATGACATTACATAAGTGCAAACATGATTATCGAATCGGAAAAGCGACTTGCGAACGTACATACTACCGTTACTGTCGTACACAATCCGCATATAAATTGGGCTTCCAATATGCGAAACGAATACAAGATGTTAATATTGACAAATACCCCTTTGTACTTGCGCTCATGTGACGTATTATACAATAGAAAACCCCCAATATATGACACGATGAACTGTCATAATGATTCGCTATGTTTATTTTGCAGCGGCGCGTCATAACTTTCGCAAATATAACTCGTTCTCCGTGTCTGACTTCGGAGTTGGTTATGACTACGACAGTGTCCTGCATTATAGCCGGCGAGCTTTCTCCGCCAACGGTCAGGACACCCTCGTGCCGAAGAAGGTGATTAAACTGGTTCTATGCATAAACATTACGTTATTAACATACAATGTGTATATTATTGGTGTAGAATATATCTACTAGACTAAATGTTCACGATAAAATTGACCAGAAACATTTCAGAACAAATGAAGGTCTTTGAAGAACGCGTCTTTGTCTATTCATACATAAGGAGAAAATTTATTTATACTTATAAATATTACCCGACAGTGTACGAAATATTTACAAGCTGTGTGTGTAGGCCTATAAATGGCACATGGATCAGAATGTAACCGTGAACAATATGTTTTGTACCTTATAATACCTACGTGTGCTGTTGGCGTACATAAATAAATAAGAAATATAGGCTACTTGTACGTGATCAAGATTCTCATATCTATTATAAAATCACACATAATGTCACATTAGGAGCTATTCTAAATTATTAATCTAATTTAAATTCATAAAATGACTAAATTAAAAAAATAACGAAATTCTCATGCAATTATCGTTCCTACTTTGAATTTAGTGATTTTTAAGAGCTTTAATTAATTTAGTGGTGCCTATAGAATTGACCATTATGTGGTCAATACAAATATAATAAATTTTGATATAAATAAATCACTTAATCCAACTTATTACAGCATATACCTATATTTATGTTTTCAGAGCGGTACCGAAATAGGACAAAGAGTAGGACTCTCGGATAAGGATACACAAAAACTAAATAAAATGTACTGCGATGCTGACAACGACTCTGCTGTTCAAGCCGACGATAATAAAACTAAAAAGCCGAAAAACAAAAAGAAGAAGCCAAAAAATCAACCGTTTGAAGGACACGGGATAGGCTATCATCAAGGTAAAACAGTGGTTATCAAGTTACCAGCGGCTGAAATTTACAAGTTACCAAATATGCCGTCAACTAGTGTGTTTGATTTTAGTAAAACGCCGCAAGTCGTGCCGCCGGAAGCAGAAGGATATCGATTTGGAGAAGAAATAACATATTCTTACAAGCCGATTACTTCACTGAACGTTGACGTGATCAAGAATTACAAGCCTGGAATGAAGTCCACTAAGAATAAAAATACAGAACTACAACCTGCTAATGAAGAAGAAGTAAAACCTCTAAAAGAAAACAAACTCTCACCCCCTTATCATTCTAATGAGTTTATACCAAAATATGTTCCTATTGATGATTATGATAAAGATTTGCAAGATGCTTTTGATAGGTTAACTAAAATCGTTAAACAGCATATTCATCCCCAAAAGAAAGGTTACGATCATAGAATCAATAAAGATTATAGTCAATTCTTTGAACCATCAAAGCATCAACATTCAGAAACTCTTGAAAAGTATGATAACACCAACTCATATGGTTCTTCTACAATAACACCGATAAAACAAATAGATATACAGCAAATACCTACATTAGATGAAAATATTAAAAAAAATCAGATCCAGGACAGGATGGATTCTTCTTTTAAAACTTTTTTGCCAACTAAAAAGCCATATAGTTCATATGAACAAACAGAAACACCAAATTATGCTACTTTAGAATATCTTAAAAATAGACACGACTATAGCAATTTGTATTCACCGAAAGCTCGTGAAGATAACCCACATAAAGGTGATGATATCACTACAGATAAATACAACGAAAATATCAAAATTAACCCTTATGATCGGGAATTTTACACGGATGAATTTTATGTGAATAAAAAAGATAGTTTGTTTACTCCACCGCAAAAAATAGTTAGGGATAAAATCGAACCAAGCAAATATAAACTCAAAGAAAAGGTAACAAAGATACAACCGAACAAAGAAACAGATTTTACTTATAAGATTTTACTACCCACAAAAAAGCCGTACAGTGCATATGAGCAAACAGAGACTCCTATATACGCAACACTAGAATATATTAAAGATAGACACGATATAAGCAATATTTACCCACCAAAGAAGTCAGACCATAAAACTAAAAATGAATACTATACCATTTCCAAAGAAGACGAAACATCCACAAATGACGATTGGTATATTAAAGATCCCTATAAGAATATTAATCCTGCTAATTATGATCGAGATGCGCATACAGACTATGTATCACCTAAAAACAAAGAACATGATATCTATGAAGATACTGAGGAAACTGAAAAAAGTACCAAGGACGCATTAACTAAAGCTAATTTAAAAAATATACCTGCTTATGAAGATCAGGATGTAAATACTGATTACCAGGAAAATGAAAAGCTTAAGGCTGATAAAGAATACAATGATGACGAAAATACAGGACAAAGTCAAATAAAAGACAAAGAAAGGCGTGATTATGATTATTATAGGGATAAAGAAGACGGCTATAATTCGGAAGATGACGAACCCAAGAAGGAATTATTGTATTCACCATACCAATCACATGAATCACCAAGACGCAATCAAGATTACTCCACTGATTTTGATGACGAATATGATGCTAGCTATGTAAATTCAAAAGATGATGAACAAAAATATTAAAAAAAACACCAAAGAAAAATGAACGGTACATTTTATATTGTACGGTGTTTTCGTGCAGTTGCCTAAGTTTATTGGTATATAATAAGCTACGCGCAATACCTGAAAGATAAAACACTTGGTTTGCTTATGTATAGTAAGGTATAGTTGAATGAAATTAGTCAATATAATAATGGTAGGCATCTAAAAGCCAAGGATATAATATCATTAACAATAGACTTAGATGTTAGCAATTTTAATGTTATTTAGTGTGTAATTACCACGAAAGACAAGACAATTTGTTGTCGTTTTATAAACAATATTAAATTAATGTGATCTAAGTTTACTTGTAGTTTTTTCCTAGAGGTATATTTCATCATTCATTTACCAATCACCATTTTTGTCACTACCCCGATCTTCAGCTTTCAGATTCTAGTCACTACCGATATATCGTCACTCCATCGCGTCTCAGGGTGTTTCACACTACGTTCATTTGCCGTGCCAAATTAAATCTTTCTAATGCATGTTAAGGGCCTTTGAGCTAAGCTTCATACGGACAGGAAGACAGTTGAACAGACAGACATAGTGAAATAAATTAATGTTTTTTTGTTAAGTACGGAACCCTGAAAAGAATTATACAAATTGGATAAGGTTTCGATGAAGAAAACAGTTTTCTGTTTATAATTGTATGAAAGAATGCGTAAGTACTGGCCACAGAATTCGTGGCCCTATTTGCATAGTACGTACTACCAGTGCTGGCGATCAAACTCGCCCACACCGTCGCTTAACATCAGGCGAGTTGGTGGTCAGTCGTAGATCTATAAATTCTATAATGTATAGAAAAGCCGCGACAACAGCTAATATCTACTACGTAAAATCGCTGTAAATATTATATACATTATTTTTAGAATAATTGCAGTAAAATTACTTGTCTATTACGAAAAAGTTCGTTGGAAGTTACGTTTACGTTTTTATTTGTACGAGATATGTACTATTACTATTATTACAAAAAGAAATATAGCCTATGACACTCAGGAAGTGAAGAAGAATCTAACTAGAGATTGCAACCCAGTATGTTTCTTTCGTATTCGGCCCGGCGGACCAAGGGCGGATCCAGGGCGGGGGTCATGGGGTTCATAACCCCCCCCCCCCCCCCCCTCCTGGGCTAGCTCTTTTGTATTTTTGAGCCTCACATTAACAGCAAATTAGCATATGAATACTTAAAATTTGATAAAAAGTTTCAATAAAGTATTTGTATAAGTTTCAAAAATTTTCGCGCTCGCACGCTCGCGCCTGATTATTTCCTATTATTTTTATCAGAATGTGTATGAAGGAGGGTTATGTTTTTCGAGTATATGTATATGTATATGTGTATGTATATGTATGTATGTATGTGGGTATGTTTCTATATGATTGCCTACAAGCCTAAACGGCTTGACCGATTTTGATGTGCGAGGTGTCGTTAGATTTTTTAGAATTCCAATAAGCTTTTTCGTAATAAATAAGTGATTTCACTAAAATTATTCTAAAATTAAATGATGCGCATCTATAGTATTTTACAGCAGTTTTGCGCATACTTTCTCATAAAAATGTATGTTTGTAATTTTCTATAATTCTATAAAGTCATATGTTTAAATTTAATTAGGAATAATAAATTTGCAACCAATGCATTCAAATGGCTAGCTTCGCTCGCGCATTTTTACCAAATATTTTAACATAGAAATACTGTGGTCTCACTAATACGAGAAATAAAGTATATTACTATAAAAACACTACAAAAAATTGATAAAAATTGAAAAATTAATTCACGCTCGCTTCGCTCGCGCCTAATTATTTCCTAGTAATTATTTGACACTGACCTACTATTTTTATCTATTAATTATTTGACACTGACCTATTATTTTTCCTATTATTTTGACTGACTGCGTAAGGAGGCAAACCTAAACGGAAAGCCTATTTAAATTTTCGCGCTCGCTTCACTCGCGCATATAATTACATAAGTTATGGCCAAACACTCCACCCCCTCCCCCCGCTATGAAAAAACTCATATACCCATGGTCCATTGCTGACAAAAATGAATTCCTGGCCTTGGTGACCCCCCCTGGCGCCAAAGCTGGAATCACCCTTCTGAGGGAATGTGTCATATTAAACGTGGACTAGGTAGGATAGACACTTAGCTACAAAATTTCACCGAACTTGGGTGGCACTTTATACTCTCGATGCTGGACTTTGAACCTGTTAAATCGCTCAGTGCGCAGGTTCAAGGTCAGCGTTCTTTTTAGGTGACGGGAACTATACCTAGGTGCAAAATATTAAAACGTTTTTGTATTACAATTATTGGCGTGAGTCGGAATGCAATTCAATTTAAATGTCAAATTGAATGTCAGTGTCAAACAATCAATTCAATGTCAGTGTCAAATAATTAATTCAATGTCAGTGTCAGATAATTTTAGTGATACCAGAATAAGCAGTCTATTGCTATATAAGCTACCTTTGGTGCTCGAATGACTAGCGATATTTTTTGTACATAATTTGTCAAGGGGTGTTGGGCTTCGTGTTTCTAACCAACTTCAAAAATGGGGGAGGGTCTATATTCGACTATATATTATAACAATTTTAAAATTTCCTTTTGAGGTCGATTCAGTATCGCTTCGAGGTGGTCGAGATTGAAGTTGGTTGTTCAGTTTTTAAGCAGTGTAATATTTGTTTCTATACAATGTTGAACAAATAAGTTTAGAAATCTCAAAAACCCCAGACAAAAACGGCTGAACTGATTTTGATGAAATATCTAAGAATAATCTCGATGAAGCTCTTTATAAGGAAGCTCAAGGTCACAAAACGAGCTATGAAGAGGGCTATGCTTGGAGTTTCTACGAGATCGAATCAGAAATGAAGAGATACGTAGACGTACAAAAGTCACCGATATAGCACAGCGGATTAGCAAGTTGAATTGGCAGTGGGCAGGGCATATAGCACGTAGAACAGATGGTCGATGGGGCCGAAAGGTTTTCGAGTGGAGACCACGTACCGGCAAGCGCAGCATAGGAAGGCCAGCCACGAGATGGACAGATGACCTCATACAAGTGGCAGGAACACGCTGGATGCAAGCCGCTTCCAATCGGTCTTTTTGGAAATCCATGGGGGAGGCCTATGTCCAGCAGTGGACTTCTTATGGCTGAGATGATGATGATGATGAATCTCGATGAAATTCTCATTCAAACAAAAAAACTAGTTCGGTTCATCTGTTTAAGAGCTACGATGTCACAGACAGGCACACAGATACACAGTCAGGTCAAACTTATAACACCCCTCCTTTTGGCTCGGGAGTTAAAAGAAGAGCCTAGACAGATTAACAAGGAAGTAATCCTATAAGGGTTCCGTTTCTCTAGTTCTAGAAGCAAAGAACCCTGAAATCTGCTACGAGTATGTAATAAATATTGTTTTTAAATTTTGATGCCGTCGATTACCCAAACATGGGCGTTCTAGCTCGCTTTGTTCATATAAATGGACGGGTCGGACCTGTTCAATAAGGTATAATACAACTGTCCAGCTTTCCTAATTAAACAAATATCTATTATATTGCAAAATCACTCTCAAAAAGAAATACTGGGCAATATTGAAAGGTTTTTTGGTAGGTACCATAGTTTTTTTTCTTTTCTACGTACCTACCAGGGCTGAATTTCTCGACTAAACTCGACTTTTTGTATCTACCGAACTCAGTTGAAAAGTAGATTCATACAGGTAGTTTGTACACAGTCGGGTTAGTGCAGAGTAAGTTTGTGTCGATTTATTGCAGTGATATCGGTTTTTGTTTGTCTGTAATTTGACAATTCAACATATTATGGAGTGCATAATAGAGACAAATTTATACTAACTTCAATGCTTAACTGTCTGTATCCATATTGCCTGCACAAATCGACTTATCAACCGAGTTCCGAATAAGCCAAACATATTGTAATATAGTTAAATGTGTCTCGCTTGGCATTATTTATATAGACAACAACTGGTAACACTTAATCAAGCTAGCTATTTTCGATTGCGTTGCGTTGCGTTGCGTTGCGTTGCGGTCCAGGGTTACCAGTTTTGTTTGTCTGTAATTTGACAATTCAACATATTATGGAGTGCATAATAGAGATAAATTTATACTAACTTCAATGCTTAACTGTCTGTATCCATATTGCCTGCACAAATCGACTTATCAACCGAGTTCCGAATAAGCCAAACATATTGTAATATAGTTAAACGTGTCTCGCTTGGCATTATTTATATAGACAACAACTGGTAACACTTAATCAAGCTAGCTATTTTCGATTGCGTTGCGTTGCGTTGCGTTGCGGTCCAGGGTTACCATTTCTACGGCAATTGCCGTGTTATACGGCAATTGGGGCCGCTTGCCATAAAAAAAAACACGGTACACGGCAGAACATTGATTGCCATATCATAAAACACGGCAATCAGAGCGAAAGAAAATATACACCAATAAAGTTGCAGGCAACAGCTACTCTACAGTTAAATCGAACATATTCCATAGACACGTCATCGAATACACTTGAAGCTTCAAGTGTAGGTGATTAATAATCATACATCTCTCTACAATACCAAGGACCAATATTACAACATCACTAGTAGGGACACCCCCGAGAGGTTAAAAATATATCTTAGACATTTATATCTCGTTCTTTACGAACTAAGACATTCATTCGTGCTTCAGACGTTGTTTACGAAACTTTAAGAATTGAAATAGTGAAAAACGCAAGTGAAAATAGTGACTGAACAGCCTACTATATTTAAAAAAGAACTGTTTTATATCCCTCAATATTATCCGATTTCATTCTTTTTAACTGACTTCCAAAAAGAAGGAGGTAATCAATTTGGTATGTATGTTTTTTTATGTTTGTTCACCGATTAATCAGCCAATTGTGTATTGAATTTGATGATTCTTTTTGTATTTAGTAGATCATACTTCAGAAGTGGTCTCATATACATTTACAGGACTTAGGTTTTTATAACAAAATAACTGGTAAAATATCATCCAATTGCCTGTAGAAAAGTTAATAGCAAGTCGCGTATGAACGTGTTGTATTACGTACTTTGAAGTTGATTTTTTTAAACTATAATTGTTTACATAGCCATGGTGAATACATGTATTATAGTGGCGGAAAAAATGAATCTTAGAAATCGGTTAGTGTTTAGGGGTAGAAAACAGTTTTGTCTTATTTATAGGTATGGAAGATCATGCAACAGCTCTTCTTTTAAGTATCTACTTATAAAAAACTGCTTTTTATATGAAACACGGCAATTTTTGGAAATTTGAGCCAAAACACGGCAATTCAACATCTAAAACACGGTAGTCAATTATTTTTTTATGGCAACCCTGTTGCGGTCTTTGCTTCGATGTTCGATTTCAAGTTCAGTGTTTATAAAAAAAACGATTTGTTTTGGTTGAGTTTTTCAATAAATATTGTTGTATTAAAGACGATGATTACCGCAAAGCTAGCGCTAAGCTAACTTTTATAGAAATACTTAATAAAAAATTAAGTCTTCGTCTGCCATGATCATCCGGCATCGGTGACGAATAATAATTAACAGGAACTGAACCATTTTCCTTTTATTATTCTCATTTCATGGGTTGTGGAGTGTCGTGCGTCAGCAGAGCAACAATGTCTTTGTTTGGTAGATATAATAACAATGACGGCGATCCAAGAGCTAAGCTCGAAAGGAAATTGTACATTGCCAAAGAATCTCCTGAGCCAGAATTCGATTTATCTGATTGTGAACTGCGCCAAGTTCCAACCGGGACGTTTTCTATTTGTAAAGTCTACAGAAAAGAATTTTTGTATCTCCAAAACAATAAGTTGCAATCTTTAGAAGGAGGTGGCCAAGTATCAGACCTGTACCTTATAAAAATTCTCAATATAAATTCAAATAAAATTTCACAGTTACCCAATGACGTAAAATTTCTAGTTAATCTCACCGAACTGCATGTTCAGGACAACCTTATCAAAAGCATTCCTGAAAGCATTCAGTACTTGCATAACTTACAGGTTTTGGATGTATCTATAAATAAACTCAGAAATCTGACACCTTCTTTGGGTAAACTTAAAAATCTGAAAAATTTAAACATAAAAAATAACATTGAGTTAGAAGAACTATGTTCAGAGCTGTGCCAAGCTTCTAAACTTGTTATGATAGAGCTAGATGGCAACCAATTTACATTTCCTCCATCAGAGATTTGCACGAGGGGGACTGAAGAAATAATGCGTTATTTGTGCAATCATATAGATATAGAATATTGTTCCCCATCACCAGTATCAGGATCTGAAATATTCAGTATACCAACACCAACTGCTATTCAAAATCCATTTGTAAGAAGCACCACAATGACATGGGAGGAACAAGAGGCAACAATTATAGAGCAAGAAAATAGGCTACATAGAGTAGCCAAAGAACAAAGAGAAAAGTTCTTGTCACAAATTGTACATAACCAACAATTATTGGATTCTGAAATATTGAAAGTACACGAGGCAAAAGAAACAGAAAGACAGAACTTATTGAAAGCCATACAGGAAGACGAAAAGGAAATTGAATGCCTTGTAGCTAACTTCATTCAGTCTGATTATTTGAGGCCAGAAGTTATACAACAGCAGTTGGCATTTGAGCAGAGTGAACACGACAGGTTGTTAGAAATCACTAGACAAAATTATGATAATCTCAAAAAGTCTGATGTCCTCAAAGCCATGGAAATGCTCATTGAAGAAGACTACTCAATTCAAAACTCAAAGAAGACTTACACAGATGCCTTGAATAATATGAAACAGAATATGCTGTTACAAGACTTAGAAGGTGCTGAGAAAATGGAAGAGTTACTAAAAGCTAAAGATCAATCCCATACTGTACTAGTTGGACAACTTCTTGAAGATCAAGATATACAAAAAGCACTTGTTGCTTCCCTACTTGAACGAACGGACACTAGAAGTTGGAGTTTGAATCAAGAAATTTCTTTAATATCATCACATTTAGCTCGTCTCAGTGTAATCGAGCAGGAAAAGAAAAAACTACACATAGCCTATAATTATAATGAGTTGTTGCACCAAAGAGTACATCTAATAAACCTGTTGGATGATTTGTTTAGTCAACAGACTAAGCGTAGGCAACAACTCGTTGACACTCTAAAAGACATGGAGACTGAATCATGTAGATCCTCAGATTTCTGGTTACAAAGCTATCAAAAGCTAATAGACTCTGCTCCCAAAATTTTGCTGGATGTGTCTAAAAATCTGGACCCAGTATTGGCCAATTATCTTTTACAAGAAGGTGTCATACATTGCTTACCATTTTTGGTAAAGTTTTTGTTTTCCGGCGAATCATTGATGGCAATAACTTCAGAAAAATTGAAAGAAAATGGTGTCTCATTGACTTCAGATAGAGATGCTATTCTGAGAGCGATAAAATTGTATGTAGGAGCCAAGAGTGAAAATCATAACTATGAGGATCCAAGTCCTTTAGAGCCGAGTGCTCCATCTGAAGAGCTTGTTGAAGAACACAAGTTTATGGGAGTTGTTAGCAGTAATGAGAGTGAGATATCTGTGCTGGAATCAGAATGTGTAGTGTGTATGGATGCACGGTGCGAGGTGGTGTTTGTGCCATGTGGACACATGTGCTGCTGTCAGGGGTGTGCCGGTCAAGACATGGATAGCTGTCCTATGTGTAGAGGGAATATAGAAAGAGTAATGAGAGTCATGATTGCGTGAATTTCTTTATTCACATTTTAAACAGGTATGCCACATTTTCATATGATTGCATTTTTATTTGAGACTTTGAATTTAAACCTCTAGGGTTAATAGTCAAGTTCAATGGCTAACATTAATAGACTTATTTTAAAAATTAACTATTGTGGGGTACTTCAGGACATCAGTGTTCTAACACTGGGGTCCTTGTACCTACACATTTGACTGTCTATTTATTTTAGTTTAGAACCATCTGTTAATATTTCTCTTTAAATGTATGATAATAGTATAATTCCTTTAATCAAATATATTAAATAATTGCCGTGGGGTACCGGCTTAGAATAGTACCTCCCCCTCTCTTCCCGTGGGTGCCGTAAGAACCGGCTAAGGGAAATACTACCAGAGATGGGCAGCAGCATCCTCTGCGGAAAACGCCATCTACTGCGCTCGCCAACCCGCATGCCAAGCGTGGCGAGTAATGGCAAAACCCCCCTTAATGAAGATTAACAAAATAACCAGGCCCCCAGTCCCCGGCAGCTCCGCTATTCCGGGCTACGGTAGCGGTCCCGGTCACGGCGGAGCAAGGGGTGCTAAGAATCTCCGGAAGAGATCCGGCTACCACCCCCTGCATAAACGACGACTGGCCCTGGTAACACACAATATTCGCACGATGAGGACAGACGAGAAGCTAGCTGAGCTGGAAGAAGAAATGAGTAGGTTACATTGGGATATCCTGGGGTTATCAGAAGTCCGACGAGAGGGTGAGGACACGATAACCCTGAAATCCGGTAACCTACTCTACTACCGGGAGGGCGACCAACCGTCCCAAGGTGGTGTCGGGTTTCTCGTCCACAAGTCCCTTGTTAACAGCATTCTTGCCATCGACAGTGTATCGAGCAGGGTTGCGTACCTGATACTCAGAGTATCCAAGAGATATTCGTTGAAGGTCATCCAGGTATACGCACCGACCTCGGCACACTCGGATGATGAGGTGGAGGTGATGTATGAGGACATTAGTAGGGCCATACACACTTCTGAGACCTATTTTAATGTTGTTATGGGGGACTTCAATGCGAAGTTGGGCAGGAAATGCGAAAGTGAGTTGAGAGTGGGGCAATTTGGATATGGACAACGGAACCCCAGGGGACAGAGGTTGGCCGACTTTCTGGAGAAAGAGGGACTCTTCATGATGAACTCTTTCTTCCAGAAGCCACCTCATAGGAAATGGACCTGGTTGAGTCCCGATGGTTCTACGAGAAATGAGATAGACTTCATCCTGACCACCAAGAAACAAATATTCAATGATGTCTCTGTGATCAACATGGTTAAAACCGGAAGTGATCACCGAATGGTACGAGGCACTTTGAATATTAATGTTAAACTTGAGAGGTCCCGTATGATGAAGTCTACACTCCGACCCACTCGCGCCCATATCCAAAACCCCGAGAGCTTTCAGCTCGAACTATCAAATCGCTTCGAGTGCCTGGAGAGCTGCGCATCAGTGGATGAGATCAATAACAGGTTTGTGGAAACTGTCCGTACGGTGGGCGCGAAGTTTTATAAACCCCACCGTACAAATAGACCGCAAAAGCTCTCGAGCCATACCCTCGACCTCATGGCTGAACGACGCTCATTGCAACTGCAGTCTTCCGGTGACGCAGAGTCATATAGGCGGCTCAATAGACTCATATCAAAGTCTATGCGACACGACATCCGTACCTTTAATACTAATCGTATTAAAGAGACGATAGAGCGGAATAAAGGCTCCAAAGTGTTCGCAAAAGACATGTCTATTGGGCAGAGCCAGTTGACAAAGCTGAAGATGGAAGATGGCAGTCTAGCGTCGACCAAAGCAGAAGTGTTGCGGGAAATCGAGAGGTTCTATGGACAGTTATACACATCGATCGCAAAACCTGTTAGCAGTTTGGGCAAAGATCCAAGAGCCAAACTGACTCGACATTATACCGAAGATATCCCGGACATCAGCCTGTATGAGATTAGGATGGCCTTGAAACAGCTCAAGAACAACAAGGCACCGGGTGACGACGGAATTACATCAGAGCTACTGAAAGCGGGTGGAACACCGGTACTGAAAGTCCTTCAGAGGCTCTTCAATTCCGTCGTGCTTGAAGGTACAACGCCAGAAGCATGGAACAGAAGCGTGGTGGCGCTGTTCTTCAAAAAAGGAGACAACACTTTGCTGAAGAACTACAGACCCATCTCGCTTCTGAGCCATGTCTATAAGCTGTTTTCAAGGGTCATCACGAATCGTCTTGAACGCAGGTTCGATGACTTCCAGCCTCCCGAACAAGCCGGTTTCCGAAAAGGTTATAGTACCATAGACCACATCCACACGCTGCGGCAAGTGATACAAAAGACCGAAGAGTATAACTTGCCCCTTTGCTTAGCGTTTGTGGACTATGAGAAAGCCTTTGATTCGATCGAGACCTGGGCGGTGCTTGAGGCTCTCCAGCGATGCCGTATTGACTATCGGTATGTCGAAGTGCTGAAGTGTTTGTACAACAACGCCACCATGTCAGTCCGAGTACAAGACCAGAACTCAGAGGCAATTCCATTGAAGAGAGGCGTGAGGCAGGGAGACGTTGTCTCTCCGAAACTGTTTACCGCTGGTTTGGAAGATGCCTATAAGCTTCTGGAATGGAAAGGGCTCGGCATCAATATTAACGGCGAGTACATCACTCACCTTCGGTTTGCCGACGATATAGTAGTCATGGCAAAGTCGATGGAAGAGCTCAGTACGATGCTCGAAGACCTCAATAGAGTTTCCCAACGGGTGGGCCTCAAAATGAACATGGACAAAACGAAGGTTATGTCGAACGCCCATGTAGTGCCCACCCCAATATCTGTGGGGAACTTCACTCTTGAAGTTGTTGACGAATACGTCTACCTAGGACAAACGGTCCGATTAGGCAGGTCCAACTTTACGAGGGAGGTCAATCGTCGTATCCAACTCGGCTGGGCAGCGTTCGGGAAACTTAAAAGCGTCTTCTCGTCCAATATTCCCCAGTCCCTCAAGTCGAAAGTTTACAACCAGTGTGTGTTACCAGTGATGACATACGGCACTGAAACGTGGTCCCTAACTATGGGCCTTATAAGGAAACTCAAGGTCACGCAACGAGCTATGGAGAGGGCTATGCTCGGAGTCTCTCTACGAGATCGAATCAGAAATAAAGAGATACGTAGACGTACAAAAGTCACCGATATAGCACAGCGGATTAGCAAGTTGAAGTGGCAGTGGGCAGGACACATAGCACGTAGAACTGATGGCCGATGGGGCCGAAAGGTTCTCGAGTGGAGACCACGTACCGGCAAGCGCAGCGTAGGAAGACCAGCCACGAGATGGACAGATGATCTCATACAAGTGGCGGGAAGACGCTGGATGCAAGCCGCTTCCAATCGGTCTTTTTGGAAATCCATGGAGGAGGCCTATGTCCAGCAGTGGACTTCTTATGGCTGAGATGATGATGATGATGATGAATCAAATATAAATAAAATTATTGATAAATACTGTAATGCTGTAAATACTGTAATTTATTGTTTTAGAGCTGCTAATAAAGTAATAATGAACAAACAAATTATGATGACAAATATATATATTTTATGGACTATTGAATGCAGTTGGCATTGATTTCTAGGTTCTATACAAATCCTTAAAAACAAATAAAGATCCAGTTAGAAAAAAATTATGCACATTTTTGAAAAATAAATGTGTTTAGTTGCTCTGTGGACATTTGCAGAAAAATTCTGAACAGCAATATATATTATGAGGAGGGATAAAATAAACTGACAGGTATTAACAGAAAATGTATGGCTACTTAAAGTTCTATACCTATGTGTTTGATTCAGGGACGTTTTGGTTTTTGATCAAGAAATAAGGACAGAAAAAGCAAGGTGGCGTGCCATAGTCTAAAATACATAAGTTTTTGGAGCACTAAGCTTAAATGTGTATAAATGCTAGAAAACATACTAAGTCTAGATTCTGCAGTCAGCTTCTGAAGACATAATTATAAGTATATTAAAAATAATAAAACAAATTAGTTTCAGTTAGTGGCTCTTTTAAAAATTACAGCCAATTTAGTATGGGGTACCCAAGGACCCCAAGTGTAGGAATAACTAGTATGTGTAGTGTTCTAGGGTTAAATAAAAACTGGAACTATGTGGCAAACTCATGTATTTGCTCTAGTATAAAACGTCATTTTCTACATTCATTCATCATATTCATATTATTATTATTTCATATTTTTTTTACATAAAAAAATATATTTTTTCCTATTTTTCAGAGGCTGGGAAAAAATGTGGAGCATTATCTAATTAAAATTGGATGGAACGGATTTACTGTACTGAAACACTAAGATAGCACATTATTCAACACTGGAGCAATACACCTCTATGCCTCAATACACAAGCTTTAATTGATGTTTTTGTATACTAAATACTTAGCACTTACTGTATGAGTTGTGATCATGGGATGGAACTGCCTTTAGATTTTTTATCATAACATGTATGTATATTGATACTCGTATTTATAATCATAATTACATAAATAGAGGATAAACTTCTGACTAGTTATGTTTTTGGAGGTAATGAAGGGTGAGTACTCACACCATTGTAACAAGTGTAACTAGTATTGGGGTGTTTTGTGCTTTATTCCAACCAGTGTACAAAAGCCAACCCAGCATGTTCAAATATTAAAGTGAGCAATGATTTTTAATTTACAACTTTGCTGGACAGACTTTTGCTCTATATAATTGATAGATAATGTGTCGTGCCAATTTTTAACGCCGCCGACGTTATGTCTCGAGAAATTGTCAATGATGTCGACTTGTGTATCGCATACATAATTAATTACCCGACTGCGTAAGAAGTAGGGTTATGTTTTTCGAGGGTATGTATGTAGGGGTGTATTTATGTATGTTTCTATATTTCCTATGATCTATTCTATATGAGCGCGTACAGCCTAAACGGCTTGACTGATGATGATGAGGTGGATGGATCCCGAATGGATTTTATGGATTTTGGGGCTGAACCCTCAAAACACCCCTTACGCCCATGGTTATAAGTAAGTACAAAATACAAAATAGGTATTATTTTACTGCAGTTTACTGATATACTCAATGTAATTAAGATAACATAAATATGATAAACGTTTATAAAACAATTTATTATGGATTAATAAAATGTGGCAAAACAAAATAGTTCACTGGTGAGTCATAGTTACATGATGTAAATTATTGGATTTGTTATTCAATAGCTCAGAAAGAAGAGTTTATCAGGTGTACATAGTAGGTAGGCATGTCTAAATTACCTAATTATCTTTTGTTGTTTAAACGGTTAGATTGTGAGTATAATATCTGTACATATTATAGTTTGTGTGTCAGGTATATAAAGTAAAAACATACTTACTAATTATATTTTACTCTAATCTACCGTACATACATTTGAAATTCACAATTTGGATTTTCGAAATCTTAAAATCTGGGAAGTTATTTTGCTAAGACCATTACCCGCATATACGCGGTTATAAAAAATCTGGCACTTTAAGCTTTGTCATGATAAAAAAATGTCAAAAGTTAAGTAACAAAATACCAAATCTAATTTCTAATCTAAATGTAATCTAATTTTTTTAAATTTTATTTTAATAAATAATTAATATTTCAGATAATAAATATTAATTATTTTTCGTTTTGACGACTCTTGTATTTTTTCGCATTTCTTGCAGTTCATTATAATTATAAAGTTAAAAAGTGAAACCTTAATCATATTGGCTGCATATTAGTTTAAATTTTGATTTAGTGCTAGTCATATTATACACATTTATTAGAAAAATAAGTGAGACAGAAACTGTGCTTCCTGAGTGGGGTTTTCCGATAGATACAATGTGGGTGTCCATACATTGCGAGTGAATTAGTTTCTTCTAGGTAAGTGCGATCCATCCGTAGACCGCAACGTCGCAGACTTGGCGGCCAAGCGTATGTCTATCATGTATAAAAATAATTATGTAGTTAAAAAAAACTATGATAAGTATACATTTTCCAGTTATTGTGTTTTAAAAACAAAAGTAGGTAAGTACTGAACCGATTTTTATAAAATTTATGTTTTGGGACCACCTCTGAATTAAGTACCTACGAAACAAAAAATAATCATCAAAATTAATTCATAATTGGCGAAGTAATCGCGTACAAGAAAACAAAGTCGAATTGAGTAACATTCCTTTTTGGAAGTCGGTAAAACAGAAAACAAAATTAGTACCTTTACTTGTTTATTCTCAGATGTCAGACATAACGATACAAATGTAACTCCATGTAACATGGTAACTCCATTATTATGGGTTAACTAAAGTTGACTATACACATGATAATATTGATGTACACGCATGAGTTTTCACAATGTAAACACATTGTAAGTCATCAATGTCATTACTATAATTCCACTGATAGGTGGACAAAACAGTTGAAAGATAATTTGTCTATGTTCTATGCTAGCTTTGCAGGGGGCAACTATGACCTCTTTTTACCTTTCAAATGTGGTTCGCTTTAGTTTGGCTTGAAGTGGACGCAATTATGAAAAAAATAACACCAATTAATTTTTTCTTGGTACTTGGTATTCTTTTATTTTTACCTCTTATGTAAAATGTTTTGTGATTTGTTGCTTATAACCTTAGTGAGATTTGCTTAGAGATTTATATTTTAAAAGCACTGCTGGATACCTGCGGGCTTACTCTCAATAAATTCTTATAGCGATGCAAAGTTCGTTCCGCGCCCTTTTTTATCCTAATTTTCTGTAATTAAGAGTGTGAGACAAAAGTTCAAATGAGCCTACTTTAATTGTGATATTTTTAATAATCGCTTCAACTTTTGTATCACTCTCTTAATTGCAGAAAAAGCAAGATAAAAACGAGCGCTGTGCGAACTTTGCATCGTTATAAAACTTGAGAGTACGGCTGCTGGTCTAGCTTATTGTCAACTTGTCACTTATTTTTATTCAAATCATGTATCCATAATGTAATACGTGTAAAATATTGTAAGTATGCAAAGCAGTTGCGAATAGCTGATTCTGTTTAGTGTTGAAAATTCTTTGTACCAATTTGTTATGTTGATTTAAGTTTGCCTTTTAAGAGAATGCGTTTCTTATTTTTTACCAACTGCACAAGGAGGTTATTAATTTTCATATTTTTCCGTTGAGTAAAACTCGTATATAATTTCATTTTCGCGTATATGGAAACCCATCCAGTATTCAGTGCATCTGAGATGCGGGAGGATTTACTAGCATTAATTCATAAAAGTTACTTTAGCGTTAATCAGCGTTGCGAACTACATAAATCTGGATTCGGGTAGCGTTTCAGAGTATTCAAGACGTCATAATTAAAACGCTTTCTCTACTCAAATTAGATGTTGGTTATTAACAGTTTATCCCTCAATGTAATGTAACAAGTTATTGCCTGTATTGTCGCAGTTCAAACCAAGCCTACGTTTGGGTTGACATGATTTTGTCATCACGAATCTGACCTGCGGTAGGATTTTATATCTTTAACGTTATTACGTATTGCGTTTGTAAAGCTTCCCGATTTATAGAATACCAAAAGGTAGCGTTTAATCCATCAAACTCCGCGTTTACTCGCTTATAGGCCCCCGCAGCTCAGAAGTACTGAGATTTTGAATAGGTACTAGATGGTTTTCCGTAAACGCGTCATTTACACTCGACGTAATATTTGAACAAAAGTTGTTCGTGATAGTAATATTCTTTTGGCTTAGTACACTGTGTGTGTGTGGCTCATAATCGCGTTATATAGTTACAAAAGGAAACAATATTCTGGTTGTGCTTTTCCCACCGATCTCAATATATTTTTTGACAGAATTGAACTCCATTTTCCCGTACAATTACAAATGACAGTTTATTGACACGCCAGCTTATTCCGAGTGTTCCAGGAATCAATATGATGTCGAATCAGTATTTAGGTACCTCATAGAGGTATGATATATTTTAGAGTCTGTTCGCTTGAAAATTAATGCGGTATTGAAGACGCCGCTGTCCTAATTTCATTATTTTGTTCAGTCCAGACCACATAATACCATAGTAGTATATACTTCAAGACGTTGGTTTTTCTTTTTTGCCACGTTATAACTAAAAGTAAACAGACTCTATATACTTATTATTCCATTTTATGTCTTAACGGTCTTATTAAACAACAATGAATTATATAAATTGTTGGCTGTGCCTTCGATTTCTATATTTCACTACAAAATTGTGATATGTAGTGCATTCTATATTATTAATTAATATACCTACTTATTGGGTAAGTACATTTATTTTAAAGATTTGTCGTCTTGTCCAAAGATGCTTAAAACTGATAGATTCAATATCGACCCACGAAAATCGGCACCATAGATATATCAAAATATTCAGATTGCAAAGGTACCTAATGCTCAGCTAATGATGTAAAATTGAGTTGGTGTTTTAAACAGTAGTCGTAACGGTACATCAGAATTTTGGTTGGTTTGGCGAATTTTCAAGTTAGCACCCACATTTCATTGAAATGCTAAAATTTCGGTCCACGTTCTTAATGCTTACTGTACAGAAATGGAATTCTTTGCTGCCTTCTCTGTTTCCTGAGAGCTATAATCTTGATCAAGGCTAGAGTGCATGTATTTTCTAGATCAACGAGCTCCTTCCGCGGCTACACCGACGTTTAAAATCAGCCGAGTTGGAGGTCCATCACCATCACACATCTACCAAACAAATCAAATGTAAAAACAACGAGTTTATTTGGTTGTTTCAAACACTTTTTGTTATTGATATTGAATCTATAATTTTAATCGTCTCTGGTCTTGTCAATCTATAAAGACTGTAAATAAATAATTATGTCGCTGCTGAATAGATGAACTTGCCCGTCATCAACATATGGTCACTTGCAAGGCCAGCCGTTATGCTGGCCTTGCAAGTGACCGGATTCAATGTTCAACGACTAGGCTGTTCGGAAACTCACAAAAACTTTGGAAATGCCATATCAGAACTGAATCAAAACTAAAAACCTCCGACAAAAAAGGTACGATGCCACAGACAGACACACAGATAGAAACGTCAAACTTAAAACACAACTTTTTGGGTCGGGGCTTAAAAATTAAGAAAGCAATAATGGCAATAAAATCAAAATATATCAAAAACGGCTACACCTATTTTGATAAAGCTTTGCATTTAGTATTCTATGAAACGGCTATACAAGTTAGATATGCTAAAAATCGTTACGGGTAGACTCTCGTACAAATGGGACGCTGGGGTCAGGAAACCCTATTTCTAGGGTTCCGTACCTCAAAAGAAAAATCGGAAACTCGCAGAAAATGTATGAACTCGCCTAATTACCTACTAATCAAAGCTTAAACGGGGCCTTATGTGCTATCTTTTAAATAAACCGCGCAGTAGACACTGGCAAAATGCACGGTGCAATTATTATTGCCATAAAAAAACCGCGCAGTGAGCAAGCGTTACAGTCGCCAGCCACCGTCGCGGCGACGATGGCTGAAAGATTACCGAATCTAGCTGAGCGTTCGTATTCTTGGCGGTAGGGAGTTGCGAGCGACTAGCATTTATTTTATTTAACATGTTATGCTAACGCTTTGAATCTTGAGAGCTGCGTCTTCCAAGGACAGCAAGCCGCCAACAATATAGGGCAAATCAACCAGCTGGTTCGTTAAGCGAATATTTTCGCCGATCGTTCAAAGTTATTTAATATCCTTTGTATTTTGAGCCATGTCAGTCATGTTAGTACTGTTACAACATTAACAGCAAATCAGCATATGAATACCTAAAATTTAATATTATTATTGATATAATTTTTTTAAATATTATTTTTAGCCGACTGAGTAAGAAGGAGGGTTATGATTTTCAAGTGTATGTATGTATGTATATGGGTATGTTTCTATATAATCACCTACAAGCCTAAACGGCTTGACCGATTCTGATGTGCGAGGTGTCGTAAAACTCCAACGAGCTTTTTCGTAATAAATGATTTCACTAGAATTATTCTAAATAATGCGCCTTTATAGTCTTTTACAGCGGTACTTTGTCATAAAAACGCATGTTTGTAATTTTCTATAAAGTCATGTTTTTTAATTAGGAATAATAAATTTGCAATCAATGCATTCAAATGGCTGTATTTATAATTTTTGATAACGTAAAAGTCGTTCTTATCCCTGTCGGATATTTCATTTTTCTCATAAATACTTGTTTGGTTCATCTGGCCCACAAAACCTAGGACACGTAGGAAGATCAATGAATCAAATTATTTCCAAGATTTAATTTTAAAAACCTTCTAAATTTTCGCGCTCACTTCGCTCGCATTTTTACTACTTGAACATAGAAATACTGTGGGCTCACTTATATGAGAAATAAAGCATATTACTTTTAAAACAATAAAATTTGAAAAAAAGTTTCATAAATTTTCGCGCTCGCTTCGCTCGCGATTGATTATTTCCTGTTATTTTTACCCAACCGCATAAGAAAGAGTGTCAAGTTTATTCGAGTAAATGTATGTATGTATGTGGGTATGTTTCTATAAGATCGCCTACAAGCCTAAACGGAAAGCCTCAACTAGAATTATTCTAAATAATGCGCATTTATAGTTTTTACAGCGGTTCTGCGACTGTACAACATATTAAGCGTAACAAAATCGTAAGTTACACGTCGGGTATTTAGTTTTTCTTTTAATATATATACTTGTTTATTTGTATTAATTATAATATTAAAGTGCTGTGAACTTGCTAATACAATCAAATAATTCACAAAAAACAATCACTAAGCAAAAATTGTTTCCTAACTGTCAAGAAAGTAGCGTGTATCTTGTAGGTATGTTTGTAATTTTCTATCAAGTCATAATTTTAAATTTAATCAGGAATAATAATTTGCGATCAATAAATTCAAATCGTTATATTTATAATTTTTATAGCGTAAAAGTCGTTCTTATCAAGTCGGTTATTTAATTTTTCTTTTAACACAGATACTTGTATGGTTTATCTGGGCCACAAAAACCTAGGACACGCTAACAAGATCAATGAATCAAATTACTTCCAAGATTTATTTTAAATAACCTTTTCAATTTTCGCGTTTAACATTTTTCTAATTTAATAATAGTACTGTGGGCTCACTAATACGAGAAATAAAGCATATTACTATAAAACATTACAAAAAATTTCGTTCGCTTCGCTCGCGCTATTTATTACCTATGTTTTATTACTAAACAACAAAATTGTTGCACTCCCCCTCCCTCCCCCCTCCCCGCTATGTTTCATGTAGGTGTTTTTGTGTAGTGTGTATGACAAAACCGCCGCGGACGATCTGACCTAAACAATCTGACTTGCCCCCCCCGCCTAGACCAGAAGCTGTGTACGCCCATGCGTAGAGGTATCGAATTGAAATTAAAATCATATACACAGACGTTCTACAAACGGGCTGATTCATTTATCTGGCGGCGAAACATACCTACCTACATACATATATTATAATTATGGAACGTTAGATCCATTTTATTACTTTTAAGTGTTTATATCTTACAAACGTTGAGGTTGCTATATCATTGTATTATCCCTACCTATTATAAAGAATCGGAAAATACGAAATCTCATTTCATTGTGATTTTTAGTCCAAAAAGTGTGTAAATTTGTAAAGTGATATTTTATTGTTATTTCTTCATAAGTTTTAATATATCTACACTATAGCACAATACATATGGAATTTCATTTATTAACCTATTAGGTACAATAATTAACCTACCTAGAATACCTATGTAAAACCAGATAATCTAAAATATATTTTTTAGCAATGAAAAGTGCTTATGATAACTAAAAAAAATGTTTTTCTATAATAACTATTGAATTTTCCTTTCAGGGGTGACGAAAGAGTTTACAGGTTTTAAAAAATGTTAAAGAAAACAATAATATTCAAGCGTGTCAGTTATTGATTTTTATTTATTGCCTTATAATACTATCATAAACAATATTATAGGTAACAACGAACGTAACTCTGTCCTCTGTACCGTATCTGTTTGTTACCTTATCATGACTAAACTGCTGAACCGATCCTTATGAAAATTGGTACAAAGATAGCAGTGAATCTGGAGACGGACATCATCATCACCATTACCATTTTTCATCACTACGTGGGTTAAACCGCGGCGGCAACCAAAACAATATAGGAATGAACGATGACTCCAGAAAAAAATGTTTTGGTACCTATAAATAGGTACTAAGTATAAGTGTAACTTTTTAAATAAGTAATTTGTAGAATAAGTAAATAATACCGAAATAATTTTGAGTTTATCGTATCACTTAACATACCTAATAAATTGAATGTTTCAGAAGGCCATTGTTTATGCACTTAGATTCAATATTGAGCGATGGAACATCGGCACGGCCTTATTAAACGTCGTAAATCAATTTGTCGTATTAAATGTGTTTCGAGTGAATTCTGTCACAACATGTAGGTTGTGACAGAATTCACTCGAAACACATTTAATTATAGTAGACACCTATCTAAAATACAGAAAACCTGTTATTATAGGTCGTCCTTGGTTGTTGGGTATATACATATATCTACTTTGGTATTAAGTAAAGCTTACACTTAAATAAATTCTAAGATTAATTCCAAGATTATTTGTTTATATTACATTAAGTAAAACGAAAAAAGCGCCAATTATATTAAATAATTGAAGTTAATATATTATTCTAATGTAAATAATTTTAAAATTAGCATTGTCAATAAATAGTTAAAAAACAGTCCACAGTAAATAAAATAAATTAGTTCAATCACGGAATCACGGTGTAAAATTACACCAGCGCAATTCGCTTAAAACACTTTAGCTGGTGAGGATTTTTTAAGTGAAAACTTCTTTAGCGGCGTTGTGCATTTTTGGGATGGGTAAATTTTTTTTAACTCGAGTCAGATCGTCAGATCGTAAGATGGACAGACAGAAACCTATTCTAACGTTCTGCATTTAAAGTTCATTATTGTAAGTACAAGTTTGTCCTTCTAGCATGAAGTCATTTCGTTGCGCCGAATGCCTTTTTTTCGTCACATGCACGTAACGACTCGTTAGCTCAATAGGTTAGAGCACCGATATAAATTGAAATTTGTCAATCGGAGGGCAGAGATCCAAATCCTTCACGAGTTAGTCTTTTTGCTTTTTTATTTTTTAGTGTTCACTTCTGCCGGCACTCCCGGAGTGCAACCCGTTGTTTTTTTTACGGAAGCTTTATTAAGTAGGTACCTAAATAAAAACAATCTCAAGTCCGGTCTTTTGGTGGGCATCAGTGTGGCCGAAGGTAAACTAGAGGCCTTTTGAAAATATACTGATTGAATAGGTATAACTATGGCAGATGGAACAATACAATATACTTTTTAAATTTATGTTTCAGCTCCATAACTATCCTTCCTCCGAAGGTGGTCCCTCAGATCAGACAAAATATCGAACCACAGGCTTGCTAGGAGTTACTCAATTGAGTACTACCTAGTCGTTTTTGTAACATTAGAGATCGGATCGTCCATGTGTAATAAGCTCTTTGTTGTTCGGCGCCATAATAGAGTTTACAAAACACCAATTATGTACAAGGAAGCCTTTCATGTCAACCGCCGTCCCATCCAGGAACATGAAGGACCGTAGGCAATCTTCTAATAAACGTGAAGAGCTAAATAATTGTCAAGTAGAATTGTGTTCTTGTGTTCTACTTGAACACAATACGAGTTTAGCGAAACATAATGTCGTTTGGAGTTCAGATCATTATATCTACAGCGCCTTAATGAGATGCTTTGATTTGATAGAGTGCTCTTCTCAAAATTACATTCAGTTCACCTGATAATTATTAACAAAGAACAAGGGATACGTATATCTACTTACAAGTTTAATAAAGTAGGTGCTAAATGTAGGTGGTATCTTTACCTACTAATAAGTTTACGTAGGTTCGGGTCCTAACCATTTATTTACCTTACCTAACCATTTCAGGCAGGGGATTTATTTTTAACAAAAATTATCAATTAATTATCAGTTTGAGTTAGGTTAGTTAGCGAATTTTATTCCATTAGTTTCCAGATGAACCTCTCAAAACTGTTTTTTACTTTTCTAATATCCCCTTTCAGTGATTTTATGGGTATTACCGAAAAACGTAAATTACTCAAATTTGAGCAATGCTAAGAATATTTTGTCAACTTCTCACTGACACGTAATGACATAGTACCTACTTGTAGAAAGAAGGCGGAGAATTTGAGATGATCGAAGTAACTTTTTCCGGTAAGGCTAATGTTTAAAAATGTTGTGATGTGTGAGAGAGATAGCTGCGTGCTTTGTAAAGAATCTATCAGGATACCTAAATTAGAGAAATCAATGATATCTAATTGAAGTTTGAAAGGTGTCTCAAAACGATGCCAACCCAAAAACCTTTTGCTTACGTCAATATTTTCTATTTGCCGAGAACTTTCCGTGCGGCGATGTCTTGAGATGGTGCTCTCAGAATAACTGCCGAGTCAATAGAGGTGGAATAAATAATGCCGACATTTTTATTCAGAGCATGTCTAGGTGAGGGAGGCTTCAGCAATGCACGCCGGGTTTTTAGGACTACGCGACCTTACTCTCTATCTAATCTACTTGGGGAGCAACCTGTATTTACCTCAATAATTGTTGTTGTTAGTAACTGGTCGATTTTACTAAAACTCATGATTGATGTCCATTTTTCAACTTTAATAACTCTATCAATTTATACAATATAAATTTTATATTTTTTGTTCTTCGTTGTCTGCTTGTCACAGCATTGCTTTTAGCAAATTTATTTATTTGTTTAAAAAAATACTCTTTTAGGTTACTCTTTTTCAACTTTTCTTTGTATGTTTTAAGGAGTATTCAATATTACTATAATTTTATCATGACGAAACTTATGTACAGATTCTACAATTTAATCGATTTTTAACGGATGCCATTCTTGTTCACATCATCATCAACAACATCCTCTTCCTCCCATAAAACCTTCTCACCATTGTCAAATTTTATGTCAAATAGCCTCATGGCTTTTAATACTCCGCAAGGGAAAATAGGTGTGATTTTGTGTACCTATGTATGTAGACATTATTTTTACTGGAGCAATTGCCATCAAAAAGAACAAAAGGTGCCGTTTAAACTCCGTTCAGAAATTGTGTTCACTAAGACAGCGCGTTGTGATCGCATTACGTATGATGTGTTGCTGGAAAGAATATGTTTTGAGATCATTAAAAAAAACTTCACGCTTATGGTCAAAGCCCTAGTCCGCGCTAATCGTGCACTAGAAAGTAGTATGATGGTATTATTACCTCGCCTCTTCCGGTACAGAAGTGCATCATATATCCGACTCAAATATCCCACTTCTGATGATCTTAGAAGGTTTATTTTAATCTTAGAAAACCTTCCCTAAAATCACCACTTCCCAAAGCTATAAAATAATCAAATAAGTATAGAGGGCGTCGCCAGTTTATTTGTAGCTAAATTCGATTTATTTAATGCACAACATGTCGATACTTTCGCGAAAACCAATTTACCCTCCATTTCATTAACGAATCTTAGGAAATATACGTCACACGTGACGAGCCGAAAGTCAATTCTGCGAACATTCGAATGCTGTATCGTGGCCTACGACGGAAATTGAATTGAAGGAGCTTACGTACGAGTATCAATATCGGTAATGAAACTGAAGCCGGAACCGCTGCCTGCTTCCGCTTGTCGAATATTGACAACGATGTGATTTTTGGCGGTTGGAACGTTGTAGCTCAATAACTCAACACAAACTAGTTTGCATTGTGCCAGTAATTGACCGAGCGAGCGAAGCGAGCGAAGCGTCTCTGCATCAACTGGCCAAATTTTCTTTCATCTGTCAGTTTGTTTGTATGTTCGTACTCGCGCAATTTTGAACAAATTTTGATGAAACTTGGTGTATAGGTTCTATGGATTATTTAATTTTTTTTGTCTTCGGCGATTTTTGATAAGAAGGGTGGTTCCCATAAAAAGGGGAGAAGCTTATTGCGGCGTTAATTACCAACCGATTTTAATATATTTGGTAGGTAGGTAAAGTACACAATTATTACAACTTGTGGTAAAAATGAACAGAATTGGTCAAGTGGTTGTCGAGATATAACAACCAACTTCAGATTCCATGTAACAGTGAGGGCGCGTGGATGTGCTTGATGCATTTTAGCGCTGCATAATTTTCTTGATTTTACGTTTTCTCCATTTATAAAATTATTATTTGTTTTTATAAGAATATAAATTGTTTTTTTAATTAAGGGCATCTAAACATATCCTATTTTTTGTATTAAAATTAAATTGATCTTTCAAGGTGCTTAAACTTATGGATAAAATGTTTTTAGACCGTGATATTACGTTTGTAAAATCACTTGAAATTGCGAAATCGGCCAAAATTTTACATACGGCCTCCTAAGCCAACTTTATGTAGTTATTATGTACATATGATCCAAGGTGAGCTGCAAATAAGCTCTCTCGCGAGGTCTACTGTTCGTAGAACTACTAGTTTATCCAGTAGCGAGTATTTCCACACTATTTTTGTAGGTTAGTGAAGAAGTGAATGATTTAGTCCATACTAAATTTATCTATAACATCATCATTATTTTATTTACAAAATATCCACAGCTGTACGTAGGCCTCCCCCAATGAATTTCCAAAAAGACCACTTGGAGCGGCTTGTATCCATCGTCTTCTTGCTTTCACGTTGTGAATGGTCGTTCCTATGGGGCTATTCACAACTTGGCGGGTTTGGTCTCGTGTCGGAAATGATATCCTCCATCTCTGTCATTTTCGTACAGAATGACAGAGACGAAGTTATAGTAATACCGACCCGATTCCGATCCGAATGATTGTGAATAAGGGTACTGATCTATATTACTTGACTAAAATTTTAAAGTTGGTTGACATTAATGTGTGAATGAGCACTTGCTGATTCTCTAATGGAACAGTATGACAGTGAACGCTTAAATCACTAGTAAGTATTAATAAAGGAATATTTACGGTTTGTGTTAATTTTAAGTGTCCTAATTCTTGAAATATGTACTTGTGTACCTATCTTATGTACTCTAGCACCAGCATTATTATTCAGGTACTTTGCTGGTAAGTCTATGATCACTTGAAATGTAATAGAAAAGAAAAACAAGGAAAATAGGACAATGCGCTACATCGCTACACAAATATGAATAGAGCAATCGGACAACTCCATAATTTTATCTTAGTTAGCAATTATATGCTAAGCGGAGTTCAGGACGGCTCAGCCTCATGAATATGAACGAGACGAGACTCTTCCCTAATACCCTTACGGGATATCTCGATAAAGTCAACAGCGACCTATCTAGACCATCTGGCAATATATTACCCGACTAAGCCGGGTAAGCGGGCACACTGACGAATTTATATTTTCAACATATCGCTCAAAAAGATTCGGATTCTTTTCAGACTCTTCAAGCCAGTCTCCATTTTTTGGCTATTGAGAAGTAATGGAGTGAATTATTATTTTTATGACCTTTTTATTCACGTAATTTAACTAGGGATACGTGCGGTGAAAGGTCTCTGCGAAAGATGACGGACAAATACGATTATAAATACCCCCTTCAATATTACATTCACGTATCCTCCCGAGCTAATTACTGCAGGATGGCATTTTGAGTACGTTCAGCTTATTAGCCTAAGGAGATTACACTGGGGTTCCATGTAACGTAGATTTGTATGCAAATGAGAGGCGTTAATTCCGTAATAGCGTCCAATACAGGATGACCTCTGTTTCGTTTCATTTGGTAAGAAGTAGGTCAGCCAAGGCGATAATCTAGTTTATAAGGAGGCGTCGAGATTCCTTTTAGTGGCGCTTCATCAAAAACGGGAAATTGGTTTAGGCGACGGATAATAAAATGAATGCTAAGTAAAACGGATAAGTAAGTGTTTCCTCTCTTCTCATTTTAATGACTACTTAATTTTGTAAGTAGGTTATGATAGAATCTACTTAGTGGATAACTTAGTTGGCAGGTTTTTAGGTGCTCAAATACCTACGTAATTTTTTTTTTGAAATTGTAAAAAAATAGGATAAATCTATTTTTGTTGAAAAGTACATTTTGACGATTGTAGTTGACATATGTCTTAATGTTAAGCATTGTTAAAAATCTCTACAATTTAAAAAATAAAATTGATCTTTAACGACAAAAAAGGGATAAAATAACATTCATTATTATACTGAAACAAAAAAAAAAACAAAACGTATAAACGGATTAATTATGCTATTAATGTATTGTATCAGATAAAATTTTCCAGGTGGTCTAATTTTTTTATTAATTCTCTTTCTGTTACTACCCTAAATCTCCAATTTTATGACTTCAGTTTTCTAACTGTAGTTGATTATGTATTTTACTATTCAATCATAATTATGTTTTACCTATAATAAATAAATATAAATATAAATATTTGTGGACATTTCACACAATAATAAGAATATCCTGATTAATATTACAAGATCGATAGTTACTCTGTAGGTATGTCGTCTATCTCTGTCTGTTTGTTACATCTTCACGGCTAAACGCCTGAACCAATCGTTATGAATTTTTGGTAACGAGATTCTTTAGAACCTGGAGAAGGACAGAGGATATATCTTATCATCATCATAACCATTTTTTCATCGCTACGCGGGTGAAACCGCGGGCGCTGCTAGTAATATAATAGTAGTCTAAGCGGCAGTAAAGTTTGTTTAGCAGGGAGATTATCATGAGCTCAGCGCTGCTAGCTCGTCGCCGCGGCCGTGGGCGGAAAGTGGTTTTCCGTTCTGCTCGGTGTCGCTCCACGCTTTATTATTTCACTCTACATTTACCCACAACGGGAACAAAAAGGGAAGATGGGGGTTTGTGTACAATATAGAAAAATAAAAATAGTCGAATAAAATACTTTTGCTGTAAAATACGGGGTTATAGCACTTTAATTTTTATCTTTCTATTGTTAATGTTATTTGTAGATGAATAGTGAATTCATTCACAAATAACACATATTCTGTATTACAACTGGCAAGCTGTTCGTTAAATATTAAGTATTTATACCTACCTAATATTATTTATTAAATATTAGCATTTTAAAAGTAATATAAAGTCAAAGTGGACCCCTTCCGATCAGAAAGTCGACGGTTGTCCTATGAGTGAGGCTTAGTAATTAGAATCGTTCATTGAAATAAGGAACCCTAAAAAAATATTTATAAAAAATTAGAAGATGTACCTAGTTACGAACTGTCGAGATAAAGAAGAAATGGTGCCTATGACGTCGATATGCCACAGACATCATAGTCCCAAAAAATATAAATCTCCTTCTGGGTAGTCAGGTAGGTATATCAGATTTGATTGCTTAGTTTACAATTAAACTTAATCAGTCGCAAGTACTTACTTAATGAAATAAATTAATTGAGATATGTAAGTATCTACATACTACCAAAATCTACTAAATCCTGCCTTGTATTATATATTATTACAAAGAAAAAAGAAAAGGTATTATTAGGGAGGGGGGTTGGAGACGGTATAATTAGAGAGTAATCATTAGGGAGAGGAGAGGAGTGGAGAGGTAGGTATAATTAGGGAGTTTCGATTAAGTACCACCGTAAAGTAGTTTGTATGTCTATATTCTATAGGATTCATATTGGGAAGTGTGCGCAAGAGCTTCACGACCTAATTTCACCATCCCCATTTAACTACAGGACTAGTAGAAAGTCGGCGCATTACTAATCAATTTACTACCCATTTCTCATTGAAATGACAAAATTCCGTACTCAGTAATATTGGTCGACGTTTTTAATGCGTATAGTGCACAGGAATATACTTCTATGTTCTTACACGCATTTATAGTTATGGTGTACGTAAGAGGCTATATAGGAAGAAATCAGACATCTGAATTGACATTGAAATTGACGTGTAAATTGACATTTTATGAATAAATTACTTATGACTTAAGAAGTCCACTGCTGGACATAGGCCTCCCCCATGGATTTCCAAAAAGACCGATTGGAAGCGGCTTGCATCCAGCGTCTTCCCGCTACTTGTATGAGGTCATCTGTCCATCTCGTGGCTGGTCTTCCTACGCTGCGCTTGCCGGTACGTGGTCCTACATACTCGAATAATATTTAACCTCCTTCTTGGGCAGTTGGGTAAGAAGCATGCCTATTACACTTTAGTAATCTATCTGCTCACTTGAAACATGGTTAAATTCGCACGTTTAACCAAAGGTCTCCTAACTAAATAAGAAAAGCATTACCAAACTATCAAATAATAGTCTAACTACCATTTACTGGGGTCGGTTACGCGTAACAACTTTTGGGTCCTATACCTTTTGGGGTTTGGTTGTTCGCACCGCTGTTAACGTTTTAACTACAACTCCATCTGAGAACGTACATTGTGACAATTAAAGGGCGGTTAGGCCCGCTTTAGCGGCTGTTATGTTTATTGTAAAGCGCCAGATGTAGAGCCTACAAAAGCATAACTCTAATGTCTAAAGCGCCATATAAATATTCAATAAAATTATTTTCATTGAATATTTGCTTCGTAAACATGTCATCAAAATCGGTTGGATTTTAAATCAAAATATCTGGAAATAATTTATCACTTTTATCTTTTTATCAATTAATTAGAATTTTAAGAACTCTAATTCTACGCATTGTGGTGTTGCTGTTTACCTTACCACAATTTTTATTTACAAAATTCATTCTTTGTATAAACATCTTTTGTAGAAATTTTTAGTAGTGCGCCGACTTTCTGCTAGTCCTGTAGTGAAATGAGAAGGGTGGAATTAGGTTCGTGAAGCTCTTGCGCAAACTTGTCGAAATAAATCTAGAATATAAAGTAGACAGACAAGTTTATATTTTACCCGACTGCGTAAGGAGGGTTATGTTTTTGCGAGTGTATGAATGTTTGTTTGTATGTATATAAGTATGCATGTATATATGTATGTATGTTTCTATATGACAGCCTAAACGGCTTGACCGATTTTGATGTGCGAGGTGTCATTTGATTCATCTTTGCTTCCAGAATCTCATAGGCTATAAGTTTTTGTAATACTAATACTTAATACATATTTTGCAGAAATAAAAAAGCCCGTTTTTTCGTGACCTCCAACGAACTAGGTATTTCGTAATAAACAAGTGAAATGATTTTACTAGAATTGTTCTAAAGAATGCGCATTTATAATCTTTTACAGCGATTTTACGCATATTCTCTCACAAAAAAACGTATATAAACAAATATCAAGGGTAACAATTTTTTTTGTTAGACTGCAAAAACTGCTTTTCTGCAGTCGGGTATTTTGTTTTTCTTTTAATATACACATGTACTTGTTAATTTTGAGAAGACTATTTCGAAAACTTTGACTCGCCAGGGAGAGATCGGGAGAATTTGAAGGTGGATTTAGAGAAATATTTAGTATCTAGAGAATTGATGCCTGGTAAAGTTGATCTCAATACACGACACAATACGTCCGAGAAACGTCCATAGTTAACGAGCAAACTATACTGACAAGGAGAAACATTTCACGCGGCCCCTGGGATTCCCGTCAAAAGGAGATAGCTCACAAGTAGCCGCCGGCGACCTGTCTAATCCATTCAATTAGTTGTGGATTACTCGATCGACGGATTACAAAGGAATCTATAGATTTAGTTACGAACTCACTCGTTATTCTATAGCTCTGGGTCCCCGAACTAGATCAAACTTTATTGGGTAGGTAGTTTCGGTCTGATTCGTAGGATTTAGTGAAGGTATACCCAAGCTAGCCTAGGTATACTCTACCTGGGTAGGTGTGAATGCTTCAACTAAAAACTCATTGGATGGAACGATTCCCTATTCAGCTATAAATGAGGAAACACTTTGAACTTGATTCATTTATTTGCTCAAAAGCAATCTGTCTTTTATTTTGTAGCTATGTTTAACCCTATAGCTGGGAAAAGGTTTAAACTTCTAGATTTAACCCATATTGGGTCAGCACCGTGCAATATTTAGAAAATGAAACAACAAACGCCTCCGGTCCACCTCCGCCTCCAGGTCCATAGCTATCTCTCTCTATACTATTTACCACTGTATAAGTTCATAACAATCGGTTCAGCCGCTTGATTGTGAACAGGCAATAAACTTCGCTTTTATAGTATTAGTTAAAATTGTTATGAAATTTTGAAAAATGAATTTCAAAATATCAACTACTATTACTACTGTCAATTAAATCACAATGTTCTTTATGTCCAGAAAAACATTAGATTTTTTAGGTTTTTATAACAATAAAGAAAAAAATCAGCAACAGGAAAAGAAGGCTTTGTTTATTCATCCTCACGTAAACGTTGACCCCTCTTAGGCTTTCTACCAAATCCCGTCGTCGTCGTAGGTCAGATGTTTAAATCGTCGTCGATTGAAATTAAAATTTAACAACGGGGCGGTGACATACTCGTACAAAATTAGAAACAGCAAGTTCAGCACAAAATGTGAAATTCATTCAGTAATGGCCTCGTCAGACGTCGCGTGTAAACATGTAGCGCTGTCGTATGTAGACGTGTAGCGCCGTTGTCGTGTGAAGACGTGTAGCGGTGTCGTATGTAGACGTGTAGCGCTATCGTGTGTAGACTTGTAACCTGTTTGAACATTACCCGTGTGCAGCCGATGGATGGTACAGTGGCCGCAGATAATTTTTTGTTAACAGCTTTAACTAACATTAGGAAGCTTTTCCACTAGAGATGAGTCAGGCTGATTGCGCTGCGAATAGTTGGTGTACCCAATGTCAATTTCAAACAGATAATCAGAATCAGAAATATTTTTAGAGGGAGACATGCGACGTGTATACATAGCAATCTAAAAACATTGACCTGACAATGACATCATTAAAATTACGTGGTTAGGTATAAATACGAGATATTCTTTTTTAATAACATAAGGAATTTGAAATCCACATTGTGAAATTTGTAATCCACCTTTGACGCGAGTGTTCACGAGCATTTATGTACGACAATGTTCGATGTGCAACTAAATGTGAGTATATCGCTCTGAATCCATAGGGACTCAATTTCGTGGGTCGAACTTTTGAACTTGCGTCACGCGTTTTCCTCTGTTGAAACTGTCATTATACGTATTACGTCTTGTACTCTGTTCTGCGCATTGATACACCACTCGCGCCATACACACCTATTTTTTTATAAGAAATAGATGTACATTTGACCACCAAAAATTAAAAAAACTTAAAACTAGTTTTTGAATTTTGTAGTTATTAGGTATATTATTTTCAAAATTGGTGCATTTTCAGCGGAAGAGATATGGGTTATAGTTAACTAGTACAAGCCTAGATAACCTTAATATATAATATATGTAATAAATGGTTAAAAAGATTTTGTTAAAATATATAAAGGTAGAAGTAGGTAGGGGTAGAAAATTGTTTTCTCCTTATTGTATGGAAGAGCGACCATGACTGTAGAATATACAAAATTATAGTCAAGGTGAGATTTTTCGACGAAGTCTGTAAAAGATTTCTAAAGCCGAAACGAAGGTAAGTAAAAATTCGGCTTTAAAGGAAAATATAAAGCAATGCCCACATAATTCTCCCTATTACACAGGGCCATTTTTTCCCACAAAAACAAAATAAGTGTCATTAAAGTCCTCCAAGCTATTTGCACGGCATAATAGCACCCTCGTAAAGAATTAACGGAGTTCACCAAAACAATTTATCAAGAGGACGATCTTGGATGGAGTTTCCCGAGGCTATTGCTTAGCCGAGATAGGGAGAGAAGGACATTGATGTGAACTAAGGATACGGCCGTCCGAAGAATACAACCCGAAGTTTCGTGTGATTGTAAATATTACAATTTAAAAATAACGAATACTAGATGTTTTTTTTTTAATAAAAGCTGTATTTTAACCACAAAAAACATAAACGGCCTTACCGAAAAACGTTACTTTAAGCATTGCTTAACATATTTTAACACCTTCTCGCTGACACGTAATGACACTTGCGCAAAGAAGACAGAGAATTTAAGACGATGGTTAAAGTTAAGTAACGTTTTTCGGTAAGGCCGTAATAGTATGTGGGTATTACATAAAGAACAGTCTCTCTCCGCCTCCCGCCAATCTCGGGTGAATCACACATTCCCCGCGCTCGCCTTGTCATTTGTTGGAGTTTGCCTGTACGGTACACTCATTTGTCAGGCAAGACAGGTGTTGCGTGTTACAAGCGCTCGAATCCCAGTTGACACCACAAGCGAGTAGCAGCCAGACAACGACCCTAACTTTATACATGTGTGTGCGTTATTTACAGACGTCTACTTGCGTATGCAGTCATGTCACTCAATAGCGCAATGTTTGAATTGAAAATGTAACTTATTAATAAGTATGTATAACAAGCTGTGTACTCTAACACAATGCTTTTTGCCAAATTTCATTGTTCTAGGTCAACGGGAAGTACCCCATAGTTTTGATTCCTTTGTGAGTGTCGAAATGTGCGTTTTTTACGATATATTCGACTGTAACTTTTTTTTACGAAAACTTAGAAACTTTATTTTTATTCCTACAGCAAGATACAATGGATCTGCGTTTATGGATTTAATTTCAACTCGATATCTTCACGCGTTCCCGAGATAAAGGTCTTGACACCCGACGGACGGACAGACGGACAACAAAGTGATCCTATAAGGGTTCCGTTTTTTCCTATTGAGGTACGGAACCCGAAAAAGGGATATTATACGAATGACGATTAATTATTTTAATAACCTATTACGCGTTATATCCGAAATGTGTTTTTTCACGACGCGTCGAGCGCATATTTCGAAAATAAAAAAAAAGTCGAGGCGATGGAGAAATTAGGTTCATTCACGACAAAAAATGGCGAATCCTTATGAGCACCCGGGTGTTCGTAAGGCGAGTTATGGGTTAAGATAATAATGACACATTTGGTTCTTGACTTTTGAAATTTATACTAGTTTTATTTCATACATAATATAAACTAAGGACGTTTTTAGGGTTCTGTACCTCAAAAGGAAAAAACGAAACCCTTATAGGATCAATTTGTTGTCCGTCTGTCCGTCTGTCCGTCCGTCGGGTGTCAAGACCTTTATCTCGGGAACTCGTGAAGATATCGGGTTGAAATTAAAACCATATACGCAGGTCCATAGTATCTTGTTGCAGAAAGAAAAAAAACTTTGTTTTCATTAAAAAAAAGTTATAGCCGAATATGTCGTAAAAAACGCACATTTAGACACTCACAAAGGAATCAAAACTTATGGGATACTTCCCGTTGACCTAGAACTATGAAATTTGGCAAGAAGCATTGTGTTATAGTACACATATAGGAAAAAATCCGAAAACTGGACATTTATGATTTAATCATAAAAAAATTTATCTTCCTTAAGGAAGGAAGATAAAAATTTTTGGAGGGAAGGAGATCCAAATTTTAAAGTACATTAACCATATTATGTGGGGTATCATATGAACGAGCTTGAATAGTATAAAATATGGGAGCTCGTGCGGTGGTAATGAAACACAAGTGTCTTCCGTAGTAGCACGTTTAATACTGCAGCGCGCACCGCGCGCGGCTGCATATATTGCACTCCTCTTACATTATTTCAGTTCCTGGCAATATACAAAACATAATTAAAATATATTTAGAAACATAACTATAATTATCATTAGATATAATAACTTAGTATAGTCTACCTTAGCTCTATTTCTACGTAGTCGCACGGGCGTTCGGTTGGGCGCTGTCGATGGAACCAATTCCGGTAACAGTTCATCTCGATTACAAGGGCCTTCCCGATCGCTCGAGCTTCCTACATCTACATCGCTATCAGCAACACATTCATTATCCTGCGCCTCCTCCCACACCTTGCCGTCCCCCTCCTCGACTCCCGGGAAGTCGAGACCTGTCGCGCTTGATGACGGCGACGCCTGCGCCACCACGGCCTCGATGACCGGTAGTGGCGGCGCGGGCGGCGCCGGCGGCACCGGCGCGCCTGATTGTTTGTTATTGCTATCTTCCATAGTATTCCCAGAAGCTAATTGTGTAGCAGGTGGTGAAGAAGACGGCGAGTCATTAATTACAGGCGATGTTGATTGTTCGGAGTCTGTTGGAAGATAAACATTTCCTTCCGAATCTTCAGCATCCCTGTCTGCGCAGAAGGAAGAATTTACATACTTCCTGATCTGGTCTACATGTCTTGGACAGATAGTGTCAAACTGTTCAAAGTAAACTTTAAATAATCTGTTGCCCATTTTATCAGCGATTTTACCTACCATCCATGTAGCTTTTCGGGCAGTAAACCATCTCGCCCATACTAGCTCACCTATTTCGAAACATCTGGATTTTTTAAGATTTGGTATATTATTATTTGTAATAGAATCCATTTGACCGGGAAGAATCAAATCTAGCCTAGATCTTAGATTTCTGCCAAACATAAATTCTGCAGGCGCTGCCCCGGTATTGCAGTGTTTAGTATTTCGATACTCGAATAGAAAACCTATCAGTTTATCGTGAATTTGTCGAGATGTTTTATTGCCCTCATTCAAAATGCATTTAATCATCTTTTTACAGGTTTTTACAGAATTCTCAGCCTGGCCGTTGCTACTTGGATGGTAGATAGGACTATTTAAATATTTAATACCATTATTTTCACAAAAACCTTTGAATTCTTTTGAACAAATTTTAACGTCATTATCTGTTATTATTACGTATGGTAATCCAAATATTGAAAATAAATCTTTTAATTTTCCAATTAATGCGCCAGTGGAGGTACTGCCGTTCATATTGATGCATTCCAGCCATTTACTGTAGGCATCGATTACAATAAGATACACCGCTTGCCCTACGGACATATAGTCTAAGTGTATACGGTGCCACGGTCCGGGTGGCCTTGGCCAAGGTGAAGGAGGCGCGCGCGCGGGAGCGCTCTGCACGGTTGTGCACGCGGTACAACCACCTATATGTCGTTCGATATCGACATCGATACGAGGCCACCACATCCTAGACCTGGCGGCACTTTTCGTTTTAACGATACCGAAGTGTGCAGAATGTAATTCCTTCAACATTTCCGCTCGAAAAATTGTAGGAATTACTATTCGATGACCTCGAAATAAACAGTCATTAATAACCTCTAATTCGTTTTTACAATTAAAATACGGAATAATATTTTCGCATTTTACAGTACGTGGCCAACCTTTATTCATGTACTTAATAACGGTCTTTAATACCTTGTCATTTACAGTGGCTCGCTTGATTCGTTCGAATGAAACCGGTTTAGTATTACCTTCCAGAAATAAGAGGGGTATAGGCATGTCCCTGTCGCTCCAACTATCATTTTCGATCTCCGTGGCCGCCGTCGCCGCAGATAACGGCGCTCGAGAAAAATAGTCGGCGACTATATTTTTCTTCGCACTAATATATTCTATCTTGAAATTATAAGCAGATAATATTATCGCATACCGCTGCAATCGGAGTGCGGCCGTTACCGCTATTCCGTCCTTCTTGCCGAATATAGAAAGGAGCGGCTTGTGATCGGTACGCAAAAGAAAGGGTTCCTGACAGCCGTAGATATACTGATGAAAGCGCTTAACACCGAAAATAATCGCCGCCGCTTCCTTCTGAATTTGACTGTAATTCTTTTCGCTTCGTGATAGGGACCGCGAACCGAACGCGATCGGCCTTTCTTCGCCATTCTGCATCACGTGACTTAAAACACCGGACAAACCCTCGGGTGACGCGTCTGTCGTTAACACCATCCGCAAGGTCGGGTCAAAGTGCGCGAGGACGCGCTCGGAGGCCAGCTCCCGGCGCACCGCCGCCAGCGCCTGCTGATGGCGCGGCTCCCACCGCCACTCGACGCCTTCTCGTAATAACTCGTGCAGCGGGTGTAACAGCGCGGAAGCGTTCGGAATAAAAGTACGGTAATAACATACGACGCCTAAAATTTTTTTTAAATCTGTTGCGTTTTTCGGTATCGGGGCTTCCAAAATCGCTTGTACTTTACTAGGGCACGTTCTCAAGCCGTTTTTATCGATCGTATAACCTAAATAAGTTACACTTTCCTGGAAGAAGGCACACTTCTCCTTTTGAAGTCGCAGACCAGCATTTTGTAGCCTGCACAAAAGCTCGCGAAGCCTAGCTATATGTAGGGACCTATTAGGCGCCGTAAGACAAATATCGTCGTACCAACATGAGACACCTTCTATGCCCGCCACCAAGGTTTCTATCGAGCGCTGAAAAATTGCTGGCGCATTCGCAAGTCCGTAAACAAGGCGAGTGTATTTAAATAGCCCTTTTTGAGTATTAATGGTGGTCAACTGCTGTGACGACTCGGATAATTTAAATTGATTATAAGCATTACTCATTAGCACAAGCTAAAACAGGGTTTTAAATATTATTACGATGTATATTTTTCGATTTATGAAGATTTCCCCCTTTTATCTACTAATTTGTACGGAACCCTCGGTGGGCAAGTCTGACTCGCTCTTGTCCGTTTTTTTGTGCAATATAGGTTTACGCTTGACCGCCAACTCACGTTTGATTCACCATAAATTCTGGACAGCAGAATTTATGGTGAAATCAAACGTCTTTCGTTTGGTTACATTATAGCGCTTATTGTGTAAGTATGTCTTATGTAAGTATCAATGTCAATGGTGCAAGAGGATAGGCTATTGTGAAGGGGTGCGGCCACCCGCTGCCAGCGCAACTCTAATTGATATCAATTACTGGGCCGTCTCTCAAAACCTCTTTGAATCAGATCGAGAATTATTCAGTACCCAGTTCCTTTTCTAAAATCAAAGTTTAAACTGCTTTTGAGTAGTCGCGATAAATTTTTTCTTGTGTATTTTTGTTTGTTATATATTTTGCTTTCTGTAAATATTTGCTATTTTGTTATAGCTAGACGTTAATTTCAATCGCTCCAGCAGATTCGGAGCACATAGGCCGTGACTGACGGACAAACAGTCACCGGAGTGACCTTGGTAAGGATTTTTCCTTTTGAGATATGAAAACTGTCAATTTTATGTATATATATGGGATCATTGTAAGCATTTAAAATATTAGTACTAGCGAGGCTAGAGGCATAATTGGAGAGTAATCAATCAAGTAGGAGCTTGCCAAGCTACTTATTTTTTTTTGACACAGAAACAATATTAAGTACGTGAAAGTTGATTATATACTATGCCTACATATTTAAGTAGCAGAGTCACGTGGTACCCGCCATAAAAAATCTTCAGCGGATGCTTACATCTTAAGGTGCTCTTACACTGGAAATGAAATTCATCAATTCCAAGAATTTTATAACAAGCATTTTTTTTATTTATAGTCGATAGTGACATCACAAAATATCCAGGAATTTACGGCAAGAAGTGTCAATTGGGCAAAATATTATGCAATGACAATATTGAGTGATCTGAAAAATAAATTGCTCAAGAGAGAAGTACCTACATGTAGTCAAGAAATAATTGCTCAAAAAATTGCCCGTGTAATAGCACCTTAACAGGGTAGCACTCTCCCAATTTCATGACTTTACAACTAGCGATTAAGGCTGTGCGATATATATATATATATATATATATATATATATGTTTATATAGACGCTAACTAACCATTATAAGATACTACGAATTTCATTTCATATAAGCCTGAAATTTATTTATAACAACATAAAATATTTTATTACAACTTCAAATATCACTTCTTTTTATAACTTAGGATAATATATTGATACCTAAGGTCTGACTTGGCTAGTTTTCATATACGAATTATATTATAGCCTTCTCAAGTTTTAAAGCTGTAGGTTCTTATTTTATTCTTCCGAAAATTTGGCTTGCTGGTAGAAACTAGCCATCGAACATAGGGCTCTTCCATGACTGTTTTAGTAGGTACCAAGTCAGACCATAGGTTTCAATATATTATCCTAAGTTATAAGAAGAAGTGATATTTCAAGTTGTAATAAAATATTTTATGTTATAAATAAATTTCAGGCTGACCATTGAACTTGGCACCCATTTAGATCTCACTTCTTTTGTCGTTTTTTTTTATTAACAAATTTATTCTCTACAGACTCCAGGGTCCGTGCCATTTATGAACTAATATATGCATTTATAACTACTTACATTTTTTTTAAAGTTATGCAAGAGGAAGACAAAATTTTAATTTACACTTAACTAACATGCATGCGTCGAGCAGTCCAGCTCCCGCAAGCAGTACCCGTTCACGAATTGACGCATGTGCCAGTCATCGCTCTCCTCAACCATGTTTGAGGTAAGCCGCCACACGACGCCGCCGCAAGAAGAAGCTTTTTAGTGAGTGTGAGTGCTCTGAGTATACACGCTTTCATAATATTATTAAAATAACACAACGGGGACAAATAATAATACATACATACAAGAATTTACAAAATTAGGGACAGACAACTAAAGAATAAAAATAACCTAACACATAAACTTTTTTTTATAACAAGCACCGAAACTTTCCATTCAGGTCCTCCACTACCGTCTTTTGTCGTTGAAGTCAACAACTAAGGCATATATTTATATATTATTGAACTTGGCTCTCATTTCACATTTATGTTTTTGGTGGGATTAAGATTTATTTAGACTAATAAATTAATTTACGTATCTAGATCACAAGACTCGCCCGTAAACTAGTAGCTATTAGGGTGGAAAATTGTGGAGAGTGAACCGTGAGATAGGGTTATTCGTCGTCTTTTTGCGGGTCGCGGCTGTGAGTAACTCTTTCGACCGACGCTAACAAACCATTACTGAGGCTACGAACTGTTGTACTGTTTTCAACTGGTGGGCACCAGTTGAAAACAGTACAACTATACCAACTTCCAATTGTCTCTGATACTAGTTAGTTCTAGGCATTCAAAGTTGATAACTAGAGTAGTTTTTGCCAATTATGAGTACGAAAGTTTTGCTTGTTGTTTCTGTTGTATTGGACTAGCGCGGTAAGTGCATTTGCCAGTGTCAAATATTACGATTTATGGTATAGATTATTTTCACGAATGATATGTCACATAAGTACCTAACCACTGTCCTATGTAGATGGAGCTTATAGATACATATCAATACCCATCTTAACTAATATCACAGTTTAAAGAACTTCCCTACCTATATACTATAAAAGCGAAAATAGCTCTCTTTGTCAGTCTGTATGTACCTTTTCACGACCAAACTGCTGAATTGATTTTTATGAAATGTTAACAAAACTATCCGTGAACCTGGAAAAGGCCCATAGGCTACATCATTATCACAGTTTTTCATCACCACGCTGGTGAAAACACGGGCAGAGCTAATGATGAAAAACAATAGCTTAAGTTCGTCTCCAAGTTCACATCCCAGCTAATCTGTACCAAATATCATAACGATTAGTTCAGTCGTTTGATTGTGAAAAGATAAATATATAGTAAAAATAAGAATAGCGTAAAGTCTTTGTCAATTTCTAGGTGTAAAATATTATAAATATAAATAACTAAGTAAATACATTATTTAACATTTTGAAATGTTGGATATAATATGTGTATAGTATATATAATTAAAAATACAAAATGTTGCACGCCCGAAATGGGCAAATTGTTGAAACAAATATTTTTAAAACATCTCCCTGTACACAGTTTATGCAGTAAAATATTCTGATTCTGAAACAGTGAGAGGAACAGCGAGACAGTTTTATACAGAGTTTTATATAATAATAAGTAGTTAGGATAATATTCTGCATATATGTATTTCTACTAAACTGAAAATCTTTAACTAAACTGAAACTTAGCATGGAAAACAATACAACTAGTATGAAACTGAAACCCGAACCGGAAACCAAAGGAAAGTTTTATTATTTGTCGCAACCAATTTTTTAAATGATAAAATTTCAGCTAATTTCGCGAAAGCAAATATTTCTGTTTGAACTTATCAATACTAAAGGTAAATTTCTCATGTACATGTACATTACATATCGTAATAAACTTGAAAAAATCATACCGACTTGTAATAAAGATCAGAATTTTATGCTACGCATGTTTTTTCTCTAGATTGGGTTGTTTTTACAGACAGAACCTCAATAACAAACCAAAATTACGTACAAGGCGAGGCGTTCTGACAGGAGCTTCTTTTTTATTAAATTTATCCTTTGAAATGTTGTTATCCCGAATTTTCAACAAAGGAGAAGTTTCGGACAGATTCGAAAATACGAATGGAAGTTAAGGAGTGTCAATACAGACAGACCTATTTCAGTCGGCACAATATGAGAATGACAAACCTAGCTGCGGAATACGTCAAATTGTGGAATCAAAAATATCTTAACGGAAGCTGTCATTTTTGTACAGAAATTGTAGCGGTGGCTCCCCTATTCTGCTTTTCATATATTGGTCACTTTGTGCTTAAAAGTCCTCCAAATCTGACGATATGAAAGTGTTTACTCAAAGAACTTTGCAGAATTTCTGAAACTTTCTATATATGGGTAGAGTTACCATCACTAAACTTAACTTTTCAAAGGACAGTTATATAATTTTAGAAATAAATCAGGCCATATTTGACTTCATTCTAGTCTAGTATTCAATGAGAGTGAAAGACAGGTGACGGGAATAATTCTGTACTTCTTGTACAAAACTGTATTAACCGACTTAAATCAAAATCGCGTTTTCCATTTGTACTAAGCAAAATATCGTCGATTTGTTTTGATCTAACTCACTTGGTATTAGATTCAGAGATTGGTTGGTATAACTAGTATCTACTTTTTTCGTTTTAGTTGTGATTTTTGTGTTTGATAATCAAAAGATGTAAATTAAAGACTTAGTATTTTAAGATATCATATTTTAAAGACGTATTCACGTTAAAACATTGTTTATAAGTTCTTTTAGCGTTAATATAAAAAAAAATAGATTTCTAGACTTTCTTGTCTAACGATTTTTATAGCATTACAAATATATTCTTAAAATAGAATATATTTTAATATCTCGTTTTCTATTAGCACCGTCGTTTTGACTAAAGCTTAGCTCCATCACACACCAAGGAGCAGCGCAAATGTCACTCTCGGTCAGTGACGCGCCTCGCACTGCGACGTGCCGCTCGTGCCGCACGTGAATTCATCGGTTGCAAAAGGGTTGGGGTAGGAAGCTGGTATTCTTGCGTCGGTTCAAAAAGAAAAAAAAGGTTATGTAAAGTGTGTGAAAACCACGTTAGTTTCTATAGTGAAAATGTAAATTTATTTCGTATACAAAACAAGTCCCTGTATTTTAGAAATATCTTAGTAGCAGTTTGTCCGCGATGTCCATATAGGATGGTGACCTCTTCCTACGTGACGTCAAGTTTCTTTTGACAAGTTCTCCGATATTCGCCCCGAGCGGGGTTCAATCGAAACTTGGCTTCCTTCAGTCCGCGTCCTACACTCCTCGTTAATTTGGAATGGCAAATCAATCTTACTTGCTAGTTTGTACATAAGTGTGCATATATAGCTAACTATGAGTACATAACAAATTGCGTTCCGCATCTTACATTTATTAATTGTGATTCAAAATAATGTCTTTTCAACATTCATTCATTAATTTAATTTTGTCGCAATTTTAAGAAAATAGAAACTTTAAGGCTTTAATTGTTAACTATCTATGATTTGAATGATGAAATATCGAATATTATTTCACCGAAAACTATTTTTTTCCAAAGACACTCAAAATACCGTAACAATAATGACGGAGCTATGCAGCGGAATTGTTAACTCCTTCTTTTTGAAGTCGGTAAAAAAATATTCTTTCTTGTGATTGAGGTTTTAGAATATTTAACAAAGAAGCCTATAAACACTTTGGAGGTACATATATTATGTGTATATACACTTAGGTAGGTAATCAAAATCTTTCGAGCCGTATGGATTACGAGAGATAAATAGAAATAGAATGAAAGCACATACTCAAAAACAAAACCACTTTTCTTGGACAGTCAGGCAAAAAGCTTTACTTTCTCGTTGATACAAAACCGGCTATAGAGTACGAGTATTATCGGAAATAGAATTAGATTAGGAGCCATAGGAACTGCATTGCAGCTGCGAATACGCTGAGAGCTTCCGATTGGACGAAACCAATCTAATGCAATTCAATGAAACTTCAATTGGATGGACCTTTAAACCTTCAGACCATTGTCAAGCTAGAAACGGCCATTTTAGAGAAATAACTAGATTCTGTTTAAAATTGTCATATTGCAGTAGAATTACGTACGCGGCCGAAGCGGAAATATTGTAGTCAATCCAGCTAATCATCATTTTCTAAATTCTATAAGTAGATTACTTAGAGGAATAATTTAGAACTAGTACGCAATTTAGTACTGGATGTGTATTGGATGTCTACTGGATGTGTACACAATGTGTATTGGAAAGTATTGTTATCAACCTAACCTGACGATCTGACGATGCAGCCGGAAGATTGCGATACGGAGTTGAGCACGAATGTAACCGACGTTTAAGCCTACTTCCAAAAAGGAAGAGGCTCTCAATTCGACTTATGTACCTATGTATGTGTTATTTTAAGTACCTTCTATTTCATATGATAACGAAAATCTAGGGATGTCCAATAGCTTGGAGTCTATCAAATACACAATGTATTTGATGCCAAACTATTTAAAAGACAGAGATACAAAAGTAAAAATAAACAAGTATCAATGTTAAAAGAAAAACAAAACACTCGATTGCAGTAAAGAGGTTTTTGCAGCCTAACTTACGATTTTGTTGTGCTTGATAAGCTGTTGAGTGTAAGTTTTTTGTATGAAAGTATTTCGATTTTAGAATGCTTTCTGTCCCATTACAGTCTTATTATCAGGTATGTAATTGATAATTTAGATATATTTATGTAAATTAAGGTTTAAGAAATTATTAATTGACAAGACATATTATTCTATTCAGGAATTCCTAAATGACAAATTGTTAAATAATTATTATAATGCAAAATAAAATTAGTAATTAAAATATTGTAATGTTTTTTATCATATATATTTTGCATTTCAAAGACTAACTGTAAATAGGGCGAATTCTGTGTTGTATGTCATGGTGCTAGAGCATGGTGGTCACTATTATGTATCTTTACATCTGTATTTTTACCCATTCAAAATAAATACTTGTCTCTGCAAATAAATACTTTGAATTTGAATTTGAATATGTGTATGTAGAGAGAGTTATATTATAACCACAATTATCTGTACATAGCTCTGAATAGGGTTCCTTACAATTTCTATAGCTACAAGGATATCCAGTCGGCGGCCATGGTATGTTTGTGTGGACACTGGACAGTCACGAGGAACACATTAATAATGTGCGGTGTCCGAAACAATACGCCCTCGGAATATCAACGTGCCCTGCTCTAGGGGAAAATAATAAACTACAAAAATCGTTACCGAGGAAAAGGTGAAACGGTAGCTGGATAGCTGGTGGTTTCCTTCAAAAAATCAGAACAAGGAAAATGTAGCGAGTATCGATGGATTTTCTTTGTGGTCATTTTTCTTACTTTAAGTACTTAATAAGGAAATGCTAAAGTAGATAATTTAGCCAAAGCTATTTTCTTTAACCTTTTGAGCGCCACGGTCTTCTATAGAAGTAATTTTTTGCCTATTTATTGTAATGTTATATTTTCGGTATATACTGAATTATTTTCAGAATTTTTAAATTTTGACACCCTTGGCGATGAGGGCAAATCGGCGCGGAAATTTAAGCGAATCTTAAGGTTTAATCTATAATTACAGTTGAGGGCTTATCAAGGAACGTAGACTAATTCAGTGGAAAGAATTAAGCTTTGTCCACTTATCCGTGGAAATAAAGATAAACAGACATTTTTCACATTTTTATGAAGAATTGGACAAATTATATGTACGTCATCATTTCAATTAATTTGATGAAATTATAATACACATAGTATTAAACCACGGCATATACACCTTTTGTGCTAGCTGATGTAAATTATGTAGTATGTAAGTAAATTTTTATGCGGATCGGTCCTATTCTGTAGTGTAACGCTACTGCGCACGGCCTTTTTTTACAGATTCACGGATATTTTTCTACTCAGTTTAAAGCTAGCTGCAACACATAAATATATCTTTAAAAAGACGTGCCTTGGAATTTATACTTAGTCCTCCGGATTTTATATTAAATCTATTTCCCTCAAGGCTGCCGAAACTTTTTGGAAAGTCCAATACCTTTAAAATTAATAAACCTGCTGGTTTTTGAAATTTGTCGCTAAATTCGGTCACCATTCCTCCCTGAGTTTTGTGGTAATAGAAACGAAGAATAAATTATCATAATTTATGTTACGACAGCAGTGGAAATCGGGGTAACAAAGGAGGCAGGTGCTCGTAAAACGAGGAATCTGTGTCGGACACCTATTTTAGTCGTTACTGGCGTCATTCACTTCAGTGGACAGAAGAGCAGGTGAGAGGAGAGCTGGAGGCTGTCGTGATTAAGGTAGAAAAGAAGGGGAATATCCATCAAAATGAGGTATTGGAATATTTTTGTCGGAAAATAGCCTACTATTAAATTACGTAATGTAACGTAATGACGATGGCGGCAAAATATAGGAATCGTCTGAATGCTGAATCTGAATTAAGATTAATCAAAATTGTTCCAAAAATCTAGACGAAAACTGAAAGATGAAAGGTGTTGCTCCTTTAAATATCAAATGTTTTTTTTTTAAATGTCTACGTAGTAGTAAATTCTTATGTGTAACGGTTTGCCTCATTCGGCAGTCGGCACGCAATCACAGAATACATTAATAGTTTATATAAAGTCTAATGTGCATTCTAACTAGATGCAACTAAGCACCAATGAATCAGTAAGATTCTGCATTATAATGCAATCATCTCCAAGCCTACTTGCTGATTTGATCACTTCCCTATTCTGTGCGACACGGGAAACTCGTGTATGGCTACGCTATGTATCCTATAAAGGCCTATATAGATTCAAACACATAGCTTCAGACTATCTACTAAGGTAAGCTAACGCTATACCTTTGTACGTGTAGTAATCTAGGACATGCAGTGGATTATGTATTGGATAGTATATTCGTATTCTATGGGAAGCGAATCTGAATGGTTTTGTAATATTCTACGTGAGGGTGAGGCTTGGCTTAATAGGTGTGAGGTTTGGCTTAATAGGTTCATCATTTGATGTAAATATGTGGTGTAGTGCTGGCAATTTAAGAAGGGTACGAACTCCTGATATCAACTCCGAAATGGTATATTTTTCTGTTTTATAAATGACAGATTTACATAGTTGAATTGATAGTATGACTCTAGAGACGTTATATGAAGTTGTAATTGTGTAATGTGGTCACCGTATAACGGGTCACAGTTGTATTAAGCCGAAGGATCACTGGTTTATTAGGGGACTACCATCATAACGAGTATCCGAGATGTGACATTTTTACTTGGTAGGAAAAAGAAAACCCTACGTAACAGTGTGATTTTTTTTATGTTACTCTATGAAAACCCATTTCAAATTTCGCAAAAAAAAAAGTTGTTGTGCCATAGATATATTTTGTCTAATAAACAGTTGTTATTTTTTTTCACTAATTTTGAGTTGTGCCCAAATTCTGCCCATAACAGAGAATAATATATATCCCGTACTACTTCTTTAACATATGTACTACTATTTTCTTTCGGCTTTGTGCGTATCGGTTATCGCAATAATATAAATCGAGCAAAATAAGCAAGTAAGTACGAAAAAGTTAATTGTCTATGGTATGTAGGTATTGTAAAAAGGCGAGAATTCGAAGTGAGAACGTCGAACGTTTATTGTTTTCGTCGTTTCCATAAATTTATCTTGCCTAGTAATAAAACTATGTTGGAAGTAGCGTAACCCTATATTACCAGCCGACAAACCCTAGTCGTTCACAATCGGTAACGAATTGAAAACGTCTAGTGGTCGGATTAATGGGGCGTTACTGGAGCCCTGCTATCGACCCGCGACTCTAATTAAGAAGTTTCGCATCGATCGACATAAATTTTATTACATCAGATACTGGCATTTACATGGTGAGTACCAGAGCTAGCGCAGACATTCTCTAAAAATGCTAAGAGGCGGTCGAATATGGTGCGCTGGAGCAACATTGGACCAACGAAAAACAAAGCAAGGAAAACGATAGTAATCATTCTCGTTTGTCCGATTTTGTTTGTATTTTAAGGGTAATCTGTTTAGCCACCTGAAACCGGAATGCAACTGCTCCAATCCATGACGCTGTTTATATCATCTGACAGGATGAAATAAGGCTTAAGGGTATCAACAGACAAGGTGATTTGGTACAGCTAGATTGTCGAGAAAAACTGCTTATATCTTAAGGGGTTATACAGATGGAGCGGGCTGTACATAACGTGTAATATCAATGCTGTTCCGTCAATTTTTACCTTCAATAATGATTATAGTTTCAAAAACTGAAAAACGTTATAATTCATAACAATTTGCGAAGTAATCGCTGAACAAACATATCTACAAAAAACATATAGTCGAGTTGATAAGCTCCTCCTTTTTGAAAGTCGGTAAAAATATGGCGATGCGTAAGTTTTAATGAACACTATTTGCATTTCCTGCTGCATATGCATAGCTGCATAGCACAGCAGGGGGCTATGCGAATTTTAGAATATTATTTTTAGTAATTGTCATTTTATTTTTATTATACATAATTCTCTGAATATTTTTTTGTTTTACCAAACACCAGTATCTGAGAGAAATAAGTACACACAAATATACATAACTTTGCCGATTATACGTGTAGGCATTTACTTTGTAAGTAGCATATTCTTTTACATGCGGGGATTGGTTGATTTCAATCATTGTTTTATAAATAAATAATATCAGAGGAGGCCATTTCCACACAACACCATCCAGCCCCAAACTAAGCAAAGCTTGTACTATGGGAACCAGATGGCTGATAGAATACATATATACTTTTTTTGTAAATTTATAAATACATATGATACATAAAAACATCCAGACACAGAACAAACATCCATGCTCATCACACAAATGTTTGCCCTGGGCTGGGTCGGGATCGAACCCACGACCTACAGCTCAGAAGCACACGTTCTACCACTGAGCCATGAGGCCTATCATAAAGGAATAATAAACACGATTTTGACTTTTTTCTCGTTTATCTGCTACAGAACCTTCATCACTGTTGTGTCGTCCCTGTGTCAGGGGTGTCAGTCCTAAAAAGTTCCGACAAAATGAAATTAGTCAAAGGCTGAAGCGGATTTCTAATTTTAAGGTTAAGACGGCTGCGAGTTGGAAAAGTCCTCGAACTCGTAATAAGCTCCAGCTTTGTGATTAAGGGTTGTCGGAGCAGCGGTAATTAATTCGATTCTACAGTTGCTGAGTATTTAAACTATAGAATAAAAAGGATACTTAGAGCTTTTATTCAGACAAGTTGATGGACTTACCTGGTAGAAGGGGTATTGCCATGTTACAGCAGTAGTAATTGTATTTCAGTAATGTCGTTTATGACTGATTTTATAGGTGTAACAGTCATGAAGTAATAATATATTATCGATCTTGAAATCCCGATAAACAAAATCAGCAGTTAGGCGACAAAGACGGCTAGAGGTAAAAAAGCATCCATTTCATATTTATAATCTGTCAACCCTAATTCTCACTTATTTTACAATATTGCTATAACTGACCGACCAAAGCGACCAAATGTTCTTTGTTGGCAAATGTTTCTTTCGTCTATCCGGATGTAAAATACGAATATAGAACTAATAAATTACTTTGAACAGCTCGGTGCAATCGATATGATATCGTTGGTTCTGTGAGTATTTTTAGGTCAATATCCAACTATTGTCGTTAAACCACGAAAACGTAGCTAAATGAATCCCACATGAGGCACATGTTCACCAGGTGCTCTGATTAATCAGTCCGAGTTTCAGCTCACTTCACTCCAGGCATCCACGTCCCTCGGGGCAGACCAATTTAAAGGGCGATACTCACTGGGAGCATTGAAGTTTGTTAAGCGAGCATTTGGAGTGTGAAAGTTCACTACAAAACCAAATTATGATCTCGACTTACGTTATACGAACACCTCGATCGGGACGAAACGATGAGATAAAAAATGGCCTTCGTTCGTGCATTTTCGTACATATTTTCTATTTATTTATTTTTTATTTGAAAAAATTCGAGCACCACAGACTCCAGGGTCCATGCCTTTTATAAACTAATACTTTTTTTTTTAGCTAACGTAATTTTGTATTTTTTGGCAGTGTGCTATAATGTAAATAGTTGTTGGATTTTTTGGCAGTGTGCTTATACCTAATGTAAATAGTTGTTGGTTTTGGTTTGGTATTTTTTTCAACGCGAAGGATATCGCAGATTACTGCTTTATTTTTGATATTAGTTTCGGCGACTTCGACAACGACGTCTTACTAAATGCCTTGTTCTCGAATTAAGGTTCACGCAACAAACGGCCGTTTGTGAAACGTATGCTCGCGGTGTGTACTGTCCTTAGCCCAAATTCATGCTAATTCATAATTTCGTTTTCCTTTGTTCAGCGTTTACTTAGTTCATTAGATGTAAGCATGCAATTAATTATCAGACTAGACCTTTTAAATCTTGGATAATTGGATTTATGAATATTTTATTAGGATAATTTAATACCAAGAAATTGGAATTAGTAAAAAATTAAGTAGGATAATTAAAAAATTAAATTATGACAATTTCGATATAAAGTCTATTCTGCTTATAGGGTGTTTTTATTTATCTATTTAGAAAAATAGAAAATACTTTTATAATTTAATTTTTCACATCGCTGATTAGGCGTTTACGCATAGCTCATTTGATGTTATGTGACATGTGCTGTCTTAAATAATAAGCGCACTCTAATCTGGAATAGTTTCTAGTTCCTAAGTGAGGCTGGTAGAAAACATCATTAGTTATTTGACAAATGTTACACTTGTCGGTGATAGTTAACGAAACGAGGTAGTAACGTAAATAAATTAATTTTAAATGTATGAGTCACTATAATCGGGGATAAAATAAGAAATTTTATAATAATAATGTATTGCAAACTGTACCTACTGTGAAAAAGAGTTTATTGGAATAACATAAAAGGGCTTAATTATGAGGGAGTCAAATGTATATATCTTTTATAATGCTCTTGATACTTTGTGCTATATATTTATCTATAAATAGGAATAATACTCAAATCATAAGGTAATATTAGTTCTTCCTGTAATAATTTCTAATCAAGCTAATCGGTGGTCAGTTGTAGTAACATATTTTCGTAACTATAAATTTATGCTAAGTTAGTTCGTATAGACTGAGTGGCCAGCCCTAGTGTCAGAGTTATTAAGCCGCCGAAAGGCCTCTGACCTGGATTGACGATTGCTGTTTTTAGGGTTCCGTACCTAAATAGGAAAAAACGGAACCCTTATAGGATCACTTTGTTGTCCGTCTGTCCGTCTGTCCGTCCGTCCGGGTGTCAATACCTTTATCTAGGGAACGCGTGGAGGTATCGAGCTGAAATTAAAACCATCTACGCAGATCCATAGTGTCTTGCTGCAGAAAGAAAAATATTTTTTCTCAGTTATCGTAAAAAAAAGTTACAGCCGAATATGTCGTAAAAAACGCACATTTCGACACTCACAGAGGAATCAAAACCAATGGGGTACTTCCCATTGACCTAGAACTCTGAAATTTGGCAAGAAGCATTGCGTTAGAGTACGCATATAGGAAAAAATCCGAAAACTGGTAATTTTTAATTTATTCACAAAAAAAATGTGTCTCTATGCAAGGAATGAGGGCCCAAATTTTAAAGTGAATTAACCGTATCATGTGGGGTATCATATGAAAGAGCCTCATTAGCATAAGCTAAAACAGGTTTTCAACACATTCTTCGCCCCCTGCAGACCCTTCACTTCAGCTGGGAACCAAAACTTTTTAGGCGAATAAGCAACGTTGATTGCATCAAACGCCGGCGGTTTACTGACTACTACAAAATGAACGGGACGCTCGTTCGGATCCGAGTGGTGAGCAAGGAATATGTTAAATATTTTTACGATGTATATTTTTCGGTTTATGAAGGAAAATATAAAAAAATATATGATTTCCCCCTTTTACTTTGTACGGAACTCTCGGTTGGCGAGTCTGACTCGCACTTGTCCGGTTTTATTTTTTAAACAAACAACCGGGACCTACAATTTAACGTGTTATCAGATCCACGGTAGCGGTCAGAAAGAAATGTCACTCACGGTTACCCATCCGAAGACTGACCGGTCCGTCCGTTGCATAACATTGGTGATCGTTCGAGAACACCTAGTCAAGCTACGCCACGAGCGCTACAATTTTTGCTGTAAAATTTTCTGACTTGAATACTATAACAAAAAAAAAAAAATGTACTTTTCTAAATATCTGCAAAATCACACAAAAATAAAAACCCAATAGATCTGTCAAATGTAAAATATATATATATATATAATAATTTTGAAAAAGGTCACGGTCCCCGGTGTCTGTGGAAGGGAAACTAAAAATTAAATTTTAAAAAAGTCATAAGGTAAGTAATGGTTCGTAACATAAATTGATCGATGGAGGAGTTAGAGCCGGTCCACACGGCGCGTTGCGTCGGCGTTGCGTCGACGTAGCGCTGTCTGTAACAGCCGGTCCACACGGCGCGTTGCGTCAGCGTCGCGTCGACGTAGCGCTGTCGCTCCGTCGTTTTACTTACTAATAATCGTAGTGTTCACACGGCGCGTTGTGTCGACGCAACGCACACACGACTGAACTGCAGCCTCCGAGACGAAGTGGGCGGGGGTGTACTCATTGCGACGCCGGAACGGCAGCGCTCAGTTGTTTGTGTGTTGATAGGGAGGGAGGAAATACGCAAGTTCATTTCGTTTTTCAGTCGTGACGTTCCGGGCTCGCCGCCGCGACGACGATCGTCACGACTGCGTTTTAGTAATGCTGCGATGGCGCAGCGCCCGTGTGGTTGTATATGCGTTAAAATATTTGCGTTGCGATGACGCAACGCCGACGCAACGCGCCGTGTCGACTGGCTGTTAATTCTAGTCATCTGACGAACCGTGAGCGATGAGTTAAACACGAACGAGAACCTGCAATAGAAAGATAATGATAATAAACAGAAATGGATAGCTTTCTTATATTGTGAACAAAATATGAAAGATTGTATCAATATCATATTTAAAACATATCATAATCATTTAAAATAAAAAAAACGACTTAAAAACTGAAATGGGAGAAATAACAACTGATACGTAATAGGTACCGAAAAATTTAATCAAATCCGTGGAAATTTGTAATTGGCCTTCTTTTGTTTATACTTCAAACTACAATGTAGAACCTAGCTGTAAATTTCCCCAAAAGTAATAAAATAAAATAAACTGGGTGTCTCCCTAAGTAGGTATGTACCCCAAATATATTTTTGAGGTCGGTGCCAGGCCCTGTAAACTGTAACTTAGTGACAGACATCGACAACTTTTAAATTGTACATCAACAACAACACCTTATCATGGGGTAAAAGAAAAAACTTTAGGGGAGGGGAGATACCTACTATACATTATTTTAAACATTGTAATTAAGTAGTTAAAAAAACTGAAAAAACCGATTTCAAAATACGTAATTTGTTTACTTGGATTTTCCCCGTTATTTTGTTACTAAAACCAAATGAAGTAGAAGTATGACATACCAAACATAAAAGAATTATCAAACACAATTTATAATTGGCGGAGTAATAGCTGAACAAACATACAAAAAAAAAAAACATACAGTCGAATTGAGAACCTCCTCCTTTTTGGAAGTCTGTTAAAAACATGGTCGTTAAAACATAGGTTTGAAGGTATACGGCTTCCTACCACAATAGATTCTGCTCGAAGCGGCATCAGTTCAGTCAGTGGGTTCTACTTTATGACCCGATTCATTGCGGCCTCCCGAGCTTTACGACACTAATGGACGAATAAATTAAAGCAATTAAGGTAAATATTTCATTGTCTCTTTGCCGATTTTATCCTTTGTATAAATAAATAGAGGTTTTGGGGTACTTCATTGACAAAGGCTTTCTTTGAAATGGCTGGTGGGGCTCTCTGATTTTGGATCTTTAAAAAAATATTGTTAATTCACTGACCTCGAAATTGTGTTAAGATTGGGTTCTATGCGACAAATGACAACTTATTAATTAATTCATATGTAAATTTATGCCAACCCCACCTACGTGGGGTTGGCAGAAAGGATCCTTCGCAACTCCACTTTATCAGGATGTTGCTATATACTAATGAGGTTATTGAAGTCCTTTGTTATTAGTTTTAAGGTAAGTACATAATTATGTACAGTAAAGAGCTTAGAGTTTATCTATCTATATATGGAAAAGAGTTTCCACACTCCCTGGCATATAAAAACGCCGTTGATTTTTCGTGTTTTAGATATATATTTTTACGTGCAACGATCTCCAACACTCCTTTCCATTTGCAATGAAATTCTGCAACGGTAATTTCACCCAAACGAGAACGTACCTTTAAAAGGGCACCCGTTACGTTGCCAAAAAATATGTAGTCATAACTGTAGGTCATTACATTAGGGCCATATTTTCGAGACGTTGAAGGCGACACGTTGCCATGACAACGCTTCCTCAGGAAATTGCTGCTCTCCGCGTTTCATACGTCAACTCTCAGGCACCTATTGCATGAATCTGGCGCCAGGAACGTTGACATTTTTATTTTAAAAAGGTGGCAATATTCCAAATTCTTAGTGGTGAGTCCGTTGATAGTATGTTAACTGCACCGAGATGGGTATTTCGTGGTATCGATCTTAATGTCGTTTGTATTGTTATTATAAGCCCTATTAATTTAAACTAATTACGAAACTATAATAAAATAATACATTGAAATTAAACAACCTTCAATAAATTTACCGAATATTTTAATAAAAATCCAAATAATTATCCCTTACTCTGTTTGTTACCATTTCACGATCAAGCGGCTAAACTGTTGATTATGAAATTTGTTTTGAAAGTTGAGTTCATTCCGTGGTTGATAGAATATTGACTATGGCTCTTAGAAATTGTGACTCTATAAGCATCTAGCTCAATGTGTGTAGAACTGAGTTTTGTCAGGAACTGAAAACTGGAAAATCTTGAACTAAACGAATTTCCTCACATCGTCCAACGCAACTTTCTCGATAAATCTTCAAGTAGCAGCATGGTTTCCAACATTGCAAACAAAAGAACTGAATGTAGGTACGTGAAGACTGAACTGAGAATGAACACATAGATAACATATCACAAAATCTTTGACGCGTTTAGACGCGTATTCTGTATCTTTGATACAGACGCGTATTCTGTATCTTAGGATACAGAAAAACGCGGTTGAAGCACAACGTCACGATTACACAGAGTAGTGACATGAGTGGTAGTAAAGTTGAAACTAAAAATGTATAAACGCGTAGCGAAAAATTCTTTATCTATGATATAAACTGTGTGTATATCGTCACGTAATTTACTATCTGCGATGCACATGAGCGTTCGAATGATATTTCAAGTAGGTCTACCTACTTTACGTTTTTGTCACAGAGTTATGAACCGAAATTATACCAAAAGCTTACCTGTTGTGTGTAGAGAGGCAGAGTGACTGCATGATCTAGCTAATGGCTGCATGAACCCGCAATTATTAGTTTTATGCACTATTTGTTATTTAATAGTCATGAGCATTTGCAAAACTAAAAAATATAAGTATATATTAAAACAATAGGACACAAAAATACAGACAAAAATTTGTAATAAAATAAAAAAAAAATTGCTTACCTATGCCTTTGTTATGGTAGATTTCATTATTGTTAGTTCAGCCTTTTGGTCGCGAAGAGGTAATAAACAGAAATACATACACTTAGTTCCATTTTCATAATATTTAGATGAATGGTCAAGTTCAACGACGTCCCACACAATGTTCAAATCATTACTAACTCTCAAGTCTTAAAAGTATCTGAATATGTTTTCAGCAATACACCAATTTTTTTATGAAAAACCATATATTTCACTACAAGTACCTGTTCCATGATATACGTCATTAAAAATAAACGTTTAACGCTAATTTTAACTAAAGAGACGTGGATCAGACTTGCACAGAATAGAAAATGGTGGCACGCTAAAGAGGAAACCTAAACTCAGCAATGGGCATAATATTTGATAATGATGGTATTTTTGAACTCAACTCGATTTACCTCAAACTTTTAGTAGATGTCACTGACTACATACAGATATTTTTGAATATCTGGCTATCAGTTCAGCCATAATTAGTCCAATGCTGGACATAGGCTTCTCCCATGGATTTCGAAAAAGATCAATTAGAAGCGGCTTGCATCCAGCTTCTTCCTGCCATTGCTGATCATCCTACTTAGACAGCTCTGGGACAATATACTCGTACTCAGATACTTTTGATAATCAAGTAGTCTTTCTTCTTATTTGTAAGATCTTCGATCCTACGGTATCTACGGTGGGTTATCCATGATTACGGCTCACGATCACCGAGAAATGTTTCACAACAGTTGAACGGTTCACAACTGTCGAGAAATAGTCTCGCTGCGCAGTACAAGTACTCGACGATGAGCTCGAGAGCTGGCGCGGCCCGCACTCCTAGACTTATTCGCTGAGGGATTTAATGATACACACAGACGAAGAGTTGGAAAAACATACTCGTCTAAAGATAGCCGAGGTTCTACTAAGTTTAAGAGAAAGGTTCAAGAAAATTTAGTTATTAACATTACCCGATTTCGTTGTTTTTTGTATTTGATTGGTATTATAAATGTTTTGTGTTTTCGAATTACAATTAAATTAAAAAAACATACTTACATAATATCACATGCATTATATATTTGTTGTGAGGAATACCGGAGTGCGGGGTGAGGCACGGGGGTTATCTTCGCCAAAGCTTCAACCTGTACATAATAATAGTTAATTATAATTTTAATATTTAATTAATTTATTAAAAATAATTCATTATTTTTTTATATTTAATTTTATAATTTTAATATTTATTTGTTTACTATTATTCCTGTAATTTATGTATTAGCATGTAGTACTATTAGTAGGTATGTAAGTTTACGGTTTGATAGTCATATCTATAGTTTTTAGGGTTCCGTATACAAATGGTATAAACGGGACCCTATTACTGAGACTCCGCTGTCTGTCCGTCCGTCCGTCCGTCCGTCTGTCACCAGGCTGTATCTCATGAACCGTGATAGTTAGACAGTTGAAATTTTCACAGATGATGTATTTCTGTTGCCGCTATAACAACAAATACTAAAAAACAGAATAAAATGAATATTTAAGGGGGGTTCCCATACAACAAAAGTGATTTTTTTGCTTATTTTTGCTCGATATTGATAACGGCAACAGGTAGCGCTTGAAATATTCACTGAATATTGAGTTATATTATTCAATTTAAAAATAAATAATAAAATTAATATTTAAGTGGGGCTCCCATACAACAAGCGTGATGTTTTTGCCTTTTTTAAAGATTTACGGAACCCTTCGTGCACGAGTCCGACTCGCACTTGGCCGGTTTTTAGTATTATATTACTTTCTCATCTTTTGCACGCCCCGTCTAATTTCTTTCCGAATTTAACTTCATTCCTTGGTTGCCTGGAAGAGATCGCTTTTAGCGATAAGGCCGCCCGTTTACATACTAGTGTAAAATTATTTCCTTTTTGTACTTGCTTTTGTTAATTTTTCTACATAAATGATCTCATAGTCGAGCTCAGCAGCATACGTGTCGGATGTAGTGTGGGAGGTGTTAATATCAATAACATTTGCTATGCCGATGACATGGTGCTGCTGGCTGGCTGAAAGGGAGCGTAGGGCTTTGGCGGTTCACGGAAACATGCTGGTCCGTAGATTTGCTCGATGTACGGACCAGGTTAAAATAACCCTATTCAAAGCGTTTTGTCAAGGTCTGTACAAGGGTGGTCTGTGGGCCCGCTGTTCTCAAAAGTTGCTCAGCCCGGATCTACGATTTTTTCGAACCTTTTTCGATTCCTTTTTTTCGATTTTTTTTTTCGGGCAGAAATTTGACGGTGGCGCCCCTCTCTCCAGCGCTTAAAATAACTTACTTAAAAAATCTTAACATAATTATTAATTATCTATGTGGCGCCTTTTTCTTAAAAGTTTACGGCGAGTCAAGCAAGCTTTCGTATTCTAGGAGCTTTATGGGGCAAGTTATTTTATTTTTAATCATATTAATTATGATTTTTGCGCCCCCTGAAAATGCCGCCCGGGGTGGGTTCCCCGGTTTGCCCCCCCCTCCCCCCCCCCCTAGATCCGGGGCTGAAGTCGCTGAACACCCTACGCATCCATTATAATAATGTTTTTAGGATGAGCTTCCCCGCTTCTGCTGTGCCTCCGCAACGTTTGCACAAAACCACACTGATGGCTTTCATGCGTTCATTAGAAAAAAAGTGTCCTCACTGGTCAGGTGAGTGCGGGGAGGCAGCAACACTATCCTGAAAGTTGTGTCATGTACTGAGGCATTTCGTGCGGACAATGATTCCGGCCATAATGCCTCGCAAGTACATGACGCCATTGAGTGACTCACTGAAGTTTTTAATATTTTTCGTAAATGTAAGTAGGATAAGTACTAACCGTAGTTTGTAAGCCCATAAATATTTTGTTACTAACACTCTGGACCAATAAGTCTTTAAATAAAATATTTTTGAATTTTGAATACGTTTGGTATATCTTTATTACTCTTGATTTTCATCGAAATTTCCTTTCTTCGAATCCTTAGTTTACTCTTAGTTTCAATGTAGTTTGCGTTTAACCACATCTTTGTAATCCAGTCTTATATGTATAGCTGATACTAATCCAATTAATATAAAGCCGTTCAGAATATTGGAACTTTATGCTTGTCAAGCAAGAAGTTAATGTGTAGGCGTCTTAAAGAACGTCCCTTAATCATAAAGCTGGGTGCAGACTCGAGCGAACAGCGAGCGCACATCTGACGGCGCTCTCTTGAGCTCCACTCGAGTGCTTTCATCAACTTACGCTCAGTCACTTCACGTAAGTTCTCCGCGTTGTATACATCGGTCAAACGCCTTGTGAATTTATGTAACTATTCTAGTTTAAAACACTGAAACAACCAAGTAATTTTGTTTTATAAACCAAATTCTGTACCGTTTTTTATTTTTATTATTATAATAAAACAGAATTTTTATAACATATTCACTTTTTCACTTATAATTTTCAAATTCATCCAAAAAATTATTAATACATAGCTTCGTACATAGTAATAAAACAAAGTTGAATGCTTTACGCTCTACTAAGCTAATTTCTGCTGAACCAAACCAAATGCTAATATAATATCTACCACTGCTACCAAAAACGTTAATTGGTAAAAAAATGGAACCAGCCATGCGGCAGTCCCGTAATGAATTCCGGCCAGTCCGGGACTTACGCAGCACTTTTAAATTTACATGTGTTAGTATGAAACACCCTTCTGAAATATGGCCTAGGCGTAATTGGTAGTTCACACTATACGAAGTGGACAAAAACAGGGAATGTCGGTTCGTGAGGGTCGGTGATTTTGTCACTTTCGACGGGCAGGGAGAGGATGGCTGTGAAGCAAATATTATGATTGGAAACACAGATCTTCAGGAGTGTAGGTAATATTTGACAATTTGACAGTTTGTGTGCCCGTGTGTGAGGAGCTCTGACGTGAGGAGTCAAAACGCGTTATTTTTGTATTACATAATTATATTATTAGGTTTCTCGAGCCCTGTTGTCAGGGACAGAGTAGTGTAATGAGAGACAGGGTCCCGATCTCCATAGTTCCCAGACAAGCACCCGCTATACAGGGTCCGAGAAATCGGGTAGTTAGTGTAATAAGCCTTGAATATATGGACCATGAAAGGTAGATTTATTTCTTAAAAAAAAAAATTACTTAGATTAAGTACTGGAATTCACAAAATTCATGCTGAGATTCATTTTGGCGTCCATTATTTATAAAGGTCTATTTATATGTATAAACTATCGGTACTAACACACTGCCTCCCTATTGTATTCTACACGAGCGTATAAAGGAGTGAGATCACATCTTTTTGTCATTAGGCCCACAAAAGAGGCCGATGCGAGCTCTTGACATACAATTAATGTATCGCAGGCTAATAATAAACCATGACTTTACTTGGGAAGGAGGAGGATAATGGTCGTAGTACATTGATCGGATTTAGCGCAGCACCTACTTATTATTGAGGTCGTGCTGGAAACCTGTGGAGTGCAGTAGTGGTGCTTGCGAATTTGATCTATTTTTGAGTCGGACACTCTATACAACGGAAAGCTAATCAGTGTACAACGTGGAAAATATATTAGACTGTAAAATGGTGGCTGAAAACTTACCTAGCATTGTAAACAGTTCCCATTCCGGACCACATTGGTTTACTGCTCACCTTGTACCACGGAACAGTACGTGGGCAACTGAGCTCCACTCGGTTTTTTATGACTGAAAATACGAGCATTTGATCTTGGTAAGTTTCATTTTAAGCGAACCCGGGTTTCACTAAAAATTAAACCTAGCAAGATCGATTTATCGTACAAACCAAATTTCATTAAAATCGTTGGAGCCGTTTCTGAGATTCAGATTATATATTATATATATATATGAATATAATATATATATATATATATATATATATAAGTTTCCGGCAGCCTAATGGTGAGACCGTCTGACTTGCGATCCGCAGGTCCTGGGTTCGAATCCCACAGCACGCACCTCTGTCTTGTCGAAGTTATGTGCGTATTGTTGATTGCCGCCAACTTCAAACGGTGAAGGAAAACATCGTGAGGAAACCTACATGTCTGAGAGTTCTCAATGATCTTGAAGATGTGTGAAGTCTGCCAACCCGCAATTGGCCAGCGTGGCAGACTATGGCCTAACCCTTCTCACAATGAGAAGATGGTCCGTTCCCAGCAGTGGGACAGTTTGTACAAACAGGGCTGATAAAAAAAAAAAAAATATATATATATATAATATATATATATATATACAAGAATTACTCGTTTAAAGATATAGGATAATAATATAATAATTTTGTTCATGAGCCACGGTAAAGACCAGTCAACTAGAATATCACGCATTTAACATTTTATTACTGTTTGATGTACAACAGTAAAACTGGACAGCTACTGAACGAAAATCGAGCTCATTAAGAGTTCCAAGAGGTGTTGAATGAAAACATAAGTTACCCTTACTTCAGTGTTGGTTGAACTTGTGACAAACCTCAATCACTGTCGTGTAGTACGCTAATAGGGCAAAACCTCCGCCTGGTTAGGACAGCCGTAATTATATTGATATTGAGTTTCTTTTTCGCCTGATTACAATGTCAGATTCAGGTTTCCAAAATGGGGTTAAAGGAAAATGAATTGTTTTTTTGTTAATGGCAAAAACAAAATAAAATTGTAGGTACAGGAGATTGTTTCTCTTGTGCCAGCTCTCGTAACAAGTTCTCAGTACATAAAATATCTCCTAAATGATTTAGAATTTAATTGTAATAACAATAATATGTTTACAATGTACTTACCAACGATTGTAATATAGATATTCAATATTTTAATGTGTTTTTAAATTCTTAAGGATTTAGCAATTTTGTACACTGTTCAAAAATGTTGCGACATCCGTTCGTTCCAGTCAATACCTGGGAGTTTTAAATTGAGCACGGATGTGTCGCGATCTTTAGATTCGTCTTTGCTTCCCGAGTGTCGTAGGATACATTGTTTTTGTAATAATAATAGTACGACTCTCGCAAAAATGAAATATTGTACATTTTCGTAACCTCCAACCAACTTTTTCGGAATGAACTAATACTGATGAGAATCATTCTAAACAATTCTCATTTACCTATATATTTTGCATATACTTTATCATGAAAGTATACTCAACAGCATACAAATGTAACGTAAGGTGCTGTGGTGCGATACAGAATATAAAGATCCTTGCTGTTATTATTAATGTATGCTGATTAATTCATCGCCCGATCTACAATCAAATCTATTCTGCCATGCTGCTTTTCAGTACGTCTTTAGTGTAGAAAATGATTTTGTTAGCAGGCGTCCCGTGAAACGTGAAATATCTTTATTAGGATGTTTATAAACGACTAGAGCAGAGGAACCCGTTGGGAATACCCTCCGTTTAAATGGTGCGGCTGCGAATCAATCTCTCTGATAAGTTATTTCCAATTCACGTGGTGGAGAGGTATAGCTACCAAGTCTCAACGGGAAATACTATTATTTAGCACTGTAAGAGCTTGCATACTGAAGGGTGTTCTAAGTATGGCTTGAAAGTTTGGAGAAGAAAAAGATAGAAATAAATCGTAGTATGGTAATTAGGTAGGATGTTTTTTTAGGTTCAGATGGCGCGAAGTCCGGTCGCTGAGCAAGACGAATTTCGTACATTATATCTGTTTCTTTTGCGAAAATGTATTGCTGTCGCGCTTGCAAAAATGCAAAAACCGGGCGGCCCTTTAGCTATTATTTCATTTATCGCCAAGCGCCTAAAGGTAAAGTTCTGGCAGTTTTATTTGAGAGTCAGTAGCGTCAGTGCCTATTCTGGGCAAGGTGTTCCTACTTACTATCAAGAACCACACTATCACTTAACATTAAATGAGGTGTGTGTCAAATACTTAGCTTGTCAACCATAGAAAATTCTGTGATAATGATAACGATATTTATATTCTTCTTCTTTATTTCTTCTTATTCTAAAATCAGTTTTTCAGAAACATGAAATTTGGAACACGAAAGAAAAGAAAGAAAGAAAGAAACATTTATTTACATGACTAAAATAATCTCCAAATACTCAGTTTTACAAATATCTATTATTTATTTATTAGTTTTAGTATAATTTATAATAGTATACTTCATTATGGTAGACAAATTATTTACGATATTATAAAAGGAAAGATTTCAAGATCTCAGGTAAAGCCGCCGAATATGGTTAGTACTTACTAAAATAATAAAGAAATGCAGAGATACGTCACTTGACGCCTAAAGAATTGAATATTCCAGTAAATTTGGCAATGACTGTATTCCTGGGTGCAGCCGTGAGCCGGCATTAGGCAGCAGAGGGGGCAGCTCGCATGAATCTTGCATGACTCGAGTCGAGGTGCTCGAGCACGATTGGAGTGACAAGAGTGAACACGTTACTGCGAATATTTAAGTAGGGCTCGCTCAGTTTATGCTATTAGGGGCAGCTGTGGTATTTGATAAAGTATCAACGGGATGTATGGGTCAGTCCTCAAAAACGTCCGAGGTCAATGAGATCCAATTAAGTTCAATGAGATCCAATTAAGATCCAAGACCCCTTATACGATTAAAATAATTTCGATTATCAAAATAAATCGAAGGGGGAAAATAGACGTCTCTAGACTTCCCAATCTAAATTAGGCTTTAGCGCGGTGATATATAGGGCCTTACCAAAAAACGTTACTTAACTTTACATTCTCTTAAATTTTAAATTAAAGTCTTAAATTCTCTGTATTCTTTTTGCAAGTGTCATTACGTGTCAGCGAGAAGTAACTAACGTTTTTCGGTGAGGCCGATAATCTTTATATCAAAATCTTATAGTTTGTTATTGTTGGTATCGGTCAACACAGAATACGATATTCGAGAATTTCGTTTTAGACTTTACGTCCACGTAATGGAAAGTCATTGGCTGTGGTATTTAATTCGACCGAGCTTTATGACAAAAACGCCTGATGTAAATCTATAATGGGAGTGTACATAATACGTACGTAGATAATTTATCATAGTTCTGTTTTAGAATATTTTTTTTGTGTGAAACATCTATGAACGCGCCTTGGTCTCGTTCGCCGTGGCAGAAAATGGCATGACGCTCTTTCATACCATCAACCCTCCACTACTTTTACTTTTGTCGACCCCTTGCGTGTGCGTGTGACTATACGACACATCTTTTTGTTATTTTGTTTATGGATCTACGTTTTGATATTAAATTCTACTTGATATTTAAATCCCTGAGAGACTATGGATTTTATGGGTACGGTGTTATACATTTGAGGCACATACCCTTAAAAACAAACTGGGCAGAAAAACAACCACGTTTTTACAAAATGTAGTGAAACTAACCTGCCCTGATTTTTTCAAGCAATACAAACTGATTTTTTTCATAGTCTACGCGTGAAATTTGAAATGTTCCCCTTTGCAGGGAGTGCGCAGAAAGGCAATATTGTAACTTGAACGATGCAAATTGGATATGTATCCACGACGCGCGCCGAGAATTACTTTGTGTATTCAAAGAGATCAGAGTTCCCTGCGGTTGCAGTGATCTGGTGGATGCATGCGAAATTGCGTAATTTAGTACGTCTGTACAATAGAATATATGATAAAAGCCAGTGGAGAATTGATTTTTAAGATTTTATTTTATTACTTTTGGGACGTTTACAGCCAGGTTTAGTTACTAAATATAAATAAAAGATGGCCATTTCAAATTTGCACGGATATTCTAAGAGATAAAAAATGTGTTGATGTTAAATAACGTGATTGAGTGTGAAAAATTTCAAATGCCTTAACGTAAATAAACAATGCATTACTCAGCATCCGCTTGCATTGCACGACGGACGTATTGAACAGGTCAACATAGTATTACATAAATAGGTATACCTACTCCATAGTTATAAACTAGTTAGGGCTTAGAGCCTGCTAATCCAGCATGTTTTTAATATTCTTCTATTGGCATCTTGCTTTGAAGGAATCCATGTTTTTGTTATACTTATTACCGTGTCGAAAAAACAAACAATATCTAGGTACCTATAAAGCTAAAAAAATATATTGTAATAAGTATACTTATTACAATATATTTTTTTAGCTTTTAGATTTTCTTTTAGTATAAAGGTAGTCAATTTATAACAGAAAACGAATAAACGAACAAGACTTACAATTTTTGTTATTTGATCCAAATAACTTTTTACGAAACAAACTTTTGAACAAGTTTTCCACCTGGTTACGTCTTACTGAGAAGGCAAAGTTCGCAGCCCCCAATATGCAACTGACACTTAGCTGGCAACGACGTCGTGAAAATTGCAAGGTAACTAGTTTAAATTTTCTTGGAAATTGCCAATTTCGTATGATATTTTCCAAGAGAGTGCAATATAGTTTATCTTAAGGCTTCTACAATATAAATTGCCGTTCAGAAACCAATACCTGTCTAGTTGAGGTCTTCTTGGGGCTTTCTTGGGGATTCCTTTTCTAGTTAGCTGATTATGATAATAAAACACATAAGATAGTGAAGTCGCATTTTGACACGACCTACTTTAATAACAGTATAGGTTGAATAAAAAATAAAAACCACTAATGAGCACTAAATTGTACATACTTATGTTATGTTGATATATACACAAAAAGCAGAAAGAGGCCGGGACCCGCGGGCGGGTTGGTTTCTAGTCCAACAAATTTCCCTGGCCATACAGCGTGGTAATGCTGCGAGCGTGCTGGGGACGTTCGGTCGGGGAGCCACGCGGGGGATTTTTTAATTAATAAATATAAATAAATGTAGCATTAGATTTATAACTAAGTATATTGTTATATAAATGAATGTACTGGTGTTTTGAAATACATTTTTTACACAGTTATATTGATATATAGACAGTTTGCGACAACGTATCGTTATGAATAATAACGTCACTCTTTTTATCATCAATGCATAAGCTGATAAATCTATTTTTACCTAATACGAAATAATATCCATATTATTTGCGTAGGTATAAATAGATTTATCAAGCTCTCGCTTTATTGATTAATAATTTATGTAATAAAGAGTAGTTAATTAATTTTAATTGCAATTACAAATTAAAATTAATTAACTAGTTATTAAATATTTATTATTGTATTTAATACAACAATAAATACACGAAATTTTAGTTTCCCGCCATATTTGGTACCAAATGTTGGACTTCAGTAGGTGGTCAAGCTCAAGCCTATCAAATAATAAAAAAAACATATACACTTCCAGGTAGTATAATGACCGTGTTATCTCAACTCTGGTATTTTCGCAAGGTTTCAGCGGGAGATCATTACGAAGGTTTTAATAAAAGCAGCGCAAGCCACAAAAATTCACGTAAAATGTTTTTAATTAGGCCCGGGAAATTGTTAAAATTAAACACGCTGTTATCACCGCGGGTATTACAGTTGGTTTTGTTCACATACGTTTTAAGTTTTTTTTTATACGATACGTATTCGTCTATTTATGTTTTTTTTTTTCGTTTTTTTTTTTTTTTAATGTAAAGTATAATGCGTATGGTCACACGAGTTGTTGTTCGCTACTTTGTATGTGTCAAAAACACTACTTATACTACATTATTTTAATTATTTACTTTTTAAGATTATAATTGATATTCCATTCTAAGCAATATTTACTACAATGATTAGTTACAAAACAAATAATTAAAATCACAAATTATAAATCAAATTATAATTTACTAATATGGTACATTAAAAGTTTTTTTTTTTTTTTTTTTTTTTTCTCAGCCATTGCTGTCCCACTGCAGGGCAAAGGCCTCTCTTCCCTCTTTCCATTTTTCTCGGTTTAGAGCTTCCTTACTCCAGCCGCTACAGTGGGAGTTAAGCTCATCTCGCCATCGTTTTTTGGGCCTGCCTAGGGGTCTTGTGATGTTCGGTACCCAGAATGTTGTTGTTTTTGCCCACAGGTCTTCGGGCATGCGGCAGATGTGTCCAGCCCAATCCCATTTTAAACTGGCAGCTTTTTGTCCTACATCCATGATTTTTGTTTTGGAACGCAGCACGGAATTCCTAACTCGGTCAATTAGTTTGACTCCAAGTATACTGCGCTCCATAGCTCTTTGGCAGACCCCGAGCTTGGACTTTTCATGTTTAGTCAGAGACCAAGACTGTGCGCCGTAAGTGAGGATAGGGAGAATGCGTATGTCCATAAGCTTCTTTTTGAGTGATAAAGGCAGCTTGCCTTTCATGAGCTCTTTCATCGACCAATAGGTTTTCCAAGCGCTTTCGGTGCGTCTAGCAACTTCTAGTTCTTGTCGCGCTTAATTTATTTATGTTAAGCTTCCTTATCCCTTGTTAAAATGGGTGCTTCGCATTTCATCACAAAAATCTCATCACTTAAAACTCATTCTGTTTTCGATTTTTCATGCGATTTTTACTTTCTATTGGATACTCTGTGGAGTTTATACGTGTATCGAATCTAATTGAACGTTTATATTAGAGTGTATGAGTTCTTATTTCATTCTGCAACGATTAATGAGATTTGAAGGTAAGCGGATTAATATAATTTTGGGTTGTATGTATTTGAAAACATCTAAATACCTACGAGCGCGTAAAATGGAGCGTTATTAGAAAAAAACCTTACTTAAAAGATATTTTTATCTTGTAAAGAGCTTAGTAAAAGTAGTAAACAGAACGGGAATAAAGCGAAACGGAAACTAACGGAAGCAACACTTCCGTTTTTGTCGTTGTCACTTCGCTGGAAAGGTTTTAACTTGTTTCATTTCTCGTACCTAGTTGAATATTTACTGAAATGAAGAACAAAAATTATTCTGTCAGGTAAAAATATACTGTTGAAAATGTTATTTCAGATGACATTTTGGTACGTATAGAACGTATATGTACAGGTTTGATTTAACACAAATAACGTGTGGATATTATAAAAAACTAGGTGCGCCATGCGATTTCACCCGCCTAGTGATGAAAAATGATGATTATGGTGAACGGTGACGATGATGATTAAATGTAGCCTATATCCGTTGCTAAGTTCTCAGCTATATATGTATAATATATAATATATGTATCTACTAAATTTCATAACAATTGGTTCAGCCGTCTGGCCGTGAAAAGGTAATAAACAACAGAGAGACAACAGCTGCTACAAACACACTTTCTCATTCATAATATTAGTAAAGTTATCCAAACAGGAATGTTCACGGAATACATAACCGAAATCAACTGAACGCCTCTTGTTTATTCCCGACTCTTACGTACAATACTCTCTACTAAAACACCCCGAAGTTAACTCTACCTATTATTTCAGGAACGGCAACTACGTGAGCTTTTTACTCCACTTCCGATCTTCAAAATGATTGATTGCACAAAAGCTGACAACAGAACAGCTTTACTACGCTCTACCGCAACCTAAACAACTCATCACTCTACTGTGTAGCCATTACAAAATGTTACCACAACTCATTTCCAAATGCAAACAAAACACTTTTAAAGCCATCTATCATCCAATTTTATAAAAGTCAGTTTAATTATCTCCTAGAAAGAGAAATGATAAATTATTCGGCGAAACTAATTGGCAGACGTCGGGGTCGAACTGGTGGAAGTTTGTCTTTCTCGGATCGAAGTTGACAAATAATTTATAGGGTGGGTACAGTCGGCAATAAAAACCTACCGAAATACTTTATGGGAGCTGTAACTTAGGATTATTTTAGTAGAAACCGTAATTTAACAGTCATAAAACATATACATTTTGTTTTTATTGTTTTTATTATCGCTAAGTGTAATTTTTATGATAAATAGCAGATGTTTCTGAATATCAGAGGAGATTAAGCGCTTTCAGTGAGATTAGGTTTAGGTACTTACCTAAACACCCCCAGTTTATATTTATCCGTTTCGTTTCTAAAACTACACAGACTAGGTAACTGTATTCGTAATCTGTCTGGTTTGGATTTAATTTTGAATCTATATCTTTGTCTCTGTCATTCTGGTTGTAAATGACAGAGATAAACCGACATAAATATTGTACTAATTTTTCGATCGTCTCATACATATATATTGTACAATTGTACCTGTGGAATTTGCTGATACAGCTAGATAACTGTTTATTTTTTTGGATTACTAATGTTCTATGACAGGTATTGGTTTGACATTATTTAAGATAAGATTCAAATTCCACTCACGGTGAAAAATTGGACAACTATTTATATGTCAAATAAAAGGGATGTTCGCATTTCATCACAAAAAAAAACTCACCACCCTTAGGATCAGTTGATCCACATTCCTGTTGCGTACTGCACAAGAATGGAATTATTTGCCGCCATCTCTGTTTCCTGAGACCACAAATACAATCTTGGAATTTTCAAGGCTAGAGTGAATCTTCTAGATCGACGAGCTCCATCCTCGGCCACACCGACGCTTAACATCAGGCGAGTTGGTAGTCAATCGTAGATCTATCATCTATAAAAAAAAAAAACTCAAAACAAAACATAACATACTTTTTGTTTCCGCAAGTCACAGAATTCGCCCTATTATTGCCGCAAGTCATCTCAAAACGATTTTCGAATCTGATGGGTTAATGAAATGCCCAGTAGCTTAATTCACTTGATAGTTATTAAGGTTGCATATCTTGGGATAGAATAATCGGCCCTTAGTAATTACCCGACTGCGTAAGAAGGAGGGTTATGTTTTTCGAGTGTATGTATGTATGGATGTTTCTTTACGACAGCCTTCAGCCTAAACGGTTTGACCGATTTTGATGTGCGAGGTCTCTTTAGATTCGTCTTCACTTCCTGAGTGCCATAAGCTATATTTTTTGTAATAATAATACATCTCTTGTAAAAATAAAAATAAAATGCATTTTTTCGTAACCTCCAACGAATTTTGAAAAAGTGATTTTACTAGAATTATTCTAAAGAATGCGCATTTATAATTTTTAAAGCAATTTTATGCATACCTTATCACAAAAAACGAACACTCACTCAATGGGGCGTATCAAGCATAAAGAAATTGTAATTTAGACTGCAAATACTGCTTTTCTGCACTAGGGTATTTTGTTTTTCTTTTAATATAGATACTTGTATAATGTCTAATGTCTACAGTCTCAGATTTGTTTTGATCTTTTTTTGGATCAATAACAGAATATTCGACTGGTGACTTAAATAAATACATATTTAAAATAAAAAAAACTTTAGGCGAGAACAAACCTGTTTGCAGTAGCAATTGCAGTTGCACTTGTTGTTGTTTTTTTGCTCGAATGTCTAATATAGAAACATTAATTGTGGCCTCAGTGCTTGTTTGCCCTATCTATCATTGGTAAAATTTCACAGGAGAAGAGTTTAGTGCTCTATTTTTTTCAAAAAGCTATATTTATATATATATATATATATATATATATATATTATATACTCATGTATAAAAAAAGACATTCAAGCCTTACATATAAATATATATATATATATATATATATATATATATATATATATATATATATATATATATATATATATATATAAAAAGACTTTCAAGTCTTAAAAATATAGCTTTTTCATAAAAATAGTCTTAAACTTTTCTCCTGTGCAATTTTACTAATGGTAGATAGAGCAAACAAGCACTCAAATTCAAATTCAAAATTATTTAATTCAGGTAAATTACCCATACAGATACATTAATTTTAACAATAACAATTAAGACAATTAAACATACAATTACAATCAGCCAGCTGTTCCGTCACAATAAATATCATTCAAATCAAAATAAGTAAATAATGTCACAAGTGCTAATTAATAATGTCAGTAATGTGTGCACTGAGGCAACGAATTTGTTTTTGATATTGTTCATATTTTATTCAATTCAATTCAATTCAATTCAATTCTTTATTTGTCCGTGAAACTAGGTATATGCACATAGATAGGTAGAGTCATGTGGGTCAAGTGTGGGTCAAGGGTACGCATTTAAACTTTGAAAGTGCCCTGAAATAAAATTTATAATCTAAATGAAACAAATCAGTATTTATTGCTTTGACTATTTATTAATCAACAATATAAGTATGAAAATAATCATCTATAATGGCACAGATTCTTTGAAATTTAAAAAATACAAAGGTAGTCAAAATGCGTACACTTACCCAAGTAGGGGGGTAAGTGTGCTCAGTCGATGGGGTAAGTGTACGCCACATAAATCAAGAACATTTTGAGTTGTAAACATTTTCCAAAGCTTATTATTTTAACTTAAATACTTATCTAATTATGTTTCAGTAACGAATAAATTGAAAAAAAAAATCAAACAAGGACCAATAAATGAGATCAATCATAGTTAATAAATTTAGCGGCTACTAATGTTCATTCGTCACCAACCATCTGTCGGGAGCCTTCCGTTGGTAATTTCGAGGATTTTAGATAGTTATTCTGGATTCTGAAACAAAATATTGCAGTATTTACCATTGACCTTACATAAAGAAAACAAAAGTAACCAAGATAGAGTAAATGCGCGCGCGCACACTTACACGACAAGCTTGTGCGTACACTTAACCCCACCCATCAAATTGAGACTTTGTCAAAATTGTTAATTATTGCGTCATCCAAGAAATTCAAACACTGTCAATTTTAAAACCTTAATATATGCAAATATCGATAACAATTACAATATTTTATAAAAGCTTACACAACTACAAAATATTACACTTTAAATATGATAAAATATCGCAAGAAATTAGGCAAAATAATTTACTTGCCTGCAAAAACAAAATGGCGCGTGACCGGTCGCTGACAAACAAGCACTTCGTCGGACGTCGTGCCCGGTATTGGAGAGCGAAGACGCCGTCTCTTAATTATAAATGGTTTTCGAGATACTTAGCGTGCGTACACTTACCCGCTGCGTACACTTGACCCACATGACTCTATACATAGATCTTACATAAGACAGAGAGCTCTAGTTTCTACCTGGGAAGGTATTATGGTGAACAATAAATATCTTTTATATTAATAAGCTACTTTCCACACCGTAGGCGAAAAAACAAACAAATTCGCAATGCTACTGATCCTGGTTTATTTCGTACGAACGATAAAAGCGTGTAAATAATAAATAATACGAGTAATACCTACTCCACAACACTCATCCCCTGAATACACGTCTGTTCCATCAAAATCGTAGGCTTTGATGTGTTTCAAAGAGCATTGTATTATGATATTGCTCGGTCGAAATAAAAAAAAAGCGCGCAATGAACCTTTTTTAATGTTTGGAGCGATGCAATCCGGGTGCGTTCGTTTGTATATTTTAGCGGTTTTTCCCGACTGCGTAAGAGGGTTATGTTTTTCGAGTGTGTGTGGTATGTATGTGGGTATGTATGTATGTTTCTTTATGACAGGATACAGCCTAAACGGCTCGACCGCTTTTGATGTGCAGGTGTCGTTAGATTAGTCTTCACTTCCTGTGTGTTATAAATCTCTCGTAAAAATTACAAAAATACATTTTTTCGTACCTAATCTCCAACGAATTTTTTCGTAATAAACAAGTGATTTTACTAGAATTATTCTAAAAAATTAGCATTTATAATCTTTTACAGCGATTTTACGCATACTTTCCCAAAAAAACGTACACTCAATAGTGTATCAAGTAACAAAATCTTAAGTTAGACTGCAAAACCGCTTTTCTGCTGTCGGGTATTTTGTTTTTCTTTTAACATAGATACTTGTTCAAAATCCAGAAAATACAGTTCTGTAGTCATTGACAATCTACGTTTTAGTAGCTTTTCGTGACGAAACATGTCGGCAAGTTAGACTTAATATGAGCGTAAGTGACTGTGGTCTGAGATGCGTCTATCATACTTATGTATGTTCCTATCGCATATGTTCCAAATACGTCTATCATTGGAAATATCATAACCGTTGCGCTGTATTGCATTACCTAGAAATAGCATAATAGGTTTCCGATCATTTACCGGCATAATAGGCTTTGTACTACCTAAGTAGGCACTTAATTAAGCCGTGTTTCATGAGCAACAGGCGTAATTAGATATATAAGTTACATGCCTTATTGAGTAGAGTATCAATTTGAATTACGTAATTTACGTCTACGTGTATGTAGGTTTCATACCAGAGTTCTGACCTATTTTTTTTATACACTATAGATCTACGATTGACCACCAACTCGCCTGATGTTAAGCGACGGTGTGGCCGAGGATGGAGCTCGTTGATCTAGAAGATATCTATTCACTCTAGCCTTGAAAATTCCAAGATTGTAGGTGTCAGGAAACAGAGATGGCGGCAACGAATTCCATACTTGTGCAGTACGCAACAGGAATGTGGATCGATATCGCTGAGTACGGATTTTTGGCATTTCAACGTGAAATGGGTGGTAATTCACCGATTTTCTGCTAGTCCTGTAGTGAAATGGGGAGGGTGGAATTAGGAATTTCCTAGAATATTGGTCGAAAGCTAAAATATATTAAAACTGTATAATTACTTTATTGAAATTCGTGGAATTTTTTATAAATTACCATTAATGACCGTTGGAAACAGACGTCACCGAACAGTCGGTGACGTCTGTATCCAACACAATTGAGAACTTGTGTTGCTAGTCGAATTAAACAATTAAATAATTATAGTTTAAAAAACTGAAAAATCCGACTTCAAAATACACAATATGTATAACGCCTGCAGAAAAGTCAATGCACGCTTAGACGTGCCTTTGCTATTTACTTTTCTACAGTTGCTTAGACGATACTTTACCAGTTATTTTATTATAAAAAACAAAGTACTGCATCGATTCTAATAAAATTTATATAGAACTACCTCTGAAGTATGATCTACCAAATACAAAAATAATTATCAAAATCAATGCACAATTGGCTGAGTAATCGGTGAACAAACATACAAAAAAAAACATACAGACCGAATCAGACCGAATTGATATCCTCCTACTTTTTGGAAGTCAGTTAATAAGGATAGCAGGGCTCTTAATTCCACATAGTTCTCTTTCCGCATAGATTTTAGAATATCTACATATATACTTTTTTTATCCGCTTTTAATATATCTATCGCGTAAGTCTTAAAACCTGACCTCTCAGTACTTTACCGGGTTGACTACATTTTCTATATTTAATTACTGTCTGTACTACACTTGTCAATATTCTGCCAAATCTGGATCAAACAGTCGCTTGAAATAACATTGATATAGTTCAAAAACAAAACAATATACAAACTAGATATAACTAACTGCTACAATATTTATAATGTCTTTAGTGCAAAAAGCAAATAAATTACCCCAGACCGATAAAGCTCTAATGGTCATCAAATTTCGCAAAGCAAAAAGTAGTAATAGTTGTATTAGTGTAAAAATACCGTATATGGCCGATGGGGCCGAAAGGTTCTCGAGTGGAGACCACGTACCGGCAAGCGCAGCGTAGGAAGACCAGCCACGAGATGGACAGACGACCTCATACAAGTGGCGGGAAGACGCTGGATGCAAGCCGCTTCCAATCGGTCTTTTTGGAAATCCATGGGGGAGGCCTATGTCCAACAGTGGACTTCTTATGGCTGAGATGAATGATGAATGAGTAAAAATACAAAGTAAAAAGGGCCACGAATGCTATGAATACAAACTTGATACTTAATAGAACTAGTGATCTGATACGTAGGTAGGTACTTGGGTCTGTGTTGCTATTGAATACAACAATAACATATCGTTTCATAAAAAACTCCTGTAAACTTATCTCAAGTTTAAGTGCAGCACTTAAGATAGTTTCGGTGTTGCTTGTTATGCTAAACATAAATCATTCAAAATAACTTAACCGCGAACAAGGTAGTAATTCAAGTAAGCTTAGTGTGAGAAAGGACAAAAACCTCAGTAGCGGGGTTATAGTTCATCGAGTTTCTCATCGAGATCATTGTTCATCGAGATCTCATTAAGTTGATCGCATAAATTTTCCATACAACAGCAGAATACTAGACTATACAGAAATATTATACCTCTAAATAATATTCGATTTCAATGATTTATGTTATGAGAAACTGGAACATCTCTGTTTTTTCCTTTTTTTTTTAATCAAATTTTAATATTTATTGAAGTCTTTCTTGCAATACGTCACAGCTAATTTGGAGAATACACAGTAAGTATAACGTGACGTTAAATCGATTTACTAAAGTTGTGTTCTTTTACTAATACGTTCTCCGAAGCAGCGGACGTTTAGTTGTATTGTTGACTGTATAAAATTTAAGGTGATTATGGACTAAAACGACAGATATAAAATAATATATTTATGTATTTTAATATACATCTATGTATTTTTATGGTCTTCACACGTGAAGTCAATGCAATATGCGTCACAAAAAATTGAACAAAGTAATACTTAGTTACGACGCTTTTTACGTTATGTCATTTTTATTTTTCTGATATTACATTGCTACCGGGGATATACGGAATTAAGAAACTCAACGCAGCGTCATCATCATATTATTATTTAGCTTGTTATAGGGCTTCTGCTGAGTATAGGCCTCTTTTCTTGTACTCCACTCTTCTCAATCCTGTACCAATATAGTTCAGATTCGACCCGCGATCTTTACAATATCTGTCCCGATGTCGTCGCCCATTTCTTGGATACAACTCAGTGACTGCGTAGGTCCACCATTCGCCGTCCCGTCTCGCCAATTAGTGTCCTGCCCATCTCAACTTTAAGCTAGTGATGCGTTTGCCTTAGCCGGCTAGAACTAGACTAGGCTAGGCTAGAACATACAAAAACATTAATATTATAGGTAATGCAAGTGTTAGCCATATCTTAGCTCCACGCTCCACTACTTCAACTAGTTGCGAAGTTCCCCGCGTATGTTATACATGTTTATAGCTGCAGTAATAAGTATAGCTCGAGAACTGTGTATTTAATGGGCTGTAAATGAAAAACGACGCAATTGTCGCGTCGGTGGCCGACCAGGGGGCGATTCCACGACGGACGTACGCCCTCTAAGCCTTTTATGATCCATTTGTATCGGCTCACAGGCCATGCGTCCCTTGGATGGAGTAATTGAAAAGTTATAGGCCATGTTTTTCGCTCGTTTGGTGGATTTTTTTACGTTAATAGCGATATGGGATTATATGGAACTGCGCGGCTATTGAATTTGCTCGATATTAAAGTATTTAGTGTGTTTTAAAAATATTAAATAAATGAAATTATCGTAATATTGACTTTATTTAGTAACTAAGCACTACGTTAGAGCATATATTGTGACCTATTCGAACATAATGTAAGTATGTCTGAAGTACCTATTAATGTTATTAAGTGGTAATAATTAGAAAGATTAGTTTGACTGTTGTCAGTTGTCATAACATTATTGATAAAAAAAAATATCATAGCGATACTTCTTATCGAGACAGTTGCTTTATCTATATCTAATTCGACGAAATAATTCATTTATTTTTTCAAAATATTTCTTGCAATTGCTTTTATATCTACTCATACAAAAATTAATATAATTACTGTTCGCGGCTTTGCTCAAAGACTATTAATATTAGAAAGCTGTAATTTGGCATAGATTTGGCTTCACAGGAAAGATCTAGATGTTCAAGAAGTTATTCTATTCACTGTTGAATAGATATCTTTTAGATTGACATTTTGGGCTACACTATCGCTTATCACATGGCGATTGGTTTGGTGGTTAATCGTAGATGTATTTACGTAAAAAACAGTAGGCACTGATTTGCCAGTTTATAATGTATCTGTAAAATAATATATTGTGTGTTTGTTTTTAATTTTCAATAAAAGATTATTTATCTTTCAGACTAGATTTTTAATTATTTTTTATTTATTTAGATCAAGCCAATTTGCATGTATTCTTCTGTATGATTATTTAGTTCAATCAAGATTAAGAAGTTAGTTTCTATTTTTTGCCACGATAGTTCTGTACACAAACAGACCAGAAAGACAGTTACTTTATGGATCAACTTGTAATGTAATCTAATATAACCTCTATAGTTAAAATAATATGTTTCTATAAAAAAATGTCCAAATTATTATTGCAAGCTGTGACACAGAACTGTCCCGTCGAACGAAGCAATCTGTTTCGGAAACCGAAATAAAAGTAATCGCCACAATGGCATAATCTTATTTGTGGCATAAAGGTATTGTTTTCATATTTTCCGGGAACCGTTCCGTTCTAAATTGACGTATTGGCGGTGGCGGTGGTCGCTGGAGCGAAACGAACGGCCATTTATCTGGAGAGACAGGGCTCGGGCCCACGATTACCTATACATCGTTGTGACAAATAGTTTCCATTTGCCATTTTCAGATGGAACCCGCCTTTTATTACCCGACCAGGTAATGTCAAAAATTATGTTGGGATGTGAAATTTTTATTAAAATTAAATTTTGTGCGTGTTTTAATTTATCACAAGTCTGCGTCGATTCCATGCACAGTTTAGGTATATAAGTACATACGACCCTTGCAAGAAGACTTCGGATGCAAGCCATTTACAATCGGTCATTTTGAAAATCTATATGGGAGGTCTATGTCTAGCAGTGGAGTTATTGTGGTTGAGACGATGATGATGATGATGACAGGACCGCTGACTCGACCCGATACCACCATACACTCCAGTATTTCATTGCGCGCCAGAAGAGTTACGAGTTACAAGATAGAATGAGATGCACGTTGTAAGTACCTGATTAATATAAAAGCAGACACTTAACATTTGTGAGTAAAATTTGTAGTGAAGCCGTAGCAAGAATAATGGTTCTTGTTTTCTCAAAATGTTAGCGCTGCCTTTCGTAAAAGTTGTTCGTAATGATGAAGGTCACGACATCTATTGGGTTTAGTTGTAATAGTAATCATTTACATTGATATTTAACAAGAAGAGAAGAAGAAGAGATGTGGTCCCTACTTATAGATCCCGTTACGTAAAAAGAACGTTGAACGACAAGTGAACGCGAGCAAATCAGCGTCCTTTTTAACACGCTTTTATTAGCTTCATCTGTATGCATGTTTCTTTGTTTGTTTGTAATTGATTCCTTTGGACTTGATTTTGACCCACTTCAAACAGACAGATTTCATTCAAACTTTATAAACTTACTTATCATGAACCGATGACAATACATTAATTTGAAGCGTGTTTTTTTTAAACTGTAATTATTAGGTGATGAGATCATTTGCTTGATTTTGACCAATGTGCTTAAAACGACTTGTGACTTACCTTACCGTTTCCTAAATATAATTCAACAATGTTAACTGCTGTCTGGTTTTCATTTTTATAATACACAAATTTTCAAAGGAGTTCTCGCTGGGAAATTCATATTTTCCAAGGAAAAGGATTTCTACATCTTTCTACGTCCAGTTCCAAGTTGGAGTCGCGATTGCTCAAAGGAATCGTTTCGCTGTCTCATGATTTAGTCCGGTGGAGGAAGAGCGACAGTGTAATAAAAAAATCTTTTGGCTTAGGAATATAAATATTTCTTTTGATAAAGCTTGGCTTTACTATTGAAATGAGTAGACTACATCGACAAAAAGCGACATCGTTATATGGTTGATATTCCGAAAACACGTACGAAACGCTTTGGCTCCACTTTCATTGTACGTACTGCCAAACTGTGGAATGCGCTTCCTGAATGGGTCTTTCCGACTGGATATAATCTAGGTGTCTTCAAATCGCGAGTGAATAGGTTTCTTCTAGGCAAGCGCGCTCCATCGTAGACCGTAACTGTCGCTTAACATCAGGTGAGTTGACGGTCAAGCGCAAGCTTATTTTCGAATAAAAAAAAAAACTAGTGAATGGATTTTCCGCATTAGGTTTTATTGAGCAGAGGTAAATAAATTAAAACACTGATAACTGTCGAGATTAGGAAACATTGATCAACTAATTTCTTAATCTTTCATCATCATCATCATCTCAGCCATAAAAAGTCCACTGTTGGACATAGGCCTCCCCTATGGATTTCCAAAAAGACCGATTGGAAGCGGCTTGCATCCAGCGTCTTCCTGCCACTTGTATGAGGTCATCTGCCCATCTCGTGGCTGGTCTTCCTACGCTGCGCTTGCCGGTGCGTGGTCTCCACTCGAGAACCTTTCGGCCCCATCGGCCATCAGTTCAACGTGCTATGTGGCCTGCCCACTGCCACTTCAACTTGCTAATCCTCTGTGCTATATCGGTGACTTTCGTACGTCTATGTATCTCTTTATTCCTTATTCGATCTCGTAGAGTGACTCCGAGCATAGCCCTCTCCATAGCTCGCTGCGTGACCTTGAGCTTAATCTTTAGGTAGACTAATTTCATAATTTCTAAATCAACAAATAAATTCTTAATCTAATAAGTTTCAGGGGATCAAAGCGCGCAGCTGTCTTTCTCGCACATAGTATTTTTAAACTTATAAAATCATTGAGTAGGGATATTAGATAATTATAATTATTGGCCATGACAACAGTTAAAGTTTTTCTTTTTTACAACTTAGAGATTAAAAATTATACAAACTAGTTAAGTACTTAAATAAATAAAGTATAAATTGAGTTTCCACTACGGGCAGGGAATAATTTTATCTTTTATTTAGAGTTCCGTACCGTATTCCCAAAAAATCTCATATTCTGTGAACTAAAACCATGTGCCTAATTATTTATTTAGTAGCAAAGAAAATTCCCGACTTCGTACGCTTGGAAAAGTTTCTGCTCACTCTATAATTAACTTGATGAAAGTCTTCGGAGTCCCATTAGCGCATTTGCAACTTGTTCTGTTATCAACTTTTCAAATTAAAACTGGTCTAACGAGACATAATTATGTAGGTCGAAAAAAAGGAAAAAGTTTGACACGGTGACTTTCTTTCTAGGGGGATATTCTAGGGCTAGGGGGCTACTCTAGGGCTAGGGGGCTACGTTTATTTTGTATGTTTGTTCAGCGATTACTCCGCCAATCATGAGTTGTTTTTGATGATTATTTTTTATTATGAGTTTTTGATTTTGTTTGGTAGCTAATACCTCAGAGGTGGTCTCTTATCAATTTTATCAAAATCGGTTCAGTACTTTGGTCATTATAAGAAATTAATTGAAAAATTGTCATCCAAGTAAACGAAGTGCGTATTTTGAAGTCGGTTTTTTAAATTTTTTGATTATAATTATTAATAATAATAATAATAGTTTATTGGAGCTATTTTTTTTACAAATTATACATTTCTATATGGTAACAATTTAAAATATAAATTTTCAGATACAGACATAATAATATTATATACAAACAATTAAATTAAATGAGAACGAAGTTAAATATGCAGGAATTAAATTAGTTGATTACTATAATTAGTTTTGATTATTATGTATAAATGTTTTAACTGGACACTGGCCTCTGCACTAGGATTCCCTGTATTACAGAGACCAGAAACCCCTGTGACTATAACAAATATCATGACTTTAACTGTCGATGCAATATTTTTTTAAACATTATAATAAAACACAAGTACAAAAATAATAAGATAAAATATATATTAGACATTACTTAAATTGGCACTATCTTCTACACTAAATATTTCACAAACTCACCAGTAAATAATTAATCAATGAAGGCAAACATTACACCTTCCGATAGATAAAACTTAACCAGTTCACTGCTATAGTTTTCCCACCTTATGTCAAATCAGAATAAAACATGCAAAGCATGCAGGTATACATTTACAGAAGTAGGATGTGCTTGTTTGCGAATAAGTGAAGTTTAACGATATAATTTACTAAAGTGAAGTTTAATGATTACTTACAAGTTTGCTATTTTACTTGATCATTTCTAGAATCTGTTCAGTTTCGTCTTTATTTAGATTTCTCAAAAACTTGTTGAGAGCTATTTTACACATTCTTCTAGTTAATTGTAAAATACTAAGTTGTTTATTTATTTTAGAGTATAAATATGGCGCTACACGTGCGTAGAATCTACTACCAAAAGCTGTACGCCTTGGTGGTAGCTTCCATTTAATATGTCTGTGAGATATTATCAGTGTCTGTGGTGCAGTTTTATGAAATTTTAGAATTACGGATTGGATATATAACTGCCTGACTCTGAGATAACCAATCTCCCTATATAGCTCATTTGTGGGGTAAAGGCGCGGCTTTCTATGAGCTACTTTTAGAACAGCTCGTTGAGCTAGTTCCAATCTTTCTAATTTTGTTTTGCACGCTCCGCCCCACGCAACGATGCAATAATCCAGAATGGACTGGCACAGAGAAGTGTAGACTAGCCTAATGCTATCGACATTTGCAACTGCTCTGAGTTTTTTAAAGATCACCATTATCTTTCTCACCCGACTGGAGAGTGCCCTGATGTGTATTTCCCAAGTCAGATATTGGTCTATAATGACTCCTAGATATTTAAGAGAAGAGACAAGCCCTAAGTTCACACAATCGCAGTTTTTACCAAAGCTATCTTGACACTTGTGGACTTGCACTGATAGAGGAAACTTTGGTGCTGTACGAACAGATATACTAAATGGGATAATCTTAGTTTTAGTGGCGTTAAGAGTTAGTAAATTGTTCTGAAGCCAATCTCCCACCCTATTTATTCCTTCTTGGCAAAATTGGTTCACTGACTCCCAACTCGGACCATAAAAAATGATTGCTGTATCATCAGCAAAAGTGAAAATTTGGGCATGACGTATATTTAAAGCGCACAGGTCGTTTATATAGGCTAAAAATAGCGTAGGACCGAGGACGCTCCCCTGGGGCACGCCAAAAGAGACCTCTGCCAAGTCACTGCAAATACCATCTACGCAGACTCTTTGTCTTCTGTTCGATAGATATGAAGAATTATTGTCAGTACCTTTCCTTGTACTGAGGAAATGCTTACATTACATTGTGAGCTTAAATCCGGTGGGAAATTTTGTCGCTACATTTGGCCCGGAGTGTCAAAGGCTATTTTTTGTAACATAAAAATAACACATCTCACATAAAATAAAAATTGTACTTGTACATATCTTGTGATAAAAAATGATATTACAATTAAATATTTTAGTGAATACTTGTTTATAAATTCAATCCGAGATAAAATAGAGTAATTTCCAAAGTAATATATCTACTCCCTTGCTAATTCTAACGCAGACATAGGGGACGGATTATCTAAACTTCCACGAAACTCACTTTAAACCTCAGAGCCAACCCGCATGCCTCCTGAATTCAATTACTATGTAAACATTTATCTAAAGCTGAACATTCATACACCAGCAAATTAAGCAAGTCTCCGAAATACCGCACCGTTACCCAAGCCCGACCAAACAATGTCATTGCTATATTTAGCAATCCAAACAGTATTCTCTCTCAAATTAAAAAGCTTGTTAATTAAAATAACTTTGCGTTAAACTTGAACACAATGGCTGGACTTGACATTGGCAGCGACATTCCACTGGCAACTTTAGCAATTATAATTTTGATCGGGGTTCTATTGTTCTCAAGTGCAATGTATTCGTAGGTGTTATTTCGTTTTTGTGAAATTTGTAGCAATGATGCGCATATTTCTTCGTTGACAAATATGAACATATTCATTCTTCAGTATTTGGAGTTTTTATACCTAATAAGAAAATTAAGCGTATAGTAAGCGTTTTAGTTCTATTTATTTAATGAGAACGGACATGTATTGTATGGAATGCTCACACACGATTGCAAAAAAAAAAAAGAGTTATCCTAGGCATATGTGTGACATCTTTTGTAGTGGTCACTTGCCATCAAACAATATCCGTACCTATATTGTAAAAGAAAAACAGGAGATCTTACAAGAAAAAAAAAAATCAAAACTTATTTTTGGGTAAATAGATGTTTAATAAAAGAACCTTTTTGACGTACGTAAATATAACGTTTTACGTTTACGTCATTAAAATATGTTGGTTAAATAATTAGGATTAATTCACAAGATTAGTTTCCGGCAGCCTAGTGGTGAGACCGTCTGACTTGCGATCCGCAGGTCCTGGGTCTCGAATCCCGCGGCACGCACCTCTGTCTTTTCGAAGTTATGTGAGTATTGTTGATTGCCGCCAACTTCAAACGGTGAAGGAAAACATCGTGAGGAAACCTACATGTCTGAGAGTTCTCAATGATCTTGAAGATGTGTGAAGTCTGCCAACCCGCACTTGGCCAGTGTGGCAGACTATGGCCTAACCCTTCTCACAATGAGAAGATGGCCCGTTCCCAGCAGTGGGACAGTTTGTACAAACAGGGATGGCAAAAAAAAACAAGAAAAATATTTAGTTATATTTGAGGAATTAGGGTATACTTTTTGAAGTACATATTATATTGTTTGTTCCGTGCTTTTGGCAGCTTGTTTAGTCATTTTTACTTTTTTCATATTTTTGTATCAATAAAAATATTTTTTAAAAAATGGCTGATTTATCTGGCTGTGAATATTCGGCTTTATCGCAGCGACATGCGACCGCTCCGGGCATACCTTAGACAGCCTCGTGTGGAGTCCCAGGAGTCAGTCCACGTGTACATCTGCCATCTGTGAGAAAGTTGGGGAAAGTTACTTCTATTCAAGCTCTGAATAGGCTGCTAATGAACACATTTTTCCTCAAAATTTGGTCCGTACCAACTTAGGAATAAATGTTCTCTATTTTTGTCATCACGAATTATTTAAGTACATTTATGAAATATTATTTAGGCACATACTCATTTTTATGCCATAAGCGGCACATGAAGACAAATACCGAAAATGTGGACCAGAAATTAATATATTATGGATTTATCTACATTAACTTATTCCACATATCAGACGAAATGCTTATCATTAAGTGAACTTAACAATTGATAATTATGTTTAAAAACCTTATATAATCTAAGTTAAAAACTAAAAAATATCGACTTCAATCAGCTATTTCACCAAAGTTGACATTTTTGCGGGACCACCCCTAAGACGATATTGTAATAATAAAAAAAAAACATTTCACATTAGAAAAAATATAGATATTTTCATATACAAAAAGTTTTTAATAACCAAAGATTCACAAGACGGCCAATACTCGTACATAAAAAAAAAAAAACAGTAGAATTTAGGATTTCTGTGTTTTTAAGGTCAGTTACAAAACAAAGATAATTTTTACACTGTGCAAAGGAGATTAAAAAGGCTCTGTTGATAAAGCCAAGATAAATTAGCAGAAGGGCGAACAGAGTTCCTCTCCAAATACCTCGTACAAGGAAATTGAGTAATTAACCCTTTCTCAGATTATCGCATAATTAGCTATTACATAAATATGTTTGGAAGGGGCGAATTTTATCCGTTTTTTTGTGAAAGTTACATAATAATCATTTAAGGTTGGCCGTTACTTTGTAAAAATATAAAAATATAGGTACACGAGTGAGAAAAGTCCGTATATTTGTGTCTGTCTGTGACTTCGTAGTTCTCAAACTTTCTTATTACAAAGCTTCAGTTATCAAACGAGATGTTAAATGAGTTTTCGGCATTTTGATAAAGTGTTTATTGAAAAAAAAAAAACCTTTTCGGGGAAATTATATTCGATATTACATCATTCCGATTACAGATTGGTAACGGCAAATCTGACATTTGAAAGAGCGTACAGTGTTTTGGCCGACATACACAAAATGATAAATCCGCTAAAAGTAATTTGGGTATTCAGGTATAGAATTATTTTTACCAACTCACGTTTGTTAATTTCATAGATTCAGCATCTCAGTATTAATATGGCAATAAAATATACCTGTAAAATCGTTTCCCATTAACATGTAATTTTAATCTTTAACGTTATCTTCCATTGAGATTCATGCATAGATTAAGCCTTAATATACATATTTCCAGTGTAAAAGAGACGTGTGTCGCTTAGATGTGGCAAATAATTATTTCGAGGGTCTTATAACACGTTTCCGTGGCATCTTTTGATGTCTGCGAATATGTTAATGTAAACGTGCCGTATCACGTTTAAAGATTATTCAGGCTTTTGTTTCTGGGGAATATAATTACCTGAGATCCACAGATACTTTGTCGCAATTTAGGAGCACGCGTAAGGTTTTATATGTGGTGTTCGTGTAGCGTTAGTATATATGCCCGTTGCGTTAGTGTGTGTTCGGTACGGAGCGAGCGAGTTCCACGCACACATACATGACACGATTCAACACTACCAAAGGCTGTGGGCAATCATGACTTGCAACTATACCTTGATAAATTGCCAGAAATGGGAACGTATCTTACGTTTAATAAGCTTAATGCTCCTTCGCTCCAATTGTTGAGGCGTCTCAAATTAATTGGGAAACAATTATATTTCCAATTATTACAGGAGTTGTGTGTTTACCTCAATTTTAGTACAATAACTCTCCAATACTGTTATTATCAGACTGTGCTTACTTTAATTATTGTATAAGTACAAAATAGGTCACTAAAGCATAATTTTTCGGATATATTATTAATGTAGATTCTTTATGACACGTTGTTAGCCCTCATCTGAGAGCGCATTTTACGCCAATATATTGCATACTTATTCATTCATAAAGGACGAGATGACTAATTTCTGTCCTTAAATTTTCTCAATTTTTTTTAGGACATTAATTGCCCAAGATTTTTAATTTTTAACTCCAAAGCTACAACGAAACATAATAAAAATACTCTAGCCATATATAATTTCAGTCATATAATATATAAAAATAAAATAAATAACAATATAACAATAAAGAGTTTATCTATCTATCTATCAATATATAAAAATAGAAAATCATATATTAAAGTCTAAAAATTATATTATTTAATTCAGTACAATTTCATTCTATTTCGAGGTTGATTCGTAGTGTTCGATTATAATATTCATAAAAAGTTAACTAAGTAATAACAGAAACAAAGAAACTGGTATAAAGCAACAAGCAATTTTATAAGATTTTAAAATCTGGCTTAAACGAAATTTTAAACCACAACACACGAGGTAAACAGTTTAATCGCATCAGTTTTAAACCACAACACACGAGGTAAATAGTTAAATCACATCAGTTTTAAACCACCACACACGAGGTAAATAGTTAAATCACATCAGTTTTAAACCACAACACACGAGGTAAATAGTTAAATCACATCAGTTTTAAACCACAACACACGAGGTAAATAGTTAAATCGCATCAGTTTTAAATCACAACACACGAGGTAAATAGTTAAATCACATCAGTTTTAAACCACAACACACGAGGTAAATCGCATCAGTTTTACTCGTGCCGTAAAAGGTCTCGGATGAATAGCGTAATCAGCCGAATTAAGGTGAATGCGTAATTCGCTGCTTTCAACCGAACGGCTGTTGATTCAAATCGGAGCTTACCGGCTACTAGTGATGGACAATGGACAAAATTGAAAGCTGGTGAGAAAGTGGAACCATCAACCATTCCACATAACCATTGAACGAGAAAAAGTGATAATTACGTGTTAATTATATTTTTACTTAATCAACATATAAAAAAAACCAGTAAAAATATGTTTGCCTCTAACTCAGTGACTGTTGCAATATACGACGGAGCGCCTTTGCCAAGAAGGATTCTATTCAGCCACGATTTGAATAGACCCAGCTGGGTAGCGGTTTCCACATTTTGGTGGTACGCGCAATTAAGCTAACTGTTTTGTTAGATTTTTCGGAATTCTTGGCGTGCGATAGAACAAAAGGCAGGCAGAATAAGATCATGCAGATCAGGTGCGGCGAAAAATATAGTATTCGCTAAAAACTAGTAAGCTAGTAACTTTAAGACGTTGCTCACGCTTTAGAGGTTAGCCCGGACAACGGAATTGTCACAAATCTCTTACCATGCTTCTGAATGAAATTCCAAGGCCTCCATGCACGACCGAAATTTGTGCTTAGTGCCAGTGTTTTCGGTTCTTCTTTAGGTCTTCCATATGGGTTCTTCTTCGGTCTTCCTTCCTTAGATTTTCAGTAATAGTAACACGATATGAAATGTCTCTTCTTCGAAGATCTTCCCGCTGTGCTTCAACAAAGTGCGTGTTTTAAAAGGGTGGTAATCGTGTCAGTAAAACATTTACAGGTTTGCGAAGCATTTGTTACTGACACAGTTGGACATAGTCAACGACTATAGCTTACCCGTTATCATGGGTGAGCGACAAACGCGGCAAAGCGACGTAATGCGATGCGACGCGACGCGACGCGAAAACATTAAACTATAGCTAGAAGTAGCACGTGGCCTAGGTACGTTATCGCGTGAATTGGTGCCAATATAACATTGTAAACAATGAGAAGCATCGTACCCATAGTACACTGTGTCGTACCTCATCTTGTTGCGTTGCTTTGCGTTGCTCACCTTAGACAACGGGTTACTATTGTGTGTTCAATCATTGAAAGAATTCGCACGTGAATTTGACTTCGATCATTATCAACAAAATTTTGATATAATATACTTATGACAATAAAATAAAAATTCGAATGGTGCATTATAACGTAAGCGAGTGATGCGAATAATCGCAATCAATCGAATTTTTGAATACAATTAGAAAAAAATCAAATCCGTAGTCGGTTTGAATAGAGAACTATAGTGGCAAATATGGGAACTACGAGTATCGTCTACATTGAACCAATAATGAAATGAGAGAAGCAGCGCCCTACTGTACTTTTAAAAAAAATCTTTTTTCATTGTATTGTTTGAGAACACTCAAACAATACATGAAAAAAGTACAGTACTGTAGTGCCCTCAATATCACATTAGCTGTATATCTCAATAAACCGATTCAAAAATTGAGGTCCAAGTGGATTGTCTATTGGGTTCCTGCTTTTGCATAAAAGTAATAATAATTATTTGTGAGTTGAAGTCACAAATATGTAGGTAAATAAAAATACGAGATGTTCAAATAGTTGAATGTATGCACGCCGACAGTTGACACACCAATAACAAATTCAATTATAATAGTCGGTTTCATATGTCATCTACGTTGTATCGTTTGTTTGTAGCTGATGTCAAAGCATGGTCTTTGCTGTTTTCGCAAAATTCATACAAACAACGAATTTTTAAATTTACGAATTTATCTTTATAATGCTTTATAATACCGGTTTTGTTATAATTTGTAAGGAACAGTCCATCTATCTGTTCATTTCCCAAATTGGTATATAAAACTCCAGTAAAATAGTTCAAAAAGGTCTTTAGTATAAAAGTTCTTTAGCGGAGCTTCAGAGTCAATTCGATTTCAATTCAGGTTTCCACCGTGAAAACTCGAACGTTTTATAGAAATCCGAGCACGCGCCTTCACTATTCAACGCCCAATCAGGGGTCAGATTCAATTTTACCCACTTTTATACGGTAGGATAATCCCGAAAGATACGGCCGGAAATATGAAAGCCTCTATTATATTTTCTTTTCATTATTTAACGATATTGCCTTGTTATTTGTTCGAGCGTAAACTCGGGTGGGTAGTTGAACACGCGTGACTTGGCGTAGACTTTGCGTGGGCTAGGATGTAGCCATGAAGAAGGTAAATTAAGTTCAAAGAGTAGTTTATTTATAGCTAAACATTCTAGAATGAAACTAGTACCTACTTGTAACCGGTTTATCAATCTTTGACGTAAATATAGAGAAGGGGATTTGGTATGTTTAACATGGGTTTTAGAACATTGTATTCCCATCGCATGAACCGATTTTTCGAATGATTTAAAGTGACTGACTTTATGTGTTTCTCACTAACGTTTAATAAAATTAGTTAATTTTTGTCTTTATTTAGTTTTACTTATAGGATTTAGGTTTGAAAATTCAATTTGATCCAAGTTATTTTTCATACAAAAAAAAAAATGCGTTAATAATTTCTAAAAATGATTTTTATGTAGGAATGAAAATTAACAATTGAATCACAATCACTAAATTGATCAAATTGAATTTTTGTCGAATATTTGTTATGTTGTTTTCTAGATTTACAAACGACGATTTTTTTTTATAAGTTTGGGAATTTGGGAATGCACGAACGAGACGGACAATGGTTGGACTACGGACTCTTATATAAGAAACATAGAATCAACACGAGAAAGAGAGAATCCATGGAGAGGGAATGAACCATGAAAATGATTCATTACAATTAGAAGCTATTTTGAATATCATCATTGATAATGTGAGCCAGGGCGAACCTTTCCAAGGCTCGTTCTCTTTAATTATGCCATTATTTCTCTAAGTACTTCAATATCGCCGGGACGGTGCCGGGATAGGTCAATATAGCTCGGAAATTGTTTTGTGATCATCACCCAATCATTTAATTATTTGGAAACCTGTTTAGTCTGGGTTACGCTCGGATCGCTAATGAATCCGTACAACGTTATCAGTTTAGATATAACATGCTTTAGCTGTTTCAAAAAGCAATATTTAGAAAGAACAAAAATTTTTCAAGTCCTTGCCGCGTTTAAAATTTGTTGTGAGGTGAGTTTGTTTTAGTGGTTACTTCTTTATTCGACGCTAATGTTATCGTATGTAGACCACTTTGCAAGAAGATCAAGAACCTCTGTGCTTTAATGACTATGTAACGTATATATATGGTAAATAGCTGCGGTGTATGTAATACGTTGTACGCCCGTAGCTGCGGTTCCCGTATTGGCTTATTTAGCCACCAACGTAAGTGTTCCAATCTATGACGCTGTTTAAATCATCTGTCAAGATGAAATAAGTTCTATAATGACGATGATGGTAAATTCAAAGCTTCCGGACTTATTGCCCTACCTTCTGCCTTCAGGCAGATTTTATCAAAGTTGTATAATAAACTTATTTTTTTCTGTACTTAGGTACTTAATACTTTTTGCAGACAAATCGTATTTTATTTTCCAAGAAACGTAGCCGGAAATCCGGAATCTCAGGTAACATTGTTAACATAACTTACTGTTGGTTTTTGCTTTCCCGTTTTCTTTTGAAAGTAAACTCATGTCAACCGAACTTTTTTAATTAACGAATCTTCTGTTTGTGTTCGTGTAAACTAATGACGGACCACTTTTTTGTCGATTTTTATGTTCTAGAAAATGTTTGACTATAAAAATATGTAATAATATGACCCCTGTGATACGTAATTTACAATAGGAGATACCTACTTTATTGTGCCGGGGTATGTTGGTTGTAAAGGAACGTCTAATCTACAAAATAATAATATTGTACCGGAACATGGTACAATAATAACACAAGTAATCGTAAAAAAACTTTAAAAAATCGACTTCTAAGTACGCAATTCTTTACTTGGATGACATATTTTTCAGTCATTTATTTATCGGGTTAAAGAAATTTTATTTTCTCAAAAAGAATTTACATTCACTTATTTGATTAAATTAATTATTGTTTAACGTCTTATTTTTAAAGTGAGGGTAGTAAAACCAATTGCTCAACTGATACGGCACAGGCGGCTGGAATGCACTTGTTGCAAAATTTGTTTTGCGTTGTGACATTGAATAAGCGTATCTGGAAGTGGCTCACCTAACCAAGATCGTTGGTTTTTAAAAATTAAGCAAAAATTACGTTTTTTGAAGCATCAGTTTTTCTTAACTTTATTTGTTAACATTTAATATTCCACAATACTTTAAAGTTTTTTAAATGTATGTTTAGTTTTTTTTTTAATTTTAAATTTTCTTATTAAAATACTTTTTTTGTTATAAAAACCAAAATACTGAACCGATTTTAATAAAATTTCTATAGGAGACCTGGAAAGTATATCCTTAAAAAAATGAATTTTTCAAATTGATACAGGAGTCTTCGAGTAATCGGGGAACATACATACAAATAAATATATAAAAAAGATTACGACGAATTGAGAACCTCCTCCTCTTTGGAATTCGGTTAAAAATAATTAAATAAGGGCAGCAGTGCCCTTATGATACATTAATTCTCTTTACGAACTGACTCTAGTCAGATGGGAAATACTACACAAGGAATAATTATTTATACACTAAAGCTTCTACATAGACTGGTAAAAAGTAATAACTGTTTATGACAGAAACGTTTCCTTGACTACGGAATATCCCAATATAAGGCCGTGGATTAATTTAAGCCGACGCCGTGTCATCAAGTTGAATAGCTACAATAACCTCGCATTACCAGCATTATAATATCCTGCCAATTAGTGTGTACGTGGCAATTAGGACCAGCCTCTGTAAGAGGTTACGAGTGTAATGCCTACTTGGTTACAAAACGTAATACAACTGTCTCATAATGGTAAAGGTACTCGTCCATTGGATCACCAGACGACCAGACCAGCACCGAACTATTAGGCGGCGCTAGCACGTGATGCACCTGTCACTCTCATAACATCCATCTGCGGCTCGCTTAGTAATAAATGACCTCGTAAAAAAAGAACAAGTATCAATGTTAAAAGAAAAACAAAATACCCGACTGCAGAAAAGAGGTTTTTGCAGCCTAACTTATGATTTTTTTTAATTTTGATGTACCCAGTGTCACTCTCACAACTAAGAAAAATCTATTGACACCACTGACATCAAAATCGGTCAAGGTCAACACTACGTGGACGGCCAGATCTTTTTCTGTCACAAACAGAGGAGGTCTCATTGTACCTATTAATAGCCCGGTACACAAACATTTGACTAATACCAAGCGTATGGAGAGTTTTAAAAATTGCATTTGGCTCCATACCAACTTTGTGTAATGCAATCACAGCGATTCGGTTCTCTTTATCACCCCACTCCATTTTAATATCGCAAAATATTGTACAATGTATTGGCGCCAAAATTAGAAAACTCAATGAACAATCGTATAGAAATGACAGATTCCAAATTCAAATGTAATATCTTTCTTATTTTTAACTATAACAGTATTTATGGCCAGACTAAGTACATACACTCGAAAAACATAAACCTCCTTCTTACGCAGTCGGGTAAAAAGAAAGAAACTGGAGTGACAGTGCCTGGCAAATAGATTTTAGAGGTTGAATCACTTGCGAGGCGTCTGTGCGTTGGCTTTTGGGGTTGTCTATGGTAGCGCGTAGTCTACTGACTACGCAGGGAATTACCCAGGCCACTCGTGGACTGAACTAAACTAGCAAAAACCTTATCTTACACAGTTTGAACAAAGAATAAAAAATAACACTGATATTTAGCTCCTCCATTAATTTACTTGAATATCAGTGTGGAATATTCTACCCCGTTGTTAGGGAAACAGACGGGTTAGAATATTCTAGCAAACTAAGCCTGCGTTTGCTCACAATATCACCTGATGGGAAGAATATCGAAGGTGTAGCACGCTTGCCTAGGAGATACTTAGTAACTTATTTCTTGAAAAAATCCCGTTTTTTTATGGATTATCAGCTGAGATTGTGAGCAAACGCAGGACTAGTTTGTTGTAAAAATGAATCACGGTTGTGAGGTAAGGCGGAGTTGGTCTTGTGCTGAGGCGTTAAGGCCGTCACAGACATAGCTATAATTTACATTAATATATTTTATAGCTAAACATATTACCATATATTTTCTATACAAATTTTCGAGTGACCGCACACGCAGCTATAATATATATTTCTATGACGTAACCAAACTATACCGTAATTTATATTATTGCATATTTTTATATTATCGCATATTAATATAAATTATGGTATAGCAAGACATATTTTGAATATACAGCATGTTTCAAGAGAGTTTTGGCAGGAACGTCATCCAAACATGTTGTTGCTTTGTTTTTTTTTTCCTAAACTTGTGTTATTTTGAATATTAATGCGATAAAAATGGTGGTGTTTTATTCAAATACTGATACATTTATTTCCATAAACTTAAAAAACATTTGTAACTACCCTCAGTTTAATTCATTTAGTGTTTGATCAAGTACATGAGTGTGGGCAAGTGAAATGTAGTAGTGAAACGTGGTCATTTTACGATTTTTACGTTGTCGACAAAACTTCATAGAAGCTTCTAGTAAAGTCGCCACCACTTTACTGAAGCAGGACTCGACTTATAAATTGACTGTATACGTGACTTAGATTGTGACTAATTTTTGTGCCTGACAGGGCAACTAACATCTCTAAAGCAACATCAGAATCGTCGTCTGAAGAACTGTCAATTCCAATAACAATGCACTTGTTGAATTCATAACTACTGTGTTTTAAAATCACCCTTTATTACAAAACACGCGCAAACGCTAGGCCGACCATCAATGAAATGAAGGCAAAATATATATTATAGCATCATCTCCGTGTGTGGTAGCTTGCTATAATATATATTATAGTACGGTATATTAATATATATTATAGCTGTGTCTGTGACGGCCTTTATAATGAACTGTTTGCTCACAAAAGATGATAATATAATAAGATATTGCTAAGCTGTACATATGGATGTCGTTATAGATCTGTAAAGGTCCCAGTAGCTAGCCGGGGCTGTTGGAGCCCATATGGCCCCATATGTTTCGAAAGCTATATGACTTCAGCTCATTTGCTGTCAGTGACAGCCTGGCGGAAGATGGTAGCTGTGGCAGATGCAGGAAGGCATTCAGTTCAAAAATATTTAAAGGTACTTCTAACATTATTTTACGATTTTTGAGTATTTTTATTCAAATTTCGCCAAGCTAAGCCTCTTAAAATTGATAACATTAATTCGCTCATTTGAAAAAATGCTTACTTTCTACGTAATTTGCTTATTCTGAGACTTTTATTTGAAATTTGATATTTTTTTTAAAGAAAATTTAAGTCATTTGTCGAGAATGTTCTGCGTAGGTAGGTAATTCAATAAGCCTACCTCTACTGCGAACTTAATTATACTGTCAATTACAATTTGAATAAACGAGAGACGTTTATTAATTTAATTCAAAGGCTTTGAAATGCTGTATTTAACCGCTGTTAAGCCTAAATTCAAAATGTCGCGCTTGAAATTAGGCTTAGGATTGTCTCTTGAATGCGATGTGGTATTAAACACTTAAAACAATTTTGCAGTTAATTTTATTACAAATTTTAAATAAAACCTTTAACGCTGGCGTAAGTTTTACTACAAGAATCGCTTCTGCATAAAAGCGATTGTCGTGTATTATGTTTTTCTGTTAAAATGGATCCTTGATACCAATCTAACTTATAGTTTGTTTGGATTGCCTATGAATAGACAATCTAATGGATATACTCTGATAACTTTGAGAAAATACCAATTAATATTCTGAATTTTGAAAATTTCTACTATTAATTATTCTACTATTACTATTATTTCTACTATTAATAATAAATCCGTAGTTATTCTCAAATATTTGTAAAAATTGTTAAATAGATAATCACGAGCACGTCAAAATATTGTCCTAGAGACATGAACGTATAGTTTATAAAAGTATAGTTACAAATGTATGACAAACAATTTTTACCTTCTTTAATAATCTTTATTTTACCCACTACGTCAAAAATTCCAGGCGCGTAGGCATCTACGCCACATCGTAGCTACTGCTACGAATGTATCTACACGGATACAAGTCGGCGAACTGGGTTATCTCTCTGCGGACGTTTAGAATCATACACACGTACGAATACGTACATAATATGTCGTAGGTATGTACATAAATTTACAAGGTCAGTCGGAAAAAGGTATCCCCGATCGGGGGTCATCGTATTTAATATATTATTAACAGTTAAATTATACAATGAGCTAAACTATAATATCACGAAAAAACAATTTATCAAAAGCAATGAAAGAACATCCCTTTATGTATGTTACAGATAAAATATGGATATAATAACTGTTTAAGTCTAAAATATTTATGATATTTAATGCAGGTCTAATTTATTATATATTTTTTTCGGAGTTGATACCATTAATGTTAATTAATAGTTGTAATTTCTTGAAATAAAACAGACTACAATTTTAAAACTTATTTACGATTAATACCTACAATATATTCTTTTCCGTTTACCATACCATTTCTGTTTTACCCCGTGCTAACCCCAACGGAGTCTTTAATAAACTTGCTAACAACCCAGGAAGCGGTCCGTACTGCAAGCTTGCGGCCTGATTGCGGCCATACTGGACTCGTTGTCCATCTGCTAGATTATTGCTGACTATACAAATAGAGATACTGATTATATTATTGTGAAATGAATGTAAACGCTTGCTGCGCTGCGCTCTGTGCCGTAAACAAAAACTTTAAGGTGGTAGGATCTCTTTTCATACAAAAGTAAGTTTACCATGATATTATATACGTTTGTACAGAGTATACTTTTATTCTACTTTAAGAGAGTATAATTGAAGTTATTGTGGTTGGCATTAATATTCGTTTTCATTAGCGGCAAATCACTTTTGTTGAAAAGTTGAGATTAACAACAATAATGTCAATGAAAAATTTATCAATAATTTTTATGTTAGATAGATCTACAATTGACTACCAACTCGCCTGATATTAAACAACGGTGTAGCCGAGGTTGGTGTGAATATAATTCTTTGCCGCCATCTCTGTTTCCTGAGAGGTCTCAGGAAATCAGGATCAACAATCTTGGAATTTTCAAGGCTAGAGTGAATAGATATCTTCCAGATCGACGAACTCCATCCTCGGCCACACCATCGCTTAAAATCAGGCGAATTGGTGGTCAAACGTAGATCTACCTTGCAAACAAAATAAAAAAAAAAATGTTTTTTAAGAAAAAAATCTTCAATTCGTTCAATTCATAATTCACAAAACACGACTAAACTAATTAAAACACATTGTTAAGTGATGTTTTATGAATTGCAAATGAAAATGAAAATATTTTTATTTACAAAAACATACATAGCCAAAAAAAAAAGTGTCCTAGATGATGAACGAATTATGATTATATGAATGAATGAATAAGTTGAATGAACAATATAATGTGGGTAAAAACATTACGAAAACAATGTATAAAATACCTAAACATACTAAATATATTAACATAATATAATAAAATAAATTCTAATTCTTAAACTAATGTTAATGTAAGGCTGCAAGTCCCACGCATGCAGACCCTGATCTGAGAGTCCCCATCACGCTAGCAGCGTTACCGCGCTGAATGGCCAAGGAAATTTGTTGAACTAGGTACCACCCAGATCTCGGGTCGCGACCTCTTTCTCGCATAATGAATAAGTTTACTGTTAACTATTACGTATATTCTAATTTGTACCTAAATGCTGTAAAATCGCACAAGATCAGAAACAACCAAATATTGTTTGGATCCTTCGGAGCTATTTCCGGCTCACTGCACATCAAAGAGGATGCAAATAAGTAGTGATCATTCAGATGTAATGAAAAGAAAAATGTTTATGTTTAGTTTAGGCTCGGGCTTATTGTTGTTTTAGCAAGCTAAAAAAGTTGGTTGGTTGGTTTTATAGGTATTTATTGTACAAAGTTGATTGAAAAAGAGCTAATATTGGGACAACTCTTCGTTATTTTGACGTGTTATTATTATTTTGTACGGTTGAGAATTTTCTTGTGCTAGCCATCTGTATGATCTTAATCTTCATGCATGCGTATGATAGCCCAATGACATTTTGAAGTTCAACGGTCAAGTGAAATCTCCATATTAAGCACAGAAATTGGGCTAGATATAAACTGGAATAAAGAAGTACAAATATATATGTTTACATGGTTAGACTTTTTATGAAAAACATAATTTTACAAATTTATTAATGTAACAAGTATGAGTTTAGAAAACTCAAAACCCTCAACAAAAATTGGCTGAACTAATTTTGATAAAACATAGCTAAGAACCCTCTCGATCAAACAAATGGTAGGTATTTAAAAAAAACTAGATCAAAATCGGTTCATCCGTCTGGGAGCTACGATGCCACAGAGAGACATACACAGATATACAGTTACACGTCGAACTTATAAGAACCATGGGCGTAGCTATAGCTTTATATATATAAAAATATACTACTATTTGCCTCTTTATTTGCGCAGACTATACGCAGACGAGTACTAGTTTTTTAAACAGCACTTCATTTATTTTTTTCGGCCAATGCCATGGGGGGGGGGGGGTGGACCCCCTGGACCCCCCCCCCCCTTATATACGCCCATGATAAGAACCCGTCATTTTTGGGTCGATGTCTAGAAATTATTTATATGTATAAGAATTATCTTGGATCAAAACGATTTTTTTGTCGAAAATTTGTGATATAGCATGTGCGTGAAAAGTTATAAGTTTATTCAGTCATTTTATTATATATTCAAAAATGTTGATATGTGCGAGCAATACGTACATATACTTAGTTCCCGTCACATAATAAGTAATTGTTTAAAACACTAAAAAACCGACTTCAAAATACACAATTCGTTTACTTGGATGTCATATTTTCTGTAAATCAAAATACTGAGCAGCTAATACAGAGATTTTGATAAAATTCCTATGGGACCACCTAGATATAATACCTTTTCAAAAAAAAAACATTTTCAAATCGGTCCGGGTGTCTTCGAGTAATCGGGCAACATACATAAAAAATATTTTAAAAAAAGATTCCGACGAACTGACAACCTCCTCTTTTTTGGAAGTCTGATAAAAACCTATCGGTCGGAAAAGAACTTAGTTTGTCCCAGCGTTCTTTTTAGGTGACGCGAAATATACGACATACGACTCCAACAGTGTTTTATGCTGTGTTTTAAAACTATACTGATTGCCAGTCGGCATCGGTAGCGTTTACCCGATAAAATACAGCGAGAAAGAACAATGTACAACACATTTGGGACGTTCGCTGCTCGCTGTAGCAATTCAAGTTCCATCCAGTAGTGCCGGACATTAGGCGGGTGGCGGGCGGCAGGCGCTCATTTTATTACGGTGTCCGAGCCCGCAGTAAACTGGCATTTAACTCACGCCGGACACTACCACATATTACACGAGTAATGGAATATATTCCTGGTTGCTACTGGAATTTTCCATTGTAGCGAAGGGTAAATAGTTACGATTGAAAGTTACGCGGGTCAACCGTGCTAGTTTTTGGACCTTAATTTTTTTTTTAAATTTAACTTTACTTTTTTTTTGTTGTAGGTTTATCAGTGTGGCGATGAAATTTTTACGTATATTTAAATATAAAATACAAGTAATAATTACTTAATATTATTGCATTCAGGGAAATGTCGTGATTGATTACAACATAACAAATAAAACAATAGTATATACCACAGACATAGTAGATGTAGTATGTAACTTCATTTATATGAAAACCTTGCGTGCTACATTTTTGGTACCTACCGATTGTGATGTCATATAAACGATTTTGTGATGGAATTTCCATCCGCGCGCTTGTACGCTAGTAACTAGTTGACAAAATATCGAATCGGAAGAATATATCACCTGAAATTAAATAAATCTTGGCCGTCAACTACGATTTTTTATCGTACTTGACACGCTCGTTTTGACACGCTAGGTACATACACTTGAGGTATCTATAGAAGTCTATGATATAATACATTGTTTTATTTGTTATATTGCAACCAATCAAAGCGGGGCAGCACTTACCACAGTGTGTTTGCCGAGTAGCTTTCTACTACCCCAAGAATATATATGTTATTTAATTATTTAAGTTTATTTTAAAATTACATTTTCACTTTTGATTTATTCTTCTGTCATGTCCAATTAAATAACACGATGTATAAACGAGAAACGAACAAAACAATAACTTTGACGGCCGAAAATGAATTAACCAGTTCGAGTGAATGAATACTAGGTACAGCTGAAACTACAGATATTTCTCTCATTCCGACCAAATTCCGAAAAGACAGACACATTCGAAGCTATGAAATATGTAAAATGGTTCTCAACCGATATGCATTCGATGCACCAATTATCCTCGTCGAACAAAGCTTCGTCGAGTATAGTTGGAAATGTGGATACCTACTAATAAATATATAGATAAGTGGTATTTGCGGCCTTACCGAAAAACGTCACTTAACTTTAAGCAATGCTTAACATATTTTGTCAACTTCTCGCTGACACGTAATGACCCTTGCGGAAAGACAACAGAGAATTTAAGACGATGGTTAAAGTTAAGTAACGTTAATAACGTGATCAAGCGATGTTGCGATCTACGATGGAGTGCGTTTTACCTAGAAGAAAACTATTCACTCGCGATTTACAATGAGATAATGATATTAGACGACATCATGCGAGTAGGTGGGTTGGTCAAACGTAAATAATACTTAATACTACAAAAAAATTACCGGCCAAGTGCGAGTCGGACTCGCGCACGAAGGGTTCCGTACCATTAAATATAAAAACGGCATAAAAATCATGTCTGTTGTATGTTATTAAATATATATATTTTTTATTTTAATTATTTGTTTTTAAAGTTAATAATATAACTCAATATTCTGTGAATATTTCAAGCGTCTACATATTTCCGTTATCAATATTGAGCAAAAACGAGCAAAAAAATTACGTTTGTTGTATGAGAGCCCCCTAAATATTTATTTCATTTGTTTTTTAGTATCTGTTGTTATAGCGGCAACAGAAAACGTCATCTGTGAAAATTTCTACTCTCTAACTATCACGGTTTATGAGATACAGCCTTGTGACAGACGGACGGACGGACGGATGGACGGACGGACGGACAGACAGCGAAGTCTCAGTAATAGGGTCCCGTTTTACCCTTTGGGTACGGAACCCTAAACACTATCAATAAGGCAGCTAATTGCCTACCTCACCATAAAGCCGCTTGAGTTATCAAATGTGTAAGAAATGATTTAGCATGTTTTGTACTCGTAGTTCAAATAGCTGAATTTAACAAGTTTTTGGCCTGCACTCTAGCAGGATTTGGGAAATTTTAATCTGGCTACACTGTCTGGATATTGACAATTCCAAATGACATTTTGAGAGATCCATTACATTACATTCTAATTTCTAAAAAAATATTTTTATTGGATGAACATTTTATTGAATACAGATTACTTTTTATAGTAAAAACTTAAAACTAACTTATTCTATTTGTATAATACTTAAATTGGATTTAAACTTCTAATTGTCTTAAATTATAATATTATATAAAGATAAAATTGAAAGTGAGTATCCTCTTTTGGCAGTCGGTTAATTACTACTTCGAATTAATCTACCAAAACTGGGATTAAAACATCACCAATTTCATGAGTCGTGGATTACTAAAGGGAAAGCTTAACACGGTTGTTTTAAAATGAGTGGATGTTGATGCGAACGAAAATTGCTTTTGTCACAACATTTTTCCAAGATACATTTTTAATGTACATTTAATCTGAGGATGAGTGACGTGGGTCCTCATTTCTCACGCCTTGGTTGGTGGAATGGTTTTGTGAAGAACATTTTATTTTTATTTTTTCATCAGATGTCAGAGATTTTTCATTTGAAAACTGGTTGTTTTTCCCACTCAAAATGTATGGAACTAACTGGGTTGAAAGTTGAAGCTTGTACTTATTTATTTTTTCAATTTGCCTGTTTCTTTTTATTTTATTTTCCGAGGCATTCTACTTATATTACTAAATCATAAGTTTGTAAAGATTGATGAATGACTGGATAATACTAGCAAAAGTGGAGGTATATCCCAATGGTTCCGTACACAAAGGGTAAAACAGGACCCTATTACTAACACCCCGCTGTCTGTCTGTCTGTCCGTCCGTCTGTCACCAGGCTGTATCTCATGAACCGTGAGTTAGATAGTTGACATTTTCACAGATGATGTATTTCTGTTGCTGCTATAACAACATATGCTAAAAACAGAATAAAATAAATATTTAAGGGGGCTCCCATACAACAAACGTGATTTTTTGCTCGTTTTTGCTCGATATTGATAACGGCAACAGGTAGACGCTTGAAATATTCACTGAATATTGAGTTAGTTTATTCAATTTAAAAATAAATAATTAAATTAAAATAAAATTAATATTTAAGGGGGGCTCCCATACAACAGATATGATTTTTTTGCCGTTTTTATAGATATTGGCACGGAAACCTTCGTGCGCGAGTCCGACTCGCATTTGGCCGGTTTTATTTGTTTATCATAAAAAACATGAATTAATATTTTTTTAAATGACACATGCCATTACTCACTATTATACAACATAATATTACGCAAACTACATAAAAAATCTAATAATAAATGCAATCAAATTACCTCAATTATTATTATTGCGACAAGGCCGCCGGTTGTCACATTAGTTTTGTAAGATCTCTGTAAAATCGTTTTTTGTATAATAGTGTACAATAAAGAGTTTATCTATCTATCTATCTAAAACAGATGCAACTCTAAAGATAACAAATAGCTGCAAAGCGCAAAGTAAAGTTCCGTACTTACCCTTCATAATTTATGTGAACTTAAAACAGGGTCTCCTGTTTGATATCATGAACTTACTTAGTTATCTTATGTTAGTTTAATAGTTATTTGTTATACAAGAGTGCAAAGTTGCTTTTTAACCGCGTGCTCAATTTTGATGACCGAGCAAGCGAAGGATTCTAATTTGAATCACGAGCGCAGCGAGTGATTTTAAAATTAGAATCCTGAGCGTTAGCGGCAATCAAAAGAGCACGAGGTGAAAAATCTTTGCACTTGAGTGCAACATGTAACTTTTCATCCCACCTCAGCGAGGAAATGACTAAATGCAAATAAAAAAAAACATTTACAATCACAAGATACTTTTATTTCAGTTTAGGTATTAACTACTACATTATGGTAAGTATAACAGAATAATTTTTAAATTATAACAAATAATACTTAGGTAGGTATAATGGTTGATGACCAGATAAGGCTCTTTTTAAAAATGCCACTAATTTAGGATAGGTGTCGATATGTATATATTTTTTCATCTTTATTGTTGCTTTTAGCCACAGAATTCGCCCTATTACATAGGACCCAGAAGGATAATCTCCATACAAACCGCCTTTTAAATTCGGGCCAATTTTATTTTTTCAATTTGACACTTCATTTTTTTATAAATTTATTTTTAACCGTAGATACACGTCTATTTGCCAAATTTATCTACAAAGTTGCCTTTAAAAAGGATATCTCCCGATTTGATCGGGTAATCATGATTAAAGTCAGAATGGTCCATGGGAGATTCATACAATCATATAACTGAAATAATAGTAACTTTGAAGTCTGTTGTTTCAGTTTTTTAAACTATAAAATTATTATATTTGTTATTTTGACCGAAAGTTAGGTATAAACGTAAAATTTTTGTCGGTTACACGTTTATCACGGTCAAAATATCACATATAAAATAACAGCTACTGTTAATACATTGTAATAGTGTTCTTATGACTCTGAAATCAAAAATGAAATCAGTAATTTAAATAATTTTATATAGGGTGCCGCGTGCGAGCGAAACAGGCAGCGGTGCCACTTTCATCACTTTATAAAAGAATCTAATGTATTTTTATTTTGTAAATAAAAAATACAGTTCATGATGATAGTATTTATTAAATAAGTTTATACATGCAATTTACAAATTGTGACGTCATATAACTGATGTCACAACGGCAATGAATCGACTAATACCTCATTCATAAAAAAATAACTCAGTAGCTCAGTAGAAGTCATTCGCAGTTATTTTTTCCAATAAACTTCATTTCATTTCAATTTGACTCTGATATGTCATATTTTATTTTAGTAAACTTTAAGCCGACCTTAACACGGACTTTGAGTTGAACGATCTGTTGAGAAGAATAAGAGTCAAAGTAATTGTGACTGGAAAGACTATATTTTTATGCTACGGCGAAACATACGTGTGTGTGTTTGTGTGTGATAAATGTGTACATAATGTAGGTTAAGATCACGAAGGTTCTTTTTGCTTTCGCATCAGTTGACAGTCAGGTAAACATATATTACGTTTTTTTTTGTTGGAGTGCACGCCCAGCTATACACGCAGCCCAGGTAAACATATATTACGTTTTTTTTTGTTGGAGTCCACGCCCAGCTATTTCATTCGGAACTTCATTTTTGAAAATAGGATAAAACAGCAAATGTTTATTTTATTATAGCAGAGTTCCTACATTGTGGTTAACGTAGCACTATTTTTTGTCCTCCGTATTCATTAACACATTACTGCCTCTCGAAATCTAATGGATTTATCACAATACTTAGGTATGTATGTCAATGGTTAATTCGTAGCACCAGTAATGGACCAAATTAATTTGTTTAAATTCTACTGAATAAATAAATTTTCACACCTATTTACAAACAATATAGTATAGGTAAATACAAATGATACAGGGAAATTGAGAAAACATATACTGGCAATACTGAAATAAATAAATAAAAAACCTAATGACAGACCAACCAGAGATAGACCAAGAGGTATTAAAGTATCGATATCGATAAGTAATTATAGGTACCAATTTTTTCTTTTGATTTTTTTTGTAATGTTTCAAGAAACATCGTTTTATTAGGGTTCCATAGTAACTACGGGGAACCCTTATAATTCCATCATGTCCGTCTGTCTGTCTGTCCGTAATAGTCCGTATGTCACAGTCATTTTACTCGGAGACTATTAACCCTATAAAAACAAATTTTTATACATAATTGTGTTTTGTGAGCCGCTACAAAATGCCGTAGTAAAATTTTCAAAAAAATTTAAAATAGAGATTGGGTTTTTCATATATACAATAAAGACTGGATCATAAAAAAAAAACATTTATCGTAAATCAAATACCATGTTTCACGTACAAAGGTTAGCGACATAGCACAGCTGATTAGCAAGTTGAAGTGGCAGTGAACGTAGAAATTATGGCCAATGATGCTGAAAAGTTCTCGAGTGGACACCACTCCCCGGCAAGCGTAGCGTAGGAAGACCAGCCACGAGATGGACAGATGAACTTATACAAGTGGCAGGAAGATGTTGGATGCAAGCCGCTTCCAATCGGCTTTTATAGAAATCCATGGGGGAGGCCTATATCCAGTAGTGGACTTCTTATGACTGAGATGATGATGATGATTCACATATCATAATTATTATAGTTTACAAAACTAGAATAACCGACTTCAAAATTCGCAATTTTGTTTTAAAAACCAAACTACTGACTGATTTTGAGATTTGAAAGGAATTTTAAATCAATTTAAATGACGAAATCATGCGGGCAACACATAAGAAAAATATAAACTAACTGATAATCTCGTTTTTTGAAGTGCGTAAAAATAATTGTTATCGATAACTTATATTACATCCACCCATCTCTAATTCTTTGCAGTAATTTGTATTAATAATAAAATCAATTTATGAAATGAAATGCTTAAATGCTTTTTATACTAATATTCGCGATTGTTATTTATTGAAATGAAATAAATTTCAACGATTTCATCGCGTATATTTCACATAATTTAAGACCCGATTTTTCAAACACTGGACCATCCGTGGTCATAGGTGAGACACGAACATACGCTACAAATACGTAAAAATTTGTTTCATTTCGCTTTTTATACTGTTAGAAATATATTTTTGCTACTTAGAGATGGAAGGTGAAAATTATTTCCGTAGTTTTTTAAAGAAGTTTGTAATTTTTACAAGATTGTTTAACACAGTTCACCATCTTGGCACCGTAAGATTGAGAAGTGATTGCGATGAGATGACGTTTAAGATTAAATGACGTTTGTGACCTGTCATTAGCAAACACCTGATTTTGGTGTTAAGTTTTTGGAACAATATTTTGTATCGCATTAGGAGTCTTGTAAGTCTTTGCTTTTAGCATTGAATACGTACTCCATAGAGAGCTTGATTTCTTGGTTTTGGATAATTCAATAAAATATGCCAGCAAAACGTTTTGGGAGAAAGTTTTGGCTCCTTTAGCTAGTCGCCACGTGTTAAACATATTGTACTTACTGTTTCAAATACTTCTCGCGTGATTGTTGAGGGAGAAATCTCATTTGCGCATTATTAACAGTTTCAGTCAATTCTGTTGGCGTCAAATACACTTCTTCGTCGCTAGAATCACTCATTTTAGGTATTTCACTTGTTTTCAAAAATCTTGTTTTTAACCAAAGGTTGTAACAAAATGTCGTGAAAAGAAAATGGCACGCGCAAAGCAAATAAAAAAAAGTACACCAAGAAGGTTCGGAGTCTGAGTTTTTAACAAATTAAAAAAGGTTGTATGATAAATTCGGCACCATGGAGGTAGAAGTAAATAGGTTTAATGATGTTTTGAATTCACAAACTTAGTGCACACGATGTTCTAAATTTGAATTTACTTTATCCTCTAGTTGATAAAAATGGCTTTTGCATTCAGATATCAAAGAGCAAAAATACTCTTTCAGAGATGGGGGGATGAAAATGAAATTTGCTCGAAATTTTCATTTCTTACGTATCTAAGTATTTTTTTAAAGTTTGTTGTTGTTCGTTAATTTGTAAAGCCTACATAGTCTATATATTGTTATCCTTTTAATTTCGTCATATAAGCTACAGATGGACAGATGGACGGACAATGGACATGGTGAAACTATAAGGGTTCGTAGTTGACTACGGAACCCTAAAAATAAGACATAAAGATAGGCCCAAATGTTCAAGTTAGTACGACTTAGCAAGGTACCCAGCATGCTCTTAGCAATGCCTTTCACCATCATTTTATAAATGATATTAAAATAAAAATAAAATCATTGCTATATATTATAAGTGAACTCGTTACGTATTCTGTTTTTAAGTACCTACCAATTTATATTTCTCACTTTGGTTAGGAACGTAAAATTTCTTTATCTGTTCTGCTAAAACAAGTTATGGATTTTTTGTGTTCTAGATCTATTTACCTATTTAAAACTATACGTTACAGTTCACTTGAAAAAAACATAAAAAATAACTATACTATCTACACATTAAGACTATTAAAAAAAACAATTTTTAAATATATATAAACAAATAAAATAAAAACTTACTCAAAAAGTCCACTGGTAGTGGGAAAAGTGGCAAGAATACTGGCAGCATTGCCACGTTGGATGGCAATGCTTACTTTTTGAGCAAAGTAGGAGCCAGCATTCTGGTCACTTGTCACCTCTACCAAGCGTTTGGCTATTTCCCTGTATAAACTCTGAGCGGCTGGACCCCATGAACCTAATGTTTCGACCCCAAACGGCACAAACATGTACATCCGGTCTAAATATGCATATTTGCGCCGTTTGAGGTTTTCTGCTTTTGTTGCGGCAGCGCCAGCTTGTTTGCTAGTCTCTTTACCTATTTTGTGTTTCACTAGCTGTTTGTCTTCCGAAAAGCATTAATAAACAAAGAATATGCCAATCTCTATACAGTGTGAAATTTTATTCATGAGTATCCTTTATTCATGCTACTAAAAACTACGGGTCACTCACGTCTGTTTTAAGTCGAAAATCCGACTATAGTTTCAACCACATTCGGCGGTCTTTTTCAAAGGAGCAGCGCTAATGTCACTCTCGGTCGGTGACGCACCTCGCACTCAACAAACGTGAGTGACCCGTAGTTTTTATTTAAAATGTGTGAAAACCATGTTAGTTTCCTAAGTTTGTCATATTTAAAAATTATACACAGCGGATGTGGATTATTTGAAAATATGTAAGTAAGAATCGCCTGAAGATGGAAAGCCGGAAAACTCAAAAGAGCTTTATACAAGACTTGACATCTCCAATTCTACTAAAATATGTAACAATAGAATGAAACCTATTTAACAGATTCGAGAACATCAATCGATGTTTGAATTCGCAGCTTCGCCAAGAGCTATTGAAATGAAACGTCTTTGGATATTCAGATCACTTTGCCAATTTCCAGTCAATTAATTTCGGTATACGATCTAATCACACTTATGCTCTGTTTTCGCGAATAACACGCCTACTTGCGATAATAATACGATTTACAAAATTTTAAAACTTAGTTTATGAAAATGGCAAACAGACTTAAGTGAGCAGGCGCGTGAAAAATTATTCATACAGATTTTAAAAAAAAGTATAAGTTGGAGTAACAGTTAATTTAAAAAAAAATTAATCCTATACATTTATTTTGTTTTTAATTCTTACTTGCTAAATTGAGCTTGACTACAAGTACAAATTCATGCAATGATAAGCGAGACTGTAATCTACAATGAAGTGTGTTTACGTAAAACTAATTCACTTGCTTCGTTTGTTGTATGGGAGCCCCCTTAAATATTTATTTTATTCTGTTTTTTAGTGTTTATTGTTATAGCGGCAACAGAAATACATCATCTGTGAAAATTTCAACTGTCTAACTATCGCGGTTCATGAGATACAGCCTGTATGGTGACAGACGGACGGACGGACAGACGGACGGATAGACAGCGACGTCTTAGTAATAGGGTCCCGTTTTTACCCTTTTAGGTACGGAACCCAATAAACGGCTACCAATCCAACCAATAGTTTTATACCAATCTTCTTAAAAAAACACACATCAATCGGTCCATCCGTTTAAGAGCTACTGTGCCACAGATACACACGTTCAAGTTAAACACCCCACGTTTTGAATCGGGGATTAAAAATTGATATGCCGCCAATAGACGTCGTCATACACCACTGCGAAAGCTCTAAAGCAAACAGAGATGCCAATAATTGGATTTAGCAAGATTACAGGAGGACGGCACAAACTAATCACGAGTAGTACTAGCTGGTATTGTGTCGGAGGTTTGTACGCCCCCGTGTTCGGTTAAACAAATTCGGGGCTAGTTTCGGTTGTTACACTCCATTGTTGCTAACTGCTGTTAATTTATTGAATGGCCGAGCCATTGTTGCCTTCAAGTAGCTGGCGATTTAAGCAAAACTCGTGCAATTATTATCTGTGTTGGTTAAATGATGTCGGATACCAAATTATGCCAGTTTGTTTCAGTTGACGTTCATTTGTGTTTGGTCTAGGTTCAGTTAATTTAATGAATATGTACGTCAAGTTAATAAGCGCTCATTAATACCTACCGATTTAGGATTCCGTGCCTCATAATAAAAAGGGTCTAATTTTTTGAGCTGTTATTTAAATATTCGAGATGTTATTATGATCAGTTCAAAAACATATTGAGCAGTTATTTAATTTAATGGCGGTTGATTAATTATTGCGACAGTAAAACATGGACAGTAATAAAAAATCAATTAGTCGGTTATTTTATCATACAATGTCAATTCTAAAAATAATTGAGCAGTCCAATAACTGAATGAGCGGTAAAAATGATGGAAAGTTATCTATGTATATAGGTATAAGCAATAATTTCTTCAGAGATTAGGTTATGTTTTTTTTTTAACAAATTTATAGATAATATTTTTTACCGCCCATTTAATTATTTTCCTGCTCAATTATATATTCACTGATCCATTTAATTAATTTTTATTTTTCATTTTTGTTTACTTTACTGCTTAGTTTTAACTGCTGAACTAGTTATTAAGCGTGCCATTTATAATTTTTAACTTACCAAAACTGCTATTTACAACTGCCTCTTTAAATCAGTGCCTAATAAAAATAATGTTTTCTACCAAAAAAGCTGTTTTATAGCTAAATATTAACCGATAGTTTTTTTTTCCAATTTCGTCCAAAGTTAAGAAAATAAAAATAATAATTTTGAAAAAATCAAACCGTTGAGCCATAGCCATTAATGATTCCAGCCATATAAAAAATAATTATTGGAATAGGGTAGAAAACAGTTTTCATATTCTGTAGTAGGTATGAAAAATACGTAATTTACTGGGGAAAGCTGCCGCGACAACAATGCTTTTAATCAGTAGAATGACGGACTCCTGCGAGTTTCAAGTAGCCATGTAAAGTAGAATATCATTTATTTGGGGAATTCCACTTGAACCCTCTGGGTCTTCCCCCAAGTGGATTTTTCCCTCTTCGTCCCCCGGTTAATGGATAGGGGGACGACGGCAACTTTCGTGACCGTCGTATCCAAGCATCGGATTGCAAACCATCACTAGATCACAGATCGTATATTATTGCACTGATGTCAATGAGCAATATCAGCATAAAACTTGAGTATAACAGGTATTATATCCAAGATTTTGATGTTTGACCATATAAATACCGCAGGAAGTTAAATAAAAATCTTTTATGAATACCAAGTTTATTTCCATAATATTTCAACAAATAAGAACACAGCTGGCGTTGTAAAGTATAAAATACTTGGTTATACGAAGAACATCTTAAACAGTTTAAAAAGTTCGCATATTGCATTCCAATCGCCTACCGCAGATCCGCGCCCCAACTGAGCCCGCTTTTAGAACAAAATTTCACCAGGCGAAGCTTTTACTTCAATTCATTTTACATAGTGATCTTATAAGTAGCTTTTAATATCTGAAAATTGTGAACACTTCTTATATACTCCTGTATAATATTTTGAACATAATTAGTATGTAATTTGTATTAAATTTATAACGGAACCTATTCCACGAAGTATTTAATACGGGTCCTGTGGGATATCACTTAAAAGTTAAAAACGAGATGCGATCTTACCATTGAGCTCAAATTGAGCTTGTAAAATATATAAAAAATCTGAAACAACTGATTTCAAATTTCAATCAACAGCGACACTCTCAAACACACTCTCATATAATTGTAAATTACTTACTGACCCAAAACCATGGAGTAAATCTAATTCATCATCCTTGCTCAAAACTATATTTGTTCGAACCGTAGACCGAGTAGTGGGTAGTTTTATCCTATATTAAAAGATTTTACGCCCCAATCTGGAGTTTGGCTGCAATGCAAAACTATCGAACCACCAGCGCACGGCGCGTGAACGTAAAAATAAACTGAAATGCTTGCACAATGTGCATCGACACTAAAACTATGACTAGATCCCCTATTACGGATCTTTGTTCGGGATTTGTGAGTGGAAAAATGCTTGTGTTATTAGTATAAAAATATTTAAACACTCCGGGCTTATAACTTTTCGAAATATAGTGATAATGTAGGTCGACTGGGCGACCGCGCCCCGTTCGAATTTTTTATGACTTAAAATCCGGGTAAGTCTATTTGGGGCCTAGCTAGATCGATTTCTCGACCCCGCATCTACGTACATACCTAATTTTATCAAAATCGTTGAAGCCATTTCCGAGTTCCTTATTATATACCTATAGGTATATTTTTATACAAAAGTTGGTCGTTTAAAGTATGGGGTATATAAAGCTCTTACGTTGTTAAGATACAGAGATCATTGATTTTTATAGAAAAGTGATCTTAACAAAAGGATACTTCCTATATAAGCGATCTTCTTTTCAACCAATTTCATAAAGGAGGTGTTCAATTTGGTTGTATTATTTTCTCCGTTTATAACCGCATTATTCTGTTGTTGTATATCAATGGATTTTTTTCATTTTAAAGGATGTACTTTCAGATTGATCCCATCGAAATTTTATCAAAATCTGTTAAGTAGTTTGGTTTTTAAAACAAAGTAACTGGTATCCAAGTAATCGAAATTGAGTATTTTGAAGTATTTTTCGAATCCCACGGCACGCACCTCTGTCTTTTCGAAGTTATGTGCGTATTGTTGATTGCCGCCAACTTCAAACGGTGAAGGAAAACATCGCGAGGAAACCTACATGTCTGAGAGTTCTCCATGTTCTTGAAGATGTGTGAAGTCTGCCAATCCGCACTTGGCCAGCGTGGTAGAGTATGGCCTTATACTTCTCACAATGAGAAGATGACCCCAGCCCAGCTGTGGGACAGTTTGCACAAACAGGTCTGATGAAAAAAAAGTATATTTCAGTTTTTTAACTATAATAACACTACTTACGGAATCCTACCATGTATACCGTAGGCAATAAGAGGCATACATACCTACAGTATTAATTCAGTACCTACTACCACATAATGTAAACACTAACAACATGCCTACTTACTCGGAAAAACACATACGTGTGCCTGTAGTTATACCTATGTACATACGTTCCGTGACCTTTTCCGAAGCAGTTATGGCAGAAGCGAGTTGCCAATGCAAAATAGTAGGCGTTAAAAAAATAATGTTTATAAACTTTATACGCTCCCAATTATTTTAGAGCCAACCAAAACATTGTTGATATAAATTTAGATATTCGTATACGGGGTGGTGTGAGAAGGACGGTGGTATTATCCTCTTCCTAAACATACTTATGTTACATTATAACCTAATGCGACATTAGATATATCTTTGTTTATAAATCTGGCATAATATCGCATATTATAGATAGATAGATAGATAACACTTTATTAAAAACTACATGATAACAAAAAACAAAGATAACATTAAAATACTTAAGGCTAGGTTTTTAATTGGCGGCCTTATCGCTTAGAGCGATCTCTTCCAGGCAACCATGATATAAACATATCAACTTCCTAATTATTACAGGTCGAAAGATGTGGAAGTTTATTTAAATGTATAATTATCTATGTACAGGCAGGATATATAGACAGCGTATATTATAGGAATAAACTCACGCACCTCTGAGTTGAGCCTAAAAAGAAACTTATTTTTTCGGTTGAAAGTTCCATATTTAAGCTGCGTAGGTAAATACGGAATCAAAACGCTTTATACGTGCGAAAATAACAGAGTTCTAAATAAAGAACTAACAAAAATAGAGTAACCTTGTATTATTTTCATTGAAATTCAAAAACCTTTCAAGTCATAATGACGGGCCGCGATGTCTGAGAAATGGAAATTTTAATTATTTCTATCTGCTTAGTATTCAACCCGAGGACGTCAGACTGCGATCAAAGAACTTTGAGACGTACTAAATCTTTAACAGCTCTGACGTCACTATTATAACGGGTAGGTATTAACTTGTTCTCATAGAATATTTTAGTGCCATGCCCTAGTCCATCACAATGGCTGTGGCTCAGCGCTAGATTAGCGCCGTGTCGCTTTTTACAGGATTTCATTTATGACATCATGCTGTCATTAACGTTCATTTTCACATTTCCGTATTAACTAATAGAAAAAACTAAAATCGGTATGTTAGTAAGTGTATCATCCAGTTCGCAACCTGTACAAAGTACATCTACTCTACTGTACTGTACAAACACTCTACTGTACAAAGTAGTCTACTGCTGAATTATTTTCTTCTTCAACATTCAATTTTATTATTTTCTTTGGAGGGGGGGATAACAGGGGTTCGTGGAGCCAACAGTTTGAGAAACCGTGGCTTAGAACATATAATATTACTACGTACCTATAAGTTGCGGTCCAACCACTGGTCTGGCCGAAGGCATTCTTATACACAACGTGCTCAAACACCATGAAGAGTTAAATGTTGTGCATTCAGAGTACGACGCTATTATGTCAACTAAATTGTTTTAATGAGCTTTAATGAATACAAAAAATTGAATTACAATTTAAAGTAATGTATTACTATGTATGATAAATCATACATAAATACTAGTAATAGTAGACGTAGTCTAGTGCTTAGTAATAAACTAAGCAAATAATGCGAATTTATAACTCGTGTACTACTGAACCCTAATAAGAATTATCTTTCTTGAGCAATCGGATAAATTTAATCTTGTCGCAACTAACTTGTAGAATTTCAGACGGATTGTTATTTGTGCGAAAAAAAAAATTGCTGCGTTTGGAAAGTTACAAAAAGTTACCTTTCTTTTGTAACTGCCTTTTATCAATTCATGATGTCTCTATAATTTGCCCTACCAACAATACTCCTAAACATCGGCCGTCGTTTCATAAAAAAAAAAAAAAATATCACAAATACTGATGATGGCCGATGGGGCCGAAAGGTTATCGAGTGGAGACCACGCACCGGCAAGCTCAGCGTAGGAAGACCAGCCACGAGATGGACAGATGACATCAAACAAGTGGCGGGGAGACGCTGGATGCAAGCCGCTTCCTATCGGACTTTTTGGAAATCCATGGGAGAGGCCATGTCCAGCAGTGGACTTCTTATGGCTGAAATGATGATGATGATGATCACAACCTCCGTTAATGTGAATATGAGTGAACTGTATTAGAAAACAACACCATTCTGTAAACTGGCTTGCTACTTGCTGACGGCTGCGAGAAACCATCTTGACTGAACAATTATTAAAGTAGGTACCTACAATTAACAAAATAACACGACCTTGCCTGAGTGTTAAAATTAGGCGTTGATATTTCACATCACGTAAGAAGGAATCGTGTCAAGGCCCTTTAGTTCGAGATAACACATAAGCGGTATTAAAATGTAATTTTCCACTAATGTGTATGAGAGCTTACAGTGGGCGTCGCGCGCCCAATATGGAAACCACCCTCGCAGAATTTGATATGCGGTACCAACGGTGACATAATCGAGTTAATTAATGAAATCTCTAGACGGGATGCGTATGAAGCAGGGTTGCCAAATAGAATAAACAAAATAAACGAATATTCTCTCAAGCCGGGTCTACAGCCATGTCGTTCATAGCCTAATATTATGTCTGTCAAGTTACTTATGTATAAAATCTCAGAATTTTTTATTTGATCAGGAATGATAAAACCGACGAAGCGTTACATTACGTTGACTGAGATTATTTTAGTACTTACATAAATCAAATTATAGACGCAACTACAATAAGTTAACTGAATTGAAACTGTTGATAAGACATAAATAAGTTACACAATCTAAATGTTAAAAAGTTAGATTATGTAGGTACATAATTGATTCCTGTAACAAAATATTATGTGTTGCGTGAGAAAAAAGAAAACCGAGATTTCGCAGAATGTATAATAATACTGTATGGTTATGGACACTCTGTTACCTGAGTAATATGAAAAGACAAGCATTACACATTAGTAATTTAGTAGGGTGACTCCTACGCATGAGCATTTATTCAAACCGCTAAACAAGCATTGAAATATTCGTAGAACACAGCGAGTATCTGATCACATGGCCTCGTGCTAACGTGAGGTTACTCTCTATTTACTTAAATTAGTAATACCCATAATGTGGATCCGGCTTTAGTAGGGCCATTAATATACTTAGTTTTTACTCAAAACTAAGTATATTAATGGCCCTACTACTGGCAAATATCGAAAACAGGAACCCACGTATAGGGTTGAAATACTGAAGTGCCAACACAGCTGGCAACCCTGGGAGCCGAGTATGGTGGTGCGTGAACTCTGCCGTCTTTGCCTAATTGGATTGCCGTCTTTATCTACGTTATTTACATATATGATGCGGACGATACGACTGTCTCGTATTTTGTAACATACGCTCTGGTTGTGAGTTGTGACTCTGAAATATTCATGATTTCTGCGAGCAAATTGCTTATTTCGAGGTAAATAACTCATGTTCTAATATTACTTCATATGTTTAAACATTTTGTTTCAGATTATGTTGGCGTTTACTCTGTTTACTTGTTATTTTTAACATATCGTCGTAGCTAAAATTGAACATGTCTTTCTACTACTTTAACTGTACATTTAGGTACTTATTTACTTTATTAAAGTACTTTAAAAAAATATCCCTTAAGTACAGAAATATGTTCATGGTGTCTAATCCTAACTAATAATTATGGTACCTAATAATGAAAGCCAAAGTAACTATATGTGTCTATTTGTTTGTTACTTTTTCAGATCCAATAAAGCTGAATCAATCAATAAGAATATTGATAGCTTAAAACCTGGAGATAGACATACGCTGTATCATCTTTATAGTCTCAAACCTCAGAGCACAGCTAGTAATAGTAGTAAAGTAAAAAACGGAGGAACAGATGTGTTTAGAAAAGCAGAAAACACTATCGATCGATTTTTCAAAATAAATAAAATTTTAATCAAAATCACTTTATCCCTTATGAATTAAGATTACACAAACAGGTACACAAATACATGTTAAACTTATACTATGCCTATACGTAAACCGTCTGTTTCCGTCGGGAGTTGAAAAATTAGGCCAAACTCGACGAGTCCATTTGCCATCTGAGAGTACCAATTTCTATTTTCCGAATCTCTCTCATATCAACAACGTCATCGTATGTAGATGTGTATATATAATGGATAGCATTGTTGGTAAATCCATGAACTCTATCTTGTAGGATCTATTTACAAAGTCACAAGAAATGCACACACCTATATTTTGAGGTCTGCTAAAAACTTATATATATATACGGTATACTTAAAAAAAACAGTTTATAAATGACGTAGTTATGCAGTAATAAACATACAGCCGAATCGAGAACCCCGTGTTTTGAAGTTTGTTTATAAAATAATCGCTCTTATGCAGTGGTGTATTTTGTTTTTTTTATTTAGCTTCAAACAAAAGCTTGAATAAAGCTAAGAAATAAGCTAAGAATAAGAACAATGCAGAGAGCTCAATGAAAATAGAAAACCGAAACATACAAACGTATTGCAGACAAATTCCATGTAAAGAAAGAGGAAACGCGAGCATCACTGAAATGAAAATGCTTGGTGAAATATATTTTCCTGCATGCTGAAAATGCAGATGCAGAAAATTTTTCTCAAGTTTAAAGTTGAATGTCATTCTAATACTTTACAATAACTTGCGTCAAATACAGGTGTTGCGTCCCTCTGGAATGTTATTTGTACTGGACAGTTCGGATGTATTTTTCAATGAAACTTGGCAAATAGGGAATTAGGTAGGATTCTATTTTCAGACGTCTGCAGTATGATATTGTATGTAAGTAGGCACTTAAAATATTTTATATTCTATCGATAGGTTTTAAGCTTCTATGGTTGTTGGCTTTCTCAGTGGCCTCGCTTCTTTGGAAACTACTTTGTACTTGCCATTATATTGCGAAACGGGTTTGAATATGAACTAGCTGCTGGCTCGTTGAACTCCTATTTTAATAACCTTGGGGCAGACACCGCCCTTGAATCAGTAGGTAGAGAATTGGGTTTTTTACGCAAGATAGATCTACGATTGACCACCACCTCGCGATGGTGTGGCCGAGGATGGTGTGGCATAGAAAAACATTGAAATACTGTGTTAAAATCATTACAAATTGAACTGTATTTTATGAAACTAAATATAAGGTGCACAAGGTTGGCGCTAAGTTGGCGCTAAACGTGATGTTTGCTTCTAAAAATCCAATACCACTCAAATATTTGAACAGTTCAAGACCCTGTATGGCAATGCAACGCTTTCGTCACTATGAGATATTAGATGTAACCTTTTGCTGAGAATGTAGCTGGAAACCCCTAAACCCGGAATACAACACCTCTTGTATATACATACATTTGTACATGTTGTAATGTGTGGTAACCTGCTTTGCGGTTGGATAAATAGCAAAGATGTGGTACTTCCCCAAATAATTAAATATAACTTATTGTCAATAAGTTATAATTGATTTGAGAAATTAGAAAAAAAAAATTTTCGTCGCACTATGCCCGATATGACCAGGAGCCTCGCTCCGATATTTCAAGGAGCCGGGTTGGCTCGGATAGGTAATGCTGCGGTCTTCAGTGCAGGACTTATCGCCCCCATTTCAAATAAGAATTAATTTAATCCCGTTATTGACTTGGTTACCTTTATAAGATGTTCAATTAATTGATAAAATGTTGGCGACCAACATCTCTAAGTTAACTTTAAAAAAATCTAAGAAATTTCTGAAATGCTTCTGAAATAGTTGATATTTTTTACGATTTTGTGGTCTTTGTGAAGATGAGATATTTTAATAAGCACTAAGGGTTAGAATGTCATTGACTAGGCATTAAATGTAGCTAAAGTAAGCATTCAACACTATATTTTTCAAAGCACCTATTTCCAAGTAAACGTGATTTAATATCGAATGAAGTTTCTCAATAAAACTTTCTTTTCTGACACCCACTCCAGGGTTTCTCATTTTTCGTTTTATTAGATACTTACCTCAACTTTAAGTTCGAAAGTCTCCAACTTTTAACACTGAGCGATTTTCTTTCTTTAAAAGAAAAACAAAAGAAAGTTTCAACATTGAAACTCCAAGATAAATAATTGAGTAATTTTATTTTATACTCACCTTGAAATATTAAGATAAGATTGGCAGTAGGCTGTGAAATATCATTATGCTAAAAAAAATACAGTTTATATTTTCTAGTCATGTCTGTTATACCTGAAAACAAAGGCTTTTATAGTCAATTTTGTTATAACATGTTTTTAACGGTAGATATTTGAACCCAAAGAAAATATGTTCCTCTATGTTTTTAACTTACTAGGCATTTTATTTATTTTATTTTATTCAGGAAACACACAGTATCAATTATCTAAATAACTTAAAAAAATAGGGTCACTCAGAACTATTTATAAAGCATATTTAAACAATATACCGACAAATAAATATGTAAGTAGTTATTTTCTCTTATTTCTTGCCAGTTTTATTTATGAAAATGAAAATCCCTTCGGTCACGAAATAGTTTTATTACCAGACTGCGAAAGAAGGAGGGTTATGTTTTTCGAGTGTATGTATGTATGTATATTTCTTTGGCACGCCCTAGAGCCTAAACGGCTTGTCGTATTTTTATGTGAGTGGTATCAATAGATTCGTCTTAGTCGTGAGAGTGACACTGGGTACTTCAAAAAAAAAAAAAAAGGATTTTTGGCGGTAAAAGGTAATCTCAAAAAAAAAAATACGTCGAGTGTGGTATCAAAATAAAGAATTTTTAACGGTGATTACGAATATATATATAATTTATATGTTTTATTGGAGTTTGGAATAGGAAATGCTAATAAATCACATCACACTTCACACTTATAAAATAAATGCGAAGTTTGTGTCAGTTTGTTACTTCTTCACGGTAAAACGGCTTGACGGGTTTGGCTGAAATTTGGCACACAGGTAGTTTATAATATGAATTAACACATAAGATACTTTTTATCCCGGGATTCCCGCGCGAACGGGTAAAACAGGATTAAACCTATTTCCTACCTCAAAAAATCACCGACAACTGTTCCATTATAATTGTGTTTTAAGGTAAGGAGAAGGGAGAAGGGAGGGAGAGGGGTGTTCGAGTGTATGTATGTATGTATATCTGTATGTTTCTATATGATCGCCTAAAGCCTAAAAGGGCTTGACCGATTTTGATGTGAGAGGTGTCGTTAGATTTGTTTTCACTTGCTGAATGTCATAGGCATTTTTTTAAAATAAAAATCATACATATCTCTCACAAATATAAAAAAACGCGTATTTTTTATAACTTCCAATGAACTTTTTCGTAATAAACAAGTGATTTTACTAGATTTTTTTCTAAAGAATGTGCAATAATTTTTTACAGTGTATGTACGCATACTCTCTCACAAAAACGTACACTCAACAGCGTATTCAGCGTAAATAAATCGTAAGATAGGCTGCAAAAACCGCAGTCGGGTATTTTGTTTTTCTTTTAACATTGATACTTGTTATGTTTTGTTACCTCAGAACTTTCGACTGGGTGAACCAATTTTGATGATTATTTTTTTATTTGAAAGTTGGTGCTTCCCGTGTGGTCCCATTTCAATTTGGTCCAGTTCTGACAATGGCATCTATGAGAAGTCGGTTGCTTCAGTTTTTTAAACTATAAATTATTGTAGTTGCATACGATTTTCATAATCCGTAACCAGGTGAGGTTGAGACTGTGTTTCAAAATAATCCTTAGAACCGAAATATTTACAACAAATTTAAATAATTTTCTTATAAAATACCAGTAAATTCGTCCACTATCATCGTATCCGTAAGACCTTGCGGTCGGATTACGGTCCAGCTTTGGCGCTCCGAAATAAGCCTTGCTCCCAAAACTTGTACGAAATTAATTAAATAGGGCACACATTCTACGTGCGTTGGAATTTATTTAGATCGTCAATTTTAATCCATCGATCGAAATTTTGCTAAGCTTTTCGTATGCTTATTGTAAGTAGGTGTATGTTTTTCTCTTTACTTATTTTTATTGCGTATGGCAGCGTCGATGTGGTCAAAGAGACTTTCAATTAATTTCTTTTTTTACGGCACCTTAAAATTTAATTTTTCGTATTGTGTATTTTGTTCTTGCAAAAAAAAAAACTTTAATTAACTATTTTGAAATTACATTAAAATATAATACAGGCAAAAAAATATAAATCTTCTGATTTTTAGGGTTCCGTACCTCAATAGGAAAAAACGGAACCCTTATAGGATCACTTTGTTGTCCGTCTGTCTGTCCGTCTGTCCGTCTGTCGGGGTGTCAAGACCTTTATCTCGGGAACGCGTGAAGGTATCGAGTTGAAATTAAAACCATATACGCAGATCCATAGTATCTTGCTGCAGAAAGAAAAATAAAATTTCTCAGTTTTCGTAAAAAAAAAGTTACAGCCAAATATGTCGCAAAAAACGCACATTTCGACACTCACAGAGGAATCAAAACCTATGAGGTACTTCCCGTTAACCTAGAACTCTGAAATTTGGCAAGAAGCATTGTGTTAGAGTACACATATAGGAAAAAATCGGAAAACTGGTCATTTTTAATTTAATCACAAAAAAATTGTGTCGTTATGCAAGGAATGAGGGCCGAAATTTTAAAGTGAATTAACCGTATCATGTGGGGTATCATATGAAAGAGCTTAATTAGCATTAGTTAAAACAGGTTTTTAAATATTTTTACGATGTATATTTTTTGGTATAAAAAAAAAAAAAAAATGATTTCCCCCTTTTATTTACTAGTTTGTACGGAACCCTCGGTGGGTGAGTCTGACTCGCACTTGTCTGGTTTTATTTTTCATTGCATGTATTCACTTTATACATCAAGTAATATACAATAGGCTTATTGCCACTAATAACAAATTGCTTGGTTTATAGTTTCTAATTATAAATGAAGAGACGTAGATAAGAAAAAAACAGTATATTTCTCATAATAAAGATTATTAGATATTTTTAGAAAATAAATTCGTAAAAAATAGACATTAAGTCACATGATAGCGAACACCAATCAGAAAGTGTTACGTCACGGGCCGCAATTTGTTGTTGACGTTTTCGTACAACAGAGTACCTCTACCATGAGTTTTTAGCGATCCAACTCGTTAGCGAGAGCGTGAACAACTTCTATGGAAAATAGTACCGTGCTGCCAGCGGTTACCTAGAGAACTAAAATCGGCACCATGAGTCACTAAGGTAAAAAACCTATCGAAATGAAACCACTAGCGTGTAACGTTTTTAGCAATTACCATACTAAACGGTACCATGAGACACTAATTTGACAAGTGCTCTCGAGAAACACCGTCTCGATTGGTCGCAATTGTAGTAAAGTAACTCACCGGCATATTGTAGGATGAATACTTGTGAAAGTGTATTTGTTTTGTTAAAGAAATACAATAAACTGATTAATTAGTAGTGATTTATGAAATATAAATTCAAATAATGTCTGGTAAGAGTTATTTAGCATGGAATAGGTATGTTAGCGACGTCTGCATATGAAGACGAACGATGTGAACAAGGAAATTTCCATGTAATTTCCATGTGTGTTTCGCATGTTGTCCATGCGAAGGAGAATTGCAGATACACTTGCACATATTTGTGAAAATAATTATATAAAAGAAAATCAGTAAGGAGGGTTTTCGAAGATTTGTGTGACTTGGTATTACTTTCTTAGTACGCGCCCTTGAAATCTACACAAACAGTCTCACTTGAATCAAAGGTAGTTATGGTACCTAAACTTACATACATTAGGATATAAATTCCTATAAATGCATTCCTTATTGATAGGTATGGCTATTCAAGTTATATATATATTGTGTTTTATGTTTACGGTAGCTATCAGCTGTTATTAGCAAAGTCCACCATTTTTCGGAGAAGCTATAGTTATCTTTTAGGTACATAGGTGTATTTGAACAAATATAACCAACCAATTTAAATTCTGTAAACGCACTATAGAATAGGCATTGCTATGTGACGCCATAAATTAGCCGGGTTATAGTGTGAAGTTAGATACCGATATGCTTTTGTACCAACATATCGAAACAAAAACACTCGACTCGAGTTACACGTTAGCGAGCTCTCACTGGCGAGTCTGCGTGTCTCATGGTGCCGCTCTAACGTAAAGTAACTCGCGGCGCGTTTATTCACTGTCAAGTGAATCACATGAGCGGTTTTTGTCGATACCATCTCATGGTAGAGGTCAGGTTACTATGGTTACTCCGTATTGTTTTGACACTTGACACAGATGTAAACAGTTTGATTTCGCACACTGTGACGTTATTCAAGACGCCATGACACTATTCATCGTTTTCAAGGGAAATCTAATTGGTTTTATGCTTCACTTTATAAATAATATGCGCAATAAATTGCGCATTGAAATTAAATGATTTTTAACGGATTTATCGCGTATATTTTATATAAATTAATTACCTCAATCAATCGCGAAAACATTATGAAGTATTGCTTTTTTTTTCTTCTCCGCAAAAAGAAGGATAAAGTTTCAGGCTAAGGTTTCAGGTGTACGAATATTTTGTTTGATAAATATACATAATATGTATCTTCCTATTTTACCTTGTAAGTATGTGTTTTACTATCCGAGTGCCATAAGCACCATATTTTTATTGGTTAAACAACTTTTTTATTTTGTCAGAGTTAAACAATAACTTTTTATCTGACAATTAACTTATTTTTACATGAATTATTTAAGCTAAATGTATTTTCGCGAAACCAGCTGCATGAGTTACAAAAATCGTTCTTCTAGAAAAGTCGGGTATTTCGACTTATTTCAATTAATAACAAACACGAGTATAAGAAACCATCGGGATTTCAGGCACAATGACTCAGTGGAGTATGTCTGCCTTCTGACCTGTAGGTCGTAGGATCAATCTCCACCCAGAGCAAACATTTCTGCCGAGCATGGCTGTTTTTTTTGTGTGACAAAATGGTTTTACTGTGACAAAAACTAAATATTTACATAATATAAATTTAGTAAAATTAAACTAAGTTTTTGCCACAAGCCGGCTCCAACTCAGCATGGTGCCGGTTGTCGCCAAAGGGCACTGGTCTTCCGCTGGATCGGACAGGTGACGTCACGCACTGCACGGAAAGAAGTATATGTGTATTTTATCAGTCATCTGGTTCCCATACAGTTTTGCTTAGTTTAGGGCTAGGCGCAAATAGAAATATATCGACGGTTAAAAGGTAAGCGACATTTTAGTCAAAAATAAGTTATGAATGCTATCTTTACTTAAAATTTACCACTTTTTCATTTAGCTTTCATAACAAATTTTTGACTAAAATGTCGTTTATTACCTTTCGACTACAATGTCGCTTATACCCTATTACCTTTTTACCGTCGATTTTTTATTTATTTATCTGTCAAATGGAAAAAAAATAAGTTCATAATCCTTTTAACCGTTCATATTTATTATAGGTAGTGGTATATTTTATCCAGTGGAGCCTGTTTACCCGGTCCGTATAATGAGCGGGATCCATCAAAGGTGAGCATGAGCTGGGCAGGCGTGCAATTGATGGATGATTCTGCGCTGGGTTTAATTGAGCAATCAGTTGCGCTGGCTTATTTCTACTCACTAGTGCTTTGTGTTAGAGTTGTATTATATCTCTGGGTTTGACAGTCTATTTGATATTTCTTACAAGTTTATCTATATATACATTACTTTGTAAGTACTATGTTAACTTTAAAGTACATTTATGAATAAAGAGAAAATTATGTTTATAACAGTTTGAATTGATTTTTGGATGTATGTTATTATTATTTTTTTGTTTTCATTGTAACTTTTTTGTAACTGTAGAAAATGTGCAATTAAAAAAAAAACTAGATTCAAACTACAGGTCAAATACGCCTTGGTTAAATCAGGAAGATGTACTTAGCACCTACATGTAAGTATACGTACACGTCAGTAGATGTAAGTCAGTTCTGTGTTCCCTCAAATCTCTTAAACAATTGATCCTGTATTGATAAGTGCGGTGTAAATTGACGCACCTTACATTTAGTGTGTCGTAGGTTACATCATTTCAGTATTTTTTTTAATGAATTTAACCTACAGTAAAGCGAGAAAACATGCATCATATTTTATTTAAGAACGTAGCGTTTGCGTCTCGTTTATTACAACTTATTAGCTTATCTCTATATACATATAAATCAATTGCTGTTCGTTTGTCTCGCTAAAACTCGAGAACAGCTGGGCCGATTTAGCTGATTTTGTTTTTGAAATGTTTGTCGTAGTCCAGGGAAGGTTTAAACGTTGAGAAAATATCGGGTCCACTCATTGATAGGTGATACCGGGTTATCTAGTTTAGAATACTTTTTTCAGCACTTATATGCGCATCAGCTGCATATTCTAACCCCACCCTATCTAATATGGTTTGAAGACTTAAAACTAGACGATAACAATTAGTCTTAAAAACCCAGCTTGTGAATCATATCTAATATCGGAAACTTAAATCCGTCGTGAATCGTACCTTATTCCTAAAATTTCCACTGTGCAGCATAAATCAAGCACATTATCTCTACACGAGTACGTTTGACTTACGCGAAAGTTTTTGCGATATTACACAACACAGTCCCGAACAACGAGTCGTGATTGATGTGTTTTCGGTAAGCGAAATTTAATGGTTTGCTATTCGGTTTGTGTTAGCAAGTTAATGTTCACTCTAGCTGTTTCAACTGGCACGAATTTAAATTCGATCCCTGGCGTAAATTGTTCGACTCAAAGTTACGGCAGTTGACATGCGAGTAGGTCTTCTATTTCCAGTTGACATGCGAGTAGGTCTCCTATTTCCAGTTGACATGCGAGTAGGTCTCCTATTTCCAGTTGACATGCGAGTAGGTCTCTTATTTCCAGTTGACATGCGTGTAGGTCTCCTATTTCCAGTAGACAGGTTAATATTTACAACCTGTATTTTTGACGTGATAACGTCTTATAAATCGATGAACGCCGGCTGCACGCACGAAAAAGCATGACTCATTGTCACGTTCCGCCTGAGCCGAGCGTGCAAGCGAGAGCGCGGAACAAGCGATAGAGAAGCATGATCGGCCTAAGCGTTCGACTTGTGACGCATTGTTATCACGTAAAATTATCGTCCGTAAACCGACTTCACAGACAACTGTTTTTTTTTTAGTTTAACGTTGTAGTACGCTTTTCCATATAAATAGGAGAAAACTGGTTTCTACCCCCAAACATCATTCAATTTCAATGATTTTTTTTATCTGATGGAAATCTTCCTTATAACTCCGAAGTTAAAAAATTAAAAGTTATTCTTTTGAAAAAGCAAAACGCAGAAAAACCACCGAAGTTGCAACCAATATAATAATTATAGTTAAATAGTTTAAAAAACTGAAAAAAACGACTTCAAAATACGCAATACAATACTTATGTACGACTTGCTGTTCACTTTTCTACAGGCATTTCGACTATTCATTCATTTATTGACATTATTCTACCAGTTATTTTGTTATAAAAACCAAAGTATCGCACAGATTTTGATAAAATTTGTATGGGACCATCCCTGAAGTATGACCTACCAAATAAAAAAAACATTAAAATCAATGGATAATTGGCCGAGTAATCGGTAAACAAACATACAGACCGAATTGACAACCTCTTTCTTTTCGGAAGTCGGTTAAAAATAAAATCGAAAGCGGATAATATTTAGGGGTAAAAAACAGGTTTCTGCTGTTGTATGAAAAACATGTACTTAGCTTGTTATTTTCCTGACACAACAACTACGCATGTCATGAGCCGTTTTTATACCATGACTTACGAATTTTGGGAATTCATGAAAAAATGGTTACTTTTTTAATGCGAACTTAAGAAATATAAACCATAACACATTAAAGTTGCCTGGAAAAGATAGCTTTTTACGATAAGACCACCAATTGTTACACTAGTTTAGTATTGCTCTCTTCTTATTGTAATTTTATGCTGAGTACAATAAAGAGATTATTATTTATGGCAACAGGAGGTTTTTAACGCGAATCACTCCGCGTTTAACTACCAACTCCCCAGTTGGAAAGCGACACGCGACGATGTGATCGGAGATGAAGCACGCAGACTTAAAAAATATATCTATTCGCTAAATACTAATAATATGAATACCTATTCAGTTAAAGATATCTTACGATAACCCGTGCTCAGGAGTTTAAGAAATTGTTTAGGCAGCAAAACATATTAAGAACACTTTATTATATATGTAAGAGAAGACGCGTTCACGAAATACAGTGAAAATGTATTCGTAGTTTAGAAGTGAAAAGCTTCTTAACCGTAAAATTACCTTAAAATTTTAAAACCTTAAAACTTTGAACCTTAAATTTTTTGAATTAATAGGCACTTATAAAGCAAAATACATAAACCTTATTTTACTTTTTATGCAGTCGGGTGAAAAGTACCTACAATACATAGGTAATAATATAGGTGGTAAAACTTTGTTCGTACCGTAATCGTTGAGTGGCGTCTTCAAAGCCTCTAAGTTTTCGAGTGAAAATCTTATACCTACTTACTCAAATCATCGTTCGAGAATTACCTATTGTGTATATTGTATTCCACAGGTACAAAGCAGGCGTTTGAATCTGTATGAAGCAATACTTCACGTATTATATGAAGCAGAGTCGTTTATTGTATGAAGTAGGTATGAAGAGGCACACGTGCATGTGATGTGAGGTGACAGATGTCTGCTCGAACGAGCGAGGTGGAAATATATTCATACAGGCGCGTGTTAAAAGCTTTTTTGATTGTTACAGACCGTTCCAGATAATATACCACTATTATAACAATGGTATCGAGTCTAACAAAATGTCTGGTTTTAAAATTAAATTAGTTGTTTTACCCGACTGCGCAAGAAGAGGGCTACGTTTTTCGAATGTATGTTTGTTTGTTTCTATATTGCAGAAGGACATATGCTATATTTTATTATCATCATCAATTCGTCATCATCACTTTTCATCACTACACGGGCGAAACCGCGGGGAGCAGCTAATAATATCATAAATATAAGCTTTTAAATTGTTAAAACATATTCAAAACAACCGAACTAGTCCGCAAATAACGACGTATACAAACCCCAAATATCTTTTAGTCTTCCAGAATCATCTTCCCATCTTCTATAACATACAATACAAAGCCCAAAGTTTTGATCTTCCATAACCACTTTCTATAACATACCTCCCAACACCATTTTATATCGAGTTTCTGATGATCCCACTAACAGTACCCTTTGGGTCTAGTAATGTAATGTGTAACCTATTGAAAGAACGAAGGGCTGACATGTCAACCCTATTTATCAGGCGTAAAAGCTCTATGGGACGGAAGCTATCGGAACGCTATTACAATATCAGGTAGGTGAGCTGAGGTGAACACTCAAGGAAGCAATAAGGAACTTTCTCGAATGATTCTTTCCATATAAGATTATTACAGTTGAACAGCTCGTAGTTGCGATGTGTGTGCCCAAAACTAAGTTTCGAGTAGTTACGAGTACTTAATATTATTCAAAGAGAAGATATATGCTGTTAAAATGAAGCATTTGATACAGGAATGACTTTACAAGATTGGCGCTAAGTGCCTATTCTTAATATACAGACAAATACAGCCTGACACGCACTTGGCCAAATTTATATCCTATCTTATATTTTAAAAACGAACTGTCTCTGTCTGTTTGTTAACTTTTCACGGTGAGTTATGAAATTGGACAGATATATATGTATTTTAAATATGTAAGATGAAATATATACTATATATAACTATATATATTTCACCAACGTTACCGTTTTTCAACAGAACGCGGGTGAATCCACGGGGTGCAGCTAGTATGAAAAATGGGTAAATTATCACGAATAAAAGCCTGGTTCAATCAAACCTCAACGTGCGTCATTCAACCCCTCATCTGTAGGGCTGAATAATTCAATACAGCAGTTCTCCCAGCACAAAGATGGTTAACTGGCTTCTCCAACGCTGTTCTGACAGAGCAGCGAGTAAACTTGCAGGTTGATTGTTCTGGCGGGACCTCAGACCTAAGAGCTTGTTCCCGATAAACTGTTATTGGTTTCCGGGAACGTGAGTGAACTTGAACGTTTCGTAGGGGTAACCTACCTATAATCCGAAATTGTTTATTCACATTTACATTACGGTACATTAGTTGACCGAATCCATTTCATAGAACTGTCTGATTCCAGATGTTTTACTTGACACTAGTTTCTGATTCCATAAGTTAGTTTCATATGCCCGAACAATAATTCAATTATAGGTTAGGTTTGTCAGTTTTCTAGATACTTATATTCTGCGTGATCACACGGTGTGGCACAGTCGTATTTAATGCTTGCAAAGTAGCTACAAACCAAATGATAAATTAAGGAAGTAAAGCTACGACATTTACAAATGAGATAATAGATAAAATCCATTCATATCTACGTAAGCATGTAGCTATACAATGTAGTAGGTAACGGTCTGCGATGTTTATCTCGAGAATTTATATTTTTAACAGTATTTCGGTAAATCATTGACAAAAAAAAAATCGAATAAAAAATATATAATCCGAAAACGAGTGAGTGTCGATATGTGCGTTTTTACGACATATTCGGCTGTAACTTTTTTTTACGAAAACTGAGAAATTTGATTTTTCTTTCTGCAGCAAGATACTATGGATCTGCATATATGGTTTTAATTTCAACACGATACCTTCACGCGTTCCCGAGATAAAGGTCTTGACACCCGGACGGACGGACAGACAGACGGACAACAAAGTGATCCTATAAGGGTTCCGTTTTTTTCTTTTGAGGTACGGAACCCTAAAAACGGGACAAATGCGAGTCAGAGTCACCCACTGAGGATTCCGTACAAACTAATAGGTATGATACATAAGTACAGGAGTCGAGTCGATAATTAAACACCTGTTTTTGCTTGTGCTAACTGCTAATAAAGTTCTTGTCAAAGATACCACACATGATACGGTTAACTTACTTTAATATTTGGACCCTCATTCCTTGCATAAAGAAAACATACACTATTTTTGTGATTAAATAAAAAATGTACAGTTTTCGGATTTTTTCCTTTATGTGTACTATAAAAAAATGCTTCTTGCTAAATTTCATAGTTCTAGGTTAACGCAAAGTACCCTATAGGTTTTGATTCCGCTGTGAGCGTTGAAATATGCAGTTTTTTGCGACATAAACGGCTGTAGCTTTATTTAACGATAACTGAGAAATTTGATTCTTTCACAGCTACAAGGAACTACAGATCTGCGTAGGTATATGGTTTTAATTTCGACTCGATACCTCTACACGTTCCCGAGATAGAAGGTCTTGACATACGGTCAACAAAGTGATCCTATAAGGGTTCCGTTTTATTTCTTTTGAGGTACCGAACCCTATAAATAAAAGGGTAAAACTCTTAGAAAGGCATGGCAAAAGAACTCGTTGGACTCTTAAGTTTCAGCGCTCGTTGCAGCGCGTTGACTCACCTTCGAAAAGTCTAAAGTCTCTTACGGTGGTAATTTTTTTCCAAGGTACCAAGCGTTTCCGCTTTAGGTAATATCTTTGTGGAAAATCGATTAAAAAGGTGAACCTCATACCAATAGTTAAATATTGCCATCAAATACCGTTAAGTTTGGATGCGTTCTGTGGTCTGCTTATCTATCATTATTATTTCAATCCATCGTTAAAGTCCTTTGTCAATGTCTGTTATGTCAGGGCTCAGGGTCGAAGTCCTCAGAGCGGGTGTGAGGCGAGCAATCAAGGCGGTTTACTGCGTGTTTACAGTTCCAAATCCATTGGAACTGCTGCGATCACGTTCGATGGAAATCGATTTTAATGACCTACCCACGAACGCCGGAAGTGCTATGGCAAAGTCACAGAAAGAAATAGTAAAATAACTGATTGTTGTCATGTTCAATAGTTGCCCAATTTTAAGGCAAAATTTAATTTATAAAAAAGCTACTTAGTACCTACTTCTACTATTGAAAAAAAGAAAAGAATAAAAAAAAAAATATGGACACGAAAAATGAAATATTAGAAATATTAGAAATGAAAATCATTCTAAATATAATCACCGAGTACAACATTAACAAGAATGCGTGTTTTTGGAACTCCAGTAAATAGGCTTTATATCGGCTCTAATTATATTTTTTTCTGACGGCTGAAGTTTTTCAGTTTACTAATACCTAACTATTTCAACGCTAAGTTTTGTTTCTGTTAACAGTATTTATTGTATGTTAACTAAGTACTTAATGCAATTAAACCGTACCTATTTGCATGAAATTAAACGAGGCCTAATACAGAATCAATACGTTAACGACTGCGTTAGTTTTGCATTAATTCATACAGATTGATTCGGGAATAATTTCTTTAATGAGATGTGTAGTCACGTGTTTGTTGGGAAAACTAAGATGGTTAAAGTATAACGTCCCGATAAATCTTAATGATCAGTGGATCTGCTAATAGGTAAACACAAATTAATTTATCGAAAGAAACATTCCGAAGGTTGCTGGCTGCCGACAATCAGGAGTTTTCAGGTGGACGTTTTTTTCTGATTGAAATGAAATGAAATGAATTTAATCCACAAAAAATAGGATACAAGCATGATTTTAAAGTGTTCTAGTATTACCAGTAGGAGCTAGTAGCTCAAGTGGCAAACATTTATTATTAATGTAATTACATATGTAGGTACTTAAATAAAACTAAACTAAAATAACCTAACTTAAAAAATATAGATATACAACTTAAATAAACTAAAGAAAACTGAAATTTTGAATAAAAAAAAACAAATTAAAAATCAAAAGTGTGTTGATGCCCGTGTGGAAGAGTTCCTAGAACGCTGGCTGCATTCCCACGCTGAATCGCTAATGAAATTCTTTGTGCGAGGAATGAGCCAGCTCTCTTTTCACCAGAGGCGTCGACTAAACGAGGTGTTATTGTTTTTATAAACTTTTTTGTAGATTGACCCCATGGACCAAAAGTTTCGACACCGAGCGGCACAAAAATGTAATCGCTAGAAAGTGATACGTATTTGCGCCGCTTGGCGCCTTCTGCGACATCCGCCGCGGCTCCTGGCCTTTGAACTGTCCCACTGAGATGAGAAGGGGCTAACGTATCGACACAAGTTGCATCCCAAACGAGAGCCCTTCCCCTCTCCCAGGGAACGAGAGTTAGGCCATCAGGGCGCTTGCCATCATCCCGAACAATCCCTGCTGGTTCTAGCATAGAAGGGATGTTGATGGTGGCCAGCGCCCTTTTAAAGATGTCATTTAAGGAGCCATGGCGGGAAAATCTACCTGCACTACGTTGGCAGTAAAGTCCATGGAGTCCTTTTCTGTCGACGCCGGTTCCACACAATTTTAAAGCGAATTCAGTCCAGTCATTATCTCTAAAACTTCTTAGACACCATATATTTCTATTTCTATTCTTAACTAATACGTGACACAATAGGTAGTTGATGATCCTTTTTTATTTTTTTACACATAGTACACATTTGTCCACAGCTTTATTCACACGGCTTTATTCAGAGATTTATCACGTTTACTTGAATTTAATCGCTATTAGGGCTCTTATGCAGAATCGCGGTGCACGCTTGAATTTAAAAGACGTTACGACCTTTTTCGACTTCAACAGCGAGTCTCCCGCGACAATTTTAACGTAGAATAAAAGACTTGCAGGCGTTAGTGGCTGGCAGAGACAGCAAAAATCTGACGCAGTTGCATCAGTGGCTCTATTCGACGGACAATTGTTATTATGTGGCTTTTTTCAAAAACAAAAGAAGTTTTTTTAGTGAAATTAAGGGTGTTTTAAGTTTTTGTCAATGTGAATAAATGTAAATGCATTCTACTCGTAAGAACCCAAAAATGCGAAAAAATTAAAAGCCCTAACGGCTATTGTGGCTTTCTTCCACGGATAGGGCAAATTCACGCCCGCATTACATGTTTGCAGCTGACAACTTCTTCAACATCTTCGTGCTCGTTTATTCTGTTTTTTTCTTCGTTCACGTATATTCTGTCGTAGTCTTCGTTGACATTAATCGTGTCGTAAAAAGAGGAAAACATTAATACGGACGTTTTTCTCAAAATGAGAAAAAAAATCTTATTCATAGAATTTTGATCACGAAATACATAAGGTAAATAATAATAAGGTAAATACATAGATATGTAAGTACATTTAATTATACACTGGGGAGCCTGTGATTGTTTGTCTTGTATTAAATTAAATTAGATGCAGAGCTGTAACATCGACAATATTAATACCAAATACAGTTATATCTATGTATATCGGTATAAGCTGATGTATCAGCTGGTATCAATGAGCATACGTGTAGGGTAACTTGGCGTCGATACGACAGTCAAAACAGATGCCAAGTATTAAGTACAGTATATGTAGGTGAAATAGTTTGCGAGTAATTTGAACCACATGACGAGTACATACAGTCGAACAAATTTTAAGGCAATAGCTTCGTCATCGTCATCATTATCCCACTTTAGTCCTCTGCTGGGTTTGGCAGTTTTTCCCATTGAATACCAGCACCACCAGGCTGATTTTTTTACTTTTTGTTGTCAACTACGTATGTAATTTATATACGACACTCCAACGTGTTTCAGAGAATTTCACGCTGTTGAAAGACAATGCACATCTCTAGTATATAAGTTTATCGTTTGTATCCCATCTCTAAACATTTTAATATATATGGTAAGCTTCCTTTTCCTTTCTTTCTGAAAAAATATAGCCGTCCACGGATCTTTTGTAAAACGTTTTAATTATAAGAAAAATATGTAATATAAGATATAGAAGAATACATCTATTAATTTTACACAACACACACTACGTTCATAAGTCTAATTGGACCTTGGGCGGTTTTATATACCTATTCATTTTTTTTTCATTTCATATAATTGAAATCACGCTAATGAAATAAAAAAAATATATGAATATATAAAACCGCCCAAGTACCTACAGTTTGACTTGTGAACCAACTACCAAGGCTTTTGGACCTTCCAAAATGCTGACATTGCAGGGCTATCCACTCGGCACATACAAACTATTATATTCCACGTATTTCTAAATAAAAATGAAACTATGTTTTTTGATAATTCATTGGATTTCATCATGTCATCCAGAACTTGAAAATTAATAAAATATTACACGATGTCAAATTTCAGAATAGAATCATTGAAATATGAGCACGTAACAATTCTCCAATATTTTTAAACATTATGACATTGGAAGGTAAATTACATTTGACATTCATCATTACATTCGCTTAATATGTAATTCCTGCGATACAGGTTCTCCTAGTGCAGGAGTTTACAGGCACCTGGATATTTTACCATAACTCAATATTGTACATCATATCTCTAAATTTTAAGTTTTATGGTAACATTGTAATCTTTTTTTTGGTGTATTTTACATTTGATTCACGTGATAAAAACCTGATATTTCAACGTCGACTTCTTTCTAGAGTCTCTTGACTCTCTTCAGATATAAAACTAATGTGGCATGTGGCACTGCTGTCCTTCTTTCATTGTTATGTTCGAGAACAAGGGCGCTGTTGTCCTAATTTCATTATATTGTTCAATCATGTTTCACAGCTCCACCAATGTCATATTAATAAATACCTATTTAGTATAATTTAAGCTTCATCTCTAATTTTCATTATAAGCACGTCATCAAAGATAACACCCACGCACGACCTTTGAATCCTTTCATGAATTACATCAAAACATTTCTATTTATAAACACGGCTAAAAGCGCACGCAAGTATCACTCTTTATTCATAACCGAACCACAAAACCTCTAATTCCATTCAACCTTCAACTTTTCCTTTATTTTCCAAACATTTTCAGCGTACAACAAAGTATAGCGACGTGGGTGTACTCTTTGTACGCTCAGTATTTGTATGGGGATCAATATTGTAAGTATGTAAATAAATGGAGTAGTAAGGGTAATTCAAGGTTTTTTACTGCGACCAACGAGATTTTATCTATAGAGAGGTTACACTCTTTGATTATGAAGTAAAAACATGGCAAATCTCAGTTCTCAGCACTTTCGAGGATAACACCACATACTTAAGGCGTTTTAGATCTTTGTATTGCGCTTTTTAAATACATCAAATGGTATTGTTCACAAGTCACGACACGAGTCTAACAGCGTTGCCTGACTTGTGGCGACTGAAGACGAGTCGGGCGATTACCTTACTTGAAACTTTCCACGCAGAGCCGGGGATAACTTATTTACGTATAATACATCATTGACTGCGACTCGCTAAATTGAAAAATGTGTTTCTAAGGAAGAAGACTCAGTTGATTTGATTTTTGACATGAAGTTTTGTCTTGATTTTTTAGGATGTTGTGGTTTTAAGGGGTCTCTTGCGGACCTATGAGTAAAGCAAGTAGAGGAAAAAAAACTATGGTCTTTACGATGTTTCAAATAGCATAGTAGTATATAAGCCATGCTTTTTGATCAAGATTTAGGGCTTACAGAGATAGGGATTGTAGTATTAAGCCGGTACTAAGTATTAAGTATACGATACGAAGATATACGTAAGACGGTATTAAGTATTAAGTAATAAATAATAAATAAAATCATTCAATAAAATAATTATTTATTATTTATTTAATATTCACTTCACCGATTAACTTTTCTAGTCTTGGTTGTATTCACAAATACCGTTATTAAATTATCGTCTTACTAATAAACGCATGTTATTTTTATGTGTCATTGAGTTTATCTATCTATCTATCTATCTATCATGTTAAAATCGAATTCACTAAATAAGGACTTGTCACTTTTTGTTAGACAGGACAACTGTCACACGCGAAAACGGAACAAAACACGGTTTAACTAAAATAAGCTTCTTCGGCGTTTATAAGTATGACGGTTTATGATTGAATTAACCATCTGTACTGCACCTATACACTGTAAATAGATGAAATTAAGTTTGAAAAAGCTGTATGATAACCTAAAATGATATAGGGTGGATCCGCTTAAAGTTTACTTTCAATAAGTAGTAAATAAATATCTTGTAAGCACTCGTTCACAACGTCCATATATTCCTTACTGAATAAAAGTATTGTTTCAATACACAATATCACATCAAAGGATTTGTGGAGTTTCCCCCGTATTATAATTTATGAACGTAACGCTGTCGATATGTCTATTGAATTTGTATTTATTTTATGTATGTAGTAGCCCATTTCGCAGTTCCAAACACAATGGAATGTTTTGTTTCGGCATAGGCGTATTGTTATTTTGCCTGTAGACTAAAGTGAGATTTAATTAAATGTGTAAATCTTTGGACACATGGACAAGCTATTACTGGCCTTATGGCTCGGTTGTGGTAGTATGTTTGCTTGCTGAGCTGTAAGTCGTGGGTTCAATCCCCACCCAGGGCAAACATTTGTGTGATGTCCGTGGATGTTTGTTCTGTGCTGGGTGTTTCTATGTATCATATGTTTAAATTTACAAAAAAGTATATGTGTATTCTATCAGCCATCTAGTTCCATAGTACAAGATTTGCTTAGTTTGTGTGTGTGAAATGTCCATAAATATTTATTTATTTATTATATTAAATAAATTGATATTTTATCGAAAATTTTAAGGACTCGCTTAAAATACTTCAATTCTATTTTCATTAGGTTATACCTATTCCAAACATCAGAATCATAAAGTCGGATATCTCATCATAAAAATGGGGCATCCAACCTTATGGTTCTGATATCGAGTGTTGTGGTGATTCTGCTGTCTTCAAATCGTAAGTATCGAAAAACCGAATTAGAAAAATACAATTCGTTAACTTGGGCTACCTCTGAAGTAATACCTACGAAACAAAAAAGAATCATATGAAATAATTCATAATTGGCGAACAAAATCGCTGAACAAACATACAAAAAAATACAGTCGAATTGAGAACCTTTTCGAATTGAGAAACTTCTTTTTGGATGTTGGTTGAAATGTAGGTATGCAAGAGTGAGATAGAGGATGTACTACCCACAGGGCCTTGAGGTGGCGTTCAAGCGCAAGTCTAGGGGCTACATAAACTACATCACACGAATTTCTTGGTTTTTTTGACCCCTCCCTCCCCTTGTCACAGTTGGCTTAAGACCCCTCTCACCCCTTGTCCTCACACCATCACACTTCGTCGACCCTCTCCCCTCCCCTTAACGTGCGACGTAATTTATGGATGGCCCCTTAGCACCGAATAAAAAAATATGCTATATGCATATCACATAGTAAGTATGTATATGAAAGAAAATTAATATCCTTTCAGTTTCCTTTTAGCGCCAGTCGTGATGGCTTCACACACTGAAAGAATATGCGTATCAATTATTGTTGATGTTAGTAAACAACAAGAAGTAAGAAGTTATAAGTATATAAGTATACAAAATACAAAGTTATTAGTAAGACGAATACAAATAGTTACCCATGTGTTTCTTTTCAAACGATGAATGAGATTCACTCAACTTTCTTTTTTAACACACCTGACTTTTATTTTGTAATTTTTTTTGTTAATAATATTTACGTACCTCAGTAATGATGTAATAAAATTTAAATAATTTTGGCTAAATAAATAAATATATTTAACTACTGTAAGCTCCTATAATTTCAGTTTTGTCAGCTTTTTTAAATTATAATTATAATTTTAAATACAAGTTTATGAAAAAATAATCAATCAAAAGAAAAGGACAGGCTAATATAAAGCAACAGCTGTCGACACAAATTGTTATTTAACTAATGAGGTCTTTCCACGAAAACATCTATCACAAGAAAATAGCGCACAGGCGGAGTCGACGACGGAAACCATTATTGATATTTTCTTTATTTAATGAAATTCATAAGTTGGAACTTTGTTTGGAACTTCCCACGGGGTCGCGGCTAAACTCCCTGAGTTTAAACGAATCCATACGAAGAATTTTCAGTGAAAGCTTTTCAAACAAGTATTTATCTTTTGTCTTTTTCTCCGCCATGAGAAAAATGTCAATTTGCAAATGTATAAACTTTGTTGCCCCTTGATTGACGGATATTTTTCTTGAGGAGGCGTCCATTTTTCTTTGTGATGAACTTCTGAAATTATTCATATTTTATGCTACATTAAACTTTCTGTTTTAATATTAAACAATATATATTAACTTTTTATGAAGGTAAATACTAAATGTAAATTTATTGTCGTTAACATTCTAGTAAATATTGTGAATGATTAGTTTTAAATCAAATTATCTCATTGGTAGCCCAAAATCATATATAAAAAAGTTAAAAACTATCAGATTTAAATGACGAAGATGTTGGTTGAAAATTAATATATCCTGTACGTTTTTGTGCAGTGTTGCATGTATTTTGATAACATTATTTTAGTAGGTATTATGATTATTACATAATTTTATTACATATCTAACAAATAAAAGCTGAATTGATTTTAATGAAACATAGCTAAGTTTACGTTTAATGAACTCTTTATTCTTTCAAACGAAAAAAAAGCTAGATCAAAATCAGTCCATCCGTTTGAAAGCTACAACGCCACAGACAGACACACAGATACACGCGTCGAACTTATAACACCCCTTTTTTGGGTTAATAAAATTGTACATTTACGAAAATCCAGAATACATTTCTCTTGTTTATACCAAACACGATATAATATAATATTTAAAAAAAAACTGCCACAGTAGATTTATAGTGACAGCATATTGGACTACATGCAAACTGAGTGTCCGGTTCGAACCACTTGCGGTGCGAAACGCCGAAGTACCCGTCGCATCGACAATTACAAGTTATCTAAGCGCAAACATTGACATTTCTATTCTCAAAATTATGTAATGTAACTATATGTATGCATTATATTAAAATTATAACCCTGCTGAACCCTGCGTTTTGCGTGCTTGCGTAAAAATATAAACGTAATTTGATACGTTTTTATGGTATAGGTGTTTCGTTTTTGCCCATAGAATATTCCCAAACACCCTAGTCGAGGAAAATCGAGCTCCCTAGTAATTTATTAAAAAAATAAATCTCAACTAATGACTGCAGCGAATGACTCGTAAACCCCAGTGACTGTATTTTAGTGTCCCAATAAAGGAGCTTCATAGTTTCATGCGCCTGCAATGCAGATATTGCTCCCGATCTAGTCACGTTTTCCACGTAAGGATACTCATTACGTCATACTTACACGTGCACGTGATTTGTGGGATGAGTGAAATTCAGAGAAATCTATCACGAAACCTATCTATTTTATTAACATAAAATTAGAAGCTAAATTCGTAATACGGTTCGTATTTGTATTGTGTGTTTTCCCAGTATTTCGTCACTTCGAATTGATACAAAGCTTACTATACTACTACTTATACTTTGAGTGTCAATAGAATCCTCGAGTGTACAGCCACAAGATTCTGATACAAGCTGATGAGTACGTCATGATGATTTAATACAATTCATACACGCTAGATGGCCCGTGAAGCTCGAACGTCTACCAACATAGACAATCCATTCACTACTAAAGGACGCTACATGTGTTGATACTCTGGCGTCGTCCCATGTTCCTGTAACATCCAAAAATGCATGCGGCGCAGCTGTTTCAGCAGAATGCCTCAAACGGCGCAAATATAGTAACCTTGATAAAGGTTACTTATTTGTGCCTTTTGGGGTAGAAACCCTTGGACCATGGGGGCCGGGTGCTATGGAAATTTTTAAGGATTTGTCGGGGAGGTTGAAAAATTCTTTGCATGAACAAAATGCTGGCCTTTACTTTGGACAAAAAACAAGCATTGCCATTCAGAGAGGAAATGCCGTCAGCATTTTGGGCACTCTGCTTGAAACTGGAGATAAGCTTTGTTGCCTATGAATATTTTAAATAATCTCCAATCACTCAGTTTTTTTTTTATTAATTAGTTTTTTTTTATCACATATAAAATTCACTATTTAATTTCATGTATTTTTATAGACACTCGCTTGCTTTGCTCGCTCAGTCTAAGTGATCCCTTTGGTTAGCACCGACGGCGTTGGTGGGAAATTGAGTAGTTATTAGTTTTTTTTTTTATAGTCATGAATGTAAGAATTGCTTTTTGTGTGTAAATTTGTACGAGAGGTAACAAAATGATAAAATTCATTAAATTTATTATACATTATCTACACTAATAAAATATATATTTTAGAAATGGTTGAGATATAGAATAGCGTAACCACAGACGAAAATTCGTATCAGTAGCTTTAAACTAGCTTTAAACTCGCATGAAACAGCTAGAGTGAAAAAAATAATCTTAATTAGTAACAAAACTTTTCTAGTTTCGTTCCAATTTTTACAATATCGTCGTTGGCAATGGATGTAGAAAACTGCAAACAGACAGTGGCATTCAATGGGAGAACTCTTTGTCCAGCAGTAGAAAAAATGTGATGATAATGTTAAGTAACAATTTTAATTTATTTGATAATTTTAATGCATTAAATATTTGTGGAATATAATTACTTTCCAATCAGATTTCTTCTGTATTTTTCTGATTGAGTTATCAAAACATTCGTGATACGATAAACGCTTGGTGGCACAATAAAGCACCAAATAAGCAGACCCAAAGAAGCAAATTATCTGTCCAACGTCTCGTGAATTCCCTCATCATCCCCAAATAACGAAACCAAACGTATAAACGTAAAATTAATTTGTTCATTTCAAAGCGAGTAGGCACTTATAAGATTTGGGAAACGGAATATTCCCTTGTCAGAGATATTTTTATTCGTCAAACGTTCTTCATAAATTGTATTTTCGGATTCCATTAAAATTAAGGTGGGCTTTACTAAAATTATTCTTCAATTATCCTCTTTGTCCTTTAAGGTCTGGGTTCAAAGTGAATTTTATGGTAGCTGGTGAGGTGTCTATATTTATGTAATTTGTGAATTTAATCTACGAGCTCCTTCAGGTATTCGTACTGATTGCATAAAATAATCTAACAGTATTGTTATAGCTAGAAATAGTCTGAATGCCCAAAAATGAGGAATGCCACTGCTAATTACGGGATATTTCCATTTTTTTACCATTCATTATTCTGATCATTAGAAATCAGGATCAGGAAGGTAGCTTTCCTTTCATAAGCCCTTCCTTTTATTTCTTTCACTGTCTCCTGGCTAGGAAAACGTATCTAGGTCAAGGCCACGAATACATTACTTTCTATGTTTTTCCGTGTATAAGGCGAGAAGAAAACACATTACGTTTCCCGTTCCTCAATATTTTATAGGTGTCAGTATCGGGATGCCGATCACTGGACGTTGATTGGAAGGTGGATTGTTGAAGAGCCGTGACCCGGAGAGCAGACTATAAAAACTTTACGGTCCGATCTGCGGAAACGGCGCGCTCCGCGACTTCCGGACCTACGGGTGTCCTTTTTACAACCGGACTCAGTTTAAATAAAAAGCCTCGCCGTCGAGGATGAAATGACGAGGTGAGCATTGCAGGGTTGAGATCAGTTTAGAAATATTTAAATTTGAGTTCTATTTTGAAAGAGAATTTTAAAACTTGATTTGCTACGTCCGATACTATGAGTGAGGTGGGATATTTTATTATCTATTATTTTATAAAATTATTAACAGTTGAGTAAACAAAATTTGAAAAGTTGAATATTAGGAATATTTATACAATTCTAAAAAAAAAAAAACGACATTGCGACCTACGTTGGAGTGTGCTTAATTAAAAGAAAGAGATTTATAAATTAATTATTGTCTAGTTATTTACAGACATCCAGATTATATATCTATCGATAAAGATCCAATCAATAAGAATTTTTCAGTAGGTATCTACGATGAAAGTGATACCATTGTACACCTACGTGAATCAAAAAACTATAGTTAAAAAAAAACTATTTGAATCAGCAGTTATTTGGACAAAATATTTACCTTTTATAATTAGAGCATGCGAACATAACTTATCAAATCGAAGTTTATGGCAGTTTTAAGGAATCATTTTAAACATAAAAAATATTTTTATTTGTAATTTATACAACCACTTATTAAATACCTACGCATTTTAAAATCACTGTAATAAAGTAAAATCATCGCAATGAATTCACAATTAGCGAATTTACAAACATGTAAAAAATATAACTCAAACAGAAGTTTCAAATATGTCATTATATATATATCAAGTCTTAATTAAAAATGTATTATATACGTCAAATATAAATACAATCATTTATAATGAAACAATACACTTCCAAATTCATTGGACCAATCGAAGCTTCGAGAAAAATCCCAATCCTTCGAAATAAAATCGCGAAAAAACAACCCCTCCGTCGCAGGTCACGTAAACAGCATCGCCATAAAGTACGTGAGCCGATAGGTGCGTAGGTACCCTAATTTATTATAGTGCTCTCCCCACCGTCAAACGTTCGAAAGGAGGTAAACAGTTCTGTTAACTCGTTTGTTGAGCTTCCGATTTGTTTTCTTATCTAAGTTCTAACAAACAAACTACAAGCTGTTTGTCTTGCCTGAGAAAGTGTGTTCACCGCTGATGTTTTTTGGCTACAATACTGGGTTTCTATACACTTATATCTGCTTAAACGATGTTTTGTAGCCGTGCGTAAGTCTGTAAAAGATTGTTATCACAGATTAAGTATAGTACTAACGTTGAGATAGTTTAAATTATTATGTGTAAGAGCATTGCGAATTTTTAGTGGTCTTATTATTTCGACTCTTCGGTTTGGTTACTCACAAAAAGTTAAAGTTACAATAATATATTGGAGTAGGTACATTGAAACTTGGGTTCCCTTCTAATTCCCTCGTTTGAGTTAAAGTTCAAAATCTGGAGTACCTTCCTAAAGTTGCTAGTTTTTTCGGGGTTTTAACGCCTGCCCCAAAAAGAGGGAGGGCATAAGTTAAAAATGTAAGTAAGAAAGTATAAGTTATAGTTAAAGTTAGTATAAGTTATAGTTATAGTTAAAGTATAAGTATAAAAAAAAGTTAAAAGTTATAAGTTTAAAAATATCTTAAGGTTTAATTTCCAGTCTACTCCAACGCATTATACGACCATTGGCAAGATTATAGTAGTTTCAAAATTGATACAACAAAACCACTCTTGAATATATCTGCAAAGCTTATAATTGAGTCTCGAATTTTGTGGTGCAAAGTATCCAAGATACTGAATTATTATTATTACTTTTATGCATGATATATATACGACAGTGTGGTCGAGGATGGAGCTCGTCGATCTAAAAGATATCTATTTACTCTAGCCTTGACAATCTCAAGATTGTAGGTCTTAGGAAACAGAGATGGCGGCAAATAATTACATTCTTGTGCAGTACGCATCAAGAACGTGGGCCGATATCGTTGAGTAAGGATTTTTGGCATTTGAACGAGAAATGGGTGCTAATTCGTCGACTTTCTGTTAGTCTTGTAGTGAAATGGGGAGGCTCGAATTAGGAAGCTATTGCGCACATTCCCCGAAATGAATCCTGTAGAATACAGACAGACGTGTTACTTTACGGCGGTGTTCGAAACCAAGTAGGTTCTATATTATTTAAACAATAAAGAAAATAAAATATAGCCAAGCTTAGTTACACTTACATCTTCCCGAACCCTTTCCTTGTAGCCTTATCAAAATTCACTTATCGTCTCAATAAGACGAAAATACCGAAAAGCCTCGGAGCGCCCTCGTTTTGCTTTCGTTGGCCGTAACCTACTGGCGGCGTGAATGAAACCACTAGATTGAAATACATAATTACTTACCGGAACGAACGTTACAAACTTCGCAACAACTGCTATATACAGTAAGAATAAAAAACATGAAAAAAACATTTTTTTTTGATAAGAGCAGATTATAAAAATAAACTATGGCCTTACCCTTCTCACAACGAGAAGATGGCCCGCGTCCAGCAGTGGGAAAGTTTGTACAAACAGCGCTGATAAAAAAATCGGACAAGTGCGAGTCAGATTCGCCCACCGAGGGTTCCGTACGAACTAGTAGCATGGTTGCCTGGAAGAGATCGCTTTTAGCGATAAGGCCGCCTTTTGTTGCACTAGTCTATTTAAGTTCTTTGTTATTACTTTTAAGGTGTGTACAATAAAGAGTTCATCTATCTATCTATCTATCTAGTAGATAAAAGGGGGAAATCATATATTTTTTTATATTTAATTTCCTATACCGAAAAATATACATCGTAAAAATATTTAAAAATCTGTTTTAGTTTGTGCTAATTAAGCTCTTTTGTATAATACCCTACATGATACGGTTAAAGCACTTTAAAATTTGGACCCTCCTGCAGAAAGACCCTATTTTTTGTGATTAAATTAAAAATGTACAATTTTCGGAATTTTTCCTTTGTATGTACTTTATGACAATGCTTCTTACCAAATTTAAAAGTTATTATAGGTCAACGTGAAGTACCCCATATGTTATGATTCCCTTGCAAGTGTCGAAATATGGCGTTTTTTGCTACATATTCGCCTGATTTTATGGGATTAAATTAAAAATGTACAGTTTTCGGAATTTTCCCTTTATGTGTACCTACTATATGACAATGCTTTTTGCCAAATTTAAAAGTTATAGGTCAACGGGAAGTACCCCATAGGTTTTGAATCCCTTCGTCTTGACAGACAACAAAGTGATCCTATAAGGGTTTCGTTTTTCCTTTTGAGGTACGGAACCCTAAAAAAAAACTGCAAACCACCAGTTTGAGATCAACGATGCCACAGATATACACACAGATACACAAGTCAAACTTATAATCCCCTCTTTTTGGGTCAGGGGTTCTAAAGTAATTGTCTCTCAATCTGTTTGTTACCTTTAGTTTAGGTATACTCCTAAACAGCTGAATCGATTGATATATAAATATTGAAACAGATGTAACTGAGAACTTGGAGACGGACACAGACTACTTTTTATCATCATAATCACCATCGTTTTCAAATTCATTTTTATTCATTTATTTATTTCAGGCTACTGATTGGCCCATAAAACTTATAACATGTCACAATAATAATAATATATAGGTATACTTTAAACATTAAATTTCAAAATCACATATGATATCCAAATTGCAGCTAAAATGTCCAAAACAATAATATAATCTTTTGCGGGCTAAGCCGCAGGCTAAGAGTAAATATAGCTTGACGGTTGCGTCCACAGTTATAGTCCACAGCTGAGTTCTCTGTTTGTAGACTATTGGTCAATTACCCTTAGGTCGAGACAGGCCGAATTGTTAGGTACATACGGTGATTTGATTACATTCGTACCAACCTCGATACAATAGAGCAATTTCTGCGTGTTCGCTTTATGGGTGCTTACAAGGTTGCCTGAACATTCCACTTGTTCCGTGTCACAGTGTATTGTACAGTAGGTAATGTCTTCATTACCGTACCATTACCGTATCAAGCAATCTTCAGCAATATTTTAATTACTTTTTGATGTGAAATATTTATTGGCGTGGCTTGCAGTAAAAACCAATTCGTGCCGTTACGCTCCTACTACGTGAGCGTTCTCGAATCCCGTGTGTGCGTGCGCGTATACTATACATAAATATGTATGTTTGAGTTGTGTGAGTATGCATATCTATTCAACTATTCATGGCTTGTACACACATTTTGTAGTTCTGACCTATCTATAATCCGAAATACATTTGTTATTTTTTATATATAAAAAAGATATATCTACGATTGACCACCAACTCACCTGATGTTAAGCGACGGTGTGGCCGAGGATGAAGCTCGTCAATCTAGATGATATCTATTCAGTCTAGCCTTGAAAATTCCAAGATTGTAGGTCTCTGGAAACAGAAATGGCGGCAAAGAATTCCATTCTTGTGCAGTACGCAACAGGAATGTGGATCGATATCGCTGAGTACGGATATTTGGCATTTCAACGAGAAATGTGGTAATTCGCCGAATTTCTGCTAGGCTTGTCTGTCTTGTAGTGAAATGCGGAGAGTGGAATTAGGTCGTGAAGCTCTTGCGCACATTCCCCGAAACGAATCCTGTAGAAAAATATACAGACATGCTACTTTACGGCGGTGCTCGAGACTAAGTAGCTTCTTGTTCGAATCTTACTTGCCCGAATTTCTTTCATAGAACTGCCTGATTCCAAATGTTTTACTTGACATGTGTTTCTGATCCCAAAAACTTGTTAGCCATCTGTTTCATTTGCACGAACAGTTTTTAGGCTACGTTTGTTAGGTTTCTGTTATATTATATTCAGAAACCTTCTTATTTACAAAGGTTCGTTTTTCAGACAAGTATATCAATTATCGAGTTATGTTCGTTAGGTTTCTTTTTATTTCACACTTAAACTTTCATTTTACAAAGATTATCAGACGAGTTGTCAATTGAGCTTTCGGGGTTTTGATAAAAAATCTTTTGAAAAAAAAATCGTGTCCGGGAAATGATATTCGGTATTTTATAAATCGGATTACAGATGGGTAACATTATTATTTTTTGTTTCACATCTGCCGAGCGTCACGTGACGGCCAACTTTTTTAGAAATTGATATATAGCTATAATTATGTTTTCTGTCTTTGTGGTCTTTTAATAAAGAGTTATCTATCTATATATATGCAGCAGCAGTTGCAGTATGCTATATAATACACAAATGAATACCTGGCCTGATAACTGAAATTGGACGCCGTATTGCAAATAACGGTGGTGACTCTCGCTCCGGTTCGTTCCTGGTGCAAAGGTTGGCCATTGCCATTCAGCGGGGTAATGCTGCAGTATTATGGGTACCTTTGCGCCGGGATCGATTCGGGGTGGGTTATTCGAATTGACGTAAATTTTTTTTAATTTTTTAAATGTATACAATGAATACTAGTATATATCATTGATAGAACTGTTAAAAGTTGTGTGAAATTGTTTAATTTGTGGAACAATCTTACTTGTATTTTATTGTTTTTTTTTATATCTGATGTTTTTAATATACCATAGCGTTAATCTCATATCTGGCAGAATAAATAGTGTTTATACATTAAGCTATAAAAACCTCTAATTACAAATAACTACAATACAATCTGGTTATGAATGCACTGTGGCTATGTTCACACATTCAAATACTTGTGCAATCACAAGGCCGTTTTGTAATCGGTCATTTCTTAACTTGAAACATGTTATTATACGAACGATACATAAAACTTTAATTAAAGCAAATTATTATGAAAAACTGTTTGATCACTCATTTATTTATGGTGCGCTGTCTCCACTCGAGAACCAATGAAATGACTGAATATAGAATAAAAGATTTCTTTTTACAAAATTTTATTTCACTAGCGGTTGTATATTTAGGGTCAAAGGTATTACATAATTAATTTAAAATAAATTGGAGCTATATTAGGAGAACTTACTAATGATTCAATTATGCTGAGATTTGGATAAGTATGTAATTTGATGACAATGCAATAATCTGGTATCATGTAGTTAGTGTTTATATCAAGCAAGCAGCTAAAAGTCACATATACTCCTATCTATAGAAAGGCGACAACCTAGAGAAATTTATGGTTTGGGAAAAATCCCATTCATTTATTTTAAATGGTTAAAAATCTTGTATCTTGACCGAAACGAACCGGCAAACGCAGCGTAGGAAGACCAGCCACAAGGTGGACAGAAGATATACAATTGGCAGGAAGACGTTGGAAGCAAATCGCTTCCAACCGGTCTTTTTTGGAAATCTATTGGGGCTATGTCTAGCAGTGGACTTCATGTGGCTGAGATGATGATGATGAAAAATCTTGTGATACGCGAGTGCGCTATCTCTTTCGCTTTGATCATAACCTTAACTTGCCTTTTTAGTTAGTATCTTGAAAATCAGTTATCAACAACCAATTAAGCTAAAATTTTGCATAGAATATTTGATTTGGATGACAATGCATGGTTATAAGTTTAGTGATATAATTCTAAATACATATGACATACTCCTAAAGATGGTAACCAATATTTTTCTAAGTAGGTACAGGTATTTTTGATATGAAAAGCCAGTACATTACACTTAGTAAAATTACTTTGGTATATCTACCAACAAACAGAGGGACATAACATAGCAAATTTATAAAGGTTATAAACACGGAATCCTAAAAATATTAATAAACATACTGAACTGGTAGGTAACAAGACATATCCTCATACACTATGAGGATATGTCTTGTTAAGTTCCGCCCACGACGAAACGGTGAGAACTTTATAACAATAGCAAAAACGATACTAATAAAATTTAATTACGGCACATATTCTGAAGCACTTTACCAAAATAAACAATGGTTTGTTTTTATTAATTGAGGTTCCAATACAAAGAAAGAATAAATGAGAGGTCCGATCAAATCTTAAATGCCCCAAAAATAAAAACCACACTACGTCACTTTACAAGAAGTAAAACAGAAAAATCCAAGAGTTATTTCTGATTCGAAATATTTACATATATGCACCTATATTTGTCAGATTCTTATTTGTTCGAATCCGTTTTATAGGGCTGTCTGATTCTCATAAGAAAAAAAAATATTTCTATGACGATTCCAGACGTTAAACTAGACACGAGTTCTCATTCTGCATACAAGTTTGTTGTTTGTAAATAACAAAAGTTCGGTTATTATACAGCTGTGAAATGAACCTTCAGATTTATCGATAGTCTCTTTATTGAAAACAAAAGTTTTCGAGAAAATTATATTCGATGTTTCAAATTTCATATTACAGATAGTTCTGTTAACCATGTTTAAATATATACAATACATTAGTAGTCATGTATATATTGTATATTTAAACATACCGCATAAACCGCATTTAGATGTGGTTGAAACTATACTTAGAAGTTTGACTCAAAATAGACGCGAGAGATCTCGTTGTTTTTTTTTATTAAAAACCCGAAATTATTATTTTATTGAGCGAGTGACATAAAATAGTCAGTTTTATTCACACACACATAATTACTTAGTCACAAGCTTTCGAATTCATATATTATGTTGTATGTAAGTAAGTCAAGGACACATGGTGCTTGTGTTCTTAATGAGAAGTTAATGAGCGCAATGCAGGCCCACCATGTTCATTAATTATTAGAACCATAGCCTAGCTATACAACAGTGAACAATGTTGGAATGACACTCGCTGTTCAGTTTCGTTATTTACCCTATCTTATTTGTTTTTTAAGAGAAACGTTGTTAGAGTTTTAAGTGTTTTCTAAAACTGAACCCGCTACGATTCGTAGGCCGAACGTGGGTTGGCATGTTTAACAACTACCCTCATTCGAAAAAAAAAGAACTAAATAGATTAAATTAAAAAAAACACCATTTAACTCTTATATTAATTAAAATTCTTCTTGGAAATTAAAATGCTATATTTGGGTAATTAATGTAAATTACTAATTTCTATTTCACCCCTTCTCCTCCTCTCTTCCTGTTTTGCTGTCCCCAACGGGACTTGTTCATTTCATCAGTCGGTTATGATAAAAGGTTCCTTTTAGGGGTCAATACCCAAAGGGTGTCAACGGGACCCTGTTATTAAGCGTACGCCATCTGTCTGCCTTCCCTTCATTTAAAGGATTGTATTTCGAACCGTGTTGGCTAGCCGGTTAAAATTTTCAAATAATAATAATATTTTTAAATATTGAATATGTATAAATATAAAAAAATATATATGCGGTGTCTTCTTTTAAACCGACTTCAAATTATGTTATGTTTATTACCCGACTGCGAAAGAAAGAGGGTAATGTTTTTCGAGTGTATGTATGTATGTATATTTCTTTGGCACGCCCTAGAGCCTAAACGGCTTGTCGTATTTTTATGTGAGTGGTGTCAATAGATTCGTCTTAGCCGTGAGAGTGACACTGGGTACATCAAAATTAAAAAAAAAACAAAATTAAGGATTTAAAAAAATACATCGAGTGTGATATCAAAATAAAGAATTTTTAACCGTGATTACGAATATAAATATAACTTATATGTTTTATTGGAGTTTGGAGTAGGAAATGCTAATAAATCACATCACACTTCACACTTATAAAATAAATGCGAAGTTTGTGTCTGTTGTTTGTTACTTCTTCACGGTAAAACGGATTTACGGGTTTGGCTGAAATTTGGCACACAGGTAGTTTATAATCTGGATTAACACATAAGATACTTTTTATCCCTGGATTCCCGCGCGAACGGGTAAAACAGGATTAAACCTATTTCCTACCTCAAAAAAATCACCGACAACTGTACCATTATAATTGTGTTTTAAGTTAAGGAGAGGGGAGAAGGGAGGGGGAGGTAGAGGAGGGAGTTGTTTCGTTGTCCGGGAGTGCTGGCAGTAGTGAAAACTAAAAAAACAAAATAGCAATAAGACTGACTCGTGAAGGATTTGACTTTGATCAAAGATATTGTGTTTTACAAACAAAACAAAACTCATCGCTATACGCGAAGCGTTAGCGTGTTTTAAGACTATACAGCGCCATTTAGTACGTTGGTCTAGAACTAACTTTATTGGACAAACTTGTACATACAATAATGAACTTGAAATGCAGAATTTTGGAATAGGTTTCTGACTGTTCGTCTTGCGTTCTGACCATCTGAAATTTGTACATGTACATACAATAATGAACTTTAAATGCAGAACGTTAGAATAGGTTTCTGACTGTCCGTCTTGTGATCGGACGATCTGACGCTAGTTTAAATTTTTTTACTCATCCCAAAAATGCACAACGCCGCTAAAGAAGTTTACACTTCAAAAATACTGTTTTTTGTGCTCATCATACTAAAATATTAGATTTTTAATGTCATTATAATTATAAATTTAAAAAAATCAAATCAGTTTATAAATGACCGACTTATGCGGTAACACTAATAAAAGAAAAAACCAGACAAATTATAAATCTGCTTCTTTGTTGAAGTCAGTTAAAATACATAAGTACCTATAGATATCTTATCAGCTATTAGACTAACAAGCTTTGTTTAGTTTAGGCCAAATGGCGGTGTGAAAAATTCTACGTAAAATGCATGTCAACCAATATTTAATTTAACTGGACAAAAATAATTTCAATAATAATAATAAATACATATTGGAGGACATTTTCATACAACACCATCTAGCCTCAAAATAAGCAAAGATTTTACTATGGGAACCAGATGGCTGATAGAATTTGTATATATATAGATATATATATTGTAAATACATACATATGATACATATAAACATCCAGATACAGAACAAACATCCATTCTTAGCAGAAATGTTTACCTTGGGTGGGGATCAAACACACTTTTTTTTTGGTCTGTTTTGACTAAAGAAATTATGTCACCAAATCTGTCATATTGAAGTCTATCACAGACTTATGAAGACAGACTTCTTTCCTAAATCTGTGTAGTCTACGTTACCTGGATAAATAAGATAATAAGACCTCATTTATCATAATAAATAAGACCTTATTCATCATAATAACCTCCTTCTTTTTCAAGTCTGTTATAAATAGACTAGTAGTCATTGAGCGCTACGGTGGAATATAGGTAAATACATATACTACCATAAATAACCCTTCTTTTTTACTATGGCGTTGTCGGGTAAAAACTTAATCCCATTTCCCAATTAGATTTCTAGTTTAAATCGAGAAAACCATATTACTCACTAGGGATAATAGTAGCTCGCATAGGCGGGCTAAAATTAATGAATTGGGATCCACTGTTTACCCAAAATATCAAATTGGGGATTTGAATATGTGACTAAATACCGAGTAGAGATAAGCGAGCCTTGCTTAATTACAAATGCTTTAATTTATTCATAAATTTGGCTGACAGTCACTTGTTTTGTTGATGCAGCTTTTGGTTTTATCGAATAGAGTTTTAAGCTTTGTTTGAAATATTATTAATTATGACTTTAGCAGAAAGACATCGAATGTATAAAAAAAACTTTTAAATTATATTTAGGTACATACATTATGTGGCCCTTCTATACTAATGCTATATATAACTGCCAATGACATATGGTAACATTAGGGTCACAAAATTATCTATAATATATATTTTTACTATCTACATCTACACTAATATTATACATACCCGGTTTTCCCGTAAATTCAGATATAAAAAAATATCAAAGCGCCTGATCGATGCGACGCGTGACCAAAATGCTGGCGCGTATCTGGCCCAAGGCATAAGCATTACCATTCAACGTGGCAATGCGGCTAGCATGCTGGGTACGCTGCTAACTGGTAGTGGGTTCGAGCATTTGGTTTATTTTTAGACTTTTATCGGCCTGGGGTAATCGATATGCTTTTTGTGTAGTAGTTTAGTTAGTTGAGTCTGTATATTGTTGTGTTGTAGTTAATAAAGGCACTTGCCCGATATTATACAAATAATATATAATATAAAATTTTGAGGAGTATTTCCCCCAAAAAGGTGGAAAGTTTGCTGCGGCGCTATTTACTGACCGATTTTAATAATATTTGCTAAAAAAAAATACAACGATTTTCATGATATTTGGTATGTAGGTAGATTCGGGTCATTCGGGGACGATAAATTGATATAACTAGATTTTATTTTTAGTGAACTCGGTTTTCCCGTATAAAAAAGATATAAAAAATCCAAGCGGAGCTTTGTCACCCAGATATTTTAATATCTAAGTAGGTATAACATCATTATAGAAAAACACATTCTACACATGTTTTAATCACGAAAATAACAAAGATATTCTAAACACATTGTAAAGAGTTATATTAAAGAACCTAAAGTTTTTCAAAAATTTGTATTAGTCACAGTATCAAACTAAACAAGAAATATGCAAAATAAGACAAACACCGATGATCGCTGGGGAAATACGTAAAGTCGTTGCGGTCGCATACGTGATCTTACGCATTCCGATAGCCATTTGTTTTTACAAGGCAACATAAAAAGCATGGCGTGACAGCCGGCATTTTACCTTGCACAAGTCACATTCAATCCATTCATGTGACTATTAAGGTTTTTGTCTTTTTCGTTTACACACAATAAATGCTTGTGCAATGAAGTATACCTTTCAAATAATTCACAAACGCAAAGCACGGTCTTAACTTAGCACTATCAAGACTCGGGTTATACTGCGAGGCTGTATTTCCATCTCGTTTTATTTCATATGTCGGGGCAGCTTTGAGTGTTTTGTTTCATTCTAACTTGAGAAGGCTTGCGCGTAAAGAGAATGTGGGTAACGAACGACCTTTCGCCGTTACGGGCAAGCAGTGCGGCCCGTGCCTTCGTCGGGAGCGGTACACTCGATTCTTGTGTCACTACATCGCGATTTCTCTGACAGCCTGAAAAAAAAAATTACGTAAATATTACAACACTCACGCATTGATTATGAAACGTCTGTAGCCGCCGCAGCACTGTTCCCTTCCAACTCCCTGGACTGATTCTGTGCATGTGCCGTTCGCGTATTGTTTCAATTGGTGTTCCTGTTTGACCCTGGTGATTTCGTTTTATTACATTATTTTGTAACCCTCTCCCCGTGGTGTTAACTGTATTAACCCCCATTCTGTGTTTCTGTTTGTGATTTCTTTACATCTCCTATTGGATTGTCACTAAATATTTGGTGAGTACCATTTTTACAAATTTTATATGTAATGCATCGTTTATATGTTTCGATTTATATTAGCGCTTTTTGCTGATATTATGTATTATAGGCATATCTTTATAGTTTTGTTTTTCAGCATGTTATTTTGATTTATGTATTTTTAAGAACGTATGTACATAAGCAAAAAATATTGGCTTAAAATTAATTAATAATAATTATAAGACCCTATGCAAAATAAGCTACAATTTTTGTTGAAAGCTAAAATATAAACTTTGTTTTCGCTCGCTTATCAAAAGCACCAAGATTTTCAGTAGTGTAGAAGGAAAGTCTTTATAGATGATTATTTTGTTCATTTGTTTACTCGCCACTTTCCTTATGGTAGCGTTGCTTATGTAACATGTTTTAAGCTCTCTCCTTATCCATGGAATGTGTAATGTGTTTTCCTGCTTGGTTAGAGATAATCTGCTGAACCTGTTTCAAGTTTGCCGAAACATTCTTTGAAATAAAACTCAACTTTAAATACGTACTTTGTTTAATCGTCTGCAGACATATTTCTCTGAATCACATTTTGATGTGGAGATGATTTGTTCTTCAAGGTAGCTTTAGGTAAATATAGTATAATCTATTTCTCTCGTCTCATTCCCTGAGACGTCAATAAATAAACCATAAAAGTTATATAAATGATACAAAATAATAATACGTATATTAATGACTAGCCTTTAATACAAAACCTAGTGTTTTATAAAAACATCGTCGAGCTGCATCCTTGACCTTACCGTCGCTTAACATCAGGCGAGTTGGTGGCCAATCGTAGATCTATCTTGCGTAAATAAATCAAAATAACCATTGTAATACAGGAACTAGCCAGAAAAAACATTATGGTGCTTGTGCACTAAATATTAATGAAATGATGTTCATGTGATAATGATAACAATATTTTCGTTGAATTTTAACTCAAAATGAATCGAAAATAAATTATATAGAGTCATGAAAAATTAAAGAGGCATTTTCTAGCTACATGAATCAATTTGGGCCAAGTTTTGAAGTAAAAATAACAAAGAGATTAGCAATTAGAGAATAGCATTAGAAAAGTAAGCATAAAGTGTAGGTAGTACATACATACACAATTACCACATTTTGAAAAATATAGGGTAAAATGCGTTGTAGTACATCAATCACGTGTTTATTCAAGAAGTCTATATTTTTACGTCTGATTACTATGTCAATGGCATATGACAAAGAACGTAGTCAGTAGGGTTAAGGTTGCCCTTTGTATCGTATGTTTATTAATTAGTGCTTATTCTAAAAAGCGTATGTTTGTATTGTGTATGTCCGAAATTCATAACAAAACTTGTTTTGTATTGTATTCATAAACGTGGAATGAGCCTCTTTTATGGAGAGAAAATGACAAAACACTATTTCAACCGGCTGTGCGTGATACAATAATGGGCAAATATTTCAATAATAGAAGTTCTTTCTGATTTCGCTTGTAAAATAAATGAGATAAAAGTAAATTTATTTATTAATACTACAAATCACAGAATTCGCCCTATTACATAGGACACAAATATAGCAAAATATGAATTATGATAGCAACTCTGGAAGTCAATGACAAAGAAAACAAAAGCAAGAGGTCTGTATTCATGCAAGAATTACAGCCTCAATGCAGGCCCGCGGAGGTCTCATGTGGATGGAATGTGACCTTACGTCGCGCCTCCTGCCTTCGAGCCGGATGGAGCAAAGATCAATGAGGGTTATTTTATAAGGTTGTATTTTGGCCTAGGTTTGATTTTTTTATTTGTTAATAGGCTTGCTCTTGACCGCTGATAAATGATGACAGGTTTAGATTAAAATGTGCTTTCCTAGAAATCTTGCCTATTTATGAAAATCGTTGTCGCGCGATCTTTTGCCTGCAAATTACGCATTTTTCTCGCAACAGGAGAAAACTGCTTCTAACCCTAAATATTATACTATTTCTATATAGTTAGAACCATTAATGACTGTTTCTACGCTTTGCTTTTTTAATTTTTGAACTACGGAATTACATATAACGAAATTTGCAGATTTGAATACAACAATGTTTATCCGATTCTTCAATATTTCTATACGAAGGATACCAGCTCAACAGTCTATTAAATTACTAAACCACGTAGACCGTATCCCGTAGCGATATCCTTTTCGCTAATTCGCTACCGAGGTTATACTAAAATAGTTTTCTATTTTTTTTTTCTAGTTATTATCGTGGAATTAAAGATACACGTAAAATAAATGGATTCTGTTGTGTACACGGGTGAATGTACCAGGATCCTAATTGTTGTTGAATGTGAATTGATGAAATAACACTTTTTTGATACTATCTTATTTTGAGAAGAATGAGCGTTTCTTATTTAAAAAAAAGGTATCTGAAGAAAACCAAGGATACAAATTGATTCGATGCCGTTACAACATAACTATTATGCAATCGTAATCACTATAAGGTCACTGCTAATTGGACAATAAAACAAATAAATAATGTAATAATCGATGACCAAACGACGCCTGTTGCAAAACATTCTATTTTAGGCGTCAATCACCCATCCTCAAACAATAAAATTATCTAGAGTAAGTTGTTTCAAGTCACGATTGCGTGCGGGGTTTGGTTGAGTGCGTGTTGTATTTGTGAACCTGTAAGTAACATTCAGTCGCAATACCACAGACTTCTATAGATACCCCAAGTGTATGGACCTAGCGTGTCAACAAGTACGATAAAAAATCGCAGTTGACGAACAAGATTTATTTAATTTTAGGTGATATAATATACTTCCGGTTCGATATTTCGTCAACTAGTTACTAGCGTACAAGCGCGCGGAAGCATTGGGTTGAATAGATTTCGTGCAGATGGAACATTCCATCACTAAATCCTTTGTGTGACGTCACAGTCGGTACCAAAAATGTGGCACGCAAGATTTTCATATAAATGAAGACGCGTGCTCCATCTACTATGTCTGTGTGCAATACTACTAACGCAATCTGCTTAATACACGAAACATATACAAGAGCTCGAGTGCGTTCCTAAACTGCAATAACTATAAGTAGTTTCTTTCCTCGTGTACGATTGCGTAACAAGCCCAACTTGTTTTTGTTTAACAAAAATGTTGTTAATCCATCATCGGGTTTCGTAACGTAACGATGGAGCGTCACGATTTAATGACTCCGAAACTGGCAGTCACTTGCACGGGCTCACGGGATGGGACATACAAATTCGCTTTTAATTAAAAAATCTTCCATTTAAACTTCTAAGGTATTAATTGGATTTAAAGTCGCTCTATAAGCGTCTCGTTTCAATTAAGTCTCGTAACTAAAAATTGGTTGTCTGTAAAGTCGATATCGATAATATCGTTTACGGACGATATTTTAACGTGACAACGTCATAACAAAACATTGATGAAATGATGATGATGATGATCATATAACGGGACAATGAGTCATCCTTTTTCGTGCGTGCAGCCGGCGTTCATCGATTTATTAGACGTTGTCACGTCAAAAATATCTGGATTAGGTATAGATTTGAGTTATTGTGACTGTCGTTTATTTTTGTTACGTAAAATTAATTATCTGTGGTTAGTAAACCACTGTTGTCACTGCTAGTAGTAATTATGACAAATCTACAATCTAATTAGCATAATGCTACTTACTCGTAGGTATAGATAAATTAACTGTATAAGCTTAGCTATATTAGCTTTATAATAGCTTAAGCTTAAATTATAATAGATTACGTAGATAAATTTATATGTTTAAGCCACTGCTTTATTGGTTAAATCATACAAGACGTTAGCAGCTAACTAAATGTGCTGCAGCATTTTGACATCGAATAGAAATACTTGACACTATTATACTTGCAGAGTATAGATAGATATAACAGAATTTTGGTTTTCGTTTTTTTTTCCAAAATAGTACGGTAGTAGTGCTGAACATATCTTTGTACTTTTATCGTTGATATCAATACCTGTATCATCCACTGTTTTCTTATCGATTTGTTGGTGTTTTCTGACCAACGCAGTATGCTATTTTCCATCTCAAAGCTATCATTCTGTTATTGTTTTCGTCCACCGATCGTCTTTTCTAGTCAAGTAACTCGCTCTTCTCTAGTCATCGTTTAATCACGATAACAAAATTCAACACCTACGTTATATCTAATAATAATAATTGCATGTGCAAATGTATGCTATATTTAAAAAATCAAATCAATGTTTTTTTTTCTTCTTAAAAAAAAAAGATTTTTTTATTATAAGAAATTGTAATATAGGTACTACAATAGCTCAATCTAATATATCAATAAAATTCTCTGAATATATGAACCCAAGCAGAAAAAGCACATAATGAGGCGTCAAAGGCTTTTGTAGTCACGATTTACATTTTTCGTGAGTAACATTATTTGCAATCTAGCCTGAGGTAATATTTCTATATTTTACAGTAATTGAAGTTTATGTAACATAGGAATGAACTCTATTGAAGCAAACTATGAGCTCTATTGAAGCAAACATTTCTAATCCTGAAGCTATCAATTACATAGACTATTTTATACTCTTCAATATATTAGTTTTATTTCTATATTTTTTAACGAATAAGGTTATCCTTATTCGTTTAAAAATATAGAATATAGAATACAGAATTAAAAATATAGAATACGAATAAGGTTATCCTTATTCGTTTAAAAATATAGAAATAAAACTAATATATTGAAGAGTATAAAATAGTCTATGTAATTGATAGCTTCAGGATTAGAAATGTTTGCTTCAATAGAGCTCATAGTTTGCTTCAATAGAGTTCAAATAATTGGATAAGTATTAAGATTACGAAAATTAGCGATTAGTAGAATTAATTTAAAAAAAAAACTCAACAACTGTTTATGGACCTAGTTAAATGGCCTAGGCTATTTTTACTTTTTTATAAAAATGTAACACTTCTAAAAATGTTAAAAAAACGTGAAAAAATATAAAATTAATAATAAATAATAAATATTTGTGGAAATTTCAGACAACACCATCTAGCCCAAACGAAGCAAACCTTGTACTATGGAACTAGATGGCTGATAGAATACATTAGTGCTATATACTCGAGAAGTAAAACCGTATTAGCAACTCTTCAAACAATCCTTTTAAGTTAAAGAAAATAATAATAGAAACATACATATGTAGATAGATACGAAAAGCATTAATTACCTTCTTGGGCAGTCTGTCAGTCAAATGAAACAAGTTTTACATAAGTACATAACATTAACATGTCACAGAATACCCTATGTAAGTAGAAATAGGATAGGCCAACTTACATTCAAAGGTTAGTGCTTCTAAGTACTAAGCAAGTAGGTAATATAGCTATCAGCTGGGTTGGGTTCCCGGCCTCTAACAATCTTGTTTCTCCTTGGTCTTTTTCTCGAGTCACCTCAGTTTTTTGCCACCAAGTGAGGTTAGGACGAAGATTTATGTCCTAGTATGTCGCACGCAATAATTGAGGGAGTGAGATTTTATCCACCTTTTTTCTTCTCCTGATTTGTATAAAATACAGAAACACAGCCTCCTTAATGGATTTCGTGATATCTAGTAATTTATTTAGAGATATTCGCTGTTACTATATTATAATCCACTGCTATAAAATATATGTTCATATAAACCTGTTTGTTGATTTCGTAAATCCGGCTTCGGCAAATGTTGTTCGGCATTGTCGCATTTTGTTTAATAGATATTATTCCTTGTCGATACTTCATTCTTAAAACTAAATGATCACGTTTCGTAGTTTTTGTTGCGCTCGACCGACTGTAGGTAGATTATCTATAGTTTTTTGTGGGCAAGCCTCATTTAGGTTTTGGTGGTTTTAGTTTCGATTCGTTTTATTTGATCGTAGATTATCATCGTCTCTAATTCTTGAGGCACGAAATCGCAATTACAAATATTCCTAGTCGATAAAATTATTGATAAATTTCGGAGTAGGTATGTAGAATTATTATTACGGAAGAAATAACAAATGAGTGTTTTTTATGTTTATTGTATCAGTCAGTACTTCCCTTTTCATTGACCAAAGTAGTTTAACATTAATTCAATATATAAATATGGTCTATTAAAAGATCTCATCAAGGTTATTTTGTCTCTCTATTAAATTTAGCTTGCACTGTGCCAGAAATTTTGTTTTAGTAAATACCCTATCGTTGCATGGGTAATATTTCAAAAGCGCTAAATAGGTGCTTTTTTAAATTTATTTATATATGCACAATTTACAAATCAAATATAATGGATGTCTATAAGGCTTTTTTATATATTTAATCACGAAAAAAACCCAGTAAAGTCGATTAAGTTTGAGTTAATGATCAAGATCAAATGTAGAAAGAGGATAAGCGGTATTTTTGTACCTTAAGTTTTTTTTTATTTAAAGAGAATTCGGTATAATAGTATATTATAATAGATAAATTATTAATAGGTATTTATTTATTTAGGACGTAAAGTCTAAAACAAAATTCACGAATATAGCGTCCTGGTTTGACCAATACTCATAATTATCAACAACGACGAACTTAAAGATTGTCGGCCTTAACGAAAAAAGTTACTTAACTTTATGCAATGCATAATATATTTAGTTCAATTTCTCGCTGACACGTATGACACTTGCGGAAAGAAGACAGAGAGTTTAAGACGTTGGTTAAAGTTAAGTAACGTTTTTCGGTAAGGCCGTTTGATTTAAACTCTGTCGCCGCGCTAAAGCCTAATATAGATTGAGAAGTCTAGAGACATCTATTTCACCGCTTTGAATGATTTCGAAAATCTAAATTATTTTAATCGTGTAAGGTTGTTACTTTAGACCTCATTGAGCTCGGCTGAGTTTTTGAGCACTGATGCTACATCCCGTTATCAAAGTAAATTACAGTTGTTTATTCAAGATACATAGGTTTTTGTACATCAGGTTTGGTAGCAAAAAGCCTACACACCTACCAATACAGCTAATTCGAAACAGTTAAAAGCAATGCCATAGACATACTCATAGAACTGCCTACTTGCAGCTGTTCTAATGATCTTGGATTACGTAGTAACGACATTGAATGCTCAAGCTTATAACATTGTGGGTAGATGTATGCTTTGCACGGAGAATGCTCTATGAGTCACTTGTAAACTGAACTGATCGAGGTCGAACTATATCCGCCTTCTTCTGCACGTAGATAGGACGATTTTTATTTTGACCATGACGTTATTAAAGAAGATGGTGACGTAATAAGGATACTTTTGTTTGTCGTCATATGAGTTTATTTCAAAGCTAGTATTGCTCTTGCTATAAATGAAGGAGTTCGAATTACGGCGCGTGGTCATGAATCCAGCTGCGAGATGGGTGGACGATATTGTCACTAATATAATAGATAATTAAACAGATAACTCTTTATTAAATGACCACATTGCACAAAAATATAAAAACGACAATATTACTATGGCTGATCATTCAATAGCCGGCCTTATCGCTTAAATCGATCTTTTCCAAGCAACCATGTACAGTGTAGGATAGGTGGCACTGATAGTGATACTGATAGACCTTTAAAACTAAAACATAATAATTTATTGCTATCAGCATCAAATCATACTCTCGCCAGATGAATAAAAATAAATAAATAAATAAAGAATACTATTCAAATCAAGAATCTGTACTAGCATTTTTACATACATATAAATTATATATTAGAAAAACAGTTGGTTGGACTCAGTAGGTAAATCTAAAATCTTCGCTGTATTATGTAACAGAGCAATAGCTGCTGTTATGTATAATTTCGAGATTATTACTTACTTTGACAACTATATTGAATGTTAGTTTGTAACTATTAACTATATTTTGTCTTTTCTACTTAAATTTATTGTAACCAGTATAAGTATGAAATATTATGTAATTATTGAAATCCATATCTTTAAACATCTACATTAGTAATCTAAGGTCGAACCTGAGCATCATACTGCTATTTCAATTGTAAATAAATTGTGTGATATGGCAATCTATTCTAATAGCACCCTTATATTTTAAAATCTAAGCCTGCTATTGGCACAATAATTGCCATTTATATACGATGAATTTACCTACAAATAAAATAACCGAAGGAGATGGCATGATATGAAAGAGGTCTATACGTAAGTACCTAGCAGTGTTTTAGAGAGGGATATATAGATAGATAGATAACTCTTTATTAAAAGACCACATTGTACAAACACATTAAATAGACAATATTACTATGGTTAATCTTTCAATAGGCGGCCTTATCGCTTAAAGCGATCTCTTCCAGGCAACCATGTACGGAGTAGGATAGGTGGCACTGATAGTGGCCTTTAAAACTAAAAACATAAAAACTTGCGTATAAAAAAGTGAAAATACTACAGAAAAAACTTATATATATATAGTATATTATATGCATACATATTTAATATGAAAAAGAAAGGAAAATAATTTATTTACTCATTTAAATAGTGTGCTTTCACAAGGGTTTTAAAAACATTTATAGAGGGAGCTCGCTTGATATTCACTGGCAACTCGTTCCACAGTCTGACTGCTGTTACTGTAAAAGATGAGGCATTAAAATTAGTTTTGTGCCGAGGGATATCAAGGGTCAAAATCTCTGATGATTTAAGAAGACGGGAAAGAAAAGAACGACGAAAATGGAAACGTTCCTGAAGATAGTGTGGCGAAGAAGGGATAAACGGAATATTATAAAGAAATAAAAGTATGTGAGCATCCCGGCGACGGCGAATGGGTAACCACTTGAGCTTAGCACGGAAGTGTGAAACAATGAGGAGATGTTCCTGTACTTCCTGTTATTTTATTTATTTTTATAAATAAACAGTGTTGTGAATGATGATTTTAGGGGTGTGATGATACGTGTAGCGAAATTTAAAAGAAAAAGAAGAAATTTTAGACATACTAAACCACTTACGTCATGATCGTATGAGACATAAGTTTGCACAGGAAATTAAAGTCACTGGGAAATGCTTTATCATGAAGGTTAGCAATGCTATAAAATTGTGTCAAGGTCCAATATAAGACTTAATTCTAAGTTGTGTAATAATCGTTAACTTGCTTCTGGACGTTAAAGTAAGGATATTACAGCGATTGAATAAGATAAACAAAATCTAGTGAACTAATTAAAAAAAAAAAATTATTGGAAGAATTAAAATGATAGGCATTTTGTTGAGCAATTAAACAGCAGTCTATTGAGAGATCGTTTGTTTTCCAAGCCGCAGACCTGAATTCAGTTCTAAATCTGCATTTTTGTTCGAAGTTGTGCGCTCATTATTACTCAATTACAGCTAGTTTCAAGAAGTGCACGAAAGCATCGCATGCATGTATCTGAGAGTCTACCAATTTTATAATCATTATCATCATTTTAATCGACGCAATTGGCACAAAAAAATAACCTGCCTGTTTCAGTCGGTAAATACAGTAAATATGTTATTTATTCACATATTCCTATAATATGATATTTTATGTTCTAAAGTATCAAGTTAGAACTACAATATAATACGAAAAATATGCAAGACTATAAACTTGAAATATTTAGAAGACGGCCATGATTGAATGATTCATATCACGTATTAGGATGCTGATTTAATGTGAGAGACTAGGTATTTAACGGTGGTGTGTGCTATGCAGATAAGTTTTGAGTACGTGTTATGGCTGACAAGACTGTTTAACGACCAAACTTGCTGGCATATGTGTACAAATGAAAGTTTGCCGGAATTCTGAGCAACTTATACAATTGAGCAAGTATGTAATGTGTAAGTACCTAAGTGTGTGAGTTATTTCTGGAGTAACGGCGTTTGTTTGTTGCTTTAGTATGTTATAATTTAAAGTAAATATGTTCAAATTGATATCAGAATGTTTTGAAGTTTATGAACGAATATGAACACTTTTCTTGTTCGTTTCCTGAATCGTCAATTGTTTTAAAATTGCGTTTAGAAGGATCAAAACATTTGAGCTTTGTTACGTTCAACTGTTTATGTTCCAAATCTTCTCACATTAAAAAACTTAACCTTCTTGTTGGTTAGTCTGTTTGTAGCAATGGATTTTTTGTTGGTATATTTATATATACATTTAATATTTTTATAATTTTTACTGATATTTTTAAGTAAACGATCATTTATTAGCCAATGAATTCTAAGTATAACTTGTAAGTTCAATAACAGCAATAGGCAATATATACCTAAGTAGTACTAGGTGCAAGTGGTATGTACCTAATAATTAAGCTATAATTTTTACTAGTCAACATTTGTGATTTTGCCCGAGATTTAGTAATCTTTTCTTAGTGAACCTTACTTTGCAAGGAACACTCGAACTTGAACGAACCGCTTTCGGAATGGGTCTTTCCGAATGTATAAGATTTGGATGTCTTCTAATAATTGCGAGTGAATAAGTTCCTTCTAGATAAACGCACTCCATCGTAAACTACAACAGTCGCTTAACATCAGACAAATTAGCGGTCTCGCGCAAGCCTAATTTCAAATAAAAAAACACACGCCCTAATGTTTTTTTTTAAACCTGCCCAGGCGTATAGGCCCGGCCCGCGAGCTATGTTTCCCTGACATAGTCAAGGACAAGGGGTGCCAGGTACAGTGTTTGGCAAAAGGGACTCTTAACTTACTGCAAACTGCTGGATGAGCAGCAGCTTACGCTGTACATTCTTGACCATTTGTTAGTCACCAAGGACAAGATCTTATAGATATAGATCAGATAAACGTAATTAGCTAGAAAACATTATTGCAGTCTAACAAATAGAAATTGAAAAGGCATTTGGTATTCCCGATAGTGAACGTTGTTCTAAATTGTAAATTAGTTTCTAAACTACCATCAATTCTCGTCTATTTAGTGGAATTAAAGCTTATTTCGAAGTTAGCAGCCGTTTATTCTCTGGGTGGAGTAACTTTTATAAAAGGTCCATCGTTTTGGGTCAAAGTGACCAACAATTTCGAAACTAACGTAGGATGGTATATAGGTAGGTATTAAATAATATAAATACAATGTGTAGTAGGTACTTATATAGAATTAAATTATGCAAATAATGTAAAAATGCTAAATATCGAAAATCCTAGTTCGTATTAAAAAAGTGAAGCAACAGAAAAAATGGCTTGTAATTTCTTTTTTTATCACTTTAATGCTATTTGAAGGTTTAACTTTTATTTTAATTACTTTTAAAGTATATCTGCAAACTTATAAAAATAAATATATTATATAACATTCTATGAAACCCAGTAAAATAATATGCTTAGGTAATCATAATTCACCATGGTCTTTGATGATCTGTCCCTTACGGGGTAGGCAGGTCATTAAAGACCATGAGACCGTTTGGCGACACATATAACCTTGGTTAGATGGAATAGATGATAAAAAATATACCCCGCCTTTTTTATGGAAAAATTTACGCTAGAGAACCTCCTTAAATCCCTAATATCTACATTTATAACATTTACACAAGTGTCAGTGATTCATATCCAATGTTCAAACTTTTACGGCGGTCAAAGAGGATCCAGCTCAAAACAAACAAATAAAACCCAGCTAGGCATAAAACCCTAAATCTACATCCTATAACTCAAAAACTTGGTCATTTTACGATATCTATAAAATTCACTCACGCATACCAGATCCCTATAAAAAGCTACATTGGAGTTGTAAGCTCGCAAACATGAGCTTGAACAAAGTTTCTCGTTACATTTGTGGAAGTGACAAAAGGGGATTGGGAGAACGAGTAGTGTAACACTAGAATGTAAGCACATAGTGAGAAGAAAAAAACACCGATCTCGCTTGTGAATATTGCTGAAGTTTGTTTTACTTGCGGACTAGCTGTGCCTCGTGGTTTCACCCGCGTAGCCATAAAACGATGATAATGATGATGAAATGTTATCTATTTTAGTTTTCAGATATTGGTTCAACCTTTTGGTTAGGAAAAAGTACCAAACAGACAGATATATATAACTATCTACTGTAATATATATAACTATAAACATTATTAGATCCTTTTTTTAGATGCAATATTTTCATGTTCGAGTAGTATTAATATTAGCCTAATATATAAAATAATTACATACGTTTAAAATAATAATTTAGACTGATTGTCTTTTTCTTGTTAAAATGTTTGTTATTTTTATTACTTTTCCTTGAATCTATAACTGTATTAGTATAATTTACTTCCAACAGATGTTCGCAGTTAATTATTCGCAATTTTCCATACGAAAAGTCCAATTATGTATGTACGAGTATACAACATAATTTTGTATATAGCTCGAAGAAACTTTCTACTTAAAAATAATTATAATATTGAATATGATAATAGTTTGTTTTGTCTCTCTACGAGATCGAATCAGAAATGAAGAGATACGTAGACGTACAAAAGTCACCGATATAGCACAGCGGATTAGCAAGTTGAAGTGGCAGTGGGCAGGGCACATAGCACGCAGAACTGATGGCCGATGGGGCCGAAAGGTTCTCGAGTGGAGACCACGTAGCGGCAAGCGCAGCGTAGGAAGACCAGCCACGAGATGGACAGATGACCTCATACAAGTGGCGGGAAGACGCTGGATGCAAGCCGCTTCCAATCAGTCTTTTTGGAAATCCATGGGGGAGGCCTATGTCCACCAGTGGACTTCTTATGGCTGAGATGATGATGATGATGAATCTTTTTTTCAGGACCAGTTTGTCATGAAAATGTAAGTTTTTAGTGGATTTATGTCTAAACTAGCTCTGCCTCGCGGTGCCACCCGCTTTGTGAAGAAATGGTAACGATGATGTTGATAAAAATATAGTTTATGTCTTTCTCCAGGTTCTAAAGAATCTCTGTGCCAAATTACATAAGAGCTACACGACTGAACCAATGTACTGAACATTGGTTTAGTCGTGTAGCCGTTATGTAATTTGGCACAACACTGAAACGACTAAACTTTGGTTCAGTGGTTTAACCGTGAAGTGGTAACCAACAGACAGAGAGACTGACGCTACACAGAGTTACTTTGGTTAATATTTCTTATAAGCTTCTGGAAATAGTTTGTTTCATGGAAATCTCTAAAGTCCTTTACACATTATTTCAGAAGCTTTGTAGTGTAGTAATTCCGACTTTGCAGAAGCGCTTCTCTAAAGCGCGCTAAACAAGCAGAATTAGAAGAAGTAAAAGTAACAGAGTATCTGTTCACGTGGCAACGTGGTAAGAATAATATATGCGAATTAGCCTTAACAGTAAGACGACACAGTAAATAATAGGCTAGTTTATGTAAGAAGAAGCCTTATAGCTACCTACGCTTCACTGCTATTCTAGATCTAGGGCTAGGTATATGAATATTCTAACACCGTCCTATTTTCTCCTTATGTATACTAATTAATGATATTAATATAACATTGTATGCTAGAGACAGGTTCAATTACAGCTATGTAATTATTTTCTGTTGATTCTATTTTGTTTGTGTTTAATTAACTAACAAGTTACGAGTAGGTACTTAGCTTAATTTCGTGTTGTTTATTTTTCCAAAAGTTAGACTCATATTGTGAAGTTACTTTTAATGAAATTTAAATACAATTTTAACGTTTTTTATTGCGATATGATATTCTTTTTATGCATTACTTAATTAAACTGGTGTTGCGTCAATGATCATTATTCATAGCTTCCTTTAGGTCTGGACATGGGTCTCTCTCTCTCTCTGTCATTTCTGTGTAAGATGTAAGATGTGTACACAGAGGATGTGCACATACTATACTAGGGGGGCGTGAAATGCAGTACGCAGTAGGTTGACAAGTACAGTAGACTATCGTACACATGATCTGTGTGATCATTGATCATACATCGCAATAGAACCGCAGAGATTTATTATGCTATCTGCTTACTTCGTTCATAGACTGGCCTTGTGGCTCAGTTGGTAGTGTGTTTACGTCTACCTGCTGAATTGAAAGGTCGTGGGTTCAATCCCCACCCAGGGCAAACATTTGTGTGATGAGCATGGATGCTTGTTCTGTGTCTGGGTGTTTCTATGTATCATATGTATATATTTACAAAAAAAAAGTATATATGTATTCTATCAGCCATCTAGTTCATTAGTACAAGCTTTGCTTAGTTTGGGCTAGATGGTGTGGTGTGAAATGTCCACAAATATTTATTTATTTATTGGAAATCGAGCGTAATAGTGATTGTTACTTCGATCTGTTGCGCATCCGCTCTCCTTTCCTTGGTCACCACTCTACATTTCTGCACCTAACGGGTGCCTAACGGGTAGGTAACAGGTGATACACAGGTGAACAGATCATAATATTTCATTTTCAGCCAAACATTCAGCGAATAAAAAATTTAATCTATTAAAACTGGCAGTTTTTTCAAGGAATTGTTCGATTGGTCAAACAAATTGCACTCCACGTCGTTAGCCATCGTCTATCGTGAATGCATAGCTCAATTTAGCGAGTTTACTTTATCAATGTATGGCCGGTTACCGTTTTGCAGTCGGCGCTCGCTCCGTTAACTGCTGCCACGGTGTTTGTGCAACGTGCACACCAGTGATTGCGTATAGAAATGCTGTTAGACAAAATTGAGGATGCAATTCAGGCAGTAAATGAATTTGTTTCGAGACTAGCAGTCATTTTCAATAGATTTCATAGAAATTTACGGTACGCAAATGTTGAGCTCTTATTTATTTTGATATTGAAATGTAGTCAAATTACGTGGAAACTACGAATATATTATTTGTAGGGTTGAAAATATTGAAACAGTGAGTGCTGGCTGTTATGTAATGAAGAAGGTGGTATATTTTTGCCTTACTTTTTTTCTTCTTCGGCCTCAGGCCGCAGGACCCATATATTTTGATGAAATCACTGGTATATCATCAGACACAGACAATCCACCGAATGGTTTTAGTAGATAAAATTCGGTAGGACTCGGCTTGTTTTTTTTTCTAATAACTTACTCGTAGTTTGATTTAAATTGGTTCTTTTGAAGCAAAACATCGAATCTTAAGAGTGGTTAGATTGTTTTTCTATGTACCTATCTAGTTTACTACCTAGTAGAACCAAGTTTAGTCCAAACTGAAGTTCAGGGTCATTTTTTACATATAGTTCTCCCTATTCTTTGTTTTAAATCTGTGAAGCCAACTTAAGTATTATACATTTATTTCTTCTGGATAATTGTAACTAAATAGCGTGTAAAAAGTATACCGCCGTTTTTCTGTTGATTTAATAATTATTACCGTTAGTTTTGATATTGTCATTTGTGTATTTTAGGAATAGTTTTTTAGGCTCCCGTATTACCTAAAACATTCAATATAAAATATATAATTATTGTATTAATTTTTATTTACATAGATGCACTTATTCGAATGCCCGACATAATTATTATCAATGTGCATCTAAGAAGATGCTCTATTTCGCAATGCGTGCACCGGCAGCGAAGCGCATCACCGATTTCTCTGGCGCGGCGAACGCTCGAAAGTCACGAATACCTCGGGATATGTTCGAGTCGCAACCAATTAGTCGACGAATGGGTCCACCACAATAGTGAAGTGGGACGAGTGACGAGTGACGACTAACACATCATATTTCACATCACGTAGGTAACCGTTCCTTTGTCACGTGAGCCACTTTCAGTGAAGTACTGCGACCGTGTGACACGAATATTACTTATTAATTATTTCATTGCGCATTAAATATGAGGCCGATGACTCTATTGCAGTAAGAATTATGTACAAAACATACAACGTTAGTATCGAAATGGATTAGAACAATTTTATGTAGAGGAAAAGTAATACCTAGAGATCACTTTTCCTTAAGAGATCGCTCTAAGCGATAAGGCCGCCAATTAAAAGCCTAGCTATATTTATGTTTTCTCTGTATTTCTTTTTCTTTATGTGTGGTCTTTTAATAAAGAGTTATCTATCTATCTATCTATCTATCTACCTACGGTTAAAATATTTTTACTCGTTATATACTTACCATTGTCCTGGGGTCCTGTCCTGAGCTGGACGTGTATGTCAGAACGTGGACTGATATCGCTGAGTACGAAATTTTGCATTTTTTTTTTTTTTTTAAATTAAAGTTATTCTAGGGGATGCTCAAAACTGCACAAAATCAGAATCAATTTGTTATCATTTTTTTTATATGTGCATTAAATAAATAAATAAATATTTGTGGACATTTCACACAACACCATCTAGTCCAAACTAAGCAAAGCTTGAAACTAGATGGCTGATAGAATACATATATATTTTTTTGTTTGTAAATATATACATATGATACATAGAAACACCCACACACAGAACAAACATCCATGTTCATCACACAAATGTTTGTCCTGGGTGGGGATCGAACCCACGACCTACGGCACAGCAGGCAGACATACTACCAACTGATCCACAAGGCCAGTCATTCAGTAAAATATCTGTTATTGTCTGACATAAGTTTGTACATTTGTACAATCGTTCTTACTATATTCTTATTATTGTAATTTAGAAGCACTGACGTATTTTCTATCAAAAATCTCCATCATCATGATCATCTCAGTCACAAGAAGTCCACTGCTGGACATAGGACTCCCCCATGGATTTACAAAAAGACCGGTTGGAAGCGGCCTGCATCCAGCGTCTTCCTGCCATATCTATGATACTTGTGATATGACACCTCCTATCTTCTGTCCACCTTACGGCTGGTCTTCCTACGCTGGGTTTGCCCGTTCGTGGTCTCCATTCGAGAACTTTTCGGCCCCATCGGCCGTCAGTTCTAAGTGCCTTGTGCTCTGCCCACTGCCACTTCAACTTGCCATTCCACTGTGCTATGTCTACGGATCTCTTCGTACCTGATACGATCTCGCAGAGAGACCCCGAAAATCTCAATCATCATCATCTCAGCCATAAGAAGTCCACTGTTGGACATAGGCCTCCCCCATGGATTTCCAAAAAGACCGATTGGAAGCGGCTTGCATCCAGCGTCTTCCCGCCACTTGTATGAGGTCGTCTGTCCATCTCGAAATCTCAATACTTGTGCTTAAATATGAATCAGAGTATAAAATAAGAGCTGTATTAATACTTATTTTTATTTTGGTAATGATTCAAAACTGGTGTAAGTTTTATGACGTTACGTTAAAATTACGTGGTTGAGTGCAATAATTACATTGTGAAATTCACTAGGACAGGATCGTATTTGGCAAGTTTACTGTTTGTTACTTATATGCAATTAGGTGCAAACGCTTGTATGCTTCCTGCGTTAGCTCTGAGTTTTAAACGAAACATTGAATTGTACACGACCTTTACATACTTATATAATAATGTTTCTCTTGAAGAAAACAGTTCCTAATATGTTTTAGTGGTTTTTGTTTTTCACTCGACGGTCATGAAAATTGGGAGATGTTTTTCTACTGCATGTATATCGTCCCTCGCACGACTAATTGTTCTATATCAATTCAGTCATTTGTTCAGGACAAATGTTTTTAGATTCTGAGATTTCATTGTATTTGTCAAAAATGTTAAAAATCTGATAATTTACATACCTTATGATATAAATTTATTATATTATAGAGGTTACTTACATTATAATTTCACATTGATACTTTTAATTTATTTGCATCCTTAAAACCTGTTTTTATTATTTAAAAAATGAGATAGGTTAGTTAGTCATGCGATTTTTGACTTTGGTTAAGTGGATACTTTTTTTTCATATTTAATGCAAGTCTGTGAAACGAAATTCATTTACTGAAGGGCAGTTCTCATGAATTATCTAAGTCAAATATAGACTAAAATGGTTGTAATAAAATAAATATAATGGTTTCATACTTATCACTCCCTACTGGGGCTCCCCGAGTCCCATGTAACCCATATTTAAAATTCAACATTCAAACATTTGTCAGGGCCCTTTTTCCGTATGACCATCGGTTATTTCTATTTGCAATTAAACTTAACTAAGCAATAAAATGTTTTAATTCTTTGAATATTTTGCCTTTTTACAAGGCTCCGGCCTCACGCAGCGGTCCTGGCGTGGAGCCAAGATATCTTGCCAAGGTTCAAAGACATGAGACAAGTTTTTGTTCAGGGTTTAAGACTCAATAACCACCAAGCGCTTTGAGCAACGTTGCAGAATAGAAATTGCGCTGAATATTGTAGAAGATTGTGTAGACAGCTTTTATTTTGTGCGAAACTTTTAGCGATGTTGCGTTTAATTTACTTATTCGATAAAGTATGCTAGATATAGTGTAATCTTGATATTCGAACATTGTAATGTTTTGCTGCATTTATCAGTCGTTTTTTTTTTTTTTTTTTTATATTTTGTTGTAAGGGTAGCTAAAGTTTTTTTTTTCTGTTTGGAGTAACCAAAGCTACCTTGACAGTTATAAAATTATTTTTAAAATTCTTGAATTTTGAATTTGTGATGCTGCGGCCTACGGGGGGCATGCCTGCCTAGATTAAACTTATTTCCTTATGATTTTCGACACCCATGTTATTATCTATCGTGGAAAACCCACTAAAGTGGCACCAAAACGATTTTGCTTTTTAGGCTTCCGTAATAAGGGTGCTTATTCGTAATACCACGGTGCGGTGTCTATCTGTCTGTCTGTACTACATTTAAGAGACTGTATCTTTTGAACGGTAATAGATACAACTCTCAAAATTGGCAAGATTGTACGGTTTTACTTTGAGGTAAATAAAAAAAAAATAAAAAAAATTGGTCAAGTGTGAGATAAACTTTCGTAAATAATTTTGGAAATATGGAAAATTATTCTGCGAGTACTGCGAGATAAAACCTCCTTGTTGATTCTACAAAAATAGAAAAGAAAACGGACAAGTGAGCGTTTCGTCAATAGTTGTTGTCATGTGACATCTTAAAATACTTATGGTAAGCGGTAGTGTTAAAATCTCTTTGGATAAAGAAAATAGGTCTGTAACACTTACTTATTTGAATATGATATTGTGTGTGAACGCCTATAATTTCAGGCCAATTTTGTAGAAAATATCTGAAGCTAAAATTAATATTCTTAGATATAAAACACATTTTGTTGAGTCTTGTGCTTGAGCCTTGTGTTATATAGTTAGTTCGTGCGTTATGCAAAGGAGTACGGAAGCTTCGGTATGCAGGTAAAACTTGTAGTTCGCTGGATTTATACGTGTTTCTATCGGTGCGATAAATCATAAATTATTGTTATTTAAAGTGTAACTTCTAATGATTATTCTCCGTTTCAAACTTATAGTTTATAATGTTTATAACGATCCGATAAATCTTAAATGATTGTTATTTAAAGTATAACTTCTAATGATTATTACTATTGTTTTCGAACTTATAGTATAAACTGTTGTGAATGAAGCATTGTGGTTTCGAGCCTAATGCAATCATTCTCCTCGAGATAAGGCTATAAACGCCACTTGAAAGCAAAGCTCATTTATTTGCGGAAGACAGTAGAGTATACTTTTTTCTTTAATTTCTTTGCGGCGAGTTTTCTAGCGTTCAATTATTTTTAAGTCGTATTTTAGGATAGCCGGGCCGCTCTGGGACTTGGCAGGCCTTTACTTTTCCTGGCTTTATCAGCCTTAGGCATGTCTTGTGTCGAGTTTTCATCTCAATTTGTTTAAAAAATGTTAACATCTAGCTCGCTTCTTGTTTTTATTTTCGACGGAACGAAGGGAGTAAAGAAAATATTGTAGGGGATTTTGTTTTTTCGTTTTGTTCAACAAAATAATTCAGGATATCTATAATAGTAATAAAAAAATGCTTATACTGTTCCTAAAATGTCTGTTTATTCGTCGTCAGTCGCTCGGCTATGAAATTTCTTGAAACTAATAATGAAATTGAAAATTAGAAATCAGTAGAGAGAGCTTTAACTAACCTAACCTAACTTGACGAAACCTGAGCGACAAAAACAAACAAAAATGTAAAAATCTCAGAACCGGCTGTAATAATCTTGATAAAACTTCGCGTGAATATGTTTTTAATGAAATGGAAATTATAATTTTAATCTAATAAGAATCTATCTAAGCGACTTCAAGCGAATCGTTCATATTGATTTAATATACTTATAATCGCTTTTATGCTATACGAAAAAAGAAATAGTTTCATAGTCCTTGATTTGCTATTGGTTTTACTATTCAAAATAAAGTACGTAATAGTAGTTTTAACAAGTTATCAACTCTAAAATGTTTAACTTAACTAGTAGTTCGGGGTGGGTTATTCGTTTTTTTTTTTATGTAATTGACGTATTTTTTTTTAAATGTATATAGTTAACTTTGTGAATTTTTTCCTGACCTAAATTTGTAAAATGATTAAACATATTAACTTACTAGTAATTGTTTCTAGTGGAAAACTTGAATATTCGAGATTCTTGAGAAGTCTAACAACTTAAATAAGCCCGAGATATTAGAAATTCTCCATACAAAACAAATACTTTCATCAGTAAAACTTAGCAGAAGTCGAAAACGGATTAAACGTGGGATGAATTTTAAACAACGCTTGAAACCAGAAAGGCATACAGAGCGGCAAATTTAACAGAGATGCGGTCAAATTAAGTAGCTGAATTTTTTCATGGATTACCTTTAGAAAATACATTGGTGGCGCCGTGATTCGATCCGCAAAGTTGGTCGTTTTGTGAAACGAATGGTGATGGCAAACATTCTGAGGCTGTCGCTGGCGTACCGAGGACACTTCCTTCAGTCTCTTGAATCTTTTTGTTTTGTTTGTGACATCGTCTTCCCTCGGGACGTCAATTCACCGTGTTCGGGATAAAACTTGGCTCTGAGAACATTAACTAAATTCTCTTTCCGCGGTACATGTATTGAAGAGACATTTTTGCGGTTTCTTTATTGGAAATATTTTTGTTGGTTTATTTTTTTAGACATAACGTGTAGGTGCTTCGGCATTTTCGTATCTGTTTTAACAAAACATAAATTCACAAAATATATGTTTTGTTCACAAAACACAAATTGTTTCTAGGGGTGTTTAGTTGGGAAAAGTAATAATTGTGGTCTAGCCATCATCAGATTATTAGTTTATGTATACTATTAGACATTAAACTTTGATTTATGCTTTATAGCGTAAGTTACACTGGTATTAGTAGTTTTTAGCAAACGTTAAAAAAGGAGGTTCTCAATTTGACTGTATTTCTTTTTCTTTGCTGCACGACAATTTCTTTGCCTGTGGAATGATTTAAAAGATTTTATGTTTGTTGGAAATCCACTTTTATTTGTGTAATATTGTATACTTGCATATTAACAAGTATTTCCTCACTATTTTACTTTAAAGTGTTTTCGATAATTAATGAAGTTCTCAAAAGCAAATTATTTCGAATAATGAACGCAACGAGCTATTTATCGAAGCGAGAATACCACTTTAGTGGTGCATTTTCTCGATGTATATTTCAGTGAAAATGTAATTTATATGCGTTCATATGAAAAGCAAATAACGATATTATTACTTTTTACTAAATTGGCTATAGTCACTAGTAAGTATATAGTATACAAGGAATCTATATTTTAAGAGGCTTGGGGGAAATTATGTTGGCACCACTGGACTAATTAATATAAATTAAAAAAAAACGAACGAGGTTCACATGCAATATTCGTTTCCTTTTAAAATTTTGTGATTTTAAGATTAGTTATTATTTTAGGAGCCTTCAGAACTCGTTTCGTTCGTACCTTTCGTTTAATCTCAATTAATTCTTGTCATATTTAACTTCCATTAATTTGAACACAGCATGTTTTCAATCGTCTGACCGGAAAAAAAAACAAAAGTGCTGCCAGAAAATAAAACCTGAATAATACAGCGCTTTAAGGTGGAGAGAGAGAGAGAGATAGCTGCGCGTGTTGAGTGCATCCTTAAGGCGTAGAGTCGGGTAGCAAAACTCTCTCGCTCGCGCAACAATTTTCTAGATATAATATTAATGATTAATATTATTTTGATTAATATTCGTTTAATTGGCTTCATTAAAATACTATCACAATATATTGACACTAATGCACTATGCAAGCGAGACGCTTCCCAACCCCGGAGCTTAAATAAAGTAAAATCTACATAAAAATTCAACTACTCTGCTAATAAAACAATAATCAAAGAGTATTTGCGCCGACGCATCTCTGTATGGTAAAGTATCACTTGTGTTTCACAGATTTCTAATGCAAATATTAGTTGGTGCCAAACAAATACTTTCTAACCTGTCCACTAGCTTTCACTATATATGATTTGGTAGCCCTAAAGCAATTAGCATGTTGCATAAAGTAATGTCGTAATGTTGCCGTTTTTGCAAAGGCCGCAATAATTTGGCATAACACTTACCTAAGACTTAAGTAAGTACTAAAGTTTTTCTTTCATAATAATTTCCTGGTTATACTCATAAGTGTCATAAATAAAACCGGCTAGGTAAATGGGGTTCGACTTGGATACCGAGATTTTTGTTCACAGTTACAGTGGGGTGTTATACTCAGTAAAAATTAAGGAATTTGTTTATGAGATTATAAATTTATTCAGTATAAATATAATATTTTTTTCTTGCGCCATTTGACCACATTTCTATTTACAAGCTTTTACTTTCAATGTTTGTATATATATATATACAACTTGTATGTATGTTCGGCACGAATCTTGGAAGAGAAGAGAACCCAACGAGCTTGGGGTCATTTGTTTTGTCTTGATGAGTACTTTGGTTCTACATGATATTGGGTCTGGTAATGGAGTCGGAAGGTGGTCTTAAGAACTTCTGAACTATACAAGATAAACTCATCGAGCTTGGGGTCAATTGGTTCGTCTTGGGGAATACTTTTGTAAAAGCTTGGTTTTTTTTTTACATTTAATGTATTACTTTTAGAAACTTATTAGAACTTTATAAATGAAAAATCAATTACCTTTTTGATAAAACTATTTTTATGCCCCGTATATTAATGTTAATAGATAATATTGTTTTTAAGGATCGAGCACATTAGGACGGGCCGCAGCGGGGCGGAGCGGGTCGCAGCGCAGCGCAAAATGCTTACCTAGCACATTAGTGACGGGCCGGGTCGCAGCGCATTGACGGATTTTGAGTACAGTGTACTGCCAGAATTTGCGTGTAACTTTACGTTATGGATAGCTCTGACGAAAAACTTTCATTTTTTGCCTGCTGTTAGAAGAAGAAGTTAATGAATAGCATAGACAAGAAGTTCGTCAAAAAAGAAAACGTTAAATATTGACGGGGCGCAGCGGGGCGGGGCGGGCCGGGCCGCATCGGACGGACGCAAATCCGCGTCGCAATAATGCGAGCCGCTGCGGCCCGACACAGTGTGCGATATTTCATACAAATTGTATTCAAGCGATTTGAGCGGATTTTTGCGCTCCGCCCCGACACGCTGCGGCCCGGCATAATGTGCTCGAACCTTTATTCTGCATTCTACTTATTCACTCTATATTTTTAGAGAGTTACTCCATAGAGTTGCATCAGTCCATTGCTGGATAAAGGCTTACCACAATGCACGCATCTTTAACTAGACATTCTGCGGTTTTTCCATGATAGAGAAATCTTTTCTTAGACGACAAGCACTTACATTAGGTACACTTCACAAGAAACGTGAAGTGGTGTAGGTTGTACGTTGTCTGACAGTTAGGGTGAGCTATTTTTTATTTTATATTTATTATAAGCACATTACGTCAACAATTTTGCTCAAAAGATTAGTTGTTAAATTAATTAATTAGTAATCGTTTTGATTACTAAAAAAATCAAGTGGTAAACAACATGGGTACATGTTGACAGTATTCATTTTGTTATTTTTATCTATGTTTCCCTAAATATTTTTATTCATCAACGAATTCGATAATTAAATCTGACATGCGTGATCAATTAAAAGTTTCGCAATTTCGTGTGACCACCAAAACGCGGAGTTTATTTCGAAACAACAACATGGAAGTTAAAAACGAAATGTGGGAACTTTCGTGTTTTTGAATGCCGTGTCGTAACAATAAAACGGTACCTTCACTTAACTAAGTACTGGGTAGTTAAACGTTGCCTATACGTCACGTAATGTGTTGTTTTTATGTCTACTTGCTTTACTAAGCATATGCGGGACAGTTTAGCATGGCTCTACGATTATAACGATTTTACTTTCGTCCGAAGAATCTACGTTCAACTGCCTGAAGGTAAGCGATGGTGTGGTCAGTGGTGGACTACGTGGATCTTGAGTATACCTATTAATTTTTTCTAGCCTTGAAAATGCTAAAATTCTAGTAATACTCTAATATTTTGTAAAATATTTTTTTTTTGTAAAAAAAAAAATTACTGCACTAGAACGCTCTATGTCGGTCTAACCCTAACTCAAATATCGCTCTACTGCAATAATACAATTATTAGTAGTTTGTTTCTTGTCCAATACAAAAAATAAAAATGCCCAGTTTATGTATATAATATAGAATAATTTTATACAGATCTGATACACACTCATCGAAATAGGTTCCATAAAAATTCTGTCATACACAAAGCTCTCATGCAAATTTTTATGCCTAGTAATAAAAATATATCGAAAACCTACCGATGTCAAATAAAAACGCACCACAAAAAGCTTTCACAACTCAATGAATATTTTTTAATTTGTATTAATATCATCGTTCAGTGAAAGCAAACAATTTTCGCGGAGCTTTTCGCAGCCCGTAATAGAATGTGATACAATTATGCAAATAGCCAAATAAAGCAATTAGAGAGAGGGTAGTTTGAATTTTTAACCTAACGTCCGGGCTTGGGGTGTTGCCTTTTGCTCTGGTGTAATGTCCTGGAAGAATATTAAGCTCGTTCTTATTCAAATTTCACGAAAAGTATTATTATATGCATAGTACAAAGTTATGAAGCTAATAATCTGTATATACCTGATTGATTTTAAATCAGTAGACAGCCAGACCTGTAGGAAGTAGCCTTCTGAAGACCTAAAGCACTAATTCAGTAGACAGGTTTAACGTACAACTTGTGTACGATAACTTCTGACAATTCGCAAAAATATATCAGCTGTTCCACACATAACTGATGTAATTAAAAAAAGACGTGTGGCACTCGGAGACTGCCGCGGTAAAGCTATTGCATAATAGCTTTACGCGCGGTGTGTTAGGTTATTTCCGTTACGGAATTTCTGGATTCGGTCCCCACGCTCAAGGCCCGCGATAGAAGCTATGCAATAGCTTAAAAAATTTGACATAAAATAAAACACAAAACTTAAGGTAACAAAATAAAATAAATAAAGAAATAAAATCAACAACTTACTTTGAAAAATGTACTTTCCTCTAATTGCATGACATATTTTTCCAGTTATTTTGTTTTAAAATTCAAACTACTAAACCGATTTTGATGAAATTTCTATTAGACCAATTTTTTTGATTTTTTTTTATTTGAAATACATATAAAAAACCAATCTGTTTATAAATGACGGAGTTTAGAGGTAACAAATAAAAATAAAACCGAATTAAAATCTTAGGAGTCTGTTGAAAAATTAAGGATCAATAAAGCCGCCGTAAGTTTTGGCTCTTCTGATACAATCTGTCGCATTCATTAATATCGTCACTCGCATGACTAACTGTCCTATCTCATTTTTCAAATAATAGAAACAGGTACTTAGAATGCAAATACATTCAAAGTAGATATCGATGTGAAATTAAAATGTAAGTAACCTCTATGAAAGCTAATATTATAAGTTATGCAAAACATCAGATTTTTAATATTTTTTACAAATTCAATTTAATCTCAGAACCGTAAGACGTTTGTTCTGAACAAATGACTAAAATGAGATAGGACAGTTAGTCATGCGAGCGACGATAGACGATTTTCTATGCAAATACATATGGAGACAGAAAAATCTAAAATATAGAACTGAGACTGACTGAAAGACAAATACTAGGTAATAGCTTAGAAAATCGATTATAATTTCCTAAAAAAATTTACAAGTTCACGAATACTAAAACCTTGCTTTACACTTGACCTACTTACGATTATACAGTATACATTCCAGAATACGTATGAGAATATAGGTATTAGGTATAGAGCCCCGCAGAAGTTTCTCAGAACTAGTGAATTTTTAATAAAATGGCCGGGTCGGTCCTCGGTCGTCGCCGCGTCGGTCGGACAGCGGACGACAGGCGCGCGGGCCTCGCGCTTGGAATCCAACCGCAATGGAATGTTCTTGCAAGGCTACTATTATATCAGATGGGGACTAAATTTTACGCACGACAATGTTAAAAGTTACGCAAGTAATAAAATGAATGTTTACTGTCTAATATAATCGTATATTATAACAAATAAGATGTATAGCTAATGCTTACAAGTGGATACTTATTTTAGTTTCTAATGCTTATAAATAAATAAATATTGGTGGACATTTCACACAACACCAGGTGAGTTGACAGTCAAGCGCAAACCTATCGTCGAATAAAAAAAAACATCTAGCCAAAACTAAGCAAAGCTTGTACTATGGAAACTAGATGGTTGATAGAATACATTTTTTTTTGTAAATACATACTTATGATACATAGAAACACCCAGACACAGAACAAACATCCATGCTCATCACACAGATGCTTGCCCTGGGTGGGGATCGAACCCACGTCTTACAGCTCAGGAGGCAGTCGTACTACCATTGAGCTATGAGGCCTAACGTACCTATTACTAGGTTTAGAGTTTTATCGATTAGGGACTGACCAATCAGATGTAAAGCAGGAAAATAGTCGGATCTATACAAAGTTTAACCACTTTTTCACACTATCGAGCCTCTCAGCTACGGTACAGAAGCGTAGAGTCGGACAAACATACATACATCAGGAAAAGGTATGAAGTAGGTATAAAACATGCTAAAAAAACTAAAATTCTACGAATATTACGGGGCTTGGTCTCATCTCTTAATTCTCTTATAGCCGTGCAAGTTGATTCTCGCTCTTTTTAATCTTCTTTTGCAATTAAGAGAGAGAGAAAAAAGTTGAAAAGAGCCAAATTGATGGCTGATCCAGTTGTCCGCAAAAAAACACTGGACGATCAAATACAAATACTTCCAATATCTTTTAAGTTTGATAACACCCCAAGTCTATGCCATACCATAAAATAAAATACTATTTTGAATAAAAACCGAAACCTTTTTTCAAGTGGACCGAATATATCACTGTCTTAAGAATAAAGTGCGCGACACACGAGCAACGCGACACGACAGACGGCCGCGTGTCGCAACCCACATGTTGCCGGCCCACGGCCACGACTACACTCCATAATCATTCAGATGTATTTACCAGCGGCTCTACTTGTGTTGAATATCTTCGATCACATACTCCAAAAACTAGCAATGCTTTTGGGTTAGTTTTAAATAGGTCTATCCCGACAAGTTTTGTTGATAATAATGTCGTCCTTATTGACTAATTCAGTACCGAGGAACGAGGATAGCGATAGAATTTTAATAAGTGTAAGTGAGATGCATACATATAACAGTGCGAATTAATTCTTCAGCAGCGGACTAAGCAAGTAACAAGCAAGCAAGCAAGTAAGCCATAACAAGTTTTATGCATAATTAATTGTTCAATTTAAGTTTTATGTTTAAAAAAAGGACAACACTAGTTTGCAAATTCTTGGTCAAGAAATTATTGAATTAAATAAACTCAATACAATTTTCTATATTGAGCCAGGACTTTACTAGTTTCAACCGCGTTTAGTGCTCTCTTTCAAGAAGCTGAGCGCGTATTTTGACAACACTCATGATATCTATCACGTATGGTAATACGCGGTGCAATACCGAGCGCTTTTCTCTTTGAAAAAGACCATCTGATGCAGTCAACGCTAAAGTCCGAGAAAGAGATATTCCGTACCTTTACTTAAAATGTGTGACAACTACGCTAGTTTCCAAGATAAAACATAGATTTATAGGGGTCTATTTTGCGTGTACTACTTTAAAGATACGCATTGGACATACTAGAGCACTGGTGAAGCCCTTTAGATACTAGATTGAAATAAATTGCCTCACCGAGTATGGGAGGACAAAAAGTTAAAAGCAGATTTATGTCCATGTTATAAGCTTTGTTTTGTGCTACAAATAAACGAGATGTTTTGCATAAAGTAAATGCTATTGTACAAGCACCTATATAAGTGTAGGGAAAGCCTCGACTCTTAATTTAGAGACTTGAGTCTATTTGCTGGACTCGAGTTCTTTGAGTCTCATGAGTTTTTACCTTTTAAGACTTAAGTTCAATGACACGAACTGAGTCATGACATACACTGGATGTACTTTAACGAAGTTTAAGGAATAAAAATACAAAGTCAGCCAAAAAGATGTACTTAAGCAATGAACTAAAGGTTAACAGTATAACATGACCCAGGACAGAGAAGTCCGTCACGAATTCTTTTGAACTTACTCACATCTTCCTTTATCGACGCAAAGGTAAAAAAATCTCAAGCTTGCCTTGAAGTAGTGTTCTTAAAAATAAGTTCAAAGAGAACTCAAGACTATTTATTGTAAGATTTGAGGACTTGAGTCTTGTAAAACTCAATTTCTATTAAGTAAGTAGATATATCGAGCTATGGAGAGGGCTATGCTCGGAGTCTCTCTACGAGATCGAATCAGAAATGAAGAGATACGTAGACGTACAAAAGTCACCGATATAGCACAGCGGATTAGCAAGTTGAAGTGGCAGTGGGCAGGGCACATAGCACGTAGAATTGATGCCGATGGGGCCGAAAGGTTCTCGAGTGGAGACCACGTACCGGCAAGCGCAGCGTAGGAAGACCAGCCACGAGATGGACAGACGACCTCATACAAGTGGCGGGAAGACGCTGGATGCAAGCCGCTTCCAATCGGTCTTTTTGGAAATCCATGGGGGAGGCCTATGTCCAACAGTGGAATTCTTATGGCTGAGATGATGATGATGAAGTAGATATTTAGATATCTATTTTTTAAATTGTTTTCCTAAAGGTCAGGCGGCTATGGTTGCTTGTTTAGTTTCGACACGAGATTATTATTTTATTGTGACGATAATATTTTGTATATTTTATACGATTATTGCGGTTCATTGCATTTAATAAGTTCAGTCATGCGCTAACCAACTTGTTATGAAATTGAAGTCAAATTAGAAACGGGCAGTTGATTCTTGATTTAAAATATATTAAGTTTATTATACATAAATGCAAAACTTTGTATTGGACTTCTTATATACCATCTCACTACAATGGGTGTGTGTCTATGTTTGTTACTTTTTAATAATAAAATGAATCAACGGAATCAATGGAATTTGAATGGAATGGAATGCTTTAATAACTTCAACTACGTAATAATAGTGTACCATGGAGTTAGTCTGATGATGGAGCCAGACATAGACTTCGTAATAAAATAATAAGGCGATTGCGTATGAGCTTATTTTATTAGTTATTGTGAGCACTCTTATTCAAAGACAATCTTACGAAACGCCTTAATTCCACTTTCATCGTGCGGACTGTTAGATTGTGGAATACGCTTCTTGAGTGGGTCTTTCCGATAGATATAATCTGGGTGTCTTTAAATCGCGAGTGTATTGATTTCTTCTAGGTAAGCGCGTTCCATCGTCGACCACAACGTCGCTTAAAATCAGACAAGTTGGCGGTCAAGCGCAAACGTATTTCTACATAAAAAATATTTTATTAACGTTAAAAATGTTTTTTTACATTGATATAATATATATAACGATAAAGTTATAAGCTATCCTCTTTGTAGTTAATTTTTCTTAGTTTAGATTTTATTATGATTATTTCAAATATAAAAGAAAAAAGAGTAAAAGAACAAAAGAGTGGTAAAACAAACGAAGGTAGAGCTTTAGTTCCGTACGTTTATTTCATAAACAGAACCGCAAGTAAAACTTGGATTTTACTAAGTCATCCAACATGAACAGTTAAGTCATCTGCTTAAGAATGCGAAACTAACTTCAAGTATGACAGAGTGTGACCAAAATATTCAGCAGTTTAATTAGTTGCCTTGTTCCACTTAGCTAATGTTCTCTTTGGAAATGCACGTGGATTGAAGACGTTAACTATAGCCCGTGTAATATTTTAGATTGATTTGACTAATTTTGCCGGACTGTACGATAAGGAATGTTATGTTTTTCGGGTGTACTTACATATTTTATGTAACGTATACCTTTGTTGTAACATATATATCTTTGTCCTCTCCAGCCCTCTCCTTCGAGTCTTACTTTCCTTCTTTGACCTCTATTTTCCTGTATTTCCTTTAACTGTTCTTTATCTATGGATAAAGAATAATATCAATATCAGTAGTAGAAGAGAAGTACTTAGATCTTAATATGTAGTATGTTTATTCATTCATCTCTTTAATAAATTCTTCTGTGAAAAATTCTTTGCTAAATCTGTTAGTTTTAATTATTTTTTTTATTCACGTACAATGTTCCAATAGATATGTACTTTTGCACTTTATTTCTATAACAACTTAGAACCAGTTCAACGAACTTGCTCAGGTCAGGTGCAAGCACTTAATTAAGTCTCAAAGAGCTATTTAAAATAAAATCAAAATGTCGATTTCGCCCGCAGGCACAAGTTTGGAATGAAAATATTCTTCAGTGGTACGGTGAGACTACATAATATATTAAAGCATAAACTTGTGCTGTTGTATGCAAGAGAATTTTAGTACTAAATATAAGTTTAACTAAAATATAACCATTTTTACTTTTGAAAACCCACAAGGTCACAAAAGTTATTCATAAGGTCACAAAAGTTATTCATAAGAATATTAGCAAATTTCAACTTGCTTTTTAGGGAAAGTGTCTAGTTAAATTTCTGTTAACGCGATAATGTCTTAAATTCTGATATATTTTTGATAATTTAAATTAAACAATAGACAGGATTCAAATCCGCGTTGACTTGATCGGATGTTTTCTCTCTAACGATGTTGTTGGAATTATCTTTATAAAACAAAACTAAGCATTGCACTATATATAGTATCTCACTATATTATTATTATGATTATTGCTTTAGGCAATTAAGTCTGTTTTATATTATTTACCCACATTTTTCCCCAATTTCTCAAAAAAAGCGTTTAGTCACAAATTTCCTGCTTCTGTCTCTAAAGATCAGAAGAAAATTGTATTAATTGAATATTTTATTGAATATTTATTTTAGATTTATACAGAACGCTTTACAAGCGTTGATATGTCTGTAAGCGTTGTGGTCAGTCATGGTTTTGAATTTTATATATTTAGACGCAGTTTATTCCACAGTTTCATACAACAATATTATTAACAAGATACCATGAGCAGATTTAAAGAGTCACAATTTTAAAAACTGGCGCACAAATAATAGGCACATTTAATTAAGTATAGCTCTTACTTTGTTGTTTTTGAATTAATGAAAATGATATTTACACAGAAAAAAAACTGTGCAAAGCTCAGCTTCTTAGTTACCTTACTCCAACTTTTTATTAGTGGAAAGCGGCAAAAGTCAAGCAGTCTGAATGGTCTTTTAAAATGCTAAGAGTTGAAAAGTCGATTTAAGTTTCAGGTGTTAAATTAGTTTGTTTTGTTGCCCCAGTCTAAATATTACAAAGTTTTCTCGGCAAGACACTTGTAAACCTCATTTATTTATTTTTAAAATAGCACCAGAAAGTTTACTAAAGCCACTTCGTCTTTGAAATCTTAATCTATGCATTTTATGTATTTTGATGAAATATAAAAGGGATACACAGAATAAGAAAAATGATTTTTTATATTATACTGGTATGGTTTGTTTTGCATATTGGTTGCCATTAATTTGATAACACTGTAGGTTTTTTTTAATTATTTTATTTAACAACACAAAATTTACATGATAAATTTGCTTATAAGGTAAAAAACTAAAAAAAAAAAACTACAGTTAGTTTGTACTGTCTTCCTACACTATCGCTATTCTATTACACATATATTCACAATTACATTAACATTTACATACGTTCAGTGAGTATGAGCAAGCATCGACTTAACGAAGTACCCACAAATTTAAAATGTTCCGTCCGGTTTATTCGGACTCGAGCGATCGTCGAGGTAAAGTATTAATTGATTGATTAATCTTTCCCTTTTCCAATTTGTATCAAGCTAAGTAAAAAGCTACACACAAAAACACGAGTATCGTTTAAACGTCGTCGCCAATTAGCAACAAAGGCTCCTCGTGCAGTGATTTGCGAAAATAATTGGACTAGAAGCAGGTGGTATCGTCCGCATCGTACACCGGAATTTCCTCTTTCATTGTCAAGCGTTTCCCATTAGTCGGAATACAGATTCGGGTGAACGAGCTCGGTGTGGCCCCTGACGAAACGAGAGTCACAAAGAACCGGGATTCACCCTGTTAATGACATTGGGAATTGACACTGTGAGTGTGCTTCTTCGTAATCAAAGGCTGACTCACAGGACTGGCCAAAGGACTGGAGAATAATTAGTCTAGTACACGCAATTACGCCGAATCGATTAAATGTTGCAGAGTAACGAGGAATGAGTTTGTGAGATTGATAGAACATACTAGATACTAGGTTTACAAAACTTCACACACATGGGAATATGCAATTCTATGTGCATCTTTTTAATTTTATTGTTATTTTGTATTTATGTTATGTACTTTTGTGTGTTTCTACTGTTATATAAGTTAAAATATGGTACGAGCCAGCAGAGAAAAAAAATTGAAGTCACATTGAAACATTGGCTGAGATTTCAGCCAATGTTTCAGTCCATTTATTGGCTGAGATTAAGTTGAACTTCATTGAAACATCTAGGTGTCTTCAAATCGCGAGTGAATAGGTTTCTTCTAGGCAAGCACGCACCATCGTAGACCGTAACTGTCCCTTAACACCAGGTGAGTTGACGGTCAAGCGCAAGCCAATTTTCGTATAAAAAAAATTGTTCCTGTATTTTGAGCAGTATTTGTCGCGGAAACCATTAATCCTATATTATTCTCCATATATTTTGGAGTTCAGTGAGGTTACGTGTAACTTCAGAATTTGTTTATTCTGAACACGGAAGAAATGAATTTAAAAAGCGCTGCAAAGTCTTGTGCCACCCCTTATCATAATATTCTTGTATTGAAGTACTTTATTTCGCAGAAAAGACACGAAGAGCGCGTACGTTGTTATGTTATTCGCCTTTTGCTCTGAAATTCATGAACCGTTTTCATTATTTTCGTTTAGTCCTGATAGGTACTAAATAAATGTTCCACTTTACTGATCGTCCCGCGCTTCTCTTTTTGTATTCTTATAATGTGTATATAATAAAGAACAGTTTAAAAAAATGTCCAGTCTTTGTAAATCTTCTACTTCTTTGTTATATACAGTTTTCAATACCTTGAAAATCCTAAGTTATTACAATAATGCTTTGTAAGATGTTCTTAGAGGAAATATTTTAGGCCCCTCCAAAAAGCTTTGAAGTATTTCTTAATGAGATTAATGTTTTAAGTTGATTGAAAACGAGAATTTATGTTGAGGTTTTATCTTAATTGCCAGTTTTCCGGTATTATTACTTTTCGCTTATTATCCGTTTTAATTTGACTTAGATTTATTGAAATTATGGAATAAAATAAGACAGAGAGTAGTACAGGTAGTACCTACTTATTACAAAGAATTAGGGTAGAACAGGGATGGCTGACAAAAGAGGGGCTTATCAAGCTTGAAGTGGGTGTATTGTGATACCGTCACTGATCTATATCAAAATGCCACCACTGCCTGTGGTGACAGTCATTTTTTTAATTCATTCATTCAGTCGCATTTAAGCTTCACCCTAGTCTTCATAAGATCAAGGACACCCAGAACTGGGCTTCAACTTGGGTTTGAACAAAGTTCAAAACAATCAAACATTTTCGTGTGTGGCATTGCCAGAATAGTCATCAGCCATCACTCTGAGATATATTAGAAATGTTGTTGCTTTAAACAATAGCTTTTTGATTCGAAACCGAAATATTTTACTGTACTGTTACGGTATACCGCTTAAATAACTGGCAAAAGTGGCAAAAAACTTGTGGCTGTCAAATAATTGTTATCATTTTGGCGTTGCAAAAATGTGACTGTCTATGAAGTCTCATAGCAACCTTGAAAATGCTAATTTATTACAATAATCCAATATGTATGTGTAATAATAATAAATACGTTTGGTATTTTGCTATTTGACAGTTGCAGTAGTTGTTTGAATTGTGCTTCACGTAAGTTTTTGTGAAACTTTCAAATTGACATGCCAATAAGTAGTATTTTGTATTGAAATAGACTGTCCAGACCTGAAAAATATTTCTAAGTCAGTGATATCTGTAGACAACGCAAGACTAAAGTTCGCGTGCAACGTTTCATAATACATGTCAATAAGTTGTCATTTGTATGGAAAAAACCTGTCCAGTCGTAAAAAAATATATTTTTTCAATATTTTTTCTAAAGTAATCATAGAAAAAACAAGACGCAAAGTATTGTACACCTTATCTCTTAAGCTTAGCAAATAACAATCAACACTGAAGTCGTACCAACTCCAACGTCCAGCTATCTGGTTGAACAAGGAATTGTTACTTATAAGCAATGTCGACTAAGCCAGTTTTAGCTTGCTTAGATCACGACTACCCAGTTCGGTATGCGACTGTCGAGCGAGGCGTGGTGGGCCGAGGTCGACAAGTCGCTAAATTGAAAGTATAGTTTCTTCTAGGCGCGCCTGCGCATACAACTGGTTCTTTTTGCGCACGTTTTCTGCCAATGGGTATTGGTAATTGCGAATTGCGTTTATTTGGTATGTTGAACTTTCAACAGGTGAAATATGTAAGTACTCGTATTTTTTTATGAAATCGTATATTAATTTAATAAACCTGTTGTAAGTTGATATTTTATTTAGTTGTTGTAAATCTTATGTGAGTTTATTTTAGCTTTGTAGAATTTATAGTTTGATTTTAAGCTGACAACAAAAATGACAAATTCAGCATAAAATTAAACTATTTTTTCGGTCCCGTAGAAAAAATCAAAAGAAAAAAGAGCCGCATAAAATCACTTTGTGGACAGCCTGTCTGTCTGTGAAGACCCTTCTCAGGAATGCGTTGAGGTATCAAGTTGAAATTATCATTAAACGTCTAAATTTACGGTTCCTTGCAACTCAAAAAAGACCTTCAAAGACAAAGCAATCAAAAATTCAAAATTACACTTCACTTTATGTATTTGCAAATCAATCAATAATCTATACCTAGATAATAATAGAATATTGCCCGTTAACCTAGAGTCATGCAGTTAGGTTTGAAGCAAAGTCTTTTAACACAAGGAAGGAAAATAATTTAAAACAGTCAAGATTGCGATTACTTTTTATAAAAAATATATTTTCGGGTTAAAATTTGTGATAAGTACTGATATTTTTATGAAACAAATTTTCCTTTCTAAAAGAGGAAATCCTAAAAGTCTCCTAAAAATACCTCATTTATAGGTATGTTTCGATTTGTTCAAAGTAGCTTTGAAGCGAAAAGTACACAAAAAATAATGGAAAAAATCGGAACATTTAATTACGCCTAGAAATGTATGGTTCCAATCATATTAAATAAAAACATAGAAATCGAATAATATTTGGGGGTAGAATACAGGTTTCTCATGTTGTATGAAAAATGTATAATAAGCTTCTTAAATACTAATTTGTATGAAACTTCTTTGCATGTCAGAATAGCACATGTCCAAATTTTTACTATGTTCATTTTTGAGTTAGATATTTCTAAATACTTGTCGCTTAAAGCAGCATTCTCCATTGCACAGCCAACTAGCTCGTTTAACAAGTCTGGCGACTTTAAATCACGGAAGCACTTACATACAAGACATTTTTATACAAGTCACATATTCCTTCTTTGCTAAACAACTTTCGAGATTAGATTAAACTAGCTAATCTCATAGTGATCAGTCACTGGTAACCTGTATGCCTAGACAGAGAATATAATTAATAATGGTCACTTTTCAATCACTGAAACACGGCACTGAAACGTGGTCCCTAACTATGGGCCGTATAAGGAAGCTCAAGGTCGCGCAACGAGCTATGGAGAGGGCTATGCTCGGAGTCTCTCTACGAGATCGAATCAGAAATGAAGAGATACGTAGACGTACAGGAGTCACCGATATAGCACAGCGGATTAGCAAGTGGAAGTGGCAGGGGGCAGGGCACATAGGACGTAGAACTGATGGCCGATGGGGCCGAAAGGTTCTCGAGTGGAGACCACGTACCGGCAAGCGCAGCGTAGGAAGACCAGCCACGAGATGGACAGATGACCTCATACAAGTGGCGGGAAGACGCTGGATGCAAGCCGCTTCCAATCGGTCTTTTTGGAAATCCATGGGGGAGGCCTATGTCCAGCAGTGGACTTCTTATGGTTGAGAAGATGATGACTTTTCAATCTAAGGGGTCATGCACACCTTAAGGCTGAAGCCTTGTTGATCATAAATATATAAATACAATGAATTGTATTTATATATTTATGATCAACTTTTATTATCTGACGAAGCATGATTTGCGAAAATATTACGTGATTTATATAAATTACCCAATGTTTTCGCAATATCATGTTTCGTACGTTATGTACGTAAAAATATATTTTTGAACGATTAATAAAATATTCATGTACGTTTGATTCTGTTTTCGGTACAATTTCAGGCTTAGTACTTATGTAGTACTAGCTGTTCCTCGCGGCTTCAATAGATAGTCTCGATCCGAAACTCGCGTGTCTGTGAATATAAACAAACAAACAACTTCTACCTACCTTTTTACTCCATTCGCAAACTCTACCTCAATAAAGTAACTGAGTTCGGGTTAAGTTTGATACTACCCTTCAAATTACAGGAAGGTACTATTTTGGTGTTTCTCTTTTCCGTCTCCTGACAAATGGCGCGTAATTTTTCACCGTCCATTTGCCCTCCAATAAAAGGGCGCAAACCGAGCAGTTTACCTTTACGCACGCAGGTAGTATAATTTCGTTATTATAGAACCGGCTGCTGCCTATTTCATATCAAAGTTAGCAAGTTAAACGGTTTTTGCTTGAACGAGTCCAAACGACTTGGCCAGAAATATTTTCGGCGTTGTTACACAAACGGCTAAAGATTTATAACGATTTTCAGCGTCGACAGCAACTTAGAAGGGCGGATGTAAAAGTTTTCTTATGCGGTGCTATAATTTTAAAACTTAGCTAATATTCGAGCTGCTATAAATTACTGAGATAATGTTCTTTACAGATTTCATTTAGGAGATCTACGAATATAAGATTATTTTAAAGCTTTTGAAATATTAGAAATGCGCACTTTTTTAATAAAAAGAGAAGTAGAAGCGGTAATTTATTCAGATTAAATTCAACGCGTTCTTATTCATACCCAATTTAAAAGCTTAAGCATTTTTATATTTATAGGTACTTTTACATAATAAGACTATATCTATATCTAAGTATACATAAATATAATAAGACAGACAAGACAGTACCGAGTCAATATATATGTGTCTTCATTTGAAGATATTGTAAAATTGTATTTGGAGGGCGCATAACAATTGACACAGAAGCCAATATTTACTACTTATATTGGCTATTTTTTTAATGTTTTATGTCTGCAGGTCTGTCTTTATGAAGTAGGTATTTAATGAACACCAAAACTACTAAATTAATTTGAAGAAAGGTCTGGGATATTTTTCCCAAAAATTTAAGGTTTAAAATATTTGTAAAGTTTAGCTAGGTACTTTTACACGAGATTATTCAGTGAAGTTTGATGAATAAATTTTTTAGATCCACGCATAATGCACGAACAAAGTCGCATATACTGTTATTAGAATTTAATTTATTGTTACTCGATACCTAAACTCTAAATTAACTAAATAGTAACCTATTGGTAGAGTCTAGCTTGCGTGTAATTTAATTAAGAAAACAAAAGACAACACAAAACTAACATCATTTAGTTAATAATAGTTAATTAAATCTTCTTCTTTGTAGTAAACTAAGTAATTATAAGTGTATTGTTAATTGTATCTCCATAGACAAGAGCTGCGGAACACAGTGAGAGACTGCGGAACACAGCGAGAAGCTACGGACACTCGGGAATCAGTGAATAGGTAACCTTTCATATTGGCGTGAATCCAATGAATGCCACCGCGCTAACCCGGGGTTATTCCACTAATTGGAAATGCTCGGAGAACGCTCATTTCATCACAGATATTCCAGTTTACACTATGGCTTAGGTAGATAAAATTGTTTTAACTATAACTATATGTATAAATATAAAAACGTCAACAAACAGGAAAAAAATAGACAGACCTCTTACTCTAAAGACCTCATACAAGTGGTCGAAAGACACTGTAAAGACACTGTATGCAAGCTGCTTCCTACCGTTTTTTTTAATCCATGAGGATGGACTATTTGCACGTCTTGTGACTGAGAAGATGACGATGATGATGATCCCAGAGAGCGTAAAGTAGGTACTTTGCCACACAGAGTTTAGAACTGTGTAAGAAAAAAAAAACAAATTTCTTTATTATCAAAGTTACATATTCTATATGGACCAAAACTCTGTGTAGCATTGAGCTGTTTTAGGCAAGCGTCACGCTCAATATTACGCTTAATATTGAGCGTGGCAAGTCACTCGCTAGTGATTTGCTCGCTTAGTTAATTACTTACATAAAAGTATTTTACTACAGCGTGAAGTATTTTTAGACTATGACAAAATTCACGGATGATTCTGTTGAGTAGTTTAATAAGAAGGTTAACTAGTGACATTTAACACGTCTTCCGCCGGTTTTATTATATGACACAGCTACGAAATGTAGAATGGAGCAACTATAGACTATTGGATACAAACATTCAAAGCTGAACTTGAAATATTCTTAAAATAATTATTAGTTTATAAAAAAAAAACAATCATCTTCAAAATACGCAGTTTCGTAGATGACATATTTTCCCAGTTATTTTGTTTTAAAAATCAAAGTACTGAACCGATTTTGATGATATTTCAATAGGACCAAACTAAATCTGTATCTCTTCAAATAAAATAAAAACCAAATAGATTCAAAAATAAAAGACATTACAAAATCTTGGATTAAGTATGATACAACCAGCTGCAATTTTATGAATTCTTTTTTCGGACGCTTCCTAAATGTATTTAGTTTATTAGTGAAACTAATATTTTTAACCTCAAAATATTTAGAAATACTGTTTTGCTTACATATATTTAGTAATTAAAAATTGTACAAGTAAGCACCGACTAACCTAATTGTGTAATTTTTTACGTTCCAGTAGCGATATAATACATACGCAGCTTATTTTTCATAACGTAATTTCTACAGACAATACAGAATTGTAGTTCTTATGTTTGGCCATTTTTCAAATATAAGTTGGTTAGGCATGTAGCCATTTGCATAAACCAGTCCCCACTCTTGTAGTGCGGCCATTTTGAATTTTTGAAACCCATCACCTGGGTCAAGAGCCTCCGTGAGACCGTAGTGAATAATAATACCTACGTATAAAATAGCCGTTTAATGGAATTGTAGAAAACAATTTGATATAAATATATAATACATTTATATCAAATTGTTTTTTTTATCATCACATAGATATAATATATGAATTTGAATAAAACACAGCGCGTGAATGATAATTTTGCAAAAAAACTCGAAATACAAAATGAAAAGTGATATTTAAAAAGAAATATACATTTTGTGACAATTACCAAAGCTAATCGGAATACATAATTGGATAAACGGTACGTTTATAGACGGATCAAGCTTAAATTTATATTATTTATGACTAAATATATGAAACATTGATTTGCATCTCTAAAATTGCGCGTTTTTAGATTACACTTCATCATCGTCTCAGCCATTAGAAGTCCAGTGCTGGACATAGGCCTTCCCCATGGATTTCCAAAAAGACCGATTAAAAGCGGCTTGCATCCAGCGTCTTCCCGCCACTTTTATGAGGTCATCTGTCCATCTCGTGGCTGGTCTTCCTACGCTGCGCTTGCCGGTACGTGGTCTCCACTCGAGAACCTTTCGGCCCCATCTACATTATACTTAGCGTGTTTAATTGTCCTTATCATTTATCATTAATTACAATGCGATTTCATGGAATATCAAAGAAAAAAAACCGGACAAGTGCGAGTCAGACTCGCCCACCGAGGGTTCCGTACAAACTAGTTGATAAAAGGGGGAAACATTTTTTTTTTATATTTTCCTTCATAAACCGAAAAAACATACATCGTAAAAACATTTTAAAACCTGTTTTAGCTTATGCTAATGAAGCTATTTCATATGACACCCCACATGATACGGTTAATTCATTTAAAAATTTGGACCCTCATTCCTTGCATAATGACCCCATTTTTTGTGATTAAATTAAAAAGATCCAGTTTTCGGATTTTTCCTATATGTGTACTCTAACACAATGCTTCTTGCCAAATTTCATAGTTCTAGGTCAACGGGAAGTACCCCATAGGTTTTGAATCCCATGTGAGTGATGAAATGTTCGATTTTTACGACATATTCGGCTGTTACTTTTTTTGCGAAAACCGAGAAATTTAATTTTTCTTTCTTCAGTAACATATTATGGATTTGCGTATACGGTTTTAATTTCAACACGATACCTTCACGCGTTCCCGAGATACGGGTCTTGACACCCCGACAGACGGACAGACGGGCAGACGGACAACAAAGTGATCCTATAAGGGTTCCGTTTTTTTCCTTTTGAGGTACGGAACCCTAAAACAATGTGTTTCATTACGAAGCGTCTTTAAGCCTATTTTTAACCGATGAAAAACGGAGGAGGTTCTTATATGTATATTATTAATTATCCAACAGCATCTATTCTTCAGTCTGCCGTTCAATAACAATGTACGTGGAATGCACATGTATGTATGAACCGGCGGCGGCGCCAAAATGTAGAGAGTTCAAATCGAATATTATCTTTTTGAAAGTTGCAAAGATAACGTTAAACATGATACGAAAACAAAGTGCAGGCTTATGTGTTCACCCGATACAACCTGTCTCTTAAAGAATTCACCTTCTTGTTCAAAAAGGCAGCATGTCAAATAAGTTATAATCCTTGTAAACCTACTTACTTAACTTTAAAAGAAAAACAAAATACGCTAAAATGCTTAATTAATTTTAAAAAATTAGAAAATAATATAGTTAAATGAAATTTTACAAAATAAAACCACAAAATGAAGTCATAAAAATCAGTCATTCAAAAGACATCAACGAGCGCATCATCGTCAAAGAAAAATATTTAAATTCTGTTTTTTCACATACCTCCTAGTTTATGATTTCTGAATTGCAAGAATATGCAGATGTGAACACGCTTATGAATAAATTCATAAAAAAATATCATACAAGACCGTGTTGCTAGAACATCAGTCTCAGCTTTTTGTACATACATACTTAATCATAAAAAGACATCAAACACGGCAGTCAAGAAATCATCGCGGAATCAAGAAGATAATTATTCATTATTTTTAGACACTTCCTTATTTAGTGTCCATTGTTTCTTATTTCGTATTATTTCCCGTGCTAAATCGTTTGCATTCTTCCTTGGAAAAACTATAACCCGGCGTAATGCGGTAGTAATACCAGTACACAAAATGTTAACTATCTTCAGTTATTTTTAATTCATCTGTGTAGGTGGCGACCGAAGAAGGTCGTCGCTTGAACCGAAGCTAGTGAAAGTGAATTCAGGGCGCGGGGTGGGGAGGTAGCGGAGGTGGGAGGGGGGCAAGGTTGCGAACCGGCTCTCCAGCCTCATGCCAAACAACGCATTGAGTAATAAGCAATAAGTGTTGCATTAGCTTGCCTAATGACGTGGTGATGTATGGTGCCATTGTCGAGGCGACACTTGATTGTCGTCTCGTTAATTTGGTTGTACATTTTGGCTTGAGAGTGATCCCTTCATGTAGGCTTTGTGTGGGATCTTGTTTGGATGAAGTTTTGATGGCTTTGACGTTTAGACCTTCTACGTTATTAGCTTTCGCAGGGGAAAATATAATATTCATAAGTGGCTTTCCGAGCAAGCTCTTTTAAGTAGACTTCTATCAAACAGAAATATGACATATGTAGGTATACCGCAACTAAACAACAGTATGTTTTCAAATAGTGCATATCCAATGGCTATAAAAAATTATAATCACCTACCGCTTGAATTAAAAAAATTAGATTGTAATAGATTTAAGAAAAAAATAAAAACATGACTCATCTCGAAAGCCTTCTAAAATACAAAAGAATATTTTGAAGAGAGAAAAATAGCAATATAAAACATACTAAACTTATAAAGACACAATAGAAAATAAGAAATTGAACAAAGCCTAGCATTTAGTTAACATTAATTAGTAATAATTAATATCGTCTGGAATATATCTTTATCTGATCAATATTGTAGGTATTAATGTGGGTATCCAAAGGGATATTGGTGGAATATTCTAGACCAGTGTTTAAATTATTGTACGCTCAAAAGGGCAGACTGTTGGAACTATTTATTATATAATATATTAACATCCCTGTCAACACAGTTAAGCAATAAATATTTTCTTATTCTTAATCTAATAGTAGATCTATTCTAAACGATAGAAAACGAGAATGATACTTATCTAAAAACCTCTCACAACGAAAAATGACATGTTTCTTTCTCTTTTTTGTTTCATACGTCATCTTGTTGTCACTCATTTTATATAAGTGATCTTTTCTTTGCTTTATTTTGTATTGGGCAGTTTAGTTATTTTAGATAAATCAATATATTTGATCTTGAGTTCATTTTGTAAAGGTGCATAAGGAGAAACCACCATTATAGACGCGGAGGTAAAAAAATAAAAGCAATGCGAAGGTAGCAAAGGTTGACAAATCTGCTGGCCTTTTTCTTTTCTATCTCTCTTACACAGAATTCGCCTTATTTACATAGCTCTCTTTTGAAAACATCATGTCTATTTTTTCCCTGTGCATGATAAAATTTTCATAAATATTAAAATATAATCAAATTCCACTTAATACTACAGGTTATATTCGATAACAATATTAATAGGGACCGGATATTTGGCCTCTTAAAGCTCGGTTACCGGTTATGTATCCACTTGAAGCTGGAAACGTTTGCCAAATGAACTCTATTCAAAATATCAATCGATCATGCTGGACGGCCGATGGAAGTGAAACGGCGATTTCTATTTTGTAAAAATAACGGTCAGATATATTATTTATGATATAATGATGGAAGAAAAACATGCCATGCCAAACAAGCTTCATTGTTTGCATAAAAAAACAAGTTTCAAAAATAAATCAGGAGGATAGGGAACAATCGCAGGAACAGTATGCAACAATTGCCTATTGCAGGATTAGAAGCACGAAGAAGTGACACCGTTTTGTGGTAAATATACCAAAAATCCGAAAGAAATGCTTTGTTTCAATGTTTGTGTTCGGACCTTTAAATTGTAAAATGCGCATTCTAACTAGCTTTTACATTATGTATTTAAAAAGTCTGGTTTTATTTAAAACTCACAATATTAAGTAGATTCAAATATATCTCGCTCATAATATAATATATCTATCTCTATCTCGTTTATCTAGAATACTGAAGCTAAACGAGCTCCATTGTTAATTATAACGTTGCCTGGTATCAGGTGACCTGGCGGTCAAGGGTAAGCCTTTTAAAAACATAAATTTTCCATTTCCAATCCGTTTTTCCTAACAAGTCGTATACAATTTTAGCGGAATGTTGACCATACAAATAACAGAAAACTGTTTTTACCGCACTGTCAAACAAAACTGTTTTTTTTTCATCATTCGATTTCGATGATTTGTTTTTAATCTGATTGGAATCATAAATCGCAATGCATCTACGGTCCGCTTTTTATCAAGTTTTGTTAACTCCGAAGCTTAAAAAATTACATAAGCAAGCCGTAGCAGCCGGGCATGTCCATTAAGGGTTCCGACCATATGAAAAAATAATTATCGAAATCGAATAACAATTTAAGAAGAAAACAGTTTTTTTCTCTTCCCTGAAAAATAAGTGATTAATCGGAGAAAGCCGCCGCAACAATTATTCTCTTAAGATGTGTTACAGGAAAAAATACGTATAAGATATACGTATTGTTAGTCTAAGAGACGGATAAAAGTAATAAGTATACCCAAATCAACCTAAAAATATAGCAGCTCTTTATGAGCAACATATTGAAAATATTATTATTGTAATTGTAATTATAAAATGTTGTGTATACATTTATGGAATATAGTTTAGGTCCAAATTATAAATTTTACATTGTGAAAATTGTAAATACTGTATTCTGTTCGTGTACCAATAAACTAAATAAATAAATATTGCTGGGCCAAACGAACTTTATTATAAAGAAAACTAAACCAACTTGTCAATAAGAAAAAGTCTGTTGGCACTTGCCATCAAGCAATTTATTACGCTGCGCTCCAGTTATGTACGAATATGTCCGTGCGCGCTCAATCGTAGGAAAATTGCGTTTGTTTTGTATTAGGTCACGCGAAAAGTAGGTATCATTGCGGAATTCAGAGTAGTCATTGCGTGGATTGATAAAATTCTTATGAAATGTAAGTAAAAGACCTTTGAATTGAGAAAGATTTATGAAAATCTAATAAAGAGATAATAGAGATAATATATCTTTTGATTTTATATATCTATCTATAGTATCCATATCTATCTATTCAGCCTGTATCTATCTACCCACTGCTGGGTATAGGCCTCCTCCCGTTTACGCCATCCTTTCCGGTCCTGTGCGTGTCTCATCCACTGACATCCAATATTTTAAATATAGTCATATTTTTATTTTTGTATTAAGGCACTTGTCTCTTAAGTTTAAACGTTTGCCATATTGAGAGACAGGAGTTTCAAATATGTTTCGACGATTTTATGAAAATTTTAGATTATTTACAGAACTATGTACATAATAAATATCTCTGAAAATATGTTTATATACTTTGTAACTCTTTTTTTTTGGTTGTGTGCATGTAAAAGGTCTTTTCACACAAAAATCAATTATTTGTAGTGAAATATAAAGATTCCTAAATTTCATAGGTAGATATGCTTAAATGCGTGAGCTATTTACACAAAAAAGCCTTAATTTTGGCACAAATAGCATTAAACTCACATTAACCAATAGCGTATCTAGCGTAAGGAAATCATACCTAAGTTAGACTGCAATAGTACATTATGATACAAGTGTACTCTCGGCTGTAATGACCATAATGCACACGCGTTTCATACGACGTTTTTCAACACACTTGCGAGGAAAAAACACCCGTTTATAACGGAAATATTTAATTATTGAAACAATATCAAAAAATCAACAGATGTTTCAGTTGTAGCATATTTCATTCTCTTTGGTTGCAATATTCGTGCCTGTTTTATTTCTTTATGTTATATTCTCGGTTGCCGATTTTCGAGTGAATTCTTTTTGTTATGGGCCGGTATGGTAGAAGTATTCATCTCTGATTGGACTCTGACAATCTAGTAGGCTTAAATTGTGCGCGCGCAGGTGCCCTTGCATTGGTTGTATACAAAAGACACTAGTGCGTAATAGAAAAGTCAAAAGCACGCGTGTTTAATAGGATACTTTTCGGCCATAAAAACGGTTGAATAAGGACCACTTTACGAGCAAGTAAAAACATTTTCTGCAGTCGCGTATATTGTTTTTCTTTTTAGATTCTTGTTTAAAAAAACTTTACTAAAGTTCCACGTTCAACGTTATTATTTCTTTCATAAAAATAGAATTGCTTAAATAATTTATTTTTTACTCTATTAATTTATATTTCGTAAAAGTAAGGTTGTCTGGAAGAGATCGATATTAGCGATAAGGCCGCCTTTTTTGCCTTTCTGACGCCCTATCATGAACTTATTTTTATTTTATTATGGTGTCAATAAAGTATTTTTGTATTGTATTGTGTTGTATTGTATTGTAACAATCGCCGATCGCCCTTAAGTCAAATTTAAATCACAACGGGAATCGTTATCTGTTGCCCAAGGCAAAGTCTTCGTTTGATCGTGACTTTAATTTATGTAAAGTGTCAATTGGACCTTCATCGAACCATTATCACGGAATGCCGCCTTGAAGTCTGTCTAATGGACATTGAATGGAAAAAAATAAATTTGACGCTAATTCGAATGCCCTTACATCACGCATACAAACTGACAGAAATGTTAAGTGATGCACAAATTAAATGTAACCAACCCGATTATTATAAATACATCAACTTAGGATAACTTATAAATTGATAATCGAATTGCAGTTTAAACAATTATATCATGGCCATGTTAAGTCATGAATTGTTCCAATATTCTAGTAGAAACCCAAACTTAATTTGTATGAAAATCGAATCGCCTTAAATATACGTTTTATAGAAAATAGAAAACGGTAATAATGGTCATGATTGATAAAATGTAGCCTAAGCCCGTCTCTGGGTCCTTAATTTAATTTGATATCAGTCGGTTAAGTTGTTTAGTCGTGAAAAGACAAACAGACAGTGGGATAAAAAGACGTACACACGCAGCGTACAAAGCAGCGTCCTACGGCTGTAGGTAATTGTACCTGCCTGTCTGGCCTTGTGGCTCAGTTGGTAGTGTGTCTACGTCTACCTGCTGAACTGAAAGGTCGTGGGTTCGATCCCCACCTAGAGCAAACATTTGTGTGATAAGCATGGATGTTTGTTCTGTGTCTGGGTGTTTCTATGTATCATAATATGTATATATTTACAACAAAAAAGTATATATGTATTCTATCAGTCATCTAGTTCCATAGTACAAGCTTTGCTTAGTTTGGGCTAGATGGTGTTGCGTGAAATGTCCATAAATATTTATTTATTTATTTATTGTCTTGCAGGAATTGAATATTTTCGGATAAAAATTATTAAAAATATTATTTCACATATTTATTTATTTTCTTAAGCATACGTTTTCACATATTTTTTTAATAAAAATACACTATAAATTAATTATAAAACCTACACCTAGATTGCTACCGGCGGCGAGGCCGGGCCTAAGCTGTTGGCGGTGTGGGCTACAGACTTAGGAACCTCCTGACAATGCGCGCCGTGTCCAACAAAACTGCCTTCTGTATTCAACCCTTGACCCAATCACCAAGCAAGAGCCTTTTGAGATGTTGGTCGAGGCTCTTTGCCGTTATATAAGACCGTTAACCGACAACATCCCATATGTCGGTTATCTGGTGAGCCAAGTCAAAGAGCTTGCTGAGCTTGTCGTTCTCGGCCTTCACGGGATTCTCATCATTTATTTTATGTAGTAATAGGTTAGCAGGTGACCGCCAATTCACCTGATATTGACGTTACCATGGTCATGGTGACGTCGACGAGCACTGCCCGGTGTATTATTAATAATATTTATGTATTACCTACTCCAGGGAATAGTAAGTGTGGAATAGGGAGTGAACTGCCTCTCTATATCAAATTTCTTTCAAATCCCTTCAGCAGTTTTAGTCTGAAAAAGTAATGATCATAAAACCTACACACAAACCTTTGTCTTTATTGACCGAGCGAGCGAAGCGTCTCTGCATAAACTGGCCAAATTTTCTTTCATCTGTCTGTTTGTGAGTTTGTCATTTGTAATAATTTGTATGTTCGTACTTGCGTACAGGGCGGAATTTTGAACCAATTTTGATGAAACTTGGCGTATAGGTTCAATGGATTATTTAAAAAAAAAATGTCGTCAGCGATTTTTGATAGGATTTGATAAGCTTGATACAATTTAGCCCTGTTCGTAGAACTAGTAATATTACGGGATCAGTAAGATGAGATAACCTAACGCTTACAATAAATGAAGTCGCTAATACAGAACTACATTTAGTTACATGTACGTATTGGTATGTGGCATGTGTTAGACAAATTGTATACTTACATATGTTAGCAGGTACACATACAACACTGAATGGCCGTGAGAACGTGGTGTAATCTTTACTATATAGGCAATTTAAACTTGCTTCAGACAGACTTGCTCTTGAGTTAGCTACGTTTAACTTCGTATTGAAAACTCTTACTTTATATTACTAGTTCTGCTAACTGTAGTTCTTGCGAACACAACTGTATTGCACAAAATGATTACAATTTAATTCTATAATGATACCTAGTTTAAAAAACTGAAAAATGACTTCAAGATACGAAATTCGTTTACTTGGATGACATGTTTCCAGTTATTTTGTTATAAAAACCAAAGTACTAAACCGATTTTGATAAAATTTCCATGGAACCACCTCTGAAGTATTATCTAACAAAAAAAAAGAATCATCAACGCTGAACTGAACATACATACAAATAAAAAACATTTAGTCGAATTGAGGACCTCCTTCTTTTTGGAAGTTAAAAATAAAAGTGCACGCGAAGGCTTCACACATTTGAAATTATTAAAAAAAAATTGGATGTTTCTCCCAAATGATATTAAAATGGCCGATAAATGACATCATAACAATCTTCACCCCTTATTCACTAAGTCCTTACAACTTGCTTCCTCCAAGCCTAAAACAATAATGGATTCGCTCAACGCGCACAGCTATCTCTCTCGCGCATCACAACCGTTTTCAACATATAAAATTATTGAGTAGGGATATTAGAAAAGTAAGATGCTAATTTTTGATTTAGATAGGAGAAACATTTTAAAAAAGTTTTAGTCAGACATTATTTATACTGGCGACGGAATAGTGAAAAACATGTATTTTTCAATTCCTCAGCCTACTCAATACCAATATTCAATGATTTTATTTATGTTGAAAGGGGTTGTGATGTGCGAGAGAGATAGCTGCGCGCATTGAACAAATCCTTAATGTCGTCATCTTTGTACCAAATCTTATAACAATCGGTTTAGTGTTGGTGTGTGAAAAGGTAACAAGGATATAATTTAGCTCGTGTTGCTTTTTAAACGAGGTAATAATATTGTATTTTATTAAATAGGTAGGTAAAGATACACCTATTATTTCACAATATTTACATGCTTAATCTAAATAAACTAAATATCAACGAACAACTTTACAAAGGTTTTCCAGTTGAAAATTCTTTTATAAATATTGTGCAGTGTGGTTAAGCGGCCTCATTTGAGGGCTAATTCCCAGTCCAGGATAACCGTCAGAGTAGGTACTAAACTAACCTAATCCCTCCAAGCTTCAGGATGAGTTTGGATGAGACGTCTGGCTTGTCAATCTTAATAAACTGTAGCTGGACCGACCGACGGACGGACGGACGTTTTTGGCAAAATGTTTTCTCTTAATTTATCTTATAGAACAAATTTCTGATAAAATTGGAAAAACTTTTTTAACGTCAACTATTCTTTAAGCTCGTTTGCTCGAAAGTAAATAAGATTTGTTTTGACTTTTTTACATTAGATAAATCTCCGATTGACCGAAAATTCTAAGATGAGCTACAAATTTTCAAATCAGGAAATAGTTTATAATATAGACACTACATTCTTACTTATTAGTCCAAAGATCTAGAAAAAAATGATATTAATCTACTAATCAGAGCTCATGAATTTTTCAGCCGTCTTGTTCCATATTCAACCTATAAAATTTCATCACATGTCGTAATTTTTCCCATATTGGTTGTGCAATTGCCAACAATGGTAATATCGTACATTTTTAAACTAATACACAAGGGAAAGTAGACTTTAGATATCTTTACTCATAATCTCTAGATGTAACTATAAATTTATATAACATAACATTAGAGCATCATATAGCGCAATACCGTTTCAAAAAATATGATTGACAGGACCTACATACACATAATATATCAGTAATTACATAAGGAAACCGTATTCAACTTAAATTTACCGCATCGCCAGAACCCAAAACAAATCTGCATGCAACTCATGCAAGAAACTAGCTTTTGTTATACAACTGTACAAAAGCAATTAGGTTCCGAGTATTTGTTACACAGCGCACTGTTGCACGGGTCTACACTCATTGTTAGGAACACAATATACGTAAGAATGTATAGAAATTTGGTGGCTATTATTAAAAATGACGTGGAAAGTGTTTTTGAGAGCAAAATTTGGTGTCTTATTTTGTTTTTGGTATTCGGTTATGGGATAATGAAATTATGCGTAAACAATTACAATCTTTTCCTTTTGTGATAGGCAATGGCTACCCCAAATAAAATAAATGATATTTTCGCTTTTTTTTATTAGAAAATAGACTTCGATGACAAAAAATATCGATAAACTAGCAAACCGATGATCGATTTAGCGAAAGTTGACACTTGTATTGATGATGGGGTCAATCAGTTAATTAATTGTATATCAATGGTTTAAAATATAATTATTATTTTTTAGTCATTATGAGCATTTTTATTTAGGTACCGACATATGTGATTCTAAAATATGATGTCGTCAAGAAAGCTCATTTTAGTCACCATGACCGCTTTATACATATTTGCGTTTAAAACAATTGCTGCTAAATTGATTTTTACATATGCCCCTATAAATTTTCTTCGTACCAACACTGCCTGGAAGAGATTAGTTTTAGAGATCGGACCGCTGGTTGCTGCAATAGCTTATATTTCCCCGAAATCTTATTTTTGGTGTGGATAATAACGAGTAGACGGACTAGTAACAGAATGAAGTTTCAATCTTACATCTGCTTAATAAAAATAAATTTTCGCATTCATTTTGCGTTACACTACCGAACAATATGCCAACATAAATGTTTTGTAAATCTATTTCAACATAAATAACAATTATGTTAATACCAATGTAAATTTTAACAATGCTAATAACTTTTAATATAACATTGACCAACACTTCACCAGACAGAGACGTACAATACCTACTCAGTAATTACATAGGTAAGATGCTCAGTTTAGTCCAATTATACATATTTTTAATTTGCAACCTTGTCTTGAAATTAAGAGGCCGTGGCTTGCCGAAATCATCATTGTTTTGTTAATGACATTACCATAATGAACGCGTACTTAATTATATTTTAAATTATACAGTTTTACTTAATATTACAAATTAATTTAATTTTAAAAGAACAATTCCTTTCAAGACTTACTTTATAAGCCTAAACTTTGATTTTTGATTGACTGAGATTGTTATTATTAAATTGATTTAACTTTGTAGTGTAGATTAATTCAATTTCAAAATAACAAATCTATTAAAGTTTCTCGTTATAACCACATACTTATAAATTGATTTAAGTAATTTAAAAAATAATAATCTACTTAAGGTTAACAAGGTTAAAAAACTGGACAAGTGCGAGTCAGACTCGACCACCAAGGGTTCCGTACAAACTAGTAGATAAAAGGGGAAATCATTTTTTTTATATTTTCCTTCATAAACCGAAAAATATACACCGTGCAAATATTTAAAAACCAGTTTTAGCTTATGCTGATGAAGCTCTTTCTTATGATACATCTCATGTGGGGACATGATACGGTTAATTCACTTTAAAATTTAGACCCACATTCCTTGCATAGAGACACATTTTTTTTGTGATTAGATTAAAAATGTCCAGTTTTCGGATTTTTTCCTATATGTGTACTATAAGACAATGCTTCTTGCCAAATTACATAGTTCTAGCTAAACGGGAAGTACCCCATAGGTTTTGATTCCCTTGTGAGTGTCGAAATGTGCGTTTTTTACGACATATTCGGCTGTAACTTTTTTTTTACGAAAACTGACAATTTTGATTTTTCTTTCTGCAGCAAGAGACTATAGATCTACGTGTATGATTTTAATTTCAACACGATACCTTCACGCGTTCCCGAGAAAAGTCTTATAAGGGTTCCGTTTTTTCCTTTTGAGGTACGGTACCCTAAAAAGGTACTTGATGTAAATCTTTAAATTATGTTCATAATCAAATAATTGGCTATCATCTTCTAGAATTAAAATATGTACTTATGTTGTAAAGATTTTTGTAAGTTTACATTTTCATAATAATCACATATTAGCAACACTGCAATTTAATGTATGCATCAAAAATAATTGTAGCGTTCTTGACGGCTACGATGTCTTCAAACTAGTACTCTTGTCAATACATGTTTTACCTCTTCAAGAAGCATACTTCTTGACCCTTCGAACTCTTGAAAACTCTAGAATGAAGAAACAGCCCGCGTGAGCTACTTGCTTAAAACTAGAAAACATCGAAGATCAGCTTGAAGGCATCGAAGCCGTCAAGAATACCAGTTAGAAGAAGCCGAAGCAGGCAAGAGTACCAGCTTGATGACCACTTAGCGGAAACACACTAGACGTCTAAGTTAGATTTAAGGTTTAGTCTCGTATTTCGTTTTCCGTTAAAGAGTGAAAGGTGATTCTAATCAAATCGAATCAAATCGATTATAATCAATCTGTCGAATCAAGTGGTCGGCAATGACCACTCTGCCGGAAGAAATGCCTACGCGGATTATGAATTTAATGAGATTTATGACCTTTTTACACTCTGCATGCTTCCATCAGAGCATGTCAATGTTAATATGATGCTGAGCCGGATGTACTACACGAAAAACGTCTTTGTGCATTGTGAAGACGGATTGTTTGAGTTTTTGTAGTTGATTGATTGATTTCACGCCCATATTTGATATCTGTGTTCATCAGAACGTAAATTTGTGTCTGCGTTGACTAAGCGTGGCTTATTATATCCTCATTGGCGTTGAATTTACATCTCGCCTTGTCTCTGGCCGTCACCTATGTGCTATCTTTCACTGAGATACCAAGTATATTATGATATTTAATTGCTATTCAAATTTGGCTCGCTTTGATTTTTGTACAGGAGGATGTTGTTTTGTACAAGGAGACGAAAACCAAAGAGAGCCAACTTTGAAATCACAATTAGAGTTCAGATACAAACAGATCTTTCTGCATTTTTCCTGCAGATTTTTACTGACAAGATCTCTTCATCATTTACTGGGTAATTTTCTAGGCTATTTCGTAAAGCCCACTTGGACTTAAGTTTTAACAGTTATAATGTATTTGTCACTGATAAAAATAATAATAATAAATAAATAAAGCATATATTACGGAAAAAATACTTATATTACATATTAAATTTTCTGCCAAACTATAAAATAGTTTATTGGCAGATAAGCTCTCTATTAGACTAATAATAATAAAGCTGAGCTTGTCCATCTCGTGAAGGCCGAGAAGGACAAGCTCAGCAAGTACCTTGACTTGGCTCACGAGATAACCGCCATGTGGGATGTTGACTCGACGATCATTGTCCCGATAGTCGTTTCGGTGAACGGTGTCATAGCGAAGAGCCTCGACCAACATCTCCAGAGGCTCTCGCTCGATGGTTGGGTCAAGGGTCTGATACAGAAGGCAGTCATCCTGGACACGGCACGCATTATCAGGAGGTTCCTCTCTCTGTAGCCCCTACCACCGGCAGCTTGAGCCCCGCCCCGCTGCCGGCGGCACCCTAGGTTTAAGTTTTTTATAATATTTATATTTTTGTATTTCTATTGTAAAAAACTTAGATTTAAGATTACAATGAATAAAGTGTATAATAATAATATTTATTTAAGACACAGAAAGAGTGACAACACATTTAAAAATATCGGACCCAAAGGCTCCTAGACTAGTTTAAAACTGTGGTACAGGAGCCAATGGCTTCTCCCAAACAAATGATCGAAATTTAATTACATCTATAGATATGAACTTAAACTAAATTTAAATAAATTTTGAAAAATGAACTATATGTACATTCAACAACATTACACATAACAACATACAACATTCGGAGTTTTAGTTATACTATTCCTAGTATGAAGAAAGCTCCTTGTCTGAACTTTATGACGCTTTATTATTACTTATAACACTGCACTGAGCGGTCTGACGCTAAGACCGCCTTTTTACTACCGAGTTACGCCGCGACTACTTTTTCGAAGGGCCGCTCGCGCTCGTCCGCCCGCGATATATCCCCTCCCCGGAATTACAACATCACGCCATCATCCGGGGTAGCGTTCATTCTGTTCGATCACCGTTCTCCAGAGTATATAAATTAAGAAAATAGCAGTGCTGCCACTCCGCAACACTGAAAACACCGCACACCACATACAACAAATATTCAAATCATGACACTAGTTTGATTATCTAAATCAACTTCACAAACTCTTCTAGTAATTCAGTGGCTATACATTTTTTTAATTCCTGTTTATTTATATTTATAAGTAATCGAGTTTTAGGCAAATTATTTAAAAACGTGGGTATGAGATAGTGACGAGTTCTTTTCCCATAATAATTAAGATTTCATTATCACAAAAATTTGACAGAATGATCAAAGAAAGAGTTGTAAAATAATAAATAGTGCAGTTTTATGGTAGTATGATGCGTAGAAACTGCCAGTCGAGCCGGAACGTCGCTTTCTAGCTCCGGCATGTCGGCGTGACGTCGCAGTGACGTCCGACACGTTTCACTGCATTCAATATGCAGCAGCGGAGACGTGTGAAAAAAGAAAGAATGGAATGGCAGTTCTAGTAATACTAGAAGTATGCAGTAATAGTAGTCTCCACATTCCTAAACTAAATCTTTAGAAATATATCTACACATAGATATTTTAAAACAAAACAAGGTTAATTTTAAGGTCGAATTTTCTGTAAATTTTTAGGCGTTGGGAAAAATTACGACGGAATAAAAATTCGTAAATTCAAACGTAAAAAATTAGATATTCGGTACGTTGTGTATTTTTATATTGGATGATTTTGTTTTTTGATTTAATCAAAATATAATAAAAAATCGAAAAGTATTACTACTTGCTTTGTTTGAATAAGATCTAGTTTTTACCAATAACTTTCATATGAACCAAGAACTCAACTCAAAGGGTACATATCCCATGTTCAAATTCCGAGAGGGACTGTAATATTACCAAAGTTAACCGCAAAATCAAACAGATTGCTCTGTTATCGTAAAACCTTAACAACAGCTGCTTTCAAGCCCACAATCCTTCAGATGAAGTTTGAAGCCCATAACATAAAGTTTGTATAGACCGTGTCGGAAGTCAGCCAGGGACATTGTTAGAATACAATCTGGAACATCGCTTGCTCAATGGCCACCCCAACTAATCAGGAAAGTTTTACCGCTACCTGACACCTCGTCCGCCTGCTCCTTGATTGGGCACACTCAATTTCAGGCTTATTGATTACCTTTAAGGAGCTTATCGGTGGAATAGGTAAATGGCCTATTTGTGCTAACGAAGTTTCTCTCTAATCAAAGTTTGGCTGCTGAGGAAATATCTTGAGATGTGGCAGTGGCAGTAAATAGACGCTAGAAAAACAAGTTGCTCAGAGAGTATTTTCCCATTACAAGAGGCGCAAGGCGTGATAAGGTAGAGGGTAATGTATTGTGACTGTATAGATATGTAACTGGAAGAGATCTATTTTCCATTTTGAATTGGACTTCTCTCTTCCACGCTTTGTCGGCCTGTACTGAGTGTACCAAAAACAAATTATGTCTGTGTCAAATATTATCTATCTAAGGACAAAAAAAATTAATGCCACCGCAGTGGCAAATGTCATTGAGTTCCAGCTTCAAGTTTTCTCGTCAGACGACACTAATCTAGAATAGCTTATTTATTCTACATCTATGAGACGACACATGTCGTTATGACCGTGTTACATAGTAAACTCATTTACATACATATTGTATAGAGGTCAGGGTTAATGCGTCTAGTATTCAAAGTTTACATGAATGTAGGTACTTTATTTGCAAAGTACTAGCTATTAGTGTACTACGAAAAAAACGTGTAGGTACTTATATCATAAATAAATTAAGAAAGGCCATTAAATTAAATATTTATTAGAAACGTGTAGGAATAGTTTTGCTGCTGGTCTTAAATAAAATTAACTACACATATTTGGACAATAGTGTACAACAACGTTCTAGTATCATCGCATAAGAACCACATGATCCGTCTTACTTATAAACGCTGAATAAGCGCTGTGTTAAGCTGTGTTTTGTTCCGTTTTCGCGTGCGACAGTTCAAAAAAGTGTGTTAAAAAGTGATAAATGCTTATTCAGTGAATAAGATTTTAACATGCGTTTATAAGTAAGACGGGATGTGCTTAGTTTAACGACTTGTTATTTTCAAGTAGCCAGATCATTCGTTCAAATCGTATTAAGTAGCATAAACTGTACTTTCAATGTCAATAATTTAATTTATTATTTTTATAATGTAAGTTGCTAAGCACATTTAGTTTGGAACAGGAACTTAAGAAGTCCGACATGATAGCTACATAGCCTGTTAAATTTTAGAAAATATCTTAACCACCACGATATGTAAGGTTTCTTCATGTTTTTTTTCTTCTTTCACCGGAAGCTCAAGCACTCAATATTTGAATCGCTTAAAAGGAATTCACATTAAAATTTTCATCACTTCTAAATAATATAAGCATTTTTTTAGGGTTTCGTACCTCAATAGGAAAAAACGGAACCCTTATAGGATCACTTTGGTGTCCGTCCGTCCTTCCGTCGGGTGTCAAGACCTTTATCTCGGGAACGCAGGTTATTATGAAGGTATCGAGTTGAAAATAAAACCATGTACGCAGATCCATAGTATCTTAATACAGAAATAAAATTAAAGTTTCTAAGTTTTCGTAAAAAAAAGTTACAGCCGAATATATCGTAAAAAACTCACATTTCGACACTCACAAGGAAATCAATACCTATGGGGTAGTTCCCGTTGACCTAGAACAATGAAATTTGGCAAGAAGCATTGTGTTAGAGTACACTTATAGGAAAAAATCTGAAAACTGAACATTTTTAATTTAATCACAAAAAAATAGTGTCTTTATGCAAGGAATGAAGGTCTAAAATTTAAAGTGAATTAACTATATCATCTGGGGTATCATATGAAAGAGCTTCAGCAGCATAAGCAAATACAGGTTTTTGAATATTTTTCGGTTTATGAAGGAAAATATAAAAAATATATGATTTCCCCCTTTTATCTACTAGTTTGTACGAAACCCTCGGCGGGCGAGTCTAACTCGCACTTATCCGGTTTATTAAAATGATAGAATTAAAAGTCGAATACGAGTGATGTGAAAGATTGGGAGCGATGAAATAGTTCGAAACAAAACCAAATTCACTTTTAAACGCTCGATTTAAAAAATTGAGCTCCTGACTCATTTTCGGGATTCAATTCCGCGCTCTTCAACACTATAACCCCTTGCTTTGATTATCCAAATGAACTATTCTCGCGTCAAAATCTTTACCACGCAATATTTCACGCACATAATAACGATCTCTTTGCAACTATCGTTCCGCTGCATGTGCTTGTTAACCTACTTTTCTTACTATTATTATTTCTCTAGCGAGAGAATATAACTTATTTTTACTTTTTATTGTTACAGATGTGACAGTGCTGCAACCATGGCGTAGTAATCGATGACTGTGCCAATTTCTCCGTTGCCAAAAATGGCGATCATCTGTACTCATGGGACTTTCTAAATAGACATTTTAAGTTCTTGATGACGTAAAGAATCGTGTCCGATGATACGGTGAAAATTAATAACAGTATAAAATGGGTCGGCGACGTTGGCGGATCGTCACGATAGCTGCCTTCCTATTGTTCATCATAAAGGATACGCAATGTCAAGGTAAGAATATATATTTTCACACCATCTACTCGATAATGTTACTTTATATGTTTTGAGCTTTAATATTTCATTAAGTCACACTGCGACATAATGTGATTCAATTTGGAATCTACGTCTACTAAATTGTCAGCATCTCAACTAATTTGAATGAACCCTTACAGCATAGAGGAAAAGAAATAGAACTACTTCGAAAATCGAACTGGCGTCCAAGAATAGAAAGTAAATAAATCTGGCAAATAATTATTACAAGTTCACTTGCACACCGAACTCTTCAGAGCTAATTACACAGAACAGTGCTTTATATCCTTTATAACATTAATGTTTGTAACACAGAATTCGCCCTATTTACATAGGACCGTAACATCCGAAAATACTGTCCTTGTAAATAAAAAAAATAATATAAATTGAACATAAAATTCATATAAACTGATTAAGGGGCATATTTTTATGCGTACTGCACAAGAGAGGCTCTGCCCTTTCTCTGCTTCCTGAGTAGGAAAATTCCAAGATTATATGGAATTTTCAAGACTACAGTGAATCTTGTAGATCAACGTGCTCTATCCTCGGCCAATGTCAATCGTCGCTTACCATGAGGCGAGTTAGTGGTCAAACGTAGTGTCAAACGTTAGGGACAAACTAAATAATTCAAAGAAAGTAATCTCATGATTACTTTCCTGGACACATAGATTTTTAGCTTCAATTTTAAACAGAATTTTGAATGAAACTATCACTTTATGTGTCATTATTCTGTGACTCACAGTAAATAAATCTAGAGCATATGGGTCCACAGAGCGTCAATTTTAATATTTATGAAAATTACTCTGCACGAGTACGTTATTAATTATGCCATAAGCTTCTCATTTTAATATTACTCTCGTGTTACACAAAATGCAGTTTAAATATTAACAGATACACCCATTTCAAGAGATGATAAAATAGCACTCAGCAGTAAAAAGGTTTTTGATGTATCAACATGAGTGTGTAAGCTTATAAATTGTTTCCCTCTAACACACAGGCTCTATAATACCACTACAATGATAACCCAATTTCCAAGAATGTGAAACATAAACGACTATCGTATTGAATGTAATAGGTATAGGATGTAACAATAAACAGCACACACAGTCACACATACATATTTTAAACAGAGTATTTGTACTTTTGCTGTTTCAACAATACTAGCAATGCCCCGCGGTTTCTCTCTCGTAGTGATGAAAAACGATGGTGGTGGTGAACGATGATGAAACATAGCCTATGTCCGTTTCCATGTTCTCAGATATCTCTGTACCAAATTTCATAACAATTGGTACAGTTTACAAAATTGTGGAGAGTTTAGAAATGTTTTCCGCGTCCGACGGGACTTGAACCCGCGCCATCCCAATCTGTACATGGGAGCCTTTACCAATTTGACCACGGGTGTATTATGTGGGACGTAGAAAACTTCTAAACAGTATTTTTGCATAAACCAATCAAGAGTTGGTAAATCCAATCAATTTGTAAATCATTAGGTGTGGAAAAAGCACTTCAAAAATATCGGTTCAGTGCAGTCGTGAAATGGTAACAAACCTACGATAACAAACAGACAGAAAGAGGGAGAGAGAAAGAGACAGAGTTACTTACTTTTGCTTTTATCCCGAATATAATTTCCCCGAAAACGTTTTTTTTTTTCAAATGCCACTATCAAAATCCCGATAGATCATTTGATAACTCTTTTAATATCCGAATCTTTGTAATACGAAAATGTATATGTATAATAAAAAGAAAAGTAACGAACCTAACCTAATAATTGATACATCTGATAAAGTAACGAACCTAACCTAATAATTGATACGTCTGATAAAGTAACGAACGTAACCTAATAATTGATACATCTGATAAAGTAACGAACCTAACCTAATAATTGATACATCTGATAACCGAACCTTCGTAAATAAAAAGGTTTCTGGATATAATAAAACAGAAACCTAACCTTCAACTGTTCGGGCTAATGGAACGGTTACCTTTTATATTATTAGTTGGGATTGTTTTACTGTCCCTTATACTTTAACATAAACTCATACCTTCTACTTATATAAAAAATGGGTAGTTCGCGTTATAGCAAGAGCGTAGCAAAACGTACATTAACCTTGGCACACTAAAGACATACGCTCATCTAAAATTCATATTTTCACTGTCATTTGGTTAATATTTGTAAGGCATAAAAGTTCCATCTCGCGTAACCGCATACTCATGGATTAAGTATACAAAACCGTAAAAGCGTTTCATTATTTTTTAAATTGAATAATTTAGACGTTGGTACTTTGGAAATGTTGTTTAGAACATTTTTAAAATGTACGACTGGATTGGATTGAAGTGCATCGAGTTTTGGGATAGGATCTAGTTTGAAATTTTCTAGCAATTTGCTGCAACTCTAAGAAAAATATTTCTGAAAGAAATCTAGAATTTATTGATATTTTTATTTTAATAATACAATTAACTGTAATCATAGTTTAAGAAACTGAAACAATCGACTTAAAATACGCAATTTTGTTTACTTAGATGATATTATTTACTCGTTATTTCGAATCGTACTAGATTTCCGCGGCACAGGCTCAGCCTAGTGGGGAAATCACTATCAATTTGTATCCTTTTAATATGGAAATAAATCTTTATTCATTTTCATTTTTTTTCATTTTGTTTTAAAAATCATAGTGCAGAACTGATTTTGATAAAATGTATTTAAGACCACCTCTGAAGTGTGAAATACCAAACATAAAAGGATCATCAAAATCAATTCATAATTAGCAAAGTAATCGCGTGACAAACATACAAAAAATACCGGATCTTACTCACTGTATCGTAGCATCAGTTAAAAAATTAGTTTCCTCATTCAAAATAATTTTATGTCAACAGCCAAGATTTGTGAAACTCCATAATATTGTACTAAAGTTCTGTTAGCCATCCGTATGGTTAACTCTTTTACTTATAAAAATACAGATGGAGTTATCTGTATTTTCTATAAATTATGTAAAAGAGCGTCTCTGTGATGGCTTGGGCTCCACTGATGCCCAACAAATGACCGGGCTTGACCCGTGAATGAATTTTAATAACATGTTATAATAATAACAATATTTTTTTTGTACAGCAGTGAAACAGTACAGAACTGAAATACTCGACGGGGAATGGTAGCGAGTATACAATTAGCACCTTCCATTCCCTGTCACCAATCCCACCCCTCTTCCGACGGCAAACGGTGGCGAGCGTATACCATTAGCACCTTCCGTTTGCCGTCATTCCCAACTCCTTCCTCTTTTCTCACAAAACATACTTTTTACCAAAAAAAAAAAAAAAAAAAATTGTTTCACAATTGGTTTTAGATCGACGAGCTCCATTCTCAACCACACCGTCGCTTAACATCATGCGAGTTGGTGGTCAATCGTAGATCTATCTTCTATAAAAAAAAACAACGAAAGATAAAATAAAAATAAACAGTCGAACTGATTACCTCCTCTATTGAAGTCGGTAAAAATAATAATTTTATGATCTCAAGATATATATAACAAAAGGCGTATAATATGCGCGTATTGGTTTCGTTGGTAGCATCAATAAAAATTCCAATAACCAAACACAAAGTTTACGCGCATCGTTATGTTCCCGCAGATTTCCTCTGGGAGGTTTTGTTTCTCTAATAAAACGAAACTCCCGGTACGCACTCTATTATTGAAATATTATATCCATCCATTTTAGATATCTTTCAGGAATACTTTATACAACGACTACTATGAAGGAGTAATAGCAAATCATTGGAACTTTTATTGCTACCAGAGCAATATTTGTCATATACTATACCTACTTTATTAAGTTGTTCATCGGTCTTTGGTAATCTGTTTGATTTTATGTGTAGGAGTTTAAGGTTTATGGCTTAAGTAAGCCATTAATATTTAACTACAATTTTTAAGTAAAAATCACCACCGCTGTACTTTCCCGTGCTGAATTGGGACAAAAAGATAAACAGAAAGTACCAGCTGCTTTTCTTCCCGGGAATACCTACTGAAAAAGAGGGAAGTTGGCGTTTTGTGGGCGATGCGATGACCCCTGTCACTGCAAGCCAACATTATTATATCCCACCGCATACCAAAGTACCTAAAAGAAACCTATTCATTAACAATTTAAGGATAACCAGATTGGTATATAAAGGTAAAACCCCCACTCAGAAAGTGTAGTCTTTAGTTTTTGCCATACCTACACATATGATATACGTGGTTTTGAAATACCCAATATAAACAGATTACTCTTTTCCGAGCTCTTAATCGTCCTTTAGTAAAACATGTCGTCGATAGAAAACGTTGTATCTTTTACCTAAATCATTTAAAAATCTTCAAATGTTTGTTTCTACTCAAACATGTTCAACGTCTAATCTTCCATCCAAATACCTATATCTAACTAAATATCAAAACAAGTGCGCTAGTTGTAGGTACATTTGAAACTAGACCTTGAAACACAACAAAGTATAACATTATGGAAGAAATCTATTAGGCAAAACTGACAAAATGCAGCGAGGCCTTGTACCGAGCACAATGGCTAGCGTATGACAAAAAAAAACTGGCGAAACTGGGCGAGACAAACGTATCAAAATGATATAAATGCCCGTACTAGGGCTGCGTGTGGGAGTACAATCGCCCACGGTTCCAGTACCCAGCAATGTGCTCCTACCATGGTGTTTTACTTTATTTTTACTCGATCATAAACTCACTCGAATCACATCGATAGCGTTTAATCTACATATAATATAAATTGCCAAGTATATATGTTAAAAGGAAAGGAAACAAAACTTTCGCCATGATTAAGTTCGATGTAATATTTAGTGTACGATCATTGAGAGAGAGAGAGAGAGATATATATATATATATATATATATAATGCACATATATATATATATATATATATATATATATATATATATATATATATATATATATATATGTGCATTTAATAAGATTATAATACATAAAAGTAAAAATATATATTGTTATTATTAAGTACAAAAAATGTAGACTTTGATATGGCACCTTGATTTGATATGAAGTAAAGACAAATTTATAGACACCTGCTAACATCAAAATCAGTCCAGCTGTTTAAGTTAAAGAAGGTAATATACAAACACTATAAGAACAATATTTTTGATTGTTTGTATGTACACTTACATACAAACAACCAAAAATATTGTTCTTCTAGCGCAGTCGGGTAAAATACTATTAGATAATAGATCTACTACATAAGTATTCTATTTATACCCGATACGAAGTATTTTAACAAGAAGTATTTTTTTTCACTCTTATTTATAAGTTTTCTTTTTCTTTCTAAACCATTAAGCAATCACGAACTGTATCGAAGTCAATTGCTATTGATAGAAATGATCGATTGATGGTTCATTTTATTTATTGAATTGCATTGAAATTCAATGATCGGTTCAATTTCAATTTGTCTGCTGTTATTATACTTATAACAGAAGCACGAGAAGCCTATTCGTGAGGCTAAGGTGTCTGTCTCTCTGTCCTACAATTAAACGGCTATATCTTTCGAACTGTAATAGACACAAGTCTCAAAATTGGCAAGAATATTGGGGTTCACTTTGATGTAAATAACAAATAATAATTAAAAAACAAACATTAGCTATTATCAGTTTTTTTGTTATTTTAATAAGGAAACAAATTAATTCACGTTGTCGTTAGACATTCACTAGTATCACTAGATGGCGCTTCAATTTATTATGTTTACTTTAGGTAGCTATGTAATAGCGAATGCCACTTTTATCCATATTTTCTTTCAGAATATTTCTACTGTAGAAAATATAATCATGAAATTACAAATATTCATAGATTTATAGCACATTTTGTTAATTAGTTCTGTTTTCTGTGTTCTAATGTTGTATGGGAGTACCGAAACCTCGGTGTACGAGTAAAACTCGCACTTTATCGTATTTATTTTATGACCTACACTTTACTCGAAAACTTTTCAGCGTTATCAATAATCCGTTCTACGTACCATATGCCCTTTAAATTAATTTAAAAAAAAACATTTTAATACGGATTTCCGTGGTAAGGACAAAATTCTACTCGGTTTAGTTTATTATTCAAGAGCATCGCTCGAATGGAAACTGCCCGTGATCGTTAGAGCTTTACATTTTGCTCAGGTATACACTCCATGCTGCTCCCATACTTAGTAATTTGAATGGACATTAAATAAAACACATGCTTGTGGAGCTAAATACAGCGCTTCAAAACGAGAATGTACATGATTACTGGTCATATTTAAATACATTTTACAAGAAAAGCATCCTCGAACTTTACGATTCAACAGATAATACTGTTAATGGTAAAACAGACAGACAGACATACAGCACGACTCACGAAGTTTTCATTCCGAATACATTTTTTTAATGATCACCGGGGCAACGAAACCCGCAGATATAAAATGATTTGGACGATTTGGACCAAAAACAACTTTGGAAGCAATTGGGAATTTTCACCAGCAGTGGGGCCAGGTTAAGTAAAACAACCGAACAAGTGCGAGTCAGACTCGCCCACCGAGTGTTCCGTGCAAACTAGTAGATAAAAGGGGGAAATTATACATTTTTTTTATATTTTCCTTCATACACCGAAAAATATACATCGTGAAAATACTTAAAAACCTGTTTTAGTTTGTGCTAATGGAGCTCTTTCATATGATACCCCACATGATACGGTTAAAGCACTTTAAAATTTGGACCCTTGCATAAAGACCCTATTTTTTGTGATTAAATAAAAAATGTACAGTTTTCGGATTTTTTCCTTTATGTGTACTTTAAGACAATGTTTCTTGCTAAATTTCATTGTTATAAGTTAACGAGAAGTACCCCATAGGTTTTGATTCCTTTGCGAGTTTCGAAATATGCGTTATTTGCGACATATACGGCTGTAACTTATTTTTTCCAAGACTGAGAAGTTTGATTTTTCTCTCTGCAATAAGTGACTATGGATCTGCGTATATAGTTTTAATTTCAACTCGATACCTTCACGCGTTCCCGAAATACAGGTGTTGACAGACGGACAACAAAGAGATCCTATAAGGGTTCCGTTTTTTCCTTTTGAAATCCATGAGGGCCTCTATATGTCCGTACGGGTGGACTTATTAAGGCCGAGATGATGATGATGATGATGATATATGTATATCTATTATCGTTCGTACCGAAACAGTTGTAAAAATGAAACAAAAAAAAAATCAAACACTACGGAAGGGATCAAAATGAAACAAAAATAAAACGTGAATAATTCACCTGTTCGTGTTTTTGAATCGATGTGAATTTAAAATATACGCGTAGGGAGTCGTGAACAAATATTTACTCGCATCCGTAATTAAAACCCACGCTCTACCCTCGTTATCGATGAGCGAAATTCTTTTTCCCTGTAAACAACCCTTGATAACACGACATACATCACTTCATATGTGTATCATACGTATAAATTATAATTGCAATGAATTCAAATAACAAGCATCTATATTATAAGAAGAACAAAATACCCGACTGCAGAAAGGTGGTTTTTGCAGTCTAACTTACCGACTTCCTTACGTTTAGTGCACTGTTGTATACGTGAGAAAATATGCGTAAAACCGCTGTAAAAGATTATAAATGCGTATACGATAAAAACGCATTTGTTTTTGCAAGAGTTGTATTATTATTATTACAAAAAAATATAGCCTATGACACTCAGGACACAGAACATATTTATAATAATACTTCAGGGGGTGGAGACGAATCTAACGACATCTTGTACATCAATATCGGTCACGCCGTTTAGACTGCAGGCGATCTTATAGAAACATACATACATACAACATACATACATACATACATATTATGTACAAACATAACACTTAAAATAATTTAAACAGTCGGATAAAAATATAAAACATGTGTTTATGTCAGATGATTAAGGACAGAGCTGTCAGTTTTTGGATGGGTGACCGTAAAAGCACTGCCATGAATGGAATGTTGAATTAAAGTGTAGGTCTCTGCTGTTTTTTTAACTATATTAATTAATTATAAATAATAGTCGTTACATAATTATCTGGTCTTTATCGTATTCCATAAAAACGAACGAATGGGAATGTTTTTTTTCTCGTCTTCCCCAAATTTTAAGGACTAGTTTGCAAAATATTAAGCTTTAAAGTGATAAGGCATATATAACGAAATCAAAAGAAAAACTGTCTAAACTAAGTGGATTTCGATTCGATAGTAAATTGATTTGGATACGGAACCCTAAACTGTAGGTTCGACACGCACTCAGTCGATTTTATTTATCAAGCATGTAGCTCGCTTCCTTAATATAATTTAAATAAATATTTCCGCTTATTTTATTCAGAAATTATTCTACTTATTGATAAAATATTTTACCGACACTGAAAATAAAAACGTAACAAAATTATCTCAGCGTTAAAAACCACAATTTTATTTGAAGAAAATTTCGTTCAACAGAATCTTATGAAACAATTTATTATCGAGTACAAAGCTGGTGAGTCGGAAAATATCGAAATGAAATGAAATAGGCGGTCGAGTCTTATTTACTTTCAACTCTTTTTTTTCAGATTACTTATTGCAACATAATTACAAAACCGCATTAGAAGGCTCTCGACCGGATTAAAATTGTCTTTTTATCAAAAAGAAATCAGATGACATTGCCGTTCTAATGTTTGTTATATTTTATATAATTATGGTGTTGAAAACGACAGAGTGACGTTAATGTAAGGCATTTACACATAGCCTAAACAATTTAAGATTTTTGTTATGTGAATTCTTGTGAGATTCACCTTTAGTTCCTCAGTGTCGTAGCATATGTTTTTTTTTTGGAATGATAGTTATAGAACTCTGGGAAACTTTCTCATGAAACAGTATACCTCAATATCAAGCTTCAACAGTTGCATTACAAATCGAGTACCTTTTATATAGCCTTGAAGAGTTTTTTAAAGACAAATTCTAAGTACTTCGTGTACACAATTTTAACTAATAATTATTTTTTGTTATAGTAATATCGTTAGTTATAATTATCTAAAAGCATCTGACTTGTAAATGACATTTATTTACCAATAAGCTATTTGTATTTGAAGTATTAAACGACATTCCATATACTGTACATATTAGGCCTTACCGAAAAACGTTAATTAACTTTAACCAACGTCTTAAATTCTCTGTCTTCTTTCCGCAAGTATCAATACGTGTCAGCGAGAAGTTGACAAAATATGTTAAGCATTGTTTAAAGTTAAGTAACGTTTTTCGGTAAGGCCGATAGTGTCGTATAGTCGGTATAATGAAATATTATGTAGGTACTCGTTGGTCGGTATTGATACCGTAAGTCATTATTGTTTGTTATAGATCTACGATTTACCACCAACTCGCCTGATGTTAAGCGACGGTGTGGCCGAGGTGTATTTTGATTACAAATTATTATTTGTAATCAAAATAAAAACACAGACTCTTCCATGCTCCATGGCCAAGCTCTTGCAGGCTCTTTCCATGTTCTTTAGTAGAATCAAGAAATTTGAACAGTAAATCTCACAGATCAAATATTTTTCAATTACTACCTGCAGAATGTGTACTTATTGGAAGAAAAATCTAATGTGTATCTGTAAGCAATTTCCCCTCCGTTGTCTTCAAGCTCTCTTGACATGTGTCCTCTTGCATTGGCTTGCTGGATAAGAGTATTACTAAGGGCTTAATCTATGATGGAAAACTTTTAACTAGAAGAAAACTGAATATAGCTTGATACGTTTCAAGGAAATAACCCTTTGTTAAATTGGGTAAAATAATATTGAATGAACTTTCAATATATTTATGATATCAATATCATAGTAAGTTTCCGGCAGCCTAGTCGGGAGACCGTCTGACTTGCGATCCGCAGGTCCTGGGTTCGAATCCCATAGCACGCACCTCTGTCTTTTCGAAGTTATGTGCGTATTGTTGATTGCCGCCTACTTCAAACGGTGAAGGAAAGCATCGTGAGGAAACCTACATGTCTGAGAGTTCTCAATGATCTTGAAGATGTGTGAAGTCTGCCAACCCGCGTTGACCAGCGTGGCAGACTATGGCCTAACCCTTCTCACAATGAGAAGATGGCCCGTTCCCAGCAGTGGGACAGTTTGTACAAACAGGGCTCATAAAAAAATAATAAATATATGATAATAATTCGGCGATTAAAACTTTGAAGGCGCTCAATTTTTTTTTTTACATTTGATAGATCGACAATGACCATCAACTCACCTGTTATTAAGCGACAGTGTGGCCGAGGATAGACCTCGACGATATACATAGAAAATATCTATTCACTCTAGCATTGAAAATTCTAAGAAATAGATATCAGGATACATAGAAGGAGGCAAAGAATTTCATTCCTGTGCAATACGCATTATTTTCTATATCTTTTTGACTGGTTGCTAGCCCAAATCTTCTTGTACTTATAACTTTGCCGACTTATTGTGATGATACTCGTACTTCGTAATGTTTACGTTCCCACAAATTTATTTCAGCGGGACAGAGCTCAGTATCATGAAAAATGCGAAAAATATTAGGGAAGAACTTCCTTGTCTTTTTCCTTTTGCTACAGGAAAAGATTAATATTATATTTATTTTGTTATTCCGTATATATCTGTGAAAACAGGGCTACGTAATTACGATTTAACCGCATTCATCATCATCATCATCAACTGTTATCTACCCAGTGATACGTGTAAAACGAACACGGTACGTACACGTTTGTCTGAAGGGTTGACAAACAAGCTGATATTTCAATTAAATATCGATAGCTGCGCCACTAATTTTAAGTAACGAGTATCGTAATCTCCGCTTGGAAGCACCGGTCCCATTATGGCCATAATCATCAATATGCTCCCCCGTGTCTCCTGGACAAACATTTGCTGAGGTGCGTACGTGACGGTCCAGCCTAATTAAGGATACAGTGACTCAATGCCAACCGCCCTTTCCTAAACACCTAAATATGCTATGTGAACTGTAACGTTCCAATAACTTAATAAAAACGCACGTAAGCCCTTTTCATATTTCCGTAAACGAGAATTGACGGCAATTTTCTTTGGTAAAAGCAACGTAGCGGCATAGACGCGAAAACACAGTTTATAGACAAGCTGTTGGTTGAAAATGTGTACTTACGCTACGCTATATAAGTTGGACAAAATATATATTACATGTACCCAAAATTGCATTTCAAACATTCCAAACTATTTAATCACTAAATTCAAAAAGGATCGAAAATTTGTTAGAACATTTTGTTCGATTTTTTTAATGATTAGATCAGAATTGATAACAACATATTTGTACATATTTAAAATGCGCTCATTACGCTTTTTGTAATAATTACAAACACAATAATGTTTATTTGATATTTTCAGTGTTTTTTTCATTATTTTAACTAAAAAAATATTCAAAAGATTGGCACTATGAGTAAATTGCTCACTTGATGTGAAGCATCACGCTCGTAATTTTAATACATACGGTTAAATACTTACAATATCATAATCATCTCAACCGCAAGATGTCCACTGCTGGACATAGGCCTCCCCATGGATTTCCAAAAAGACCGGTTGTAAGTCTTCCTGCCACTTGTATGAGGTCTTCTGTCCACCTTGTAGCTCATCTTTCTACGCTGCGCTTGCCGGTCCGTGGTCTCCACTCGAGAACTTCTCGGCCCTACCGGCCATCAGCTACGTGATATGTCCCTGCTCACTGCCATTTCAACTTACTCTTCAAATACGATCTCAAAATAAATTATTGATATCTGAACAACATGGCCAGGCTAAAACATAAACCTTTCGTATAGCTGGGTAAAAATTGACCATCACCTATTTCACAATGCTAGAAACTTGTACATTAGCTCGGGAGTTGAAACGTTTTTTGCACACTCCCTAGCTACTCTTATAGAGCCTTTGTTTTAATAGCACTAAGAAAAGAGAGCATAATGAAACATTAACCTAAAACCATCGCCACGTAATGTTACATTCGCCCAGTTTGGTCGTTCCCAGCTAATGGTAGTTACTCGCCTTTTTTTTAAAATTTCGGCATCATTTACCCTTTTTACCCATTTTGTGTAACAAATGGTTATTTGAGCACTTTTGACTCACAGAAACAAACGATCATTTGATCCTATTAAAAGTATGTTTAATGAACTCTTATATTTATCCGTATAATAGGTAACAGGCACTTTTTTACGGAAAAAGGCATAGGTATATTTCGGTAAAAAATACTTTTACGATTTTTGGGTCAGTGGTCATCAGTAAAAGTGGTAGCTAATTTTACAATCTATAAGCCTTTGTTTGCAAATTGAAGTCTAAAAACGGACTCTGTTCGGAAAGAGAACTAATATTTGGTATAACATTATTTTATGGGACTATACAATCGAGGCGTTAGTTCCCATTTTTGCCAGGTTATTTCTCTTTCAGAAAGAGAAAGAAACTCTCTTAGAAATAAGAGACCATATTTATTTTGAGACGTGAACGTGAGCGAGAGTTCACCTAAAGTGTGGATTGTCAATTTACATAATGTATATATATGTAAGGTAATTCATTTTTTTTTTCAAAAAGATGAATGTTAGAATTCGCCGTAGGCGTTTAATAAATACCTACTGATATTTCGGTATAGTATTCCGAAATTCGTTAATCTAAACATCTGTGGTGCTTCATAATATCAATACATACCCGGTAAATATCACTCTGCCAATATTATCAATATTTATATCATATTATGCTAAGAAATACATTGTTTTTTAAGTGCTATTAGGATAAGGGACTACCTTTAATATCCTAAAGTTAAAGTTTTTAGTTCAGTGTTGTAGACTTATAAGTGTTATCTACATATATAAGCCACTGATATGTAAAAGCCTGTCTTTCATGATATCATCTGCATCAATTCAGAGCTGATGAAATTTAGATTTTATCCGCGGTAATAATACCTTTTTTGTTCAAAAATAGCCTTGCGCTTGACCGCCAACTCGCCTGATGTTAAGCGACTGTTGCGGTTTACGGTGGAGCGCGCTTGCCCAGATTTGAAGCCACCCAAACCATATCTATCCGGAAAGACCCATCATGCAGCTAAACGTGTAAAGTTCTATTTATATTTACAAATGCATCCTCACAATAATTAATTAAATACTATATTTTATCGTAAGAATATTTATTAGCGGCGATTCTAATCTTATCAATCTTCTCCACTGTAAGATGGATACGAAAAAACTTTTCCTCGTTCAATTTCTTAAATTCTTACACAAAGTAGCGCCTGAGTCTGGGGCTAAGTTACCTTATTCATCTGGCCAGAATAGTCCTTATTTATTGCACTTTTCCAAAGAGGTTTTTATACAGAGATAAAATGTAGATAAAGTCTGCGGATAAAGCACACGTAGTGAGTATTTTTTAGGTTCTTTTACATAAAGTAGACGTACATATCCGATACCGCACTGGATAAGAGAACGTATATAAATGCCATATGAAACGTGATCCTTTTCCAAATTTATATGGGTAGTGTTTATTAGGAGATGGTGGGAATAAACGTGGCTTATTTCGTACTTACGGAATTCCGTTTATGGTATGCTGCATTACCTAAACTAGGTCAATTGCCGTTGTACGATGGATTCTGATGCGTTAGCGCCATTGCTGTGGTATTTGATGTCTTTTACGTGATGACTCTTATACCAAAATGTTTTTATTACGTCGAAAATAATTAAAAATGTAATACTTTTAACATAAGCTCAGACACAAATTTCATAATAATCAGTTCAGCCGTTTGATTGGTTTTTGGCTTGGTGACAAATAGACAATAGAGAGACAGAGATACCTCTTACTTTCAATTTTATAACAGTAGTTAATATATACTTTTTACGCACATTTCATAATACATAATTAATTTCAATGTTGGATATATGTGCGTTGCCACTGTCTTTCTATTTAGGGTTCTATAGTGAACAAAACCCTTACAGCCATGTTGGTTGGTGTTGGAATGTGAAAAATTATGGCAGTAGCATATATAGATATTATAATTAAATTAAAAATAAATCTATCACAACTGCTAGTAGATATACTCAAAAATTAAGATACTTAGATAGGTAAGTTTTAATAGACAAACATTTTGAGCAAATTTCATTTGAAATTTATGACATTTTAGACCTTTTTATATTAATTACTTACTAAGCTTTAATCTTACGCAAAAATTTAACAAATAGAAATATCACTCACGAAAACAATTATGCGAAAAGGAGATACAAATTTAAATAAACAAACCACGAGTATTATGAAAAAATCTGAATACCTTAAAAGGTAAGTATTACTAAAAATGTAATATAAGTGCCTACTTATGCGGTCCCAAGATAAAACGAATTTCCTTACATCAGACCCAAGTTACCTGAAGACAGTGTAATCGGCCGTGATAGTAATCATACCGTAACCCATATGATAATATTTAGCCCAAGGATCCGCACGTTTCCCTTTTGTTTATTCGAAATAGTAGAAAATATACCTTTTACGGCCGTGGAAAACAAAATCTCCGAGTGGTTCCAAAAGAATAAGTCCATATAACTTATAACTAAGTATATTAGTTGTGCCCTGCGGTTTCATCTGCGTAGCGATGAAAAATGGCGATGATAAAATGTTGCCTGTATATTCTATAGATTTTCAGCTATATAACTGTATCAAATTTCATATATCGATCTACGATTCAACCGTATAGTCATGAAAAGGTAAGCTGACAGAGGGAGAGAAAGACAGAGTTACCTACTATCGCAACTTCCTTTGCGTTCGTTCGTTGCGTGTGTGATCTCAAAAATCTTAAGCAAATTTCACAAATATTTTCTACCTTACATTATTGGGGTAAAATTTACGCCAGATCCTTCTGCATACTATTATTATGTAGTACTATTAAAGTCTTCTGTGATATTAATAAGAGCCCATGGGAACTAAAACTAATGAAGCATGTTGCTATCTGTGACCAATAGTCATTTAAAATCCACGTTAAATTCGATATCTGGATACCCACATGTAACGTTTCAAAAAGGGGTGGCAATAGGCTATCATTTGTGTTAGAAAAACTGTCCAGTACCAAAAAAATATAGTTTTAGAAGTTAGTAGATTTGAACAATACAATAAATTGCGAATGAATACAGCGCGGCATGATGTGAGCAGCTGCCCTAAAACAGAGTGTTTTTAAGCTTTCCAGTTTCCACACAACAAACGAGGCGAAGCCAGCCAGCCCTACGACTCACCGGGGTAATACGAGCCGGCCTAATTACCCGCGATTTACCGCATGTGCTCCTACCCTTATATTAATTAAAGTTATTGTTATAATACGGATTTTTATGTTGGCTAAACGTTTTAATGAACCCGAGCTTGTTTACACAGCGTCCGGAGTTTACTTAATCCCGCGAACCCTGTTAGCTCACCTTTCGTTATTTTAATGTTTAGCAGTGGAGTTAAGGGTAAGATCCAGATGTTATGAAAATGTTAAGCAGCACCTTAGTATGGGTATTAAAAAAACAATGCGAAATTAATACCATTAAAAATTAAGGAGTTCTATATTTTAAAGGTATAAATTAAAATGGAAAATATTAAGTGCAAGTTACACGCTAATCATTTCAGGTTGATGAGAATGATGATGATGATGATCATTCGATTTACTTATGCGTGCAACTTTTTCATCCTAATAGAAAACTGACTAGGTACATAAAACTAGTGTCATAATCATAACCTTATTATTAGGGTTCCGTAGTAAACAAGGATTTCATTTATAATTTTGCCATGACCGTCTGTCTGTCCGCGGATTTGATCAAATAAGTACTATTTTTTTCTCTTCTCTTGTGTGGGGTATCGTTGAATAGGTAGTAAAGAAACATTGGGGTGTGCAAAAACCATTTTTCATTTAGGGGTCGTCGTGAATGAATACTAAGATTTCGATTTAAATTTTAGTATTCATTTTTTGCCGCAATAGTTCTTTACCCAAACAGACTAACAAAATTACTCTACATTATTACGAGACGTAATATAGTACTTAACTCTTACATTACGTTTAGTTTACCTTGAAACTAGAGTGTGACCTCACAACACACATGCCATTACCCCACGCCCCATATAACCACCAAGGGCACTTTAAAAGGGACTTCCTAACCACATAGGGCATTGTAGCTCTGCAGCCAAGATCAACATTCGGGACAAACATTGACACCGGGGCGATAAAGCGGCGAAATTCGAGCAAGTCTCGGGGGAAATTTCAGCTTCTTATGAAACCAACCTAATCAGAAAAAGTATAGTTTGGTGAATGAGGTACGAGGCTGATTGGTTTAATCAGGTGAGGTTTGGTAATCAACAGTTTTTTTTTCGAGGTAAAATGGAATGTGAGAGAAGTCTTTCCAGTATGAAATGCAAGATATTGAACAGTAGGTTTATTTATAGTGCAAGAATGTGATTGAAATCTACAAAAGCTGCTAGTAGAAAAGCGTATCGCTTGCTTCATGCTTCACAGTTTGGCTATTTTTAACCGACATCCAAAAAGAAGGATGTTATCAATTCCATTGAATGTTGTTTTTTGTGTTTGTTCACGGATTACTCCGCCAATTGGAAATTGATTTTGATGATTCTTTTTTTTTGTTTGGTAGGTTTCAGAGGTGGTCCCATATAAATGTTATCTAAATCGGTTTGGTTTGTTTGATTTTTATAACAAAATAACTGGTAAAATACCATCCAAGTAAACAAATTGCGTATTTAGAAGTCGTTTTTTTTCAGTTTTTTAAACTATAATTATTAAATCTTCCATGTAAATCCTGTGAATGTGATTATATTATCTGTGAGATCTATTGTTATGAATGATAGTTGAAGGCCGTTGCACAATAAGTGCTAGCAATTAAACCTTGCGATCAATAAAATAACTAATTTTGGCAAAGCCAAAAATTCAGAACACAATGTGCAATTTTTATACATTTCATCCATTCCATACATACATCATTCAAATAAATCTATAATTATCAAATGCAATCCAATACTCCATGAATCGATTATTTACAATTTATATCGTAATATTGTTCCAAATCAGGCAGTTTTCATAGCCGTGAGGCTTATCAACGTCTTCTTACTTCGACAATGGCGGGAATGGTGTTCATAACGTGTCCAACCAAAGCACTCGTGATTTTCCGGAAGTGTGATAATGGAACATTAATACGATTCTAGAAAGTCAATAAGTTATCCGTATGTTAAAAGAAAACAATATTTATAAAACAAATTGTGCCTAAACATCTTGCAAATTAACGATATTTTACAAATAAAAATACGTGAGACAAGATACTAAATAATTATAACTGAATCATATTTTATTCGAATAAGGAAGATAATAGTTATTTTGATATTTTACTATCTAGTATATGTTTACAACCGTCTATAAACTATTGGTTTTTTATAGTTTCTCCTGAATTTTTCAATAGGATACATTTTACCTCCACACGTATTGTTTTGCCATCTATCGCCTAGTCACATTCAATCTCAGTATGTCGCTCTGTTTGTTGTTACCTTTTTGCGACCAAAAGGCTGAATCGATTGTTATAAAAATTGATACGGAGATAGCTGAGAACCTGGTGAGGTGACGAATATAGGCTACAATGTATCATCATCACAGATCACCATCATTTTTATTCGGGTAAAACCGTAAGGCACGGTTAGAATTCTATACTAATCTACACTAATAATATTATAAATGCGAAAGTAGGTTTGTCTGTCTTTCTGTCTGTTTGTTACCTTTTCACAGCTAAACGCCTGCTGTAAAATTTGGTACAGACATATCTGAATAGTAATAGTAATAGTCTGAATAGTGTGCTTAGTGGTAAGACCGTCTGACTTGCGATCCGCAGGTCTTGAGTTCGAATCCCACGGCACGCACCTCTGTCTTTTCGAAGTTATGTGCGTATTGTTGATTGCCGCCAACTTCAAACGGTGAAGGAAAACATCGTGAGGAAACCTACATGTCTGAGAGTTCTCAATGATCTTGAAGATGTGTGAAGTCTGCCAACCCGCACTTGGCCAGCGTGGCAGACTATGGCCTAACCCTTCTCACAATGAGAAGATGGCCCGTTCCCAGCAGTGGGAAAGTTTGTACAAACAGGGCTGATAAAAAAAAAAAAACTGAATACCTGGAGACTGGCATAGTCTATAATTATTTCATCAGCATCACCGTTACTCGTCGGTAAAACGGGCCTCGGTTAGTATGTCGTATGAAACTCTTTTTGTTCTGAAGGTAGGTATATACTGTACGTATAATTTGCGGGTACGTGCTACACTTGGATTGCATCGTCACGTAAAAACACTTTACGTAGTGACTTGCGATCTCAGTAGGTTCTTCTGAATTTAAATAAAGTGCCACATTTTTTAAGGAAGCAGTTCCAGCCGCTGCTTGAGCATTTTAAATCGTGAATTTTTAAAATTTCTGGCTGACGTGACCTATTTGAATTTGTTTTTTAACCCCCGACCCAAAAACCGGGGTGTCATAAGTTTGACGTGTGTGTCTGTGTAAAATTTGTGTATCTGTGTGACTATCTGTGGCATCGTAGCTCTCAGATGGATCTCAGATGATTTTGTTCTTTTTTTTTTTTTTTGTTTGAATCGGATTTAATTAGAGTGTTGTCATTTATGTTTCAACAAAATCGGTTCAGCCGTTCTTATTTGTTGGGGGTTTTTGAGTTTTCTAAACTTATACGTAGTCACAATGTTTCCTATTTTGGAACTTTTTTTGTTAATTCAAGTGACGTGACGGTCTTATTGAGCTAAAGAAGCGATTTAGTATCTACAGTTTGTCTTCTAAAGCAAGAAGCAAAATAATTTGCTATTTATATATCATTAGTTGTATATTAGTTGGCCTCTCGGTGGCTTAATATCTGTGGCAATAGGGCTGGCAGTCTATACGAACTTACTTATTAGTTGTCGATATGTCCCATAAATTGTGTGTTAAATTACTAGCAGGAATGATTTAGTTATACGCAGAGCCTATACTAACTTACCTAGCTAAAATTTTACAGGAGAAGAGTTTAATACTCTCTATCTCGACAACCTCTTAACTGATTTTGCTCATATTTGAAATTCTTGTTTAGAATTAAGTATTAAACATTTCTGGAGAATATTAATAAAATCGATCTGTAAATGACGCTGCAGCATACTTTCCCTATTTTTGGGGTAAACATACATATCAAAAATATGTGACGGCAATTTTTTTTTATGAAATTGAGAAACCTATACCAAGTTTCGTCAAGATTGCTTGAAAAATACGACAAGTACGTGTTTACCAACAAACATACGGACGAAGAATGAAAATCTTGCTAGTTGATGTAGTGACCTGCATTCGCTTGGCTCACTCAGTCAACAAAGAACATTCAACCTTTTATTAGTGTCACATTTGCAACAGTGGGTAGGTACCTATATTCAGCTCTTGCAGTATAATATGACACTACATATTAGTCACGTTTCTCAGCACCACTATTAAGTTCGTAAGTGGCCACAACAAAGGTAATTTCGCGCCTAACGAAGTGACGAGGACATACCGCGCTAATATCATTTTATCACCCGGCGTCATATCCCTTCCCTCCATATCGCCCTAGAGATAATCTCGTGGAAATTACTTTCCTGCTTCATATCCCTAATTAAGAATGGCGGCTTCTCATCGCTCGAGTGGAAACACCGAGGGTAATAGGAAATCGATAGGCGGCTCGCGTCGTAAACTATGGAAGTTCTTTTACATTTTACGCGGTTTTTACTTAGGGATATGTCGTTTTGGCGGAATCGGGCATCATTTCTATTCACTTTTAGCCGTCGATGGAGTGGTTAATTTTAGTCGACGGTGTATGACCACAACAATAATTATTGTTGTCATACGCCGTTGTCTTAATAACCTCTCGATCGATATTGCTGTTTTATTAAGGTTCCGTACCTCAAAAGAAAAAAAACGGAACCCTTATATAATCACTTTGTTGTCCGTCTGTTCGTCTGTCTGTCTGTCCGTCTGTCCGGGTGTCAAGACCTTTATTTAGGGAACACGTAAAGGTATCGTGCTGATATTAAAACCATATACGCAGATCCATAGTATCTTGCATAGTATTCAGAAAGAAAAATAAAATTCAAGAAGAAGAAGCATTGTGTTGGAGTACACATATAGGAAAAAAATCCGAAAACTGGACATGTTTAATATAATCACAAAAAAATGTGTCTTTACGCAAGGAATCAGGCTCCAAATTTTAAAGTTCTTAAACCGTATCATGTGGGATATCATATGAAAGACCTTCAGTAGCATAAGCTAAACCAGGTTTTTAAATATTTTACGATGTATACTTTTCGGTTTATGAAGGAAAATATAAAAAAATATATGATTTCCCCCTTTTATCTACTAGTTTGTACGGAACCCTCGGTGGGCGAGTTTGACTCGCACTTGTCCGGTTTTATTGTTGTACATACAACTCAGTTTTTTAAGCCCCGAGCCCCGACCAAAAAGAGGGTTGTTATAAATCTAGTATATGTGTAGGTATCTGTTTATCAATGTATTTGCTGTGATATTGTAGCTCTCAAACGGATACATCGATTTTGATTTAGTTGTTTATTTTTGTTTCATAGAGGATTTGATCAAGAGTGCTATTAGCTATGTTTCTTTAAAATCGATTCAACCGTTTTGTATGTTGGTTTATTTTTTAGTTTTCTAATCTTTTTAAGGAATTTAACACATTTAATTTATTGATTAACATTTCCTTTATACGTTCATATGTAGAGATACTGTTAAATGCGTTTATGCGGGCGGAATATAAATTTTGAAAGGCGATGTAAATTTTGTCATAATTTATGTGATTCCTAATGAAGATCAAACACATTCTAATTAAAAAAAAAACATTGTTTCAGATGACGATTCTTATTACAACACACCGGTAGAAAGAAGTTTTGCTCAATATCATCCACCAATATATAAAAATAGTCGGCCTCCGTCATTTTATGAAGATGGAGACAGCTTCAGAGTTACGCAGTCACCACAGCAGCCTCTCTACGATGAGAGCCACGTGAGATTTCCTAGCCCGAATTACAATCAAAACCCGTCACCATTCCAGTTGCCTACCGGTAGAAGTCAATCTGGTACACAGTATTATGTAAATCAGCCAGAATTCACACCACAGAGACAAAGGTTTAGACCAGCACCTCCCTACAACTATCAATTGGTTCATCCTGCCTCTACGAAAAGGCCAGATGTGTCACAAATACATTCAGTAGCTTACCAAAATGATCCATCAAAACCAGAGACGTTTCTAGGTCAGATAACTTTGAACAATCCTGATATTGATTATTTACAAAATACCAGATTTAAAAATTTACCATTTGATACAAATAGCCTGAAGAGCAATGGTCAAACAGGTCATATTTCACACGATGAAGATGTAATCGATAACGATAGTCAGGATTTATACGATCAACATAGAGTTACCACGTATAATCCTAATAAACTTACCACTAAACCAAGACTGAATATAAAACCTAGTGGTTCACGGTTCTCTCATTTTAGTTCTCCTATAGAAGGAAAAACTGATTTCCGAGTTTCACCCAGTAAGATATTTGCTAATAACATTAAGGAACAAAACCCTAATTCAAATGTATATCAAAGTTCTTCCACTGAATATAAGGCATTATTAGATATAGAACCTTTACTTGAAGATGATATTAGTGATATAAGTTCGTTTAGAGAACTAATGAAAAACAAACATACATCTGACGATGTCCAAGTAATAAAGTCAAACAATTCGGAGGATTCAGTTAGTAGTCCTGAATCAGATGACAGTAAACCTGATGCTAGTTCAATGAACACCGACAACTATCTCAAGGAAATTCCGGTAGAAACTCCAAGTACATCATCCACTTCATCTACAACTACAACAACAATGTCTCCAGTAGACGATGAACTAGAAGATAATGAAGAAAATGGTGAATATGAATATTATGACGAGCCGGAAAGTACTGATGCAGAACATGCAACAAAACAACCTCAAACTGTATATTCCACAGAACATGAAGACATATACGACGAGTATGACTCTACAGAAGAACCGGAAAAACCTATTGTAGAATCAAAAAATAGTTCTTCTGAACCTTTCGATGTACTTGTTATGAAGCAAGCCAATACTACTGTTCAAGATGATAATTTTAAACATTTTATCGATACTACTGTTATAGATCAGCCAGAGAAAAATAACAGAAAAGATCAAAATAATCCCATTGTCAAAATATCTGAAGATGAGTCTACTTCTATAGAAGTACCTTCAATATTAGGACAAGAAGTTGTATCGGTGGTGACCACTAAAAGTGTTGTAAATGGAACTATATCAATTCCTGATGTTACATTTGCTCCGACAACTAAAATTGGTATTGACCCTATAATTACTTCAACATCTAAAGCAATAGATAGTTTAAATGAATCTATTCCAGTTACAACTGAAAATTGGATTGTATTAGCATCTGTTCAGACTAGTAGGAGTGTATCTGGAGCTCGATTTTTACCTTTTCCGACAGTAGAACAAGAGGAAAAGAAGCAAGTAATAATTGACGATGATGATATCGAAGAACCCGTTACTAAAGATCCAATTCAAGAGACAAGTAGTATGATTGTTTCTACAGAAAATATAAATGATAAATTGGATAGCATACAATCTGAGTTGTCGAGCGCCGTCTTATCTGGATCTCTGAATAATGAAAATAAAAACATCGAACTAATTACAGAATCAACAACTGAAAGTACGACAACTAGCACAACAACTACAACTACCACAACAGCTCTGCCAAATGTATTTACGTTGAAGAGCACAATATCGCCATCATTCACAGAAAGATCTTCTCCGGAACCATTACCTGTGCAGATAAAAAAATTTGCACATCGTGTTACAACATCATCAACGACCCCAAAGCCAAAAAAGAAATTGGTTACTGTTATGGAAGATCTATCCTCAGGACTCCTGCCTCCAGGATATAAACCTAGACTATCATTTAAAGATAAGCGAACTAGCTCTACAACAAGTAAAACTACTACTACCACTACAACTACACCAGCTTCAAAGAGGTTAAGTGAAATACCTATCATTAATGGAACTCAAGGACGATCTTCAGGTATTAATTCTAAAAATAAAGTTATTGTTCTTGATGATAAATCATTACTTCCAAGAGAATATAGACCTAAAGAACATAAACCTCAAGAAGATATTATTAGAAAACTACAAAAAGATGATATCAGTAAATTTTTGCCGCCTAGTTTTAAAGCTACAGAAACACCAGACATCAAAGAATCAACTAAAATAAGCATTTTAGATAAGATTCAAAAAGTTGACATATCGACATTTATACCTAAAAACTTTAGCCTGAACACGGAAAAGCCTCCACCTAAAATTGAAATACCAACCAATGCTATACCTATTGACTTAAGTGCGCTTTTGCCGCCTGGATTCAAGTTGAATAACTCAGAAACAAATAAAGATATTGACGATATTGCAAACAAAATTCAAGTCGCTGATGTTTCAAGTTTGCTTCCACCTGATTTTAAACTAAATCAAACCAATGAAGAAACCGTACAGCCTAGCATAACTACTAAAGCACCGAGTGGTATTAAGTTAGTATTCCCCTCTAGACCCGGCGGAAAAGTCAATCGAAAAACAACTACACACAAACCAATTGGTCTAGCAGCTGTAACACCAAAAATTCAAAAAGGTTGGCCAACAAGGTAAGGTTCTTTATTACTTATTCAATAAATAAATAACAATAGTTATCATCTTTTTTTTTTAAATCGTAAAGTCAAAGTATTTATAAATTTATTTATTTGTTAACGAATTTCGTTGAATTTTCAGAGCATCAACAGAATTCACCGGATGGCCGTCTCCTTCAACAACTCCATTCTCAATAGAAAAGCTTCTAGAAGCACAAAGAAACGCAACTGCCACAAGTCCAATGCCTGATATGAGTACCGAAATTACGACCAGACGAACAACGACTACAACGACAACTACGGTTGCGCCGCCACCTCCGACCACTCCTGGTGTGTGCAGAAAGGAGTGTGATATAGCTGCAACTATTAAAATTGTTTCGGGTAAGACTCAAATACATTATATGATATCTTAAATATTTAAATTACCAATCCCATTTCATGATGATAAAATATAGAATAAATTTATAGAATTTGTTATTCATTTGTATTTAATATATTTTACAGGAGTTAAATGGGTCCCAGAGTTATTAGATCACCATACTGATGAATGGCAGCGATTGGCTGAAGATGTTAAAGAGGAGGTAATATAATTAGATGCAGTATGCATAATATTTATGATTATATCAATACAAGTATTTTTAATATTCAATCCAAATGGTTTGTTTTATTTTACAGCTCAACTCAGTTTATTCCAAATCAGACAATCTTAAGAAATGGTACAAGGGTATTAGGATCGATGGATTTAGCAAAGGTTCCGTTCTTGTTGATTATTTTATTGAGTTGAATGAAGTCGAGGAGAGGATTGACACTCTGGATTTGAAGAAAATGTTCCATAAATCTCTCCACGAAGCCAAGCCGGGATCTGTCGTAGAAACAATACAAGAAGAACCAAAGGAAGAAGAATTTGATCCCGACGTTATGCTTGGAGATCAGCCCGATGAGGAGAGAATGAAGAAAAGTAACGAGAAAATGCAGAAAACGATCGACAAGTCTTCAGGGAAGCTCGAAATGGGAAAATTCATCATGGATCCTGCGTACACGGAATTTATCGGTAAACATATTTTTTTTAAATTATGTTTTCAGATAGTTTGTCTGTATTTTTACATGTTATTTTAATGAATTTTCAGTTTTACCAAAGCGCGAAGAACCAACCTTAGTAGTACCTGATGAAGAATCGTTACTGCCTCAGTGGGGTATTGCTGTTATTGTCATAGCTATGGCATCTCTGCTGTTTGTTGTTATATTCGGTGTCACTGTGGTAAGTACATATTAACGTTAACAATTTTTACTTTAAAACTGAATGAGACCCATGAATGGCTTAATAATATGTAAAATTTATAGGTGTAAAAAGCCTGATGATTCATTGGACTTTGACGATAACCTTTGAGTTTATTGACTTGGTACTCTAAGTACATACCCGAACGGTATATTTTACTTTGTATGACATAATTATTTTTTTGTAATGACATGCTAGGCGTATTGCCCATTTGACATTTTTGTATTGACATTTTAAATGATATTGTATTTATATAATGAATATTTTGTAATCCTCAGACATTTGTTTAAGACATTGTTTAAGAATTATTTTTGAATATTGTGAGATAATTGTAATTGGTCTTTTTCCGTTTTTGTCTCAATAAACGAATTTATCAATTTATCAATTATAGTCATGGCACTCTGAAGTTTCAAGTATCGTAAATAAATTGTAAAATCACGTCTATTTTCCCTAACGGAGCAGGCAGAGCATCAAATAATATGGGGCCGTTTGACGCCACTTTTGACCGTGGTCAGAGGATTAGATGGGAAGAAGGATATTAGGATGTTAGAATAATAATTTTGGTCTGCAGTGAAAGGGGTCAGCCCATTGCCTACATAAAATATCGAATCTTAAATGAACAATTTGACTATATTTTTTACATTGGGTTTTATAAAGAAATCATCAAGGCAAATGAAAGTAATAGATTTACAAAGAATATCTAAATTATTGCGTAAAATCTTTGATAAAGTATTGCGTAAAATTTATAAATTTTAATATTTTGTCTATCTATATTTTCTAGTTGGTGAACCGGCAGAAGAATGCAAAAGCAAAACAGCCTATACCACTCAGTGAAGAGATGCTGCGTGATTTGGACAAAAGCCACATGGGAGGCTTCGATGATATACATCATAATATGAAGGAACGGGATTTACCCTACTTACCGTCTGGCAAGGTACTTGATCTTGATTTTTAAATAATTTGATAATATCTTCAAAATTAAATATACTAGATTAACTACTGCGGTCAGTTGAATAAAACAGACAACAAATTACTAAGTACTGCACTACGCGCTAAAATCGTCTAAAAAATCCGAACAAGTTTATTTTATTTATTTTATTTTATTGAAATAGGTACAGTTACAGATAATAGGCTATATAATATACATTAAGCTCAACCGGTAAAACAATCAACAATTATCATTCAAGTTAACGAAATAAAGACAGTAGCACCCTCAATGCTGCATTAGTTCTATATAGCTATATAATTATCAAAGTCTTGAAAATTAGGACTCTCGCAGCGTGTTGTTTTTTAAACGACTACAAAAAAAGAAGTTCAATTCGGTTGTATTTTTTTTAAAACGTTTATTACCCTATAACTGTTATTTATGAACCGATTTGAAAAAAAAAATATGAATTTATTTAGTTACTTTTAGATTAGTTCCATAGATTTGTCAAAGTCGGTTTAGTAGTTTGGTTTTTAAAACGAAATAATTGGAAATACTAACATAAATTGTGTATTTGAAATAGGTTGTAACAGTTTTTTAAACTATAATAATATTATTAAAAAAGAGAAAAATTGTCAACAGTATACAAGAGTAACTGTCTATCTCTCAATACATGAGACATACTATGTACGTCAACTCATTACAGATTATCTAGGGGTTACATCTGTCAATGTGACAAGTTATGAGGAAATGCAAAGAATAAAACAAGACATAACAATAGAAAGCAGGAAAATAGGACTATGACTAAATGCGTCTAAAACCAAAATCATGATGAACGGTAAAGAAGAGGTCATAACAGTAAAAGGGGATAAGTAAGATAAAATATGTGGCCGTATATACTTACCTTGGGCAATCAATAGCCTTTAAAGACCATACAGCAAAAGAAATAGATCGAAGGATTGCGATAGCATGGAAGGAGTACTGGGGAATGAAAGAAATAATGAAAAACAAAAATTATAATATAAACAAAAAGGAAAGTGTACGACGTTGCCATACTACCGTCCCTCATATACGGTTGTCAGACCTTGGCCGTAAGAAAAGAGGATGAACACAGACTAGCGATAACCCAAAGAAAGAAAAAAGTATGTTAGGAATAAAGAAAAAGTAAAATAAGAGAGGGTGCTAGGGTTTTTACGGACCAACGAGAGAGAGGCAGCTGCCAGAGGAAAACACTTCAAATATGTCTGATCAGCAGATTTGTATCAGCATACAAATTTATCCCGTTTGCTGCCGGGACGACGGGTCTATGGTGTGTTAAGGCTCGGAAATTTGTTTCAGATTTGGGTCCCCGCCTTAAAAATCCCCGGTCCGTTAGTTTTTAGCCCAATGAATTTCACTTTCTATTCAAAGGGGAACGCAGTCAGAATTTTGGGGACTTTTGGTCAGGGCAGGATGCGTGGTGATCTTTTTACTTAAGTTAGATTTTATGTTTGTGTTGTCGAAAAAAAAAACTTATTACATAATATAATATAAAAACAATACATGGAGTAAGACAATAGTAGAATTGATGATGTAAGAGAGGAAAAGCGAAAAACAGAAAGACCAAGTAGACGTGGGGAAGATATTTTTTACTCAAAGACATGGAAAAGAATGAAAGACACTAGCTAGAGATAGAAAATATTGGGAATAACTGAGAGAGGCCTACGCAGAGTATACGATATCTACACAAGAATAACATTACTTAGAAGAAAATTAATTACGTAAATTCAATTATAAAGAAATTTAATTGAATTTACGAAAAAGATTAAAATGAAATGATACTGACATGATAAAGTGAATCTATTTTTCTAATTATTGAAAACTGACATTATTCACAAACAAATATAAGCAATGCATGAATCAAATATTAATATTATTATCCACATAATCTTGAATAGATTTGATTTAAAACGTGTAGTTGAAATAAAGGTTTTATTTATTTTTTATTGTAGGTACATCTATCGATAAGAATGTATGACTGGCCTAGCAGCTCAATTAGAAGTATATCGGTCTATAATCTGCCTGCTTAGCCGTAGGGCATGGGTTCGATCCCCACCCAGAGCAAATAATTGTATGATGAGCATAGATGTTTGTTATGTGTCTGGGTGTTTATATATTTCATAGCATACGTATGTATTTACAAAAAAAAGTATATAAGTATGTATATATTCTATATGCCATCTGATTTCTATAGTAAAAGCTTTGCTTAGTTTGGGCTAGATAGTGTCGTGTGAAATGTCCACCAATATTTATTTATTTATTGTATTTATTTCATATAAAATATTCATATTCCATTTCGTGTTCGTTTCCAGCGCATGTCAACGGCCTTCATCGAGCAGCTGGCTTACCCTAACCCCGGGGATTCGTGGCGGTCCGAGTGGACGCCGCAGCTGCAGAAGTATATGCAACACTATACACCCGACTCTGGCCGAGGGTCGCAGTACGGACCTGCTTATGGGTATGATAAACTATATGTAATTTGAGTCACGATGTCTGTTTTATAATATAAACTCGCGTATAGTTTTTGCAATTCACGAGCTCCTACAAGCATTCACAGTATTTGTGTATAGTGCAATAACCACCCGACCACAAAGACAATGTATGTACGAGGGAGCAATGAGCAATGACGTGTACAAAATTCTTCGCGTTTCGAGACTGGACTTTAGCATTAGTGTGCGGTGTAGGTACATTATGTTAGTGTGAGTGTCCGATAGAGCGTGCGGCGATCGGGCCGTCACACACACAATACACGAGTCGACACTCGTGTATTGTGTGAACAGTGCACACAAACACATTACGCACACAATCAAATTCTGCGCGCATTCATGACTTGTACTATTATAGCTTACAAGGGCATGTAACACCAATATTTTTTACTTACCAATTTCATTCTATTAACACATCCGCTTTCTTTTTAGAAGTTATAAATAAAAGTTATTTACGTAATCGTATAATACTGCGCAACTCTTCGGGAAATATTTTGCAAAATGAGGTTAATGATGATTAACTCAAAAATAATATCCGAATTTTGTTGGAACATTTCCAGCAATGTTCATAGTATAATTTTATGTTCACCGCATCGTTTTGGGGAGAGTTAACGCTTCTACACTGTCTGGAACTGACTATAACATTATTTTTGTCAAACGAACTTACTTTGATATTTACAATTTTTTATTTAACAAACAGCGACAGGATAAACACATGCCCCTTTTTTGTCTGTAATCCAATCTTGTAAGTTAAAATTTGATCTACTTCCCGGTTCAATTGAGCTGAAATTTTGCATGCATAATTATGCAAAATTTTATGATAATGCAATGTTATTGTAACAAGGGGCTGATCTGATGATGGAACCGGAATAAAGAGGCTAGAATTTCACGATATAAAGTGCTAAGATAGTCGAATTTATCCTTAGCTTTGTTTTTTTGGGTACCTTCAATTAAACACGATGCTCTGCAGATGGAGCCGGAAGATTGTCAGTATGAGTTCCTATCGCAAACTGCTCATTTTTTTAGTTAAAGCTCATGAAATCTCAGCTCAGCAATGGGTTTCTACGATTGTCTAAAATTTAAGCCTGTCTTTTTCACCAACTTTAAAAAGGAGCGGGATCTCATTTCGACTGTATGTTTTTTAAGTCGATTGTTTCAGTTTTTTTTACTATAATTATTTTTCTAAGATATAATTCTAGTCTACTCAGAATAACGTGCAATAAAGAGACTATATCATCATCATCCAAGCCATGGGAAGTCCACTGATAAACATAGGCTTCCCCCATGGATTTCCAAAAATACGATTGGAAGCGGCTTGCATCCAGCGTATTCCCGCCACTTATAACGTATAAGGTCACCTGTCCATCACGTGACTGGTATTTCTACGCTGAGCCGGCCAGTGCGTGGTCTCAAAGTGACTATAATAACGTGAATATTTTTGTCATCAGTTACGGAGGGTCGCAGCTCTACGGACATACTGGAGGAGGGTCACAGGTCTATGGCCACACAGGGGAGTACCCAGCCCCGCGCTCGCACTACTCCCGTCGCAGATCTGAGTACGACAGCAACTTCTAAAGCGCTCGAGAACCTTCTAGAACCTTCTAGAATTTTCGAGAGCTCTGTTAAAAACTTCGAGACTATAACACGCCCTTGACAATATCTCCTTATAACCTCGATCTTAGAATACTCATTACTTTAGTTAAGTGCATTAGTGTTTCAGTCGATAGCCAAACATTGGTAACAGGTTGTGAAGACAAGTATTCATTACGAAATCGCTATTAGATTTCTAAAACTTTTTACCGTTTTACATTCGCATGATGATTTTAGTAGCTTTATTAGTCCGGCCTATTAAGGACTCTAGAGCCGACCCGAGAGGTTATTTTACGTTTATATTATTGTAAAAAAAAAAAAATAGTTTACTATAACTATAAAAAATTGTCTGCCAAAATAGAAAAAGTTTACGACTGACTGTGAGATGTATATAAGTAGGATAAGTACTCACCAATATTGTAAGAGACAGTAGGTGAAGTTGCGAAGTTTCTGTAGATATCTCTCTACCATACCTATATTTGCTCAGAAGTTGTAGTTGATCGCCAATGGCCTGTATGTGTGCGTGTGACGCCTCTTTGTGCCAAATGTTCGTTCTTCTGTGTGTGTAAATATGGACGTACTTTCATATTCGTATTATTTGAGGTGGATGCCAATATTGTAACGGCTCGATTGCATTGACACCCTTCCTCCCTAAATTGCGTTGAGACGGGAAGCGACGGGTAAAGTTTTCACAGTTTCTTAACCTGACTGAATTGATTGAGACAGGAAAAAAAAAACACTTTTTATCAATGAAAATTAGAGTGAGTCATAATATTATTTAACGAAAAATTCCATTACCTTTTTACGAATATACTTAAGTGTTTTCTACTGAAAACAAAGATTACGAGAACGGGCTTTACTATCACACGCCACCATACCACGCAAATTGGTTAAATTTTGTGACAAAGTGACATTCATGTCTACCTTAAATTCAGAAGAGCTATAGCTAAGAATGCTCCCATTTGACCCTTACGTGAGTTCGGTCCAAAAATCGAATTCACGTCCGCATTTTTGTGTAAACTGTGATCACGGTCGCTCCCTGCCTACTCAGAAGGGTTCCGGCAGACAATTACCCCAGCTGTCGCGGAACCCTCTGCGAGAATAACAATTTATAAAATCTTCCTTCGACAAATCGAACTTCTTTATATTTACCATGTTTTTGAACGCAATCATATTCCTAAGAATTTAGATAATTGATAATCGTCAATTTGAATTTTATGCGATAGTCGACAACAGGTTCATAAAATTATTCTACTATTATTATACTTAGCTGTTAAGTATACATATTTATGAATAAATAGTTTAATATTGAAGTTTAATATTCTCCATTATTTCGTAAGATCTACTCGTATTTCACCACGGACTAAACACTTAGATGTTAACAATTAATTGTATTGTAAATTTTTATGTAATCTACCAAATAGTTGTTAAGTAAATTAGAGAATGCATGATAGTTATTTTGTGTGTATATAATACCCTTTTGTACATTGTATGTAGTTTTTAATTTAATTGTATTATTATTGAATTATTAGTTAGTTACAAATTAAAACATATAAGATTCGAAATATAGATCTATATAATGTACCTAATGAAGTATTATTTTCTTCCCACCCAGTTTCTGCCGTCGTAATCTATCTTAACTGGTCAAGAGCGTATAGAGATGCAAGATAATAATATAAATAGTTAAAAAAAAATTGTGGACATTTCACACAACACCATCTAGCCCAAACTAAGCATGTATTATGAAACTAGCTTGTACTATGGAACTAGATAGCTGATAGAA